>JARWLC010000020.1:15787500-16987500 GCA_033318265.1 Phyllotis vaccarum | reverse complement strand
AAGCAAATCCCTTACAGACATATCTGCACAACATGATCACAGATATTTTCTTTCTCCAGATATACCCTTCTAGATATTCTTTTTACTTGACTTGAAAGATCTGAAAATCCTGTGTTGACCTCAGTTTTTAGGAAGGTGGATATTATGAGATAGCGCACAAATGTATTTGTATATGTGTGTATACATATATGCATATATATCTACATATTTATAGTTCTATATCTACATATTTTAACATACATATCAATTCTAATGGTTGCTAAAGGAAAGACTTGTTTTCCCATTGCAGAGTATTTCTGTTTTGCCCAAGTAGAAACGTACTACATGCTGGTGTGTTGAAGACTGGGTCAAGTCTTCACCACCCAAAAGCAAGCAAGCAGGTGTCCCAGGCAAGATGCCTTACCTCTATTAAGCCAGATACCATAACATCATTGGCAGAGCAAATTCCCACAAGGCAGAATGAAATGTACTTGGAAGCTAAACTGGAGAGCTAGTGTAAGAGCAAGGCCAGTGGAGATAGCATGGCAGACCAGCAACTACAATCATGAGGTGGCTAGAAAAGGAGATCTGGACCTCCAGAAGAGAAATCATGCAGTAAGCAGGAGGCCAAGTCCACAGTTAGAAAGGAAGATGATTCCTTAACCCTTCAAGAAGTTAACAGGTGAAGGAGAAATCATTGCCAGCAGACAAACTAACATAGAAGATTTTGGTGAGGGGTTCAAATCAGATCTGATCTCTAGAAAAGTTAATACAGGAAACTAATGACTATTGAGAAATGGGGAATAGTTTTTCCCAAAGATGAGCCTTGGATTGCTTATTGAAAACCATGTGTTCTGCCCTGAAATCTTATAAATATAAAAAAAAATTACTAAATGCGGTAAAACAACACTCATTACAAATCCTCACATAGTTAAAGTAATTTTTTGAGCATAAACAAATGTTAACACAGTCTTACACCATTAAAATAATATTTCCAAGTGAGGTCATGACGTGATTGAAAAAAGAAAAAGCAATGGACTCCTTGTGTGTTTATATGTTAAATATTAATCATAGGGTAAAGAACTAGATACAGAATTCTCAGAAAAAAATACAAATAACTGACACACATTTAAAGGTATTTAATATATTTAGCTACTATAAAAAAATACAAATCACAACTTTTAATTTTAACTAAAAACTTCTTAGGATTGCATCAATTGATGAATGAATATTAAAATGTTTTTACATTCAACCAGGGTAAATTTATTTAGATATTGGGAAAATAAAACCAAAATATTCACAACTGAATAGAAGGAGCTAGAAATAGTTATCTGAGAAAGGCATCCTAGGTTAAAGAATATACACATTACATGTATTCTGTCACTGTGGAGGTTGGTCCTTAATCTTCAGATAGTTATTTAAATTGTAATATCCATGAAGGTCAATGAATTAATAAAATGTCATGGGAATTGCTATGGAGGGAGGAGAGATAAAATAACTTGATACAAAAATTTAAACTGGAATTTGGAGACGGTAAATTAAAAAGGGAAGAAGTGATAAATGTAACAAATGTCCTTTTGAAAAGGACATGGAAATTTACTACACTTTAGTATTACAAATATACACTCACACACAGAAACAAATATATAGAAGAGGGGTGGGAAAGAGACTCAGAATTGAAGGACAGACCAGCCATGGAGCATTGAAAAAATGGATTACTATTATCAAGCTAGGCAGTGAACTAAACTGAGTTAAAATTACTTACCATTGTATTTATAGATCAATGACACTCTTGTCCTTCAAGGAAAATGCTTCTAGTTGAAGTACAATGTGATTGACACAGTGATACATATTTAGATAAGGTATAATGATTAAGTGACTAGAAATGCTCCATCTTAAAGCAACATCTATAATTAAGTCATCTCGTGAGTTTCAGGGATCTTTGTGGATAAATGGCAGGAAAAGGATCAAAGGCAGAGGTGTAATTTATCCCCCAGACAAAACCCCTTAAAGCTTGTCTCCAGGCATTCTCTATGAACACACCAGGACAGCAGGCCAATAAATCAGGGAACACAAAATTTACAAAACTCTAGAAAATTCCAAATAGGAAACAAAAAGTGATGGACATGAAATCCACACAGACTAGTATAGTACAAAGTTTCTGGTCCAGACTTCCCAGCCTAGCCTCTATTTTGTAAAACTTACTACTTCCTGAGCATTAGTAAATCCTTGTATCATTAATCCTACCCATATCCATCACACCTTACTAGTGGAGTGCTACCTAACACATGGGGTGCCTTTTACAATGTACACAAAATTGACTATAAATAAATCATACAGTTACAATTAAATGTAAATTGAAAAATCTCTAGAAGTTACTTAGAATTTAAACCTTTCTAAATTGGCAACCTTCTTTTCCTGGGTGCAACCAAAACGTGTTGAAGTTGAAAAAAGATCTTTCTACACATAGCTCCTTGGTCCTAATTTTGTGAACAGATTCAACCTACAGAACAACATGATTCAGAGGCCTTTTGCTTGGTTCAGAAAGTTTCAAAGACAACAAACATGGCCCCTGGCAGCTGAGGGACTCTGGTTGCAGGATCCCACCCATATCAGGAATGGACTCACACTTAACCATGTGCTTGATTCCATCAATGGACATCAGCCCCTCACTCACCATGACCTGGTTTCCCAGCTCAGCCATGTTCTCTGCTCAGATCCCTGCAGCAGCAAAATAGCTCAGCACACAAAATGGCTAATGCAAAATCCTCTTCAAAGCCAAGACTGAAGCAGGCAACAAACAGGAAGGTTCCTGCACCTCTTCTGACTGGTAGGTCACCAGTAAAACCTGATTGTCTAATAAGGCCTCAGCTCCTCCCATATGCTAACACTGTGCTTAAAGACACAGCCCAGTGGTTCCTGTCCTTGGATTTCACCCCAGACAAATACTTTTTTTGTAGATATGCAGATGTGCATTTCAATGGCAGTGGGCCCTGCCCCCATTAGTTGGTCAGGCTATCTATTTGCACTTCAAAGGCACATTCCTTTCTTCATTCTGGATGAAATGTAGCTAGAAAGTTGTATAGCCCACTATATTATGCAGGGTGGCATAATTTTTTTGTCAAGCAGGTGGAAGAGAGCTGAGAATATTAACAAAGACAGATTTAGAAAGAACAAAGAAATGCCTCTGACATATTCATTTTGTATCACAAGTTCTTAGTTGCTTTTTTATTTAAAAATGTTTTTATGCCCCCTACTGTTCCCCTCTCTGCCCATCTCCCAGTTCTTGGGAAGAACACCAGATACACATTATGTACTTTCTGCATTCCAGCGTTGAGCAACACCCATGACCTATACCTAAACTTTCTTGTTCAACTCCCAATAAAAGCTTTGTTCAACTTCATCTCAGGGCTTTTTGTTCCTGTGTGTTCCTTAGAAGTCCTATATCAGCTCTGGGTCTGTTCATTTTTCACCCTAGCAGAAGATTCTTTCCTCTAAAATAAATTTATTGAATGAGTTTTGGGTGCAAACTTACATTCACTAGAGCAGATCAGAAACTGCCTAGGGGAGTGGATCCAGAGGCACCTGTACAGGGAATTTCTTAATGCACCACAAAAGACTGCGACACTTCTGCAGTGAAATTTGAACCCATTTGGTCTGAAAGTTCATAGAATGTAAGAAGTCTCTCCAGTGGCTGGCTCTTTTATGTAACTTTCAGCATTTACCCTGATGTCTTGCTCTGGGACTCTATGGTTAATACCAAACATAATGTGTGCTACTGAAGTCAACTTTCAAATATTGTAAGACTTGCCAGATGTTTCTTTTCCCAAATGAGGAAAAAAATATAATTATAATCCTTCTCTCGAAACAAGAAGTAGGTAAAGTATCATACCTTTCAGTACATCCAAGCCTTCAACAATAATCCTTCACTGTTCACACAGGATGAAGCACTACATGGCAGTGGTGTTAGAGCTTTCCTTAGTGGGGGCCAATCTAGTTCCATTTTCACCTGCAGATTTGGAATTTTAGCTTCTACAGTGTCACTAATCACTAATTCACAGTAATGGCTTGTTTCTTTATGCTGTGTTCTGCTTCTTTCTATAGGGAGCTACTCCAAGGAGGACAGTCATGCAGATAATATAGTAAAGAACTCCTTCTGTGCAGTCTAAGACTTAGAAAAGGTGGAGAGATCTCCAGGTGAGGCATGCACTGATACATAGTTGACTACATCATAGAAATAAATGCAATGAAGACTATGTCTGGTTGGCTATATTTCCTCTGTAGTTCTTCCCGGGTGTTGGATTTCAGTAGCTGTTTATTAACCCTTTATCTCATCTTTCCTTGTAATTTTTACATACTTCTGGAATTGTCAGACAGTAAAGCTAAAATGACACCAATGTGCATGTGCAAAGGTCAAGGCACTGCAGAAAACCATCTTTAAACTGCACAGATTTTGAATTCATCTTTGGAGATAACCTGAGAAGCATAGTAAGCTCCATGCACTAGAGATATGAATGTCTTTCAGGAAGTTCTGTGGAGTAACATCAAGGAAAGTCCAAGCATGTACATGCTATGTTGTGCCTTTGCTAAGACAGGAATCCTTATCATATTTGTAATCCAGGCTATAAGTACCAGTCTATTCAAAGTGACATTGTTTAAATAGCTAAACCTTGGAAGCAGTCCCAGCATTCATCAAAGGGACTTGAACCAAACAATACTTCTAGATGAGCAGAAATGGTACATGCCTTTAATTGAAGTATCCTACATGCTGCCTGCAGCCACACATTAGCAAAATCTTTTGTCTATTGAGACACATTTTGGTAGTTCATTTCAAATTGACATAAAACTGGTCACCAAAAGCAAAGTAGTAAATAATACCTTAGGACAAGTACTGTGAATTTTGTTGATATTTTCCCCAATGCATATAAAATTGTGTTATAGTTTCATTAAGTTTATATGATAGCACTATATCCTCTAACTTAGAAGTCTATTACAGAGCCTAGGATATGGCTTAGGAGCTAAAACCACTGGCCCCTGAACATGAAACCCTGAGTTTCATTCCTAGATCCCACATAATAGAAGAGGAGAAACTTTTCCTGAGAGTTTTCCTTCGACCTCCACACTCACACAGCCTTAGCAAAGTGTGCATGCACATGAAAAGACTAAATAATGCATGAATATAAGGTCTGTTACAGATAAAAACAATTGATGATGATAGGTGTGGTAGCTCATGCTTGTAACTGCAGCACACACAAGAGAGAGGTAACCTAGACTACATAGTGAGTTCTAAGACAGTCTGGGTTACATAGAAAGACACTGACCCAAGAAAAAATGTTGGGGACCACTGAGAGTCACACATCTGTGTTTTTGAATTCAGGAGGCAGGGACAGTAAGAGGCTAAGATTGAGGTCAATATGTGATACAAGTATAACTTACCTTAAATGGACTATCATAGTCTTCACTATAGTGAATCTTTTTGTTGGGGTATAGTCTTATTTTGTTTTCATATCTGCTATTTGATGCAGAGGTGGCTATATGTTGGGGTTCTGTGGCAGCTAGTTCAAATAACTCAACAATTAATTTTCCTATGTCCAGTCTAGGACCTAGCCACAGGGGCACAACATGAGCCACCCAGCCCCACTCAGGGCTATACAAATCTCAGGCCATAAGGGAAGACTTCTAAAGATAGGCATCTACAATAATACGTTACTTGGACTCTTGCAATGTAAAATTCACAAGCCTGCCTTTTAAAAAACCCATTAAACTGGGACCACTGAGCCACACTGAGATACAGAATGTGCCAGCTGTGGTTAGGCCAGGAGCTCATATTGAACCAAAAAAAATGCCTGTGAAATAATTACAAACACAGGCAAAGCACATTAGACCAAGAATAATGTGCTAAAACACAGACACTACTAGTACCAATTGTAGAAATAATGGGTACATATCAGTGCAAGAATAAACACAATACATAAAGAGTAATGTCCCCACCAGAAACTAGCAGTTTGACAACAAAATGATCTGAACATCATAATGTAGAAAAAGTCGAAGATAGTAACCTTAAAAATAATTTAAGGTAGATGATTAGAAATCTTTAAAGTAAAACTAAGTATTTCCTTAGAAAAATTGAAAAGACATAGAAAAACATGGTAAAAATCAATAAATCCATTAAAGAAAGTGAAGTAACCAACAAATAAACCATCAAGAGGTGGATGAAGTATTTCAAGACTGAATAATTGAAATAGAAGCTATAAGGAAGGTATAAACTGTAGGAATGCTAATAATAATAGAACATCTGAGTAAACAAACAGAAGCAATGAATTCCAAGTGTAAACAAAATAAAAGGAATGAGAGAGAGAATATCTCGCATGAAAATACAAGGGTGAATATAGTTGTCAGTAGAAAATAAAACACTCATGTAAAATAGCCATAATAAAAAAACATCCAGGAAATCATCAAAAAATCAGTTATTTCATTAAAGAAATTTTGACATGTTAATTTTTCATTTTTTCTCCCTTGAGAACATAAAAATATCTCCATTTTAAAAAAAAACAAGTTTTCATTATCTTGCATCATTTCAAATGTCCTAGGGGTACAATAAAATGAACATTTCCTTTTAGAAAATACTGAAATTTTACTGCTTAATCATCCATTCTGAACAAAAATACACTTTTTTGTTTAAAATAATTTTAAAAAGTTAAACTTTAACTACTCACTATTGTGAAATAATTTTTAATTGACCTACAGTCCTGAGGTTCAAAAAAATGCAACTCTTCCATGTAAAACAATTTTGAAAATTTAATTGTTTTATGGTTCTGGGGTAATAAATTACTACCTACTAAAATTTTAAAGAAAATTGAAATTTTAATTTTTAACAGGTAAGTCTACCTTGCATTTAAAAAACAAAATTTAAAATTTAAAACACAGCCTGTTCTATTTAAAGTTATTGAACTTTTTATTTCCAACTCAATTATCCCTTCTAAAGATAAGAACACCATTTTCTTTAAATAAATATTTTTAAACATGAAATTAAAATTGGTTCAGTCACCCAGAAAATAAAACTAAATAAATACATAAGTAAATAAGCATACAAATAAATAAGTAATATGTTAAAATTGGACATTTCCCCTTTTATCCAGCCTGCCATGTTCCTAGCTCCTTGTAGGTTCAAAAGCTCTGGCTGGTTTCCACCATCTCCTCCTTCCCCTCTGTCATCTGGGGGCCTTCTACACTGAGAATCAACAGCCAGGGCCACCCAGGTCATTACAATTATCACATTTAATAAAGTCATTTTAAAGATTTTTTTAAATTTTAATTGTAAAAGAACTACCTTATTTAAGTATAAATAAAAAATTAAAAACATTTTCTATGTAAAAACATGAAATTTCTGACTTTGAGTTAGCTCCGTCCCCCCACACTTCCCCACCCCCACTCAATAAACAACAACAAAATAAAAACCAGCTATGTTCATCCAAAAAATGTGGAAATTTAAATCTCACACCAGAGTCTCCTCCTAAAAATAGTGTTTTCCATTCTAAATCTTATAAAATTTAATTTCCCATAGTCCAAAAGGCCCAAATAGCTTTTTATGTAAAAAAATTCTGATAACTTAATTTCTTGTTTTTCCTCCCATGTGAAGATAAAAAACACCTCATCTTTTGGACAAAAACAAAAGAACAAAACAAAACAAACCCCAAGAACCTTAACTTTTAATTGTTTTACATCAGTTCAAAACTCCCAGAGATGGATTAAAATTCATCTTTTCTGTGATCAAAAATATATTTTTTATTCAGTCCATTATGAAGGAAACAATACGGTTTTCATGTAAAAAGTCTTTTTAGAAATTAAATTTTAATTGAGTCTTCATTCTGAAATAACTTTTAATCAGTCATGGACCTGAAATTATAAATTGTAATTCTTTCATGTAAAATAATTTTGAAAATTTAAATTTTTATTGTTCAATATTTCTGAGTAGATAAAAATAACCTTTCCATTTAAAAAAAAAAAAAAACATCAAAATTTTAACTTCCAACACATTTGTCCACACTGCATGGAAAAAATAAAATTTAAAAACCACCTGTTGCATTTAACTATATTGAACTTTTAATTTCCAATGGCTTGATCAACTCCCCTGAGGATGATGGTGGTCCTTAAGAAGGAAATGAATAAAGAAAATGAGAAAACACATATAATTGGAAGAAATAAAACTTTTAAATAAAGCCAAGAAAGAGAAAATAAAGGGTGGAAGGAAATAAAACTGTTCAATGATGAACAGGAAAATGGAAGAAATAAAAATATACACTGAGCAAATTCATGAAACAAAATGATTAGTCTGTAAACAGGAACTACCAAGGAGGGTTCATCAACAGAATAGAAGAGATAAAAGTAAGAAACCCAGGCAATGAAGATAAGATAGAAGAAATGGATAGGTCAGTTAAATTTTTACAATTTAATTAAATCCTTCCCAGTTATTTCTGAAACTAAAAATCAAGAAAACCTAAGATATTAAAAAAAATGTATACAAGAATAATAAAGAAAGGGGGGAAGAAATTCGGGTCAAAGGCAAAGAGAAATTTTCAACAAATTACAGAAGAAATAATGTCCCTAAACTAAAGAGGAGAAGGCTAGGAAATTTAATAGAAGCATACAGGAAGGATATCATATACATCGAAACAAAAACTCCACTCACTACCTAATAATCAAAAAAATAAAGAACACTAAAAGAAAGATAGAAAACTTTGTAAACTGCAGGGAAAAACCAAGTGATACATAAAAGCAGACATATTAGAATTACATTTGATTTGTCAGTGGAGACGCTAATAGCCAGAAGGATTTGTACACATGTGTTGAACACACTAAGAGACCAAGGACATCAACCCAGGCTACTATGACAAGCAAAGTTTTCAATTGCTACCAATGTTCTATGATAAATTAAAAGGAAACAGTACATAATTACAAATCCAGCCCCATAGAAGGTGCCTCATAGAAGGAAAACTCCAACCCTTGGAGATTAAGTACACCAATAGAAACACAGGAAATAATCTTACACAAGTGAAGCCAAAAGGAGAAAATGGAAAATCCAACACTCTGTGCATCTCTGTCTCTTTGTTATGCTCTGTCTCTGTCTAACAAACACACAGAAAAACAATATAGTAAGAATCAACAATCCATGGTCATCTATATCTCTCAATATAAATTATCTCAATTTCCCAATAAAAAGATACAGACTAACAGAATGAAAATGACAACAATGTCAACCTTTCTGTTGCATACAAGAAACACACCTCAACAGCAAAATTAAACATTCCCAATGCTACAGAGAGGGAAAAATTATTCCAAGAAAATGGACACAGAATCACGATTGTGTAGCCATTTAAATATTTATCAAATACTATGATACACATTTACATTCCATAGACATCCTCAGAGAGAGATTACAACTTAGAATTATAGTTTATTCCTCAGAACTGAAAGGATGTTTCTACAATGTTGGCATACATATGCACTTCGTTACAAATCTATAGTTGTAAACATATATACTTTGAAATACATATCCACACTTTTGGATGGATATGTATTTGTCATGACTTTTTATATTTTGGTAATACTTTACCATCCAAACACAGAGAAGCAAAAACAGGTACCTCTAAAACACTAGACTAAGAGCCTTATAAGTTAAAAATAAAATAGTTATGAATGTATTGTATATTTGATACATACTTAGTTGCTCTAAGTATGTAGTAACCAAAGGAAAAAATGTATATTATCAAGAATGAATCTTAGATTTTATGACCAAACAGAGGAGCAAGCGTTGTACACTTAACGGGACTGCACACAAGAAACAAAGATTGCTGATATTAACATACAGATAGTGAACTAATTCTCTTGAAAAATGTTTATTTATATGATGATGTATAGAGCAATGCTATAAGAGAGAACAATAATAGCAAAAGTATAAGTAAAGTATATATTTGTATGTACACATGATCACCAAGACACCTCTGAATACACAAAATAAAAAGCCCAGAATCAATCTATGTGGTTGTATCATATAGAGTTAAATGACACACCAAACACAACTAATTCCTAGGTTGACAAATGAGGACAGAGAAACCTATTAAAGCTTAATGCACTAAAGATAGATAGCAAGAGCAGCTGACTCACATCCTTGGACATATTTGCAAATTAAATTTGAAAAATGAAATAGATGTATTCAAAAAAGTGAGGTCTATGGGGTTACCCAAAACATGAAAGGTCATTGCAGCAAAGGCTGAGTACTCACCGATCCATAATATTCATGCATTAGAAGAAAACACATCCCCTACATTTGTCTTGTGGTTCAAGATCAGCACTATGAATTTTGTGGTGCAAACAGGAGAATATTGAACATTTGATTAAATCAACAACACAAGCAGTGTGATTTGTCCCTCTATCTCTTAGTAATAGGACACTTCCTGTGACCACATAGATGTTGCTCCTAGCTAACATCTGCTCCATTAATTTACACACATTGCTTCAAAGAAACTCTCTTAAATTAAATTGCTCTTCTAAATCTGGTTTTTTAAAGAGTTTAGAAATTCATTTGGGTTGCAAAAATCAACTTTCCTTCTAGGAACAAAGTTCATTAATAGTAATGAACCCCTATGTATTATTACTACTTGCTATTTTTAATCTTTATTTTTTATTTTTATTTTGCATGTATGTTAATATGAAGATGCACGTGTGTATATGGTGCAATATTTATCAATGGGCAAGAGAACAACTTGGGGTGTCATTTCTCAGATTGAGTGAGAAATAAAGTTCAAAGTATATGGTACCTGGAGGAGATGTTACTGACATCCCAAGAATCTTTCTCTCAACAAAATCACCAAGCTTGTTAAAAAGTCAAATGTAAGAAAAGACAGAAATATTCAATACTTTCATAACCACATTTGGTAAACTCTTGGAAAGAGTAACAAATTATTGAAAAAGAATAATGTTAAAAGATAAACTAATTTTGAGGGTTTGTTTATTTAGTTAATTAGTCTTCTAATTTATTTGATTTTATTTTTACTACATAACCCAAGCAGGCTCTTAATTCACAATCTGTATTCTGCTGGACTTGTCCTCAGTGTGACACCAGCTAGAATTATTTGGGAAGAAGAAATTCAGTCATAGAGTGTTAATTTTGTTAATGGTTTATGAGGGAGGACCAAGCTCACAGAGAGCTATACTATTCATAGCAATGTCATAGAACAGTTTTGAAGACAGCAAACACAATTTTTAGATGCTTGTATCATTTCTATTGAGAGAGAGAGGAAAAGTGTGTGTAGATCTTGATGGGAAACAAAGATCTATGAGGAAATACTGATGGCAAAAACATAACTAAACTATATTGTATGAAAATCTATTAGAGTTTTTAAAAGAGAGAAAAGGATAAAGAAAGAAAACTGAAAATTACAGGAGGAATAAACCAGTAATCCATATTTCTCCAGTGTTAATCAAGTTCCTTTCTCTTGGCTTCTGCTTTATGTCCTTGACTGACTTCCCTGCCTGAGGGCCTATGAACTAGGCCAAGTCAAACTTTTCTTTCTCAAGAACAGAGTGAATGCAGTGAGTCTAACAGCATCCTGTGAAGTGGACAGTAGGAGAAAAAAACAGAAAGAGACACCTCACCATGACCAGCCACTACTCCCTGTCTCTGGAAATCATTTCCTTGCTCTCAAAGTGCAGCTGCCAAAGTGATGACTCTCTCCTCCACAATGAAACTCAGGGAGCAGCACACAAGACAACTTCAGACTTCATCAGAACTGGAGCTCAGTCAGAAACCTGGCTCCCACAAATACCTTACCATCTGAATCGAGGGTCTGATGCAGGATCCAATTGGATAGTTAGGTCTGAGTGACAGCACTGGTGAGCTGAAGGAACAAAGCATCTTACTTCCCAGCCCTGGCTTCCAAACTGACAGACCTATCCCAGGTTGGCTGAAGATTTCTGTCAAGTTCAACAAGTTCCTTTTGTTTATGGAAATCAATGGGTTAAGGTTTCAAAAGAAGTAAACAAATTTAGAAGGAGGCTATGTCTCTCTCTCCTCTTTGGTCATTTTCTGAAGAGAGTTGACTAAGAATCTTTTAATAAAATAAACACATGAAACTTCAGAATTCTTGAACTTTCCTTAATGTATATGAGGGTCATAATTCTGTCCTGGCAGTCTTTATAACATTGCTGCTTTCATCTGAGAATGGAATTAGTCCATACTTATAAAAATTGTTGTATTTTGGGGCTAAGGCCTGGAAAATGGATATTTGAGAAACTACTAAAAATTGCATCTTTTTTCATTCTTACCTAAGGTGTGGTAAATTCTGAAACCATAGGTAATCGAGGACAACTCCAGGTTTGAAGTAGAACTGGCAATGGAGAAAAGCTCTCTGTGATAAGGATCACAAAGCCTGAAACACTGAGCCCCCTCAGTCCAGAAGAGACCAGAATAACATTAACATCCCCAGAAATTGCCTGTGTGATACAGAAAGCTTTTTAAAATGGGAAGAACAAAGGGAAAGCTTTCTGTTCGAGTTTTCTTATATGTGATTGGCTGGTTGAGATGCTTCTATTCCTCCTTTTCTGGAAATAGTGTCTATTACTCAATGTTTCTCAAAAACATTATGAGACAGTAGTCATTTTATGTGTTAAAATTTAAAAAAAAACTATGAGATTTAAGACTCTGAATGTGTTTCATGTTATGATTGCCATGAGACTTTGAGAACCATTGATGGATATACCATGTTTGATAAGAATGTCCCATGAAATTAGCAGTAAAATGAATATTTTTCTCAGAGTTACAGATTAGGATAATCAGATACACATTTGTTCACCAGGGTTGTCCTGATATATTGACCCACACCATTCCAATGGTGACACTGCTGTTTTTCTTCTAGCCACCATGGCTATTTCCATATCAAATAAGAGGTGTCTATCAAGCTGATCAGGGGATAATTACAAGGACAAAACCAACAGTCTCCCTTGGTAAACTCTAAATGTTCATTTTCCTTGAAAAAGCATAGTGCTGATAGTGGGACATGGTGACAACTATTTGAAAAGAAAACCAGTACAGAGTTGAGGTCTGGCCTAACCAACAATCATTTTGCTTTAGACCTTTACACAGAGAAAAGAAATGCATTTGGTAGAGCCAGAAAATGCCATAGTATTAGGTTTCAGGAACAATCTCTAGGTCCTGATGTTTTGAGAAAAAAACCAAAACCCTTTTTTTAAAACCAGGAATGTGTTTATGTGTTTATAAGACAGAAATTGTCTGGGCACAGTGCCTTTGTGCAGGAGTCTTTACAGATCCTGAGCACTCAATTCTTTCTAGCACATAGGGGTATGTTTATGTGTCTCAATGCTATTCTTGAGATATTCTGTTGGTTTTCATGTTTTAGGTTATTGATATACATGATAAAATTTTCTAAATTTATATTTGTTATATAAATCTTCTTTCTGGTTTAGTGCCTAGACGTTCAGTCTTCTTTTCCAGTTTAAACTGTACAGTGTTTAACCTGGAGCCTTATCCTGAAAGATACAAGGATAGCAGCATATGTTGAATGTGAAATATCTTCTAGACTGGCTATACTTGTGCATTAGTAAGAGTAATTAGTAATTAGTAATGTGATTATTCTTTATTAATCTCTTAAGTGTCTGGAGTGATTTCTTTCTTGGAAGACATTAACTCTTAAAAAATACCCTTGCTTACAGCATTGTAGAAAAATATCTCTGGGACCAATTTCTCTTATATTGACACAAATGGCCTTGACTGAGTCTGTTGCTCTTCAGGGCCATGAATGATCTTGCTGTTCGTTATAATATACCTCTAAAATCTTAAATTGAAGGAATATATTACCTCAAAGTTTCAAAATTATCCATTTGTATCATGCTATTGAATATTCATTCTAGTTAATGGAATTAGACTTGGATGTGGAGTATTGATTTTCCCTTCAGATTAGACTAGAAAGAATAATTTATTGTGTGAACTGCCATGGGAAAGAAGATGTGCAATCATTTGCTGTTGTCACCTTTTTAAAATATGCCTTTCTGTAGCAGAAGCACTGAATTTTCTAATTTGCTAGAATGTACTATTTGATGTCTTGTGAATGAATATAGACCAGACTAAGTGTATTATTTTGGAGGGTCAGATAGCACAGAAGGTATTGCATTTTCAAATAAGGAACTCTCCTATGCAAATATGCTCAACTCTCCTTGACAGAGTTATTTCAGTTCAGAGGTTTGAAGAAAGGATTATTGGCTATGACTCTTTGTGTCAGGACCCAGATTTCAGCATCCAACAAATGCATGTGAACAAACTCTGTCTGTCTCATATTAATGGCATTTCCTCTGCTGGATAAAAACTTACTGTTTTTCAAAGTCAATATTGCTAAGAGGTTTATCTTTACAACACATTATTTTTTTTTATCATTTTACAATGTCAGTTAGTGGTTTTATAATACTAACACTTTCTTTAAGAGAATTTCTTTTTTTATCTTACTGGTTTCTGCTCTCCAGTGTTCTGAGGTCATTAATAGTGTCATCATTTTTTTCTTTTTTACTTAATTTTTATCACACTTCCCCTGCTCCCATTCACTTCTCAGTCAGAATCTCTGTCCCAACCATCTGCCATCTAATGTTGTCATACTTTTACTTTATATCAATATACACTATATCTCTGAATCACATGAGATACAACAAAAGCATACAAAATTCTGATTAAGATAGTATGGTGGTCAGATACATCTATATTTTTTGTTTTTGTGATAAACGTTAGTCTGTGTAACTTTGGCTATCCTGTAAGTTGTTCTGCCCACTGAGATAAACTTAGCCTTATAGATGTTAATGTCTTTGGTTTGTAGGTCCTGAAATAAAAGGGTGACTATAGTGAAATATTGTATATTTGATAAAGAAGTTAATCTGGAATATCAGATGACTGAATCACCCCCAGTCAATATATGAAGGCCACTGAGTGGTGCCACATGCTTGTGTTTCTAATATCACTCCAAAGACAGAGATCTTCTGGATCTCTGCGTGTTAATAAAGTATTAGGCATTCTGTGGCAGCTCACAGCTTTAATCCTAGCTCTAGGATTGTTGAACCATGAAATAAAATTGCTGGAGAAGGAAAAAATATATAACACAGGAGATGTCAGAAAGTCAGCCATTCTGTGTGAGCTATCAGACAAGCTGACAACCTTTGAAAATAGTACTTAGATGTTTGGCCTGTGAATTTGGCTAGGTTAGAACTGGCTTTGGTTTGTTTCTCTTTCTGAAAACTGAGCTTTTACTCAATATTTGGCTCTGAGATTTAATATAACAGTAAATAAAATTTGTGCAATATGAAGCAAACATTTCTGGCTTTTTGTTCAGATATTATTGGGTAATGTGCGTAGAATATATCATTTTGTCTGTGTCAAGAATACGCTGTTTTACTGAGCTTTACCCATACAGTGAATTGTAAAATTTGCCAGACTGTATATTGTTCTGTTTCCCAGGATGGCATTTATTTATTATATTAATACTATCTATACTTTTAAGTAAGTGGATTGCAAGATCATGGCCTTCTTCCTCCATTGTACTTTTCTGAAGTTTTTAAAATGAGTATATTATTCATATGCATAGATAATGCAAAATGTGTAACTGGACTCTTTAAAATATTATTTCTGTACCCTCAAACTTGAAATAATCGTTATGTTTGTTTCTGTATATACTGGCAACTGAACCCTTCTATACATATAGGAAGAGCTCTATACCACTGAGCCATCTACCCATCTCTGTGTTAATTATTTACAATTAAAATATGTAGCACTCATGATTTCATCTATTTTTTTGTAACTGTTTAAAGACCACTGCATTTTAATAAAATCTTACTGATATTACAATTTAAGTTAGGGTGATTTCCATTTCTGGAAGAAGAATATTGAACTAAAGTGAATACATAATTATTTGTAGAAACTTTGACCGAATCCTGAGTTTTGTATATCTTTGGTTGACTAATTTCTGCCTGCGAGACAGGGGTTTCATATGTATTTTGGCTGTCCTTGATGTAAATTTATAATCAAAGCCTCTATTAAACTCAGGAGATTTACATACCTCTATCTGCCAGTTTGCAGCCAATTTGCTACCAGTTTGTCCATTTAAGATTCTTGTTTAATCTTAGTAATTGCTCATACAGCAACTCTTTTAATGTACACTCTGTACAGTTGACCTGTTTGTCTCTCCATGTTTATTAATAGGCATTTCTCTTTCAAGACATTATACCAATCAGAGGGTACAAAAATGAGCAGGGTGAACCTGTTATTCAGTTTTCTAATGTAATTAGTAATTTGAGTTTAATGTTAAAGCCATGCGATATATGTGGAAACCTAAGAAATATATGGTTATAAAGTCAAAGAAGTATTCATTTACAATGCTTTCAATATTGTGATTTCTGTTTTACACATGTATGGAATATTTTAGAATGTCATGACCTATGATGATGTGCATGTCAATTTCACTTGGGAAGAGTGGACTTTGCTAAATAATTCCAAGAAGAATCTCTACAAAGATGTGATGCTGGATACCTACGGGAAATTCACTGCTGTTGGTGAGAATGAATTTTCTTTCTTTTTTTAAAGTAAGAAAATGGGTGTTTTTATAATGGATACTCCTATGTAATTTAAATGAAAAATAAGAATGAGCTGAATAAGTTGTTCATAGTTCTAATTACTGATGAATACAGAAACCTAGTTTTTCCCAACTTTCAAAAAATTCCATACATTTTTCTGGTCCTATATTTTAGGATTCAATTGGGAGAATCACAATATTGAAGAGCGTTCTCACTCTTCTAGAAGACAAGAAAGGTAAATTTTGTGTTCAACCTGATAGAAATGGTCCCTTGATAAAATGTAGTTTCCTCAAAATTCCACCAAAAGTATTTGTCCAAATGAACACATATTAAACTGCATTGATGATTATTAAAATTTCAGAAAATTATATATCTCAATTTTAGGTAAGTGAATTGAATTTGCAAGGCATTATTTGAAAAAAGAAGACCACTATATAAAACTTTAACCAATATGACTACTTCAATTATAGCACCATGTGAATGATGATTTAAAATTTTGATCCATTTATTTTATACTACACATATTACACAAGTGATTCTCATTTAAAATATAGAAGAACATTATAAAAATGTTTTTATAGGCAAAGCTATATACTATACATAGTAAAGCCTGTATTACTTACATACACAAATTGTGGTTGTCATAGAGGAACCTTCAATCCTATACAATATGTTTCTGAGAGACAGAAAATCACAGTGTGTGAATTCAATAAAGAAAGATTTGTTTTTTTCTATACTGCATATATTACAAGTCATTCTAAATACATGTCATATGAGCTTAGAGATGTGGGAAGATAAAACATACCTCATTTTGTAAATATTTAGAAGATATGTAACAATCCCAATGTTGAAGTTTATTCAAAATAAGGAATTTGTAGCTTCAGCGTAAATAAATATATGAAAATGCACAGGAGAAAATCCCTATGAGTGCTGTATGTGTACACATTTGTTTGGTCTAAAACATATTGAAAATGTAGTATGACTCACATTACAGTAAATTTCACGAATACTAGAAAAATTTTAAAGCTCTGACAGTTTCCTGTTTTTTAAAATATGTAATATATCTCATTTCAAAATATGTCATTGAGTGGGAATTGTGTAATAAAAAACTTATCCTCACAACAGTCTTTGAAGATGCAAAATAACTCTAAAAAGACATTTTTAATACTTTAGAAAACAACAGTGATTTCTATTTCTATTTATCCATAATTATAAAATTAAATCATTATATGTAATGATTAAACAGTGTACTAAATGCATTAAGTATTATATGTCCAAATATCTTTGCAGGCATGAAAGAACATGTGTATATACTCAATGTGTTGAAGCCATTACATATGAAAGTCATCTTCAAAGTCATAAAAGAACATATATTGGAGAGGAACCCTATGAATGTAATCAGTGTGGTAAAGGCTTTGCATATCAAAATTATCTTAAGATACATAAAAGAACACATACTGGAGAGAAACCCTATGAATGTAATCAGTGTGGTAAAGCCTTTGCAGATCAAAGATATCTTAAGACACATAAAAGAACACACACTGGAGAGAAGCCCTATGAATGTAATCAGTGTGGTAAAGCCTTTGCAGATCAAAGTTATCTTAAGACACATAAAAGAATACATACTGGAGAGAAACCCTATGAATGTAATCAGTGTGGTAAAGCCTTTGCAGAGAATAGTCATCTTCATACACATAAAGGAACACATACTGGAGAGAAGCCCTATGAATGTAATCAGTGTGAAAAAGCATTTGCATTGCACAGTAATCTTCAAAGGCATAAAAGAACACACACTAGAAAGAAACTTGATGAATATAATCAGCGTGGTAAATCCTTTCTATGTCAAAGTAGTCTTCAAAAGCATAATATAACACATATAGAAGAGACACCCATTCAATCATTCAATGTGGCAAAGCATTGCATGAATCATATGTCTTCTCAATCATGAGAAATAAATCATACTTCAATCTACATAAAATGAGTCTTTGGTAAAGTTTCCCAGTTTATACTGGAGCAATGTTTGTACAATCTATTAAAGCCTTTATATTATAATGTCTATAATATCTCAAGCATTATAATATCCATTTTTTACATATGGAATATATGTGTATAAATGTATGTAGGTAGTCTTAGGTGTATGGTAAAAGAGCCAGCCAAAAACCACATCTTTATCCTGGAACAAATGCCAGAAGGAGTAAGGTATCTCAATAGCTCGAAATAGTATTTTTCTCTGTCAGGTGGAGTTATAAAAGAGGCTCTTTGTGTCTCATAAGTCTCATGAAACAGACGCCTAGTTATGAAACATTTTTTCATCCAAATTATACATTGTAAAGATAAGTCATCTTTATGATTATTCACAATTATAAATGTGCCCTGTTAATGGAATATATTAATGTAAAAAATCAACAAAATCCATGCTGTGGGCAATTTGCAAATCTGTATAGATAAAAAGGGTACACAATAAAGTACAGGTAAACATGAACAAAATCCAGAATTTGTGGTCTCCCAGCAATGTTTAATAAGATATTCCTATTAGCGAATTATATATTTGATGGAAAGACACCTTGAATATTTGTTTTATCTCTTGTGTTATGCCTAGGCCCTTGGAAAGTGTGAGAAATAACTTTGGAAATTTAAATAATATAGGTGCTATAGTTTATTATGAAGATCATTGAAGTCACTAAATATATTTCTTAATGGATTTCCATGAGACTATAGTGACCTGGGTAAGTTGAATGAATGAAAAGCTTCATAGACAGGATAATTTATTTGAACATCTGATTATCCTCAGTGCCTTTCTTTCAGTTACTCATCAAACCATTAAAAGGAGCCATTCTGTGTAAATTTTATCATTTGGGCTCAATTCATTTTCTACTTTCTGCATCTACTGTGTTCTGTTTGATTCTAATCAGCCAACTTCCATTTTGAATTATGCCTTTACTACCATTAATAGTCTCTATCTCTGTATTACATGGTATACTTATAGGAAATCATATTCAATATTAAAGCAATTTCTTAGCCTGCTATATTTAATTTTTCTGTGTATAAGAATAAGTTTTGGGTGTATGTTCCTAACTGTCTTGAAAGTTTCTCTGACAAAACATACTGTCCTTGAACTCATAGATCCACCTGGGTTTGGATCCTACGACTTGAGATGAGAGGTGGATCAATATTTTTAGATTTTTTTTGTTTTTATACAATTGGATAATATGCCTATCTGTAGCTTTTTGTCCATGTCAAGGATATGCAGTTGTACTGAGCATGACCCATACCTTGAAAATTAAAATTTGCCATAGACTATCATTCTGTTTCTTAGGATGGAATGTATTAATGATATTAAAATTGTGTGGACCTTTCCAGTAATTGAATTGCAGGTGCATAAAGTTCTTCCTTACTGTTATGTTTGTTTTGAGCTTTTTAATGAATTTAAGTATTTTCTTGGATGGCTTTGTTCAACTGCTCCTCACAGTGTCAAAAGCCTCATTTAAAAACTGTAAACTTGGAATAATAGAAAGTTGTGATCATTCATCTAAGTACTGGCAACTCTGTCCTCATGTATGCAAAAACAGCAAGAACTCATTAATATTGAGTCATTTATCTTGCTCAGTGTTAATTTTTTATTTTCAATAAGTATATTGCTAATGTTTTCATCGATTTGTAACTGTTCAACCATTCAGTGGCTTTTTAATATTAAAATCTTATTAATATTACATTTTAAATTTGGGCAATTCACATTCTGGGAAGATTAACACAGAACTGGCATCTGTGCATAAATATTTGTATAAGCTTTAATAAAAACTTCTCAGTTCTTAAATTATTTTGGGTTTTTTTTTGACTGATTATTGCATAAGATAAATTGGTTTAATATTATGCCTGGCTGTTCTGGACCTGATTCCATAAACTAGGTTCACAATCAACTCATAGGCAGATATGCCTGCCTCTGCCACCTGAGTGCAGGGGTTATAACTGAGTTCTCAGTGTATAATTGTTTGACAATATTAGCAGTTTGTACATTTTACTTTTTTGTATTTAGAAAATGTTCATACAGCTTCTCTCATGAGTAGTTTGTATGTAGATCTCTACTTTTCTCACTATGCTTAATAGGCAATTCTGCAAGGTAATATACCATTTAAAGGGTACAGAAAAAAGGCAAAATGCTTATTCAGTTTTTTTTTTTGACATTTTGAATACATATATAATGTTTATGTCATGGGACACATGTGGGGAACACCAGAAATACAACTATACTAGCAAAGATGTGTAGTTACAATATTATCAGTGTCATGCTTTTTGTTGTACACATTTATTTGATATTATAAAATGCAGTTACCTATGGTGATATGCATATTAACTTCACTTGGGTGGACTGGAGACCTACAGAACCTTATGAAGATAGGTAAGACTGAATTTTTCTTCATAATTTAAAATAAGAGGCCAACAGTATGTAACCTGTCCAAGAAAGAAAAAAAATGAGCTGAATAGAACAGTCAGGTGCTAACATTTGATTAGGATAGTAACTTAACTTTTGAAATTTTTTTATATTATAAAACATTTTCTGGTAGTATATTTTAGAATACATTTAGGAAAATTATAGTATTGGAGAACATTGTCAAATATCTAAAAGATATAGAAGGTTATTTTCATGTACCACCTGATACAGCTGTCCCTCTGAAGAAATTGTAATGTGTCCTAAAAGTGTTAGGCATAAGCAGTAATGTAAATAATCACAGCTTAATGTTTATTGATAATTATTAAATTTTGACAAAGCCATATAACTCAATTTCATGAATGTGAATTGCAAGGCATAGGTTTGAGGAAGTAGTCAAGTAACAATGCCTTAGCAGATGTCATCATTTTGAATAGCCCCATGGGAGCTGTGCTGGTAAATTGTTATTAATTTGTTTCACATTAATCATTTTACAAAACACATATATTTAAATCATGGTAACTAAGTCTCCCAAACTTTCCAATAAGAAAAATCTCTATAGTGAAGCTTGTTTTTCTTATATAGCTGCTATGATTGTGGTTAGTTCAGTGAGAAGGGCAGTTACAGTCAAGAGTCAAGGGGCAGTTCTGAAGAATCCTCAGTCCCCAGAATACATGCCTAATAGTATCAGACAGTCAATTGTGTGAATTCAGTGTAGAAACATTAATTTCTATTCTTCCTTTACAAGGCATATAATATTGTATCTTTCTCTGCATGGAAGCCATATGAATATGTACATTTTATGTACATGGATATGAAGAGTTGTAATGTAGCTCTTTCTGAGAACAAATAGAAGATATTTAGCAGTCCCCATTCTAAGGAGATTTGTTGAATTCCACTAAAGTATGCAAGTCATTGGTTTTCCATCTTTATTGTTGATATATCAACAAACTCATAGTGCAGAAAAGCCCTGTATTAAGACTGTGTAAATATTTCTGTTTACTCTTGTTTACATATCAAATGTAGTATGACTCACATGTGATCTGTAACTGCAAGAAATGTGGTAAACCTATGTGTAGTAGTTTGGTTTCTTGGTCCTGGGCCAATTTAAAGATTGATATTCACAGCATACAGAAAGGCATCCCACATCACCTTCCCCTTTCTGTCTAATAAAAAGGAAGGTTTCAATTTTAACATAGCAAAATTACATGTAACAAAATAGTTATCAAGCAAGAATTACAGTTAAAATATCTACTCTATTTGTATTTAGATTAAATTAAAGAAAATGCTCTATCATCTATCTTATCTTTATGAACCTAAAGTTTCATATCCAATATACCTTTCAAGTGACTAAGAAAAACTATCTATAACTATCGAATCTTCAACTACATCAAAGACCACAGAAGGATATATTTACCAAGTTAACCCCAAGTGCAAGCAACTTCCAAAATCTAGATTTGACAGAGATGACACCTATCTGCCTGGGCAGTCATGCAAAGTTCCTTTTTAAAGTTGGAACATCCATCTTCAGCCTACAGACCTAGAGTCTCTTTTCATTTCAGTGAAGCTGGAAATCTGTTCTGCCCATTCTGGCACAGTTCATCAGTCGCTTCATTTTGAGTCCTGAAGAATATCTGACAGTTTTCTCTGCAAAGCAGGAACCTGAAGGACCAACTCAGCCTGTTCTGTCAAAGTTCAGAGTTCACCTTCCTATGGAATTGCCTGTCCAGTTTAAACAGCATACTGTCAAGCAGTTAATGCAAGAACAGTTTCATAACCAGTTGCTAACCGAAGCCACAAAGAAACTAATCTCCATATGGCGTTTCTTCGATGACCATTTTTTTCTTGAAGTAAACTGGTGCTGCCAGGAAAAGATCTGTCTAACTGTCCAGAAAAGTCTAAGTTCTTAAACCAATTTAAATGCCATATTCTGTAGGTCTTAGAAGTGTTTGAAGATTACCTATCTAATTGAATTATATATTTGTATACCTAAAAATCTAACTATGAATTTCTTAATTATACATTACAATTTTAAATCAGTTACATAAACATCATATCTTAAACAAGAGTAGAAAAATACATATAGCATGAGAGAATTGACCTAAAGTTTCTATCAATAAACCAAAATCCATACCAATGTAAAGCATTTTGAGATTAACAACTGATTTCCTGATCTAAGTAAATTCAATAATCTAACTTTTTAAAAATCGTTGATATGCCATATCCCTTTTTCTTAGAAAGAGATTAACTATGGCCATTAACCATTTATAATGAAAACAAACATTTAGAAACAATATTTGTGGGATTTGGGCGTAGTTATCCATTACTACTTCCTGCTGATTAAGGGGCACTTAAAATCTCATGGGTTCTTGAGACTGGATCATAATCTGCAACCCTGAAGCTGATATAACCATCTCTTCTCATTAGAGATATTTTTTCAGGGGGTCTTGATTGATGAAACCATATTTGCCTGGAAGCAATCCACAGGTTCTCATCTTCTGTGGAAACAAAAGCAGAACTCTTCCAAAGCAATAAATCCTTAGACACAAATTTCAAAATCAAAATCCCTTTAAAATATATATTCTTGTTTAACTTAGTAGCCTTTGCATTTGCAATCTATTGTCTTTCTGCAGTTAGCTCATTAACAGTTAAAAAATTAAAAGAAAACACAATAACAACCAAAATCCAGATTTTGTGTCTATTTTCCATTTTCATGTGGCTTATTATATTTTTATTACTTTATTTCTCTTTTTAAAGACTTTCTCTAACTTTTTTCTTTTCTCTCTGAAGACTATGTACCTTTTGCACGCATTGTCACCCATTTACAAGTTTTTTTAAAATCTGAATTTGTTTTATTGTGAATCATTAATCATTTTATAACTAGAAGAGCTTTTTAAAATACTCTCACTCTCTTGCCACATAGCTTTTGCAAATTAGGCTGAATCAGTATGTTCTCTTAAAGGGACCATGTCTCTGTTCATGGCCTGCAAACAGAGAACACCCAAGAAAATACTGCTACTAAGAAACCATCTTTGTTTCCTTTTTGCTCAAAATAAACAGAAATCTAAAATCAATCACATGCTACTGAGTCTTCTGTGAGATTTCAGGTACCGGCCTGATTGCAGCTTACACTGCCTGCTCCCAGTCCTCCAGCACCATTTTGAATGTGACCCGGATGCCAGGCTTTCTTTGTTCAATGACCTGCTTGTAAACAGAATTTGGAATCTGCTTTGGCTCAGTTTCTGTGATCTAGAACCCTTTCTAATCTTTCTCAGGCTTTAAGTGGATAATTGACCCACGTTGGAGACCATTTGTTTTAATGGGGTTTCTTTGTCCTGGGCTGCCAGAGGTCCAGACCCTGCCATAACAGACCCCTTAGCTGCCCACCGCTGCTGCTCAGGCCCCCAGAAATGACTCAGACACTTATATTAACTTCATGCTGTTTGGACTATGGCTCAGGCACATTTCTAGCTAGCTCTTACATCTTAAATCAACCCATTTTATTAGTCTGCCACGTGGCCCGTATCTCACCTGTGTTCCTTACATGTAGCACCTTTGGGCTTTAGCTCCCTCTGCCCCTGACTCTGCCCTTCCTTTCCTATCTATTTTGATTCCTCTGCCTACTTTTTTTACAGGGCCTGTCAAGGGCCAAAACAGCTCCTTTATTTAAAGATTGAGAATCACAGCATACAGAAAGGCATTTCCACACCACCTATGAGTTTTATGAGTTCTTTACAATTATGTAAAAAAAAACCTATAGAAAATAAGATACTGTAAATGTAAATTATATGTATTTCCAGCAGAAAAAATACAGGGTTAGATATCTTGACCTCTGACCTCTGGGGTCTGCGTTAATTTTAACTTGAAAATTAGTGGTCATGAGTCACCCTGAAGCATCATGGGTTTGGAGGTTGGGTTTCTATCATAGATAATGAGACCTGCCTTCTTCGAACTCAGTGTCCTAACATTGATGTCTGCACTTTCTGAGGAAATATCTCAAGCTCAGAAACACAATGTATGGTTTTGTTTCCTCCTACCTTGGCCCTTCCTGCCTCAACTTACCTTGGCTGACCCCACACTCACTGTGTGTGGCCAAATGACTTTCAATTTGTGCTGGTACCAAGTAAAAGTTGACCTCTGACCCCACTCACATGATACTAAAATCTTTTGACTGGGTCAGGAAGATGACTTCTCACCCCCAGGTATGTGACCTCCAGATTCTTTTTACAGGTCATCAGTTTGACCTCTGACCCCTTAACCCTCATGACCACAGTCTTAGTTGACAGAATCAGAAAGTTGCCAGACCTCTGACCCCAATTATGTGATCCCAGGCTTAGTTGACAAGTTTAGGAAGTTGACCCTTGACCTCCACCCATGTGATCCAAGACTTTCAGATTTCTCTGTCTCTTAGCTCCACTCCTGTTCCACCTATACCCAGGTGTGGTCAAAGGTCTAGACATAACAGCAAAGCACTGTGGGTAATGCAGTGTGAATGGGCCCTGTGTGTGTTAATATGTGTCATATGAACTGCTTCCCATCATTCTTCATACCCTCTCTCCCATTTACCTTTATACCCTTTTCCCATGATCCTTCACTCCTTCAGTCCCATGTTCCCTCAACCCTTCCTTTCATGATCTTTTTTCACTCCATCCCTGTCATTTTACACACTCTTGCTCTCATGACAAGCACATAGGACATTCAACACTACAGATTCATGAACATAACCTCCTTCCCAGATCTTATCCCATGACCTTTGACCCAGACGTGAACTGTCAGTCTCTAGGCCTCATATTCTATTTTCAACTTCCCAGGTCATTATGAGCCCATGAATATGCAAATCACTGTTGCTTGTAAATATGGAAATCACTTCCAGTATCCCCATTTTTGTTTTCTTTTTGGAAACTTCTTAATGCTTTCGTTCTGGATCCAAGTTTGGCCTAAGTGAGGGAGCTGAGGGACCAGGAGTTGGTTTGGAGAACATAGCAAGTGATGTCACTGGGAACCTGGTACTGACCATGTGTACAGGTTACAGGGCTGGAAGCCAGGGATGAGGCCTCAAGAGAAAACAGGCAGAGAGCAAAGGATCATGGAGTTGTGGGCCTCTAGCCTAAGTCTCCTGACACCATTGCAACTGGAAGTGGGGGAGAGTGAAGGATCATGGGAAGGTCTACAGGCACACATGCCAAGAGGCCAGATCAGCTATGACATTTTTTTCCACTTTGAGATGGGGTCAGGGTGAGGTCCGGCATGGCTTCAGGTAGTGAGACCTATTCAGTGGTGTAGGGTATTTCTATGGTGATGTCACTGTAACCCCATGACCCCTCATTGATGTCAGTCAAAGGGGTATCTCAGGCAGGGAGAGTATGTGTCAATCAATAGATGGAAGGACAGAGTGGGTAGCTTATAGGATGCTTAAGTAGTTATTATGGGATGGGGTGAGACATATTATGGGATATGTTCAATAGTTATGGGATGGAGTTGTTGCATCATTTTGGGTTGGATGGGTAGTGTATTATGGGATAGATTGTTGGCCTATTATGGGATGAGCAGTTTGCTTATTACAAGATGGCAGGTTACTGGGGATGGCTGTTTGCTTATTATGGGATAGTTGTGCATTGTTAATGGGATGGGTCAGTGGGTTTTTATTGGGTAAATGTCTTGTTATTATGGGATTGCTGGTTATTATGAGATGGCTTAGTAGATTATTATGGAATGGGTAGATTGGTTATTACGTGTTAGATGGTTGGTTATTATACTTGGGCTTTTAGTTGTTATGAGATGGTTATGTCATTATTTATATAAGGATGGGTGTGAGGCATATTATGGCATACCTCTGGGATATTATGGGGTAAAGCATCTTATGGGGTGTGTGGATGTTACATTATGGGATGGGTGGTTATTACTGAATCAATTTATGGGATATTACAGAACTGACAATATTCCCATGCTCTGGCTCTTAACTCCATTCACCTTTTCTTCATCGTGCAGCTGTGATGTGACTATGTCCAGAAACGGATTCATAAAAGACTGCTGGAAGCTATATGGAACAGAACTGTCAGCATTTTGATAACCTTCCCCCAAACCCTGCTAGCTTCCCCATTATCTTGCAGCACCAGTGTGACTCCATGTGGAAACTAAGTCACTGGATGCTTTGAAGACATAGGTAACATCAAGTGTTCACAGGTGTTTAGCTATCATGTCACAGGCTACAGTAGGCAGGATCATGGGAGCTGAATTTGTGCATGTGATTCAAGCCTGAAATAGTTCAGAGATGACCTGACATAACCCTCTCCACTTGCATTCAGCCATGTGACTCCACATCCATCCCCACCCAGGTCTTTCTCAGCATTGGGGCCTGTGAAGGACCAGGTAATCATACCATGATTTGGCTGGGTCAGGCCTCATGCGTACTTCATGAGTTTATTAGCATAATGTTCATTATCATAACACTCATTATCATAATTCTCATTAAAATAATTCATGAGTCAAAGCTCCTCAGGGTACTGCACCTTTTATGGCCCAGGAAATATAATGAGTCCATATCATCACTGCTAATGACACCAAGGCTGCCTAGATCCTCAACTCCCCTTCACTGCCTAAACCCCCAGGAACCTCCATTTTATTAATCTCACTAATGTGAAGGTCAGATAATCAGGGCCCTTTTATTATGTAAATGAGGTCATAGCCCCACTGTACCAAACAAAGAATACTGAGAATGACTGCTTATATGTTGAAGGGGAAGATGGGGTCACCTTAATGTCTGGATTCAGAGGTATCTGCTATGAGCCCAACCCTACCCCTGAGATAGGGTTGTCACTGTACAGGATATTATGGCTCCATAGGCTTCCCCCTCTGCCCTGTTCCAGTTCCTACTTTGTCTTGTTGGGAATATTGGATCAAATCATGAAGATTCATGGATATTATTTAAATTTTACTTACTTAAATGCCAAGGGATAGTCTGAGCTAACTACTAAGCCAAATTATAGTCCATTAATTTAATTAAAATGCTAATTAGATAGTGAAATCATCCTCACTGATTTTATGTTTTTAGTCATGCTGTCACATGAGGTTCCCTTAACCTATCAGGCCCAACTGTAAGGGCTTCATCAATTAACCATCTAGGCTAGGGCAGGACAGGCAGGGCTTGGGCTTCCTGCCAATGGGGGTGAGAAAGTTAGAGGGCAGGGCTTCCAGGTAATGACAAAGAAGAAAATGCCAGTCAAGTGGTCAGTGAGACTAAACTTAGCAAATGTGCAGGAGTTCATGGAGAAAACTGTGCACATAGCACTGCATAGCAAGGACTGTGTACACACCATTGCATAGGGAGGAATGTGCACACAGCAATGCATGGGGCAACTGTGCACACAGCACTGTGAATACTGCACTGTTTGGAGAGAACTGTGTATACATCACTGTGTTAGGATTATGGATGCATTTTTACATAGAAAGGATTGAGTATACAGTACTTCACAGGGGGGATTATTCATAGAACACACCTTTTGGGAGACGGCACCTCACTCATGTGAGCACCCTGTACCCAAAGCATCAATCCCAGCTGCTGATGTACTTTCTGTGCTCAAATGTCAATCAACAAACCGAACAAAATAAAGACAGCAATTCCAGTAGCTAACTATTGCCACAAAGAAAGTAGACTCGAAATGGAGTTTCTTTAATGCCCTTTTTTTTCTCTTGAAGTAGATAGTTGCTGCCGGTAGGAGATCTGTCTCATTGTCCAGAAAAGTCTAAGTACTTAAAATATATTAAATGCCATATTCTATGGATCTCTGAAGTGTTTGAAGAAGACCTGTTCACCTAAAATATATTTGATCTTGAAAACATATCTAACATGGCTATGTTTGAATGTAATGTCTAACTACTAAATTGCATTGCTATATATTCTAATTAGTTGGTAATAAAAAATTGTATTATATTGTTAGATGAACTGAATAAGCATAATACCTTGAACAAGCATAGAGATATTTGTACAGTAACACAATTAATCTCAATATACACAATTTGTATACAATATGCAAACATCCAATCCAATGTAAAATATTTAAAGCTTGTAAATCCCTTTAAAAGAAGGTTCAATAATCTATCCTTTGTAGTAGGAGGTTTCTGGCCTGGATTTTTGGGCCTAACCTCAAGGTCTAGGCCCACAGACCCACCATTTGTAGTAAAAGGTTTCTGGCTCTGACTTTCGGGCATAACTTTAAGGTTCAGGACCCACTGATCTGCAGACCTGCAGACCCGCAGACCCACAGACCCACACACCCACACACCCACAGTCCCAGAGACCCACATAGGCTTACTATAATTTTAGGCTGAATCGGCCAAAGGCTCTGGCATATCACTTTCTACCTCTGTACCCTCCATCTAAGCCATTATTCTTCCTCTTCAGCCATTCGGCTCAGTACCTTTCTTTAGAGCATAATTCTCCTCTGCTTCTTCCGGGCCTCTCTGGAATTCTGCTCTGTGCTTCTTGTTCTCAGAGTGTTCCTTAGCTGGTAGTCCTGGCCACACTTCCTGCCTGCCTTTGGCCAATCAGCGCTTTTTATTAAACCAGTGGGTGGGACAATTATTTACCATGAAACAATACAACCTTCCACATACCCCCTTTTCTCTTCTTAAAAAAAGAACTCCAAATTTAATATTATCCCCCCCCATTATGTATAACAACTTATACACAACACTATAAACAAATGCAAACATCCATAATCCATGTTTTGGGAATGTGGGTGTCATTCTCTAGGCTACTTCCTGCTGAATGGGGATGCCGACAACCTCATGGGAATCCAAAGAAAAATGTAGGATTATGGACAAGTCTTTAGTGGAGTAGTCTCTAAGGCTGGTTCATCTCAGCCAATCTCCTTGAAATTGTTCTGGATACAGAGCTCTGGAAACTTCACAGAGGTGCTCTGAAATGCTAAATCATCTGGGCCATCCATTTCCATTGGAGATATTTCTGGGGGTCCTCCTCTATCAAACTTTATGTTCTTTATCCAGGAATAAATCCACAGTTTCTCATTTTCTGTGAAAATAAAAGGAAAACCTCTTCTCCAAAGTAGCATATCTTTGCATTTCAATTTTAACGTAAGCTCATTTACAAAATATATACCTTGAATTAATCCAACAGCATTTATAGTCAACTGTCTTTTAGCAGCTTTTACTAAGTCATTTTCAGTCAAGAAACTTAAAGATAAGACAATAACATACAGTATCCAGACATTCTTTGTATCTTCCATTTTACGTGGCTTATTTATTTATTTATTTTAATCTATTTCTTTTTTCAAGGCTTTCTATATCTTTCCTTTTCTTTCTCTGAGCCTATGTATCTATATTTTCAACACACTCTAAACCACTTGGACTTCTTAAAAAAAACTATCTTTACTGTATATTTATTTCTTAACTTTTTCTGTTTCTGACCACACCTTTAATCTGCCACTGTCTCTGACCACACCTTTGCCTGGCTAGGATGATTGACCAGATTTTTCTATTTCTTTATGCTTCTGAACACACCTTTGATCTGCCAGGATTCAAGGTTGGTAGGATGGGTGAATGGTTCCACCCAGCTCCTAGTCTAATTTCATATTATTTATCTTTTTATTCCAGGTACTCTGGGAATTTCAGGGTTCATATAATTACCAAGGAAAGCTTTGCCATCTGTGGCTCATTAACTCTATTTAAGTATTTGGCAACAGGGCCTGTTAAAAAAACTTACAAGTATTTTGCCCTTAAGGCTGAATCAGTAAGTTTCTGTTCAAAAAGCCAAGCCTCTGCTTGCCTCTGGCAAATAGAGCTGATCCAAAAAACACCACCACTAGAAAGCCATCTTTGATTCTGTTCTGTTTTTGTCTTTATGAACAAAACCCTTAAATGTATCATTTATAACTTTTTCTTATATCAAGGTTCCTGTGAAATTTCAGGAACCAGTCATTTTATACCATAAGCTGCACTCTAAAAGCCCGTCATTTTTCAGCCCAAGCTCACAGGCTTCACCAGGGCATCTCTGTACCACGGCTCATGTGAGAGACACAACTCAGAAGCTGCTTTGGGCTCTATACACTTTTTTAAGCTTTCTGTGGCTTTCTGCGGGTATATTTGCCCCACGTTGTGTGCCATTTGTAGTAAGAAGTTTCTGAACTGGACTTTCTGGCCTAACCTCAAGGTCTAGGCCCACAGACCCACCATTTGTAGTAAAAGGTTTCTGTCGGACCTAACCTTAAGGTTCAGGACCCACTGAACTGCAGACCCGCAGACCCGCACACCCGCAGTCCCACAGACCCACAGAGGCTTACTATAATTTTAGGCTGAATCGGCCAAAGGCTCTGGCATATCACTTTCTAACTCTGTACCCTTCATCTAACCCATTATTCTTCCTCTTCAGCCATTCGGCTCAGTACCTTTCTTTAGAGCATAATTCTCCTCTGCTTCTTCCGGGCCTCTCTGGAATTCTGCTCTGTGCTTCTTGTTCTCAGAGTGTTCCTTAGCTGGTAGTCCTGGCCACACTTCCTGCCTGCCTTTGGCCAATCAGCGCTTTTTATTAAACCAGTGGGTGGGACAATAATTTACAATGAAGCAACACAATACCCCGACAATCCTTATATCCTATGTATCTTTATCCTTTTTTCCTTCTATTTTTTAAACACAAATCATGAATATAATCATTCTTGTTTAACTTTTTTCTAACAATAAACATTAACAATTTTTAACCAATTAACCTAAACAATGAAAATCACCCATAATCCATTGAACAACCAAAAGCAACACACCCCACCCCTTGGGAATATGTGCTGTGTAGGGGCAACGGCATCTTTTGGGGATCCTGAAAAGTTTTGTTAAATGTCAAGTCCTGAAATAAATAGCTGTCTCATTTGTTGTCCAATCTCTGCATAACAGGAAAGTTCATGGCTTGTCTCAGGTCCTGGTTATAGTAGTCTGTGAAGCTGGTTGATCTCTGTGATCCACCTCAAAATTGTCCTGAGAAGTTTGTAGTCCAAATCTGATCTTTGGTTGGTGTTTGTTAGCCTAGTGGTTTTGTCAGAGTTCATGTGAAACCATTGTTGTGGGGCCCCATCGTACTTTTGAATAACTTCAAATTCCCAATTAGGCATTGTCTGGGATGTCTGGAGAAAACTGAGAAGAGACTAAAACCCAACACAATGTACAGGAAACTAAATATATAACTATTTATTCAGCATAGGATTAGTAACAATAGAATATTCCCTTACTTTTAGTTACTCTTCTGTCCCATATCAGGCGCTCTGCTGGTATGATATAGAGATCTTGTATTTTCCTTTAACAAGTATGCTGCAGTGTAGAGAAGGAGAGAGCCACACTCCAACTCTAAAGCCAGCTTTAAGTTATAATTATACTGGGACTTAAACATACAAAATTAGAGGTTAATCAATGAGAATTTTCCCTAAAGAGTATACTGGTACCAATAGTTATGATATTCTTTTGCTTGTAAATTTTCTTGGATAGCCTCCTTTTGCTTAAGAGGTCTAGATGTCCAAGGTCTTTTCACTTTGTGAAGATGGGTATTTCAAGTTTTCTGTAAAGACAAAAACAGAAACCTGCCCCCACCCTTTATTTGTTCTTACAACTTAAAGAATTGTAATATGGGTGGATGAGCTAACAATTCTCATTTTCATGAAGTTTCTCTGGTTCAAATCAAGTCTTTATTAATTTTGATAGCATCTATAACTTCTCTTCACTTGTGGAAACAAAAGCAAAACCCCTTCCCCAATGGAGCACATACCCTGGCTTCCATTCAGAGGTTAGTACATCTTTGAAGTAAATAGGCTGATTTAGTTCAGCTGTTTTTTCTATAGTCCAATGCCTTTCAGCAGCTGTTGTTCCTTTGTCATTTTTAATGAGAAAATTAAAAGTTAATAGCATTGTCAGTCTTAATTTGTGCAGGTATTCCCATATTGGCCATAACTTCTAGAAAATGTGTGATTACAGAATCAGCCTTTTCTGGACTCAAAGCAGTTGCCCATTGAAATCCTGAGAATGTATCTATTGTATGATGGACATATCTTAATTTTCCAAATTCTGTAAAATGAAATACATCCATCTGCCACATTTCATTTTGATGTATACCTTTAGGATTACTTCCTGCTGGCAATGGAGTTAAGTTATAGAAGGAACAGGTTTTTTACAATTTCTTTGGCATGGTGCCAAGTGATAGAAAAATCTTTTTTTTAAACTTTTACTCTTAATATAATGCATTTTATAAAACTCTGAGGCCTCCAGTACATTTCCTATTAATAATTTATCAATTTCATCATTACCTTGTGCTAAAAGACCTCGCAGTGTATTATATAGAAGGGATGATTTCTAGTCCTGATTAATTCTTGTAACAGAATAAATAACAAAGTTAATTATGACTCATCATTAATAAAATCAGCTGTTTCAATGTGTAGAACAACTCTTTCTGCATACTGAAAGTCAATGACTATGTTAAGAGGTTTGGTAAAATTGATTAATACCATCACAAAAGCATATGATTCTGACTTTTGAACAGAATTATAAGGGCTTTGAGCCACTTTACTTATATGTTCTGATTTGTAACCTGCCTTTTTTGATTTATTTGCATTGGTATAAAATGTAGAGGGCTCCAGAAATTGATTTATCTCATACAATATGAGGAAGAATCCAATTGGTTTTCTTTAAAAATTAAAATCTTTTTCTTTGAGGATATTTGTTGTTAATATCTCCCCAAAAATACTGTAGGCTCTTTGTCAAGGTTCACTTTCTACCCATAATTGGTCAATTTCTTCATTAATTACAGGTACAACAATTTCTGCTGGGTCCATTCCTGTTGATTGACAAAGTCTTAATTTCCCTTTTAAAAATGAGTTCAGAAAACTTTTCCCATATGTATTTAATTTCTTACTCAGTTTATGTAGAAGAAATATCTATTCCAATATAACATTTTCCCTTTGCATTAAAATTCTTGTAGGAGAATGCTTAGACGGCAAGAAAACTAGAATGCATGTAAGGTCCAGATCCACATGATCTACATGTGCATCCTTTAGTTCCTTTTCCTCCAAAGCCAATTCTTTCTCAGCTTCAAGTGACAATTCTCTTGGACTATTAAAGTCCTTGTCATGATTTAAGGTTTTGGACAAATTATCCAGTTCATCATTTTTAATTTCAATAGTGGGTCATAAATTGGCAATGTCTGCAAGTAGTCTTGAAAACTAACTATATCTATCTCTCTCGATTTGTACTTTTTGGGTCAAATTTTTTGTTGGCCTACTTTGTAGCCTAAATAATTAATGGAATCCTCTCTTTATATTTTTTCTGGGGCAAACTGTAATCTCCAAGCAGGCAAAATTTTTCATTTCTTCAAATATTTTTTCTAAGATATTTGAATCAGCCAACAAGATATTGTCTATGTAATGATAAATTATAGATTGTGGGAATTTGTTATGTATTTGTTCTAGTGGCTTTTGTACAAAATACTGGCACAGAGTAGCGCTATTCAGCATGCTTTGATGGAGGACCCTTGACTGATATCTCTTTACAGGTTGAGAATTATTATAAGTGGGCACTGTAAAGGCGAATTTTTCTTTGTCTTGTTCTTGTAAAGGTATTGTAAAGAAGCAGTCTTTTAAATCAAGAACTATAATAGGCCATTCTTTAGGTAACAGAGAAGGCATAGGAATCCCAGACTGTAGAAAGCCCATTGGCTGGATGCCCTTGTTTATCACCCTAAAGGTCTGTTACCATTCTCCACTTTCCAGATTTCTTTTTAATAACAAATACAGAAGAATTCCAAGGGCTGGTTGCTTCTTCTATATGCTGAGCATTTAACTGTTCCTGTACCAGGTGCTCTAGGCCTGAAATTTCTCTTTTGTTCGAGGCCATTGGTGAACCCATATAGGCTTCTCTGTTAGTCATTTTAGAGGTAGTACTGTTGGTGTTTTTGAAAGATCAGCAGCTGTTTTGCCTTGTTTCTCTATAACCTGAATGGTCTCTGACTGTTTCTCCTAATACTGTCTAATTTTTTTTGGTAACATGCTAGTTTATGGTTTATTTCTCTGTTTGGAAGAATATTAATCTGTGTGTTACATTGTATAAGTAAATCTCATCTCCATAAATATGTAGCAATGTTAGCCACGTATGGCTTTCATATTCCTCTCTGTCCTTCTGGTCCTATACACTCAAGCCACCTTGCACTCTGATTTACCTGGGATAATGACTCAATTCACAAAAACTGAACATTTACTTCCTGAAGGGACCAACTTGGATGCCATGACTCTGATGAAATTATTGATACATCCACCCCTATGTCCTAAAAACCTTCAATAATAAGATCATTTATTTGTATTTTTAATTTTTTCCATTGTTCATTGATAGATGCTTGACAAAATATTTGCTTTATAATTTTTTCTTGAGTTTTTTTTTCCTACAGATTTTCTATCATTCAGTATAGTATGTCTTTTTAAAATAGGTTTTAATTTCTTTAATTGTTCTGGGAAGATGTTTCCTCCACAATGGCAGGGTAAGATTGGACTGGATTTGATATGGGGGCTTTTGAAAGCCTCCTTGGGGTGTTTCCCGAGGGCAGAAAGTTACCTTGTCTGTCCCTTGTTGATCTGCACTCATATGTCCAATGTCTTCCTTTCCCACACCTTCTGCATAATCCAGAAGGGAGGGGTGTTCTCTTGAGATTATTCCTAACAAAAACAGTTTCTGTGAATGCCTTCTTCACAATCTCTTTTTATGTGACCTTCCCTTCCACAATTATAACATTTGACATTTCATTTTTTCTTATACCTCTAGAAATAAGCTTTCCTACCCAGTTATCATCACTATAATAAGACTCTACATTAATTGTCTAACAAATCCTCCAGAAGTGTAAACCTTGCTTTTTACAGTCTAAATATTTTTCTACATTGTGCATTAGCATTCTCAAAAGCCAGTGATTCAATTATTATTTACCTGGCTTCTGAGTACGGTTACATTCTGTTTACCGCTGCAGTTAATCTGTACAAAAAGTCTGTAAAGGTTTCTTTTGGGCATTGAATTACTTTTGAGAATAATTAAGTTTGTTTCCTATTTCTTCAATCCTATCCCAGGCATTTAAAGATGCCAGGTGGCATAAAGCCAGAACATGATATTTTAACCTGTATCTGAGATGACTGTGATATGTCACCTTAAAGTATCACTTTTGGAGACATAATTGAGTCTCTGGTTGATATCAGAACCCAGAGGGATTTTAATCTGGGTATTCCATTGCAGTAGATGGTAACGACCCCACAGATTCACTGCTATGTCAGCCATATATGGCTTCAACCATCCTTTCTGATCTATGCATTTGAGCCATCTTATACTGTGTTTCACTTGAGATATTGTTACAATACCCAGAAATTGGATATCCACTGCTTGTAAAGGCCACCTTGGATATCATTATTATGGGGTTATGATCAAGACGTCAGGCCCCATGTTAGCTAAGCCCTGGATATAAATATTATCTACCCATATTTTCAATTTTGGTCTTTGTTCATTTATTGAAGTCTGCCAAAATATTCAATCTTCAGGGATGATATAGTTACAGGATGATTAGCTATTCAGTATTTATTTTACAAATGGTAATTGCAGCCCATATGTCACGTTTGCTTCTTTTATTATCATTAATTATAGCATTTGTACCAGAGCACAACTAGCTTCTCTATCATCTTTATCATGGTTCAATTTCTTTAAAGATTTCTGGGTATATTAATAATACCTGTTTTGTGTATTTTTAGACAACCTTGCTGAAATTGGTTCTTCATATTCCTCTGTTTGAATTTGAACATCTTTGTGTTCTCTCTTTACAGGCTTTTAAAAGACTTTTCTTGGAATTTATAGTAATTGACACTTTAAATGGCAAAACAGAAACCAAACAAAAAAGATTCATAATAAACAGTATGATAAACATTATGATAGTCACATCTACTTTGTCTTTTCCTTTACTGGTTGTAATACCAAATTGTCTAGAGAAAGATCACAGAAAGACCAAGCACCCTCTATTGCCTTAAACAAATTTCCCCTTTTAAAAAAATCAATTTACTCATCAATCTACTTGTCTGTGATTCAAATGACTGTGAAATGGGACAAACACCTAGTGTGACAGCAGCTGAAGGTAGGGTCCAAAAGGAGAAAAAGAAACAACCCATAACCCATCAGGGGAAAGAGGCCACTGTCTGAAGAACTTACCCAGATGAAAGTGAAATGGAAACATGTGTGGCTGGTCTGCCTAAGACTAGAGATTAACTTTGAACAGAAAGTCTAGCCAGCCAGTAATTACTCCTCTGACCAAATGTTGCTCTGGATGGCAAGCACCTTTTTTTGGGGGGGGGGTGAAGGGATGGTAGCAATTCATGCCCCACAGTTTCATGCCAAGTGTTGCACAAATAAAGGAAACTCAGAGCCAGATCTCAGGGAAAGTCTGAGATATCAAAGAGAGGAAACACCCAGCTGTCTTCCAGCTTCCTCAGCCTTGCTCCTCCTGGTTACTGCTGCCTGCTCTGTCTTCCTATGTCTGCCTTAAATACCCTCTTCACTCAGTTGTTTCACATAAAGTTTAAGAGTAAAGGTCTGGCACCACCTCTGCCTGCCTGGGAGTCTAGAACTCCCTCTGTAAACTAAACTGGCCTCAAACTCAGATATGCTGGGATAAAGGGTGTATGTCACCACTCCTGGATATTCCCTGTGGATGGGGGTAAAGGTGTGAGTTACCGCTCTCTGATCATCCTAGACTGTGGGTGGATCCCTCTGATATCTCAGACAAATTTTTATTAAATTTGAAACATATCCCCACACTGCCTTAGGTCTGAACCCTCTTGTTATCTGCTGATAATGCAAATAAGAATTCATTTATCCATGGTTCAAAAAAAGTGTATGTCTCTATGAAGCATTTCACACACAACATGCACACACACATATGTCTTGGTAAATATTTTACTGATACTTATGACATAAATATGCAAAAACACAGTTTTAATTCTTTCTGATAATTAACTACTCACACATATTTCACACTGTTTGTTTATCTTCTGGTTTTTTTGCAATAATCAAGAGATGATATATATACCTACCTAAGAATCACTGTATAAAATTACAACTTTGGGGGATACCTGGGCAATAGAGTAATATATTGTGTCTCAAAATAGCAAACTCTTCCACAATGCTATCCTTTTCCCCTCATAATATGAGGTGTACTGGTGAATTTAGCTTGTATTTTTATTTCTCATAAAATATTGGTTTCAGTTTACTCCTGACTCCACTGGACATACTGAAATAACTATGTACTTGTATATGGTTCGTCTGAAAAGAAGTTTTCCAATATAAAGAATAAAATACTTATAAGAAACAAAGGGCATACAAAATACCAAATAAAAATGGCCAGAAAAGAAACTTTGCATGACACATAATCAAAACACTAAATGTACACAACAAAAAAACACACTAATAGATGCAAAAAAGACTGACCTCTCAATGAAAACTGTAATATAGATAGATATACCTGGGTTGACATACTACAAGTTGTCACAGACCACAGGTGACAGCATAGTCTACTATATCCAGCAAGATGATCATTTACATAATGGAAGAAATGGAAATTTGTACAATAAAATCAACTTTAATCAATTTTTTAAAAGAAATCTAGGCCTAAGAAAGAAAAACACTAATCTTAAGATAACGTTTACTTCATGAAATAAGACATAAATGATAAATAATCCCTTAACAGTTTATCAAAAGAGGGTGAAAACACACCACCGCAACATATAGGAATCAATGAACAATTCTCCATCGAATAATTCAACATTATTGGTAATAATTTCCCATAAAATAACACTGATTGCTCAGCAGTGGTGGGGCATGCCTCTGATCCCTCACTCAGGTGGTGGAGCCAGGTGAACATCTGTGAGTTCATGGGCTACAGAGCAAGTTCCAGGACAGCTAAGCCTGTAACACAGAAAACACATGTCTACAAAGACAGAGAGAGAGAAAGGCACTAAGAATTTAGATTAAAAGCTAGAATGTATCTTTCTGATGCCTCCAAGATACACATTTCACTATCAAGGCTAATCACTGCTTACTTTTAAAGGACAGAATATATTACAAGGAAGTGTACCTAGAAACAAAGTACTCATAGGTGTTTTTATATTATCTGATAAATTTCAAACCAAAATTGAGCAGAAGAGGATGCAAGGACACTGTATATGAATGAGAGACTACAACAAAAGCTTATTATAATTTCATACATGTATGCACCTAATACAAGGGCACAGATGTTTGTAAAAGAAACAGTACTGCCAAAATAGCACATTAAACTGAACACAGTGATACTGAGTGGCTGCAATATACTAAACACACAAATAAGTTGGTCTTCCATATGTAATCTAAGCAGAGAAATACCAGAGTAAGATAACATGACAGACATCTATAGTATACTACAACCAAACACTAACAAATATTTTTTCTATAATTTATAAAACTTTCACAGAACTTTGCTACAAAAGAGAAATAAATAAGCCTCCACAGCTATAAAAAATTGAAATAACACCTTGAGCTCTATTCTACCTCCACGAATTAAAGCTGGCTATCAACAATACCAACAGGAAATATGCAAACTTATGAAGCTGAAGAACTCACTACTGAATGAACAGTGTGGAAATGCAGAAACAATGAAAATGAAAGCAGCATATCTAAACCATGTAACACAATAAAGGCAGTTCTAGAAGGCAAGGTCAAGTATGGAGCTACATACAGGTACTGGAACCATTTCTTAATAATAATTATACCACACACTCCAAAACAGCAGTAATGAAAAATACCCATATATAATGAAATAAGAGACCTGAAAAATCAGGCCTATAAAAATCAGGGAAGAAATCAATCAGATGGAAACAACCACACCAGCAACAAAGAAATAAAAAATAAATGAAATGAAATGTTGTTTTCTCAAAGAAATCAGTGAAATGACAAGCAGTCAATAGAATGAGAGAGAATATGTAAATTAATAGAGTTAAATATTAAAAAATGACTTTCCAGCAGATCCCGAGGAAATTAAATCATAATGACATACTTTAAAAAAGTTTTTTACAAAATTGGAAAATCTTAAAAAAATGAATGTCCTGATATATATAATCCATGAAAGTAAAACTCAGATGATATTAATGACATAAACACTGTAAACAGACTCATAAAGGAAGAAGTAGTCTTCCTCAGGGAAGAAAACAATGGCTGGTTGTCCTATGGTAAACAATCAGTCATAGAATCCTATATTCAATAACATTATACCAGTTGAACAAGTGTGGTGTATATTGTGTATCAAATAAAGATGGCCTGAAGATCAGATGACAGAGCCAGCCACAGATTAGCCAGAGGTCAGGCAGCAGCAGCGATACACCTAAAATTTTAGAACTCCAGAGGCAGAAGCAGAGATCCCTCTAGATTCCTGAGTTCAAGGCCACACTGGACAACAGGAGAGAAAGAGAGCCAGACAGTGGTAGCCCACACCTTTAATCCCAGCACTTGGAGTCCTAAGCCTCTGCTCCCAGTGCTTAGGCATCATACAACCTTTATTGTCAACACTATGAAGTTTGACGCAGGAAGTGATATGGCTGGTCAGATAAAGGAAGATAAGGCAGGAGAAGACACAATTGGGCCCTCTGCTTCTCCTATTGAGGCTAAATATTTGTGGAGAAAAGACATCCTCCTGTAGGCGGAGTTTACTTATAAGGACACCAATACCAGATAGATATTTATTAAAATATAAACCAACACTCACGGTACAGGTAACAGATTACAGTAGCACCTGAACAGGGACTGGAGCCTGGAGACGGACGATGGGACCCTCTCTCCAACAGCCAGGAACCAGGAAGAGGCCCGTCTCGTGCCTCCGCAGCCCCTTTTCAATCAGCTTTTCTCCGCCCCTTTCAGGGGGCCCGGTGCCCTGTATAAGTGTCTTTTGACCTTATCAGCTGACACCTGAATCCCACAACATCCTCACTTCAGCCTGAGGATTCAGAGTGGTGAGTAGTTGAGGCTTGTTCATTTGTCTCTCTGATCTTTTAGCATTTGCTATAATATGTGGCTCCAGCAATTTACTATAAGACCAATTAGGATTTGTGCAATACAAGACAATACTTAGATATATTTATGAATATGCAGATACATGCATGCATTCAGTACTAGAAGACTATCACCCTGCTGTTCCAGTTTAATACAGCAATGTTAATAGTGGTGGCAACTTAACTCTGACTGCCTAAACTCACTGGGCACCAAACCAGTGTCTCACAGACAGCTCCAGAGATTCCCGCTATTCATTTATGACTCCTTCTGTCCTTGTAGTTCCTTGAACTTTGGCTTTAGGTTTCTAATCTCAATCTAACTCAGGTTGTCAATCGTGCCATTCCACCAAGACTCCAAGAATATATCTCACTCAGCATTTTACAACCAGCCTCAGAGCCTTCAGCCCTCCCACAACATACCAGGATGCCTACTATACTAAGGACTACCACTCACATACATGCCTGGGACAGCTCTTTTGGTGTTTGTCACTAAACTCAGCTCCCAAATATATGTGGGCCACATACCTATCCACAAATCTGGCCCTAGGGAAAGCACTAGAGGGAAAACTGCAAGCTAATAAAACCAGATACACCCATGAAATCAGAAACGATAATCCCACAGAAGAAAACCCATAGAACGGAAATGCACAGAATCTACCACCAAAAATAACAGGAAATAACAGTCATTGGTCACTAATATCCCTTAATCTCAATGGACTCAATTGATCTATAAAAACACATACTTTAACACGATGGATACAAAAATGGAAGTCATCTTTCTGCTACATACCAGAAACATACCTCAACTTCAAAGACAGATACAAGCTCAGAGTAAAGGGATGGGAAAAGACTTTCCAATCAAATGATCCTAAGAAACAAGCTGGTGTAGGCATCCTAATATCTAACAAAATAGACATCAAACTAAAATCAATAAAAAAGATGGACATTACATATTCATCTCATGAAAAATTCACCATGATGAAGTCTCAATCTTGAATATTTATGCCCCAAACACAAGGGCACCTACATTTTATAAAAGAAATACTACTAAAGCTTAAACCTCACATCAAATCCCACACACACTAATAGTGGGAGACTTCAATATCACACTTTCACCATTGGATAAGTCAACCAGACAGAAATTCAACAGAGAAATAAGGGGTCTAACAGATTCTATGACCCAAATGGACTTAATAGATATATACAGAACCTTCCACCCAAATGCAAAAGAATATATATATTTCTCAGCACCCCATGGAACTTTCTCTAAAACTGACCACATACTAAGTCATAATAAAATATCAATAGATACAAAAAAGAGAATAACTCTTTGTGTATCAAGCCACCATGGTCTAAGCTAGAATTAAACAACAACAAAAATCACAGAAAGCCTACAAACTCATGGAAACTGAACATCTCTCAATTGAACCATCTCTGGGTCAAGGAAGAAATTAAGAAAGAAAACAAGGACTTCCTAGAATTTAATGAAAATGAATTCACAATATACTCAAACTTATGGGACACAATGAAAGCAGTGTTAGGAGGAAAACTCATAGCACTAAATGCCTATATGAAAAACCTAGAGAAATCTCACACAAGAGACTTAACTGCACACCTGGGGGCTTTAGAATAATTAGAAGCAAACTCACATTGAAGGAGTAGACAGCAGGAAATAATCAAACTTAGGGCTGAAATTAATACAATAGAAACAAAGAAAACAGTACAAAGAATCAATGAGTTAAAGAGTTGGTTCTTTGAGAAAGTGAACAAGATAGATAAACTCTTATCCAAACTAACCAAGAAGCAGAGAAAGAATATCCAAATTAACAGAATCAGAAAAGAAAAGGGGGGCATAACAACAGACACGCAGGAAATCCAGAGAATTATCAGGTCATAGTTTGACAATCTATACTCCACTAAAATGGAAAACCTAAAAGAAATGGACAGCTTTCTGTAAAGTTATCAATTACCAAAATTAAATCAAGATGAGATTAAAGACCTAAACAGACCTATAACACCAAAGGAAACTGAAGGTGTTATTAAAAGTGTCCCAAGTGGAAAAAAAAAGCCTGGGACCAGATGGATTGAATTCAGAATTCTACCATACATTTAAAGAACTAATATCAATACTCCTCAAACTGTACCATAAAATAGAAACTGAATGCCAAACTCTTTTAATGAGGCCACCATAACCCTGATTCCAAAGCCATTCATAGATGCAACAAAGAAAGAGAATTACAGTATAATATCCCTCATGAACATTGATGCAAATATACTCAATAAAACTCTGGCAAATCAAATCCAAGAACATATTTAAAAAAATCATCCACCATGATCAACTAGGCTTTATCACAGAGATACAGGGATGGTTCAAAATACAGGGATGGAATACATACATATTCAACAAAAAACTGTGAATGTCATCCACAATATAAACAAACTGAAAGAAAAAAACTACATGGTCATCTCCTTAGATGCTGAAAAAGTCTTTGACAAAATTCAACACTCCTTCATGAATAAAGTCCTGGAGAGATCAGGAATACAAAGAAAATACCTAAATATAATAAAAGCAACATACAGCAAGCCTACAGGCAATATCACACTAAATGGAGAAACACTCAAAGCAATGCCACTAGAATCATGAACAAGACAAAGCTGTCCTCTCTCTTCTTATCTATTCAATATAGTTTTCAAAGTTTAAACAGAAGCAATAAGAGAACAAAGGGAGATGAAGAGGATATAAATTAGAAAAGAAGTCAAACTATCTCTATTTGCAGATGATATGATCATATACATAAGCAACTTCCAAAATTCTACCAGTAAACTCCTATAGCTAATAAACACCTTCAGCAACGTAGCAGGATACATGATTATTTTTTTTTTAAAAAAATCAACAGCCCTCCTATACGCTAAGGATAAAAGGCTTGAAAAAGAAATAAGGGAACATCACCCTTTATCATAGCTGCAAATATCATTAAATGTCTTGCGTTACCTCTAACCAAAAAAGCAGCAGGTGTTTGACAAAAACTTTAAGTCACTGAAGAAAGAAATTGAAGAGGATATTAGAAAATGGAAAAATCTCCCATGCTCCTGGATATATAGAATCAACAGAGTAAAAATGGCAATTTTACCAATAGCAATGTACAAATTCAATGCAATCCCCATCACAATCCCAACACAATTTTTTACAGACTCTGAAAGAACAAAAACTCAGCTTCATATGGAGTTCAGGAAACCCAGGATTTCCCAAACAATCCTGCTCAATAAAAGAACTTCAGGAGGAATCACCATCCCTGACTTCAAGCTATAATAGAGCTATGGTAATAAAAACAGCCTGGTGCTGGCACAAAAACAGACTTGTGGATCAATGGAATTGAAGACCCCAACCTTAACCCACACACCTTGAACACCTGATTTTTGACTAAGAGGACAAAAATATTAAATGGAAAAAAGATAGTATCATCAACAAATAGGGTTGGCATAACTGGATGGTAGTATGTAGAAAAATGCCAATAGATCCAAACTTATTACCCAGCACCAACCTCAAATCTAAGTGGATCAAAGGCCTCAACATAAACCCAGATACACTGAACTTGATAGAAAAAAAAATGGTAAATACCCTCCAATGCATTGTTACAGGTGACTACTTCCTAAAAATAACACCGGTAGCACAGACACTAAGAACAATAATCAATAAGTGGGACCTCCTCAAACTGAGAAACTTCTGTTAGGGAAAGGACACAGTCAATAAGACAAAATGACAGAATGGGAAAAGATCTTCACCAATCCTACATCTGACAGAGGACTGATCTCTAGAATATATAGAGAACTCAAGAAACTAGAGCCCAACAACATAAATAACCCAATTTTAAAAATGGGGTTCAGAGCTAAAAAGGGAATTCTCAACAGAAGAATTACAAATGGCTGAAAGGCACTTAAAAATTGTTCAACATCTTTAGCCATGAGAAAAATGCAAATAAAAACAGCTTTGATATAACACCTTACACCTGTCAGAATAGCTAAGCTCAAAAACACAGATGACAGCCTATGCTGGAGAGGATGAGGAACAAAGGAACACTTCTCTATTGTTGGTGGGTGTGTAAACTTGTACAGAGACACTCTCAAATGCAGTATGATAGTTCCTTAGAAAACTGGGCATTGATCTCCCCAAGGATCCACTTAAGGTATATTGGGCATATACCCTAAGGATGCACATTCATACCCTAAAGGCATTAGCTCAACTATGTTCATAGCACATTATCCATAAGAGCAAGAATCTGTAAATAACCTAGATGTCTCTCAATTGAAGAATGGATTAACAAACTGTGTTACAGCTACATAATAGAGTATTGCTTATCAGTTAAAAAAAGAAAAAAAACCGAAAGCATCCTAAAATATTCAGGCAAATGGATGGATTTGGAAAATATCCTCCGGAGTGAGGTATCACAAGCCCAGAAAGAAAGGCATGGGATGTGCTCATTCAAAACTGGATTCTAGACAAAAAACAAAGAACACTCAAGCTGCAAACCACAACCCCTGAACATCTTGGATCATAAGAAACTTAAGAGAGACATACAGGGATTACCCCTAAGAAGAGAAAATAGAGAAGATCACCTTAATAAATTGAGGTCATAATGGATTGCAACCAAGAAGAGTTGGGAACAAAACTTGAAAGGAGATTGTTGAGTGAGACAAGCAAGCAGGGAGATAGAGATGGATATCTTGATAGAGCAAGCCAAGGTGGGGTTGGAAAGAGACTGGGTGCTAGGGAAACCTCCAAGGGTTGGAAAGAGACTGGGTGCTAGGAAACCTCCAAGAACTCACAGGATTTCCCTGGCCAGGTATCCAAACAATAGTGGAGAGGTGCTTGAGCCAGGCTTCCCTATAATCAAATGAGTAAACACCCTAAATGTCATCACAGAACCTACATCCAACAATGAATAGAAGTGGAGGCAGAGATCCATGGCTGGGCACTGGGTCGAGCTCCTGGTCCAGCTGAGAGCAGGGGAGGAGAGTCTGTATGAGCAGGAGCATAGGGATTATGAGAAAAATTTCCACAGTAAAGGCTGGGTGAAGCTCGAGGTGGAGAGGGGGCTCACTGAATCAAGAATAGCTGCTGGAGATCCATCGGGAAAAGGAGGTAGGCCCTCCAAGTGTAGCCACCTGTCAATTGGCATGGGCAATATGTGGAGCCTTGAGGGGTGGGATCAGACTGTGTTACTTTGCTGTGGGATGGCACCTTAGAGCCCATTCCCTGCAGAGGAACAACTAGACCAGCATTAACTTTGGGATGATTAAATCAGATTTTTCTGGAGTGGATGTGCCACACTAACTGACTTACCTTGGGACTTCTTGCCCTTTTGTGGGAGAGGATAGGAGGATAAAGAGGGGTAGGCTGAAGGCTGACTTGGGGGGAATGGGAGGAGAGAATGGAGGGGGAACAAGGGGACACATGGATAAAAATATTTTTTATAAATAAAATAATAAAATGAAAAGGTTAAATGCAAATTTCTGGAACTCTAGAAGGTACTAGAGAAATTAGGCCCTCCTTGGGTGCACCAAAAGCATGTTGAAGTTGATAACAAAAGTCCCAATTCTGTTCAGCTCACAGAGGCCTGCTCCTGGGGCCAGGAAGTTTCAAGGATCACATGGGTCTTCATAGGACAGAGATTATACCTGAAAGTTTTCATCCATATACAGTGCTTACCCACCACACCTGCTCCTGCACCTCATCATGTGTTCCCTCCCACCTTGGGACAGCAGAACTTTACTCACCATGTGATGCTTTCTCAGCTTGGCCATTTATCTGCTCAGCTCCCTTCAGAAGCACTCACAGCACACCACACAAACTTCTGATGCCAGGTCCTCTTCAAAGCCAACCCTGAAGCTGGCAACTGCAAAGACCCTGGCAGGTATCTTGCAGGGTCTGACTGAATAGTTAAGTCTGAATGATAAGAAGATGTCTCATAAGGTTACAGTGTGCTTAAAGACTCAGCACAATAGTTCCTGACCTTGCCTTCCAATGCAAAGACCTATTCGAGATGTGATTTTCAATAGCAGTAGGCCTTGGCTCAAATAGCAGACTCTGCTATCATCCTATACTTCACTTAGACTTTTCTGGACAGTGAGACAAATTTGCTCCTGGCAGCACGAATCTATTCAAGAGAATGATGGGCATTAAAGAAACTCCATATGGAATTTACTTTCTTTGTGGCAGAAGTTAGCCATTAGACAAGAAATTATTTTTGCCTTGACTGCCTGACAGTATGCTGTTTAAACTGGACATGCAGGTTCCATATAAAGGTGACCTCTGAAATTTGGCAGAACAAGCCGAGATGGTTCTTCAGGTTCCTGCTTGCCAGGGCAAACTGTCAGATATTCTTCAGGACACAAGGAGAAGTGACTGACAAACTATGCCAGAATGGGCAGAGCAGTCCTTCAGATTTCCTGCTTCACTGGAAGGTATGCCAGAGACTCCCCACTTTGGGTGACTGTCTAGGCAGACAGGTGTCACCTCTGTTATTTCTAGATTTTGGAAGTTGCTTGTATTTCCTGATTACTCAGGTAATATTATATCCTTCTGTGGTCTTTGATGTAGTTGAAAAATAGAGTTGTAAGTATAGTTTTCCTTGGTTATTTTAAATGATATATTAGATATTAGATATTAGATGCTTTCCTCTGCTCAGCATCTGAGTGCTCAGGTTATAACCATGTGCCAATATTACCAGTTTGTCCATTTTAATTACTCTTTTGTATTTAGAAATTATTCTTACAGCTTCTCTCATGAATAGTCTGTCTGCACTGTAGATATCTTTATTTCTCTTTCTATGCTTAATAAGCATTTTTGCAAGGTAATATACCATTTAAAGGGTACAGAAATAACAGAGGTAAAACATGTATTAAGTTTTTCAAAAAGTGGCATGTTGATTTTATCATATTATTTTTAAGTTATGGGACATATGAGAAACACCAGAAATATAAATAAATTGACAAAGATGTATACCTTCACAGTGTTATCAGTGTCATGCTTTTTGTTTTAGACATTTATGAGATATTAAAAAATGCAGTTACCTATGGTGATATGCATATTAATTTCAGTTGCATGGACTGGAGATGTACAGGAATCTTACTAAGAAGGAAAGATCACACTTTTCTTCATAATTTAAAATAAGAGGTCAACAATTTCTAGGTTATTAGTACTATTATGTAATTTGATAAAGAAATATAAGAAATGAGCTGAATAGAACAGCCAGATGCAATGTTTGAAAAAGATAGTAACTTAAGTTTTGAAAATATTTCTATAATATAAAATATATTTTCTGGTAGTATATTTTAGGATACATTAGGAAGATTATAATATTGAATGTTGTCAATGATCTAAAATTCATAGTAGGTAATTTCCATGTACCAGCTGATACAAATGTCCCTCTGTAAAAATTGTAATGTGTCCTAAAAGTGTTAGGCATAAGAAGTAATTTAAATAATCACAGCTTAATGTTTATCAATAATTATTAAATTTTGAGAAAGCCATATAGCTCACTTTCATGTAGGTGAATTGCAAGGCCTAGTTTTGAGAAAGTAGTAAAGTAACAATGCCTTAGCAGATATCACCATTTGAATAGCCCCATGGGAGCTGTGCTGGCAAACTGTCATTCAATTGTTTCCTTATTATTCCTTTTAAGAAAAACATATATATTGATGACATGGTAACTATGTCTTCCAAATCTTCTAATAAGAACAAACTCTATAGTAAAGCTTGCATTTTGTATATAGCTGTTATGATTTTGGTTAGTTCAGTGAGAAGGGCAGTTACAGTCAAGAGTCAAGGGGCAGTTCTGTAGAAACCTCAATACCCAGACTGCATATCTAACAATAACAGACATTCAAATTGTGTGAATTCCATGTAGAAATATTATATTTTTATTTGTCTGTTACTAGGCATATCATATCTTTCTCTGAATGCAAGCCATATGAATATAGAATATGAAAAGTTGTAATGTACCTGTCTCTTGACAATAAATAGAAGATATGTAGCAGTCCCTGTGTTAAGGAGATTTGTTGAATTCAAGTATGCAATTCATTGGTTTTCCAGCTTTATTGTTAATACATCAACAAACTCACAGTGCAGAAAAGCCCTGTGAGTACTAGGACTGGGTAAATACTTCTGTTTATCCTAGTTCACTTATCAAATGTAGTATGACTCACAGTGTAGAAACTATAAATGTAAGAAAGGTAGATAAGTGATGAGTTTTACCAATTCTTTTCAATTATGTAAAAAATATCTCCTATAGAAAAAATTCTTACTATTCCCGGTATTTTCAAAGATGTAACAAAACCCTTAATGAAGAAGAACATGACTATAAAAACAGTGTTTTAATACTTTATGTTCAAATTCTTTTTTATAATTGTACCAAATTGTAAACTTAATTTGTACACATATAAATATTCAATCATGTATTTAATGTAAATCCTTTACATGAGTTTAATATGTTTGCAGGCATGAATAAAGTCAACTTGAAGAGAAACCTTCCATATGTACTCAATCTGTTATGGAATTTGCATATTACAGTCAGTCTCAAAGGCATTATAGAATATATACTGTAATGAAACTGTGAATACAATTGGTGGGAAAGCCTTTGCTTGACACACTACTATTCAAGAGAATCTCTTCAGGATCAAATACTGGAGAGAAACATCTCTAAATGTCAGTGGAGTAAAGCTTTACATATCATTGTGATCTTAAAATGTATAAAATAACCTGGAAAAACATCCTGTCAATGTAATCAGTTCTTCTCAGCCTTTGTACATATCAGTAATTCTTTGAAATAATAATTAAAATATATATCATACTGAAGTGAAACCCTATAAATATACTCAGTGTAGTAAAATTTTGCACTTTATACAGGAGTGATGTGAGAATGCCTTTCTGTATGTTGTGAATATCAATCTTTAAATAAAGGAGCTGTTTTGGGCCATGATAGGCACCATAGAAGAAGTAGGAAGAGAAATCAGAGCAAAGGTAAGAGAAGCAGGGTAGGGTTAGGCAGATTGAGCAAGCTGCCCAAGGAGCAACATCTAAGGAACACAGGTGAGCCACTGGACACATAGCAGTCAGATTAATAGAAATGGGTTGATTAAACATGTAAGAATAAGCTAGCAATGTGACTGAGCCATAGGCCAAACAGCTTGAAGTTAATATAAGTGTCTCAGTCATTTCTGGGGGCCTGAGCCACAGCGGCTGGGTGGCTAAGCAGTCTCAGGCAGCAGGTCTGTGGGTCTTGGACCTCTGGTCGTTCAGAACCAAAGAAACCCCCACTGCATCAGATGGCTTCCCAACGTGGGCCGAATATCCACTGAAAGCCTGAGAAAGTTTAAGGAGTAGTTTAGATCAGAAGCTGAGCCAAGGCAGCTTCCTAATTGTGTATACTAAGTGGATCATTGTACAAAGAAAGCATGGCGCCCGGGTCACATTCAAAATGGCACCAGCAAACTGGTGGCAGGAAGTGTAAGCTGCAATCAAGCAGGTTCCTAAAATCACACAGAAGACTCAGTAGCATGTGATTGATTTTAGATTTCTGTTTATTTTGAACAAAAAGGAAACAAATTTTCTTAGTAGCAGAATTTTCTGGGTTATACTCTGTTTGCTGGCCATGAACAGACATGGTCGCTTTAAGAAACATTAGTGATTCAGCCTAATTTGCAAAAACTCTGCTGCTCTTTTAGAGAGTGTATTTTAAAAGCTCTTATGTTTGGAAGATGATTAAGGATTCACAATAAAGCAGATTCAGATGAAAAGAAAAACCTGTAAACAGGTTACAATGTGTGTAAAAGGTACATAAGCTTCAGAGAGAAAAGAGAGAAGTAGAAAGTCTTTTAAAAAGAGAAATAGAGTAATAAAAATATAATAAGCCACGTAAAGATGGAAAATAGACACAAAATCTGGATTTTGTTTGTTATTGAGTTTTCTTTTAATTTTTTAACTGCAGAAAGACAATGGATTGCAAATGCAAAGGCTACTAAGTTAAACAAGAATATATATTTTAAAGGTATTTTTATTTCAAAATTTGTGTCTAAGGATTTATTGCTTCGGAAGAGTTCTGCTTTTGTTTCGAAAGAAGATGAGAACCTGTGGATTGCTTCCAGGCAAATATAGTTTCATCAACCAAGACCCCCTGGAAAAAACTTCTGATGGAAAGAGTTGTCTGTATCAGCTTCAGAGCTAAAGACTGATCCAGCCTCAACAACCATGAGATTTTCAATGCCCCTTAATCAGAAGGAAGTAGTAATGGAAAACAACGCACAAACTCTCCAAATCTTATTTCTAGATGTTTGTTTTCATTATAAATGGTTAATGGTCATAGTTAATCTCTTTCTAAGAAGAAAAAGGGGATATGGTATATAAATGATTTTTTAAAAAAACTAGATTAATGAATTTACTTAGATCAGGAAATCAGCTGTTTATCTCAAAATGTTTTACATTGGTATAGATTTTGATTTATTGATACAAATTTAAGGTGAATTTTGTTATGCTATATGTGTTTTTCTATTCTTGTTTAAGGTATGATATTCATGTAACTGATTTAAAATTGTAATGTGTAATTAAGAATTGAAGGTTAATAGTCACCTTTGATAATCAAACTTATAGTTAGGTTAGTTAGGATTTTTAGGTATACAAAGATATATTTCAATTAGATAGGTAATCTTCAAATACTTCTAAGACCTACAGAATACGGCATTTAAAATGTTTTAAGAACTTGGACTTTTCTGGACAGTGAGACAGATCTGCTCCTGGCAGCACCAGTTTACTTCAAGAGAAAAATGGGCATCAAGGAAACTCCATATGGAGATTAGTTTCTCTGTGGCTTCGGTTAGCGAATGGACATGAACCTGTTCTTATATTAACTGCTTGACAATATGCTGTTAAAACTGGACATGCAGGTTCCATAGGAAGGTAACCTCTGAACTTTGGCAAAACAAGCCAAGATGGTCCTTCAGGTTCCTGCTTTGCAGACAAAACTGACAGACATTTTCAGGACTCAAGACAAGCAACTGATGAACCATACCAGAATGGGCAGAGCAGATTTCCAGCTTTACTGAAATGAAAAGAGACTCTGGGCCTGTAGACTGAAGATGGATGCCCCAACTTTATAAATGATCTTTGGGTGACTGTCCAGGCAGATAGGAGTCATCTCTGTCAAATCTAGATTTTGGAAGTTGCTTGCACTTGGGGTTAACTTGGTAAATATATCCTTCTGTGGTCTTTGATGTAGTTGAAGATTAGATAGTTATAGGCATAGTTTTTCTTAGTCACTTGAAAGGTATATTGGATATGAAACTATAGATTCATAAGGATAAGGTAGATGATAGAGTATTTTCTTTAATTTTGCTAAATACAAATAGACTAGATATTGTAACTGTAATTCTTACTTGATAGCTATTTTGTTATATGTAATTTTGCTATGTTAAAATTAAAACCTTCTTTTTTGATTAGAAAGAAAGGGGGAGGTGATGTGGAAATGCTTTTCTGTATGCTGTGAATCTCAATATTTAAATTGGCCCAGGACCAAGAACCTAAACTACTACACATAGGTTTACCACAGTTCTTGCAGTTAAAATTCCCATGTGAATCATACATTTGATATGTAAACAAGAATAAACAGAAATATTTGCACAGTCTTAATACAGGGCTTTTCTGCATTGTGAGTTTGTTGGTATATCAACAATAAAAATGGAAAACCAATGACTTGAATACTTTAGTAGAATTCAACAAATCTTAGAATGGGGACTGCTACATATCTTCTATTTGTTCTCAGAAAGAGGTATGTTACAACTTTTCATATCCCTATATTCATATGGCTTCCATGCAGAGAAAGATACAATATTGTATGCCTAGTAAAGAAAGAATAAAAATTAATGTTTCTACACTGAATTCATACAATTGACTGTCTGATACTATTAGGCATGTAGTCTGGAAACTGAGGATTCTTCAGAACTGCCCCTTGACTCTTGACTGTAACTGCCCTTCTCACTGAACTAACCACAATCATAGCAGCTATATAAGAAAAACAAGCTTCACTATAGAGATTTTTCTTATTGGAAAGTTTGGGAGACTTAGTTACCATGATTTAAATATATGTGTTTTGTAAAATGATTAATGTGAAACAAATTAATAACAATTTACCAGCACAGCTCCCATGGGGCTATTCAAAATGATGACATCTGCTAAGGCATTGTTACTTGACTACTTCCTCAAACCTATGCCTTGCAATTCACATTCATGAAATTGAGTTATATGGCTTAGTCAAAATTTAATAATTATTGATAAACATTAAGCTGTGATTATTTACATTACTGCTTATGCCTAACACTTTTAGGACACATTACAATTTCTTCAGAGGGACAGCTGTATCAGGTGGTACATGAAAATAACCTTCTATATCTTTTAGATTTTTGACAATGTTCTCCAATACTATATTCACCCTAAATGTATTCTAAAATATACTACCAGAAAATGGTTTATATTATAGAAAAAAATTCAAAACTTAAGTTACTATCTATCAAATGTTAGCACCTGATTGTTCTATTCCGCTCATTTTTTTTTCTTTCTTGAACAGGTTACATAATAGCATAAATAGTCCAGATACTGTTGGCTTCTTATTTTAAATTATGAAGAAAAATTCAGTTTTACCTATCTTCATAAGGTTCTGTAGGTCTCCAGTCCACCCAAGTGAAGTTAATATGCATATCACCACAGGTAACTGCATTTTATAATATCACATAAATGTGTACAACAAAAAGCATGACACTGAAAACATTGTAAAACTACACATCTTTGCTAGTATAGTTGTATTTCTGGTGTTCCCCACATGTGTCCCATGACATAAACATTATATATGTATTCAACATGTCAATTTAAAAAAAACTGAATAAGCATTTTGCCTTTTTTCTGTACCCTTTAAATGGTATATTTCCTGGCAGAATTTCCTATTAAGCATAGAGAGAAAAGTAGAGATCTACATACAAACTACTCATGAGAGAAGCTGTATGAACAATTTCTAAATACAAAAAAGTAAAATGTACAAACTGCTAATATTGTCAAACAATTATACACTGAGAACTCAGTTATAACCCCAGCACTCAGGTGGCAGAGGCAGGCATATCTGCCTATGAGTTGATTGTGAACCTAGTTTATGGAATCAGGTCCAGAACAGCCAGGCATAATATTAAACCAATTTATCTTATGCAATAATCAGTCAAAAAAAAACCCAAAATAATTTAAGAACTGAGAAGTTTTTATTAAAGCTTATACAAATATTTATGCACAGATGCCAGTTCTGTGTTAATCCTCCCAGAATGTGAATCGCCCAAAATTAAAATGTAGTATTAATAAGGTTTTAATATTAAAAAGCCACTGAATGGTTGAACAGTTACAAATCAATGAAAACATTAGCAATATACTTATTGAAAATAAGTAATTAACACTGAGCAAGATAAATGACTCAATATTAATGAGTTCTTGCTGTTTTTGCATACAGGAGGACAGAGTTGCCAGTACTTAGATGAATGATCACAACTTTCTATTATTCCAAGTTTACAGTTTTTAAATGAGGCTTTTGACACTGTGAGGAGCAGTTGAACAAAGCCATGTAAGAAAATACTTAAATTCATTAAAAATTTAAAAAAAATATAACAGTAAGGAAGAACTTTATGAACCTGCAATTCAATCTGGGAAGGCCCACACAATATTAATACCATGAATACATACCATCCTAAGAAACATAATAATAGTCTATGGCAAATTTTAATTTTCAAGGTATGGGTCAAGCTCAGTACAACTGCATATCCTTGACATGGACAAAAAGCTACAGATAGGCATATTATCCAATTGTATAAAAACAAAAAAATCTAAAAATGTTGACCCACCTCTCATCTCAAGTCATAGGATCCAAATCCAGGTTCAAAGACAGTATGTTTTGTCAGAGAAACTTTCATGACATTTAGAAACAAACACCCAAAACTTATTCTTAAAAACAGAAAAATTAAATATAGCAGGCTAAGAAATTGCTTTAATATTGAATATGATTTCCTATAAGCATATCATGTAATATATAGATAGAGTCTATTAATGGTAGTAAAGGCATAATTCAAAGTGGAAGTTGGCTGATTAGAATCAAACAGAACACAGTAGATGCAGAAAGTAGAAAATGAATTTGAGCCCGAATGATAAAATTTACACAGAATGGCTCCTATTAATGGTTTGATGAGCAAGTGAAAGAAAGACACTGAGGATAATCAGATGTTCAAATAAATCATCCTGTCTAGGAAGATTTTCATTCAATCAACTGACCCAGGTCACTATAGTCTCATGGAAATCCATTAAGAAAGTATATTTAGTGACTTCAATGATCTTCATAATAAACTATAGCACCTATATTATTTAAATTTCCAACGTTATTTCTCACACTTTCCAGGGGCCTAGGCATAACACAAGAGATAAAACAAATATTCAAGGTGTCTTTCTATCAAATATATAATTCACTAATAGGAATATCTTATTAAACATTGCTGGGAGACCACAAATTCTGGATTTTGTTCATGTTTACCTGTAGTTTATTGTGTAAACTTTTTCTCAATACAGATTTGCAAATTGCCCCACAGCATGGATTTTGTTGATTTTTTACATTAATATATTCCATTAACGGCACATTTATAATTGTGAATAATCATAAAGATGACTTATCTTTACCATGTATAATTTGGATGAAAAAATGTTTCATAACTAGGCGTTTGTTTCATGAGACTTATGAGACACACAGAGCCTCTTTTATAACTCCACCTGACAGATAAAAATACTATTTCCAGCTATTAAGATAGCTTACTCCTTCTGACATTTGTTCCAGGATAAAGATGTGGTTTTTGGCTGGCTCTTTTACCATACACATAAGACTACCTACATACATTTATACACATATATTCCATATGTAAAAATGGATATTATAATGCTTGAGATATTATAGACATTATAATATAAAGGCTTTAATAGATTATACAAACATTGCTCCAGTATAAACTGGGAAACTTTACCAAAGACTCATTTTATGTAGATTGAAGTATGATTTATTTCTCATGATTGAGAAGACATATGATACATACAATGCTTTGCCACATTGAATGATTGAATGGGTATCTCTTCTATATGTGTTATATTATGCTTATGAAGACTACTTTGACATATAAAGGATTTACCACGCTGATTATATTCATCAAGTTTCTCTCCAGTGTGTGTTCTTTTATGCCTTTGAAGATGACTGTGCAATGCAAATGCTTTATCACACTGATTACATTCATAGGGCTTTTCTCCAGTATGTGTTCTTTTATGTGTCTTAAGATAACTTTGACATGCAAAGGCTTTACCATACTGATTACATTCATAGGGTTTCTCTCCAGTATGTGTTCTTTTATGTGTCTTAAGATTACTTTGATCTGCAAAGGCTTTACCACACTGATTACATTCATAGGGCTTCTCTCCAGTATGTGTTCTTTTATGTGTCATAAGATAACTTTGATCTGCAAAGGCTTTACCACACTGATTACATTCATGTGGTTTCTTTCCAGTATGTGCTCTTTTATGCGTTTGAAGATGACTGTTTTGTACAAAGGCTTTACCACACTGATTACATTCATAGGGTTTCTCTCCAGTATGTGTTCTTTTATGTATCTTAAGATAATTTTGATATGCAAATGCTTTACCACACTGATTACATTCATAGGGCTTTTCTCCTGTATGTGTTCTTTTATGAATTTGAAGAGTACTGTGCTTTACAAAGCCTTTACCACACTGATTACATTCATAGGGTTTCTCTCCAATATGTGTTCTTTTATGACTTTGAAGATGACTTTCAAATGTAATGGCTTCAACACATTGAGTATATACACATGTTCTTTCATGCCTGCAAAGATATTTGGACATATAATACTTAATGCATTTAGTATACTGTTAAATCATTACATATAATGATTTAATTTTATAATTATGGATAAATAGAAATAGAAATCACTGTTATTTTCTAAAGTATTAAAATGTCTTTTTAGAGTTATTTTGCATCTTCAAAGACTGTTGTGAGGATAAGTTTTTTATTACACAATTCCCACTCAATGACATATTTTGAAATGAGATATTTTACATATTTTAAAAAACTGGAAACTGTCAGAGCTATAAAATTTTTCTAGTATTCGTGAAATTTGCTATGATGTGAGTCATACTACATTTTCAGTATGTTTTAGACCAAACAAATGTGTACACATACAGCACTCATAGGGATTTTCTCCTGTATATTTTCATATATTTACACTGAAGCTTACAAATTACTTATTTTGAATAAAATTCAACATTGGAATTGGTACATATCTTCTAAATATTTACAAAAGGAGGTATGTTTTATCTTCCCACATCTCTAAGCTCATATGACATGTATTTAGAATGACATGTAATATATGCAGTATAGAAAAAAACAAATCTTTCTTTATTGAATTCACACACTGTGACTTTCTGTCTCTCAGAAACATATTGTATAGGATTGAAGGTTCCTCTATGACAACCACAATTTGTATATGTAAGTAATACAGGCTTTACTAATGTATAATATATAACTTTGCCTATAAAATTTTTTTATAATGTTCTTCTATATTTTAAATGAGAATCACTTGTGTAATATGTGTAGTATAAAATAAATGGATCAAAAATTTAAATCATCATTCACATGGTGCTATAATTGAAGTACTCATATTGGTTAAAGTTTTATATAGTGGTCTTCTTTTTTCAAATAATGCCTTGCAAATTCAATTCACTTACCTAAAAGTGAGATATATAATTTTCTGAGATTTTAATAATCATCAATGCACTTTAATATGTGTTTATTTGGACAAATACTTTTGTTTGAACTTTGAGGAAACTAAATTTTATCAAGGGACCATTTCTATCAGGTTGAACACAAAATTTACCTTTCTTGTCTTCTAGAAGAGTGAGAATGCTCTTCAATATTGTGATTCTCCCAATTGAATCCTAAAATATAGGGCCAGAAAAAATGTATGGAATTTATTTGAAAGTTGAGAAAAATTAAGTTTCTGTATTCATCAGTAATTAGAACTATGAACAACTTATTCAGCTCATTCTTATTTTTCATTTAAATTACATAGGAGTATCCATTATAAAAACACCCATTTTCTTACTTTAAAAAAAGAAAGAAAATTCATTCTCACCAACAGCAGTGAGGTTCCTGTAGGTATCCAGCATCACATCTTTGTAGAAATTCTTCTAGAAATTATTTAGCAAAGTCCACTCTTCCCAAGTGAAGTTGACATGCACATCATCATAGGTCATGACATTCTAAAATATTCCATACGTGTGTAAAACAGAAATCACAATATTGAAAGCATTGTAAATGAATACTTCTTTGACTGTATAACCATATATTTCTGAGGTGTCCACATATATTGCATGGATTTAACATTATACTGAAATTACTAATTACATTAGAAAACTTAATAACAGGTTCACCCTGCTCATTTTTGTACTCTCTGATTGGTATAATATATTGAAAGAGAAATGCCTATTAATAAACATAGAGAGACAAACAGGTCAACTGTACAGAGTGTACATGAAAAGAGTTGCTGTATGATCAATTACTAACTATCAAAAAGAATCTTAAATGGACAAACTGGTAGCAAATTGGCAGCAAACTGGCAGATAGAGGTAGGTAAATCTCCTTCTGAGTTTAATAGAGGCTTAGATTATAAATTTACATCAAGGACAGCCAAAATACATATGAAACCCCTGTCTCACAGGCAGAAATTAGTCAACCAAAGATATACAAAACTCAGGATTCGGTCAAAGTTTCTACAAAGAATTATGTATTCACTTTAGTTCAATATTCTTCTTCCAGAAATGGAAATCACCCTAACTTAAATTGTAATATCATTAAGATTTTATTAAAAGGCAGTGCACCTTTAAACAGTTACAAAAAGATAGATAAAATCATGATGCTACATATTTTAATTGTAAATAATTAAAACAAAGATGGGTAGATGGCTCAGTGGTATAGAGCTCTTCCTATATGTATAGAAGGGTTCAGTTGCCAGTATATACAGAAACAAACATAATGATTATTTCAAGTTTGAGGGTTCAGAAATAATATTTTAAAGAGTCCAGTTACACATTTTGCATTATCTATGCATATGAATAATATACTCATTTTAAAAACCTTCAGAAAACTACAACAATGGAGGAAGAAGGCCATGATCTTTCAATCCAGTTACTTAAAAGTATAGATAGTATTAATATAATAAATAAATGCCATCCTGGGAAGCAGAATGATATACAGTCTGGCAAATTTTACAATTCACTGTATGGGTAAAGCTCAGTAAATGTAGGGAGCCAGGCGCACCCTAAAGATGGTGCTTGTATCTGGCCTATGACTAAGTGGTTTAAGGAAGCTCCTTAGTAAACAAGTCACTGTGCATGGTACCTTGTAATTTTCCAGCAAGAAGCCTGGCCCCCAGACAGATACATCATATCTGGTGAGGGTGTGCTGACCAATGGGAAAGGCCCACATCAGGGATAAACAAGGTTGCCTATAAAAGCTGCCTGCCTGGGAGGCTTGGGGTCTTCCATTCTTTGCCCTAGTGTGTGAAGCTTCAATAAACCTGCTGCAGAAGGATCCTGTTGTACTGCGTCTTGTTTGCAGGCAAAGAAGGCGTGGGACAAGTGGTGCCGAAACCCGGGAACAACAACATCAGCTGCACCAGCGGAGACCCCTCGGTGGTGAGGAGGATTCAGAACTGCAGAGTGTTTGCTCGGAGAGGTATGGTCCCTGACTGGGGTTTGGTTTTTAGTGCTTACTGGCAGGAGGTTTTGGCAGGATTAGGTTTGGTTCTAGTCACCCTGATCATCTTTCTTGTGGTTGCCTTTCTTTTTCATTGGTTTCAATGCTGAGTGCCTAAGACCAATGTAGGTAAGTGGCAGCGCTCTTTGGTTTCGTTTATGGTATCATGGGTACTTCACAGTCGATGATCTTGACCCTGGATTTCATTTTAAAACAACATGATATCAAAATTGCACCGAGTACCCTTAAAGGATTCATCAAGGAGGTTGATCGGGTCGCCCCATGGTACGGTTGTTCGGGGTCCTTTACCATTTCTTCCTGGAACAAGTTGGGGAGAGACCTCGATCGAAAATTTAATGAGGGTGATTTAAGGATGGGCACCAAAGCTATATGGAAGATGATCAAGAATTGTTTAAAGGATGAGTCCTGCTTGCCAGTAGTCACGGAGGGACAGATAATGTTGAGAGAGGTTCAGGATAGCCTATCAGAAACCGAATGGGATGAGAGATTGGGAGCGCGCCCCAAGAAAACTGTACATAAGGAAAAAGGACCCCCCGGTACTGGTATGGGGGAGAAAAAGGAAAAAGGACCCCCCGGTACTGGTATGGGGGAGAAAAGTTTCGAGAAAAATTATGAGAAAAATTCCGAGAAAAATTCTGAGAAAAATTCAGAGGTTAGAAGAAGGAAAGGGACCCAACCTACTTACCCCTGGAAAGAATTGGCTAATTTAGAGATCAGGGATGAGACAGAGTCCTCTATTTCTTCCTCTAAATCCAGCCATGTAGATGAGGAAAACCCACTAGACCCAGGAGATGAATTTAATTTGGAAGAGGAGGCAGCCAAATATGAGGCAGAGAGATACTCCCCTGATGATCCTCCTAATAACCAAATCAGAAAGAACAGGCACAAGGCAGAAAGCCAGCAAATGCACAGACCTCCACCTACAGCTCCTCCTCCTTATGGTGTGAGTGGTGCTACAAACTTTTCTTTCCTGCCGGAGGCCACGAGGCGACAACTTAGTTTAGCATTTCCGGTATATGAGGGCCAAAATAATGATCAGGTTTATGCCCCAGTAGAATTTAGTCAGATTAAAGAGCTTGCAGAATCTGTCCGCAAGTTTGGTGTAAATGCCAACTTCACTGTTACACAAATTGATCGGCTTGCCTTGTGGAACCTGACTCCATCAGACTGGCAGACGGTGGCTAAAGCTTCCCTGTCAAGCATGGGTCAGTATCTAGAATGGAAGGCTCTATGGCATGAGATAGCTCAAGAACAGGCTAGAGTAAATGCTGCGGCCATAACTCCTGAACAGAGGGAATGGACCTTTGAGATGTTGACTGGGCAAGGACAGTATGCTACACAGCAGACCCAATTTCCTTGGGGGATTTACCCTCAAATTTCAGCCATGGCCATTTGTGCTTGGAAATCACTCTCTAAAAAAGGAGAGGGTAGCAATCAGCTTACTAAGATTATCCAGGGACCAAATTAACCATTTGCAGACTTTGTGGCACGTATGATGGAGGCAGCAGGAAGGATCTTTGGAGACCCTGACTCCATCGCTCCTTTTATAGAACAACTTGTCTTTGAACAAGCCACCTAGGAATGCCGCGCAGCTATTGCTCCTAGGAAAGCTAAAGGAATGCAGGATTGGCTCAGGGTTTGCAGGGAACTGGGGGGACTGTTAACTAATGCTGGTTTGGCTGCGGCCATTTTGAGGTCTCAGCGAAGGCCCTTGTCAGGTCCCATGGCCAAAGTCTGTTTTAAATATGGAAAACCAGGCCATTTTAGAAAAGATTGTCAGGCTCTGACCAGACCTATAACAAGGCCAGCCCTAAGCCTGGCTCGCCTCTGTGCTCCTGCTGCGGTAAAGGGTATCATCCAGCGAGGCAGTGCCGCTCAGTCAGGGATATTAAAGGCAGGTTGCTCCCACCTCCAGAGGCCTCAAATTCAAAAAACGGGATGGTGGGCCCTACATCCCAGGGCCCGCAGAAATTTGGGATAAAATTCACCCCCAAGAGTGGAGCCCAACAAGGAGAACAAGAATGGACTTGCGCGCCACCACCCAACTCTTACTTACTCCTCAGATGGGTGTGCATCCGATCCCCGTTAAACTCGAGGATCCCTTACCCCCTGATTGCCTAGGGTTGATTCTAGGACGAGGATCTCTTACTCAGCAGGGCTTCCTGGTTCATCCAGGAATTGTAGATCACCAACACTTTCAAGACATTCAAGTCCTTTGTTCTTGCCCGTCAGGAGTTTTTTCTGTTAACCCTGGCGATAGGATTGCTCAGATACTTTTACTACCTATCATTGAGACTCAAGATAAAGGCCAACAGGCCATGGGCTCCTCTGGTCAAGGTTCTGCTTATTTGATGGTTGACCTTAGACAATGCCCTACTTTGTCACTATGGATTAATGAAAAGAAGTTTGAGGGAATTCTAGATACGGGTGCAGATCAGAGTATTATCTCCTCCCACTGGTGGGCCAAGAAATGGCCCACCTCCCAGTCCACCCATTCTCTCCAAGGACTGGGATATGCATCCAACCCAGTAGTAAGTTCTACTGCCCTCCGCTGGAGGATGCAAGAAGGCCATGAAGGTTGGTTTACACCCTATGTTCTCCCATTACGAGTTAACCTTTGGGGAAGAGATGTTATGCATGATCTAGGGCTAGTCTTGTCCAATGAGTATTCCCCCCAAGCAATACAGATAATGACTAAAATGGGTTATGAAGAAGGTCAAGGCCTAGGAAGACATGGCCAAGGGCAAGTACTGCCCATACAGCCCTCCCCTCATAAAGAAAGACAGGGTCTGGGTTTTTCCTAAGTGCCACTGGGGCGGTACGACCTGTACCCTGGAAGACAGAGGTCCTGGTGTGGGTTCCTCAGTGGCCATTGACCTCTGACAAATTGGCTGCAGCTAAAAAATTAATTGCCGAACAGCTTGCCAAAGGCCATATTGAACCATCTTTATCCCCCTGGAACACCCCTATTTTTGTAATAAAAAAGAAGTCTGGGGCCTGGAGATTGCTCCATGATTTGTGTGCCATTAATGCTCAGATGCATTTGTTGGGCCCAGTACAAAGAGGGCTGCCAACCTTGTCAGCTTTGCCCCTTGATTGGCCTGTGGTTATAATTGATATTAAGGATTGTTTTTTCTCTATTCCTTTGGCCCCTCAAGATTGCCCTCGCTTTGCCTTTACTGTTCCATCGATTAACCACATGGAGCCTGATGCTAGGTTTCAATGGAAGGTTTTGCCACAGGGAATGGCAAATAGCCCCACTATTTGTCAGCTTTATGTGCGAGAGACCATTGCCCCTGTTTGCAAACAGTTTCCCCAAACATTTATTGTCCATTATATGGACGATGTATTGCTTTGTGATAAAAAATTAGAGACATTGCAGAAGGCCTATAATCTATTACTTACACAATTGAACAAAAAGGGATTGCAGATTGCAGTTGATAAAATTCAGTTTAATAAAATTGGAGATTTTTTTGGGATCAAAGGTTTTTTCTGACAGAATTTTGCCACAGAAAATTAAAATTAATAAACAGGGTTTGACTACACTTAATGATTTTCAAAGATTATTAGGAGATATTAATTGGCTTCGACCTTTTTTGAAGATATCCTCAGTGGAGCTTAAGCCTTTGTTTGATATTCTAGAAGGTAACTCTCATGTTACCTCCCCAAGACAATTTACTCCTCAGGCACTGCGAGTGCTAGAAAAGGTAGAGGCTTCCAGCACTGTGGCTAAACTGTTTTGTGCAATACAAGATTGTCTATTAGCCTGACAATTTTCCTTTTCTATTACTTATATTCGGGTGCATTCAGGCCTGCCTGGGCCCCTAGTTCAAGGAAATGACTTGGCTGATAAAGTGACATGCCTTGCTGCGGTCGCTCTACAAGATTCCCTGACAGCTGCCCATGAATTTCACAAAAAATATCATGTGACCTCAGAAACATTGTGCAAGCTATTTGCACTTACTAGACAACAGGCACGTGAAATAGTGCTACACTGCCAAAATTGCTGCCAGTTTCTTCCTGTTCGCCATAATGGAATCAATCCCCGGGGCCTTGAGCCTCTTCGTATATGGCAGATGGATGTTACCCATATTTCCTCTTTTGGAAAGCTACAATTTGTTCATGTCTCAGTAGATACCTGCTCTGGCATTATAAATGCCACCCCATTGCCAGGAGAAAAAGCCATCCATGTGATTCAACATTGTTTAGAAGCCTGGAGTGCATGGGGAAAGCCCCAATGTATTAAGACTGATAATGGACCAGCTTACACATCACAAAAGTTTGTGCAATTTTGCGTACAAATGCATGTGATTCATATCACAGGATTGCCCTACAATCCTCAAGGCCAGGGCATTATTGAACGTGCCCATAGATCTCTAAAAAATTATTTAACTAAACAAAAAGGTGGTATGGAAGGCACCCTTCCTGCAACACCCAGAGTGACTATGGCCTTGGTACTCTTTACCCTCATTTTTTAAATTTGGATGATAATGGGAGGTCAGCAGCAGAACGGCATTCATCTCCCACACCATCAGCTAAAGAAATGGTCAAATGGAAAGATGTGTTAGATAATAAATGGAAAGGCCCGGATCCTGTTTTAATAAGATCCTGGGGAGCTGTTTGTGTTTTCCCACAGGATGGAGAGAGTCCAGTTTGGATTCCAGAACGTCTTACAAGGAAGATATTGCCGGACCAGGACCTGGCCCCGATATCCCCATCTCCTATGGATGATATGCTGGATGATGCTGACGGGCCATGTACAGGGAGAACCACATTGGGGGATAATGTCCACCTTCCCTTTTCCGATGCCAGTGATGTATGACGCCCAAGTTTTTCCCTGCTTTTTTACTGTTAGTAGAGAGTTAGGCCTAGCTTTTTTGCCAAAAGATGAGCAGATAGAAGCTTTTAAGAATAATAGGAGTTTAGGGTTAAAAGGGAGTCTATGTTTTGCTTTTAATTTAGATATTGAGAATAGTTCATGTATTATGTTACAAAATTATTCTGCTGCCTGGCAGAAAGAGAGCAAGTTTGAAGGAACAAAGATTGCTACAAATGCTATGGTTTTGTATGGCTGGTGGCCTAGGGCTGCTGAGGGCTCCTTACCCCCACAGCAGCCAAAGCTGGCACCCTTTTGTTCAGGGGCACCGGATAAAGAGTTAACCCCACCGTGGACCGGGTGCCAATCTGCCAATCTAGAATTGTTGGTTGGGTTACCCCTAACCTGTTTTCCTTTTCCCCCTGTTTGGGAGCCAATTTCTCAAATTTTGGAGAAGCTGAAGTTAATGGCAACCCCTTTGATCAGTGGTTGCTTTGTGGAATTAATGGGAGCTGCACAGATTTATTGCCCCTCACAATGATTGAGGGTGGGGTGGTAGAACACGGGCAGCTAAAATATGATTGGGGAAAGAAAATGGGACCTCAGCCTAGTTCGGGTACAGGATCAGGTACCTGGCAGGCCCAAGATGTAAGCTACGTCAGCTTTAAATGGCTGAGTGTAGATTTTACCCCGGTTTGTGTGTGGCCTCCCTTTATTTGGATTGTAAGTAATGTTTCTATAGATAAAAATGTTTTAGAGTGTGCCCAGAGCACCTGCTTTTATACCCTTTGTTGGGATGCTCAGAAGTATTCCTTTGCGATGGTAACTCGCATGCCACGATTTGTGCCTGTGCCGGTTGAGGCTCCTAGCAGCATGAGTTTGTTTCGACCTAAAAGAGATTTTGGCATTTCTGCTATAATTGCTGGGATTGTTGCGGTCGCGGCTGTAGGGGCCACAGCAACCGCTTCAGCCCTCGCCCTTTCCAACACTGTGCAAACTGCTTGGGCTATTAATAATTTATCAGCCTCGGTAACAATGGCCTTAGACAAGCAAGCATCCGCTAATACCCAGATTCAAGGAGGACTTATGCTGGTTAACCAGCGTATTGATTTGGTACAAGAACAATTAGACATTTTATGGCAAATGGCCCAATTGGGATGTGAACAAAAGCTTCCTGGACTTTATGTTACCTCTATTCAGTATGAAAAATTTTCTAGGGCAGCTAATTTGTCGAAAAGCCTTTCTCAGTTTATCTTACAGAATTGGTCTTCAGAGTTTGAGCAGATGCTACAAGAGCTCCGCGTTGCCATCGTTCAGATTAATTCCACCCGTCTGGACCTGTCCTTAACAGAGGGCCTTTCCAAATGGATTTCCTCAGCCGTTTCGTACCTGAAGAAATGGGCCGGCATGGGAACCCTTGGGATCCTCATGGTCATGGGATTCGGAGGCAGTCTTTGGCTTATTTGCCAGATGTGAGCATCCAGAAAGAGAGAAAGGACAATTTTGACCCAAGTCTTAATGGCTATTGAAGATGGACAGTCCCCTACGATTTGGCTGGCAGCTCTGAATGAGCAAAAATTTTAAGTTTGGCTGATTGTGGTCACCTATCCTTGCAGAAGGTATGCCTCTCCCTGATTGGTGAGGAAGTTTGGGCAGGCTTTAGCCTATTGCTTGGAATTGAGCAGGGTTGATTGTGTATATTGTATAGGTATGGCTCTTGCACTGAGAGGCTTAATTGCCATTGCACCTCATTAGAGCATACTTGTTATAGTTTCCATGTGGATTGTAAGGCTAAGCACTGCAATGGTTCCAGCTTAGAGTTTGAGGGGATCCATGGAACATGTTAGTCTGCATATGGGCAAGGCACACAAATCCCATCTCCCACAAAGGTGCCGGGCTGGTCGGGAGGTGTACCTGGTGGATGCATCAGGAATGTCTCCTTTGTACATAGTTCCCAAAAGTTTTGGGAGGACAAACCTCTGTTTCCATCCACTGGATAGCCGCCCTCATTTTAAATATAAGAAAAGGGAGATGTAGGGAGCCAGCCGCACCCTAAAGATGGCGCTTGTATCCGGCCTATGACTAAGTGGTTTAAGGAAGCTCCTTAGTAAACAAGTCACTGTGCATGGTACCTTGTAATTTTCCAGCAAGAAGCCTGGCCCCCAGACAGATACATCATATCTGGTGAGGGTGTGCTGACCAATGGGAAAGGCCCACATCAGGGATAAACAAGGTTGCCTATAAAAGCAGCCTGCCTGGGAGGCTTGGGGTCTTCCGTTCTTTGCCCTAGTGTGTGAAGCTTCAATAAACCTGCTGCAGAAGGATCCTGTTGTACTGCGTCTTGTTTGTGGGCAAAGAAGGCGCGGGACAAGTAAAACAGCGTATTCTTGACACAGACAAAATGATGTATTCTAGGCACATTACCCAATAATATCTGAACAAAAAGCCAGAAATATTTGCTTCATATTGCACAAATTTTATTTACTAGTGTATTAAATCCTAGAGCCAGATATTGAGTAAAAGCTCAGTTTTCAGGAAGAGAAACAAACTAAAGCCAGTTCTCACCTAGCCAAATTCTCAGGCCAAACATCTAAGTACTATTTTCAAAGGTTGTCAGCTTGTCTGATAGCTCACACAGAATGGCTGACTTTCTGACATCTCCTGTGTTATATATTTTTTCCTTGTCCAGAAATTTTATTTCATGGTTCAATAATCCTAGAGCTAGGATTAAAGCTGTGAGCGGCCACAGAATGCCTAATAGTTTATTAACAAGCAGAGATCCAGAAGATCTCTGTCTTTGGAGTGATATTAGAAACACAAGCCCGTGGCACCACTCAGTGACCTTCATATATTGACTGAGGGTGATTCAGTCATCTGATATTCCAGATTAACTTCTTTATCAAATATACAATATTTCACTATAGTCACCCCTTTATTTCAGGACCTACAAACCAAAGACATTAACATCTATAAGGCTAAGTTTATCTTGGTGTGCAGAACAACTTACAGGATAGGCAAAGTTACACAGACTAACCTTTATTACAAAAACAATATATATATATATATATATATATATATATATATATATATATATATATATATATATATATATATATATATATGTATCTGACCACCATACTATCTTAATCAGAATTCTGTATGCTTTTGTTGTATTTCATGTGATTCAGAGATATAGTGTATATTGATATAAAGTAAATGTATGACAATATTAGAAGGCAGATGGTTGGGACAGAGATCCTGACTGAGAAGTGAATGGGAGCAGGGGAAGTGTGATTAAAACTAACTAAAAAAGAAAAAAAATGATAAAACTATTAGTGACCTCGGAACACTGGAGAGCAGGAACCAGTAAGATAAAAAAAGGAATTCTCTTAAAGAAAGTGTTAGTATTATAAAACCACTAACTGACATTGTAAAATGCTAAAAAAAATAATGTGTTGTAAAGATAAACCTCTTAGCAATATTGACTTTGAAAAACAGTAGGTTTTTATCCAGCAGAGGAAATGCCATTAATATAAGACAGAGTTTGTTCACATGCATTTGTTGGATGCTGAAATCTGGGTCCTGACACAAAGAGTCATAGCCAATAATCCTTTCTTCAAATCTCTGAGCTGAAATAACTCTGTCAAAGACAGTTGAGCATATTTGCATAGGAGAGTTCCTTATTTGAAAATTCAATAATTTCTGTGCTATCTGACCCTCCCTAGTAATACACGTAGTCTGGTCTATATTCATTCACAAGACATCAAATAGTACATGCTGGCAAATTAGAAAAATCACTGCTTCTGCTACAAAAAGGCATATTTGAAAAAGGTGACAGCAGCAAATGATTGCACACCTTCTTTCCCATGGTGTTCACACAATAAATTATTCTTTCTAGTCTAATCTGAAAGGAAAACCAATACTCCACATCAAAGTCTAATTCCATTAACTAGAATGAATATTCAATAGCATGATACAAATGGATAATTTTAAAACTTTGTGGTAATATAATCCTTCAATTTAAGATTTTAGATGTATATTATAAGAAACAGCATGATCATTCATGGCCCTGAAGAGCAACAGACTCAATCAAGGCCATTTGTTTCATTATAAGAGAAATTGGACCCAGAGATATTTTTCTACAATGCTGTAAGCAAGGGTATGTTTTAGAGTTAATGTCTTCCAAGGAAGAAATCACTCCAGACACTTAAGAGATTAATAAAGAAAAATCACATTGATAATTACTAATTACTCTTACTAATGCACAAGTATAGCCAGTCTAGAAGAGATTTCACATTCAACATATGCTGCTATCCTTGTATCTTTCAGGATAAGGCTCCAGGTTAAACACTGTACATTTTAAACTGGAAAAGAAGACTGAACGTCTAGGCACTAAACCAGAAAGAAGATTTATATAGCAAATATAATTTTAGAAAATTTTATCATGTATATTAATAACCTAAAACATGAAAACCAACAGAATATCTCAAGAATAGCATTGAGACACATAAACATACCCCTATATGGTAGAAAAAATTGAGTGCTCAGGATCTGTAAAGACTCCTGCACAAAGGCACTTTGCCCAGACAATTACTGTCTTATAAACACATTCCTGGTTTTAAAAAAAGGGTTTTGGTTTTTTTCTCAAACCATCAGGACCTAGAGATTGTTCCTGAAACCTAATACTATGGCATTTTCTGGCTCTACCAAATGCATTTCTTTTCTCTGTGTAAAGGTCTAAAGCAAAATGATTGTTGGTTAGGCCAGACCTCAACTCTGTACTGCTTTTCTTTTCAAATAGTTGTCACCATGTCCCACTATCAGCACTATGCTATTCAAGGAAATGGAACATTTAGAGTGTACCAAGGCAGACTGTTGGTTTTGACCTTGTAATTATACCCTGATCAGCTTGATAGACACCTCTGATATGGAAATGGCCATGGTGGCTAGAAGAAAAACAGCAGTGTCACCATTGGAGTGGTGTGGGTCAATATATCAGGACAACCCTGGTGAACAAATATGTTTCTGAGTATCCTAATCTCTAACTCTGAGAAAAATATTCATTTTACTGCTAATTTCATGGGACATTCTTATCAAACATGGTATATCCATCCATGGTTCTCAAAGTCTCATGCTAATCATAACATGAAACACATTCAGAGCCTTAAATCTCATAGTTTTTTTTTAATTTTAATACATAAAATGACTACTGTCTCATAATTTTTTTGAGAAACATTGAGTAACAGACACTGTTTCCAGAAAGGGAGGAATAGAAGCATCTCAACCAGCCAATCACATATAAGAAAACTCGAACAGAAAGCTCTCCCTTTGTTCTTCCCACTTTAAAAAGCTTTCTGTATCACACAGGCAATTTCTGGGGATGTTAATGTTATTCTGGTCTCTTCTGGACTGAGGGGGCTCAATGTTTCAGGCTTTGTGATCCTTATCACAGAGAGCTTTTCTCCATTGCCAGTTCTACTTCAAACCTGGAGTTGTCCTCGATTACCTATGGTTCTAGAATTTATCTTACCTTCAGTAAGAATGAAAAAAGATACAATTTTTAGTAGTTTCTCATATATCAATTTTCCACACATTAGCCCCAAAATACAACAATCTTTATAAGTATGAACTAATTCCATTCTCAGATGAAAGCAGCAACGTTCTAAAGAATGCCAGGACAGAATTATGACCCTCATATACATTAATGAAAGTTCAAGAACTCTTCTGTCTCATGTGTTTACTTTATTAAAAGAGATTCTCACTCAACTCTCTTGAGAAAATGACCAAAGAGGAGAGAGAGACATGGAGATACAGAGAAGACACGAACACATCCAGAGATAGTGACTCCCTTTAAAATGAAACATATTTAATCACTGACATGTAACATGTATGAATTTAAATTTGGCTCTCCCTCACAAGATACACTTTTACAGCGTATTTTTTTCAACTAATATCTGTGTCAAATTTATGATAAATTTCTCTTTTTACCCAGGGGCAGTCACATGAGGCAGACTCTAATGGATCTCTACACGTTTCAGGTGGTGTGTCCCTAACACATGGTAATTTTCAGGCCAGACAGAGTTATAAAGTAAGACTGTTTTAAAACAGTCTCACTCCAATCCACTCTACTTAATAAACTTCAGATCTGTAAAAATAGTTTACAGATAAAGTACACACCTCCCAACTATCCCTTTATTTTCATATTATAAAGACTGTTGGAATACTGCATGCATGTAATCTCATTCTTTTAAAGAAAGACAACTGGCAAAAAAAAAGGAATTTTACAAGCCTATGTACATATGCTGGCAACAGGAGATCCTGCCTCAGACATACTGGAAGGAAAGGACCAAGAACCAACATTTTTCTCTGACTTTTACAGCCAAGTTAAGACACACATGCACACCTTTCTACACATAATTTAACACAGGCATACAGTCACAGGTAAATAAATAATATGATTAGATTTGGGTGATGTTATATACACCTTTTAGTTTAATGATTGGGGGGCATAGGCAGGCAGACTTTGAGGCCAACCCCATCTATATTCTGCATTTAAAGTAAGCCAGAAATACATACAGAGGCCATGGTGCAACATAAAATTGTAATAAGGATTGGATTGACTAACCCTGAGTTCTTATTCTAAAATATACTGAGTTGTCCTAGATTATTTCAGCAGAGGTACTGAGGTTTAGAACAATACTTCTTAAAAGCATTTTAAGAATCAGACACCTTTCTCAGTCCAATCATTACAAAAAAATTATGGCAACTATGATAGTAGAGCCAGTATACCCTACAAATGAGTATGATAGTAAGACATTTCTTACTTAGTAGCACACACACACACACACAAACAGGCTTGCACGCACAAACACATGCATGCATGCAGGCACTCACAATGTTGATTATATTTTGGGATTTTTTGTTTCAGATGTTAGTAATCTTCAGCTGACCAAAAACTCATACCCTATATTTTAATGAATAATATACTGACTATTTTATACCAAATTACAGTAAATATTAATATCTATACCATTTGCTTATTATTTAAGCATAACAATTTCCTATACAAGAGGAAGCATCTAAACAATTGTGTTTATATTAAATTTCCAGAGAACAGGAAGTAGGAGAAATTGTATACGGTTTACTAGGTTGTTTCCTTCCAATAACTTTATATAAACCAATATTAATCTTTGTTTAAAACTTTCTAATTTAAAAACATTTTAGCTAGTTGATTTCTAAAGTTTGTAATTTGTTTTGATGCTTACTCAGCATTTGCAACCTGAAACATTACTTATTAAAGTAAATAATCCAGCTACAAGTAATCCAATAAAGTATTTTAGAATGTTTTCTAAAATATTTAGAAAATTCCCAAGTACTGTATTGAAGTTATTAGAAAACCACTTCATTCGCAATTTTACTGGGATCAAAAATTAAAGACAGAGTTTATATACACTTATCTTCAGTGTTCTATTACATTTAACTTAATAGTTGCTATTGCATTTTTATAAAATGAAGAGTGACTGTAGCAAATGACTAGAATTTCTATTACTAACACTTGAGGAGCAACTACACAAGCCTGTGCTTAACATGATTCTATCAAAAGTAAAGTTAGCAGTGTTTTTATAATAGTTACTCTGTCAGGGTAATGAATCATGTACTGTCTTAGTGCTTCTATGGCTGTGACAAGACACCATGAACATAGCCAATGCTTATAAAGGAAAAACATTGGGGTGGCATACATTTTCAGAGGTATAGTTCATTATTATCATGGGGAAAAATTGTGGCATACAGGAAGATTAAGTGTTAGAGTAGAGGGTAGGCATTTTAAACATTGATATGGCAGCAAGAGGAATGATTCTGTGACACTGGACATGTTAAAAACATATATGAGACCACAAAACCCACCCTCACAGGGGTATACTTTCTCAAACAAGGCTATACTTACTGCAACAAAGTTTTTCCCTTGTAGTTCCAGGCACTATGAGCATAAGGGGGACAGTTACATTAAGACTAGAACATATACTAAGTACTAACATTCACAGGGAAATATATTTCCTCTTGTGTTATTAAACAATGCAGTCATATTATTGAGGAAAAAAACTAAGTGTATAAATAAGTTTGTTTTCAAACCATTTTTTTCTTATAGCATAAAAATTTTTGGTGGGTTCCACATAAAGCCACATAATAGATCACATAAAATATTCCACTTATATTTAACTCAATGTAGCAAAAAATGTAACGTTGACCTTGTCCTATGGACAGTGTCTAGTAAGCCATTTCTTTAATTCTGATTATGTCTTTTGAGATGGCTGTTGTAGTATCTTTGCTTCCAATAACTTGTAAAAGTTAAACTTATTTTTTTCCCATTTTTTCAGGTGCCTAATGAAAAGCCTATCATTCATTATTAATTCCACTACACCTTGGTGTATTATTTGTTAATAATATTTATACATATATGTGAATCAGATGCCTTGAAATGAGGATAGTAAAAAATGGTTTAAAGACGTGTAAATAATAGCTTAGTCAGCAACATCAGGAACACCCAAGTCTGTCCCTAATTAGCAGAACCCAGTAACATTACTCACCCAAGGCAAGGAGATGCCTAAAACCCTATGACACTCACTGGATAGTATATAAGGAACAATCATAATCAAAGTTCTATTCCATACATCTGGAGAGACACCTCCTTGATTTACCCTGCATCTGGAAAGAATTCTCCAGGATTCTGACCAAAAGTAAGTGTTCTGTTAGAGACTAAATCTGACCTAGCCAACATACTTAACACAGAAGATCAGGTTTGGAGAAAGAAACTTAGAACTTAGGAAATAAGAATGTATTCATTGGGTGCTGCATACAAGAAACACACCTCAACAGCAAAATGAAACTAATGCTACATATAGGAAAAATTACTCCAAGCAAATGGACATAGTATCATGACTGTGTAGCCATTTAAATATTTATCAACTACTATGATACACATTTACATCCCATAGACATCCTCAAAGAGAGATTACAACTTAGAATTGAAGTTTATTCCTCAGAACTGAAAGGATGTTTCTACAATGTTGGCATACGTATGCACTTCGTTACAAATATAAAAATGTAAACATATATACTTTGAAATATACACACCTGTCATGACTTTTTACATTTTGGTAAAATTTTACCATCCAAACACAGAGAAGCAAAAAGAGGTACTTCTAAAACACTAGACTAAGAGTTCTATAAGTGAAAAATAAAACAGTTATGAATATATTGTATATTTGGTATGTACTTAGTTGCTCTAAGTATGTAATAATCAAAGAAAAAATGTATATTATCAAGAATGAATCTTAGATTTTTTGACCTGAGGAGCAAATGTTGTACACTTAATGAGACTGCACACAAGAAACAAAGATTGCTGATATTAACATACAGATAGTGAACTCATTCTCTTGAAAAACATGTATTTATATGATGATGTATAGAACAATGCTATAAAAGAGAACAATAATAGCAAAAGTATAAGAAATAATTTTGAAACACCTAATTCTGACAGCATTAAGGATATTTGTATGTACACATGATCACCAAGACACCTCTGAATACACAAATTAAAAATCCCAGAATCAATCTATGTGGTTGTATCATATACACTTAAATGACATACCAAATACCATTAGTTCCTATGATGACAAATGAGGACAGACAAACCTACTAATGCTTAATGCACTAAAGATAGACAGCAAGAGCAGCTGACTCATATCCTTGGACATATTTGCAAATTAAATTTGAAAAATGAAATAGATGTATTAAAAAATGAGGTCTATGGGGCTACCCAAAACATAAAAGGCCATTGTAGCAAAGGTTGAGAACTTGCCGATCCATAATACTCATGTGTTAGAAAGAAACACATCCCTATATTTCTCTTGTGGTTCAAGATCAGCATTATGAATTTTGTGGTGCAATCAGGAGAATATAGAACATTTGATTAAATCAACAACACAAGCAGTGTGATTTGTCCCTTCATCTCTTAGTAATAGGACACTTCCTGTGACCACATAGACATTGCTCCTAGCTAACATCTGCTTCATTAATTTACACTCAATACTTCAAACAAACTCTCTTAAATTAAATTGCTCTTCTAAATCTGTTTTTTTTAAAAGAGATTAATCAACTTATTTGGGTTGCAAAAATCAACTTTCCTTCTAGCAACAAAATTCATTCATAATAATGAACTCCTATATATTATTACTACTTGCTATTTATAATCTTTATTTTTTATTTTGTGCATGTATATTAAAATGAAGAAGAACATGTGTGTATACGGTGCAATATTCATTAATGGGCAAGAGAACAACTTGGGGTGTCATACCTCAGACTGAGTGAGAAATAAAATTTAAAGTATATGATACCTGCAGGAGATGTTACTGATAACCAAAGAATCTTTCTCTGAACAAATTCACCAAGCTTGTTAAAAAGTCAAATGAAAGAAAAGACAGAAGTACTCAACACTTTCATAACCACATTTGGTAAACTCTTGGAAAGAGTAACAAATTTTTGAATAAAAATAATGTTAAAAGATGAACTAATTTTGAGGGTTTGTTTATTTAGTTAATTAGTCTTCTAATTTATTTGGTTTAAAATTTAAGACATAACCCAAGCTGGCTCTTAATTCATGATCTGTATTATGCTTGGCTTGTCCTCAGTGTGACACCAGCTAGAATTATTTGGGAAGAGGAAATTCAATCATAGGGTGTGAATTTGATTAATGGTTTATGAAGGAGGTCCAAGCTCACTGACAGCTATATTATTCCTAGCAATGTCATAGAACAGTTTTGAAGACAGCAAACATGGTTTTTAGATGCTTGTATCATTTCTATTGAGAGAGAGGAAAAGTGTGTGTAGATCTTGATGGGAAACAAAGATCTGTGAGGACATACTGATGGCAAAAACATAACTAAACTCTATTGTATGAAAATCTATTAGAGTTTTTTTCAAAAAGAAAAGGACAAAGAAAGAAAACTAAAAATTCCAGGAGGAATAAACCAGTAATCCACATTTCTCCAGTGTTAATCAAGTTTCTTTCTCTTGGCTTCTGCTTTATGTCCTTGACTGACTTCTTTGCCTGAGGGCCTATGAACTAGGCCAAGTCAAACTTTTCTTTCTCAAGAACTGAGTGAATGCAGTGAGTCTAACAGCAACCTGTGAAGTGGACAGTAGGAGACAAAAACAGAAAGACCTCACCATGACCAGCCACTCCTTCCTATCCATGGAAAGCACCTCCTTGCTTTTAAAGGTGCAGCTGCCAAAGTGATGACTATCTCTTCCACAATGGAACTTAGGGTGCAGCACACAATACAACTTCTGACTTCATCAGAACTGGAGCTCAGTCAGAAACCTGGTTCCCACAAGTACCCTACCATCTGATTGGTGGGTCTGCTGCAGGATCCAACTGGATAGTTAGGTCTGAGTGACAGCACTGGTGAGCTGAAGGAACAAAGCATATTGCTTCCTAGCCCTGGCTTCCAAACTGACAGGCCTATCCCAGGTTGGCTAAAGATTTCTGTGAAGTTCAACAAATTCCTTTTGTTTATGGAAATCAATGGGTTAAGGTTTCAAAAGAAGTAAACAAATTTAGAAGGAGGCTAATCAGACCACATTTCACAAGAGCACATTGTAATTCAAGGACATTATAAACTGAGTCAACAGTGGCCTTTGGACTAACAACCAAAGCCCCATGTGTAGAAAGAGGTTGGTCCTCAGGTTCTTAAGCAACTCTACTCCAAAGACTCTAGAACCAACCTCTAACAGCTCTACCAAGCACACTCCTGATTTTAAAAGATGACCTCTGTTCCTTTCTCAATATATTAAGGACTTAGAGAAACTTTCAAAGCCTAGGCCAGTTGTTACACTAAAAGAGAGCTAGTTTTTAGTACGTTCTAAGTGTTTTATACTAGAAATTTGACATTTCAGTAGAATATACATTTGGAGATAATGTGTGGAAGTTCTAAGAGACATCTCAGATACTGGGTAGCACTCCACTATAAGCTGTGATACAAAAGTAAAATTTGTAATGTAAAAAACTGATGAATGCTTAGAAGATAGTCACACAATGTAAAATTTAATTAAGGAAGATCTGCCTCAAAAATAACCCAAAGATAAGTAAGTAGTATGTTAAAAAAATATTTTCAACATTTCGGATGCTAGGATGTATATGTTCATTCACCTTTTATGTATGTTCTTATTGGTCACGTGTCTGCAATAATAACAGGTAATGTGATTCTCATTCATGGAGAAAGTAGAACAACTCTCTGTGTAAAGATCTCTCTATAGTAAGCCATAGTTTTAAGAGGTAGTTTTAGTTGTGTCGTAACGGAGGCTGTAAACATCAATTTGATGATGCTTGTTATATATCCACTGTTTATTTCATTGCCAATAAGCATGGGTATATTAGTGATGCTATGGACTACATGAATGCTTTCTTGTGTCTCGTTTAAGGTTCAGTTTAACAGGTTGTGCCAAGGAAATAGGAATTTATTTCACTATCTTTTACACAGTTTCAAACCAGCCCTCTTGTATTTGATTTCTGTTGCTCAGCACTGTCTTAAGACAACAACTGGTACCATCCTAAGATCAACTGTGCCTTCTTACAAATGATGTGGTAACTCTCACCTTTAATCCCAGCATAGGAATGAACAAGTGGTGACCTACACCTTTTATTCCATAACTGCAGACAGCTCTTCTTTGTTTTGTGAGTACAAGGCCTAAGTACCAAACAGTAGTAACTCTCGCCTTTAATCTTAATCACAGAATTTGAAGCAGAGTTGAATCTAGGTGTAAAACACCTGGGTGAGGAAGATATTTAAGGAGGCATATGCAGCAAGTGTGGTACTCACTAGAAACAATAAGCCATGCTGAAGACTCTGGAATATAGATTTTACCCAGAGAAGTTGGCTGAGAAAGAATTGACTGTGGTCTGTTTCTTCTCTCTGATATTCCAGCTTCCCCTCCAGTGTCTGGCTTTCAGTTTGAATTAAATAACAGCTAGAATTTGTGTTATGTCATAAATCTAAATGCAAATAAGATTTTTAAAAGAAAAGCTGAATAATAATAATAATTTAAATTGAGTGTCCCTGGTCCAAAAGGTACAAAAATAAAGAATAAAAAACCCACAGAAATCACACCAATTTAATTGAAAAATATCTTGCAGAACCATTATTTTCTCAGAATAAAACTAGAACTTTATGGCCAACAGACCTTAAGGTTGCTTATTATCCTGTAATATCTCAATGAGTAGCTTGTTAGAGTCCCCTGTTTCAAAGAGGTTTATGCTTAGTGGCTGGTTGTAATCCTTGAGTAGCCCTTTTGTGATGGATTATAGGCAAATGTATGGACAACACTGAGCATATCCTACCAACCTAACCTCTAACAGGCCTGGTAGAGGTTATCTTTTGGGGGGGGGGGGTTAGAAGCAGTCAACCTTCAGCTAAATCCTATTTTGTGAGACCCTATACCCTGTACAATTGAAAATTCTACATATCATCAGTTCTACTGTTCTTTATCACATTTTACTAGTCGAGTGTTACCTAACACATCAGATGCCTTTTACAAACTTCATAAAATTAACTGTAAATAAATCTTATATGTACAGTTGAGTGCTAAGTGTTAGACATCTAGAACTTACTTGGCAAATTAGGATCTTCATGTTTGACAAGCAGCTTTCATTTATGCAGCAAAAGTATGTAAGAGTGGACAAAGATATTTCTACATAGAGTCCCTGCTCTCAATTCTGTGACCAAATTTAAGACACAGAGCAAAGTTATTCAGAGACAAGGCCAGGGGTCAGGGAGTTTCAGGTACCATGTGGAACTTCATACAACAGAGATTCTGGCTGCAGGTTTCCTCTCATATCCCTGAAACAGACACCTCTCTTACTCCGCACCTCCCAATCTTTTTCACCCCATCTATGGACAACAGTCCTTCCCTTATCATGTTGTGGTTTTCCAGCTTGGCCATGTTCTCTGCTCAGCAACCTACAATAGCACAAACAGCACAGCATGCAAACATCTGCTCCCAGTTCCTTCTCAAATCCCAGCACCACTTCTGCCTGGCAGATTGCCTCGAGGCTCTAATTGGCTAGTGAGACCTGAGTGACAAAAGCACTTCCCATAGGGTGCCCTGTTCTTAAAGTCACAGTGAAATGGTCCCTCACCCATCCTTGCAGTACAGACAGAGAGCTTTTCAGCAGAGATAGGCATTGCAGAAGCACGTGCCCCTGGTATCCAGAGGGAAATCGTGCATGTTTCTGTATGCCATAGGCATTTTCTGTTCCTTCTCTAGAGATCTTGTCCTCCAGAATCGGGCTGCTCTCAACAGGCTGGCTCTGAGCTGGTATCCACATAGCCTTGGGCAGGTGCCCTGGGGGAGGGCAGTGGATGCAGGACCCAGGAGAGCAATCCTGCTCAGGGAGACCAGGAGGGGGGCTTGGAAGTTCTCCCTGCCCACAACACCAGCTTCTCTCTAGGGGTGCCTAGGGCTTTCTCCAAAGGGGTCCTGAGGCAAGGGGTGTAGTGGGGGAGTGTGGTGGGGATGGGGGACAGGGAACTCTCCAGTCCAGCATGCTCAGAGCCAGGCTCCGAGCATGCCAGCATGCTTGCTCAGAGTGCCGCTACCCTGAAGCTAGGATCTGCCTGGCTGACTCTATGTCTACCTAGTGCCAAGGGGATCCAGACTCCCTCATTAAAATGCAGTGCCATCCTGTGACATGGGTCCCAGGGAGGCCCAGAGCCATGGCCTCTCTCCTGTCTGCTGGTCCCTAAGGTCAACACAGGCCATGGCCATCCCTCATCTGTGGCCAGCGATCATGGGCATAGTCCTTGCCACCTGGCTTTGTGGTTCTGGTGAGTTCTGGGGAGTCACTCTGCATTCTCCCTGGGGAGGCTTGTGGGAGACCACACACAGGAATGCTCAGCTCTGGGGATGGAAGGGCCCTGACCTTGCAGCAGGACCAGATGGGGGCCCCTATGGGCCAAACTTTTTAGGGCAGCATGCAGAAAGGGACTGAGTCTCTTGCTGCTGCAAAGCATCTCAGAAGCCTGGATTTTACCAAATCCAAGAACAGTTGCAGCACCTAGGCTGGCAAATGTAGATGCCCCAAGCTTCCCAGTAAAGGAAGTTTGCTGGTTTTAAGGCCCAAAGAATAGGTGAAGGGTTGGAATAACCCTGGAAAGAGAAGACTTCACAGACTCAAAGATTAGTGAATTTAAACTATGTAACAGTGCCCAACAAATGGTGTGTGTGTGTGTGTGTGTGTGTGTGTGTGTGTGTGTGTGTGTAGGAAGACAGCTCTTCCAGGTACAACTGCTGCAAATATCCACTCACAGTTTCCAAGTTTGGCACCTAACCCCTGCCTACATCTAGAACAGTGTCCTCCTCTGTCTCCACCACACAAGTGCAGGCAAACACTCCGGCCTCAGGCATGGAGCACCCAACAGACTCTACTTGTTTCCTCAGGCAGTCAAAGCAATGATGGGACCCCTGTAGTGGTCTGTGTCTCCTCAGCTTGCTGGTGGAGGTTGGAATGAAGAGAGAAGGGCAGGGAGGGATTGTTTGCTGTTGGTTGTCAGGCTTCTCTTCTGAGAAACGCCCTGGCATTGCTTTCTGCCCCACTTGCCTTGAGGCCACCCTGAGCAGATACTTCATAACCCAGGTGTTTAGACCACCTCCTTATATGAGGAGAATGGAAAAAGTTTTATCTACTCTCCTGAAGCCTGAACCTAAGAAGAACTCTCTCTCTCTCTCTCTCTCTCTCTCTCTCTCTCTCTCTCTCTCTCTCTCTCTCTCTCTCTCTCTCTCTCTCTCTCTCTCCGTCTCCCTCTCTCCCTCTCCCTCTCTCCCTCTCCCTCTCTCCCTCTCCCTCTCTCCCTCTCCCTCTCCCTCTCCCTCTCTCCCTCTCTTCCTCTCCCTCTCCCTCTCCCTCTCCCTCTCCCTCTTTCTCCCCCCATAGCCGTGTGTGTGTGTGTGGGGGGGGTCCCCTTGTCCTTGTCTCAGATGCCCAAGAATTTAGCATTGCTGAGCTTCTGTGTATGGAGAAGGATTTCATAGTCATTCTCCATACTTGATGCTCCGTGAACCTGCTTCTGGAAGCTGCTCCCTAAGCTGGCAAGGCCACTGGTCATCATAACAGTTTGGATTTCTGAACTGTCAATCCAGTTTCATGTGAGCCCAGTGAAGGATGTGATGACTTTGGCCTATGGTTGGTTCCTTGTAGAACCTTGGCATACTGAATACTTTACCCCTCACTGCCTCACTGCCCTCCATATCCTGCCCTCCGCTTGTCCCTCCTGCTCTACCCCTGTCCATCACTGTACTGGAATCCTCACTTTAACAAACTCTTTCCAATATCCTCCCCTAGCTAGGCCCCTTTATTGCTGACAGTCTCTCAAGCCAGACAACTTTGACTTGAGGGCTCCACAAAGTCTCCTGATCTTCTCTTCCACAGGGCTCAGTGATGTGCCCTGGGGCAGGCTAAAGGAAGACAGACACCTCTGGTCCTAACACTTCATTCTCAGTACATCCCCAACAATGTCACTGCCTATGACACTAAATACCCTGTTCTCCATCCCTGACATGCTCCAAATCACAGCTCCGAAGTGGTTAATGCTTTTCTTGCTTTTTGTGTGGAGTTTGGGCTTGGAGGCCAAGCAGGGAGGAAGAATGAAATTTAATCTATCCACTTCCACAACCTTATTCCTGACCACACACTCCCCACCCTGTCAGAGTGGATGGAGACTAGGAAGACTAGAACCTCCTGATGGGGAAGGCACCATGCTCAGGTTACACATGTATGTAGATAACAGGGCATCACACATGAGTATGTTAGTGATCCAAACACAAAGTGTGCTTGCATCTGTTGACTGGGTGCTTTCCAGTCCACCCTGTCTCTGTTCCTACAGTGATTTCCTCAGAGTAGCATTTTCATGTGCAAGTAAAGTTGATGCCAATATTTGGGTTGCTAAACACATCATTCACATGTTGTACCCCTTGCCTCTAACTGGAAGCAGAGCTTTCTGTAACCATCCACACCAGTCTCTTCCTACCTCTCACCTGCCCTCTCTCTGTGGGCCCTTCTCTCTTAGGGAAGTTATGGCCTCTTTCAAACAGTACTGGGTGGAGACTTTAGAGGCAAATAGAGCTGTTTTTCACTTTAAGTCACATGCCATTGGCCAAACAACCGTCCTCATGTCTACATCAACAAGATGGAGTCTGACTGATGAGTAGGCAGCAGACCCAAAGTAGACTGCAGATATCAGGTGCTCATGGCTTATTGCCATCTGTCTCCATTTTCCCTGCACTGGAGACCATGACTTGGACAATGACAAAGAAAGAGATGAGCCTTCAGTTAGAGCAGGGCCTGGGCTTGGACCCTGGCCAAAGAAGTGGCTTCATTGATCAATTGTACTCTGTATCCAGCCCTCTCTACCTGTGTCTTGCTGTAAGGACATGGGTTTAAATTGTACTCAAAGGGTAAAATAATAGAAAAATCCTATTTGACTCTTTCCCACCTGTATTTTCCAATCCCTCTCTTTGCCCCCTTCCTGAGGTCCCCAAAAGTAGCTGAGGCTGACAGATGTTCGGTCCCTGTGTGATGGACAATTGAAACTCCCTGTGTGACAGGCAATTGATCAGATGGCTGTTTGCTCAAGACTTAGGCTCTCAGACTTCCTGTGTGACTGATAATTGATCAGATGGCTCTTTGCTCAAGACTCAGGCTCTCAGAAGTCTTGGATACAGCTTTATTCACAGGGTTTATGGTTCCTTACCTAGCTTCACATGGGATGTGCTGCCTGTGTCAGTCTTGGGATTTTCCTGACCTTCTGAACTTACATCTCATCTCTGCACACAATTGCTGGGGCAGGACCACCTCATATAACTGTAAAAATTCCTTTGAACCCCCCCCATCTCACAAGCCCAGATGTATGCCCTCTCCCCTACCCAGAGTGCTATATAAGAACTCTATTCTGAAAGCATTCAGGGCTCTTGAGCCTGCTCATGAGTGTATCAATTAAACTTTTTCTTTTTATTTTGCAAGAAATCTGGATCTGGAGTCTTTTTCTTTAATCCAGCTGGTAAGAAGGGTGTTGTATGGGAGATTTTTGTCATTACTTTTTTGGTTCATCCTGTCCCAGGACCATATTCTGATTATATCTCTATTTACAGTATGTGGCCACAGAGCCCTGGGTGTGTGTCAATGCCAGTTCTGTCTCTGCCATTTGATTGCTGTGTGATGTCAGACAAATTCCTCAATCTGTCTGGATTGAACTTGATGGTTAGTCCCAGGCAGAGGCTGATACCCAGGGAAACTGCCTCTGGAACCTGGCATGGGTGGACTCAGTACTCAGTTGCAAGGTCTCCCTGGAATTGTTCACACCTGTCCAAGACACCAACAGTCCTGGAAGTCTCTGGCTGCATTCATTTCCTGGAGGCAAGGTGGCTTCTGAGGCAGAGCCAGAGGTGAGGCAGATTGAACTGTGAGTCCCGGTACCAAAACCAAGAAGGGAGGTCTTGTTGTGAATACCTCTAGTGATTAGCAGGTACCCCAAGTCAGAAAGATGAAGGTCTGCCCCTTTTCTAAATTCTGAGGGCAGAGGCCATTTTAACCCCAAATCCCATATCTCAGAGAGTTGATGGAGATGGTACTTGGGAAGTTGGCAAGCTCTGAAGACTGAGTTTGTAAGGACCAGGGTTATGAGTACAAATTTACATAGCCAAATATACAACCATCCCTTGTGAGCACCTCCTAAGATCTCATTCCCTTGCCACCTCTTAATCCTCACTCTCGATTCCACTCTTCCCTGAACCTCTTCAGTTTCAGAAAAATTCATCCATAAATGACTCATCTTACATAAGCATTGTACCAGCACCTGGCAGGTACTTAATATACGTAAACAGTTGACTGGTGTGTAGGGCTGGAGGTCCATCCTTTTGAGTGAGAAGCAGGAGTGTGGCTGCCTAGAAGAGGACATTGCTGAGTGACCAGTTTCACATAGCCCGAGGAATGGATACATTTTCTAGGATAAGTCTTCCTTGTTTTTCTTTGCCAGTCTAATGTACAACATATAGAAGCCATATACCCTCTTCAGTGCTGGTTGCTGACTGATTAAGTCCAGCCCTGTTTAAGATTGTGGTGACTAGGTAGGTTTTGTGGAGGGGCTAAGTAGCAGTTACTCTTTATAGAAGAGGAAAAATTGAGCAAGGAAGTATTAGAGCCTGTTTTGGTAGGGGAGGATCCCTGAAAATCCTGTCTCTTAATTGGATCATAGTGGGAACACCATAGATCAGTCACCATCTTGACAGACATGTATCAAAAGCTGCATTCTTCCTCAGTCTGGATGTCACCACTGTGTCTTCTCTGGAATGTCACCTTGAGCTTCAAGCAAAATTATAGCTGATTGGGGAATGAGGGGCTAGGGAATCTGCATATACTGCCATACCTGAGGGACCTTACAGGGACCTTGGAAACGGAGATCTTGACCTAGTATCCCACCAGACTCTAAAGCCACGTTATAAAGTGAATTCTTACTGTCCCTTCCACCCAGGATCATGTAGGGCCCCTAATTAGACTGTATCTTCTCTTAATTGGTGTGGAGCCCAAGGAAGCCTAGGCATTGAAGGGATTTCTCTGGTCTGTGTTTCTTCCCTCTCTTTCTCCCATCCCTCATGATTGTGCTCACTGCATGACCTGACCCATAGCTTTTGGACTCACACTCTCCTCTGACAGATTGTCATGGTTGCTTGGTGAGCAGGGTTCCTCCAGACAGCAAGGCTGTGAGATACATGAGCAGCCATGGCCTGCAGTCCCTTGAGCCAGTGAGACACAGATCCCTGATGAAATAAGTTGCTGGGGGAGGGGGAGGCACACCAGAAAGTGTTCCTGTGGGAGAAAGACCCTTCTTGTGGTTCATGCTCCAAGGAGCCAAATTAATGAGAGGTGAGCTGCAACCTAGACAGGAAGGGCAGGACCCTCTCCTCTGCAGTTTGTATGATTTGTGACTCTTTGTTGGGGTGGGGGGTTGTATTAACAGATTTCTGGCTGAACATTTGGCTGTAGCCTGGTCCTGGAAATCTTTCTCTGGAAATCCTGCCCAGCTTCCATCAGGGGTAAAACCCCACCCCTACCTGCCCTGCACTTAGACTCTGGCTCAGGTGTTTATGTCAGACCTCCTACAAAAGGAAGCTGAACAACTGCCCCAGTGTTTCAAGTATGTTGAGAACCTCATCCCCATTGTGAATATGGGGCAGCACTTGTTTGAGCCAAAACTTGACCCTCTAGACAGATTGAAAGCCCAATCTGGATCTTTGAGACAAGCCCTCTAAATTATGTATCTCTGGCAGGCCTTCCTGCAACTTGCCTTGTAGACCAGACTGACCTCAAACTCACAGAGATCCTCCTGTCTCTGCCTCCCAAGCGCTGGGATTAAAGGCAAGTGCCACAGGCTAACACTTTTATTTTCTAATGAGAGAGAACTGTGGGTAGGAGGAGGAGGATGGCCATAGCACTGTCTTTTTAGTTTAGTTGGCACTGTGATGGTGGTAAGTGCTAGGCTCTCCCTGGGGGTCTCATCAAATCCTTGCCAGTCCATGAGGCTGGTGAAGTCAGCCTCATATATGGGAGAGAGCATAAAGACAGTAGCACCTGTGACCACATGCAGCCCAATTCCTTTCCCGTGTCCCTGCCCCATTGATCTCACCAAGTGTCCCCTGACCTGATGAAAGGAACAGGAGGCAATGGTCTGTGTGATATATCCCATCTATTTAGTTCACATCTTGCCACCTGACCCCACCTGAGTCCTTGTTTCCTACACCTGGAAAAGGCTGGCCACAACAAAGGCAAAGTTAACACTTGTTTCTTCCTTTTCATCATTTTAACTCTGATTCATGATTTTTGCCTACAAAAGATCTATGTATTCTCAATCAGGGAGCTCCTCCTAGCCTTCTTTTACCAAGTGAGTGGATGAGTTCACTGCCTGGCTTGTATTGTGCACGCAGTAAACCTTGCATTTGCATTTCAGACTCTGGTAACCTGTCTGGGGGTCGTTCTCTGGGCAGAACATTGGGAGCTCACTGACTCTGAAGAAACCACTGAGGAATCTTCATGGAAAGAAACTAAGCCCTCCATATGTTAATGACAATCTTATAGCATGGGAGATTTGTGGAGCCTCTTGCAGTTGGACCAAAGTATATTCCTGGTGTGTGAATGGCTTCTTAGTGTCCATTCCCTTCAGAGGAACACCTTATTAAGCCTTGATTCTCAGGGGAGGAACTCGGAACTATCTGAAACCAGATATTCCATTTAAAAATAGTTTAATTTTTCATTTTTTCTCCTACATGAAAATAAAAACATCTCTTCATTTGAACACAAAAACTCTTACTTTTGATCATTTTTCATTGTTTCAAACGTCCCAGGGATATAATAAAACTGAACTTTTGTATTTAAGAGGTATTAAAATTTTACTTTTTAATCAATACATCCTATAGAAAAGAAATGGAGTTTCCACGTAAAAACTGTTTTAAAATTTTCAATTTTAATTGACCCACCATTCTAGAAGATCTTATAATTGATCATTATCCCTGAGATTAAAAAAATAACCCAACTCTTCCATGGGAAATAATTTTACAAATTAATTTTTCATTGTTTAATGGTTCTGAGTAGATAAAAACATGAACTTTTCCATTTAAAAAGTTTAATTTTCAAAAGATTTGTCCACCCTGCTTGTAATAAACAAAATCTAAGAATTAAGAACTTACTTTTCCATATAGACTACATTGAACCTTTAATTCCAGTGACTCAAACAATTTCCAGTGGGAAAACTGAGACTGAGAGAGGCTTCTGCAAAACCTGTTTGGGAAACTTCAGGAGAGAGAGGTCTTCATGAGGCATGACAGAGAATATGAGGCAGAGAGAGGGCTTGGAGTCTGAGGAAAACCCAAGGTAGATAAAAGCATCAAGAAGGTTTGATGGGAAACTGAGGTAGAGGAAGTCATCCACAAGGTCTGATGGAGAGTCTTAGGTAGAGTAAAACCTCCAAAAAAATTAAGGCAGAGAGAAGCCCCCTGTGTGATCTAATGGGAAACTGATACAGGAGAGGCTTAGGCTGGGTCCAATGGGAAACTGAGGCAGGGTGAGGCTTATGCTGGGTCTGATGTGGAACTGAGGCAGAGGGACCTCTGCATGAGGGGAAACACCCTAGTTAGAGGGATATAGAGGTTGGGAACACAGAGAGAGGAGACAATCTTGGAGCCTTTGAAATTATGGGAAAAACCCACAGATAACTTTCTTTGTCTTTCCTTCTTTCTTTATTTCCTTTTTTCTTTATTTTGTTCTTTTTTCCTTCCTTTATCCCTCCCTTCTTTCCTTCTTTCCTTCTTTCCTTCATTTCTTCCTTCCTTCCTTCATTTCTTTCTTCTTTCTTTCTTTCTTTCTTTCTTTCTTTCTTTCTTTCTTTCTTTCTTTCTTTCTTTCTTTCTTTCTTTCTTTCTTTCTTTCTTTCTTTCTTTCTTTCTTTCTTTCTTTCTTTCTTTCCTCTTTTTAATAATTACAGTCAGATTACCATCAGGTTATAGGAGCCAAGGGATGTTGTATTATCTACAGTTTTTGTCTGGTATGTCAGCTGTCAGGCAGAGTGTGAGGGGAGTTGGAAGAAGAGGAGGGTTTGAGAGGGCAGGGAGGAGAAGCCTAGGGAAAGCCATGAGAAACGGATGGAGGTAGAGGGTTCACCAGAGGAAAATCAAACATCCTTATTCACTGTCCTGTACATGCAAGAATGTTTTAAAATAAATGCTTCCAATAATTAGAAGTGACTTTGGAGCAGCTAGAGCCAGAGAGGAGGGACAGACACAGGGTGCATGTAGGGGATTGTTATCAGAAAATTAAAATTTTAATAATTTTAAAATGGAAAAAGTAATTTTTTTGCCCTCAGGAAAGTGAACCAATTAAAATTTCATTTTTGATTTTTTTTTGTGAAAGGGTGTTTTCCCTTTCAGAAGTGCAGATAGAAACATTGAAATTAAAACTTCAATACACCTTATGTGTAAAAGTAAGATTTTACATCTTAAATTTTGTTTTTTACATGTAGGGTTTAAATGGAAAGGGGGATGTTTTTATCTACCCAGAACCATTAGACAATAAAAATTAATTTTTAAAATTATTTCACATGAAAGAATTGGGTTTTTTAAATCTCAGAACTAATGTTCAATTAAAAATTCTTCTAGAATGGTGGGACAATTCAAAAATTTGAAGCAGTTTTCACATGGAAGGTATTTTTTTCTATAGGATGGACTGATTTAAAAGTAAAAATTTTGTATCTCTTAAATAAAAAAAGTTGATTTTTATTCTATCCCCAGAAAATTTGAAACAATGAAAAATGATTAAAAGTATTTTTTAAAAGAAATAAGCTTTTTTGTCTTTGCATAGGAGAAAAAATGAAAAATTAAACTATTTTTAAATGAAATAACTGGGTTTTTGGGCTGGATGATGGGAAATTAAAATTGCAGAAAGTTTAAAACTGAAAAGTTTTTATTTTCAAAAATACTCTGGTGTAGAGTTTCAAATTTCCATGGTTTTAAGTGGACAAGTCCAGTTTTACTGGTATTTTTGAGCGGGGTAACTTAAAGTCTGTTTTTGCATAGAAAATGGTTTTTATTTCTTAGTTTTACTCAAAAAGTATTTCATTTCACAATTGAAATAAAAAACTTTAAATGATGATTCCTTATGGTTATAGTTTTAATGATGTCAGTGGTCCTGGGTGTGGAGTCTCCTGTAGAAGGCCCCCAGGTGAAGGGAAGTGTCAGGGGTGTTGATGGAAACCAGCCAGAGCTGCTGGAGGCACCTGGAGCTTCATCACAGACTGAAATAAGGAAAAGTCTCAATTTTAATGTTTTTTTCTTTATTTTGTGGCATAATGTGGCTGGCTCTAGGTACATAGACTCATCATTCTCTCCTCTGACTCTCTCTTCTACCCCCACACAACACACGACTCAAAGGGCTGGAGGCCACTCACACTCTAGTTAGAAGAACCCTATGTCTTTCTCTCTATCCACTAGTACAAGTTCTACAGGTTTTTCTGGGACTAAGGGGAGGGGGGAGACACTTCTAGCCCAGGCCATTGTGGCATACTGAGCTGCTTTTCTTCTTTTTAACATTATTTATTATGTTATAGTGTTCTGTCTACCATTTATCCCTGGAAGCCAGAAGAGGGCACCAGATCTAATTACAGATGGCTGTGGGCCACCATGTGGTTGCTAGGAACTAAACTCAGGTCCTCTGGAAGACCAGCTAATGCTCTTAACCTCTGAGCTGTCTCTCCAGCCCACTGGACTCCTTTTCAAACCTGCCCCAGCCCAGTGGCACTGTACATATTTTTCAGAAATGTGTTTTGCACCTTTTTATCCACAGGGCTGTCTTCAGGTCCTGTTTTGCACACATGTGTTGCACACAACTTCTGCAAAGGCCTGCCTTCTATTGAAAGTTTCCTGAACTTACTTTGTCATACCCCACCAATTTTACACATGCATTTTGAACATATCTGTTGCCCTGCTATTTTGCATATTGCCTTGCCTTCTGAATAAATCTTATGCACACTGATTTTGCACACAGACTATTCCATAATACACAGCCCCTCCCATAAGTCACAGGCCATACCCCAATATACATCAGCCCCATCCACAGTAAGCTGCCCTTGTGATAATACCCAGGACCCTCCCATAATGCACAGGACCAATGCATAAAACACACTCCATTTAATAATATACAGGTCGCTCCCATAATACAAATTCCCATCTCATTATGACCCTGAAAAGTGACTGACATGAAGGCTGTGTCCTAAGGGATGACTGACAGGAGGTCTGTGGGTAAATCCTGAGAGATGATTGACAGTGGTGACAGCTTGGATGTAAGATCCTAAAGCAAATTAGAGAAATTGAGGAAGATAGAGGCCCCTGAGGAGACACTAAAGCAGAAACAAGACTCTGTGTAGTCTACAGGGAACCAGGTTTAAAGGCTTCCCTGACGCCTGATGGAGAAACTGAGGCAGAGATAGTATTTCACAGGAACTGACAGAATAATTGAGACAGAGAAAGATCACCACATGAAGTGGAAACTAAGGAAGAAAGAGGCCTCTGAGTGATGGGTAGACTGAGGAATTGTGAGTCTTCCTCTGTGACTTGGGGGGAACTTAAAGAGATGTATATGCAAAAATCTGAAAAACTGAGGCCACCACAGGGTCTGATGGTAAAACTGAGGCAGATAGAAACCTCTTTGTGGTCTAACAAAAAAGTGAGTTAGAGAGAGGCCTCTGCATGACCTAATGGGGAAACTGAGGCAGAGAAAGTCTTCTGTGCAGTTAATGGGGATACTTAGGCAGACTGGCTTCCTTGGGTCCTGACTGGATATTTAAGGAAAATGAGGGGTCTGACAAGAAAATTATGACAGAGAAACGCATTTGACAGGGAAATAGAGGCAGACTGTCGCCTCTGTGGGATCTAACTGGGAATCTAAGAGAGAGAGGCCTCTGAGGGTTATGACAGTGAAACTGAGGCAGAGTGACATTTTAGTGTGGTATGAGGGGAAAACTGAGGCAGGGAGACTTTGAATGAGGAGGAAACACTCTAATTAGAGAGAACTGAGGTTGTGGGAACAAGGAAGAGAGTGTGCCATGGGATTGTCTTTACCCCCACTCCACCCCATGAGTATGGAGGATTGTGAGAAAACCACACAGGGAGCTTTATTTAGTTAGTTATTTATCTTAAATAATTACAATTTATTTCATCAATGGACTACTCAAGCCAGGGGATATTCCTGATTCACTGTGCTGTGCATTAGGAAACCTAATTAATATTAATATTTCAGATAATTGGAAGTGAGTTAGGAAAGGCTACAGCCAGAGGGTAGGGTGAAGGCCATTAGTGTGGGTGAGACAGTTATCAGAAAATTAAAATTTTAGTGTTTTTAAATTGAAAAACTTTAACTGTATTGCCCCCCAAATCCAGGATGATGGACTGAAAAAATTTAATTTTTGAATTTTTATTTAATGAAAATGTTGTTTTTCTTTTCAGAAGAGCTGATCAAGCCATTCAAAATTAAAGTACAATATAGGTAAATGCAACAGATGGTTTTTAAATTTTATTTTTTCCATGCAGTGTGGACAAATCTGTTGAAAGTTAATTTAAAAAACAAACAAACAAAAAACAGAAAGGTTATTTGTATCCACTCAGAAGCACTGAACAATAAAAATTTAAATTTTCAAAGTTATTTTACATGAATGAATTACAGTTTATACTTTCAGGTCCATGACTGATTAAAAGTTATTTCAGAATGGAGACTCAATTAAAATTCCATTTCAAAAATCATTTTTTACATGGAAACTATTGTTTTCTTCAGAATGGACTGAATAAAAGCTATAATTTTGATCAGGGAAAAGATGAATTTTAATCCATCTTTGGGATTTGTGAACTGAGTAAAGGAATTAAAAGTTAAGGTTCTTGGGGTTTGTTGTGTTTTGTTCTTTTGTTTTTGTCCAAAAGATGAGGTGTTTTTATCTTCACATGGGAGGAAAAACAAGACATAAAGCAATCAGAATTTTTTAATAAAAAGATATTTGGTCTTTTTGGACTATGGGAAATTAAAATTTTATATGATTTAGAATGTAAAACACTTTATTTTCAGGAGGACTCTCTGGTGTGAGATTTAAATTTCCACAATTTTTGGATGAACAAGGCTGGTTTTATTTTTTTGTTGTTTATTGAGTGGGGGTGGTGTAGGGGGAAGGAGCTAACTCAAAGTCAGAAATTTTATGTTTTTACATAGAAAATGTTTTTAATTTTTTATTTATACTTAAAAAAGTTAGTTCTTTTCACAATTGAAATTTTAAAAAAAAACTTTAAAATGACATTATTAAGTGTGATAACTTTAATGACATGCGTGGCCCTGGCTGTTGATTCTGATGGATTCACCAGAGGAAAATCAAACTTCCTTATTCACTGTCCTGTACATGTGGGAATGTTTTAAAGTCAATGCTTCCGATAATTAGAAGTGATGTTGGAGCAGGTAGAGCCAGAGGGGAGGGACAGTGACAGGGTGCATGTAGGGGATTGTTATCAGAAAATTAAAATTTTAGTAATTTTAAAATGGCCCTCGGGAAAATGAACCAATTAAAATTTCATTTTTGAATTTTTTTTAAAGGGTGTTTTCTCTTTCAAAAGGGCTTATTGAAAAATTGGAATTAAAAGTTCAAAACACTTTATGTGTAAAAGTAAGTTTTTAAATCTCATTTTTTTACATGCAGGATTTAAATGGAAAAAGTGGTGTTTTTATCTACTCAGAACCATTAAACAATAAAAATTAATATTTAAAATTATTTCACATGAAATAATTGGGTTTTTTAAATCTCAGGATTAATGATCAATTATAAAATCTAGAATGGTGGGACAATTAAAAAATTTGAGGCTGTTTTCACATGGAAGGTATTTTTTCCTATAGGATGGACTGATTTAAAAGTAAAAATTTTGTATCTCTTAAATAAAAAAGGTTGATTTTGATTCTATACCCAGAAAATTTGAAACAATGAAAAATGATTAAAAGTAAGTATTTTGTAAAAAGCAAGAAGCATTTTTGTCTTTTCATAAGAGCAAAAATGAAATATTAAGCTATTTTTTAAATGAAATAAGTGGGTTTTTTGGCTGGATGATGGGAAATTAAAATTTCAGAAAGTTTAAAACTGAAAAATTTTTATTTTCAAAAATACTCTGGTATACAGTTTCAAATTTCCATGGTCTTTCAGTGAACATGTCCAGTTTTACTGGGTTTTTTGAGGGGGGTAGCTAAAATTCTGAGTGTTTTTACATAAGAAAATGTTTTTATTTCTTATTTTTCCTCAAAAATATTTCACAATTGAAATAATAAACTTTAAATGATGATTCCTTATGCTTATAGTTTTAATGTTGTCGAGGGTCAGGGGTGTTGATGGAAACCAACCAGAGCTTCTAGAGGCACCTGGAGCTTCATCACAGACTGGAATAAGGGAAAGTCTCTATTTGTAATGTTTTTTCTTTATTTTGTGGCGTCATGTGACTGGCTCTAGGTACATAGACCCATCCATTCTCTCCTCTTACTCTCCCTTCTATGCCCCACACCACACATGACTCCAACGGCTGGAGGCTACTCACACTCTAGTTAGAAGAACCCTATGTCTCTCTCTCTATCCACCAGTACAGGTTCTACAGGTTCTTCTGGGAGTAAGGGTGGGGGGTGGGGGGAGACACTTCTAGCCCAGGCCATTGTGAGATACTGAACTCCTTTTCTTCTTTTTAACATTAGTTATTATGTTATAATGTTCTGTATACCATGAATCCCTGCATGCCAGAAGAGGGGGTCAGATCTCATTACAGATGGCTTTGAGCCACCATGTGGTTGCTGGGAACTGAACTCAGGTCCTCTGGAAGACCAGCCAATACTCTTAACCTCTGAGCTATCTCTTTAGCCCACTGGACTCCTTTTCAAACCTGCCCCTGCTCAGTGGCACTCTACATATTTTTTGCACATGTGTTTTGCAACTTTTTAAACACAGGGCTGTCTTCAGGTCTTGTTTTGCACACATGTGTTGCACACAACTTCTGCACAGGGCCTGCCTTCTATTGCAAAGGTGCCTGAACTTACTTTGTCATCCCCCCCACCAATTTTACACATGCATTTTGAACATATCTATTGCCCTGCCATTTTGCACATTGCCTTGCCTTCTAAATAAATCTTATGCACAAGGATTTTGCACACAGACTATTCTATAATACACAGCCCCTCCCATAATTCACAGGCCAAACCCCAATATACATCAGCCTCATCTACAATAAACAGCCCTTGAGAAAACACCCAGGATCTTCCCATGATACACAGGACCAATTCATAATACACAGTCCATTTAATAATATACAAATTGCTCCCATAATACAAATTCCCATCTCATTATGACCCTGATAAGTGACTGACATGAAGGCTGTGTCCTGAGGGATGACTGTCTGGAGGTCTGTGGGTAAATCCTGAGACTGCTTGGATGTCCATGAAGAAAATGTACTTTGTCACTTCAATGATCCTCACAATTTGCTAAAACAATCATATTACTTAAATTTCCAGGCTCTTCTGACACTTGCCAGGGACCTAGGCATCATACAAGAGATAAAAACTAATATTCAAGGTGTCCATTCATCAGATATATAATTCTTATAGGAATATCTCACTAAGCATTGCTGTGAGGCCGTAAACAATGGATATTTGTTCACATCTGTCTGTACTTTATTGTACACTATAACAATTTTTCTCTATGATATATTGTGTTTTTCCACATTAATGTATTTCATCAAAAGGGCACATTTATATTTGCAAATAATCAGAAAGATGATTTCTCTTTGAGATGTATAATTTTGATGAAGAAATGATGCTTCATAACAAGAACAATTCATTTATGAGAAATATGACATGCTCAGGGCCTGTTTTATAGTTTTGGCTGACATAGAAAACTACTATCTCCAGCTATTAAGAGAGCTTTCCCCTTTTGGCATTAGTTTCAGGGTCAAGATGTGGTTTCTGGCTGGCTCTTTTACCCTCCACATAGGACTATATAAATTTATACATATATATTCCATATGTTTGCTGGTGTAAACAAAGTAAAATGGATAATATAATGCTAGAGAAATTATAGAAATTATCAATATTTTTAGAAAAAATATTGTTGTCTATATATCATTCTAAGAACATTAAAATGAAATGGCCTCATAATCTTCTGATGTACTTAAAGACTATTATAATATAAAGAGGCTTTAACATTGTACAAAGTTGCTTCTGTATAAAGTGAGACTTTACCACTCTCATTTTAATTGGATTGACTGAAGTATGATTTAATTCTCATGATTTAGAAGAATTCTGATATATGCAAATGCTTTGGCACACTGAATAACAGATAGGTTTCCTCTCCTGTATGTGTTATACTATGATTTCCATTCTGTATGTATTATATTATGCGTTCCAAGATTATTTTGATATGCAAAGGCTTTACCACATTGATTACATTCATAAGGTTTCTCTCCAGTATGTGTTCTTTTATGTGTCTTAAGATTACTTAGTTGTGCAAAGGCTTTACCACACTGATTGCATTCATAGGGTTTCTCTCCAGTATGTGTTCTTTTGTGTCTTAAGATTACTTTTATTTGCAAACGCTTTACCACACTGATTACATTCATAGGGTTTCTCTCCAATATGTGTTCTTTTATGCCTTTGAAGACTACTTTGTTGTGCAAAGTCTTTACCACACTGATTACATTCATAGAGTTTCCCTCCACTATGTGTTCTTTTATAGCTTTGAAGATGAGTGGGTTGTGCAAAGGCTTTACCACACTGATTACATTCATAGGGTATCTCTCCAGTATGTGTTCTTTTATGGCTTTGAAGATGACTTTCATATGTAATGGCTTCAACACATTGAGTATATACACATGTTCTTTCGTGCCTGCAAAGATATTTGGTCATTAATACTTAATGCATTTAGTACACAAATCATTACATATTATGATTTAATTATATGATTCTGGATAAATGTGAATAGAAATCACTGTCATTTTCTAAAGTTTTTAAAATGTCCTTATACTCACGTTGTTTCCCTTTTTAGAGTTATTTTGCATCTTCAAAGACCCTTGTGAGGATAAGTTATTTTATTACACAATTCCCACTCAATGACATATTTTGAAATGAGATTTTTTTTACATATTTTAAAAAACTAGAAATCCTCAGACCTATAAAACTTTTATGGTATTTGTGAAATTTCCTATAATAGAAGTCATACTATATTTTCAATATGTTCTTGACCAACCAAATATGTATACATTCTTAGCACTCATAGGGTTTTTCTCCAGTGTATGTTCATATATTTACAATGAATCTTACAAATTACTTATTTTGAATAAAATTAAAAAAGCATACTCAACATTCGGATTGGTACATATCTTCTAAATATTTACAAAAAGAGGTATGTTACATCTTCCCACATCTCTAAGCTCATATGCCATGTATTTAGAATGACAAATAACATCTGCAGTATAGAAATAAAACAAATTTTTTTATTGAAATCACACACTGTGACTTTCTGTTTCTCAGAAACATATTGTATAGTGTTGAAGTTTCCTCTATGACAACTGAGCATAATCACAACTTCTGTACGTAAGTAATACAGGCTAAACTATGTATAGTATATAGCTTTGCCTATAAAAACATTTTATAATGTTAGTCTATATTCTAAATGTGAATCACTTATGTAATATATGTAGTATAAAATAAATGGATCAAAAATTTAAAGCATCATTCTCATGCTGCTGTAATTGAAGTATTGGTTAAAGTTTTGTATAGTGATCTTCATTTTTCAAATAATGCCTTGCAAATTCAATACACTTACCTAAAATTGAGATATATAGTTTTCTGAGATTTTAATAATCATCAAGGCACTTTCAGATGTATTTATGTGCACAAATACTTTTGTTTGAACTTTGAGGGAAACACATTTTATCAAGGGACCATTTCTATCAGGTTGAACATAAAAATTACCTTTCATGTCTTCCAGAAGAGTGAGAACATTCTTCAATATTGTGATTCTCCCAATTGAATCCTAAAATACAGTACCAGAAAAATGTATGGAATTTATTTGAAAGTTGTGAAAAATTAAGAGTCTGTATTCAGAGTAATTAGAACTATGAGCAATTTATTCAGCTCATTCTTATTTTTTATTTAAATTACAGAAGAGTATCCATAAAACACACCTGTTTTCTTACTGTAAAACATGAAATAAAATTCATTCTCACCAATAGCAGTGAGGTTCCTGTAGGTATCCAGCATCACATCTTTGTAGAGAGTCTTCTGTGAATTATCTAGCAAAGACCACTCTTCCCAAGTGAAGTTAACATGCACATCATCATAGGTCACGACATTCTAAAAAATTCCATACATGTGTACAACAGAAATCACAATATTGAAAGCATTGTAAATGGATACTTCTTTGACTGTATAATCATACATTTCTGATGCTTCCACATATATCATATGGCATAAACATTATACTGAAATTATTAATCACATTAGAAAACTTAATAACAGGTCCACCATGCTCATTTTTGTACTCTCTGATTGGTATAATATCTTGAAAGAGAAATGCCTATTAATAAACATAGAGAGACAAACAGGTCAACAGTACAGAGTGTACATGAAAAGAGTTGAATGAGAAATTACTAACTATAAAAAAGAATATGAAATGGAAATCTGGCAGCATTTGCACCCATGGTTAATCCTACCACTTCCTAAGGTAGAGATAGGTAAATCTACTTCTGAGTTTAGTACAGGCTTAGATTATAAAATTAGGTCAAGGACAGCCAAAAAACATATGAAAAACCTGTCTCACAGGCAGAAATTAGTCAATCAAAGATATACAAAACTCAGGATTTCATTAAAGTTTCTACAAAGAATTAGGTTTCCACTTTAGTTCAATATTCTTCTTCCAGAAATGGTAATAGTTAATTACCCTAACTGAAATTGTAGTATCAGTAAGATTTTATTAAAAGGCATTGCATCTTTAGACAGTTACAGAAGGATAGATAAAATCATGAGTGCTACATATTTTAATTGTAAATAATTATAACAGACAAGGGCAGATGGCTCAGTGTTACAGAGATCTTCTTGATCGTATAGGAGGGATCAGTTGCCAGAACAAACAGAAACAAACATAGTGATTATTTCATGTTTGAGGTTTCAGAAATAATATTTTGAAGAGTCCAGTTACATGTGTTGTACTATCTATGCATATGACTAATATACTCATTTTAAAAAACTTCACAAAAGTACAACAGTGAAGGAAGAAAGCCATGATCTTGCAATCCAATTACTTAAATCGATAGACATAGATAGTATTAATAAAAGAATAAATGCCATCCTGGGAATCAGAATGTTATACAGTCTGGCAAATTTTACAATTCACTGTATGGGTAAAACTCAGTACAACAGCGTATTCTTCACGCAGACAAAATGCTATATTCTAGGCACATTACCCAATAATATCTGAACAAAAAGCCATAAGTATTGGCTTGCTTGATATTGCACAAATTTTATTTACTATTATATTAAATCCCAGAGTCAGATATTGAGGAAAAGCTCCATTTTCAGAAAGAGAAACAAACCAAAGACAATTCTCACCTAGCCAAACTCTCAGGCCAAACAAGTAAGTACTATTTTGAAAGGTTGTCAGCTTGTCTGATAGCTCACACAGAATGGCTGTCTTTCTGACATCTCCTGCATTATATATTTTTTCCTTGTTCAGCAATTTTATTTCATAGTTCAACAATCCTAGAGCTAGGATTAAAGCTGTGAGCTACCACAGAATGCCTAATAATTTATTAACACGCAGATATCTAGAAGATCTCTGCCTTTGGAGTGATATTAGAAACACAATCACGTGGAACCACTCAGTGGCCTTCAAGTATTGATTGAGTGTGATTCACTCATCTGATATTCTACATTAACTTTTTTATTAAATATACAATATTTCACTATAGTCTCCCCTTTATTTCAGGACATGCAAGCCAAGGGCATTAACATCTATAAGACTAAGTTGATCTCGGTGTACAGAACAACTTACAGGACAGCCAAAGTTACAGACTAACCTTTATCACAAAAACAAAAAAAAATATATGTATCTGGCTACCATACTCTTTAAATCAGAATTTTGTTTGCTTTTGTTGTATTTCATGTGATTCAGAGATATAGTCTATATTAGTATAAAGTAAAAGTATGACAATATTAGAAGGAAGCTGTTTGATAAGTTACCTCTAGCATAATAGACACAAAATACAAAATATGAATTGAGGTTCTAGATCCTCATATCACAGCCACAATGAGAATTTTCCTTTAGAAAGTATCCTACTATATGAGGATCCACAAGCAATCAATAGAAAGTCACCACAGAGGAAAACATGTTCAAATGAAGAAAATATATTTAGTCACGTAAATGAGCTTCATAATCTGAAACAGCCTCTACAAATGTACAAATATTCAGTCTTTTCTGACATTTTCCAAAAAACCATGGCATAATGATGTGGGAACATCTTTTTATATTCTGTGATTATTAATTTTTAAATAAAGGAGCTGTTTTGACCCTTAGTGAGTATTGTAGAATTAGGTGGGGAATTAGAATAGGTAGGAAAAGAAGGGTGGAGTCAGAGACAAATCAAGTTAGTTGCCTTAAAGAAACATATTAAAAATGAAAATTAGCCATGGGCCACGTGGCAGACAAATGAATAAAAATAAATTAATTTAAAATAAAAAACTAACAATGTGCCTAAGCCATAGATCAAACAACATGAAACAAATATAAATATATAAGCCATTTTAAAGGCCTAACCAATGGCAAACAACTAAGCAGGTCCAAAACAACAATTTTGTAAGTCTAGACCTCCAGCCAACCAGAGTGAAAAAGCCATCATGACAGCATAATAAGAGGCAACTCATGGAGCAAAGTTATGTATAGGCAAGAGCCTGGGTCCAGGGAGTTTCCAGAACCACATAAGACTTCAGAGGACACCATATCTGGCTACAGTCTAACATCCATCCCCATAAAGCACTCTCCATCATAGCTTCAGAAGCTCACCACAATCTGCCTCTAACAATCTGGGAAAACAGTGCATCAATCAACATGTTCTGGTATCCTGGATGGCCCATGATCCCCTCTCTGCTCCCTACAGCAGCTTTCAGAGAAGAACATACAAAAACTCTAAGGCCCACTTTGTTATAAGGCCAAGCTGGATCCTGGTCTTAGCAATGATAATGCACCACTTTAGAAAGGCAGGTCAGACTGGAGGCACTGATTGTCTAGGGTACAATCATTGATAAGAAAACTTCCATTAGGGTTACTCTTTTACTCCAAACGTAAACATTTCAAATCCACAGAGATAAGCATTTCATTGGCACTTACCTTGGCTCCAATAGCTGTCCCTTCTATCATCCTGCACTCCATAGGCACTTCCCACTCGTCCTTCTGGACACAATTGGGTAGGTTGCCCAGCCAGTTAGACAATCACTGTGCAGTACAATAATTCTCTGTCACTCAGGTGGGAAAGTGTCCAAAATATTAAAGAGTAAGAGAGATTTTAGAACAAAAATGAGGTGTGTTTTGTGGCCTCAGGCTGAGGTCAGGCAAACTGAAGTTACTTTTTATCTGATTGTCCTAAGGGCCTCAGACATTCAGGAGAGAATACTAGGGACCAGATTACAAACAAGATGGCAGGCCTTTCTCTCCCAAGAAGGCTAGATGTTCACTCCATTGCTTTAGAAATTTTCTCCTGCAGCTTATTTCAAACTCTTGACAACTTAACAATAATAAAAAAGTGTAGTCTTCACAATAAATAAAATACTTCAAAACAAATGTAGCAAGGAACAATGCCTTGATGAGCACTATTGTTAGCTAGTATGTTTTACTCAATTTGGAGCTGAATAAAAACATGACAGTACTAGTCATGGTTTTTTGTTTGAAAATAACTGAATGGATATATCTCTGTATGTACTTAGAAAGTTATTTTATTAAAACATTTCACTGGATGTGCTCCAGAAAGTCCAACACTGTCAGACTACCATTGCAAAGAATTTAGTAGTTCTATCCATTATGCTCAGTGTCTCAGGTGAGTCTCAGTATATATGAAAATTATTAAGAACTAGGTTCTAAAAGAAAGAAGTAACCTTTCCAGCCACACCCAGGGCAATCTGTGAGAGTGAAAGACCTTTTTTTTTTTTTCAATATCCTTTATGTATGTAGGCTGACTTCAGAGGCTCTGAGCCAAATGAAAGGCAGATTTATTACCTCAAAAGACCCAGATTAATAGAGTTTTCCCATTTCAAAACATTGAATTAAGTAAAAGTCTTTGCAGGCATACCTAATTCTTTGTTTATTCCAGAGGTAATCAGTTTGACTGCCAAGAATAGCCATCACAACAAAAATAACAGAAGAAATGAAAAAAAAATCTTTCCTATAAATGTGCTGAGAACATGGGTGATATTTCAGCAAAAATGCATTTTTCTAAACAGAGAGAGTATGAAGATTTTATTTAGGGAATATAGACATGTTCTGGACATGGGAACAAAGATTTATTTCTCTTCCTATGTACCCTCAGTTAAGAAATTCAGTTATGAAAGTTAATCAATGTAGAAGTAGAAAAAATTAGCAGCCTTCTCACCTCAAGGTTATGTAGGAACATTTTTCAATATAAAAATGATGGAATAAATTTCTCTGCCAGGATTATCTTGTACCACAAGATTTAGCTAAAAATCAAGGAAATGACATTGTAAAATTAGATTTCTTTGGAGCCTATGAAACCTATCAAGCATGATGTTGATCTAAATGATAGATGTAATAATTCCGCAATTAAAAAATAATTTTAGAAAATATGAATGAAAAAAAAACATTAAGAAAAAAAGGTCATGTATCAGTTTTTGTTCTCCTGTCTTAGTTAGGTGGCTGTGCTGAGTTACATTGAGCTTGAAACAAATCTACTGCCATTGCATGGTATGGCTCAGAATGAGGCCAGAACTCCTTCCATGCAGGAAAGGAGAGTTCATTTTATGTATCCCTTGCTGATGTCTCTCTCAGGCCTGCAATATCATTGTAGAGAATTCAATTCATTACTTTTGATCTTTAAAACATTTTAAATTTAGTTATATGGGTGTTTGAAATGCATGGTTCTGTGCATCTCAGGAAAAGACAAAAGATGACGGAGATTGTTGTTATAGCAAATATTTAGCTATCATAAGGGTTCCAGGAATAGCACGTAGGTTCTCTGTACCAACATCCAGTGTTATTCTCTATTGAGAAACACCTTTAGCCCTTCTATTTATTTAAAATATATATCTATACATTAAATTTAAAAATATTATATCACTTTACACTTTTTCTCTACACTTCATTTCTGATCACATACTTTCAATCCTACCTTTTCCAAGTAAATATGTGTGAATAAGTATGCTGAAATATATGGTGATAACCAACTGAGTCTGAATTCTTATTCTAAAATACACTTTGTTGTCCTAGTTTAACTTCAGCAGAGGTACTGAGGTTTAGAACAATACCTCTTAAAAGCATTTTAAGAATCAGAAACCTCTCTTGGTCAAATCATTTCAAAAAAAAATAGCAATTATGATTGTAGAGCCAGTATACCCTACAAATGAGTATAATAGTAAGATATTTCTAGTAGCACACACACACACACACACACACACACACACACACACACATGCATGCACGCATGCACTTACAATGTTGATTATATTTTGGGATTGTTTGTTTAACTAGTTGATTTGTAAAGTTTGCAATTTGTTTTGATGCTAAGACTCAGCATTTGCAACCTGAAACATTAGCTATTAAAGTAAATAATCCAGCTACAAGTAATCTAATAAAATATTTTAGAATGCTTTCTAAAATATTTAGAAAATTCCCAAGTACTGTATTGAGGTTACTAGAATACTACTTTATTTGAAATTTTACTGGAATCAAAAATTAAAGACAGAGTTGATATACACTTATATCCATTCTTCTACTAATACATTTAATTCAATAGTTGTTATTGTATTTTTATAAAATGAAGAGTGACTGTAGTGAATGACTAGAATTTCTATTACAAACACTTGAAGAGCAACTAAACAAGACTGTGCTTCATATAATCCTATAAAAAGAAAAGGTTGCATTGTTTTATAATAGTTACTCTGTCAGGGTAATGAATCATGTACTGTCTAAATGCTTCTATAGATTTCACAAGACTTCATGACCATGGCTTATAAAGGAAAAACATTGGGGTGGCATACATTTTCAGAGGTATGGTTCACTATTATCATGGTGCAAAATTGTGGCATACAGGCAGATTAAGTGTTAGAGTAGAGGGTAGGCATTTTATACATTGATATGCAGGCAAGAGGAAGGATTCTGTGACACTGGACATGGTAAAAAAAACATATGAGACCAAGAAACCGACCCTCACAGGGGTATACTTTCTGAAACAAGGCTATAGTTACTGCAACAAAGTTTTTCCCTGGTAGTTACAGGCCCTATGAGCATATGTGGCATAGTTACATTCAGACTTGAACATTTACTAAGTACTAACATTAACAGGGAAAAATATATCGGTCTTGTGTGATTAAACAATACAGTCATAATATTGAGAAAAAAACCTAAATGTATAAATAAGTTTGTTTTCCAAACATACTTTATTGTAGCATAAAATTTTTTGGTGGATTCCACATAAAGTCACATAATAGATTACATGAAATATTATACTTATATTTAACCAAATGTAGCAAAAATGCAACATTGAACTTTGTCCTACGGACACTGTCTAGTAAGCCATTTCTTTAATTTGCTGATGTGTTTTGAGATGCATGTTGTAGTATCTTTGCTTCCAATAACTTGTAAAAGTTATACTTATTTTTCCAATTTTTTCAGGTGCCTAATGAAAAACCCTATCATTATTAATTTCACTATACCTTGGTGTATTATTTGTTAATCACATTTAAAGGTATATGTGAATCAGAGTCCTTGTAATGAGGATAGTAAAAAATCCTTTTTGACATGTAAATAATAGGTTAGTCAGCAACATCACCACACCCAAGTCTGTCCCTAATCAGCAGAACCCAGTAACATTACTCAACCAAGGCAAGGAGATGCCTAAAACCCTATGACACTCACTGGATAGTATATAAGGAACAATCATAAACAAAGCTCTACTCTGTACATCTGGAGAGACACCACCTTTATTTACCCTGCATCTGGAGAGATTTCCCCAGGATTCTGACCAAAAACAAATGTTCTGTTAGAGACTAAATCTGACCTAGCCAACATACTTAGCACAGATGATCAGGTTTGGAGAAAAAAGCTTAGAACTTAGTTAGGAAATAAGAATGTAATTCTTGGGTGATGACCATCAACATAATAAAAAATGAGTTTGTTACACTAACTACACATATCTAAGTTCTTGCTCATATTCTAACATTTCCTCAAATTGTCTCCAGCATTTGATGTCAGTTGTTTGGCAAGTCTTTGCCATTCTGGCTGAAATTACCACAACTCTTATGAACAGACTAAATCCACAATCCACAGAAACAGCAAAAATGAATATCAATAGGAATAGTCAATAACCTTGCCTTTCTAAAACAAAGCAGCAAATGCCTGCAAATAATAGTTATGAGTTTGTTTGCCTTGTAACATTTACAGTTTTACTGAGGAACTCACCTATAAGGGTCATCCATGCACTCCCAGTAAGTTTCCAAGACTCCTGAATTTTCTGAAGTCTCAGAAGATAGTTTGTGTCCCCATAAAAAGCCCAGTAAAGTACCTGGGCACTAGGAATTGTTTCAAAGACATTTACGCTCAAAGAAGTTTGGGAACAGAAACTCAGAAGACAAAAATATTAGAAATAAGTAATTCCTTTAATAGTGGGTAATACTGGCTTTGCTGTCCCTACAGCAGGTTCTCACTGATATGACAATGGAACACTGTTGCAGGGCAGTTCCCAGCATCCTGGCACTGCTACCAGCTCAAGCTGCAGCACTATGATCTCCACTTCACTGGTTTTCATCATCAGCCCTGGTTTGACTTATTTTCTAGCTTGATTTATATCCTGAAAATCTTCAGGGACTCGTTCCAGGGATGCAAGTGATCACTCCAGAAAATGCATGAGCATCTTCTTCAGCCCCATGCACATTCAAGACTGGCAAGATGGGTTGGTGCACAGGACCTTCAAGCCTGTTTACATCCACCTTTCCTTCCTCTCTGGGCCAAGACTTCCAAAGGTCTACTAAACAAACCTCACTGAGGCAAACTAAGAAGAAATTCCTCCAATTATCAGTCAAATGAACAGGAATGTTTAAAGGCATCCCTAAGCAAATCCCTTACAGAAATATCTGCACAACATGCTCACAGATATTTTCTTTCTCCAGAAATACCCTTCTAGATATTCTTTTTGCCTGACTGGAAAGATAAGAAAATCCCGTGTTGACCTCAATTTTTAGGAAGGTGGCAATTATGAGATAGCGCACAAATGTATTTGTATATGTGTGTATACATATATGCATATATATCTACATATTTATAGTTATATATCTACATACTTAATTATACATACCAATTTTAATGGTTGCTATAGGAAAGTCTTGTTTTCCTGTTGCAGAGTATTTCTGTTTTGCCTAAGTAGAAACCTACTGCATGCTGGTGTGTAGAAGAATGGGTCAAGTCTTCACCACCCAAAATCAAGCAAGCAGGGGTCCCAGGCCAGATGCTATACCTCTGTTAAGCCAGATACCATAACATCACTGGCAGAGCAAATTCCCACAAGGCAGAATGAAATGTACTTGGCATCTAAACTGGAGAGCTTGTGTAAGAGCAAGGCCAGTGGAGATAGCATGGTAGACCAGCAACTATGGCTAGAAGAGGAGATCTGGACCTCCAGAAGAGAAATCATTCAGTAAGGAGGAGGCCAAGACCACAGTTGGCAAGGATGATGAGCCCTTAACCCATCAGGAATATAAGTGGTGAAGGAGAAAACATTGCCAGCAGACAAACTAACACAGAAGTTTTTGGTGAGGGCTTCAAATCAGACCGTATCTCTAAAAAGTTAATACAGGAAACTAATGACTATTGAGAAATGGAGAATAGTTTTTCCCAAAGATGAGCCTTGAGTTGCTTATTGAAAACAGTGTGTCCTTCCGTGAAATCTTATAAATATGAAAAAATATTAAATGCAGTAAAACAACACCCATTACAAATACTCACATAGTTAAAGTAATTTTTTGGAGCATAAACAAATGTTAACACAGCCTTACACCATTAAAATAATATTTCACAGCAAGGTCATGAAGTGATTGAAAAAATAAAAAGCAATGGACTCCTTGTGTGTTTGTATTTTAAATATTAATCATAGGGTAAAAAAATAGATACAGATATCTCAGAAATCAAAATACAAATAACTGATACACATCTAAAGGTGTTTAATATATTTAGCTACTGTAAAAAAATACGAATCACAACTTTTAATTTTAACTAAAAACTTCTTAGAGTTGCATCAATTGGTGAATGAATATTAAAATGTTTTTAGATTCAACCCAGGTAAATCTATTTAGATATTGGGAAAATAAAACCAAAGTATTCAAAACTGAACAGAAAGAGCTAGAAATAGTTCTTTTGAGTAAGGCATCCTAGGCAAAAGAATATACACATTACATGTTTTCTGTCACTTTGGAGGTTGGTCCTTAATCTTCAGATAGTTATTTAAATTGTAATATCCATAAAGGTCAGTGAATTAATAAAATGTCATGAGAATTGCTTTGTAGGGACGAGAGATAAAATGACTTGATACAAAAATTTAAACTGGAATTGGGGAGACGGTAAATTAAAAAGGGAAGAAGTGATAAATGTAAAAAAATGTCCTTTTGAAATGGACATGGAAATTTACTACACTTTAGTATTACAAATATACACTCACACACAGTCAGAAATACACATATAGAAGAGTGAGTAAGAGACTAAGAATTGAAGGACAGACAAGTCATGGAGTATTGAAAAAACTGGATTACTATTATCAAGCTTTTCAGTGAACTAAACTGAGTTAAAATTACTTACCATTATATTTATAGATCAATGACATTCTTATCCTTCAAATAAAATGCTTTTCAATGAAGTACAAGGTGATTGACACAGTGATACATATTTAGCTAAGGTGTAAAGATTAAGTGACTAGAAATGCTCCATCTTAAAGCATAATCTATAACTCAGTCATCTCATGAGTTTCAGGGATCATCGTGGATACATGACAGGAATAGGATCAAAGGCAGAGGTGTAATTTATCCCCCAGACAAAACCCCTTAAAGCTTGTCCCCAGGCATTCTGTATGAACACAGCAGGAGAGTAGCTAATAAATCAGGGAACACAAAAGCTACAACAATCTAGAAAATTCCAAATAGGAAACAAAAAGTGATGAACAGAAAACCCACACAGACTAGTGTAGTATGAGGTTTGTGGTCCAGACTTAGAGGCCTAGACTCTAGGTTTAGACCCACAGACAGGCAGAGTCACACAGGTGCTTACAATAGTTTCAGGCTGATCAGCCTAAGGTTCAGGCTAATAACTTCCTAACTCATTACCCTGACGCTTATCCTGCTCAGCCATGTGGCTCGATACTTTTCCCAGAGCAGCACAGCTGTCCTCTGTTTCTTCTGGCTTCTCTCTGGCATTCTGCTCTGTTCCACCTGTTCCTAGAGTTCTCCTAGTCAAGTAGCCACGCCCACAATTCTCTACATTTACCAATCAGGGTTTTTTATTAAACTCATACGCTGGACAATTATTTACAATGAGATAACATAATCCCCCTACAGACTAGAAGTGAAGATCTTGACCTATAATCATCCCAAACCCAGATACCTAGATGATAGCATTTGAACAAGTTAGGAACAGCCAGGGCAAGATTCTCCACCAGAAACCAGCTATTCTAACCCAGCAGGCCCTGAATATTCAAACATTAATGAAAAACAAGGAAATGATCATAACACCAACTATATGAAGATGATAGAGGTCCTTAATGAGGAAATAAAGAAATCCATTAAAGAAAGTGAGAAAGCACATGCAACTGGAGGAAATAAATAAAATCTTTGATTAAGCCATGAAAGATAAAACAAACATTTGAAGGAATTGAATAAAGCTGTTCAACCCACATTATCAAAATGTAAGAAATAAGAAAAATATAAATTGAGAGAATCCCTGAAATAACAAGTTTAGGAATTCAAACTGGAACTACATACAGAAGCAAGCAAGCTTCATCAGCAGAATAAAAGAGATAAAACTAAGCAACTCAGGAGAAGATAAGATTAAAGAAATTGATATATCAATTAAAAATATATTGAATTAATTCCTCCCCGAAATTTCTAAAATTAAAAATCCAGGAAATTTAAGATATTAAAAATAAATAAAGCAATAATAAAAAAGGAAAAAGATGAAACTCAGGTCCATGGCCCAAAAAAAAATTTCAACAAATTACAGACAAAATAAAGTTCTTAAACCAAGCAAGAGGAAAAGTAAATAGAAATATACAGAATACCTAATATATTGAACCAAAAAATCTACTAACTACTCAATAATTAAAACTGCACTCAGTTTTATAATCCAAGGTCTTGAAGTTACCAGGAGAACACCAACTGTGAGAACACCCTTCTCTACACAAGAAAATTTCAGAAAACCTTCCCAGCAAAGCTAGCTCAAATTTATTAATAAACTAATTAAAAATTTTAAAAGAGGATAAATGTAATTTAGATATAACATTTTAGACTATCCAAAATATTGACACTTTAATGATAGTATACAAGAAACAAAAAAGACCTTTAAAACTCAAAAGTGAAGTCATCTAACAGTACAACTAACCTGTTGCAAAAAAATCCACAAATGAAGTAAAAACTGATACAAAAGATTTACTAAGCTTGGTATATTCACCAAAATCATATCAAATAAAATATTTTCAAGTATCAAACAAGTATTTCTAAAAGGGGAAGCAGCACAATAGTTGTATCATATAGAGTTAAATGACATACCAAACACCATTAGTTACTATGATGACAAATGAGGACAAACAAACCTATTAAAGCTTAATGCAATAAATATAGACAAGCAAGAGCAGCTGACTCATATCCTTGGACATATTTGCAAATTAAATTTGAAAAATGAAATAGACGTATTATAAAAAAATATGAGGTCCATGGGGTTACCCAAAACATAAAAGTCCATTGCAGCAAAGGCTAAGAGCTTGCCGATCCATAATACTCATGTGTTAAAAGGTAACACATCCCCTATATTTGTCTTGTAGTTGAAGATCAGCACTATGAATTTTGTGGTGCAAACTGAAGAATATTGAACATTTGATTAAATCAACAACACAAGAAGTGTGATTTGTCCCTTCATCTTTTAATAATACGACCCTTCCTGTGGCCACATAGACATTGCTCCTAGCTAACATCTGCTCCATTAATTTATACTCAATGCTTCAAACAAACTCTCTTAAATTAAATTACTCTTCTAAATCTGGTTTTTCTAAAGAGTTTAATCAACTCATTTGGGTTGCAATTCTGGGTAACGGGTCATAGACTATTTAACCATGAAAAAGAAATGATGTGGATTGCTCAGGAAAGTTGATTCCATAGACCTCTATCTGCCAGCCAGCACTTTTCTCTTCTTCTGGTCATCCCCACCTCTTCTGCCATACTAGACATCCTGGAAAGTAGGGGAAAGGTCATGGCAGGACCTTGCTTCCTCCTGTCAATTCTGTTTAGCTTAGAGGTGAGGGTTTCTACCCCTCAGAGTTGATTCTTACCCTGATACATGAACTGGCCAATTCTAGAGATCCAGGGCTTCCCAACCCCTGCCTTCGACTCTTCATCCAGAGAGCCATGTGTGCATGTTCACTGTCATAACTGCCCATAATTCGAGGGGGCGAGCCAGTGCTTTTCCTCCCAGGAATCTTTTCTGAGATTCTCCTTTTGGGTCAGCATCATCTGAATCTTCTTCTCTGGGGCTGGTGGGTGACTTTTCCAGGTAAAAAGCCTGGACCATGGGAAAAACAGGCCTAGAGACTGGCAGTTTCCAGGCTCCCCGAGTCCCCGATTCGCTTCTGAGTCAAAGGCCATGAATATCTAGGAAGCAGGTCATGTTTTTGAGTCTGTAGTATTCCTCACAGAATTCCCCATGTGCTCCCATGATGGCCCATCTGCTTTTCACAGGACAGAGAGTATGTAAGATAATGACAGGGATGGAGTGAAAAAGGATCATGAATGCGGTTGAAGGATCAATGGACTGAAGGAGTGAAGGATCATGGGAAGAAGGTTGTGAAGAATGATAGGAAGCAGCCCATGTGACCCCCATCAGCACTCTTAGGGCCCATTCACACTGTATTACCCACAGTGCCTTGCACCCATGTCTATAATTCAGAGCACACCTGGGCTATCAGTAGAACAAGGACAGAGCTAAGAGACTGAGAGTGACAGATGGGGTCACATGAACCCCTCTCCTCGGCACTTGAAAACTCTAATTTTAGGATGGGGGAACTGGAACCACAGGAGAGAAATCTGTAAGCTTTGGCTCTCATGGGTGGAGGTCAAGGGTCGACTTCCTAAACTCGTCAACTGAGCCTGGGATAATGTATTGGGGGTCAGAGGTCAGTCAACTTTCTGATTCTGTCAACTGAGACTGTGGTCATCAGAGTAAGGGGTCAGAGGTCAAATAGATGACCTGTAAACTGAGTCTTCGGGTCACATGACTGGGGGTGAGAAGTCACCTTCTTGACCCAGTCAAATGATTTCGGGACCATATGGGTGGGTCAGAAGTCAACTTTTCCTTCTGTTACAGATGCAAACTGAAAGCTGATTTTGTAAGTTGAGGGAGGAAGGGGAAAGGTAAATACTTGAGGAAGCAGAAACATCCATTTTGTTTCTGAGCTTGAGACATTTATTTCCTCAAGGTGGGTACACTGAGTCAGAGGAAAAGGGTAGGGCTCAGTACCTATGATTGGCCCCCAAGCTCATGCCCATGAAGCTTCAGGGTGACTCATGATCAGTAATTCTCAAGTAGAAAATGACTCAGGCCCCATATGTCAGATGTCAAAATGGCGGATGGACCCTACTTTTTTCTTGTGTACATGGGTGAGATTCCCATTCTGTTCCTTTTAAAGGATCAGGTCCAGAAACTGGATGTGAGCCCAGAGTGACCCAGAAGGTCATAGGTCACCCTAAACAGCCGTGAAGGTCAGAGGTTAAGGTGAACAATTATTATTTTGTTATTTCCAATATGTGATTGACCAGCTTTATTCTTTCAGGGTCTGGGATTGACAGGTACAAACCGGTCCCGCCTTCCTCCCTCAGGGGCTGTGATGGACAGGTTTAAGGCCCTGACTGTCTGTTTTGTGGTGGACACTGATATCTGTTAGTCCTACATTCCTGAGTCCAATAGTGTTAACCCTGCCCCCTTGACTTAAGGTCTGTGAGTGACAGGTCTAAGCCCCACCTTCCTCCCTCAGGGACTTGAATGCTGAGTACACTGAAGGGACCACATGTCCCACCATGGTGATGTCACTGCTATGTGTAGGGGGAGGATTGAAAAATCAGTGTATAGCCACACTGATCTCAGCTGATCCTAGTTTTCCCCCACTGAACCTGGTACCTCAGTCTGCCCTTATCTCAGTTTTTGACCTTAGTTTTCCCTCTTGCCTCAGTTTCCCTCTATAAATCAGTTTTTCCCAAAGCCTAAACTATCTACATGTATCAGGTTCCCCTGTGAATAAGTTGTCTCTAGTGCCTCAGTTTCCCTCATTCCTCACTTTATCCAATGCCTCACTTTCCCTGTGCCTCAATTTCCCCCACACATAAGTTTTGCTGTGCTTCAGTTACCCCTGAGCTTCAACTTCCACTGGACCTCAATTTCCCCCTGTTTCTCCTTGTGCCTCAATTACCCACATGCCTCAGTATTCTGCCTCAGTTACCTTGTGAATCAGTGTTCTCTAGTCCCTCAGTTTCCCCCTGTGTATTGCATCAATTCTATTTAGTACACAATAAAAAACCTCAAGCAAGATATTGTGGAAAAGCTGGAATATCGGGGAGACAGGAACAAACCACAGCCAATTCTCACTCTGCCAACTCCTCAGGATGAAGAGGGTAGGTCCTGTCCCCATGAGTCCTCAGACTGACTGCCATCTCAGAAATCATGAGAGAACATCAGTCTTCTGACTTACATATTTTTTTATTCCTACCCAGCTGTTCTACTTCCTGGTCCAACTCTCCTAAACATGTGTGTCCTGGACGGGCTCTGTTTAGCTTTGAACTCAGAGATCCAGATAAATTTCTGTCTCCCAAGTGATGGGAGTAAATGCTTAAGTCACTGGTGTCTGACCTTCATGTCTTGGCTGTGGGTGACGGTGTTCTCTGATATTCTTGACAATTCGTTCATTAAATAAACACTATGTTACTGCAGTTCACTGATGCGGGCTATGTTTCTGTATGCTGTGAAGGTCACTGATTAATAAAGGGACTGTTTCCCCCCATGACAGGGCATCTTAAACGCGGGAGGCAGGTAATCCAAGCATAGATAGCAAGAATGGCAGAGCCACCAGCTTCTTGATCTAGCAGCCCAAGAATTCACATGTAAATGTTGAGGTAAACCACAGGCCATTTGGCGAGAAAGATTAATAGAAATAAGTTAACATAGGCCTATCATCATGTAATGAATATAACCATCTGAGTCATTTGGGGAAGGAAAGCTGCTGTGGGTGGGTTGGATCTTAAACCACAGGGTCACTTTTCGTAGGTCAACACACTGAACTTCAGTCCTCACCTGTTACCCTGTCCCCATCCCCCACATGGCTACTGTCAAAATGTTCAGTTCTCAGTATAAACATAAAAAAATTATAAAAATAAATATTTTAATCAGCTCCCTTACTACCCCACAATTTGGGGTAAAAAAATGTCTGAGCATCCACATATTCTCCCCGCCAACATACACAAAAAAATTTAAATATTTGTTTTCTAGTTTTTTCAAAAACGTATCTTCAAGAAAGCATGCTGTTATTTCATAATTTTACTGAAATATATGACATTTGGTACAGTGCCTGGGGAATTTTTCAGAGTTTTTCTCATTTAAATCAAGTTTTATTATTTTAAGTTCTCCTCCAGTTTTCTTAATCTTACCTGAAAAATTTATTTTTTTTAAGTTTTAATTAAGCTCATATTTTTGTCCTCTGTGACTTCAGAGAAACAAACTACATTTTCCAGAAGGCCTTCATATATCTCAAGGGGCAATACACAGAAACAAATCAAAGAATGAAGCCCTTTTAAAATTAATTCTTAAAAATTAAAAATTTACTAATTTAAAATGTTAACTTACTGTCAATTGTAAATTCTTTAAAATGTAAATTTAAATATTTTAATATATATATTTTTAGTTATAAATTTTTAAGGCCCCAGTGGACAGAAAACACCAGGGTTGATGACAACCATGTGGAACATTTGACCAAAGAAAAGGTTTTTTGAGAGCTCTCCAGATGATTTCCAGGTATTTCTGTCCCAGCTGTAAATCCCATCATGCTCTTCAACTGCTGCCCTTCAAGTCGAAAAGTTCAAGGATGAAAAATAATGAACCAAATTTATACTAATTTGATTTTTTTCAGGTTGACTAGTTACTGGAAGTGATGAGAAACTGATGTGGGGGCAGGGACGCTTTCTTAATTCTGATCACATATAATAACAGACTCCCAATAAGCATCCCATACCCCGAATACTCACTACCCAGCACTATAGCCACTGAGCACTCAGCACTAAGTTCTGAGCATCCATCACTGTAAGTACTGAATATTTATGACTGGTACCATAGAATAACCAGAACCCTGAGTACTGAGCATCCATTGTTGTAATTACTGAGAACTAGAACTCTACCAACTGAGCACAGTGCTTCAGCCCTCTTTGTACCTACGTGTCCTCTGGTGCCTCAGTTATCCTACACGTCAGTCTTCATGGCAACCTAGTTTTCCTCCATGCTTCAGTTCCTTCCTGAGACATCAATTTCTCACATGCCTCGGTTTTCTTCATGTCTCCATCTTTCTCTAGGGCTTTAATATCTCCCATGTGCATGTGGGGTCTAATCTTCTGTCATTTGGAGTCTAGTACCTGATGCCCCTCAAGAAAATGGGTATCAGTAAACATGTGCCAGGTTATCTGGAGCACCAGCAGGGATGGTGTGAGGGGGTGGAAAAATAAGAAATCAGTGGTCAAGTGTCTACAAAGCCTCCCTATTTCATGACCATTTCCAGTGCCCAGAGTAACACTTGTCCTGGGCTAGTGGTAATTTTTCTCCCTTCCACGATCTTTCAGAGTTATCACCAATTTTTGATTTCTGAGATGGTGTGTTCATCCATTTTCATTTCTAAAGTGACAAGTGTTCTGAGCTATTGGTCCTATGCATCCTCCCCATGATAGGTCACTCTCTTCCATGTACTTCCTGTCCCAGAGTGACAGTCACTTTGGGATGACAGTTGTCCTGGACTGATGGGCTCTTCCCTCCCTCCCATGACACGTCAAACTGTTCTTCCACACTTTCAGTTTTCAATGAAATGGATTTTACTTATTTCAGGTACATTGGGTGACAGGTGTCCATCCACTTCCAGTTTGTGGGGTCACATGTTCAATCCAATTAAAGTCTTTGAGTGAGAATTATCTGGTTCAGACCCTGCCCCTCTTTATCCACCTCACTGATCCCCTGACCTCTGGAGCAACAGATAGTTTTTTTTTTTTTACTTTTGATTACTCATCTTATTGTTTCAGAGGTCACCAGCGGTCATGACCCCCTGGAATATGACATGATGGACCTTGAGATGACATCACCTGAAAGGTCACCATTCAGTTTACTGTTTTCCAGTTTTGTGGTCAGAACCAAGTTATGGAGGTGACATCATCTCCATGCCTCAGAGTAACCTTTGATGCCACATATAAAATTTGTTGTGAGAGTAGAAATTTAATTGAGCCTGACCTTTTTGTGACCCAGTGTATGATATTTAAGCATGATTATGACCTGGGTGACCATTACTGCATACAAATTAGGATGCACAGATTTTCATAAAAATTATATAAAATTATTTCATAAACCTATTTTAAGGTATGATGGTACAAATATTCCCATATGCAAAGAGAATTTATTCTTCAAACTGCCCTCTCTTTCTGATGTGGGAATGACTTTCTGTATGCTGTGAATCTCAATATTTAAATAAAGAAGCTGTTTTGGCCCTTGACAGGCACCATAGAAAAGTAGCAGAGGAATCAGGATAGGTAGGAAAGGAAGGGTGGGATCAGGGACAGACTGAGCCAACTGCTCAAAGTAGCTACCTGTAAGGAACACAGGTGAGCCATGAACCCCGTGGAGGAAAGAATAATGGAAATAGGTTTATTTAAGATGAAAGAGCAAGCTAGCAATATGCCTCAGTCACAGGCCAAACAGCATGAAGTTAATACAAGCCTCTGAGTCATTTTTGGGGCCTGAGCAGCTTCAGGTAGCTAAGGGGTCTGGGGCTGCAGGTCTGTTGGTCTGGACCTCTAGCTGCCCAGGGCCAGGAAACCTCACGATAATATCTTTCTCTATCCTTCTGTGAAATTATGTTTACAATCCAAAAAGAAGGTAATAGTTTACTATGGTAATATTTTTTCTAATCTCGCTTAAGTACCAGTAAGACAACTCAGTGGGAAAGATCTGTGTTGTGCAAAGCTGAAACCCGACTTTGATTAACAAGAGGAGAAAGCACAGACTATTTTAATTACGCATGTCAGCCATGGGCTACAAATACACAATCACATTGCATGCACACACACCATAAATGTTTGTAACAAATATTAGTGTTTTTACAACATCTAGAATCTCTGAATTTCACACTCAGGAATTGGTGGGTTTTTTCTCAGGTAGTCAAGCCTGGGTTATGTTTCTTTAGCTTTGGTTTCATGGTGAAAGTGTTTTTATTTTAATAGGCTCTGTTTAACCATTGGACTCTAATTTCATTGTCATGATTTGTTTCTTTGGCTCTTTTACCCTATACATATTGTATCACATTCATTCTTTCATTAGTTTATTGGTACAAACAATATAAAAATAGAAATAATAACATTTGAACAGAATGGTGATATCTATTTTGCATAGAATAAATACTGTAATATAACCAATTGTAACTGTGTTGGCTAAAGATCATACCAAATACTTTATAATAAATATCCTTTGGTATATTATGTAGGTACTAAAGGCTTTTGTAATATGCAAAGGTTTTAAAAATTGATTTCATATAAAAAGTTTTACTCCTGTAAAAAGTGCAAAATTTTACTACACTGAGTATATTTATAGGGTTTCACTTCAGTATGACTTTTTTATAATTTCAAAGTATTACTGATATGTACATAGGCTGAGACACACTGATTACATTGACAGGATTTTTTTTCCAGGTTATTTTATGCATTTTAAGATCACTATGCTATGTAAAGCTTTACTCCACTGACTACATTTAGAGATTTTCTCTCCAGTATTTGATCCTGAAGAGATTCTCTTGAAGAGTAGTTTGTCAAGCAAAGGCTTTTCCACAGATTCTATTCATAGTTTCATTAGAGTACATATTCTTTAATGCCTTTGAGACTGACTGTCATATGTAAATGCCATAACAGATTGAGTACATATGGAAAGTTTCTCTTCAAGATGACTTTATTCATGTCCTCAAACATATTAAACTCATGTAAAGGCTTTACATCAAATACGTGGTTGAATCTTTATATCTGTACAAATTAAGTATATAATTTGGTACAATTGTAAAAGGAATTAGAACATAAAGTATTAACACTGTCTTTATAGTCATGTTCTTCTTCATTAAAGGTTTTGTTACATCTTTGAAAATATCTGGAATAGTAAGATTTTTTTTTCTATAGGAGGTTTTGTACATAATTGAAAATAAATGGGAAAACTCATCATTTTACCACCCTTACATTTGTAGTTTCTGTAAAGTGAGTCATACTACATTTGATAAGTAAATTAGGATAAACACAGGTATTTACCCAGTCCTAGTACTCACAAAGCATTTTTGCACTGTGAGTTTGTTGAGGTATTAATAATAAAGCTGGAAAACCAATGACTTGCACACTTGAACTCAACAAATCTCCTTAACATAGGAACTGCTACATATCTTCTATTTGTTGTCAAGAGACCGGTACGTTACATCTTTTGATATTCTATACTCATATGGCTTGCACTCAGAGAAAGATATGATATGCCTAGTAACAGACTTGGCTTTCTCAAAATTTAATACTTATTGATGAAGAATAAGTTGTCATTATTTATGTTACTTCTTATGCCTAACACTTTTAGACACATTACAATTTCTGCAGAGGGACATTTGTGTCAGATGGTACATAAAAATTACCTTCTATAACTTTTAGATCTTTGATAACATTCTTCAATATTCTAATCTTCCTAATGTATCCTAAAATATACTACCAGAAAATATATTTATATTATAGAAATATTTTCAAAACTTAAGTTACTATCTTTTTGAAACATTGCACCTGGCTGTTCTATACAGCTCACTTCTCTTATTTCTTGATCAAATTACATAATAGCACTAATAATCCAGAAATTGTTGAACTCTTATTTTAAATTATGAAGAAATTTGTGATCTTTCTTATCTTAGTAAGATTCCTGTAGGTCTCCAGTCCATGCAACTAAAATTAATATGCATATCACCATAGGTAACTGCATTTTATAATATCTCGTAAATGTCTACAACAAAAAACCTGACACTGATAACACTGTGAAGGGATACATCTTTGTCAATATACTTATGTTTCTGGTGTTTCCCATGTGCCCCATGACTTTAAAATAATATGATAAAATCAACATGCCACTTTTTGAAAAACTGAATACATGTTTTATCTCTGTTATTTCTGTTCCCTTTAAATGGTATATTACCCTTGCAAAAATGATTATTAAGCATATAAAGAGAAGTAAAGAGTACTTCTACAGGGCAGACAAACTATTCATGAGAGAAGCTGTAAGAACAATTTCTAAATACAAAACATAATTAAAATGAACAAAGTGGTAATATTGGCACACAGTTATATCCCAAGCACTCAGACAGCAGAGGTGAGCATATCTGTCTCTGAGTTGATTGTGAACCCATTTATGCACTGATGCCAGTTCGGTGTTAATTTTCTAAAAATGTGAAATGCTCAAATTTAAAGTATAATATTAATAAGATATTACTAAAAACCAATGCATGGTTAAACAGTTACAAATAGATGAAATCATTAGCAATTAACTAACAATCAGGGTAGATGACTCAATATTAAAGAGTTCCTGCAGCTCTTACATGTAGGAGGGCAGAATTTCCAGTACTTATGTGAATGATCACAACTTTCTATTATTCCCAGTTTAAGGTTTCTGAAAGAACCTTTTGAAAACTGTGAGAAGTTAACAAATGTGTTGCATAGCAATGTGAGTAAAATTCTTAAATTCATTAAAACGCTCAAAACAAACATAACAAACTGGCAAATTTTAATTTTCAAGCTATGAGTGAAGCTCAGTGCAAGTGTACATCCTTGACATAGACAAAAAGCTACATTCTTGGCATATTACCAAATTGTATAAAAACAAAAATGATCTAAAAATGTTGATCCACCTCTCATCCCAAGTCTAAGGATCCAAAGCCAGGTTGGTCTATGAGTTGAAGGCCAACCTGTTTTGTCAGAGAAACTTTCAGGACAGTTAGGAGCATACACCCATAACTTACTCTCAAAAACAGAAAATTTAATATAGCAGGCTAACAAATTACTTTAATACTGAATATCATTGCCTATTACTATATTGTATGTAATTCAGAGATAGAGTCTATTAATGGTAGTAAAGGCATAATAATTCAATATGCAAGCTAGCTGCTTAGTATCAAACAGAACACAGTAGACACAGAGAGCAGAAAATCAACTGAAGCTCTAGAAGCTCATATCACACTCCAAATGATAAAATGTATATATATGGCTCCTCCTACTAGTGGTTTGATGAGCAATCAAAAGAAAGTCACCAAGGAGAAACACATATTCAAGTAAATCATCCAGGCTAAGTCATTTATTATTCAGTCAACGATATTCTGATCCAGTTCTCAGGGAAGTCCATCAAGAAAATGTACTTTGTCACTACAAAGATCCTCACAATTGCTAAAACGAACATATTACTTAAATTTCCAGTCTCTTCTGACACTTGCCAGGGACCTAGGCATCATACAAGAGATAAAAACTAATATTCAAGGTGTCTGTCCATCAGATATATAATTCTCTGATAGGAATATCTCACTAAGCATTGCTGTGAGGCCATAAACTCTGGAATTTTGTTCACATTTGTGTGTACTTTATTGTGTACAATAACAATTTTTCTCTATAAAGATATGTATTGTGTTTTTGCACGTTATGTATTTCATCAACAGAGCCCATTTATATTTGCAAATAATCAGAAAGATGATTCTTCTTTGAGATGTATAATTTTGATGAAGAAAAGATGCTTCATTACTAGACCTATTCATTTATGAGAATTATGTCATGCTCAGGGCCTGTTTTATAGCTCTGGCTGACAGAGAAAAATCTCCAGCTATTAAGAGAGCTTTCCCCTTTTGGCATTAGTTTCAGGATCAAGAAGTGGTTTTTGGCTGGCTATGTTACCCTCCACATAGGGCTATCTAAATTTATACATATATGTTCCATATGTTTGCTTGGGCAAACAAAGTAAAATGGATAATATAATGCTAGAGAAATTATAGACATTATCAATATTTTTAGAAAAATATTGTTGGCTAAATATCACTCTAGAAATATTAAAATGAAATGGCCTCACGATCTTTCTGATATACTTAAAGACTATTATAATATAAAGAGGATTTAACATTGTACAAAGTTTCTTCTGTATAAAGTGAGACTTTACCACACTCATTTTAATTGAATGGACTGATATATGATATACGATTTATTTATCATAATTTAGAAGAATTCTGATATATGCAAATGCTTTGCCACACTGAATAACTGATAAGTTTCCACTCCAGTATGTATTATATTATGCTTTCCATCCTGTATGTATTATATTATGTTTTCCAAGACTACTTTCATATGCAAAGGCTTTACCACACTGATTACATTCATAGGGTTTTTCTCTTGCATGTGTTCTTTTATGTGTCTTAAGATTACTTAATTGTGTAAAGACTTTACCACACTGATTGCATTCATAGGGTTTCTCTCCAGTATGTGTTCTTTTATGTGTCTTAAGACAATTTTGATGTGTAAAGACTTTACCACACTGATTACATTCATAGGGTTTCTCTCCAGTATGTGTTTTTTTATGGCTCTGAAGACAACTGATTTGTGCAAAGGCTTTACCACACTGATTACATTCATAGGGTTTCTCTCCAGTATGTGTTCTTTTATGTTTCTTAAGATTACTTAGTTGTGCAAAGGCTTTACCACACTGATTACATTCATAGGGTTTCTCTCCAGTATGTGTTCTTTTATGTTTCTTAAGATTACTAAGTTGTGCAAAGACTTTACCACACTGATTACATTCATAGGGTTTCTCTCCAGTATGTGTTCACTTATGGTGTTGAAGATAACTGATTTGTGCAAAGGCTTTAGCACACTGAATACATTCATAGGGTTTCTCTCCAGTATGTGTTCTTTTATGTTTCTTAAGATTACTTAGTTGTGCAAAGGCTTTACCACACTGATTACATTCATAGGGTTTCTCTCCAGTATGTGTTCTTTTATGTTTCTTAAGATTACTAAGTTGTGCAAAGACTTTACCACACTGATTACATTCATAGAGTTTCTCTCCAGTATGCGTTCGTTTATGGTGTTGAAGACAACTGATTTGTGCAAAGCCTTTACCACACTGATTACTTTCATAGGGTTTCTCTCCAGTATGTGTTCTTTTATGGCTTTGAAGATGACTGATTTGTGCAAAGGCTTTACCACACTGATTACATTCATAGGGCTTCTCTCCTGTATGTGTTCTTTTATGAATTTTAAGAATACTGTGACTTACAAAGCATTTACTGCACTGATTACATTCATAGAATTTTCCTATAGTATGTGTTCTTTTAGAGCTTTGAAGATGAGTGGGTTGTGCAAAGTCTTTACCACACTGATGATATTCATAGGGTTTCTCTCCAGTATGTGTTCTTTTATGGCTTTGAAGATGACTTTCATATTTAATGGCTTCAACACATTGAGTATATACACATGTTCTTTTGTGCCTGCAAAGATATTTGGACATATAATACTTAATGCATTTAGTACACTGTTAAATCATTACATATTATGATTTAATTTTATGATTTTGGCTAAATGTGAATAGAAATCACTGTCATTTTCTAATGTTTTTTAAATGTCTTTATACTCATGTTGTTTCCCTTTTTGGAGTTATTTTGCATCTTCAAAAACTCTTGTGAGGATAGGTTTTTTTTTTATTACATAATTCCTACTCAATGACATATTTTTAAATGAAATATTTTACATATTTTAAAAAGCTGGAAATCCTCAGATCTATAAAACTTTTATGGTATTTGTGAAATTTCCTATAATGCAAGTCATACTATATTTTCAATGTGTTCTAGACCCAACAAATATGTACACATTCTTAGCACTCATATGGTTTTTCTCCCATGAATGTTCACATATTTACAATGAAGCTTACAAATTACTTATTTTGAATAACATTCAAAAAGCATAATCAACATTAGGATGGTACATATCTTCTAAATATTTACAAAAAGAGGTATGTTATATCTTTCCACATCTCGAGGCTCATATGGCATGTATTTGAATGACATAATATATGCAGTATAGAAAAAAACCCAAATTTTTTCTTTTATTGAATTCACACACTGTGACTTTGTTTCTCAGAAATATATCGTATAGGGTTGAAGGTTCTTCTAAGACAACTACACACAAGCACAATTTGTGTATGTAAGTAATACAGGCTTTACTATGTATAGTATATGGCTTTGCCTATAAAAACATTTTTAAAATGTTAGTCTATATTCTAAATGTGAATCACTTGTGTAATGTGTGTAGTATAAAATAAATGGATCAAATATTTAAAGCATCATTCACATAGTGCTATAATTGAAGTAGTCCTATTGGTTAAAGTTCTGTATAGTGATCTTCTTTTTTCAAATAATGCCTTGCGAATTCAATTCACTTTCCTAAAATTGAGATATATAGTTTTCTGAGAAATTAATAATCATCAATGCACTTTCAGATGTGTTTATTGGCACAAATAATTTGTTTGAACTTTAAGGAAACTAAATTTTATCAAGAAACCCTTTCTATCAGGTTGAACATGAAAATTACCTTTCTTGTCTTCTAGAAGAGTGAGAATGTTCTTTAATATTGTGATTCTCCCAATTGAATACTAAAATATAGGGTCAGAAAAATTGATTGGAATTTATTTAAAGTTGGGAAAAGTTTCTGTATTCATCAGTAATCAGAACTATGAGCAATTTATTAATCTCATTCTTATTTTTCATTTAAATCACAGGAGAGTATCCATAAAAAACAACCATTTTATTACTTTAAAACATGAAAGAAAATTCATTCTTACCAATAGCAGTGAGGTTCCCGTAGGTATCCAGCATCACATCTTTGTAGAGATTCTTCTGGGAATCATCTAGCAAAGTCCACTCTTCCCAAGTGAAGCTGACATGCACATCATCATAGGTCACGACATTCTAAAATATTCCATACATGTGTAAAACAGAAATCACAATATTTAAAGCATTGTAAATGGATACTTCTTTGACTGTATAACCATAAATTTCTGATGAATCCACATATATCACATGGCATAAACATTACACGGAAATTACTAATCACATTAGAAAACTTAACAACAGGTTTACACTGCTCATTTTTGTACTCTCTGATTGGTATAATATCTTGGAAGAAAATGCCTATTAATAAACATAGAGACAAACAGGTCAACAGTACAGTGTGTACATGAAAAGAGTTGTATGAGCAATTACTAACTATAAAACAGAATCTGAAATGGAGAAACTGGCAGCATTTGCACCCATGGTTAATCCTACCACTTCCTAAGGTAGAGGTAGGTAAATCTACTTCTGAGTTTAATACAGGCTTAGATTATAAAATCAGGTCAAGGGCAGCCAAAATACATATGCTGCTCTGAGAAAAGTTACCCAGCCACAAGGCTGAACAGGAATCATGGGTTGGTTTAGGAGTAAGAGCTAGCGAGTTATATGCCTGGGCCCCAGGACAATTAGCACAAAATTGCTGTGTGGCTCTGTGGGTCTGTGGGTCTGCAGGTCTGAACCTTGAGCCTACATCAGAAAGTCAGGCCAGAAACAAATTACAACAATCTATAGTCCGAATATCATCCCCATTCCTCCAAAAGAAAACATTCCCACATTCTACTTTCCCCAACATAATTTTTGGTGAACCACATTGTCATCCATCTTCCTTGTTTCTTGCTTTAATCAAATTTTCTAAATAAGACTATCTCGGGTAATAAAAAGTTTTACTTGGCTCATATTTCCAGATAATAACCCGCAATTGTGGAAGCTTAGGATAGAAACTCAAGCTAGAAACTGAAGGCAAAAACCACAGGAAAACACTTTTAATAGCTTTCTTTCCTGCTTAATCACAGTTTTATCATACAACCAATCTGTATCCATCTCAGGCCCACTTATATTAGGTATTGAAATCTCAGTGGAAGGAGATCCTTTTCATATCAATCATCAATCAACATAATTTCTTACAAATACAGTAACTAGCAATATTGATCTGTGAAAAGCCTCAACTGTTGTCCCTCAAATTAAGCCATATTATATTGACAGCTAAAGCTAAGTAAGAGACAATAATATATAAGAAAAAATTTAACATCAATATAGTAACCATACCAATCACTAAGAAGCAAAAATCCAAACATGAATATAAAAACAATTAGAAAATACAAAAATATCAAAAAATGAGAAGATGAAAGCCTTCAGATGAGGAGAAAAACCAAAAGTGTTTCTCCATAGAACTTCACCAAATAATTTTAAAAAAAGGAACTTGTAACATAGGAAATTTTTCTAAAAAAAAAAAAAGTGTTGAAAATCTATTATTTTGCAGAGAAACAACTTATTTAAATGTCAATTTTATATATGATGATCTCTTAACAAAGAAGAAGAAAATTTTATTCAAAATAAAACCCCCAATGTTTGCTGGGACACACTCATTCTGTGCACACCACTTCTGTCCTTTGACAATAATAGAAAACTGAATGAGAAAGGAGGGCTGTTACAACTAAACTTGAATGCTTCTCTTGAAGATTTTTTCCTTTTTTAACTTCATATTATTAGTTTTCATAAAAAAATAATGCTGTTTTCAAAACCATGTATCCACCTTCTTCCCCTCCATTACCTCATTTCTGATGTTTTAACTTTATAAAAGAGTTTTGATTATTTAAAATATCTCATTTTCTCATAATAAAAAAAAAACATTTGTTAAGTATACTGAGACTCATTTTGTTTTCTGTGACTGTTATTGTACTGTAACACTGCATGTGAATGGTAAAAAGTTTCCAAACCAAGTATAAGAAAATAGATTTAAAAGAAACCGTATATTTTTTGTACACCTAAAGCAACTTGTTTTGCCATAATTGCTTGATGAATCACATGAACTTTTGAAAACAAGTTTATCTCCATATTTTATGTATTTTTTTTGGTAAGAGAGAATGTTTTAAGCAGTCATATTATACTCTTTTATACTGTAAATATTTCTTACTGTAAATCTTGGTTTAATAAAAATGATTCGGTAGAAGCTAGACAGATGGTGAGTATAAGTGGAATAATTAGGCAAAAAGAATTCTGGGAAGAAGAGCAGAGCAGAGGCCAGCCACATGCAGAAGAGCAAAATTAGAATGTTGTACTGAAGAAAAATATCAAGCCAATTAGCTAAACATAGATAAGAATCATGGGTTAGTTTAAGAATATAAGTTATCAAGTAATATGCCTGAGCCATAGGCCAAAAATGTCTTTAATTAATATAGGCCTTTGTGTGATTATTTGGGTCTAAATGACTGTGGGATTAGCTGGGTGGAACAGAATCCATTCTGACAACATTATTCCAAGTGTATCCATGTGACATATAAAAAAGGAAGGAGTAAAATCAATGAATCTGCAGTAGAAGGTGGTTATGAACCTCCTACTTTGGTTACTGAAAGATCAACTCAGATCACCCCAAAGAAGGATACATAATCTGAATTTTCCCCATCTCCATAGTACTTTTAAACAAATAAAATAAGTCTTTCAAAAACTAACAACAAAAACAAAATGTAAATGAACAACAAAGCAATCAAATGATTAATGGGAACATGGTGCATCAATGTTAAGGCGGTGTATATTTTAAATTTACAGTATAAATTTAATACAATCAAATAACATTTTCCACAATTTATTACAGAACTCCTAATCACAATGTTAAATGCAAAGTGTAAACACTCAAAACACTCAGTTGGATTATAAAAATAATACACTTGTTGAGATCATGTAAACCCTATATTTACTACAAAGCTACAACAATCAAAAATATGTATTATATTTGTAAACATATATCAAAAGTAGAAAGAGTTAAAAATAAAAGCAGAAAAATATTGTCAACCTTTAAACAAAATCCAAAAGAAATTCAGCCAGGAAACGTGTGATCTTTCCCTAATAATTTTCTTTGTATAGATGTTAACATAGACTTTATAACTTCCATAGAATTAACTCCAAGTGATCCAGAAGCTGCTATGTTTCAGGCCCTCCATCTCTTGATAATTTCCTTCAAAAAGGATGAGAGCTCTCTTGGCAAATGGATGTTGTCATATGCTATGAATGTACAAACTGCCATGTCATCTTGTTACTTCGGGCATCAAGCCTCACTGATGCCCAGTCACCAACCTGTGTGGAAAATAATTTAATGTCTGTTTCTTGTCATATGGGTTACTACATACAATGCGGAATCCACCGTATCTATCTGCCCCAAAACACACAGAAATGAAGTATCTCTGTTCCTCAGAAACATGATTTCTCCCCTGGAACTGAACAGTCCTGAATTAGATAAAAATTGCTATTAGATAATTTAAAATATGTAATCATCTATTTCTGTAGGATGAACTTCAACCCTTCTTTCTGCCAGTTTCCAAAAATTCATATCATTTATAAGACAAATTTTAAACTGCAGTCCAATGATATGAACTTCTGAAAACCAGGCTATCCATTTTCTAATCTCTACTCCCAGTAAAAGCAAAGCTGTGTGTACACACTAGACACAGATATGACAAGGATCAGAGCTTCCCATAGCCAGGGTGTCATAGTCCGCTCTTCCCACAGAATCTATACTTAGGGAATCTCAGAAAAGAAAGGCCTCTGCTAAGGTCACCACATGGACAAACAGAACCACATTAAGCTCATGGTTGATCCCAGTCACAGAAGCTCTGACAGCTCAGCAAAGCATTTCCTCTATGTTCAGGGTCAATGTTCTTCATACACACCATGGCATGGCTTGTGGTCTCCCTCAAAGTTCCCTAAGCAGAGCCAAATAAAAATAATTCTACAAAGAACTTGCAAGTGACAAAACACTGGTGTTCCTAATTATGAACCCTTCCCAAAGCAGCACATTAGCTAAGGTCACTGGGAACCAGGACAGGAGCAACTGCCCTGGTGGGTGACCAGACAGCAAATGACACAGAGGAAGGAAGCCTTTCCAGCTCTACTATCCCACCGGAGTTTCAGATAGGACATAGATATGGGGTTTCTGTAAAATTTTCCAGTCTCCCAGAGCACTTCCCTTTTCCTTTTGCAATGCATACAGTTCTTTGTGTACAAATTCCAATACACACAGATGATCCGGTAGAGCCAATCTTTTTCTTTATGGCTGAGAAGACTTTTGTCCAAACACAGGTCATAGTCACATAGCTAATGTGTAACTGCCATTAAAAATATACAGGTCATAAATTAGAAAATAATGAGCAGCCAATAGTAGGGTTTGCAGACAGGATAGAGACTGTGAAACTGATGTAGTCATAATCTTAAAAGAGTATTTGAAAAGCTGACACAGAATTTATGGCCATATGTTCTAAGGACTAGGGATCCATATGAGAACAAACAAAAGATTACTCACAGCTTTTTTCTAAGGATACACACCTTACACAAGAAACATAACAGTCCTGTTAGGCAGAACAACACTATTTCACCTAGATGTATATATTCATTCAAGTGTAACTAGACATTTGATTTTACAAATTGTTCAGTCCTTTATCCAGATGATTGAATACTCTGTTCTATGTAATCCAAGATATGAGTACTTAGGACACTTATTGATCATCCATAGTTGATTATATGACTCCATATTGCTAATCTCAACTGTGTTGAAGAAAGAAAACTCTAATCCAACTATCCTGCCCATCCCATTCTGCACAGTCACGACATCAGCTTCAAAGCTGGACAGTAAACTCTTTCCTTGACCAGGTCCCTCTTCAATTGTATCATTTCTCCCAAAATGCCAGAGGGACTACACTGGCAGAGACACCTTAACTGCTCTATTTTTCCTTCTAAACCCACATATCAGCCTGCAATCTAAGTGGTTCCCTCAAAAGCGGAATCTACCACCTGTTATTGGAACAAATCCATCTTCCTGAGACACAGAATCTAATCTTTGATTGAACAAAGAGATCAGATCAGACCTAGAGTTCAGCTTCCTGAAACACAGACATGTTCAAAGCAGATGGGACCAAGAATAACTTCCCAAATTGGAGGAAGAAATGGGTAGACAACCGTATAATAATATATTAAAAAACATAAAGAATAATGCCGTACCACCCAAACCTAGCAGTTCTACTATAGAAAGATTTGAACATCACAATGTAAAATTTAACAGCCTTAGAAATAATTTTATGAACAAAATGGAAAAATTTATAGATGAAAAAGTAAATTCCCTTAAAGAACTCAAAGAATCTCAGGCATGAAAGACACAATAGAGAAGACAACAAACTCCTAACACAAAATGTCCAGGAAATCTGGGACATCGTGTAAAGACAAATCCTAAGATTAAAAGGTATAGAAGAAGAATAACCAGCTCAAAGCACATGCTTCAATGACAGGAACACTGCTTAGGATAAAAGTAAAAGATGACCATAATAGAGGAGCTTTTTTAAACTGCTCTAAGATATCACAATTCAAATTAGCCTGTTTTATATCTGTTGTTTCTTGGTGTAGCTTAGCCAAATCTAAGGATAAATTAGAATCATATCAAACTCCTCTAAGATGTTCCTTAACCTTGTTATTGCTAAGCCAATTGTCTTGTGTTAAGCCCACAACACTTTCACTATACACAGAAGATGTAGCACAGATGTATTTATAATTACCATGATATTTCATGTGCCCTCATTTCTTTCTGCAATCTAGCTATCATGTACTATACTCTGTGGAGTGGGGTGAATCCTGTGTGTCCTATGTTTACTTTTGGGTTTTCTACCTTTAATAATTTGATATGTTTTTATATTGGATGTCTTTTTGTAAATGAGTCATTTGGGCCTTTTTAGTATTTTCTTATACATGAGGCCAAATTTGTAATATCTGCAAATGATCTTATTAGACCTGCAGATGGTCCACAGGATTGGCAAACTGAGAGTTGTCTCTATTGGTTGATACAATATCCATATATTATCATAGACACATTAACTAATCTATGGTTGTTTTATTATATTTGCAATATATTCAGGAAATAAAAACTCCCTAGAGATGCATCAATTGGAGAATGAATAATAAAGTGTGTTAAACTCATGGAGGGTAATTTTATTCAGATATTGGGAAAAACAAAAACAAAGAATTCACAACTGAACAGAAGGAGCTAGAAACAGTTACTCTGAGTAAGGCATTCCAGCCCAAAGAATATAAACATTACATGTTTTCTATCACTGAGGAGGTTGCTGTTAAACCTTCAGATAGATGTTTTGTCATATTATCCACAGAGTTCACTTAATTAATAAAATATCATGGGAATTGCTATGGAGAGAGAGGAGACAAAATGCACTGAAACAAAAGGTTGAAACTGTATGGGGGGATGGGGTAAAGTAAAAAGGGAAGAAGAAAAGAAATAAATATAACAAAAGACATTTCAAAAAAGACATGGAAATTTACTACACTTTAATACCTCAAAGATGCACTCACACGCTGACAGAAGCACACAAATAGAATAAAGGGAGAGAAAGTGAGAAGGGAGAGGCTAAGAACTTAAGGACAGACACGCCATGGAACATTGAAGAAGTGGATTAATATTATGAAGGTCAGTGGACAGACAACTAAACTGAGTTAAAATGACTTACCATTATGGATATAGACCAACAGTCCATCCTTCAAGTTAGACACTTCTAGTTGAAGTATATCATGACCAACACCGTGAAACAAAGTTTAAGTGACTAGAAATGTACAGCCTTAAAGAAACATCTATATCTCAATTCCCTCATGAGTTACAGGGACCCTTGTGGGAAAATGGCAAAAACAGGATCAAAGGCAGAGATGTGATCCATCCTCCCAGAAAAAAAAAAAATCACCTAAAGCTTATCCCTCTTGCTCCAAGATTTCACCAACAGAAGTATCTGTTTATCCTGTCTACATCTCCTTTGCATCCCACAGACCATTTTCTCTAACTTTTGCTGCAGTCCAGAAACCAACACCTGCAGGGATTTTCTGTAAACACACCATGAGAGCAGGCCAATCCATCAAGAAACATAAACCTTAGGCACTCTGGAAAAATTCAAAAAGGAAACAAAGTGATGAGCATAACACTCACACATACTAGAAGTCAGCACCTTGACCTAATCATCCCAAACCCAGATTCCTAGACGATGGCATAAGAACTAGTCAATAACACCCAGGGCAATAAGTCTCCACCAGAAACCAGCTATTCTAACATAGCAGGCCCGGAATATTCCAACATTAATGAAGAACGAGAAAATGATCTTAACAGCAACTACATGAAGATGATGGAGGTCCTTAAGAAGGAAATGAATAAATAAAGATAATGAGAAAACACATATAATTGGAAGAAATAAAACTTTTAAATAAAGCCAAGAAAGAAAAAACTAAGCATGGAAGGAAATAAAATTGTCCAATGACGAACAGGAAAATGGAAGAAATAAAAATATACACTGAGAAAATTCATGAAACAAAATGTTTAGTCTGCAAACAGGAACTACCGAGGAGGGTTCATCAACAGAATAGAAGAGATGAAAGTAAGAAACCCAGGCAATGAAGATAAGATAGAAGAAATAGATAGATCAGGTAAATATTTAAATTTTAATTAAATTATGCCCAATTATTTCTGAAACTAAAAATCAAGAAAACCTAAGATATTAAGAAAATGTATACAAGAATAATAAAGAAAGGGAGGGAGGAACTTGGGTCAAAGGCAGAGAGAAATTTTCAACAAATTACAGAAGAAATAATGTCCCTAAACTAAAGAGGAGAAGCCTAGGAAATTAAATGGAAGCATACAGAATATCAAATACATCAAACCAAAAACTCCACTCACTACCTAATATTTGAAAGAATAAAGAACACAAAAAGAAAGGTAGAAAACTTTGAAAACTGCAGGGAAAAACCAAGTGATACATAAAAGCAGACATATTAGAATTAAATTTGATTTGGCAATGGAGACACTAATAGCCAGAAGGATCTGTACACATGGGTTGCACACACTAAGAGACCAAGGATATCAACCCAGGCTACTAGGACAAGCAAAAGAGGTTTATGGGGTTACAGAGAACAAAAAAGGCCATTGTAGCAAAGGCTGAGAACTCGCCAATCCATAATACTCATGCATTAGAAGGAAATACTTCCCCTATATTTGTCTTGTGGTTCAAGATTAGCGCTATGAATTTTGTGGTGCAACAGGAGAATATTGAACATTTGATTAAATCAATAATACAAGCACTGTGATTTTCCCTTCATCTCTTAGTAATAGGACCCTTTCTGTGGCCACATGGACATTGCTTCTAGCTAACATCTGCTCCATTAATTTATACTCAATGCTTCAAACAAACTCTCTTAAATTAAATTGCTCTTCTAAATCTGGTTTTACTAACGAGTTTAATCAACTCATTTGGGATGCCTAAAGCAACTTTCCTCTAGCAACAAAATTCATTCATAGTAATGAACCCCTATATATTATTACTCCTTGCTATTTATAATCTTTATTTTTTCATGTATATTAATATGAAGATGCACATGTGTGTATATGGTACAATATTTATTACTGGGAAAGAGAAAAAATTTGGGTGTCATTCCTCAGACTGAGTGAGAAATAACGTTCAAACAATATGATACCTGGAGGAAATGTTACTGACATCCAAAGAATCTTTCTCTGAACAAAATCACCAAGCTTGTTAAAAAGTCAAATGTAAGAAAAGACAGAAGTACTCAACACTTTCATAATCACATTTGGTAAACTTTTGGAAAGAGTAACAAATTATTGAAAAAGAATAATGTTGAAAGATAAATTAATTTTGAGGGTTTGTTTATTTAGTTAATTAGTCTCCTAATTCATTTGATTTTGTTTTTACTACATAACCCAAGCTGGCTCTTAATCACGATCTATTCTGCTTGGATTGTTCTCAGTGTGACACCAGCTAGAATTATTTGGGAAGAAGAAATTCAATCATAGGGTGTGAATTTGATTAATGGTTTATGAGGGAGGACCAAGCTCACTGAGAGCTAAATTATTCCTGGGAATGTCACAGTTTTGAAGACAGCAAACACAATTTTTAGATGCTTGTGTCATTTCTATTGAGAGAGAGGGGAAAAGTGTGTGTAGACCTTGATGGGAAACAAAGATCTATGAGGAAATACTGACAGCAAAAACATAGCTAAACTCTATTGTATGAAAATCTATCAGAGTTTTTAACAGAAAGAAAAGGGTAAAGAAAGAAAACTGAAAATTCCAGGAGGAATAAACCAATAATCCATATTTCTCCAGTGTTAATCAAGTTCCTTTCTCTTGGCATCTGCTTTATGTCCTTGACTGACTTCCCTGCCTGAGGGCCTATGAACTAGGCCAAGTCAAACTTTTCTTTCTCAAGAACAGAGTGAATGCAATGAGTCTAAAAGCATCCTGTGAAGTGGACAGTAGGAGAAAAAAACAGAAAGAGACACCTCACCATGACCAGCCACTACTCCCTATCCCTGGAAAGCATTTCCTTGCTCTCAAAGGTGCAGCTGCCAAAGTGATGACTCTCTCCTCCACAATGTAACTCAAGGAGCAGCACACAAGACAACTTCTGACTTCATCAGAACTGGAGCTGAATCAGAAACCTGGCTCCAACAAGTACCCTACCATTTGATTGGTGAGACTACTGCAGGATCCAATTGGATAATGAGGTCTGAGTGACAGCACTGGTGAGCTGAAGGAACAAAGCATCTTACTTCCCAGCCCTGGCTTCCAAACTGACAGACCTATCCCAGGTTGGCTGAAGATTTCTGTCAAATTCAACAAGTTCCTTTTGTTTATGGAAATCAATGGGTTAAGCTTTAAAAAAGGAAGTAAACAAATTTAGAAGGAGGCTAATCAGACAACTTTGCACAAGAACACATTGTAATTCAAGGACATTATAAACTAAGTCAACAGTGGCTTTTGGACTACTAACCAAATCCCCATGTGTACAAAGAGGTTGGTCATCAGGATCTCAAGCAACTCTACAGACCCAAACTCTAACAGCTGTACCAAGCATATTTCTGATTTTAAAGAATGATCTCTGTTCCTTTCTCAATATATTAAGGACTTAGAGAAACTTTCAAAGCCTGGGCCCATTGTTACACTCAAAGAGAGATAGTTTTTAGTATGTTCTAAGAGTTTTACACTAGAAATTTGACATTTTGGTAGAATATACACTTGGAGATAATGTATGGAAGTTCTAAGAGACATTTCAGATACTGGGTAGCACTCCACTAAAAGCTGTGATAGAAAAGTAAAATTTGTAATGTGAAAAACTGATGAATGCTTAGAAGATAATCACACATTGTAAAATCTAATTAAGGAAGTTCTGCCTCCAAAAAAAAAAAACCATAGAGAAGTAAGTAATATGTTAAAAAGAGGTTTTGAACATTTGGGATGCTAGGATTCATATGTTCATTCACTTTTCATGTATATCCTTATTGGTGACATGTCTGCAATAATAACAGGTAATGTGATCCTCATTCATGGACAAAGTAGAGTGACCCTCTGTGTAAAGATCTCTCTATAGTAAGCCATACTTTTAAGAGGAAGTTTTACTTGTGTTGTAACGGAGGCGGTGCACATCAATTTGATGATGGTTGTTATATATACACTGTTTATTTCATTGCCAATAAACATGGTTATAGTTGTGATGCTATGGATTACAAGAATATTTTGTGTCTCATTTAAGGTTCACTTTAACAGATTGTGGCAAAGAAATAAGAATTTAATTTATTATATTTTACAGTTTCAATCCAGCCCTCTTGTATTTGATTTCTGTTGCTCAGCACTGTCTTAAGACAACAACTGGTACAGTCCAAAGATCAACTGTGTCTTCCTACAAATGATGTGGTAACTCACACCTTTAATCCCAGCACAGGAAAGACCAAGTGGTGACCTACACCTTTTATTCCATAACTGCAGACAGATCTTTCTGTGTTTTGTGAGTTCAAGAAGTACCTAACAGTAGTAAGTACCAAACAGTAGTAGCTCACACCTTTAATCTTAACCACAGAATATGAAGCAGAGTTGAATCTAGGCATAAAACACCTGGGTGAGGAAGATATTTAAGGAGGGATATGCAGCAAGTGTGGTATTCTCTAGAAACAATAAGCCATGCTGAGGACTCTGGATTATAGATTTTACCCTGAGAAGTTGGCTGAGAAAGAATTGACTGAGGTCTGTTTCTTCTCTCTGATATTCCAGGTTCCCCTCCAGTGTCTGGCTTTGAGTTTGCATTAAATAACAGGTAAAATTTGTGTTATATCATAAATCTAAAAGAAATAACATTTTTAAAAGAAAAGCTGATTAATAATAATAATTTAAATGCAGTGTCCCTGGTCTAAAAGGTACAAAGTAAAAAAATAAAATAAACCCACAGAAATCACACCAATTTAAACAAAAAATATCTGGGAGAACCATGATTTTCTCAGAATAAAACTAGAACTTTATGGCCAACAGACCTTAAGGTTGCTTATGACCCTGTAATGTCTCAATGAGTAGCTTGTTAGAGTCCCCTATTCCAAAGAGGTTTATGCTTAGTGGCTGGTTGTAACATCCCGGTACCCCTTTTGTAATGGTTTATAGGCAAATATCTGGACAACACTGTGTATATCCTACCAATCTAACCTCTAACAGGCCTAATAGAGGTTATCTTTGGGGGGTTTTAGAAGCAGTCAACCTTCAGCTAAATTCTATTTTTTGAGACCCTATATTCTGTGCAATGGAAAATCCTGCATATCATCAGTTCTACTGTTTTTTATCACATTTTACTAGTCCAGTGTTACCTAACACATGAGATGCCTTTTACAAACTTCATAAAATTAACTGTAAATAAATCTTACATGTACAGGTTGAGTGTTAAGTGCTAGACATCTAGAACATACTTGAGAAGTTAGGATCTTCATGTTTGACAACCAGATTTCATTTATTCAGGAAAAAGATGTAAGAGTGGACAAAGATATTTCTACACACAGTTTCCTGCTCTCAATTCTGTGAGCAGATTTAAGTCACAGAACAAAATTATTCAGAGACAAGGCCAGGGCTCAGGGAGTTTCTGGTACCACGTGGTACTTCATACAACAGAGATTCTGGCTGCAGGTTTCCTCTCAGATTCCTGAAACAGACACCTCTCTAGCCCTGCACCTCCCAATTTTCTTCACCCCATCTGTGGACAATAGCCCTTCCCTTACCATGTTGTGGTTTCCCAGCTGGACCAAGTTCTTTGCTCAGCAACCTACAACAACACAAACAGCACAGCAGGCAAGCCTCTGTTCGCAGTTCCTTCTCAAATCCCAGCAACAGGAAGAGCCCAGCACCACTTCTGACTGGCAGATCGCTTTGAGGCTTTGATTGGCTAGTGAGACCTGAGTGACAAAAACACTTCCCATGGGGTGCCCTGTTCATAAAGTCACAGTGAAATGGTCCCTCACCCATCCTTGCAGCACAGACAGAGAGATTTTCAGCAGAGATAGGCATTAGAAGCACGTGCCCCTGGGATCCAGAGGGAAATCCTGCATGTTTCTGTATGCCATAGGCATTTTCTGTTCCTTCTCTAGAGACCTTTTCCTCCAGAATCCGGCTGTTTGCAAAAGGCTGGCTCTGAGCAGGAATCCCCATAGCCTGGGGTGGGTGCCCTGGGGGAGGACTGTGGATGCAGGACCCAGGAGAGCAACTGGTACAGTCCAAAGATCAACTGTGTCTTCCTACAAATGATGTGGTAACTCACACCTTTAATCCCAGCACAGGAAAGACCAAGTGGTGACCTACACCTTTTATTCCATAACTGCAGACAGATCTTTCTGTGTTTTGTGAGTTCAAAGCCTAAGTACCAAACAGTAGTAGCTCACACCTTTAATCTTAACCACAGAATATGAAGCAGAGTTGAATCTAGGCATAAAACACCTGGGTGAGGAAGATATTTAAGGAGGCATATGCAGGAAGTATGGTATTTTTTAAAAACAATAAGCCATGCTAAGGACACTGGAATATAGATTTTACCCAGAGAAGTTGGCTTAGAAAGCATTGACTGTGGTCTGTTTCTTCTCTCTGATATTCCAGCTTCCCCTCCAGTGTCTGACTTTGAGTTTGTATTAAATAACAGCTAGAATTTGTGTTACATCATAATTCTAAAAGCAAATAAAATTTTTAAAAGAAAAGCTGAGTAATAATAATAATTTAAATTGAGTGTCTCTGGTCCAAAAGGTATAAAAATAAAAAAAAACCCACAGAAATCACACCAATTTAAATAAAAACTATCTGGCAGAACCATTATTTTCTCAGAATAAAACTAGAACTTTATGGCCAACAGACCTTAAGGTTGCTTATGACCCTGTAATGTCTCAATGAGTAGCTTGTTAGAGCACCTTATTCCAAAGAGGTTTATGCTTACTGGCTGGTTGTAATCTCCGAGTAGCCCTTTTGCAATGGTTTATAGATAAATGTCTGGAAAACACTGTGTGTATCCTACCAATCTAACCTCTAACAGGCCTAGTAGAGGTTATCTTGGGGGGGGGGTTAGAAGCAGTCAACCTTCAGCTAAATTCTATTTTGTGAGGCCCTATAACCTGTGCATTGGAAAATCCTACATATTATCTACTTTTCTTTATCACATTTTACTAGTCAAGTGTTACCTAACACATGAGATGCCTTTTACAAACTTCATAAAATTAACTGTAAATAAATCTTACATGTACAGGTTGAGTGCTAAGTGCTAGACATCTAGAACATACTTGACAAATTAGGATCTTCATGTTTGACAACCAGCTTACATTTATGCAGCAAAAGCATGTAAGAGTGGACAAAGATATTTCTACACACAGTTCCCTGCTCTCAATTCTGTGAGCAGATTTAAATCACAGAGCAAAGTTATTCAGAGACAAAGCCAGGGGTCAGGAAGTTTCAGGTACCATGTGAAACTTCATACCACAGAGATTTTGGCTGCAGTTTTCCTCTCAGATCCCTGAAACAAACACCTCTCTAGCCCTGCACCCCATCTCTGGACAGCAGCCCTTCACTTACCATGTTGTGGTTTTCCAGCTTGGCCATGTTCTCTACTCAGCAACTTGCAACAGCACAAACAGCACAGCATGCACACCTCCTTAAAAAGAGACAAACAGCACAGCAGGCAAACCTCCCAGAAACAGGACAAACAGCACAGCACTCAAACCTCTCCTCCTAATTCCTTCTCAAAGCCAAGCAACAGGAAGAGCCCAGAACCACATCTGAATGGAAGATCTCCTCGAGGTTCTGATTGGCTAGGGAGACTTGAGTTGCAGAAGCACCTCCCAATGGGTGCCCTCTTCTTAAAGACCCAGTGCAATGGTCCCTGATTCAGCATTGCAGCACAGAGAGCTTTTCTTGATCAGTACAGATAGGCATTGCAAAAGCACTTTCCCCTGGGATCCAGAGGGAAATCCTGCATGTTTCTGCATGCCATAGGCATTTTCTGTTCCTCCTGTAGAGACCTGGTCCTCCAGATTCAGGCTGCTCTCAGCAGGCTCTCTGAGCAGGAATCCCCATAGCCTGGGTTGGGTGCCATGGGAGAGGGCCTTGTATGTAGGACCCAGGAGAGAAATATTGCCCAAGAAAACAGGGAGGGGGCTTGGAAGGTCTCCCTGATCACAACACCAGCTTCTCACTAGGGGGTCCTTGAGATTTCACAAAAGGGATCCTGTGGGGGGGCTACTGTCAGTATGCATGGAGCCTGCTTCTGCCTGCCAGCTTGCTCAGAGTGTAGCTCCCCTGAAGCTAGGATCTGCCCTGCCTGCATCTCTGTCCACCAAGCACCAAGAGAGCCAGACTCTAAGTCCTTAATATATTGAGAAAGGAACAGAGATCATTCTTTAAAATCAGGAGTATGCTTAGTAGAGTTGTTAGAGGGTGGGTCTAGGGTCTTTGGAGTAGAGTTGCTTGAGATCCTGATGACCAACCTCTTTCTACACATGGGGCTTTGGTGATTAGTCCAAAGGCCATTGTTGACTCAGTTTATAATGTCCTTGAATTACAGTGTGCTCTTGTGCAATGTGGTCTGATTAGCCTGCTTCTAAATTTGTTTACTTCTTTTGAAACCTTAACCAATTGATTTCCATAAACAAAAAGAACTTGCTGAACTTGACAGAAATCTTCAGTCAACCTTGGATAGGTCTGTCAGTTTGGAAGCCAGGGCTGGGAAGTAAGATGCTTTGTTCTTTCAGCTTACCAGTGCAGCCACTCAGACCTCACTATCCCGTTGGATCCTGCAGCAGACCCACCAATCAGATGGTAGGATTCCTGTGGGAGCCAGGTTTCTGACTCAGCTCCAGTTCTGATGAAGTCACAAGTTGTCTTGTGTGCTGCTCCTTGAGTTCCATTGTGGGGGAGAGAGTCATCACTTTGGCAGGTGCACCTTTGAGAGCAAGGAAGTGCTTTCCAGGGACAGGGAGGAAAGGCTGGTCATGGTGAGTTCTTTCTGTTTTTTCTCCTACTGTCCACTTCACAGGATGCATTTAGACTCACTGCATTCACTCTGTTCTTGAAAAAGAAAAGTTTGACTTGGCCTTGTTCATAGGCCCTCAGGCAGGGAAGTCAGTCAAGTACATAAAGCAGAAGCCAAGAGAAAGGATCTTGATTAACACTGGAGAATTATGGATTACTGGTTTATTCCTCCTGGAATTTTCAGTTTTCTTTCTTTATCCTTTTCTTTCTTTTAAAAACTCTAATAGATTTTCAAGTTTAGTTATGTTTTTGCTGTCAGTATTTCCTCATAGATCTTTGTTTCCCATCAAGATCTACACACACTTTTCCTCTCTCTCAATAGTAATGACACAAGCATCTAAAAATTGTGTTTGCTGTCTTCAAAACTGTTCTATTACATTCCTAGGAATAATTTAGCTCTCATTGAGCTTGGTCCTCCCTCATAAACCATTAATCAAATTCACACCCTATGATTGAATTTCTTATTCCTAAATAATTCTAGCTGGTGTCACACTGAGGACAAGCCAAGCAGAATACAGATTGGAAATTAAGAGCCAGCTTGGGTCATGTAGTAAAAATTAAATCAAATAAATTAGAAGACTAATTAACTAAATAAATAAACCCTCAAAACTAGTTTATCGTTTAACATTATTCTTTTTCAATAATTTGTTACTCTTTCCAAAAGTTTACCAAATGTGTTTATGAAAGTGTTGAGTACTTCTGTCTTTTCTTATATTTGAGTTTTTAACAAGCTTGGTGATTTTGTTCAGAGAAAGATTCTTTAGATGTCAGTAACATCTCCAGGTATCATATGCTTTGAACTTTATTTCTCACTCAATCTGAGGAATGACAACCCAAGTTGTTCTCTTGCCCAGTAATAAATATTGCACCGTATACACACATGTGCATCTTCATATTAATATACATGCAAAATAAAAAAATAAAGATTATAAATAGCAAGGAGTAATAATATATAGGGGTTCATTACTATGAATGAATATTGTTGCTAGAAGGAAAGTTGATTTTTGCAACCCAAATGAATTTTTAAACTCTTAACAAAAACAGATTTAGAAGAGCAATTTAATTTAAGAGAGTTTGTTTGAAGCACTGTCTGGAAATTAATGGAGCAGGTGTTAGCTTGGAGCAATGTCTATGTGGTCACAGGAAGTGTCCTATTACTAAGAGATGAAGGGACAAATCACACTGCTTGTGTTGTTGATTTAATCAAATGTTCTATATTGTCCTGTTTGCACCATAATATTCATAGTGCTGATCTATTACAAGACAAATATAGGGGATGTGTTTTCTTTTAACACATGAGTTTTATGGATTGGCGAGTTCTCAGCCTTTGCTGTAATGGCCTTTTATGTTTTGGGTAACCCCATAGACTTCATTTTTTGAATACATCTATTTCATTTTTCAAATTTAACTTGCAAATATGTCCAAGGATATGAGTCAGCTGTTCTTGCTGTCTATCTTTAGTGCATTAAGCATTAATAGGTTTGTCTGTCCTTATTTGTCATCATAGGAATTAATGGTGTTTGCTATGTCATTTAACTCTATATTATACAACCACATAGATTTATTCTGGGCTTTTTAATTTGTGTATTCAGAGGTGTCTTGGTGATTGTGTGTACATACAAATATCCTTAATGCTGTCAGAATTAGGCTGTTTCAAAATTATTACTTATACTTTTGCTGTTATTGTTCTCCCTTATAGCATTGTTCTATATGTCATCGTATAAATAAACACTTTTCAAGAGAATGAGTTCACTATCTGTATGTTAATATTAGCAATCGTTGTTTCTTGTGTGCAGTCCCATTAATTGTACAACGTTTGCTCGTTTGTCTGGTCAAAAAATCTAAGATTCATTCTTGATAATGTACATTTCTACATAGGTTATTAAATACACAATATATTCATAACTGTTTTATTTTTAACTTGTAAGGTTCTTAGTCTAGTGTTTTAGAGGTACCTGTTTTTGCTTCTCTGTGTTTGGATGGTAAAGTTTTACCAAATGTAGAAAGTCATGACAAGTTGTGGATATGTACTTCAAAGTATATATGTTTACAATTATATATTTTAACAAAGTGCATACCTATGCCAATATTATAGAAACATCTTTCAGTTCTGAGGAATAAACTACAATTCTAAGTTGTAATCTCTCTTTGAGGATGTCTATGGGATGTAATAGTGTATTATAGTATTTGATAAATATTTAAATGGTCATGATTCTGTGTCCATTTTCTTGTAATATTTTTTCCCTCTCTGTAGCATCGGGGATGTTTAATTTTGCTGTTGAGGTGTGTTTCTTATATGAGGCAGAAAGGTTGACCTTGTTGTCGTATACATTCTGTTAGTCTGAATCTTTTTATTGGGAAATTGAGATAATTTATATTGAGAGTTGTCGATGACCACGGATTGTTGACTCTTATTATATTGTTTTTGTGTGTGTTTGTTAGACAGAGACAGAGCATAACAGAGTGTTGGTTTTTACCGCTTTTCTCCTTTTGGCTTTACTTGTGTAAGATTATTTCCTGTGTTTCTATTGGTGTAGTTACTCTCCAAGGGTTGGAGTTTTCCTTCTATGAGGCACCTTTTATGTGGCTAGATTTTTACATATGTATTGTTTCCATTTAATTTATCATAGAACATCTGTAGCAATTGAAAACTTTGCTTGTCATAGTAACCTGGGTTGATGTCCTTGGTCTCTTAGTGTGTGTAACACACGTATACAGATCCTTCTGGCTATTAGCGTCTCCATTGACAAATCAAATGTAATTCTAATATGTCTGCTTTTATGTATCACTTGGCTTTTCCCTGCAGTTTTCAAAGTTTTCTACCTTTATTTTAGTGTTCTTTATTCTTTCGATTATTAGGTACTGAGTGGAGTTTTTGGTTCGATGTATTTGATATTCTGTATGCTTCTATTTCATTTCCTAGGCTTCTCCTCTTTAGTTTAGGGACATTATTTTTTCTGTAATTTGTTGAAAATTTCTCCCTGCCTTTGACCAAGTTCCTTCCCCCCTTTCTTTATTACTCTTGTATACGTTTCCTTAATATCTTAGGTTTCTTTGATTTTTAGTTTCGGAAATAATTGGGCAGGATTTAATTAAATTTTAAATATTTAAGTGATCTATCCATTTCTTCTATCTTATCTTCATTGCTTGGGTTTCTTAGTTTAATCTCTTCTATTCTGTTGATGAGTCCTCCTCGGTAGTTCCTGTTTGTAGTCTCAATGTTTTGTTTCATGAATTTTCTCAGTGTATATTTTTATTTCTTCTGTTTTCCTGTTCATCATTGATCAATTTTACTTCCTCGATCCTTTGTTTTCTCTCTTGGATTTATTTAAAAGTTTTATTTCTTCCAGTTACATGTGTTTTCTCATTTTCTTTATTCATTTCCTTCTTAAGGACATCGATCATCTTGAGAAGAGCTGGTCAAGCCATTGGAATTTATATGTCAATATATTTAAATGCAACAGGTGGTTTTTCAATTTTATTTTTGCCATGCAGTGTGGACAGATTTGTTGAAAGTTAAAATTTTGATTTTTTTTTAAATGTAAAGGATATTTTTATCCACTCAGAAGCATTGAACAATAAAAATTTAAATTTTCAAAATTATTTTACATGAAAGAATTTCAGTTTGTAATTTCAGATTCATGACTGAATAAAAATTATTTCAGAATGGAGACTCAATTAAAATTTAATTTCTAAAAACACTTTTTTATGGAAATTGTATTTTTTTCTTCAGAAAGGACTGAATAAAAGATATAATTTTGATCAGGAAAATGATGAATTTTAATCCATCTCTGGGATTTTTGAACTGATGTAAGAGAATTAAAATTTAAGGTTCTTGGGGTTTGTTTTGTTTTGTTCTTTTGTTTTTGTCCAAAAGATGAGGTGATTTTTTTTCTTCACAGGGTAGGAAAAACAAGAAATTAAGGTATCAGAATTTTTTTTTAAATAAAAAGCCTTTTGGGACTTTTGGACTATGGAAAACTAAAATTTCATATGATTTAGAATGGAAAACACTTTATTTTCAAGAGGAGACTCTGGTGTGAGATTTAAATTTCCACATTTTTTGGATGAACAAGGCTGGTTTTATTTTTTTGTTATTTATTGAGTGGGCGTGGGGATAGTGTAGGTGGAAGGAGCTAACTCAAAGACAGAAATTTCATGTTTTTACATAGAAAATGTTTTTAATTTTTTATTTACACTTAAATTGGGTAGTTCTTTTCACAATTGAAATTTAAAAAAAAAAAACTTTAAAAGACTTGATTAAGTGTGATAATTTTAAATACCTGGGTGGCCCTGGCTGTTGGTTCTCAGTGTAGAAGGCACCCAGATGACAGAGGGGAAGGAGGAGATGATGGAAACCAGCCAGAGCTTTTGAACCCACCAGGAGCTAGAAACATGACAGGCTGGAGAAAAGGGGAAGTGTCCAATTTAAACATTTTATTTATTTATTTATTTGTATGTTTCTTTGTTTGCTTATTTACTTATGTATTTATTTAGTGTTATTTTGTGGGTGACTGAACCAATTTTAACTTCACGTTTAAAAAATTTATTCATTTAAAGAAAATGGTGTTCTTATCTTTATAAGGGATAATTGAGGAGTTGGAAATTAAAAGGTCATTAACTTTAAATGGAACAAGCAGTTTTTAAATTTCAAATTTTGGTTTTTAAATGCAAGGTAGACTTATCTGTTAAAAATTAAAATTTCCGTATTCTTTACAATTTTAGTAGGTGGTATTTTATTGCCCCAAAACCATAAAACAATACACCTTTAATTATCAAAATTGTTTTACATGATAGAGTTGCAGTTTTCTTAATCTCAGGACTATAGATCAATTAAAAATTATTTGATAATAGTGAGCAGTTAAGCTTTAACTTCTTAAATTTTTTTTTTACAGAAAAAGTGTATTTTTTCTTCAGAATGGATGATTAAGCAGTAAAATTTCAATATTTTCTAAAAGGAAATGTTCATTTTTCTTGTACTCCCATGACATTTGAACTGATGCAATATAATGAAAAATTAAGTTTTTGTTTTTTGAAGAAAAATAGAGACATTCTTATCTTCTCAATGGAGGAAAAATGAAAAAACTAAAATGTCAAAATTTCTTTAATGAAATAACTGATTATTTGATGATTTCCTGGATGTTTTTTATTATGGCTTTTTTACATGAGTGTTTTATTTTCTACTGACAATTCTATATTTGCCGTTGTATTTTCATGTCAGAGATTCTCTCTCTCATCCCTTTTATTTTGTTTTTACTTGGAATTCATAGTTTCTGTTTGTTTACTCAGATGTTCTATTATTATTAGCATTACCTCAGTTTGTATCTTCCTCATTGCTTCTATTTCAATTCTTAAGTCTTGAAATTCTTCATCCACCTCTTGATGGTTCGTTTGTATTTTATTTTATTTTTTTTTTTTTTGGAGACTTTGCTTCCTTTAATGGATATATTGATTTTTACCATTTTTTCAATGTCTTTTCAATTTTTCTAAGGAAATTCTTAGTTTTACTTTAAAGATCTCTAATCATCTTCCTTAAATTATTTTTAAGGTCATTTTCTTTGGCTTTCTCTACATTATGGTGTTCAGATATTTCTGTTGTCTAACTGCTAGTTTCTGGAGGTGACATTATTCTTTATGTATTGTGTTTATTCTTGCACTGATATGTACCCATTATTTCTACAATTGGTACAAGTAGTGCCTGTGTTTTAGCACATTGTTCTTGCTCTAATCTGCTTTGCCTGTGTAATTAATTAACAGGCATTTTTTTGGTTCAATCTGATATCCTGGCCTAATCAGAGCTAGCAAATTCTGTAGCTCAGTGTGGCCCAGGAGTATCAGTGTAATTTTTTTTAAGGCAGGCTTGTGAATTTTACATTGCAACAGTCCAAGTAAGGTATTATTGTAGATGCCTGTCTGTAGAAGTCTTCCCTGATGGCCTGAGATTTGTATAGCCCTGAGTGGGGCTGGGTTGCACAATTCGTGTCCCTGTGGATAGGTCCTAGACTGGACATAGGAATATTAATTGTTGAGTTATTTGAAGTACCTGCAAGGGAACCCCAACATATAGTCACCTCTGCATGAAACAGCAGATATGAAAACAAAATAAGACTATACCCCCAACAAAAAGATTCACTATAGTGAAGGCTATGATAGTCCATTTAAGGTCAGTTATACTTGTAGCACATATTGACCTCAATTTTAGCCTCTTACTGTCCCTGCCTCCTGAATTCAAAAACACAGATGTGTGACTCTCAGTGGTCCCCAACATTTTTTCTTGGGTCAGTGTCTTTCTATGTAACCCAAGCTGTCTTAGAACTCACTATGTAGTCTAGGTTACCTCCCTCTTGTATGTGCTGCAGTTATAAGCATGAGCTACCACACCAGTTTTAGGTCAATTTGAAATGAACTAGCAAAAAAAGAGTATTGATAGACAAAATATTTTGGTAATGTGTGGCTGCAGGCAACATGCAGGATACTTCAATTAAAGGCATGTACCATTATTGCCCATCTGGAAGTATTGTTTTTGATTCAAGTCCCTTTGATGAATGCTGGGACTGCTTCCAAGGATTAACTATTTAAACAATGTCACTTTGAATAGACTGGTACTTATAGTGTGGATTATAAATATTATAAGGATTCCTGTCTTAGCAAAGGCACAACACAGCATGTGCATGCTTGGAGTTTCCTTGATGTTACTCCACAGAACTTCCTGAAAGACATTCATATCTCTAGTGCATGGAGTTTACAATGCTTCTCAGGTTATCTCCAAAGATGACTTCAATATCTTTTCAGTATGAGGATGATTTTCTGCAGTGCCTGGACCTTTCCACATGCACATTGGTGTCATTTTAGCTTTACTGTCTGACAATTCCAGAGGTATGTAAAAATTACAAGGAAAGATGAGATAAAGGGTTAATAAATAACTACTGAAATCCAAAACCTGGGAAGTACAACAGAGGAAATATATCCATCCAGACATAGACTTCATTGCATTTTTTTCTATGATGTAGTCAAATATGTATCATGGCAAGCCTCACCTGGAGATCTCTCTACCTTTTCTAAGTCATAGACTGCACAGAAGGAATTCGTTACTATATCATCTGCATGAATGTCCTCCTTGGAGTAGCATCCTATAGAAAGAAGCATAACACACCAGAAAAACAAGTCATTATTGTGAATTCGTGATTACTGACACTGTAGAAGTTGAAATTGCAAATCTGCATGTGAAAATGGAACTAGACGGTCCAAACACCACTGCCATGTAGTGTTTCATCCTGTGTGAACTGTGAAGGGTTACTGTTGAAAGCCTGGATGTACTGAAATGCACGATACTTTACCTACTTCTTTCTTGGAGAGAAGGATTATAATTACAATTGTATTTCTCAAGTTGGGAAAAGAAATATCTGGCAAGTCTTACAATATTTGAAAGCTGACTTCAGTAGCACACATTATAATTGGTATTAGTAATAGAATCCTGGAGCCAGACATCAGGGTAAATGCTGAAAGATACATAAAAGAACCAGCCACTGGAGAGACTTCTTACATCTTATGAACTTTCAGACCAAAGGGGTTCAAATTTCACTGCAGAAATATAGAAGTCTTTTGTGGTGCTTTAGGAAATTCCCTGCCCAGGTGCCTCTGGCTCCACTCCCCCAGGCAGTTTATGATCTGCTCTAGTGAATGAAGGTTTGCACCCAAAACTAATTCAATAAATTTATTTTGGACGAAAGAATCTTCTGCTAGGGTGAAAAATGAACAGACCCAGGGCTGATATAGGACTATTAAGGAACACACAGGAACAAAAAGCCCTGAGCTGAAGTTGGACAAAGCTTTGATTGGGAGTTGAACAAGAAAGTTTAGGTATAGGTCATGGATATTGTTCCATGCAGGAATGCAGAAAGTACATAATGTGTATCGGGTGTTCTTTCCAAGAACTTGGAGATGGGCAGGAAGGGGAACAGTAGGGGGTATAAAAACATTTTTAAATAAAAAGCAACTAAGAAGTTGTGGTACAAAATGAATATGTCAGAGGCATTTCTTTGTTGTTTCTAAATCTCTCTTTGTTAATATTCTCAGCTCTCTTCTACCTGTGTGACAGAAAATTATGACACCTTGCATAATAGAGTGGGTTATACAATTTTCTAGCTACATTTTATCCAGAATGAAGAAAGGAATGTGCCTTTGCAGTGCAAATAGATAGCCTGGCCAGCTAATGGGGGCAGGGCCCACTGCCATTGAAATGGACATCTGCATATCTACAAAAATGTTGTAGTCTGGGGTGAAATCCAAGTACAGGAACCAATGGGCTGTGTCTTTAAGCCCAGTGTAAGCATATGGGAGGAGCTAAGGCCTTATTAGTCAATCAGGCTTTACAGGTGACCTACCAGTCAGAAGTGGTGCAGGAACATTCCTGTTTGTTGCCTGCTTCAGTCTTGGTTTTGAAAAGGATTTTGCATCAGCCATTTTGTGTGCTGTGCTATTTTTGCTGCTGTAGGGATATGAGCAGATAGCATGGCTGAGCTGGGAAAGCAGGTCATGGTGAGTGAGGTGCTGGTGTCCATAGATAGTTCGAGCACATGGTAAGGTGTGAGTCCATTCCTGATCTGAGTGGGATCCTGAAACCAGAGTCCCTCAGCAGCCAGGCGCCATGTTTGTTGTCTTTGAAACTTTCTGAACCAAGCAAAAGGCCTCTGAGTCATGTTGTTCTGTAGGCTGAATCTGTTCACAAAATTAGGACCAATGTCTATGTGTAGAAAGCTGTGTTTTGGATGCACCCAGGAAAAGCAGGTTGCCAATTTACAAAGGTTTAAACTCTAAGTAACTTCTAGAGATTTTTCACTTTACATTTAATAGTAACTGTATGATTTATTTATAGTCAATTTTGTGTACATTTTAAAAGGCATCCCATGTGTTAGGTTGCACTCCACTAGTAAGTGTGACGTAGAAGGGTAGGATTAATGATACAAGGATTTACTAATGCTCAGGAAGTATTAAGTTTTACAAAATAGAATTTCACTGAGGGACGACTGCCTTTAAAATACTGAAAAGTTAAGTGTTTGCAACCAGGCCTGTTAGAGATTAGGATGGTGGAATCCATTCAGGATTATCCAGACATTTGTCTCTGAACTGTTATGTAGGAACCATTTCTCATCACCAGCCATTAGGCACAGGCCTATATCAAAAGAGGGGATTTTTACTGTTATTTGAGGTCTTACAGGATCACAAGCAATCTTAAGTTCTGGTGTGCCATGAAGTTTCTAAGCAATTCATAGTTCATTCTGCCAGTTGTTTTCATTCATATCTGTGTGATTTATATTTACTTCTTGTATATTTTGTTCCATGTCTACAAAAATTACCTCTAAGTCATTATTACTCACATTTCTTTTTGTATTTGCTTCTATAATTATAATTTTTGCATATCTTAGTTTCTCCATTATTTTAGGAAATTTTCAATTTGGAGTGAAACCCAGGTAAGTCTCAGCCTAAGAAGATCTGCTACCATTGTGCTGTTTCCCCTTTTAAAAATACTTGTTTGATACTTGAAAATATTTTACTTGATATGATTTTTTGAGTATACCAAGCTTAGTAAATCTTTTGTATCAGTTTTTACTTCATTTGTGGATTTTCATGCAACAGGTTAGTTGTACTGTTAGATGACTTCACTTTTTAGTTTTTAAAGGTTTTTTTTTTTCTTGTATTCTACCTGTGAAGTGTCAATATTTTGGATGGTCTAAAAATGTTTTACCTAAATTACATTTATCCTGTTTTAAAGTTTTTAATTAGCTTATTAATATACTTGAGCTAGCTTTTCTGGGAAGGTTTTCTGATTTTTTTTTTTTTTATGTAGAGAAGGCTAGTCTCACAATTGCTGTGGTCCTGGTAACTTCCAAGACCTTGGATTATATAACTGTGTGCAAAGATTTAATTATTGAGTAGTTACTAGATTTTTGGCTCAATATATTAGGTATTCTGTATGCTTCTATTTACTTCTCTTGCTTGCTTTAGGGACTTTATTTTGTCTGTAATTTGTTGAAAATTTTTCTGGGCCACTCACCCAAGTTTCATCATTTTCCTTTATTATTATTTTATTCATTTTTAATATCTTCAATTTCCTGGATTTTTAGTTTTAGAAATTTGGGGGAGGAATTAATTCAATATATTTTTAATTGATATATCAATTTCTTTAATCTTATCTTCTCCTGAGTTGCTTAGTTTTATCTCTTTTATTCTGCCAATGAAGCTTGCTTGCTTCTGTATGTAGTTCCTGTTTGAATTCCTAAACTTGTATTTCAGGGATTTTCTCAATTTATATTATTCTTATTTCTTCCATTTTGATATTCTGGGTTGGGCAGCTTTATTCGATTCCTTCAAATGTTTGTTTTATCTTTCATGGCTTTATTCAATGATTTTATTTATTTCCTCTATTTGCATGTATTTTCTCACTTTCTTTAATGGATTTCTTTATTTCCTCATTAAGGACCTCTATCATCTTCATATAGTTGGTGTTATGATCATTTCCTTGTTTTTTCATTAATGTTGGAATATTCAGGGCCTGCTGGTGTTAGAATCACTGGTTGCTGGTGGAGAAATCTTGCCCTGGCTGTTCTTAACTTGTTCTCATGCTATCATCTAGGTATCTGGGTTTGGGATGATTACAAGCCAAGATCTACTCTGTAGGGGGATTTTGATATTTCAGTGTAAATAATTGTCCAGCCTATGAGTTTAATCAAATGTCCTGATTGAGAAATGGCAGACAAGAAGTGTGGGCAGGGCTACCCATCTAGGAGAACACTGGGAACAGGTGGAACAAAGAAGAATGCCAGAAAGAAGCCAGAAGAATCAGAGGACAGCCGTGCTGCTCTGCGAAAGGTATGGAGCCACATGGCTGATCAGGATAAGAGTCATGGGTTAGATTAAGTTAATGAGTTAGGAAGTTATATGCGTGGGCCTTAGGCTGATCAGCCTGAAACTATTGTAAGTATCTGTGTGAATCTACGGGTCTGTGGGTCTAAACCTAGAGGCTAGGCCTGGAAGTCTGTGCCAGAAACCTCATACTACACTAGTCTGTGTGGGTTTTATTTTTATCACTTTTTGTTTTCTATTTGGAATTTTCTAGAATATTATAGCTTTTGTGTTCCCTGATTTATTGGCTACTCTCCTGTTGTGTTCATAGAGAATGCCTAGGGACAAGCTTTAGGGGTTTTGTCTGGAGGGATAAATTACACCTCTGCCTTTGATCCTATTCCTGCCATTTATCCACAATGATCCCTGAAACTCATGAGATGACTGAATTATAGATGTTGCTTTAAGATGGAGCATTTCTACTCACTTAATCTTTACACCTTGGGTAAATATGTATCACTGTGTCAATCAGCCTGTACTTCAACGAGAAGCATTTACCTTGAAGGATAAGAGTGTAATTGTTCTATAAATATAATGGTAAGTAATTTTAACTCAGTTTAGTTCACTTCTTAGCTTGATAATAGTGTGGGGGGTCCCCCCCTCAGACAAACTGAGGCAGGCACTGATATCAGGAGAAAGCACAAAAAGTGTTTATTCATGCGCACATGGGTCAATGGCCAGAAGAGGAGCCAGTGTCCCCTTACAGCAAGTTTTCAGGCTTTTTATTTGGTTCTTTTATCAGGGCAGGGGAGTGAGGTCAGTTAGAGTTCAGCCACCTTGTGGGTCCAGATTCCTTGGTCTTTTGTGGTATCTCGTGGAGCAGACTACCCTCCTCCCTGGGCTCTTATCTTGGGGCAGTGTGGTTCAGTTTGTCTTCACACAGCATATTTGCATAGCAGTTTACAGCCCATTAGGGAATGGTGGGAGAGTCAAAAGGGCGTAATTCTCTGCCCTAGATGCTTATCTTAGGGTGCAGCTGGCTCCTCTCTGTCGGGCAAGTATCTGTACACCAACTATCACTACACCAGGAATTTATGGGGGAGTCAGAAGAGGGTCTAGTCTCTAGTCTCATGGGAAAGGATGTACATTTAGTACTTTTTCAGTCGCAACAATAGTAATCCATTTTTTTCAATGCTCCATGGCTGGTCTGTCCTTCAGTTCTGAGTCTCTTTCCTGCCCCCTCTTCTACATATTTGTTTCTGTGTGTGAGTGTATATTTGTAATACTAAAGCATAGTGAATTTCCATGTCCTTTTCAAAAGGACATTTGTTACATTTATCTCTTCTTCCCTTTTTAATTTACTGTCTCCCCAATTCCAGTTTAAATTTTTGTATCAAGTCATTTTATCTTATCACAACCAAACATATAAAGTGATTTACATTTGTATCAATATACAAGCTTCTATATCACTGCAAATTGTCTTTAGTTGTATTTGGCTAGTAATTGTTTATGGTTAGATTCAACAATCTACCTATATCTATACTATCTATTCCCCCTTCTCTTCTTTAAAGGGGATTTCTGAGTCTATATTATTGTTCTACCTAATATTTAACTTTTAGGTTTATGATCTATCTGGAGTTATCTTTGCAAAACTTGTAAATAGTATGTCTTGTTAGAGTAGTGTTACACACACAAAAAAAAAACTTGAATACAGAAGACTAGAATTTATCATAATTGAATTGATCGTATAAGAATTTCCTCATTCTTAGAAGATTGTAAACTACATAGTGGAATTCAGTTAAGGGAAGGTTCCCCCTCAAAAACCCAGAAGATAAACTATGTGCTAACCATGACTGTTAAAGAATAGTGTGGTAAGACTGAAATATTTGTTAAACAGTATTAACCCTATGTAGAACTTCATTCTCATAACAAAAGAGACAATGCTATTAATCACAAGCAGAAAGAAACATCCCTTCATTTAAAACAGGCCTCTCAATGCAACAGAAAGGACCACTAAAAATTCACAACCAACATTAAGCCATGGTGTTCCATGGAAGAATATTAATTCTAGAACAGCTACATCTCCAGTCTTCTGAAAAGCAGTTGTGAATAAAGGTTTTCAGTATTGATTGTGATGGATTTGAATCCAGTTGGCTGTACAGAGCATTGCTCTTTATTTCTAACTGACTGAACATAATACATGCTCAGATTACAGGTCTGAAGCAAAGAGTATTATAATTACAAGTTGGAGTCACATAGCAGACTGTCTGTTGCAGTAACAGCATGGATTCTCCCTTCAGAACAGATGATGAAGAAGAATGTATTGTGTACAAACAGTAGGAAACAGAGTAGGCTGATCACAGACTGAAGTTTAAGATGGTGAGCTGCAGGGGTCTCGATCATAAGGAAGGACCTGATAGGGCACAGTCAGTGACTTTCTCTGTAATTTCCCAACACATATTAATTCCTTCCATGAAAATGAATACATACAGTACTTGTGGGTGCCCCGGCCTGCAAGATCAGTCAATGGAGGGTCTGGAAGAGAGGGAGTGGGACAGAGAATGGGAGGAGACACAAAGAATGGAGATAAGGCTGGAGGTCTGCTCAAGTCTCAGAGTTTATTGTAACTTGGTACAGTATATACATGTTTCAGGGAGGCAGCCCTCTGCCTGCTGTTTACATCACCATCCAGGGAGGTAGCACCCCACCTTCTGGTTACATCACCATCCAGGGAGGTAGCCCCCCCGACCTGCTGGCTGCACTACAAGGAAATAGTAACAGTAACCAAAAGCAGGGGGTTAGTCATTGTACAGAAAGAACAAAGTGTGCATCATGGCATGGTGCCCAGGACCACAAGGAGCCACAAAATATATCATTCATGCTTGGGAGAGAACCTCCTGGTTCAGAGAACAGTTAAACAGACTGAGAAGAAGGAAGGGAAGTCTTTTCTCACACAATTTAGGGTGGATAGATTGAGCTACCAGTTTCCAATTGGGAACACTTCAATGTAGATATGTGTAATCTTGGTTGACACAGTGAAGTCAGCTCAGATGTGTAGATGTACACTGACACAACCATGTCATGCTGTAATTACCCAGGCAAACCACACTGTCATTATGCCTCATTTCTGAGAACTACCTGATATGGAATGGAGCTTTGCCACACTGGGTCACCACTGACCTCCAGCAGGCCTAAGGCCGAAGCACATGGTTAGATCCCTGTGACTCCCCTGATGTCACACAGGTAATAACAGCATCCTCATCTGTGATTCATTTTCCATATGGAGTCACACCTGTGCTGAAAAATGATGGGAAAGTCAGCATCATTGTGTGGAAAGATTGAGGAATTTTAACAATTAGGGTTGTTATGGCTTCCAGCAGTCACTTCTGACTCAGTATCTACCTGGAGTTAACCTGTGCTGCAGAATGAGGAAGTGTGTATGATTAAGGGGCAGTGTGTGAAATTGTCAGTCCCTCAGGTGACCATCTGGTTCTCAGTGAGTTGATTATTGATGTGTGGGCACGATCTACCCCTCATCCCTCAGCTGTAAATCATTTCTCATTCATGTCATATGACTTTAGGTCACCTGTCCCTTACCTCTGCATTATGCTTTTGTGTCTGAGCCAGGGCGATTTTCATAATCTCCAGAAAGATCTATCAGTAACAGACTCTGTGAAATGTAATTACTTGGGGTTAAATGGGGCACATGGGGCCTGAGCTCAAGGATCATGTGGTATCACGCAAGGTCACATAGGCACAAAGCCATAGACCCACAATCCCCATCACATATCCTGATCTTCTGATTATATGCTTCCCCCAGAATAATCCACTGTGTATAATATGTGTATTATGGCTCACATGCATCCCATAATAACCCATCACCAACATTAATAACCAGCTATTCCATAACTTACCGACATGTCACATAATATGCCATACAGCCATCCCATAATAAGCATTCATTCATACATAGTAAGCAATCACCCAATGTTACCTACCCACTCACTTCATAATAACAGCCATCCTATAATACAACACCCATGCATCCCATATGCCTCATCCTATCACAACTCACTGAGATATCTCATAATATGCCTCACACTCATCCTATAATAAGTAATCACACACCCCATAACACATTTAGCATCAATTCTACTTAGTATACAATAAATACCTCAAGCAAGATATTGTGGAAAAGCTGGAATATTGGGGAGACAGGAACAAACCACAGCCAATTATGACTCTGCCAACTCCTCAGGATGAAGAGGGTAGGTCCTGTCCCCATGAGTCCTCAGACTGACTGCGATTTCAGAAATCATGAGAGAACATCAGTCTTCTGACTTATATTTTTTTTATTCCTACCCAGCTATTCTACTTCCTGGTCCAACTCTCCTAATCATGTGTGCCCTGGACTGGCTCTATTTAGCTTTGAACTTAGAGATCCAGATAAATTTCTGTCTCCCAAGTGATGGGAGTAAATGCTTGAGTCACCGATGCCCGACCTTCATGTCTTGGCTGTGGGTGATTGTGTCCTCTGATATTCCTGACAATTTGCTCATTAAATATACACTATGTTACCGCAGTTCACTGATGTGGGCTATGTTTCTGTATTCTGTGAAGGTCATTGATTAATAAAGGGAATATTTCGCCCATGAAAGGGCATCTTAAAGGCAGGTGGCAGGAAATCCAAGCATAGATAGTAAGGAATGGTAGAGCCACCAGAGTCTTGATCTAGATGCCCAAGAATTCACAGACCATATGGTGAGAAAGATTAATAGAAATAAGTTAAGATATGCCTAACATCATGTAATGGATATAACCATCTGAGTCATTTGGGGAGGGAAAGAGGCTGTGGGTGGGTTTGGATCTTAAACCACAGGGTCACTGATGGTAGGTCACCACACTGAACATCAATCCTTGACTGTTGCCCAATCCCCACCCCCCACATGGCTACTATCAAAATGTTCAGTTCTCAGTATAAACATAAAAAAATTATAAAAATAAATATTTTAATCAGCTCCCATGCTACCCCAAAATTTTGGGTAAAAAAATGTCTGAACATCCACATATTCTCTCTGCCAACACAAACAAACAAAATTTTTAAGTATTTGTTTTCTAGTTTTTTTAAAAAAATTTATTTTGAAGAAAACATTGTTCTTTCATAATTTGACTGAAATATATGACAGTTGGTACAGTGCCTGGGGAATTTTTCAGGGTTTTTTCCTTAAAATCAAGTTTTATTATTTTAAGTTCTCCTCTAGTTTTCTTAATCTTATCTGAAAATTTTATTTTTTTGAAAGTTCTATTTAAGGTCATATTTTTTCCTCTGTGACTGCAGAGAAACAAACTACATTTTCCAGAAGGCCATCATATATTATAAGGGGCAAAACACAGAAACAAAGCAAAGACTGAAGCCCTTTTAAAATTAATTCTTAAAATTAAAAATTATCTAATTTAAAATATTAACTTAGTGTCAACAGTAAATTCTTTAAAATGTAAATTTAAATATTTTAAAATATATATATTTTTAGTTTTAAATTTTCAAGGCCCCAGTGGACAGAAAACACCAGGGTTGTTGGCAAACATGTGGAACATTTGACCAAAGAAAAGGTTTGTTTAGAGCTCTCCAGATGATTTCCAGATAATTCTGTCCCAGCTGTCAATCCCATCATGCTCTTCAACTGCTGCCCTTCAAGTTCAAGGTTCAGGGATGAAAAATAATAAAACTAAATTTTATCCTAATTCAATTTTTTTCAGGTTGACCAATTACTGGAAGTGATGAGAAACTGAGGTGGGGGCAGGGCCACTTTCTTGCTTCTGATCACACATAAAGGGCAGGGCCACTTTCTTGCTTCTGATCACACATAAGAACAGACTCCCAGTAAGCATCCCATACCCCGAGTACTCACTAACCAGCACTATAGCGACTCAGCACTCAGCACTAAGTTCTGAGAATCCATCACTGTAAGTTCTGAATATTTATGACTGGTACCACAGAATAACCAGAACCCTGAGTATTGAGCATCCATTGTTATAATTACTGAGAACTAGAACTCTACCAACTGAGCACAGTCCTCTTTGTACCTCTGTGTCCTCTGGTGCCTCAGTTATCCTACACGTCAGTCTTCATGGCAACCTAGTTTTCCTCCATGCTTCAGTTCCTTCCTGAGACATCAGTTTCTCACATGCCTCAGTTTTCTCCATGTCTCCATCTTTCTCTAGGGCTTTAATATCTCCCACGTGCATGTGGGGTCTAATCTGATGTCATTTGGAGTCTAGTACCTAATGTCCCTCAAGAAAATGGGTATCAGTAAACATGTGCCTGGTTACTTGGAGCACCAGCAGGGATGGTGTGTGGGGGAGAAAAAAATAAGAAATCAGAAGTCAAGGGTCTAAAGAGCCTCCCTATTTCATGACCATTTCCAGTACCCAGAGGAACACATGTCCTTGGATGGTGGTAATTTTTTCCCTCCCATGATCTTTCAGAGTTATCACCAATTTTTGATTCCTGAGATGGCATGTTCATCCACGTTCAGTTTCTAACGTGACAGGTGTTCTGGGCTATTGGTCCTGTGCATCCTCCCCATGATAGCTCACTCTCTTCCATGCACTTCCTGTTCCAGAGTGACAGCCATTTTGGAGTGATAGTTGTCCTGGACTGATGGGCTCTTCCCTCCCTCCCATGACACTTCAAACTGTTCTTCCCCACTTTCGGTTTTCAATGTAATGATTTTTTTTTCCTTCAGGTACCTTTGTGACAGGTGTCCATCCACTTGCAGTTTGTGGGGTCCCATCTTCAATCCAATTAAAGTCTTTGATTGAGACTTATCTGGTTCAGACCATGCCCCTCTTTACCTACCTCACTGATCACCTGACCTTTGGAGCAACAGATGGTTTTCTTTCTTTGACATCTCATTTTATTGTTTCAGAGGTCACCAGCGGTCATGACCCCCTGGAATATGACATGATGAACCTTGAGATGACACCACATGTAAGGTAACCACTCAGTTCACTATTTTCCAGCTTTGTGATCAGAACCAAGTTACGGAGGTGAATCATCTCCATGCCTCAGAGTAACCTTGGATGCCATATATAAAATTTGTTCTGAGATTAGAACTTTTTTAATTGTGCCTGACCTTTTTGTATCCTAGTCGATTATGACCTGGGTGACCATTATTGCAAACAAATTAGGATGCACAGATTTTCTTAAAAATTATATAAAATTATTTCATAAACCTATTTTAAGGTATGATAGTACAAATATTCCCATATGCAAAGAGATTTTATTCTTCAAACTGCCCTCTCTTTCTGATGTGGGAATGCCTATCTGTATGCTGTGAATCTCAATCTTTAAATAAAGGAGCTGTTTTGGCCCTTGACAGGCACCATAAAAAAAGTAGGCTGAGGAATCAGAACAATTAGGAAAGGAAAGGTGGGGTCAGGGACAGACTAAGCCAGCTGCTAAAATGAGCCACATGTAAGGAACACAGGTGAGCCATGGGCCCCATGGTGGAAAGATTAATGGAAATGGGTTGATTTAAGATGTAAGAACAAACTAGCAATGTGCCTAAGCCATAGGCCAAACATCACGTAGTTAATGCAAGGGTCCGAGTCATTTTGCGGGCCTGAGCAGCTTCAGGCAGCTAAGGGGTCTAGGGCTGCAGGTCTGTGGGTCTGGACCTACGGCCGACCAGAACCAGGAAACATCACTATAACATCTTTCTCAATCCTTCTATGAAATTATGTTTACAATCTGAAAAGAAGAAAATAGTTTACCATGGTAATATTTTTTCTAATCTTGTTTAAGCACCAGTGAGACAACTCAGTGGGAAAGATCTGTGTTGTGCAAGGCTGAAAACTGACTTTGATTAACAAAAGGAGAAAGCACAAACTATTTTAATTACACATGTCAGCCATGGGCTACAAATACACAATCACATTGCATACACACACACCATAAATATTTGCAACAAATATTTGTGTTTTTACAACATCTAGAATTTCTGAATTTCACACTCAAGAACTGGTGGGATTTTTTCTCAGGTAGTCAAGCCTGGATTATGTTTCTTTAGCTTTGGTTTCATGGTGAACGTGTTTTTATTTTAATGGGCTCTGTTTAACCATTTCACTCTAATTCATTGTCATGATTTGTTTCTTCGACTAGCTTTTTACCCTATACATATGGTATCTCATTCACTCTTTCATTAGTTTATTGGTACAAACAATAGAAAAATAGAAATAATAACATTTGAACAGAATGGTGATATCTATTTTGCATAAAATCAATATTGTTATATAACTAATTGTAACTGTTGGCTAAATATCATACCAAATACTTTATAATAAATAGCCTTTGGTATTTTTTGAAGGTACTAAAGATTTTGTAATATGCAAAGGTTTTAAAAATTGATTTCATATAAAAAGTTTTACTTCTGTATAAAGTGCAAAATTTTACTACATAAGAGTATATAGTAAATCACTTCAGTATGACATATTTTCTTATGATTTCAAAGTATTACTGATATGTACAAAGGCTGAGACACACTGCTTACATTGATGGGATTTTTATTTCCAGGTTATTTTATGCATTTTAAGATCACAGTGATATGTAAAGCTTTACTCCACTGACTACATTTAGAGATTTTTCTCTCCAGTATTTGATCCTGAAGATAGTCTCTTGAAGAGTAGTGTGTCAAGCAAAGGCTTTTCCACAGACTGTATTCATAGTTTCATTACCTTATATATTCTTTAATGCCTTTGAGGCTGATTGTCATATGCAAATGCCATAACGGATTGAGTATATATGGAACGTTTCTCTTCAAGTTGACTTTATTCATATCTGCAAACATATTAAACTCACATAAAGGCTTTACATTAAATACACGGTTGAATCTTTATATCTGTACAAGTTAAGTTTACAATTTGGTACAATTGTAAAAAGGAATTAGAACATAAAGTATTCTCACTGTCTTTATAGTCATGTTCTTTTTCATTGAGGGTTTTGTTACATCTTTGAAAATACCTGGAATATTAAGATTTTTTGTATAGGAGATTTTGTACATATATTGAAAAGAACTGGTAAAACTCATCACCTAACCACCCTTTTACATTTATAAAGTTTCTATAATGTGAGTCATACTACATTTGATAACTAACTAGGATAAACACAGATATTTACCCAGTCCTAGTACTCACAAGGAATTTCTGCACTGTGAATTTGTTGAGGTATTAACGATAAAGCTGGAAAACCAATGACTTGCATACTTGAATTCAACAAATCTCCTTAACATGGGGATTGGTACATTTCTTCTATTTGTTGTCAAGAGACAGGTACATTACATCTTTCCATATTCTGTACCATATGGCTTCCATTCAGAGAAAAATATGATATGCCTAGTAATAGACTTGGCTTTTTCAAAATTTAATAATTATTGATGAACATGAAGCTGTGATTATTTACATTACTTCTTATGCCTAACACTTTTAGGACACATTACAATTTCTGCAGAGGGACATTTGTATCACCTGGTACATGAAAATTACCTTCTAAGACTTTTAGATCTTTGACAACATTCTTCAATATTATAGTTTTACTAATGTATCCTAAAATATACTACCACAAAATATATTTTATATTATAGAAATGTTTTCAAAACTTACGTTACTATCTGTTTCAAACATTGCACCTGGCTGTTCTATTCAGCTCATTTCTCTTGTTTCTTGATCAAATTACATAATAGTACTAATAATCCAGAAATTGTTGATCTCTTATTTTATATTATGAAGGAAAATGTGATCTTTCCTATCTTAGTAAGGTTCCTGTAGGTCTCCAGTCCATGCAACTGAAATCAATGTGCATATCACCATAGGTAACTGCATTTTATAATATCTCATAAATGTCTACAACAAAAAGCACGACACTGATAACACTGTGAAGGTATACATCTTTGTCAATATATTTACATTTCTGGTGTTTCCCATGCATCCCATGACTTAAAAATAATATGATAACTTCAACATGCCACTTTTTGAAAAACTGAATACATGTTTTAGCTCTGTTATTTCTGTACCCTTTAAATGCTATATTACCTTGAAAAAATGACTATTGAGCATAGAAAGAGAAGTAAAGATTACTTCTACAGTGCAGACAAACTATTCTTGAGAGAAGCTGTAAGAATAATTTCTAAATACAAAAAAGTAATTAAAATAGACAAACTGGTAATATTGGCACACAATTATAACCTGAGCACTCAGACAGCAGAGGCAAGCATATTTGTCTCTGAGTTGATTGTGAACCCATTTATGTACTGATGCCAGTTCTGTGTTAATTTTCCAAAAATGTGAATTGCTCAAATTTAAAGTATAATATTATTAAGATATTACTAAAAACCAATACATGGTTAAACAGTTCCAAATAGATGAAAACATTAGCAATATACTTATTGAAAATAAATAACTAACAAAGCAGGATAGAGGGCTCAATATTAAAGAGTTCTTGCTCTCTTGCATGTAGGAGGGCAGAGTTGTCAGTACTTATATGAATGATCACAACTTTCTATTATTCCAAGTTTAGGGTTTCTGACAGAACCTTTTGAACACTGTGAGGAGCAATTAACAGATCAAAACAAAAATAACAAACTGGTAAATTTTAATTTTCAGCTATGAGTCAAGCTCTGTGCAAGTGTATATCCTTGACATAGACAAAAAGCTACATTCTTGGCATATTACCAAATTGTATAAAAACAATAAAGAATCTAAAAATGTTGACCCACCTCTCATCTGAAGTCTTAGGATCCAAAGCCAGGTGGATCTATGAGTTGGAGGCAAACCTGTTTTGTCAGAGAAACTTTCATGACAGTTAGGAACATACACCTTTAACTTATTCTCAATTAGAGAAAAATTGATATTGTAGGCTAACAAATTACTTTAATACTGAATATCACTGCCTATAACTATATCATATGTAATTCAGAGATAGAGTCTATTAATGGTGGTAAAGGCATGATAATTCAATATGCAAGCTAGCTAATTAGTATCAAACAGAACACAGTAGACACAGAGAGCTGAAAATCAACTGAGGCTCTAGAAGCTCATATCACACTCCAAATGATAACATTTATACAGAATGGCTCCTTTTACTAATGGTTTGATGAGCAATCAAAAGAAAGTCACCAAGTAGAAACAGATGTCCAAGTAAATCATCCAGGCCAAGATGTTATTTTTTCAGTTAATTATATTCTGACCCAGGTCACTATAGTGTCAGGGAAATTCAGGAAGAAAACTTTGTCACTTCAAACATCCTTACAATTTGCTAAAACAATCATATTATTTAAATTCCCAGTCACTTTTGACATTTGCCAAGGAACTAGGCATAATACAAGAAATAGAAACTAATATTCAAAGTGTCCATCCATCAGATATATATTTCTCTGATAGGAATATTTCACTAAGCGTTGTTGTGAGGCAATAAACTCTGGAATTTTGTTCACATCTGTCTGTACTTCATTGTGTACTATAACAATTTTTCTCTATAGAGATATGCAAATTTCTCCACAGAATGCTGTGGTGGAATCCAGGTGTCAGCTGATAAGGTGCTTATCCAGGGTTCTGTGCTCCTGGAGGTGGTGTGGCCAACCTGGAGGTGGTGTGGCCAACTCCATTGATAAGGGGCTGCTGGGATAGGAGGAGCTCTCTTCCTGGTTCCTGGCTGCTGGAGAAACTGGTTTGGAATCCATCCTCCTTCCTTCGCCATCCATCGATTAGATATTTCAGTCCCTGTTCAGGTGCCACTATAAGTTACAGGTATTGTGAGTGTTGATTTATATTCTAATAAGTGTTAACCTTGGACTGGTGCCTTGTAAGTAAAACTCTGCCTACAGAATGCATTGGGTTTTTTTTCCACATTAATGTATTTCATCAATAGGGCACATTTATATTTGCAAATAATCAGAAAGATTATGTGTCTTTGAGATGCATAATTTTAATAAAGAAAAGATCTTTCATATCTAGACTATTCTTTTATGAGAATTATGACATGCTTAGTGCATGTTTTATAGCTCCAGCTGACATAAGATTCTATTATCTCCAGCTATTAAGAGCTTTCCCCTTTTGGCATCAGTTTCAGGATCAAGATGTGGTTTTTGGCTGACTCTTATACCATCCACATAGGGCTATATAAATTTATACATATATATTCCATATGTATGCTGGTGCAAACAAAGTAAAATGGATAGTATAATGCTAGAGAAATTACATATATTATCATTTTTTTAGAAAAATACTGTTGGCTAAATATCATTCTAAAAACACTAAAATGAAATGGCCTCATGATCTTTCTGATGTACGTAAAGACTATTATAATATAAAGAGGCTTTAACGTTGTACAAAGTGGCTTCTGTATAAAGCGAGACTTTACCACACCCATTTTAAGTGGATTGACTGAAGTTTGATTTATTTCTGACGATGTAGAAGAATTCTGATATACGCAAATGCTTTGCCACACTGAATAACTGATAGGTTTCCTCTCCTGTATGTAATATGCTTTCCATTCCGTATGTATTATATTATGCATTCCAAGATTACTTTCTTTTGAAAAGGCTTTACCACACTGATTACATTCATAGGGCTTCTCTCATGCATGTGTTCTTTTATGTGTTTTAAGATTACTTTTATTTGCAAAGGCTTTACCACACTGATTGCATTCATAGGCCTTCTCTCCTGTATGTGTTCTTTTATGGCTTTGAATATTAGTGGGTGGTGCAAAGGCTTTACCACATTGATTACATTCATAGGGTTTCTCTCCAGTATGTGTTCTTTTATGGCTTTGAAGATAACTGATTTGTGAAAAGGATTTACCACACTGATTACATTCGTAGGGTTTCTCTCCAGTATGTGTTCTTCTATGTGTCTTAAGGTTACTTTTATTTGCAAAGGCTTTACCACACTGATTACATTCATAGGGTTTCTCTCCAATGTGTGTTCTTTTATGTGACTTAAGACAATTTTGATATGCAAAGGCTTTACCACACTGATTACCCTCATAGGGCTTCTCTCCTGTATGTTTTCTTTTATGGCTTTGAAGATGAGTGGGTTGTGCAAAGGCTTTACCACACTGATGACATTCATAGGGTTTCCCTCCAGTATGTGTTCTTTTATGGCTTTGAAAATGACTTTGTTGTGCAAAGGCTTTACCACACTGATTACATTCATAGGGTTTTTGTCCAGTATGTGTTCATTTATGGCTTTGAAGATGACTTTCATATGTAATGGCTTCAACATATTGAGTATATACGCATGTTCTTTCATGCCTGCAAAGATATTTGGACATATAATACTTAATGCATTTGGTACACAAATCATTACATATTATGATTTAATTTTATGATTTTGGCTAAACATGAATAGAAATTACTGTCATTTTCTAAAGTTTTTAAAATGTCCTTATATTCCTGTTGTGTCCCTTTTTAGAGTTATTTTGCGTCTTCAAAGACTCTTATGAGGAAAAGTTATTTTATTACACAGTTCTCAATCAATGACATATTTTGAAATATTTTACATATTTTTAAAAAACTAGAAATCCTCAGATCTATAAAACTTTTATGGTATTTGTGAAATTTCCTATAATGCAAGTCATGCTATATTTTCAATCTGTTCTAGATCAAACAAATATGTACACATTCTTAGCACTCATAGGGTTTTTCTCCAGTGTATGTTCATATATTTACAATGAAGCCGAGAGTGACGCCTGGAATGCTGTCTTAGGGACTGCAGTGGCCGAGTTGGATGTTGGATGGCTGTCCTCAGGACTGCACGAGCCAAGAGGCACGTTGGATGGCTGTCCTCGGGACTGCACGGTCCGAGAGGGATGCCTGGAATGCTGTCCTAGGGACTGCAGGGGCCGAGAGGGACTTTGGATGGCTGTCCTCGGGACTGCACTGGCCGAGAGGGACGCCTGGAACGCTGTACTCGGGACTGCACTGGCCAAGAGGGACGCTTGGAACGCTGTCTTCGGGACTGCACGGGCCAAGAGGGACGTTGGATGGCTGTCCTCGGGACTTCACGGGCCAAGAGGGACATTGGATGGCTGTCCTCGGGCCTGCACGGGCCTAGAGGGAAGTTGGATGGCTGTCATCTGGACTGCACGAGCTGAGGGGGAAGCCTGGAAAGCTGTTCTCCGGACTGCACTGAGCTAGAGATACATTGGATGGCTGTCCTCGGGACTGCATGGGCCAAGAGGGATGATGGATGCCTGTCCTGGAGATTGCACGTGCTGAGGGGGATGCCTGGAATGCTGTCCTAGGGAATGCACAGGCCAAGAGGCACGTGGGTGGCTGTCCTCGGGACTGCACGGACCAAGAGGGACATTGGATGGCTGTCCTCAGGAATGCACGGAACAAGAGAGACCTTGGATGTCTGTCCTCGGGACTGCACAGGCTGAAGGGGACGGCTTGAATGTTGTCATAAGGACTGCAGTGGCCTAGAGTGATGTTGGATGGCTGTCCTCGGGCCTCCACGGGCCGAAAGGGACGTTGGATGGCTGTCCTCGGGACAGCACGGGCCGAGAGGGACGCCTGGAACGCTGTTCTTGGGACTGCACAGGCCAAGAGGTACTTTGGATGGCTGTCTTCTGGACGGCACTGGCCAAGAGGGATGCCTGGAACGCTGTCCTCGGGACTGCACGGGCTGAGGGGGATGTCTGGAAAGCTGTCCATGGGCCTGCACGAACCAAGAGGGACGCTGGATGGCTGTCCTCGGGAATGCATGGGCCGAGAGGGACTCCTGGAACGAAGTCCTCGGGACTGCATGGGCCTAGAGGGACGCCTGGAACGCTGTCCTCTGGACTGCATGGGCCGAGAGGGACTCCTGGAACGAAGTCCTCCGGACTGCACGGGCTGAGAGGGACGCCTGGAATGCTGTCCTCAGGACTGCAGGGGCCGAGAGGGACTTTGGATGGCTGTACTCGGGACTGCACGGGCCAGGAGGGACTTTGGATGGCTGTCCTCGGGACTGAACGGGCTGAATGGACATTGGATGGCTGTCCTCGGGACTGCACGGGCCAAGAGGGACATTGGATGGCTGTCCTCGGGACAGCACGGGCCAAGAGGGACGTTGGATGGCTGTCCTCGGGACTGCACGGACCAAGAGGGATGTTGGATGGCTGTCCTCGGGACTGCACGGGCTGAGGGGGACGCCTGGAACGCTGTCCTTGGGACTGCACTGGCTGAGAGGGACATTGGATGGTGTCCTCGGGACTGCACGGGCCAAGAGGGACATTGGATGGCTTCCTCGGGACTGCACGGGCCAAGAGGGATATTGCATGGCTGTCCTCGGGACTGCACGGGCTGAGGGGGACGCCTGGAACGCTATTCTCGGGACTGCACTGGCTGAGAGGGACGTTGGATGGCTGTCCTCGGGACTGCACAGGCCAAGAGGGACGTTGGGTGGCTGTCCTCGGGACAGCACGGGCCGAGAGGGACGCCTGGAATGCTGTTCTTGGAACTACACAGGCCAAGAGGTACTTTGGATGGCTGTCTTCTGGACAGCATTGGCCAAGAGGGATGCCTGGAACGCTGTCCTCGGGACTGCACAGGCTGTGGGAAATGTCTGGAACGCTGTCCACGGGCCTGCACAAACCAAGAGGGACTCTGGATGGCTGTCCTCGCGACTGCATGGGCCGAGAGGGACTCCTGGAACGAAGTCCTCGGGACTGCATGGGCCTAGAGGGACGCCTGGAACGCTGTCCTCTGGACTGCATGGGCCCAGAGGGACTCCTGGAACGAAGTCCTCGGGACTGCACGCGCTGAGGGGGACGCCTGTAATGCTGTCCTCAGGACTGCATGAGCCGAGAGGGACTTTGGATGGCTGTACTCAGGACTGCACGGGCCGAGAGGGACGCCTGGAACGCTGTACTCGGGACTGCACTGGCCAAGAGGGACGTTGGATGGCTGTCCTCGGGACTGCACGGGCCAAGAGGGACGTTGGATGGCTGTTCTCGGGACTGCACGGGCCGAAGGGCATTGGATGGCTGACCTCGGGACTGAACGGGCCAAGAGGGACGTTGGATGGCTGTTCTCGGGACTGCACGGGCCGAAGGGCATTGGATGGCTGACCTCGGGACTGAACGGGCCAAGAGGGACGTTGGATGGCTGTCCTTGGGACTGCACGGGCCAAGAGGGACCTTGGATGGCTGTCCTCGGGACTGCACGGGCCAAGAGGGACGTTGGATGGCTTTCATCGGGACTGCACCGGCTGAGGGGGACACCTGGAGCGCTGTTCTCGGGACTGCACTGACCTAGAGATACATTGGATGGCTGTCCTCAGGACTTCATGAGCCTAGAGGGACACCTGGAACGCTGTCCTCGGGCCTGCAGGAACCAAGAGGGACTCCTGGAAAGCTGTTCTCCGGACTGCCAGGTCAAGAGGGACTCCTTGAAAGCTGTCCTCGGGACTCCACGGGCATAGAGGGACATTAGATGGCTGTACTCGGGACTGCACTGGCCAAGAGGGACGCTTGGAACGCTGTCCTCGGGACTGCACGGGCCAAGAGGGACGTTGGATGGCTGTCCTCGGGACTGCACGAGCTGAGTGGGAAGCCTGGAAAGCTGTTCTCCAGACTGCACTGGGCTAGAGATACATTGGATGGCTGTCCTCGGGACTGCATGGGCCAAGAGGGATGTTGGATGGGTGTCCTGGAGATTGCACGTGCTGAGGGGGATGCCTGGAATGCTGTCCTCGGGACTGCACGGGCCGAGACTGACTTTGGATGGCTGTCTCAGGACTGCACAGGCCGAGAGGGACTTTGGATGGCTGTACTCGGGACTGCACGGGCCTAGAGGGACGCCTGGAACGCTGTACTCAGGACTGCACTTGCCAAGAGGGACGCTTGAACGTTATTCTCGGGACTGCACGGGCCAAGAGGGACGTTGAATGGCTGTCCTCGGGACTGCACGGGCCAAGAGGGACGTTGGATGGCTGTCCTCGGGACTGCACGGGTCTAGAGGGATGCCTAGTACTCTGTCCTCTTGACTGCACGGGCCTAGAGGGACAGCTGGAACTCTGTCCTTGGGACTGCACTGGCCGAGAGGGACATTGGATGGCTGTCCTCGGGACTGCAGTGGCCTAGAGGGATGTTGGATGGCTGTCCTCGGGCCTGCACGGGCCGAAAAGGACATTGGATGGCTGTCCTCGGGACTGCACGGGCCAATGGGACTTTGGATGGCTGTCCACGGGAATGCACGGGCCGAGAGGGATGCCTGGAAAGCTGTCCTCGGGACTGCACGGGCTGAGGGGGACGCCTGGAACGCTGTCCTCGGGCCTTCACGAACCAAGAGGGACGCTGGATTGCTGTCCTCGGGATTGCAGGGGCCTAGAGGGACGTTGGGTGGCTGTCCTCGGGACTGCACGGTCTTAAGGGGACGCCTGGAACGCTGTCCTCGGGTCTACACGAACAAAGAGGGAAGCTGGATGGCTGTCCTCGGGACTGCAGGGGCCTAGAGGTACATTGGATGGCTGTCCTCGGGACTGCACGAGCCTAGAGGGACGCCTGGAACGCTTTCCTTGGGCCTGCACGAACCAAGAAAGACTCCTGGAACGCTGTCCTCGGGACTGCAGGGGCCTAGAGGTACATTGGATGGCTGTCCTCGGGAATGCACGGGCCGAGAGGGATGCCTGGAACGCTGTCCTCGGGCCTGCACGAACCAAGAGGTACTCTGGATGGCTGTCCTCGGGACGGCAGGGGCCTAGAGGGACATTGGATGGCTGTCCTCGGGAATGCACGGTCTGAGGGGGACGCCTGGAACGCTGTCCTTGGGTCTGCACGAACCAAGAGGGACGCTGGAACGCTGTCCTCGGGCCTGCACGAACCAAGAGGGACTCCTGGAATTCTGTCCTCGGGACTGCACGGGCATAGAGGGACATTGGATGGCTGTCCTCAGGACTGCACAGGCTGAAGGGGACGCCTGGAATGCTATTCTCGGGACTGCACAAACCAAGAGGGAAGATGGATTGCTGTCCTCCGGACTGCACCGGCATAGAGGGACATTGGATGGCTGTCCTCCGGACAGCACGTGCCGAGAGGGACGCCTGGAATGCTGTCCTAGGGACTGCACGGGCAGAGAGGGACACCTGGAACGCTGTCCTCGGGACTGCACGGGCCAAGAGGGACGTGGGTGGCTGTCCTCGGGATTGCACGGGCCAAGAGGGACAATGGATGGCTGTCCTCGGGACTGCACAGGCTGAGGGGGACGCCTGGAACACTGTTCTCGGGACTGCACTGGCCAAGAGGGACGCTTGGAACGCTGTACTCGGGACTGCACGGGCCAAGAGGGACATTGGATGGCTGTTCTCGGGACTGCACGGGCCGAAGGGCATTGGATGGCTGACCTCGGGACTGAACGGGCCAAGAGGGACGTTGGATGGCTGTCCTTGGGACTGCACAGGCCAAGAGGGACTTTGGATGGCTGTCCTCGGGACTGCACGGGCCAAGAGGGACGTTGGATGGCTGTCCTCGGGACTGCACCGGCTGAGGGGGACGCCTGGAGCGCTGTTCTCGGGACTGCACTGACCTAGACATACATTGGATGGCAGTCCTCAGGACTTCATGAGCCTAGAGGGACACATGGAACGCTGTCCTCGGGCCTGCAGGAACCAAGAGGGACTCCTGGAAAGCTGTTCTCCGGACTGCCAGGTCAAGAGGGACTCCTTGAAAGCTGTCCTCGGGACTGCACGGGCATAGAGGGACATTGGATGGCTGTACTCGGGACTGCACTGGCCAAGAGGGACGCTTGGAACGCTGTCCTCGGGACTGCACGGGCCAAGAGGGACGTTGGATGGCTGTCCTCGGGACTGCACGAGCTGAGTGGGAAGCCTGGAAAGCTGTTCTCCGGACTGCACTGAGCTAGAGATACATTGGATGGCTGTCCTCGGGACTGCATGGGCCAAGAGGGATGTTGGATGGCTGTCCTGGAGATTGCACGTGCTGAGGGGGATGCCTGGAATGCTGTCCTCGGGACTGCACGGGCCGAGAAGGACTTTGGATGGCTGTCTCAGGACTGCACAGGCCGAGAGGGACTTTGGCTGGCTGTACTCGGGACTGCACGGGCCAAGAGGGACGTTGAATGGCTGACCTCGGGACTGCATGGGCCAAGAGGGACGTTGGATGGCTGTCCTCGGGACTGCACGGGTCTAGAGGGATGCCTGGAACTCTGTCCTCTTGACTGCAGGGGCCTAGAGGGACAGCTGGAACTCTGTCCTCGGGACTGCACTGGCCGAGAGGGACGTTGGATGGCTGTCCTCGGGACTGCAGTGGCCTAGAGGGATGTTGGATGGCTGTCCTCGGGCCTGCACGGGCCGAAAAGGACATTGGATGGCTGTCCTCGGGACTGCACGGGCCAATGGGACTTTGGATGGCTGTCCACGGGAATGCACGGGCCGAGAGGGATGCCTGGAAAGCTGTCCTCGGGACTGCACGGGCTGAGGGGGACGCCTGGAAGCTGTCCTCGGGCCTGCACGAACCAAGAGGGACGCTGGATTGCTGTACTCGGGACTGCAGGGGCCTAGAGGGACGTTGGATGGCTGTCCTCGGGACTGCACGGTCTGAGGGGGACGCCTGGAACGCTGTCCTCGGGTCTGCACGAACAAAGAGGGAAGCTGGATGGCTGTCCTCGGGACTGCAGGGGCCTAGAGGTACGTTGGATGGCTGTCCTCGTGACTGCACGAGCCTAGAGGGACGCCTGGAACGCTTCCTTGGGCCTGCATAAACCAAGAAAGACTCCTGGAACGCTGTCCTTGGGACTGCACGGGCATAGAGGGACATTGGATGGCTGTCCTCGGGACTGCACGGGCTGAGGGGGACGCCTGGAACGCTGTCCTCGGGCCTGCACGAACCAAGAGGGATGCTGGATGGCTGTCCTCGGGACTGCAGGGGCCTAGAGGGACGTTGGATGGCTGTCCTCGGGACTGAACGGGCTGAGGGGGACGCCTGGAACGCTGTCCTCGGGACTGCACGGGCATAGAGGGACATTGGATGGCTGTCCTCGGGACTGCACGGGCTGAGGGGGACCCCTGGAACGCTGTCCTCGGGTCTGCACGAACAAAGAGGGAAGCTGGATGGCTGTCCTCGGGACTGCAGGGGCCTAGAGGTACGTTGGATGGCTGTCCTCGTGACTGCACGAGCCTAGAGGGACGCCTGGAACGCTTCCTTGGGCCTGCATAAACCAAGAAAGACTCCTGGAACGTTGTCCTCGGGACTGCACGGGCATAGAGGGACATGGGATGGCTGTCCTCGGGACTGCACGGGCTGAGGGGGACCCCTGGAACGCTGTCCTCTGGCCTGCACGAACCAAGAGGGACAATGGATGGCTGTCCTCGGGAATGCACGGGCCGAGAGGGATGCCTGGAACGCTATCCTCTGGACTGCACGGGCTGAGGGGGACGCCTGGAACGCTGTCCTCGGGCCTGCACGAACCAAGAGGGACGCTGGATGGCTGTCCTCGGGACTGCAGGGGCCTAGAGGGACGTTGGATGACTGTCCTCGGGACTGCACGGGCTGAGGGGGACGCCTGGAACGCTGTCCTCGGGACTGCACGGGCATAGAGGGACTTTGGATGGCTGTCCTCGGGACTGCACGGGCTGAGGGGGACCCCTGGAACGCTGTCCTCGGGTCTGCACGAACAAAGAGGGAAGCTGGATGGCTGTCCTCGGGACTGCAGGGGCCTAGAGGTACGTTGGATGGCTGTCCTCGTGACTGCACGAGCCTAGAGGGACGCCTGGAACGCTTCCTTGGGCCTGCACGAACCAAGAAAGACTCCTGGAACGCTGTCCTCGGGACTGCACGGGCATAGAGGGACATTGGATGGCTGTCCTCGGGACTGCACGGGCTGAGGGGGACCCCTGGAACGCTGTCCTCTGGCCTGCACAAACCAAGAGGGACGATGGATGGCTGTCCTCGGGAATGCACGGGCCGAGAGGGATGCCTGGAACGCTATCCTCGGGACTGCACAGGCTGAGGGGGACGCCTGGAACGCTGTCCTCGGGCCTGCATGAACCAAGAGGGACGCTGGATGGCTGTCCTCGGGACTGCAGGGGCCTAGAGGGACGTTGGATGGCTGTCCTCGGGACTGCACGGGCTGAGGGGGACGCCTGGAACGCTGTTCTCGGGACTGCACTGGCCTAGAGATACATTGGATGGCAGTCCTCAGAACTGCACGGGCCTAGAGGGACGCCTGGAACGCTGTCCTCGGGCCTGCACGGGCCTAGAGGGACATTGGAAGGCTGTACTCAGGACTGCACGGGCCTCGAGGGACGCCTGGAATGCTGTCCTCGGGCCTGCACGGGCCTAGAGGGTCATTGGATGGCTGACCTCGGGAATGAACGGGCCAAGAGGGACGTTGGATGGCTGTCCTCGGGACTGCACGGGCCAAGAGGGACGTTGGATGGCTGTCCTCGGGACTGCACCGGCTGAGGGGGACGCCTGGAGCGCTGTTCTCGGGACTGCACTGACCTAGACATACATTGGATGGCAGTCCTCAGGACTTCATGAGCCTAGAGGGACACATGGAACGCTGTCCTCGGGCCTGCAGGAACCAAGAGGGACTCCTGGAAAGCTGTTCTCCGGACTGCCAGGTCAAGAGGGACTCCTTGAAAGCTGTCCTTGGGACTGCACGGGCATAGAGGGACATTGGATGGCTGTACTCGGGACTGCACTGGCCAAGAGGGATGCTTGGAACGCTGTCCTCGGGACTGCACGGGCCAAGAGGGACGTTGGATGGCTGTCCTCGGGACTGCACGAGCTGAGTGGGAAGCCTGGAAAGCTGTTCTCCGGACTGCACTGAGCTAGAGATACATTGTATGGCTGTCCTCGGGACTGCATGGGCCAAGAGGGATGTTGGATGGCTGTCCTGGAGATTGCACGTGCTGAGGGGGATGCCTGGAATGCTGTCCTCGGGACTGCACGGGCCGAGAGGGACTTTGGATGGCTGTACTCGGGACTGCACGGGCCTAGAGGGACGCCTGGAACGCTGTACTCAGGACTGCACTTGCCAAGAGGGATGCTTGGAACGTTATTCTCGGGACTGCACGGGCCAAGAGGGACGTTGAATGGCTGACCTCGGGACTGCACGGGCCAAGAGGGACGTTGGATGGCTGTCCTCGGGACTGCACGGGTCTAGAGGGATGCCTGGAACTCTGTCCTCTTGACTGCAGGGGCCTAGAGGGACAGCTGGAACTCTGTCCTCGGGACTGCACTGGCCGAGGGGGACGTTGGATGGCTGTCCACGGGACTGCAGTGGCCTAGAGGGATGTTGGATGGCTGTCCTCGGGCCTGCACGGGCCGAAAAGGACATTGGATGGCTGTCCTCGGGACTGCACTGGCCAATGGGACTTTGGATGGCTGTCCACGGGAATGCACGGGCCGAGAGGGATGCCTGGAAAGCTGTCCTCGGGACTGCACGGGCTGAGGGGGACGCCTGGAAGCTGTCCTCGGGCCTGCACGAACCAAGATGGACGCTGGATTGCTGTCCTCGGGACTGCAGGGGCCTAGAGGGACATTGGATGGCTGTCCTCGGGACTGCACGGGCTTAGGGGGATGCCTGGAACGCTGTTCTCGGGACTGCACTGGCCTAGAGATACATTGGATGGCAGTCCTCAGAACTGCACGGGCATAGAGGGACGCCTGGAACGCTGTCATCGGGCCTGCACGGGCCTAGAGGGACATTGGAAGGCTGTCCTCAGGACTGCACGGGCCTCGAGGGACGCCTGGAATGCTGTCCTCGGGCCTGCACGGGCCTAGAGGGACATTGGATGGCTATCCTCGGGACTGCACGGGCCGAGTGGGACATTGGATGGCTGTCCTCAGAACTGCACTGTCCAAGAAGGACTCCTGGAACACTGTCCTTGGGCCTGCACGAACCAAGAGAGTCTCCTGAATGCTGTTCTCCGGACTTCACTGGCCTAGAGGGACTCCTGGAACGCTGTCCTTGGGACTGCACTGGCTTAAAGGGACGTTGGATGGCTGTCCTCGGGACTGCACGGGCTAAGAGGGACTCCTCTACGCTGTCCTCATGACTACACGGGCCAAGAGTGACATTGAATGGCTGTCCTCGGGACTGCACGGATTGAGGGGGACGCCTGGAACGCTGTTCTCCGGACTGCTCTGGCCTAGAGATACATTGGATGGCTGTCCTCAGCACTGCACGGGTCTAGAGGGACGCCTGGAACACTGTCCTCGGGCCTCCACGAACCAAGAGGGATTCCTGGAACGCTGTCCTCGACTGCACGGGCCTAGAGGGACATTGGATGGCTGTCTTCAGGACTGCACGGGCCTAGAGGGATGCCTGGAACGCTGTTCTCCGGACTGCACGGGCCTAGAGGGACTCCGGGAACGCTGTCCTTGGGACTACACGGACCCAGAGGGACATTGGATGGCTGTCCTCGGGATTGCACGGGCCAAGAGGGACATTGGATGGCTGTCCTCGGGACTGCACGGGCCAAGAGGGACATTGGATGGCTGTCCTCGGGACTGCACGAGCCCAGAGGGACATTGGATGGCAGTCCTCGGGACTGCACGGGTCGAGAGGGACGTTGGATGGCTGTCGTCAGGACTGCATGGGCCAAGAGGGACTTTGGATTGCTATCTTCGGGACTGAACGGGCAAAGAGGGACATTTGATGGCTGTCCTCGGGACTGCACAGGCCAAGAGGGACATTTGATGGCTGTCCTCGGGAATGCACAGGCCAAGAGGGACATTGGATGGCTGTCCTCGGGACTGCACTAGCCAAGAGTGACATTGGAAGGCTGTCCTCGGGACTGCACGGGCCAAGAGGGACATTGGATGGCTGTCCTCGGGACTGCACAGGCCTAGAAGGACGCCTGGAACGCTGTTCTCGGGACTGCACTGGCCTAGAGATACATTGGATGCCTGTCCTCAGAACTGCACGGGCCTAGAGGGACGCCTGGAACACTGTTCTCCGGACTACACGGGCCTAGAGGGACTCCTGGAACGCTGTCCTCGGGACTGCATGGGCCGAGAGGGACATTGGATGGCTGTCCTCGGGACTGCACGGGCCGAGTGGGACATTGGATGGCTGTCCTCAGGACTGCACTGGCCAAGAAGGACTCCTGGAACGCTGTCCTCGGGCCTGCACGAACCAAGAGGGTCTCCTGGAATGCTGTTCTCCGGACTGCACGAGCCTAGAGGGACTCCTGGAACGCTGTCCTCGGGCCTCCACGAACCAAGAGGGACTCCTGGAACGCTGTCCTCGGGACAGCACAGGCCTAGAGGGACATTGATGGCTGTCCTCAGGATTGCACGGGCCTAGAGGGACGCCTGGAACACTGTTCTCCGGACTGCACAGGCCTAGAGGGACTCCTGGAACGCTGTCCTCAGGACTGCACGGGACTAGAGGGACATTGGATGGCTGTCCTCGGGACTGCACGGGCCAAGAGGGACATTGGATGGCTGTCATCCGGACTGCACGGGCTGAGGGGGACGCCTGGAACGCTGTTATCAGGACTGCACTGGCCTAGAGAAACATTGGATGGCTGTCCTCAGGACTGCACAGGCCAAGAGGGACACCTGGAACGATGTTCTCCTGACTACCCGGGCCTAGAGGAACGCCTGGAACGCTGTCCTTGGGACTGCACGGGCCGAGAGGGACATTGGATGGCTGTCCTCGGGACTGCAGGGGCCGAGAGGGACGTTGGATGGCTGTCCTCAGGACTGCACGGGCCAAGAGGGACTTTGGATGGCTGTACTTGTTACAGCACGGGCCAAGAGGGACGCCTGGAATGCTGTCCTAGGGACTGCACGGGCCAAGAGGGACCTTGGATGGCTATCCTTGGGACTGCACAGGCCAAGAGGGAAGTTGGATGGCTGTCCTCGGACCTGCACGGGCCTAGAGGGACATTGGATGGCTGTCCTCTGGAATGCACGGGCCAAGAGGGACATTGGATGGCTGTCCTCAGGACTGCACAGGCCAAGAGGGACATTGGATGGCTGTCCTCGGGACTACAGGGGCCAAGAGGGACATTGGAAGGCTGTCCTCGGGACTGCACGGGCCAAGAGGGACATTGGATGGCTGTCCTTGGGACTGCACGGGTCTAGAGGGACGCCTGGAACGCTGTCCTCTGGACTGCACTGGCCTAGAGATACATTGGATGGCTGTCCTCAGGACTGCACGGGCCTAGAGGGACGCCTGGAACGCTGTCCTCGGGCCTGCACGGGCCTAGAGGGACATGGATGGCTGTCCTCAGGACTGCACGGGCCAAGAGGGACTTTGGATGGCTGTACTTGGGACAGCACGGGCCAAGAGGGACATTGGATGGCTGTCCTCGGGACTGCACAGGCCAAGAGGGACATTGGATGGCTGTCCTCGGGACTACAGGGGCCAAGAGGGACATTGGAAGGCTGTCCTCGGGACTGCACGGGCCAAGAGGGACATTGGATGGCTGTCCTTGGGACTGCACGGGTCTAGAGGGACGCCTGGAACGCTGTCCTCGGGACTGCACTGGCCTAGAGATACATTGGATGGCTGTCCTCAGGACTGCACGGGCCTAGATGGACGCCTGGAAGGCTGTCCTCGGGCCTGCACGGGCCTAGAGGGACATGGATGGCTGTCCTCAGGACTGCACGGGCAGAGAAGGAATCCTGGAACACTGTCCTTGGGCCTGAATGAACCAAGAGGGACACCTGGAACGCTGTCCTCTGGACTGCACGGGCCTAGAGGGACACCTGGAACGCTGTCCTCGGGACTGCACGAACCAAGAGGGATGCCTGGAACGCTGTTCTCTGGACTGCACGGGCAAAGATGGATGCTGGATGGCTGTCCTCGGGACTGCACGGGCTGAGAGGGACCCCTGGAACGCTGTCCTCTGGACTGCACGGGCCTAGAGGGATGTGGGATGGCTGTCCTCGGGACTGCACTGGCCAAGAGGGACACCTGGAACGCTGTCCTGTGGACTGCACGAGCACAGAGAGACTCCTGGAACACTCTCCTCGGGACTGCACGGGCTGAAGGGGAGGCCTGGAACACTGTCCTCGGGACTGCCCGGGCCCAGAGGGACATTGGATGGCTGTCCTCAGGACTGCATGGGCCGAGAGGGACTTTGGATGACTGTACTCGAAACTGTACAGGCCAAGAGGGACACCTGGAACACTGTCCTCGGGACTGCCCGGGCCGAGAGGGATATTGGATGGCTGTCCTCAGGACTGCACGGACCGAGTGGGACATTGGATGGCTGTCCTCAGAACTGCACTGGCCAAGAAGGACTCCTGGAAAACTGTCCTCGGGCCTGCAGGAACCAAGAGGGTCTCCTGAATACTGTTCTCCGGACTGCACTGGCCTAGAGGGACTCCTGGAACGCTGTCCTTGGGACTGCACTGGCCTAGAGAAACATTGGATGGCTGTGCTCAGGACTGCACGGGCCAAGAGGGACGCCTGGAACGCTGTCCTCGGGACTGCACGGGCCGAGAGGGACATTGGATGGCTGTTCTCGGGACTGCACGGAGCGATAGGGACGTTGGATGGCTGTCCTCGGGACTGCACAGGCCAAGAGGGACATTGGATGGCTGTCCTCGGGACTGCACGGGCCAAGAGTGACATTGGAAGGCTGTCCTCGGGACTGCACGGGCCAAGAGGGACATTGGATGGCTGTCCTCGGGACTGCACAGGCCTAGAGGGACGCCTGGAACGCTGTTCTCGGGACTGCACTGGCCTAGAGATACATTGGATGGCTGTCCTCAGAACTGCACGGGCCTAGAGGGACGCCTGGAACGCTGTCCTCGGGCCTGCACCGGCCTAGAGGGACATTGGATGGCTGTCCTGAGGACTGCATGGGCCTAGAGGGACGCCTGGAACGCTGTTCTCCGGACTACACGGGCCTAGAGGGACTCCTGGAACGCTGTCCTCGGGACTGCATGGGCCAAGGCGGACATTGGATGGCTGTCCTCAGGACTGCACTGGCCAAGAAGGACTCCTGGAACGCTGTCCTCGGGCCTGCACGAACCAAGAGGGTCTCCTGGAATGCTGTTCTCCGGACTGCACGGGCCTAGAGGGACGCCTGGAACACTGTTCTCCGGACTGCACAGGCCTAGAGGGACTCCTGGAACGCTGTCATCGGGACTGCACGGGACTAGAGGGACATTGGATGGCTGTCCTCGGGACTGCACGGGCCAAGAGGGACAATGGATGGCTGTCATCGGGACTGCACGGGCTGAGGGGGACGCCTGGAACGCTGTTATCAGGACTGCACTGGAATAGAGAAACATTGGATGGCTGTCCTCAGGACTGCACGGGCCAAGAGGGACACCTGGAACGCTGTTCTCCTGACTACCCGGGCCTAGAGGAACGCCTGGAACGCTGTCCTTGGGACTGCACGGGCCGAGAGGGACATTGGATGGCTGTCCTCGGGACTGCATGGGCTGAGAGGGACGTTGGATGTCTGTCCTCAGGACTGCACGGGCCAAGAGGGACTTTGGATGGCTGTACTTGGGACAGCACGGGCCAAGAGGGACGCCTGGAATGCTGTCCTAGGGACTGCACGGGCCAAGAGGGACCTTGGATGGCTATCTTTGGGACTGCACGGGCCAAGAGGGACGTTGGATGGCTGTCCTCGGACCTGCACGGGCCTAGAGGGACATTGGATGGCTGTCCTCTGGAATGCACGGGCCAAGAGGGACATTGGATGGCTGTCCTCAGGACTGCACAGGCCAAGAGGGACATTGGATGGCTGTCCTCGGGACTACAGGGGCCAAGAGGGACATTGGAAGGCTGTCCTCGGGACTGCACGGGCCAAGAGGGACATTGGATGGCTGTCCTTGGGACTGCACGGGTCTAGAGGGACGCCTGGAACGCTGTCCTCTGGACTGCACTGGCCTAGAGATACATTGGATGGCTGTCCTCAGGACTGCACGGGCCTAGAGGGACGCCTGGAACGCTGTCCTCTGGCCTGCACGGGCCTAGAGGGACATGGATGGCTGTCCTCAGGACTGCATGGGCCAAGAGGGACTTTGGTTGGCTGTACTTGGGACAGCACGGGCCAAGAGGGACGCCTGGAATGCTGTCCTAGGGACTGCACGGGCCAAGAGGGACCTTGGATGGCTATCCTTGGGACTGCACGGGCCAAGAGGGACGTTGGATGGCTGTCCTCGGACCTGCACGGGCCTAGAGGGACATTGGATGGCTGTCCTCTGGAATGCACGGGCCAAGAGGGACATTGGATGGCTGTCCTCAGGACTGCACAGGCCAAGAGGGACATTGGATGGCTGTCCTCGGGACTACAGGGGCCAAGAGGGACATTGGAAGCCTGTCCTCGGGACTGCACGGGCCAAGAGGGACATTGGATGGCTGTCCTTGGGACTGCACGGGTCTAGAGGGACGCCTGGAACGCTGTCCTCGGGACTGCACTGGCCTAGAGATACATTGGATGGCTGTCCTCAGGACTGCACGGGCCTAGAGGGACGCCTGGAACGCTGTCCTCCGGCCTGCACGGGCCTAGAGGGACATGGATGGCTGTCCTCAGGACGGTACGGGCAGAGAGGGAATCCTGGAACACTGTCCTTGGGCCTGAATGAACCAAGAGGGACACCTGGAACGCTGTCCTCTGGACAGCACGCGCCTAGAGGGAAACCTGGAACGGTGTCCTCGGGACTGCACGAACCAAGAGGGATGCCTGGAATGCTGTTCTCTGGACTGCACGGGCAAAGAAGGATGCTGGATGGCTGTCCTCGGGACTGCACGGGCCGAGAGGGACCCCTGGAACGTTGTCCTCTGGACTGCACGGGCCTAGAGGGATGTGGGATGGCTGTCCTCGGGACTGTACAGGCCAAGAGGGACACCTGGAACGCTGTCCTCGAAACTGCACAGGCCAAGAGGGACCTTGGATGGCTGTACTCTTGACTGCACGGAAAAGCGGGAGGTTGGATGGCTGTACTCGGGACTGCAATAGCCAAGACGGACGTTGGATGCCTGTCCTCGGGACTGCACGGGCCTAGAGGGATGTGGGATGGCTGTCCTCTGGAATGCACGGGCCAAGAGGGACATTGGAAGGCTGTCCTCGGGACTGCACGGGCCAAGAGGGACATTGGATGGCTGTCCTCGGGACTGCACAGGCCTAGAGGGACGCCTGGAACGCTGTTCTCGGGACTGCACTGGCCTAGAGATACATTGGATGGCTGTCCTCAGAACTGCACGGGCCTAGAGGGACGCCTGGAACGCTGTCCTCGGGCCTGCACCGGCCTAGAGGGACATTGGATGGCTGTCCTGAGGACTGCATGGGCCTAGAGGGACGCCTGGAACGCTGTTCTCCGGACTACACGGGCCTAGAGGGACTCCTGGAACGCTGTCCTCGGGACTGCATGGGCCGAGAGGGACATTGGATGGCTGTCCTCGGGACTGCACAGGCCGAGTGGGACATTGGATGGCTGTCCTCAGGACTGCACTGGCCAAGAAGGACTCCTGGAACGCTGTCCTCGGGCCTGCACGAACCAAGAGGGTCTCCTGGAATGCTGTTCTCCGGACTGCACGAGCCTAGAGGGACTCCTGGAACGCTGTCCTCGGGCCTCCACGAACCAAGAGGGACTCCTGGAACGCTGTCCTCGGGACAGCACAGGCCTAGAGGGACATTGATGGCTGTCCTCAGGATTGCACGGGCCTAGAGGGACGCCTGGAACACTGTTCTCCGGACTGCACAGGCCTAGAGGGACTCCTGTAACGCTGTCCTCAGGACTGCACGGGAATAGAGGGACATTGGATGGCTGTCCTCGGGACTGCACGGGCCAAGAGGGACATTGGATGGCTGTCATCCGGACTGCACGGGCAGAGGGGGACGCCTGGAACGCTGTTATCAGGACTGCACTGGCCTAGAGAAACATTGGATGGCTGTCCTCAGGACTGCACAGGCCAAGAGGGACACCTGGAACGCTGTTCTCCTGACTACCCGGGCCTAGAGGAACGCCTGGAACGCTGTCCTTGGGACTGCACGGGCCGAGAGGGACATTGGATGGCTGTCCTCGGGACTGCAGGGGCCGAGAGGGACGTTGGATGGCTGTCCTCAGGACTGCACGGGCCAAGAGGGACTTTGGATGGCTGTACTTGGGACACCACGGGCCAAGAGGGACGCCTGGAATGCTGTCCTAGGGACTGCACGGGCCAAGAGGGATGCCTGGAATGCTGTCCTAGGGACTGCACGGGCCAAGAGGGACCTTGGATGGCTATCCTTGGGACTGCACAGGCCAAGAGGGACGTTGGATGGCTGTCCTCGGACCTGCACGGGCCTAGAGGGACATTGGATGGCTGTCCTCTGGAATGCACGGGCCAAGAGGGACATTGGATGGCTGTCCTCAGGACTGCACAGGCCAAGAGGGACATTGGATGGCTGTCCTCGGGACTACAGGGGCCAAGAGGGACATTGGAAGGCTGTCCTCGGGACTGCACGGACCAAGAGGGACATTGGATGGCTGTCCTTGGGACTGCACGGGTCTAGAGGGACGCCTGGAACGCTGTCCTCTGGACTGCACTGGCCTAGAGATACATTGGATGGCTGTCCTCAGGACTGCACAGGCCTAGAGGGACGCCTGGAACGCAGTCCTCGGGCCTGCAAGGACCTAGAGGGACATGGATGGCTGTCCTCAGGACTGCACGGGCCAAGAGGGACTTTGGATGGCTGTACTTGGGACAGCACAGGCCAAGACGGACATTGGATGGCTGTCCTCGGGACTGCACAGGCCAAGAGGGACATTGGATGGCTGTCCTCGGGACTACAGGGGCCAAGAGGGACATTGGAAGGCTGTCCTCGGGACTGCACGGGCCAAGAGGGACATTGGATGGCTGTCCTTGGGACTGCACGGGTCTAGAGGGACTCCTGGAACGCTGTCCTCGGGACTGCACTGGCCTAGAGATACATTGGATGGCAGTCCTCAGGACTGCACGGGCCTAGAGGGACGCCTGCAAGGCTGTCCTCGGGCCTGCACGGGCCTAGAGGGACATTGGAAGGCTGTCCTCAGGACTGCACGGGCCTCGAGGGACGCCTGGAATGCTGTCCTCGGGCCTGCACGGGCCTAGAGGGACATTGGATGGCTATCCTCGGGACTGCACGGGCCGAGTGGGACATTGGATGGCTGTCCTCAGAACTGCACTGGCCAAGAAGGACTCCTGGAACACTGTCCTTGGGCCTGCACGAACCAAGAGAGTCTCCTGAATGCTGTTCTCCGGACTGCACTGGCCTAGAGGGACTCCTGGAACGCTGTCCTTGGGACTGCACTGGCTTAAAGGGACGTTGGATGGCTGTCCTCGGGACTGCATGGGCTAAGAGGGACTCCTCTACGCTGTCCTCATGACTACACGGGCCAAGAGTGACATTGAATGGCTGTCCTCGGGACTGCACGGATTGAGGGGGACGCCTGGAACGCTGTTCTCCGGACTGCTCTGGCCTAGAGATACATTGGATGGCTGTCCTCAGGACTGCACGGGTCTAGAGGGACGCCTGGAACACTGTCCTCGGGCCTCCACGAACCAAGAGGGATTCCTGGAACGCTGTCCTCGACTGCACGGGCCTAGAGAGACATTGGATGGCTGTCTTCAGGACTGCACGGGCCTAGAGGGATGCCTGGAACGCTGTTCTCCGGACTGCACGGGCCTAGAGGGACTCCGGGAACGCTGTCCTCGGGACTACACGGACCTAGAGGGACATTGGATGGCTGTCCTCGGGATTGCACGGGCCAAGAGGGACATTGTATGGCTGTCCTCGGGACTGCACGGGCCAAGAGGGACATTGGATGGCTGTCCTCGGGACTGCACGGGCCCAGAGGGACATTGGATGGCTGTCCTCGGGACTGCACGGGTCGAGAGGGACGTTGGATGGCTGTCGTCAGGACTGCATGGGCCAAGAGGGACTTTGGATTGCTATCTTCGGGACTGAACGGGCAAAGAGGGACATTTGATGGCTGTCCTCGGGACTGCACAGGCCAAGAGGGACATTTGATGGCTGTCCTCAAGAATGCACAGGCCAAGAGGGACATTGGATGGCTGTCCTCGGGACTGCACTAGCCAAGAGTGACATTGGAAGGCTGTCCTCGGGACTGCACGGGCCAAGAGGGACATTGGATGGCTGTCCTCGGGACTGCACAGGCCTAGAGGGACGCCTGGAACGCTGTTCTCGGGACTGCACTGGCCTAGAGATACATTGGAGGGCTGTCCTCAGAACTGCACGGGCCTAGAGGGACGCCTGGAACGCTGTTCTCCGGACTACACGGGCCTAGAGGGACTCCTGGAACGCTGTCCTCGGGACTGCATGGGCCGAGAGGGACATTGGATGGCTGTCCTCGGGACTGCACAGGCCGAGTGGGACATTGGATGGCTGTCCTCAGGACTGCACTGGCCAAGAAGGACTCCTGGAACGCTGTCCTCGGGCCTGCACGAACCAAGAGGGTCTCCTGGAATGCTGTTCTCCGGACTGCACGAGCCTAGAGGGACTCCTGGAACGCTGTCCTCGGGCCTCCACGAACCAAGAGGGACTCCTGGAACGCTGTCCTCGGGACAGCACAGGCCTAGAGGGACATTGATGGCTGTCCTCAGGATTGCACGGGCCTAGAGGGACGCCTGGAACACTGTTCTCCGGACTGCACAGGCCTAGAGGGACTCCTGGAACGCTGTCCTCAAGACTGCACGGGACTAGAGGGACATTGGATGGCTGTCCTCGGGACTGCACGGGCCAAGAGGGACATTGGATGGCTGTCATCCGGACTGCACGGGCTGAGGGGGACGCCTGGAACGCTGTTATCAGGACTGCACTGGCCTAGAGAAACATTGGATGGCTGTCCTCAGGACTGCACAGGCCAAGAGGGACACCTGGAACGATGTTCTCCTGACTACCCGGGCCTAGAGTAACGCCTGGAACGCTGTCCTTGGGACTGCACGGGCCAAGAGGGACATTGGATGGCTGTCCTCGGGACTGCAGGGGCCGAGAGGGACGTTGGATGGCTGTCCTCAGGACTGCACGGGCCAAGAGGGACTTTGGATGGCTGTACTTTGGACAGCACGGGCCAAGAGGGACGCCTGGAATGCTGTCCTAGGGACTGCACGGGCCAAGAGGGACCTTGGATGGCTATCCTTGGGACTGCACAGGCCAAGAGGGACGTTGGATGGCTGTCCTCGGACCTGCACGGGCCTAGAGGGACATTGGATGGCTGTCCTCTGGAATGCACGGGCCAAGAGGGACATTGGATGGCTGTCCTCAGGACTGCACAGGCCAAGAGGGACATTGGATGGCTGTCCTCGGGACTGCACGGGCCTAGAGGGATGCCTGGAACGCTGTCCTCGGGCCTGCACGGGCCTAGAGGGACATGGATGGCTGTCCTCAGGACTGCACGGGCCAAGAGGGACTTTGGATGGCTGTACTTGGGACAGCACGGGCCAAGAGGGACATTGGATGGCTGTCCTCGGGACTGCACAGGCCAAGAGGGACATTGGATGGCTGTCCTCGGGACTACAGGGGCCAAGAGGGACATTGGAAGGCTGTCTTCGGGACTGCACGGGCCAAGAGGGACATTGGATGGCTGTCCTTGGGACTGCACGGGTCTAGAGGGACGCCTGGAACGCTGTCCTCGGGACTGCACTGGCCTAGAGATACATTGGATGGCTGTCCTCAGGACTGCACGGGCCTAGAGGGACGCCTGGAAGGCTGTCCTCGGGCCTGCACGGGCCTAGAGGGACATGGATGGCTGTCCTCAGGACTGCACGGGCAGAGAGGGAATCCTGGAACACTGTCCTTGGGCCTGAATGAACCAAGAGGGACACCTGGAACGCTGTCCTCTGGACTGCACGGGCCTAGAGGGATGTGGGATGGCTGTCCTCGGGACTGCACGGGCCGAGAGGGACCCCTGGAACGCTGTCCTCGGGACTGCACGGGCCTAGAGGGATGTGGGATGGCTGTCCTCGGGACTGCACTGGCCAAGAGGGACACCTGGAACGCTGTCCTGTGGACTGCACGAGCACAGAGAGACTCCTGGAACACTCTCCTCGGGACTGCACGGGCTGAAGGGGAGGCCTGGAACACTGTCCTCGGGACTGCCCGGGCCCAGAGGGACATTGGATGGCTGTCCTCAGGACTGCATGGGCCGAGAGGGACTTTGGATGACTGTACTCGGGACTGTACAGGCCAAGAGGGACACCTGGAACGCTGTCCTCAGGACTGCCCGGGCCGAGAGGGATATTGGATGGCTGTCCTCAGGACTGCACGGACCGAGTGGGACATTGGATGGCTGTCCTCAGAACTGCACTGGCCAAGAAGGACTCCTGGAAAACTGTCCTCGGGCCTGCAGGAACCAAGAGGGTCTCCTGAATACTGTTCTCCGGACTGCACTGGCCTAGAGGGACTCCTGGAACGCTGTCCTTGGGACTGCACTGGCCTAGAGAAACATTGGATGGCTGTGCTCAGGACTGCACGGGCCAAGAGGGACGCCTGGAACGCTGTCCTCGGGACTGCACGGGCCGAGAGGGACATTGGATGGCTGTTCTCGGGACTGCACGGAGCGATAGGGACGTTGGATGGCTGTCCTCGGGACTGCACAGGCCAAGAGGGACATTGGATGGCTGTCCTCGGGACTGCACGGGCCAAGAGTGACATTGGAAGGCTGTCCTCGGGACTGCACGGGCCAAGAGGGACATTGGATGGCTGTCCTCGGGACTGCACAGGCCTAGAGGGACGCCTGGAACGCTGTTCTCGGGACTGCACTGGCCTAGAGATACATTGGATGGCTGTCCTCAGAACTGCACGGGCCTAGAGGGACGCCTGGAACGCTGTCCTCGGGCCTGCACCGGCCTAGAGGGACATTGGATGGCTGTCCTGAGGACTGCATGGGCCTAGAGGGACACCTGGAACGCTGTTCTCCGGACTACACGGGCCTAGAGGGACTCCTGGAACGCTGTCCTCGGGACTGCATGGGCCGAGAGGGACATTGGATGGCTGTCCTCGGGACTGCACGGGCCGAGTGGGACATTGGATGGCTGTCCTCAGGACTGCACTGGCCAAGAAGGACTCCTGGAACGCTGTCCTCGGGCCTGCACGAACCAAGAGGGTCTCCTGGAATGCTGTTCTCCGGACTGCCAGGTCAAGAGGGACTCCTTGAAAGCTGTCCTTGGGACTGCACGGGCATAGAGGGACATTGGATGGCTGTACTCGGGACTGCACTGGCCAAGAGGGATGCTTGGAACGCTGTCCTCGGGACTGCACGGGCCAAGAGGGACGTTGGATGGCTGTCCTCGGGACTGCACGAGCTGAGTGGGAAGCCTGGAAAGCTGTTCTCCGGACTGCCAGGTCAAGAGGGACTCCTTGAAAGCTGTCCTTGGGACTGCACGGGCATAGAGGGACATTGGATGGCTGTACTCGGGACTGCACTGGCCAAGAGGGATGCTTGGAACGCTGTCCTCGGGACTGCACGGGCCAAGAGGGACGTTGGATGGCTGTCCTCGGGACTGCACGAGCTGAGTGGGAAGCCTGGAAAGCTGTTCTCCGGACTGCACTGAGCTAGAGATACATTGTATGGCTGTCCTCGGGACTGCATGGGCCAAGAGGGATGTTGGATGGCTGTCCTGGAGATTGCACGTGCTGAGGGGGATGCCTGGAATGCTGTCCTCGGGACTGCACGGGCCGAGAGGGACTTTGGATGGCTGTACTCGGGACTGCACGGGCCTAGAGGGACGCCTGGAACGCTGTACTCAGGACTGCACTTGCCAAGAGGGATGCTTGGAACGTTATTCTCGGGACTGCACGGGCCAAGAGGGACGTTGAATGGCTGACCTCGGGACTGCACGGGCCAAGAGGGACGTTGGATGGCTGTCCTCGGGACTGCACGGGTCTAGAGGGATGCCTGGAACTCTGTCCTCTTGACTGCAGGGGCCTAGAGGGACAGCTGGAACTCTGTCCTCGGGACTGCACTGGCCGAGGGGGACGTTGGATGGCTGTCCACGGGACTGCAGTGGCCTAGAGGGATGTTGGATGGCTGTCCTCGGGCCTGCACGGGCCGAAAAGGACATTGGATGGCTGTCCTCGGGACTGCCCTGGCCAATGGGACTTTGGATGGCTGTCCACGGGAATGCACGGGCCGAGAGGGATGCCTGGAAAGCTGTCCTCGGGACTGCACGGGCTGAGGGGGACGCCTGGAAGCTGTCCTCGGGCCTGCACGAACCAAGATGGACGCTGGATTGCTGTCCTCGGCACTGCAGGGGCCTAGAGGGACATTGGATGGCTGTCCTCGGGACTGCACGGGCTTAGGGGGATGCCTGGAACGCTGTTCTCGGGACTGCACTGGCCTAGAGATACATTGGATGGCAGTCCTCAGAACTGCACGGGCATAGAGGGACGCCTGGAACGCTGTCCTCGGGCCTGCACGGGCCTAGAGGGACATTGGAAGGCTGTCCTCAGGACTGCACGGGCCTCGAGGGACGCCTGGAATGCTGTCCTCGGGCCTGCACGGGCCTAGAGGGACATTGGATGGCTATCCTCGGGACTGCACGGGCCGAGTGGGACATTGGATGGCTGTCCTCAGAACTGCACTGTCCAAGAAGGACTCCTGGAACACTGTCCTTGGGCCTGCACGAACCAAGAGAGTCTCCTGAATGCTGTTCTCCGGACTTCACTGGCCTAGAGGGACTCCTGGAACGCTGTCCTTGGGACTGCACTGGCTTAAAGGGACGTTGGATGGCTGTCCTCGGGACTGCACGGGCTAAGAGGGACTCCTCTACGCTGTCCTCATGACTACACGGGCCAAGAGTGACATTGAATGGCTGTCCTCGGGACTGCACGGATTGAGGGGGACGCCTGGAACGCTGTTCTCCGGACTGCTCTGGCCTAGAGATACATTGGATGGCTGTCCTCAGCACTGCACGGGTCTAGAGGGACGCCTGGAACACTGTCCTCGGGCCTCCACGAACCAAGAGGGATTCCTGGAACGCTGTCCTCGACTGCACGGGCCTAGAGGGACATTGGATGGCTGTCTTCAGGACTGCACGGGCCTAGAGGGATGCCTGGAACGCTGTTCTCCGGACTGCACGGGCCTAGAGGGACTCCGGGAACGCTGTCCTTGGGACTACACGGACCCAGAGGGACATTGGATGGCTGTCCTCGGGATTGCACGGGCCAAGAGGGACATTGGATGGCTGTCCTCGGGACTGCACGGGCCAAGAGGGACATTGGATGGCTGTCCTCGGGACTGCACGAGCCCAGAGGGACATTGGATGGCTGTCCTCGGGACTGCACGGGTCGAGAGGGACGTTGGATGGCTGTCGTCAGGACTGCATGGGCCAAGAGGGACTTTGGATTGCTATCTTCAGGACTGAACGGGCAAAGAGGGACATTTGATGGCTGTCCTCGGGACTGCACAGGCCAAGAGGGACATTTGATGGCTGTCCTCGGGAATGCACAGGCCAAGAGGGACATTGGATGGCTGTCCTCGGGACTGCACTAGCCAAGAGTGACATTGGAAGGCTGTCCTCGGGACTGCACGGGCCAAGAGGGACATTGGATGGCTGTCCTCGGGACTGCACAGGCCTAGAAGGACGCCTGGAACGCTGTTCTCGGGACTGCACTGGCCTAGAGATACATTGGATGCCTGTCCTCAGAACTGCACGGGCCTAGAGGGACGCCTGGAACGCTGTTCTCCGGACTACACGGGCCTAGAGGGACTCCTGGAAAGCTGTCCTCGGGACTGCATGGGCCGAGAGGGACATTGGATGGCTGTCCTCGGGACTGCACGGGCCGAGTGGGACATTGGATGGCTGTCCTCAGGACTGCACTGGCCAAGAAGGACTCCTGGAACGCTGTCCTCGGGCCTGCACGAACCAAGAGGGTCTCCTGGAATGCTGTTCTCCGGACTGCACGAGCCTAGAGGGACTCCTGGAACGCTGTCCTCGGGCCTCCACGAACCAAGAGGGACTCCTGGAACGCTGTCCTCGGGACAGCACAGGCCTAGAGGGACATTGATGGCTGTCCTCAGGATTGCACGGGCCTAGAGGGACGCCTGGAACACTGTTCTCCGGACTGCACAGGCCTAGAGGGACTCCTGGAACGCTGTCCTCAGGACTGCACGGGACTAGAGGGACATTGGATGGCTGTCCTCGGGACTGCACGGGCCAAGAGGGACATTGGATGGCTGTCATCCGGACTGCACGGGCTGAGGGGGACGCCTGGAACGCTGTTATCAGGACTGCACTGGCCTAGAGAAACATTGGATGGCTGTCCTCAGGACTGCACAGGCCAAGAGGGACACCTGGAACGATGTTCTCCTGACTACCCGGGCCTAGAGGAACGCCTGGAACGCTGTCCTTGGGACTGCACGGGCCGAGAGGGACATTGGATGGCTGTCCTCGGGACTGCAGGGGCCGAGAGGGACGTTGGATGGCTGTCCTCAGGACTGCACGGGCCAAGAGGGACTATGGATGGCTGTACTTGTTACAGCACGGGCCAAGAGGGACGCCTGGAATGCTGTCCTAGGGACTGCACGGGCCAAGAGGGACCTTGGATGGCTATCCTTGGGACTGCACAGGCCAAGAGGGACGTTGGATGGCTGTCCTCGGACCTGCACGGGCCTAGAGGGACATTGGATGGCTGTCCTCTGGAATGCACGGGCCAAGAGGGACATTGGATGGCTGTCCTCAGGACTGCACAGGCCAAGAGGGACATTGGATGGCTGTCCTCGGGACTACAGGGGCCAAGAGGGACATTGGAAGGCTGTCCTCGGGACTGCACGGGCCAAGAGGGACATTGGATGGCTGTCCTTGGGACTGCACGGGTCTAGAGGGACGCCTGGAACGCTGTCCTCTGGACTGCACTGGCCTAGAGATACATTGGATGGCTGTCCTCAGGACTGCACGGGCCTAGAGGGATGCCTGGAACGCTGTCCTCGGGCCTGCACGGGCCTAGAGGGACATGGATGGCTGTCCTCAGGACTGCACGGGCCAAGAGGGACTTTGGATGGCTGTACTTGGGACAGCACGGGCCAAGAGGGACATTGGATGGCTGTCCTCGGGACTGCACAGGCCAAGAGGGACATTGGATGGCTGTCCTCGGGACTACAGGGGCCAAGAGGGACATTGGAAGGCTGTCCTCGGGACTGCACGGGCCAAGAGGGACATTGGATGGCTGTCCTTGGGACTGCACGGGTCTAGAGGGACGCCTGGAACGCTGTCCTCGGGACTGCACTGGCCTAGAGATACATTGGATGGCTGTCCTCAGGACTGCACGGGCCTAGATGGACGCCTGGAAGGCTGTCCTCGGGCCTGCACGGGCCTAGAGGGACATGGATGGCTGTCCTCAGGACTGCACGGGCAGAGAAGGAATCCTGGAACACTGTCCTTGGGCCTGAATGAACCAAGAGGGACACCTGGAACGCTGTCCTCTGGACTGCACGGGCCTAGAGGGACACCTGGAACGCTGTCCTCGGGACTGCACGAACCAAGAGGGATGCCTGGAACGCTGTTCTCTGGACTGCACGGGCAAAGATGGATGCTGGATGGCTGTCCTCGGGACTGCACGGGCTGAGAGGGACCCCTGGAACGCTGTCCTCTGGACTGCACGGGCCTAGAGGGATGTGGGATGGCTGTCCTCGGGACTGCACTGGCCAAGAGGGACACCTGGAACGCTGTCCTGTGGACTGCACGAGCACAGAGAGACTCCTGGAACACTCTCCTCGGGACTGCACGGGCTGAAGGGGAGGCCTGGAACACTGTCCTCGGGACTGCCCGGGCCCAGAGGGACATTGGATGGCTGTCCTCAGGACTGCATGGGCCGAGAGGGACTTTGGATGACTGTACTCGGGACTGTACAGGCCAAGAGGGACACCTGGAACGCTGTCCTCGGGACTGCCCGGGCCGAGAGGGATATTGGATGGCTGTCCTCAGGACTGCACGGACCGAGTGGGACATTGGATGGCTGTCCTCAGAACTGCACTGGCCAAGAAGGACTCCTGGAAAACTGTCCTCGGGCCTGCAGGAACCAAGAGGGTCTCCTGAATACTGTTCTCCGGACTGCACTGGCCTAGAGGGACTCCTGGAACGCTGTCCTTGGGACTGCACTGGCCTAGAGAAACATTGGATGGCTGTGCTCAGGACTGCACGGGCCAAGAGGGACGCCTGGAACGCTGTCCTCGGGACTGCACGGGCCGAGAGGGACATTGGATGGCTGTTCTCGGGACTGCACGGAGCGATAGGGACGTTGGATGGCTGTCCTCGGGACTGCACAGGCCAAGAGGGACATTGGATGGCTGTCCTCGGGACTGCACGGGCCAAGAGTGACATTGGAAGGCTGTCCTCGGGACTGCACGGGCCAAGAGGGACATTGGATGGCTGTCCTCGGGACTGCACAGGCCTAGAGGGACGCCTGGAACGCTGTTCTCGGGACTGCACTGGCCTAGAGATACATTGGATGGCTGTCCTCAGAACTGCACGGGCCTAGAGGGACGCCTGGAACGCTGTCCTCGGGCCTGCACCGGCCTAGAGGGACATTGGATGGCTGTCCTGAGGACTGCATGGGCCTAGAGGGACGCCTGGAACGCTGTTCTCCGGACTACACGGGCCTAGAGGGACTCCTGGAACGCTGTCCTCGGGACTGCATGGGCCAAGGCGGACATTGGATGGCTGTCCTCAGGACTGCACTGGCCAAGAAGGACTCCTGGAACGCTGTCCTCGGGCCTGCACGAACCAAGAGGGTCTCCTGGAATGCTGTTCTCCGGACTGCACGGGCCTAGAGGGACGCCTGGAACACTGTTCTCCGGACTGCACAGGCCTAGAGGGACTCCTGGAACGCTGTCATCGGGACTGCACGGGACTAGAGGGACATTGGATGGCTGTCCTCGGGACTGCACGGGCCAAGAGGGACAATGGATGGCTGTCATCGGGACTGCACGGGCTGAGGGGGACGCCTGGAACGCTGTTATCAGGACTGCACTGGAATAGAGAAACATTGGATGGCTGTCCTCAGGACTGCACGGGCCAAGAGGGACACCTGGAACGCTGTTCTCCTGACTACCCGGGCCTAGAGGAACGCCTGGAACGCTGTCCTTGGGACTGCACGGGCCGAGAGGGACATTGGATGGCTGTCCTCGGGACTGCATGGGCTGAGAGGGACGTTGGATGTCTGTCCTCAGGACTGCACGGGCCAAGAGGGACTTTGGATGGCTGTACTTGGGACAGCACGGGCCAAGAGGGACGCCTGGAATGCTGTCCTAGGGACTGCACGGGCCAAGAGGGACCTTGGATGGCTATCTTTGGGACTGCACGGGCCAAGAGGGACGTTGGATGGCTGTCCTCGGACCTGCACGGGCCTAGAGGGACATTGGATGGCTGTCCTCTGGAATGCACGGGCCAAGAGGGACATTGGATGGCTGTCCTCAGGACTGCACAGGCCAAGAGGGACATTGGATGGCTGTCCTCGGGACTACAGGGGCCAAGAGGGACATTGGAAGGCTGTCCTCGGGACTGCACGGGCCAAGAGGGACATTGGATGGCTGTCCTTGGGACTGCACGGGTCTAGAGGGACGCCTGGAACGCTGTCCTCTGGACTGCACTGGCCTAGAGATACATTGGATGGCTGTCCTCAGGACTGCACGGGCCTAGAGGGACGCCTGGAACGCTGTCCTCTGGCCTGCACGGGCCTAGAGGGACATGGATGGCTGTCCTCAGGACTGCATGGGCCAAGAGGGACTTTGGTTGGCTGTACTTGGGACAGCACGGGCCAAGAGGGACGCCTGGAATGCTGTCCTAGGGACTGTACGGGCCAAGAGGGACCTTGGATGGCTATCCTTGGGACTGCACGGGCCAAGAGGGACGTTGGATGGCTGTCCTCGGACCTGCACGGGCCTAGAGGGACATTGGATGGCTGTCCTCTGGAATGCACGGGCCAAGAGGGACATTGGATGGCTGTCCTCAGGACTGCACAGGCCAAGAGGGACATTGGATGGCTGTCCTCGGGACTACAGGGGCCAAGAGGGACATTGGAAGCCTGTCCTCGGGACTGCACGGGCCAAGAGGGACATTGGATGGCTGTCCTTGGGACTGCACGGGTCTAGAGGGACGCCTGGAACGCTGTCCTCGGGACTGCACTGGCCTAGAGATACATTGGATGGCTGTCCTCAGGACTGCACGGGCCTAGAGGGACGCCTGGAACGCTGTCCTCCGGCCTGCACGGGCCTAGAGGGACATGGATGGCTGTCCTCAGGACGGTACGGGCAGAGAGGGAATCCTGGAACACTGTCCTTGGGCCTGAATGAACCAAGAGGGACACCTGGAACGCTGTCCTCTGGACAGCACGCGCCTAGAGGGAAACCTGGAACGGTGTCCTCGGGACTGCACGAACCAAGAGGGATGCCTGGAATGCTGTTCTCTGGACTGCACGGGCAAAGAAGGATGCTGGATGGCTGTCCTCGGGACTGCACGGGACGAGAGGGACCCCTGGAACGTTGTCCTCTGGACTGCATGGGCCTAGAGGGATGTGGGATGGCTGTCCTCGGGACTGTACAGGCCAAGAGGGACACCTGGAACGCTGTCCTCGAAACTGCACAGGCCAAGAGGGACCTTGGATGGCTGTACTCTTGACTGCACGGAAAAGCGGGAGGTTGGATGGCTGTACTCGGGACTGCAATAGCCAAGACGGACGTTGGATGCCTGTCCTCGGGACTGCACGGGCCTAGAGGGATGTGGGATGGCTGTCCTCTGGAATGCACGGGCCAAGAGGGACATTGGAAGGCTGTCCTCGGGACTGCACGGGCCAAGAGGGACATTGGATGGCTGTCCTCGGGACTGCACAGGCCTAGAGGGACGCCTGGAACGCTGTTCTCGGGACTGCACTGGCCTAGAGATACATTGGATGGCTGTCCTCAGAACTGCACGGGCCTAGAGGGACGCCTGGAACGCTGTCCTCGGGCCTGCACCGGCCTAGAGGGACATTGGATGGCTGTCCTGAGGACTGCATGGGCCTAGAGGGACGCCTGGAACGCTGTTCTCCGGACTACACGGGCCTAGAGGGACTCCTGGAACGCTGTCCTCGGGACTGCATGGGCCGAGAGGGACATTGGATGGCTGTCCTCGGGACTGCACAGGCCGAGTGGGACATTGGATGGCTGTCCTCAGGACTGCACTGGCCAAGAAGGACTCCTGGAACGCTGTCCTCGGGCCTGCACGAACCAAGAGGGTCTCCTGGAATGCTGTTCTCCGGACTGCACGAGCCTAGAGGGACTCCTGGAACGCTGTCCTCGGGCCTCCACGAACCAAGAGGGACTCCTGGAACGCTGTCCTCGGGACAGCACAGGCCTAGAGGGACATTGATGGCTGTCCTCAGGATTGCACGGGCCTAGAGGGACGCCTGGAACACTGTTCTCCGGACTGCACAGGCCTAGAGGGACTCCTGTAACGCTGTCCTCAGGACTGCACGGGAATAGAGGGACATTGGATGGCTGTCCTCGGGACTGCACGGGCCAAGAGGGACATTGGATGGCTGTCATCCGGACTGCACGGGCAGAGGGGGACGCCTGGAACGCTGTTATCAGGACTGCACTGGCCTAGAGAAACATTGGATGGCTGTCCTCAGGACTGCACAGGCCAAGAGGGACACCTGGAACGCTGTTCTCCTGACTACCCGGGCCTAGAGGAACGCCTGGAACGCTGTCCTTGGGACTGCACGGGCCGAGAGGGACATTGGATGGCTGTCCTCGGGACTGCAGGGGCCGAGAGGGACGTTGGATGGCTGTCCTCAGGACTGCACGGGCCAAGAGGGACTTTGGATGGCTGTACTTGGGACACCACGGGCAAAGAGGGACGCCTGGAATGCTGTCCTAGGGACTGCACGGGCCAAGAGGGATGCCTGGAATGCTGTCCTAGGGACTGCACGGGCCAAGAGGGACCTTGGATGGCTATCCTTGGGACTGCACAGGCCAAGAGGGACGTTGGATGGCTGTCCTCGGACCTGCACGGGCCTAGAGGGACATTGGATGGCTGTCCTCTGGAATGCACGGGCCAAGAGGGACATTGGATGGCTGTCCTCAGGACTGCACAGGCCAAGAGGGACATTGGATGGCTGTCCTCGGGACTACAGGGGCCAAGAGGGACATTGGAAGGCTGTCCTCGGGACTGCACGGACCAAGAGGGACATTGGATGGCTGTCCTTGGGACTGCACGGGTCTAGATGGACGCCTGGAACGCTGTCCTCTGGACTGCACTGGCCTAGAGATACATTGGATGGCTGTCCTCAGGACTGCACAGGCCTAGAGGGACGCCTGGAACGCAGTCCTCGGGCCTGCACGGACCTAGAGGGACATGGATGGCTGTCCTCAGGACTGCACGGGCCAAGAGGGACTTTGGATGGCTGTACTTGGGACAGCACAGGCCAAGACGGACATTGGATGGCTGTCCTCGGGACTGCACAGGCCAAGAGGGACATTGGATGGCTGTCCTCGGGACTACAGGGGCCAAGAGGGACATTGGAAGGCTGTCCTCGGGACTGCACGGGCCAAGAGGGACATTGGATGGCTGTCCTTGGGACTGCACGGGTCTAGAGGGACTCCTGGAACGCTGTCCTCGGGACTGCACTGGCCTAGAGATACATTGGATGGCAGTCCTCAGGACTGCACGGGCCTAGAGGGACGCCTGCAAGGCTGTCCTCGGGCCTGCACGGGCCTAGAGGGACATTGGAAGGCTGTCCTCAGGACTGCACGGGCCTCGAGGGACGCCTGGAATGCTGTCCTCGGGCCTGCACGGGCCTAGAGGGACATTGGATGGCTATCCTCGGGACTGCACGGGCCGAGTGGGACATTGGATGGCTGTCCTCAGAACTGCACTGGCCAAGAAGGACTCCTGGAACACTGTCCTTGGGCCTGCACGAACCAAGAGAGTCTCCTGAATGCTGTTCTCCGGACTGCACTGGCCTAGAGGGACTCCTGGAACGCTGTCCTTGGGACTGCACTGGCTTAAAGGGACGTTGGATGGCTGTCCTCGGGACTGCATGGGCTAAGAGGGACTCCTCTACGCTGTCCTCATGACTACACGGGCCAAGAGTGACATTGAATGGCTGTCCTCGGGACTGCACGGATTGAGGGGGACGCCTGGAACGCTGTTCTCCGGACTGCTCTGGCCTAGAGATACATTGGATGGCTGTCCTCAGGACTGCACGGGTCTAGAGGGACGCCTGGAACACTGTCCTCGGGCCTCCACGAACCAAGAGGGATTCCTGGAACGCTGTCCTCGACTGCACGGGCCTAGAGAGACATTGGATGGCTGTCTTCAGGACTGCACGGGCCTAGAGGGATGCCTGGAACGCTGTTCTCCGGACTGCACGGGCCTAGAGGGACTCCGGGAACGCTGTCCTCGGGACTACACGGACCTAGAGGGACATTGGATGGCTGTCCTCGGGATTGCACGGGCCAAGAGGGACATTGGATGGCTGTCCTCGGGACTGCACGGGCCAAGAGGGACATTGGATGGCTGTCCTCGGGACTGCACGGGCCCAGAGGGACATTGGATGGCTGTCCTCGGGACTGCACGGGTCGAGAGGGACGTTGGATGGCTGTCGTCAGGACTGCATGGGCCAAGAGGGACTTTGGATTGCTATCTTCGGGACTGAACGGGCAAAGAGGGACATTTGATGGCTGTCCTCGGGACTGCACAGGCCAAGAGGGACATTTGATGGCTGTCCTCAAGAATGCACAGGCCAAGAGGGACATTGGATGGCTGTCCTCGGGACTGCACTAGCCAAGAGTGACATTGGAAGGCTGTCCTCGGGACTGCACGGGCCAAGAGGGACATTGGATGGCTGTCCTCGGGACTGCACAGGCCTAGAGGGACGCCTGGAACGCTGTTCTCGGGACTGCACTGGCCTAGAGATACATTGGATGGCTGTCCTCAGAACTGCACGGGCCTAGAGGGACGCCTGGAACGCTGTTCTCCGGACTACACGGGCCTAGAGGGACTCCTGGAACGCTGTCCTCGGGACTGCATGGGCCGAGAGGGACATTGGATGGCTGTCCTCGGGACTGCACAGGCCGAGTGGGACATTGGATGGCTGTCCTCAGGACTGCACTGGCCAAGAAGGACTCCTGGAACGCTGTCCTCGGGCCTGCACGAACCAAGAGGGTCTCCTGGAATGCTGTTCTCCGGACTGCACGAGCCTAGAGGGACTCCTGGAACGCTGTCCTCGGGCCTCCACGAACCAAGAGGGACTCCTGGAACGCTGTCCTCGGGACAGCACAGGCCTAGAGGGACATTGATGGCTGTCCTCAGGATTGCACGGGCCTAGAGGGACGCCTGGAACACTGTTCTCCGGACTGCACAGGCCTAGAGGGACTCCTGGAACGCTGTCCTCAGGACTGCACGGGACTAGAGGGACATTGGATGGCTGTCCTCGGGACTGCACGGGCCAAGAGGGACATTGGATGGCTGTCATCCGGACTGCACGGGCTGAGGGGGACGCCTGGAACGCTGTTATCAGGACTGCACTGGCCTAGAGAAACATTGGATGGCTGTCCTCAGGACTGCACAGGCCAAGAGGGACACCTGGAACGATGTTCTCCTGACTACCCGGGCCTAGAGTAACGCCTGGAACGCTGTCCTTGGGACTGCACGGGCCAAGAGGGACATTGGATGGCTGTCCTCGGGACTGCAGGGGCCGAGAGGGACGTTGGATGGCTGTCCTCAGGACTGCACGGGCCAAGAGGGACTTTGGATGGCTGTACTTTGGACAGCACGGGCCAAGAGGGACGCCTGGAATGCTGTCCTAGGGACTGCACGGGCCAAGAGGGACCTTGGATGGCTATCCTTGGGACTGCACAGGCCAAGAGGGACGTTGGATGGCTGTCCTCGGACCTGCACGGGCCTAGAGGGACATTGGATGGCTGTCCTCTGGAATGCACGGGCCAAGAGGGACATTGGATGGCTGTCCTCAGGACTGCACAGGCCAAGAGGGACATTGGATGGCTGTCCTCGGGACTGCACGGGCCTAGAGGGATGCCTGGAACGCTGTCCTCGGGCCTGCACGGGCCTAGAGGGACATGGATGGCTGTCCTCAGGACTGCACGGGCCAAGAGGGACTTTGGATGGCTGTACTTGGGACAGCACGGGCCAAGAGGGACATTGGATGGCTGTCCTCGGGACTGCACAGGCCAAGAGGGACATTGGATGGCTGTCCTCGGGACTACAGGGGCCAAGAGGGACATTGGAAGGCTGTCTTCGGGACTGCACGGGCCAAGAGGGACATTGGATGGCTGTCCTTGGGACTGCACGGGTCTAGAGGGACGCCTGGAACGCTGTCCTCGGGACTGCACTGGCCTAGAGATACATTGGATGGCTGTCCTCAGGACTGCACGGGCCTAGAGGGACGCCTGGAAGGCTGTCCTCGGGCCTGCACGGGCCTAGAGGGACATGGATGGCTGTCCTCAGGACTGCACGGGCAGAGAGGGAATCCTGGAACACTGTCCTTGGGCCTGAATGAACCAAGAGGGACACCTGGAACGCTGTCCTCTGGACTGCACGGGCCTAGAGGGATGTGGGATGGCTGTCCTCGGGACTGCACGGGCCGAGAGGGACCCCTGGAACGCTGTCCTCGGGACTGCACGGGCCTAGAGGGATGTGGGATGGCTGTCCTCGGGACTGCACTGGCCAAGAGGGACACCTGGAACGCTGTCCTGTGGACTGCACGAGCACAGAGAGACTCCTGGAACACTCTCCTCGGGACTGCACGGGCTGAAGGGGAGGCCTGGAACACTGTCCTCGGGACTGCCCGGGCCCAGAGGGACATTGGATGGCTGTCCTCAGGACTGCATGGGCCGAGAGGGACTTTGGATGACTGTACTCGGGACTGTACAGGCCAAGAGGGACACCTGGAACGCTGTCCTCAGGACTGCCCGGGCCAAGAGGGATATTGGATGGCTGTCCTCAGGACTGCACGGACCGAGTGGGACATTGGATGGCTGTCCTCAGAACTGCACTGGCCAAGAAGGACTCCTGGAAAACTGTCCTCGGGCCTGCAGGAACCAAGAGGGTCTCCTGAATACTGTTCTCCGGACTGCACTGGCCTAGAGGGACTCCTGGAACGCTGTCCTTGGGACTGCACTGGCCTAGAGAAACATTGGATGGCTGTGCTCAGGACTGCACGGGCCAAGAGGGACGCCTGGAACGCTGTCCTCGGGACTGCACGGGCCGAGAGGGACATTGGATGGCTGTTCTCGGGACTGCACGGAGCGATAGGGACGTTGGATGGCTGTCCTCGGGACTGCACAGGCCAAGAGGGACATTGGATGGCTGTCCTCGGGACTGCACGGGCCAAGAGTGACATTGGAAGGCTGTCCTCGGGACTGCACGGGCCAAGAGGGACATTGGATGGCTGTCCTCGGGACTGCACAGGCCTAGAGGGACGCCTGGAACGCTGTTCTCGGGACTGCACTGGCCTAGAGATACATTGGATGGCTGTCCTCAGAACTGCACGGGCCTAGAGGGACGCCTGGAACGCTGTCCTCGGGCCTGCACCGGCCTAGAGGGACATTGGATGGCTGTCCTGAGGACTGCATGGGCCTAGAGGGACGCCTGGAACGCTGTTCTCCGGACTACACGGGCCTAGAGGGACTCCTGGAACGCTGTCCTCGGGACTGCATGGGCCGAGAGGGACATTGGATGGCTGTCCTCGGGACTGCACGGGCCGAGTGGGACATTGGATGGCTGTCCTCAGGACTGCACTGGCCAAGAAGGACTCCTGGAACGCTGTCCTCGGGCCTGCACGAACCAAGAGGGTCTCCTGGAATGCTGTTCTCCGGACTGCACGGGCCTAGAGGGACGCCTGGAACACTGTTCTCCGGACTGCACAGGCCTAGAGGGACTCCTGGAATGCTGTCTTCGGGACTGCACGGGACTAGAGGGACATTGGATGGCTGTCCTCGGGACTGCACGGGCCAAGAGGGACAATGGATGGCTGTCATCGGGACTGCACGGGCTAAGGGGGACGCCTGGAACGCTGTTATCAGGACTGCACTGGAATAGAGAAACATTGGATGGCTGTCCTCAGGACTGCACGGGCCAAGAGGGACACCTGGAACGCTGTTCTCCTCACTACCCGGGCCTAGAGGAATGCCTGGAACGCTGTCCTTGGGACTGCACGGGCCGAGAGGGACATTGGATGGCTGTCCTCGGGACTGCACGGGCTGAGAGGGACGTTGGATGTCTGTCCTCAGGACTGCACGGGCCAAGAGGGACTTTGGATGGCTGTACTTGGGACAGCACGGGCCAAGAGGGACGCCTGGAATGCTGTCCTAGGGACTGCACGGGCCAAGAGGGACCTTGGATGGCTATCTTTGGGACTGCACGGGCCAAGAGGGACGTTGGATGGCTGTCCTCGGACCTGCACGGGCCTAGAGGGACATTGGATGGCTGTCCTCTGGAATGCACGGGCCAAGAGGGACATTGGATGGCTGTCCTCAGGACTGCACAGGCCAAGAGGGACATTGGATGGCTGTCCTCGGGACTACAGGGGCCAAGAGGGACATTGGAAGGCTGTCCTCGGGACTGCACGGGCCAAGAGGGACATTGGATGGCTGTCCTTGGGACTGCACGGGTCTAGAGGGACGCCTGGAACGCTGTCCTCTGGACTGCACTGGCCTAGAGATACATTGGATGGCTGTCCTCAGGACTGCACGGGCCTAGAGGGATGCCTGGAACGCTGTCCTCGGGCCTGCACGGGCCTAGAGGGACATGGATGGCTGTCCTCAGGACTGCATGGGCCAAGAGGGACTTTGGTTGGCTGTACTTGGGACAGCACGGGCCAAGAGGGACGCCTGGAATGCTGTCCTAGGGACTGCACGGGCCAAGAGGGACCTTGGATGGCTATCCTTGGGACTGCACGGGCCAAGAGGGACGTTGGATGGCTGTCCTCGGACCTGCACGGGCCTAGAGGGACATTGGATGGCTGTCCTCTGGAATGCACGGGCCAAGAGGGACATTGGATGGCTGTCCTCAGGACTGCACAGGCCAAGAGGGACATTGGATGGCTGTCCTCGGGACTACAGGGGCCAAGAGGGACATTGGAAGGCTGTCCTCAGGACTGCACGGGCCAAGAGGGACATTGGATGGCTGTCCTTGGGACTGCACGGGTCTAGAGGGACGCCTGGAACGCTGTCCTCGGGACTGCACTGGCCTAGAGATACATTGGATGGCTGTCCTCAGGACTGCACGGGCCTAGAGGGACGCCTGGAACGCAGTCCTCCGGCCTGCACGGGCCTAGAGGGACATGGATGGCTGTCCTCAGGATGGTACGGGCAGAGAGGGAATCCTGGAACACTGTCCTTGGGCCTGAATGAACCAAGAGGGACACCTGGAACGCTGTCCTCTGGACAGCACGCGCCTAGAGGGAAACCTGGAACGGTGTCCTCGGGACTGCACTAACCAAGAGGGATGCCTGGAATGCTGTTCTCTGGACTGCACGGGCAAAGAAGGATGCTGGATGGCTGTCCTGGGACTGCACGGGCCGAGAGGGACCCCTGGAACGTTGTCCTCGGGACTGCACGGGCCTAGAGGGATGTGGGATGGCTGTCCTCGGGACTGCACTGGCCAAGAGGGACACCTGGAACGCTGTCCTGTGGACTGCACAAGCCCAGAGAGACTCCTGGAACGCTGTCCTCGGGACTGCACGGGCTGAAGGGGAGGCCTGGAACACTGTCCTCGGGACTGCCCGGGCCGAGAGGGACATTGGATGGCTGTCCTCAGGACTGCATGGGCCGAGAGGGACTTTGGATGACTGTACTCGGGACTATACAGGCCAAGAGGGACACCTGGAACGCTGTCCTCGAAACTGCACAGGCCAAGAGGGACCTTGGATGGCTGTACTCTTGACTGCACGGAAAAGCGGGAGGTTGGATGGCTGTACTCGGGACTGCATGGGCCAAGACGGACGTTGGATGCCTGTCCTCGGGACTGCACGGGCCTAGAGGGATGTGGGATGGCTGTCCTCTGGAATGCACGGGCCAAGAGGGACATTGGAAGGCTGTCCTCGGGACTGCACGGGCCAAGAGGGACATTGGATGGCTGTCCTCGGGACTGCACAGGCCTAGAGGGACGCCTGGAACGCTGTTCTCGGGACTGCACTGGCCTAGAGATACATTGGATGGCTGTCCTCAGAACTGCACGGGCCTAGAGGGACGCCTGGAACGCTGTCCTCGGGCCTGCACCGGCCTAGAGGGACATTGGATGGCTGTCCTGAGGACTGCATGGGCCTAGAGGGACGCCTGGAACGCTGTTCTCCGGACTACACGGGCCTAGAGGGACTCCTGGAACGCTGTCCTCGGGACTGCATGGGCCGAGAGGGACATTGGATGGCTGTCCTCGGGACTGCACGGGCCAAGTGGGACATTGGATGGCTGTCCTCAGGACTGCACTGGCCAAGAAGGACTCCTGGAACGCTGTCCTCGGGCCTGCACGAACCAAGAGGGTCTCCTGGAATGCTGTTCTCCGGACTGCACGGGAATAGAGGGACATTGATGGCTGTCCTCAGGATTGCACGGGCCTAGAGGGACGCCTGGAACACTGTTCTCCGGACTGCACAGGCCTAGAGGGACTTCTGGAACGCTGTCCTCAGGACTGCACGGGAATAGAGGGACATTGGATGGCTGTCCTCGGGACTGCACGGGCCAAGAGGGACATTGGATGGCTGTCATCCGGACTGCACGGGCAGAGGGGGACGCCTGGAACGCTGTTATCAGGACTGCACTGGCCTAGAGAAACATTGGATGGCTGTCCTCAGGACTGCACAGGCCAAGAGGGACACCTGGAACGCTGTTCTCCTGACTACCCGGGCCTAGAGGAACGCCTGGAACGCTGTCCTTGGGACTGCACGGGCCGAGAGGGACATTGGATGGCTGTCCTCGGGACTGCAGGGGCCGAGAGGGACGTTGGATGGCTGTCCTCAGGACTGCACGGGCCAAGAGGGACTTTGGATGGCTGTACTTGGGACACCACGGGCCAAGAAGGACGCCTGGAATGCTGTCCTAGGGACTGCACGGGCCAAGAGGGATGCCTGGAATGCTGTCCTAGGGACTGCACGGGCCAAGAGGGACCTTGGATGGCTATCCTTGGGACTGCACAGGCCAAGAGGGACGTTGGATGGCTGTCCTCGGACCTGCACGGGCCTAGAGGGACATTGGATGGCTGTCCTCTGGAATGCACGGGCCAAGAGGGACATTGGATGGCTGTCCTCAGGACTGCACAGGCCAAGAGGGACATTGGATGGCTGTCCTCGGGACTACAGGGGCCAAGAGGGACATTGGAAGGCTGTCCTCGGGACTGCACGGACCAAGAGGGACATTGGATGGCTGTCCTTGGGACTGCACGGGTCTAGAGGGACGCCTGGAACGCTGTCCTCTGGACTGCACTGGCCTAGAGATACATTGGATGGCTGTCCTCAGGACTGCACAGGCCTAGAGGGACGCCTGGAACGCTGTCCTCGGGCCTGCACGGACCTAGAGGGACATGGATGGCTGTCCTCAGGACTGCACGGGCCAAGAGGGACTTTGGATGGCTGTACTTGGGACAGCACGGGCCAAGAGGGACATTGGATGGCTGTCCTCGGGACTGCACAGGCCAAGAGGGACATTGGATGGCTGTCCTCGGGACTACAGGGGCCAAGAGGGACATTGGAAGGCTGTCCTCGGGACTGCACGGGCCAAGAGGGACATTGGATGGCTGTCCTTGGGACTGCACGGGTCTAGAGGGACTCCTGGAACGCTGTCCTCGGGACTGCACTGGCCTAGAGATACATTGGATGGCAGTCCTCAGGACTGCACGGGCCTAGAGGGACGCCTGCAAAGCTGTCCTCGGGCCTGCACGGGCCTAGAGGGACATTGGAAGGCTGTCCTCAGGACTGCACGGGCCTCGAGGGACGCCTGGAATGCTGTCCTCGGGCCTGCACGGGCCTAGAGGGACATTGGATGGCTATCCTCGGGACTGCACGGGCCGAGAGGGACATTGGATGGCTGTCCTCGGGACTGCAGGGGCCGAGAGGGACGTTGGATGGCTGTCCTCAGGACTGCACGGGCCAAGAGGGACTTTGGATGGCTGTACTTGGGACACCACGGGCCAAGAGGGACGCCTGGAATGCTGTCCTAGGGACTGCACGGGCCAAGAGGGATGCCTGGAATGCTGTCCTAGGGACTGCACGGGCCAAGAGGGACCTTGGATGGCTATCCTTGGGACTGCACAGGCCAAGAGGGACGTTGGATGGCTGTCCTCGGACCTGCACGGGCCTAGAGGGACATTGGATGGCTGTCCTCTGGAATGCACGGGCCAAGAGGGACATTGGATGGCTGTCCTCAGGACTGCACAGGCCAAGAGGGACATTGGATGGCTGTCCTCGGGACTACAGGGGCCAAGAGGGACATTGGAAGGCTGTCCTCGGGACTGCACGGGCCAAGAGGGACATTGGATGGCTGTCCTTGGGACTGCACGGGTCTAGAGGGACGCCTGGAACGCTGTCCTCTGGACTGCACTGGCCTAGAGATACATTGGATGGCTGTCCTCAGGACTGCACAGGCCTAGAGGGACGCCTGGAACGCTGTCCTCGGGCCTGCACGGACCTAGAGGGACATGGATGGCTGTCCTCAGGACTGCACGGGCCAAGAGGGACTTTGGATGGCTGTACTTGGGACAGCACGGGCCAAGAGGGACATTGGATGGCTGTCCTCGGGACTGCACAGGCCAAGAGGGACATTGGATGGCTGTCCTCGGGACTACAGGGGCCAAGAGGGACATTGGAAGGCTGTCCTCGGGACTGCACGGGCCAAGAGGGACATTGGATGGCTGTCCTCGGGACTACAGGGGCCAAGAGGGACATTGGAAGGCTGTCCTCGGGACTGCACGGGCCAAGAGGGACATTGGATGGCTGTCCTTGGGACTGCACGGGTCTAGAGGGACTCCTGGAACGCTGTCCTCGGGACTGCACTGGCCTAGAGATACATTGGATGGCAGTCTTCAGGACTGCACGGGCCTAGAGGGACGCCTGCAAGGCTGTCCTCGGGCCTGCACGGGCCTAGAGGGACATTGGAAGGCTGTCCTCAGGACTGCACGGGCCTCGAGGGACGCCTGGAATGCTGTCCTCGGGCCTGCACGGGCCTAGAGGGACATTGGATGGCTATCCTCGGGACTGCACGGGCCGAGTGGGACATTGGATGGCTGTCCTCAGAACTGCACTGGCCAAGAAGGACTCCTGGAACACTGTCCTTGGGCCTGCACGAACCAAGAGAGTCTCCTGAATGCTGTTCTCCGGACTGCACTGGCCTAGAGGGACTCCTGGAACGCTGTCCTTGGGACTGCACTGGCTTAAAGGGACGTTGGATGGCTGTCCTCGGGACTGCATGGGCTAAGAGGGACTCCTCTACGCTGTCCTCATGACTACACGGGCCAAGAGTGACATTGAATGGCTGTCCTCGGGACTGCACGGATTGAGGGGGACGCCTGGAACGCTGTTCTCCAGACTGCTCTGGCCTAGAGATACATTGGATGGCTGTCCTCAGGACTGCACGGGTCTAGAGGGACGCCTGGAACACTGTCCTCGGGCCTCCACGAACCAAGAGGGATTCCTGGAACGCTGTCCTCGACTGCACGGGCCTAGAGAGACATTGGATGGCTGTCTTCAGGACTGCACGGGCCTAGAGGGATGCCTGGAACGCTGTTCTCCGGACTGCACGGGCCTAGAGGGACTCCGGGAACGCTGTCCTCGGGACTACACGGACCTAGAGGGACATTGGATGGCTGTCCTCGGGATTGCACGGGCCAAGAGGGACATTGGATGGCTGTCCTCGGGACTGCACGGGCCAAGAGGGACATTGGATGGCTGTCCTCGGGACTGCACGGGCCCAGAGGGACATTGGATGGCTGTCCTCGGGACTGCACGGGTCGAGAGGGACGTTGGATGGCTGTCGTCAGGACTGCATGGGCCAAGAGGGACTTTGGATTGCTATCTTCGGGACTGAACGGGCAAAGAGGGACATTTGATGGCTGTCCTCGGGACTGCACAGGCCAAGAGGGACATTTGATGGCTGTCCTCGGGAATGCACAGGCCAAGAGGGACATTGGATGGCTGTCCTCGGGACTGCACTAGCCAAGAGTGACATTGGAAGGCTGTCCTCGGGACTGCACGGGCCAAGAGGGACATTGGATGGCTGTCCTCGGGACTGCACACGCCTAGAGGGACGCCTGGAACGCTGTTCTCGGGACTGCACTGGCCTAGAGATACATTGGATGGCTGTCCTCAGAACTGCACGGGCCTAGAGGGATGCCTGGAACGCTGTTCTCCGGACTACACGGGCCTAGAGGGACTCCTGGAACGCTGTCCTCGGGACTGCATGGGCCGAGAGGGACATTGGATGGCTGTCCTCGGGACTGCACGGGCCGAGTGGGACATTGGATGGCTGTCCTCAGGACTGCACTGGCCAAGAAGGACTCCTGGAACGCTGTCCTCGGGCCTGCACGAACCAAGAGGGTCTCCTGGAATGCTGTTCTCCGGACTGCACGAGCCTAGAGGGACTCCTGGAACGCTGTCCTCGGGCCTCCACGAACCAAGAGGGACTCCTGGAACGCAGTCCTCGGGACAGCACAGGCCTAGAGGGACATTGATGGCTGTCCTCAGGATTGCACGGGCCTAGAGGGACGCCTGGAACACTGTTCTCCGGACTGCACAGGCCTAGAGGGACTCCTGGAACGCTGTCCTCAGGACTGCACGGGACTAGAGGGACATTGGATGGCTGTCCTCGGGACTGCACGGGCCAAGAGGGACATTGGGTGGCTGTCATCCGGACTGCACGGGCTGAGGGGGACGCCTGGAACGCTGTTATCAGGACTGCACTGGCCTAGAGAAACATTGGATGGCTGTCCTCAGGACTGCACAGGCCAAGAGGGACACCTGGAACGATGTTCTCCTGACTACCCGGGCCTAGAGTAACGCCTGGAACGCTGTCCTTGGGACTGCACGGGCCAAGAGGGACATTGGATGGCTGTCCTCGGGACTGCAGGGGCCGAGAGGGACGTTGGATGGCTGTCCTCAGGACTGCACGGGCCAAGAGGGACTTTGGATGGCTGTACTTGGGACAGCACGGGCCAAGAGGGACGCCTGGAATGCTGTCCTAGGGACTGCACGGGCCAAGAGGGACCTTGGATGGCTATCCTTGGGACTGCACAGGCCAAGAGGGACGTTGGAAGGCTGTCCTCGGACCTGCACGGGCCTAGAGGGACATTGGATGGCTGTCCTCTGGAATGCACGGGCCAAGAGGGACATTGGATGGCTGTCCTCAGGACTGCACAGGCCAAGAGGGACATTGGATGGCTGTCCTCGGGACTACAGGGGCCAAGAGGGACATTGGAAGGCTGTCCTCGGGACTGCACGGGCCAAGAGGGACATTGGATGGCTGTCCTTGGGACTGCACGTGTCTAGAGGGACGCCTGGAACGCTGTCCTCTGGACTGCACTGGCCTAGAGATACATTGGATGGCTGTCCTCAGGACTGCACGGGCCTAGAGGGACGCCTGGAACGCTGTCCTCGGGCCTGCACGGGCCTAGAGGGACATGGATGGCTGTCCTCAGGACTGCACGGGCCAAGAGGGACTTTGGATGGCTGTACTTGGGACAGCACGGGCCAAGAGGGACATTGGATGGCTGTCCTCGGGACTGCACAGGCCAAGAGGGACATTGGATGGCTGTCCTCGGGACTACAGGGGCCAAGAGGGACATTGGAAGGCTGTCTTCGGGACTGCACGGGCCAAGAGGGACATTGGATGGCTGTCCTTGGGACTGCACGGGTCTAGAGGGACGCCTGGAACGCTGTCCTCGGGACTGCACTGGCCTAGAGATACATTGGATGGCTGTCCTCAGGACTGCACGGGCCTAGAGGGACGCCTGGAAGGCTGTCCTCGGGCCTGCACGGGCCTAGAGGGACATGGATGGCTGTCCTCAGGACAGCACGGGCAGAGAGGGAATCCTGGAACACTGTCCTTGGGCCTGAATGAACCAAGAGGGACACCTGGAACGCTGTCCTCTGGACTGCACGGGCCTAGAGGGATGTGGGATGGCTGTCCTCGGGACTGCACGGGCCGAGAGGGACCCCTGGAACGCTGTCCTCGGGACTGCACGGGCCTAGAGGGATGTGGGATGGCTGTCCTCGGGACTGCACTGGCCAAGAGGGACACCTGGAACGCTGTCCTGTGGACTGCACGAGCACAGAGAGACTCCTGGAACACTCTCCTCGGGACTGCACGGGCTGAAGGGGAGGCCTGGAACACTGTCCTCGGGACTGCCCGGGCCCAGAGGGACATTGGATGGCTGTCCTCAGGACTGCATGGGCCGAGAGGGACTTTGGATGACTGTACTCGGGACTGTACAGGCCAAGAGGGACACCTGGAACGCTGTCCTCAGGACTGCCCGGGCCGAGAGGGATATTGGATGGCTGTCCTCAGGACTGCACGGACCGAGTGGGACATTGGATGGCTGTCCTCAGAACTGCACTGGCCAAGAAGGACTCCTGGAAAACTGTCCTCGGGCCTGCAGGAACCAAGAGGGTCTCCTGAATACTGTTCTCCGGACTGCACTGGCCTAGAGGGACTCCTGGAACGCTGTCCTTGGGACTGCACTGGCCTAGAGAAACATTGGATGGCTGTGCTCAGGACTGCACGGGCCAAGAGGGACGCCTGGAACGCTGTCCTCGGGACTGCACGGGCCGAGAGGGACATTGGATGGCTGTTCTCGGGACTGCACGGAGCGATAGGGACGTTGGATGGCTGTCCTCGGGACTGCACAGGCCAAGAGGGACATTGGATGGCTGTCCTCGGGACTGCACGGGCCAAGAGTGACATTGGAAGGCTGTCCTCGGGACTGCACGGGCCAAGAGGGACATTGGATGGCTGTCCTCGGGACTGCACAGGCCTAGAGGGACGCCTGGAACGCTGTTCTCGGGACTGCACTGGCCTAGAGATACATTGGATGGCTGTCCTCAGAACTGCACGGGCCTAGAGGGACGCCTGGAACGCTGTCCTCGGGCCTGCACCGGCCTAGAGGGACATTGGATGGCTGTCCTGAGGACTGCATGGGCCTAGAGGGACGCCTGGAACGCTGTTCTCCGGACTACACGGGCCTAGAGGGACTCCTGGAACGCTGTCCTCGGGACTGCATGGGCCGAGAGGGACATTGGATGGCTGTCCTCGGGACTGCACGGGCCGAGTGGGACATTGGATGGCTGTCCTCAGGACTGCACTGGCCAAGAAGGACTCCTGGAACGCTGTCCTCGGGCCTGCACGAACCAAGAGGGTCTCCTGGAATGCTGTTCTCCGGACTACACGGGCCTAGAGGGACTCCTGGAACGCTGTCCTCGGGACTGCATGGGCCGAGAGGGACATTGGATGGCTGTCCTCGGGACTGCACGGGCCAAGTGGGACATTGGATGGCTGTCCTCAGGACTGCACTGGCCAAGAAGGACTCCTGGAACGCTGTCCTCGGGCCTGCACGAACCAAGAGGGTCTCCTGGAATGCTGTTCTCCGGACTGCACGGGAATAGAGGGACATTGATGGCTGTCCTCAGGATTGCACGGGCCTAGAGGGACGCCTGGAACACTGTTCTCCGGACTGCACAGGCCTAGAGGGACTTCTGGAACGCTGTCCTCAGGACTGCACGGGAATAGAGGGACATTGGATGGCTGTCCTCGGGACTGCACGGGCCAAGAGGGACATTGGATGGCTGTCATCCGGACTGCACGGGCAGAGGGGGACGCCTGGAACGCTGTTATCAGGACTGCACTGGCCTAGAGAAACATTGGATGGCTGTCCTCAGGACTGCACAGGCCAAGAGGGACACCTGGAACGCTGTTCTCCTGACTACCCGGGCCTAGAGGAACGCCTGGAACGCTGTCCTTGGGACTGCACGGGCCGAGAGGGACATTGGATGGCTGTCCTCGGGACTGCAGGGGCCGAGAGGGACGTTGGATGGCTGTCCTCAGGACTGCACGGGCCAAGAGGGACTTTGGATGGCTGTACTTGGGACACCACGGGCCAAGAAGGACGCCTGGAATGCTGTCCTAGGGACTGCACGGGCCAAGAGGGATGCCTGGAATGCTGTCCTAGGGACTGCACGGGCCAAGAGGGACCTTGGATGGCTATCCTTGGGACTGCACAGGCCAAGAGGGACGTTGGATGGCTGTCCTCGGACCTGCACGGGCCTAGAGGGACATTGGATGGCTGTCCTCTGGAATGCACGGGCCAAGAGGGACATTGGATGGCTGTCCTCAGGACTGCACAGGCCAAGAGGGACATTGGATGGCTGTCCTCGGGACTACAGGGGCCAAGAGGGACATTGGAAGGCTGTCCTCGGGACTGCACGGACCAAGAGGGACATTGGATGGCTGTCCTTGGGACTGCACGGGTCTAGAGGGACGCCTGGAACGCTGTCCTCTGGACTGCACTGGCCTAGAGATACATTGGATGGCTGTCCTCAGGACTGCACAGGCCTAGAGGGACGCCTGGAACGCTGTCCTCGGGCCTGCACGGACCTAGAGGGACATGGATGGCTGTCCTCAGGACTGCACGGGCCAAGAGGGACTTTGGATGGCTGTACTTGGGACAGCACGGGCCAAGAGGGACATTGGATGGCTGTCCTCGGGACTGCACAGGCCAAGAGGGACATTGGATGGCTGTCCTCGGGACTACAGGGGCCAAGAGGGACATTGGAAGGCTGTCCTCGGGACTGCACGGGCCAAGAGGGACATTGGATGGCTGTCCTTGGGACTGCACGGGTCTAGAGGGACTCCTGGAACGCTGTCCTCGGGACTGCACTGGCCTAGAGATACATTGGATGGCAGTCCTCAGGACTGCACGGGCCTAGAGGGACGCCTGCAAGGCTGTCCTCGGGCCTGCACGGGCCTAGAGGGACATTGGAAGGCTGTCCTCAGGACTGCACGGGCCTCGAGGGACGCCTGGAATGCTGTCCTCGGGCCTGCACGGGCCTAGAGGGACATTGGATGGCTATCCTCGGGACTGCACGGGCCGAGAGGGACATTGGATGGCTGTCCTCGGGACTGCAGGGGCCGAGAGGGACGTTGGATGGCTGTCCTCAGGACTGCACGGGCCAAGAGGGACTTTGGATGGCTGTACTTGGGACACCACGGGCCAAGAGGGACGCCTGGAATGCTGTCCTAGGGACTGCACGGGCCAAGAGGGATGCCTGGAATGCTGTCCTAGGGACTGCACGGGCCAAGAGGGACCTTGGATGGCTATCCTTGGGACTGCACAGGCCAAGAGGGACGTTGGATGGCTGTCCTCGGACCTGCACGGGCCTAGAGGGACATTGGATGGCTGTCCTCTGGAATGCACGGGCCAAGAGGGACATTGGATGGCTGTCCTCAGGACTGCACAGGCCAAGAGGGACATTGGATGGCTGTCCTCGGGACTACAGGGGCCAAGAGGGACATTGGAAGGCTGTCCTCGGGACTGCACGGGCCAAGAGGGACATTGGATGGCTGTCCTTGGGACTGCACGGGTCTAGAGGGACGCCTGGAACGCTGTCCTCTGGACTGCACTGGCCTAGAGATACATTGGATGGCTGTCCTCAGGACTGCACAGGCCTAGAGGGACGCCTGGAACGCTGTCCTCGGGCCTGCACGGACCTAGAGGGACATGGATGGCTGTCCTCAGGACTGCACGGGCCAAGAGGGACTTTGGATGGCTGTACTTGGGACAGCACGGGCCAAGAGGGACATTGGATGGCTGTCCTCGGGACTGCACAGGCCAAGAGGGACATTGGATGGCTGTCCTCGGGACTACAGGGGCCAAGAGGGACATTGGAAGGCTGTCCTCGGGACTGCACGGGCCAAGAGGGACATTGGATGGCTGTCCTCGGGACTACAGGGGCCAAGAGGGACATTGGAAGGCTGTCCTCGGGACTGCACGGGCCAAGAGGGACATTGGATGGCTGTCCTTGGGACTGCACGGGTCTAGAGGGACTCCTGGAACGCTGTCCTCGGGACTGCACTGGCCTAGAGATACATTGGATGGCAGTCTTCAGGACTGCACGGGCCTAGAGGGACGCCTGCAAGGCTGTCCTCGGGCCTGCACGGGCCTAGAGGGACATTGGAAGGCTGTCCTCAGGACTGCACGGGCCTCGAGGGACGCCTGGAATGCTGTCCTCGGGCCTGCACGGGCCTAGAGGGACATTGGATGGCTATCCTCGGGACTGCACGGGCCGAGTGGGACATTGGATGGCTGTCCTCAGAACTGCACTGGCCAAGAAGGACTCCTGGAACACTGTCCTTGGGCCTGCACGAACCAAGAGAGTCTCCTGAATGCTGTTCTCCGGACTGCACTGGCCTAGAGGGACTCCTGGAACGCTGTCCTTGGGACTGCACTGGCTTAAAGGGACGTTGGATGGCTGTCCTCGGGACTGCATGGGCTAAGAGGGACTCCTCTACGCTGTCCTCATGACTACACGGGCCAAGAGTGACATTGAATGGCTGTCCTCGGGACTGCACGGATTGAGGGGGACGCCTGGAACGCTGTTCTCCAGACTGCTCTGGCCTAGAGATACATTGGATGGCTGTCCTCAGGACTGCACGGGTCTAGAGGGACGCCTGGAACACTGTCCTCGGGCCTCCACGAACCAAGAGGGATTCCTGGAACGCTGTCCTCGACTGCACGGGCCTAGAGAGACATTGGATGGCTGTCTTCAGGACTGCACGGGCCTAGAGGGATGCCTGGAACGCTGTTCTCCGGACTGCACGGGCCTAGAGGGACTCCGGGAACGCTGTCCTCGGGACTACACGGACCTAGAGGGACATTGGATGGCTGTCCTCGGGATTGCACGGGCCAAGAGGGACATTGGATGGCTGTCCTCGGGACTGCACGGGCCAAGAGGGACATTGGATGGCTGTCCTCGGGACTGCACGGGCCCAGAGGGACATTGGATGGCTGTCCTCGGGACTGCACGGGTCGAGAGGGACGTTGGATGGCTGTCGTCAGGACTGCATGGGCCAAGAGGGACTTTGGATTGCTATCTTCGGGACTGAACGGGCAAAGAGGGACATTTGATGGCTGTCCTCGGGACTGCACAGGCCAAGAGGGACATTTGATGGCTGTCCTCGGGAATGCACAGGCCAAGAGGGACATTGGATGGCTGTCCTCGGGACTGCACTAGCCAAGAGTGACATTGGAAGGCTGTCCTCGGGACTGCACGGGCCAAGAGGGACATTGGATGGCTGTCCTCGGGACTGCACACGCCTAGAGGGACGCCTGGAACGCTGTTCTCGGGACTGCACTGGCCTAGAGATACATTGGATGGCTGTCCTCAGAACTGCACGGGCCTAGAGGGATGCCTGGAACGCTGTTCTCCGGACTACACGGGCCTAGAGGGACTCCTGGAACGCTGTCCTCGGGACTGCATGGGCCGAGAGGGACATTGGATGGCTGTCCTCGGGACTGCACGGGCCGAGTGGGACATTGGATGGCTGTCCTCAGGACTGCACTGGCCAAGAAGGACTCCTGGAACGCTGTCCTCGGGCCTGCACGAACCAAGAGGGTCTCCTGGAATGCTGTTCTCCGGACTGCACGAGCCTAGAGGGACTCCTGGAACGCTGTCCTCGGGCCTCCACGAACCAAGAGGGACTCCTGGAACGCAGTCCTCGGGACAGCACAGGCCTAGAGGGACATTGATGGCTGTCCTCAGGATTGCACGGGCCTAGAGGGACGCCTGGAACACTGTTCTCCGGACTGCACAGGCCTAGAGGGACTCCTGGAACGCTGTCCTCAGGACTGCACGGGACTAGAGGGACATTGGATGGCTGTCCTCGGGACTGCACGGGCCAAGAGGGACATTGGGTGGCTGTCATCCGGACTGCACGGGCTGAGGGGGACGCCTGGAACGCTGTTATCAGGACTGCACTGGCCTAGAGAAACATTGGATGGCTGTCCTCAGGACTGCACAGGCCAAGAGGGACACCTGGAACGATGTTCTCCTGACTACCCGGGCCTAGAGTAACGCCTGGAACGCTGTCCTTGGGACTGCACGGGCCAAGAGGGACATTGGATGGCTGTCCTCGGGACTGCAGGGGCCGAGAGGGACGTTGGATGGCTGTCCTCAGGACTGCACGGGCCAAGAGGGACTTTGGATGGCTGTACTTGGGACAGCACGGGCCAAGAGGGACGCCTGGAATGCTGTCCTAGGGACTGCACGGGCCAAGAGGGACCTTGGATGGCTATCCTTGGGACTGCACAGGCCAAGAGGGACGTTGGAAGGCTGTCCTCGGACCTGCACGGGCCTAGAGGGACATTGGATGGCTGTCCTCTGGAATGCACGGGCCAAGAGGGACATTGGATGGCTGTCCTCAGGACTGCACAGGCCAAGAGGGACATTGGATGGCTGTCCTCGGGACTACAGGGGCCAAGAGGGACATTGGAAGGCTGTCCTCGGGACTGCACGGGCCAAGAGGGACATTGGATGGCTGTCCTTGGGACTGCACGTGTCTAGAGGGACGCCTGGAACGCTGTCCTCTGGACTGCACTGGCCTAGAGATACATTGGATGGCTGTCCTCAGGACTGCACGGGCCTAGAGGGACGCCTGGAACGCTGTCCTCGGGCCTGCACGGGCCTAGAGGGACATGGATGGCTGTCCTCAGGACTGCACGGGCCAAGAGGGACTTTGGATGGCTGTACTTGGGACAGCACGGGCCAAGAGGGACATTGGATGGCTGTCCTCGGGACTGCACAGGCCAAGAGGGACATTGGATGGCTGTCCTCGGGACTACAGGGGCCAAGAGGGACATTGGAAGGCTGTCTTCGGGACTGCACGGGCCAAGAGGGACATTGGATGGCTGTCCTTGGGACTGCACGGGTCTAGAGGGACGCCTGGAACGCTGTCCTCGGGACTGCACTGGCCTAGAGATACATTGGATGGCTGTCCTCAGGACTGCACGGGCCTAGAGGGACGCCTGGAAGGCTGTCCTCGGGCCTGCACGGGCCTAGAGGGACATGGATGGCTGTCCTCAGGACAGCACGGGCAGAGAGGGAATCCTGGAACACTGTCCTTGGGCCTGAATGAACCAAGAGGGACACCTGGAACGCTGTCCTCTGGACTGCACGGGCCTAGAGGGATGTGGGATGGCTGTCCTCGGGACTGCACGGGCCGAGAGGGACCCCTGGAACGCTGTCCTCGGGACTGCACGGGCCTAGAGGGATGTGGGATGGCTGTCCTCGGGACTGCACTGGCCAAGAGGGACACCTGGAACGCTGTCCTGTGGACTGCACGAGCACAGAGAGACTCCTGGAACACTCTCCTCGGGACTGCACGGGCTGAAGGGGAGGCCTGGAACACTGTCCTCGGGACTGCCCGGGCCCAGAGGGACATTGGATGGCTGTCCTCAGGACTGCATGGGCCGAGAGGGACTTTGGATGACTGTACTCGGGACTGTACAGGCCAAGAGGGACACCTGGAACGCTGTCCTCAGGACTGCCCGGGCCGAGAGGGATATTGGATGGCTGTCCTCAGGACTGCACGGACCGAGTGGGACATTGGATGGCTGTCCTCAGAACTGCACTGGCCAAGAAGGACTCCTGGAAAACTGTCCTCGGGCCTGCAGGAACCAAGAGGGTCTCCTGAATACTGTTCTCCGGACTGCACTGGCCTAGAGGGACTCCTGGAACGCTGTCCTTGGGACTGCACTGGCCTAGAGAAACATTGGATGGCTGTGCTCAGGACTGCACGGGCCAAGAGGGACGCCTGGAACGCTGTCCTCGGGACTGCACGGGCCGAGAGGGACATTGGATGGCTGTTCTCGGGACTGCACGGAGCGATAGGGACGTTGGATGGCTGTCCTCGGGACTGCACAGGCCAAGAGGGACATTGGATGGCTGTCCTCGGGACTGCACGGGCCAAGAGTGACATTGGAAGGCTGTCCTCGGGACTGCACGGGCCAAGAGGGACATTGGATGGCTGTCCTCGGGACTGCACAGGCCTAGAGGGACGCCTGGAACGCTGTTCTCGGGACTGCACTGGCCTAGAGATACATTGGATGGCTGTCCTCAGAACTGCACGGGCCTAGAGGGACGCCTGGAACGCTGTCCTCGGGCCTGCACCGGCCTAGAGGGACATTGGATGGCTGTCCTGAGGACTGCATGGGCCTAGAGGGACGCCTGGAACGCTGTTCTCCGGACTACACGGGCCTAGAGGGACTCCTGGAACGCTGTCCTCGGGACTGCATGGGCCGAGAGGGACATTGGATGGCTGTCCTCGGGACTGCACGGGCCGAGTGGGACATTGGATGGCTGTCCTCAGGACTGCACTGGCCAAGAAGGACTCCTGGAACGCTGTCCTCGGGCCTGCACGAACCAAGAGGGTCTCCTGGAATGCTGTTCTCCGGACTGCACGGGCCTAGAGGGACGCCTGGAACACTGTTCTCCGGACTGCACAGGCCTAGAGGGACTCCTGGAATGCTGTCTTCGGGACTGCACGGGACTAGAGGGACATTGGATGGCTGTCCTCGGGACTGCACGGGCCAAGAGGGACAATGGATGGCTGTCATCGGGACTGCACGGGCTAAGGGGGACGCCTGGAACGCTGTTATCAGGACTGCACTGGAATAGAGAAACATTGGATGGCTGTCCTCAGGACTGCACGGGCCAAGAGGGACACCTGGAACGCTGTTCTCCTCACTACCCGGGCCTAGAGGAATGCCTGGAACGCTGTCCTTGGGACTGCACGGGCCGAGAGGGACATTGGATGGCTGTCCTCGGGACTGCACGGGCTGAGAGGGACGTTGGATGTCTGTCCTCAGGACTGCACGGGCCAAGAGGGACTTTGGATGGCTGTACTTGGGACAGCACGGGCCAAGAGGGACGCCTGGAATGCTGTCCTAGGGACTGCACGGGCCAAGAGGGACCTTGGATGGCTATCTTTGGGACTGCACGGGCCAAGAGGGACGTTGGATGGCTGTCCTCGGACCTGCACGGGCCTAGAGGGACATTGGATGGCTGTCCTCTGGAATGCACGGGCCAAGAGGGACATTGGATGGCTGTCCTCAGGACTGCACAGGCCAAGAGGGACATTGGATGGCTGTCCTCGGGACTACAGGGGCCAAGAGGGACATTGGAAGGCTGTCCTCGGGACTGCACGGGCCAAGAGGGACATTGGATGGCTGTCCTTGGGACTGCACGGGTCTAGAGGGACGCCTGGAACGCTGTCCTCTGGACTGCACTGGCCTAGAGATACATTGGATGGCTGTCCTCAGGACTGCACGGGCCTAGAGGGATGCCTGGAACGCTGTCCTCGGGCCTGCACGGGCCTAGAGGGACATGGATGGCTGTCCTCAGGACTGCATGGGCCAAGAGGGACTTTGGTTGGCTGTACTTGGGACAGCACGGGCCAAGAGGGACGCCTGGAATGCTGTCCTAGGGACTGCACGGGCCAAGAGGGACCTTGGATGGCTATCCTTGGGACTGCACGGGCCAAGAGGGACGTTGGATGGCTGTCCTCGGACCTGCACGGGCCTAGAGGGACATTGGATGGCTGTCCTCTGGAATGCACGGGCCAAGAGGGACATTGGATGGCTGTCCTCAGGACTGCACAGGCCAAGAGGGACATTGGATGGCTGTCCTCGGGACTACAGGGGCCAAGAGGGACATTGGAAGGCTGTCCTCAGGACTGCACGGGCCAAGAGGGACATTGGATGGCTGTCCTTGGGACTGCACGGGTCTAGAGGGACGCCTGGAACGCTGTCCTCGGGACTGCACTGGCCTAGAGATACATTGGATGGCTGTCCTCAGGACTGCACGGGCCTAGAGGGACGCCTGGAACGCAGTCCTCCGGCCTGCACGGGCCTAGAGGGACATGGATGGCTGTCCTCAGGATGGTACGGGCAGAGAGGGAATCCTGGAACACTGTCCTTGGGCCTGAATGAACCAAGAGGGACACCTGGAACGCTGTCCTCTGGACAGCACGCGCCTAGAGGGAAACCTGGAACGGTGTCCTCGGGACTGCACTAACCAAGAGGGATGCCTGGAATGCTGTTCTCTGGACTGCACGGGCAAAGAAGGATGCTGGATGGCTGTCCTGGGACTGCACGGGCCGAGAGGGACCCCTGGAACGTTGTCCTCGGGACTGCACGGGCCTAGAGGGATGTGGGATGGCTGTCCTCGGGACTGCACTGGCCAAGAGGGACACCTGGAACGCTGTCCTGTGGACTGCACAAGCCCAGAGAGACTCCTGGAACGCTGTCCTCGGGACTGCACGGGCTGAAGGGGAGGCCTGGAACACTGTCCTCGGGACTGCCCGGGCCGAGAGGGACATTGGATGGCTGTCCTCAGGACTGCATGGGCCGAGAGGGACTTTGGATGACTGTACTCGGGACTATACAGGCCAAGAGGGACACCTGGAACGCTGTCCTCGAAACTGCACAGGCCAAGAGGGACCTTGGATGGCTGTACTCTTGACTGCACGGAAAAGCGGGAGGTTGGATGGCTGTACTCGGGACTGCATGGGCCAAGACGGACGTTGGATGCCTGTCCTCGGGACTGCACGGGCCTAGAGGGATGTGGGATGGCTGTCCTCTGGAATGCACGGGCCAAGATGGACATTGGAAGGCTGTCCTCGGGACTGCACGGGCCAAGAGGGACATTGGATGGCTGTCCTCGGGACTGCACAGGCCTAGAGGGACGCCTGGAACGCTGTTCTCGGGACTGCACTGGCCTAGAGATACATTGGATGGCTGTCCTCAGAACTGCACGGGCCTAGAGGGACGCCTGGAACGCTGTCCTCGGGCCTGCACCGGCCTAGAGGGACATTGGATGGCTGTCCTGAGGACTGCATGGGCCTAGAGGGACGCCTGGAACGCTGTTCTCCGGACTACACGGGCCTAGAGGGACTCCTGGAACGCTGTCCTCGGGACTGCATGGGCCGAGAGGGACATTGGATGGCTGTCCTCGGGACTGCACGGGCCAAGTGGGACATTGGATGGCTGTCCTCAGGACTGCACTGGCCAAGAAGGACTCCTGGAACGCTGTCCTCGGGCCTGCACGAACCAAGAGGGTCTCCTGGAATGCTGTTCTCCGGACTGCACGGGAATAGAGGGACATTGATGGCTGTCCTCAGGATTGCACGGGCCTAGAGGGACGCCTGGAACACTGTTCTCCGGACTGCACAGGCCTAGAGGGACTTCTGGAACGCTGTCCTCAGGACTGCACGGGAATAGAGGGACATTGGATGGCTGTCCTCGGGACTGCACGGGCCAAGAGGGACATTGGATGGCTGTCATCCGGACTGCACGGGCAGAGGGGGACGCCTGGAACGCTGTTATCAGGACTGCACTGGCCTAGAGAAACATTGGATGGCTGTCCTCAGGACTGCACAGGCCAAGAGGGACACCTGGAACGCTGTTCTCCTGACTACCCGGGCCTAGAGGAACGCCTGGAACGCTGTCCTTGGGACTGCACGGGCCGAGAGGGACATTGGATGGCTGTCCTCGGGACTGCAGGGGCCGAGAGGGACGTTGGATGGCTGTCCTCAGGACTGCACGGGCCAAGAGGGACTTTGGATGGCTGTACTTGGGACACCACGGGCCAAGAAGGACGCCTGGAATGCTGTCCTAGGGACTGCACGGGCCAAGAGGGATGCCTGGAATGCTGTCCTAGGGACTGCACGGGCCAAGAGGGACCTTGGATGGCTATCCTTGGGACTGCACAGGCCAAGAGGGACGTTGGATGGCTGTCCTCGGACCTGCACGGGCCTAGAGGGACATTGGATGGCTGTCCTCTGGAATGCACGGGCCAAGAGGGACATTGGATGGCTGTCCTCAGGACTGCACAGGCCAAGAGGGACATTGGATGGCTGTCCTCGGGACTACAGGGGCCAAGAGGGACATTGGAAGGCTGTCCTCGGGACTGCACGGACCAAGAGGGACATTGGATGGCTGTCCTTGGGACTGCACGGGTCTAGAGGGACGCCTGGAACGCTGTCCTCTGGACTGCACTGGCCTAGAGATACATTGGATGGCTGTCCTCAGGACTGCACAGGCCTAGAGGGACGCCTGGAACGCTGTCCTCGGGCCTGCACGGACCTAGAGGGACATGGATGGCTGTCCTCAGGACTGCACGGGCCAAGAGGGACTTTGGATGGCTGTACTTGGGACAGCACGGGCCAAGAGGGACATTGGATGGCTGTCCTCGGGACTGCACAGGCCAAGAGGGACATTGGATGGCTGTCCTCGGGACTACAGGGGCCAAGAGGGACATTGGAAGGCTGTCCTCGGGACTGCACGGGCCAAGAGGGACATTGGATGGCTGTCCTTGGGACTGCACGGGTCTAGAGGGACTCCTGGAACGCTGTCCTCGGGACTGCACTGGCCTAGAGATACATTGGATGGCAGTCCTCAGGACTGCACGGGCCTAGAGGGACGCCTGCAAGGCTGTCCTCGGGCCTGCACGGGCCTAGAGGGACATTGGAAGGCTGTCCTCAGGACTGCACGGGCCTCGAGGGACGCCTGGAATGCTGTCCTCGGGCCTGCACGGGCCTAGAGGGACATTGGATGGCTATCCTCGGGACTGCACGGGCCGAGAGGGACATTGGATGGCTGTCCTCGGGACTGCAGGGGCCGAGAGGGACGTTGGATGGCTGTCCTCAGGACTGCACGGGCCAAGAGGGACTTTGGATGGCTGTACTTGGGACACCACGGGCCAAGAGGGACGCCTGGAATGCTGTCCTAGGGACTGCACGGGCCAAGAGGGATGCCTGGAATGCTGTCCTAGGGACTGCACGGGCCAAGAGGGACCTTGGATGGCTATCCTTGGGACTGCACAGGCCAAGAGGGACGTTGGATGGCTGTCCTCGGACCTGCACGGGCCTAGAGGGACATTGGATGGCTGTCCTCTGGAATGCACGGGCCAAGAGGGACATTGGATGGCTGTCCTCAGGACTGCACAGGCCAAGAGGGACATTGGATGGCTGTCCTCGGGACTACAGGGGCCAAGAGGGACATTGGAAGGCTGTCCTCGGGACTGCACGGGCCAAGAGGGACATTGGATGGCTGTCCTTGGGACTGCACGGGTCTAGAGGGACGCCTGGAACGCTGTCCTCTGGACTGCACTGGCCTAGAGATACATTGGATGGCTGTCCTCAGGACTGCACAGGCCTAGAGGGACGCCTGGAACGCTGTCCTCGGGCCTGCACGGACCTAGAGGGACATGGATGGCTGTCCTCAGGACTGCACGGGCCAAGAGGGACTTTGGATGGCTGTACTTGGGACAGCACGGGCCAAGAGGGACATTGGATGGCTGTCCTCGGGACTGCACAGGCCAAGAGGGACATTGGATGGCTGTCCTCGGGACTACAGGGGCCAAGAGGGACATTGGAAGGCTGTCCTCGGGACTGCACGGGCCAAGAGGGACATTGGATGGCTGTCCTTGGGACTGCACGGGTCTAGAGGGACTCCTGGAACGCTGTCCTCGGGACTGCACTGGCCTAGAGATACATTGGATGGCAGTCTTCAGGACTGCACGGGCCTAGAGGGACGCCTGCAAGGCTGTCCTCGGGCCTGCACGGGCCTAGAGGGACATTGGAAGGCTGTCCTCAGGACTGCACGGGCCTCGAGGGACGCCTGGAATGCTGTCCTCGGGCCTGCACGGGCCTAGAGGGACATTGGATGGCTATCCTCGGGACTGCACGGGCCGAGTGGGACATTGGATGGCTGTCCTCAGAACTGCACTGGCCAAGAAGGACTCCTGGAACACTGTCCTTGGGCCTGCACGAACCAAGAGAGTCTCCTGAATGCTGTTCTCCGGACTGCACTGGCCTAGAGGGACTCCTGGAACGCTGTCCTTGGGACTGCACTGGCTTAAAGGGACGTTGGATGGCTGTCCTCGGGACTGCATGGGCTAAGAGGGACTCCTCTACGCTGTCCTCATGACTACACGGGCCAAGAGTGACATTGAATGGCTGTCCTCGGGACTGCACGGATTGAGGGGGACGCCTGGAACGCTGTTCTCCGGACTGCTCTGGCCTAGAGATACATTGGATGGCTGTCCTCAGGACTGCACGGGTCTAGAGGGACGCCTGGAACACTGTCCTCGGGCCTCCACGAACCAAGAGGGATTCCTGGAACGCTGTCCTCGACTGCACGGGCCTAGAGAGACATTGGATGGCTGTCTTCAGGACTGCACGGGCCTAGAGGGATGCCTGGAACGCTGTTCTCCGGACTGCACGGGCCTAGAGGGACTCCGGGAACGCTGTCCTCGGGACTACACGGACCTAGAGGGACATTGGATGGCTGTCCTCGGGATTGCACGGGCCAAGAGGGACATTGGATGGCTGTCCTCGGGACTGCACGGGCCAAGAGGGACATTGGATGGCTGTCCTCGGGACTGCACGGGCCCAGAGGGACATTGGATGGCTGTCCTCGGGACTGCACGGGTCGAGAGGGACGTTGGATGGCTGTCGTCAGGACTGCATGGGCCAAGAGGGACTTTGGATTGCTATCTTCGGGACTGAACGGGCAAAGAGGGACATTTGATGGCTGTCCTCGGGACTGCACAGGCCAAGAGGGACATTTGATGGCTGTCCTCGGGAATGCACAGGCCAAGAGGGACATTGGATGGCTGTCCTCGGGACTGCACTAGCCAAGAGTGACATTGGAAGGCTGTCCTCGGGACTGCACGGGCCAAGAGGGACATTGGATGGCTGTCCTCGGGACTGCACACGCCTAGAGGGACGCCTGGAACGCTGTTCTCGGGACTGCACTGGCCTAGAGATACATTGGATGGCTGTCCTCAGAACTGCACGGGCCTAGAGGGATGCCTGGAACGCTGTTCTCCGGACTACACGGGCCTAGAGGGACTCCTGGAACGCTGTCCTCGGGACTGCATGGGCCGAGAGGGACATTGGATGGCTGTCCTCGGGACTGCACGGGCCGAGTGGGACATTGGATGGCTGTCCTCAGGACTGCACTGGCCAAGAAGGACTCCTGGAACGCTGTCCTCGGGCCTGCACGAACCAAGAGGGTCTCCTGGAATGCTGTTCTCCGGACTGCACGAGCCTAGAGGGACTCCTGGAACGCTGTCCTCGGGCCTCCACGAACCAAGAGGGACTCCTGGAACGCAGTCCTCGGGACAGCACAGGCCTAGAGGGACATTGATGGCTGTCCTCAGGATTGCACGGGCCTAGAGGGACGCCTGGAACACTGTTCTCCGGACTGCACAGGCCTAGAGGGACTCCTGGAACGCTGTCCTCAGGACTGCACGGGACTAGAGGGACATTGGATGGCTGTCCTCGGGACTGCACGGGCCAAGAGGGACATTGGGTGGCTGTCATCCGGACTGCACGGGCTGAGGGGGACGCCTGGAACGCTGTTATCAGGACTGCACTGGCCTAGAGAAACATTGGATGGCTGTCCTCAGGACTGCACAGGCCAAGAGGGACACCTGGAACGATGTTCTCCTGACTACCCGGGCCTAGAGTAACGCCTGGAACGCTGTCCTTGGGACTGCACGGGCCAAGAGGGACATTGGATGGCTGTCCTCGGGACTGCAGGGGCCGAGAGGGACGTTGGATGGCTGTCCTCAGGACTGCACGGGCCAAGAGGGACTTTGGATGGCTGTACTTGGGACAGCACGGGCCAAGAGGGACGCCTGGAATGCTGTCCTAGGGACTGCACGGGCCAAGAGGGACCTTGGATGGCTATCCTTGGGACTGCACAGGCCAAGAGGGACGTTGGATGGCTGTCCTCGGACCTGCACGGGCCTAGAGGGACATTGGATGGCTGTCCTCTGGAATGCACGGGCCAAGAGGGACATTGGATGGCTGTCCTCAGGACTGCACAGGCCAAGAGGGACATTGGATGGCTGTCCTCGGGACTACAGGGGCCAAGAGGGACATTGGAAGGCTGTCCTCGGGACTGCACGGGCCAAGAGGGACATTGGATGGCTGTCCTTGGGACTGCACGTGTCTAGAGGGACGCCTGGAACGCTGTCCTCTGGACTGCACTGGCCTAGAGATACATTGGATGGCTGTCCTCAGGACTGCACGGGCCTAGAGGGACGCCTGGAACGCTGTCCTCGGGCCTGCACGGGCCTAGAGGGACATGGATGGCTGTCCTCAGGACTGCACGGGCCAAGAGGGACTTTGGATGGCTGTACTTGGGACAGCACGGGCCAAGAGGGACATTGGATGGCTGTCCTCGGGACTGCACAGGCCAAGAGGGACATTGGATGGCTGTCCTCGGGACTACAGGGGCCAAGAGGGACATTGGAAGGCTGTCTTCGGGACTGCACGGGCCAAGAGGGACATTGGATGGCTGTCCTTGGGACTGCACGGGTCTAGAGGGACGCCTGGAACGCTGTCCTCGGGACTGCACTGGCCTAGAGATACATTGGATGGCTGTCCTCAGGACTGCACGGGCCTAGAGGGACGCCTGGAAGGCTGTCCTCGGGCCTGCACGGGCCTAGAGGGACATGGATGGCTGTCCTCAGGACAGCACGGGCAGAGAGGGAATCCTGGAACACTGTCCTTGGGCCTGAATGAACCAAGAGGGACACCTGGAACGCTGTCCTCTGGACTGCACGGGCCTAGAGGGATGTGGGATGGCTGTCCTCGGGACTGCACGGGCCGAGAGGGACCCCTGGAACGCTGTCCTCGGGATTGCACGGGCCTAGAGGGATGTGGGATGGCTGTCCTCGGGACTGCACTGGCCAAGAGGGACACCTGGAACGCTGTCCTGTGGACTGCACGAGCACAGAGAGACTCCTGGAACACTCTCCTCGGGACTGCACGGGCTGAAGGGGAGGCCTGGAACACTGTCCTCGGGACTGCCCGGGCCCAGAGGGACATTGGATGGCTGTCCTCAGGACTGCATGGGCCGAGAGGGACTTTGGATGACTGTACTCGGGACTGTACAGTCCAAGAGGGACACGTGGAACGCTGTCCTCAGGACTGCCCGGGCCGAGAGGGATATTGGATGGCTGTCCTCAGGACTGCACGGACCGAGTGGGACATTGGATGGCTGTCCTCAGAACTGCACTGGCCAAGAAGGACTCCTGGAAAACTGTCCTCGGGCCTGCAGGAACCAAGAGTGTCTCTTGAATACTGTTCTCCGGACTGCACTGGCCTAGAGGGACTCCTGGAACGCTGTCCTTGGGACTGCACTGGCCTAGAGAAACATTGGATGGCTGTGCTCAGGACTGCACGGGCCAAGAGGGACGCCTGGAACGCTGTCCTCGGGACTGCACGGGCCGAGAGGGACATTGGATGGCTGTTCTCGGGACTGCACGGAGCGATAGGGACGTTGGATGGCTGTCCTCGGGACTGCACAGGCCAAGAGGGACATTGGATGGCTGTCCTCGGGAATGCACGGGCCAAGAGTGACATTGGAAGGCTGTCCTCGGGACTGCACGTGCCAAGAGGGACATTGGATGGCTGTCCTCGGGACTGCACAGGCCTAGAGGGACGCCTGGAACGCTGTTCTCCGGACTACACGGGCCTAGAGGGACTCCTGGAACGCTGTCCTCGGGACTGCATGGGCCGAGAGGGACATTGGATGGCTGTCCTCGGGACTGCACGGGCCGAGTGGGACATTGGATGGCTGTCCTCAGGACTGCACTGGCCAAGAAGGACTCCTGGAACGCTGTCCTCGGGCCTGCACGAACCAAGAGGGTCTCCTGGAATGCTGTTCTCCGGACTGCACGGGCCTAGAGGGACGCCTGGAACACTGTTCTCCGGACTGCACAGGCCTAGAGGGACTCCTGGAACGCTGTCTTCGGGACTGCACGGGACTAGAGGGACATTGGATGGCTGTCCTCGGGACTGCACGGGCCAAGAGGGACAATGGATGGCTGTCATCGGGACTGCACGGGCTGAGGGGGATGCCTGGAACGCTGTTATCAGGACTGCACTGGAATAGAGAAACATTGGATGGCTGTCCTAAGGACTGCACGGGCCAAGAGGGACACCTGGAACGCTGTTCTCCTGACTACCCGGGCCTAGAGGAACGCCTGGAACGCTGTCCTTGGGACTGCACGGGCCGAGAGGGACATTGGATGGCTGTCCTCGGGACTGCACGGGCTGAGAGGGACGTTGGATGTCTGTCCTCAGGACTGCACGGGCCAAGAGGGACTTTGGATGGCTGTACTTGGGACAGCACGGGCCAAGAGGGACGCCTGGAATGCTGTCCTAGGGACTGCACGGGCCAAGAGGGACCTTGGATGGCTATCTTTGGGACTGCACGGGCCAAGAGGGACGTTGGATGGCTGTCCTCGGACCTGCACGGGCCTAGAGGGACATTGGATGGCTGTCCTCTGGAATGCACGGGCCAAGAGGGACATTGGATGGCTGTCCTCAGGACTGCACAGGCCAAGAGGGACATTGGATGGCTGTCCTCGGGACTACAGGGGCCAAGAGGGACATTGGAAGGCTGTCCTCGGGACTGCACGGGCCAAGAGGGACATTGGATGGCTGTCCTTGGGACTGCACGGGTCTAGAGGGACGCCTGGAACGCTGTCCTCTGGACTGCACTGGCCTAGAGATACATTGGATGGCTGTCCTCAGGACTGCACGGGCCTAGAGGGACGCCTGGAACGCTGTCCTCGGGCCTGCACAGGCCTAGAGGGACATGGATGGCTGTCCTCAGGACTGCATGGGCCAAGAGGGACTTTGGTTGGCTGTACTTGGGACAGCACGGGCCAAGAGGGACGCCTGGAATGCTGTCCTAGGGACTGCACGGGCCAAGAGGGACCTTGGATGGCTATCCTTGGGACTGCACGGGCCAAGAGGGACGTTGGATGGCTGTCCTCGGACCTGCACGGGCCTAGAGGGACATTGGATGGCTGTCCTCTGGAATGCACGGGCCAAGAGGGACATTGGATGGCTGTCCTCAGGACTGCACAGGCCAAGAGGGACATTGGATGGCTGTCCTCGGGACTACAGGGGCCAAGAGGGACATTGGAAGGCTGTCCTCGGGACTACAGGGGCCAAGAGGGACATTGGATGGCTGTCCTTGGGACTGCACGGGTCTAGAGGGACGCCTGGAACGCTGTCCTCGGGACTGCACTGGCCTAGAGATACATTGGATGGCTGTCCTCAGGACTGCACGGGCCTAGAGGGACGCCTGGAACGCTGTCCTCCGGCCTGCACGGGCCTAGAGGGACATGGATGGCTGTCCTCAGGACGGCACGGGCAGAGAGGGAATCCTGGAACACTGTCCTTGGGCCTGAATGAACCAAGAGGGACACCTGGAACGCTGTCCTCTGGACAGCACGCGCCTAGAGGGACACCTGGAACGCTGTCCTCGGGACTGCACGAACCAAGATGGATGCCTGGAACGCTGTTCTCTGGACTGCACGGGCAAAGAAGGATGCTGGATGGCTGTCCTCGGGACTGCACGGGCCGAGAGGGACCCATGGAAAGTTGTCCTCGGGACTGCACGGGCCTAGAGGGATGTGGGATGGCTGTCCTCGGGACTGCACTGGCCAAGAGGGACACCTGGAACGCTGTCCTGTGGACTGCACGAGCCCAGAGAGACTCCTGGAATGCTGTCCTCGGGACTGCACGGGCTGAAGGGGAGGCCTGGAACACTGTCCTCGGGACTGCCCTGGCCGAGAGGGACATTGGATGGCTGTCCTCAGGACTGCATGGGCTGAGAGGGACTTTGGATGACTGTACTCGGGACTGTACAGGCCAAGAGGGACACCTGGAACGCTGTCCTCGAAACTGCACAGGCCAAGAGGGAACTTGGATGGCTGTACTCTTGACTGCACGGAAAAGCGGGAGGTTGGATCGCTGTCCTCGGGACTGCATGGGCCAAGACGGACGTTGGATGCCTGTCCTCGGGACTGCACGGGCCTAGAGGGATGTGGGATGGCTGTCCTCTGGAATGCACGGGCCAAGAGGGACATTGGAAGGCTGTCCTCGGGACTGCACGGGCCAAGAGGGACATTGGATGGCTGTCCTCGGGACTGCACAGGCCTAGAGGGACGCCTGGAACGCTGTTCTCGGGACTGCACTGGCCTAGAGATACATTGGATGGCTGTCCTCAGAACTGCACAGGCCTAGAGGGACGCCTGGAACGCTGTCCTCGGGCCTGCACCGGCCTAGAGGGACATTGGATGGCTGTCCTGAGGACTGCATGGGCCTAGAGGGACGCCTGGAACGCTGTTCTCCGGACTACACGGGCCTAGAGGGACTCCTGGAACGCTGTCCTCGGGACTGCATGGGCCGAGAGGGACATTGGATGGCTGTCCTCGGGACTGCACGGGCCGAGTGGGACATTGGATGGCTGTCCTCAGGACTGCACTGGCCAAGAAGGACTCCTGGAACGCTGTCCTCGGGCCTGCACGAACCAAGAGGGTCTCCTGGAATGCTGTTCTCCGGACTGCACGAGCCTAGAGGGACTCCTGGAACGCTGTCCTCGGGCCTCCACGAACCAAGAGGGACTCCTGGAACGCTGTCCTCGGGACAGCACAGGCCTAGAGGGACATTGATGGCTGTCCTCAGGATTGCACGGGCCTAGAGGGACGCCTGGAACACTGTTCTCCGGACTGCACAGGCCTAGAGGGACTCCTGGAACGCTGTCCTCAGGACTGCACGGGACTAGAGGGACATTGGATGGCTGTCCTCGGGACTGCACGGGCCAAGAGGGACATTGGATGGCTGTCATCCAGACTGCACGGGCAGAGGGGGACGCCTGGAAGGCTGTTATCAGGACTGCACTGGCCTAGAGAAACATTGGATGGCTGTCCTCAGGACTGCACAGGCCAAGAGGGACACCTGGAACGCTGTTCTCCTGACTACCCGGGCCTAGAGGAACGCCTGGAACGCTGTCCTTGGGACTGCACGGGCCGAGAGGGACATTGGATGGCTGTCCTCGGGACCGCAGGGGCCGAGAGGGACGTTGGATGGCTGTCCTCAGGACTGCACGGGCCTAGAGGGACTTTGGATGGCTGTACTTGGGACAGCACGGGCCAAGAGGGACGCCTGGAATGCTGTCCTAGGGACTGCACAGGCCAAGAGGGATGCCTGGAATGCTGTCCTAGGGACTGCACGGGCCAAGAGGGACCTTGGATGGCTATCCTTGGGACTGCACAGGCCAAGAGGGACGTTGGATGGCTGTCCTCGGACCTGCACGGGCCTAGAGGGACATTAGATGGCTGTCCTCTGGAATGCACGGGCCAAGAGGGACATTGGATGGCTGTCCTCAGGACTGCACAGGCCAAGAGGGACATTGGATGGCTGTCCTCGGGACTACAGGGGCCAAGAGGGACATTGGAAGGCTGTCCTCGGGACTGCACGGGCCAAGAGGGACATTGGATGGCTGTCCTTGGGACTGCACGGGTCTAGAGGGACGCCTGGAACGCTGTCCTCTGGACTGCACTGGCCTAGAGATACATTGGATGGCTGTCCTCAGGACTGCACAGGCCTAGAGGGACGCCTGGAACGCTGTCCTCGGGCCTGCACGGACCTAGAGGGACATGGATGGCTGTCCTCAGGACTGCACGGGCCAAGAGGGACTTTGGATGGCTGTACTTGGGACAGCACGGGCCAAGAGGGACATTGGATGGCTGTCCTCGGGACTGCACAGGCCAAGAGGGACATTGGATGGCTGTCCTCGGGACTACAGGGGCCAAGAGGGACATTGGAAGGCTGTCCTCGGGACTGCACGGGCCAAGAGGGACATTGGATGGCTGTCCTTGGGACTGCACGGGTCTAGAGGGACTCCTGGAACGCTGTCCTCGGGACTGCACTGGCCTAGAGATACATTGGATGGCTGTCCTCAGGACTGCACGGGCCTAGAGGGACGCCTGCAAGGCTGTCCTCGGGCCTGCACGGACCTAGAGGGACATGGATGGCTGTCCTCAGGACTGCACGGGCAGAGAGGGAATCCTGGAACACTGTCCTTGGGCCTGAATGAACCAAGAGGGACACCTGGAACGCTGTCCTCTGGACTGCACGGGCCTAGAGGGACGCCTGGAACGCTGTCCTCTGGCCTGCACCGGCCTAGAGGGACATTGGATGGCTGTCCTGAGGACTGCATGGGCCTAGAGGGACGACTGGAACGCTGTTCTCTGGACTACACGGGCCTAGAGGGACTCCTGGAACGCTGTCCTCGGGACTGCATGGGCCGAGAGGGACATTGGATGGCTGTCCTCGGGACTGCACGGGCCGAGTGGGACATTGGATGGCTGTCCTCAGGACTGCACTGGCCAAGAAGGACTCCTGGAACGCTGTCCTCGGGCCTGCACGAACCAAGAGGGTCTCCTGGAATGCTGTTCTCCGGACTGCACGGGCCTAGAGGGACGCCTGGAACACTGTTCTCCGGACTGCACAGGCCTAGAGGGACTGCTGGAACGCTGTCATCGGGACTGCACGGGACTAGAGGGACATTGGATGGCTGTCCTCGGGACTGCACGGGCCAAGAGGGACAATGGATGGCTGTCATCGGGACTGCACGGGCTGAGGGGGACGCCTGGAACGCTGTTATCAGGACTGCACTGGAATAGAGAAACATTGGATGGCTGTCCTCAGGACTGCACGGGCCAAGAGGGACACCTGGAACACTGTTCTCCTGACTACCCGGGCCTAGAGGAACGCCTGGAACGCTGTCCTTGGGACTGCACGGGCCGAGAGGGACATTGGATGGCTGTCCTCGGGACTGCACGGGCTGAGAGGGACGTTGGATGTCTGTCCTCAGGACTGCACGGGCCAAGAGGGACTTTGGATGGCTGTACTTGGGACAGCACGGGCCAAGAGGGACGCCTGGAATGCTGTCCTAGGGACTGCACGGGCCAAGAGGGACCTTGGATGGCTATCTTTGGGACTGCACGGGCCAAGAGGGACGTTGGATGGCTGTCCTCGGACCTGCACGGGCCTAGAGGGACATTGGATGGCTGTCCTCTGGAATGCACGGGCCAAGAGGGACATTGGATGGCTGTCCTCAGGACTGCACAGGCCAAGAGGGACATTGGATGGCTGTCCTCGGGACTACAGGGGCCAAGAGGGACATTGGAAGGCTGTCCTCGGGACTGCACGGGCCAAGAGGGACATTGGATGGCTGTCCTTGGGACTGCACGGGTCTAGAGGGACGCCTGGAACGCTGTCCTCTGGACTGCACTGGCCTAGAGATACATTGGATGGCAGTCCTCAGAACTGCACGGGCCTAGAGGGACGCCTGGAAGGCTGTCCTCGGGCCTGCACGGGCCTAGAGGGACATTGGAAGGCTGTACTCAGGACTGCACGGGCCTCGAGGGACGCCTGGAATGCTGTCCTCGGGCCTGCACGGGCCTAGAGGGACATTGGATGGCTGACCTCGGGACTGAACGGGCCAAGAGGGACGTTGGATGGCTGTCCTTGGGACTGCACGGGCCAAGAGGGACGTTGGATGGCTGTCCTCGGGACTGCACGGGCCAAGAGGGATGTTGGATGGCTGTCCTCGGGACTGCAGCGGCTGAGGGGGACGCCTGGAGCACTGTCCTCGGGACTGCACTGACCTAGACATACATTGGATGGCAGTCCTCAGGACTTCATGAGCCTAGAGGGACACATGGAACGCTGTCCTCGGGCCTGCAGGAACCAAGAGGGACTCCTGGAAAGCTGTTCTCCGGACTGCCAGGTCAAGAGGGACTCCTTGAAAGCTGTCCTCAGGACTGCACGGGCATAGAGGGACATTGGATGGCTGTCCTCGGGACTGCACGGGCTGAGGGGGACCCCTGGAACGCTGTCCTCGGGTCTGCACGAACAAAGAGGGAAGCTGGATGGCTGTCCTCGGGACTGCAGGGGCCTAGAGGTACGTTGGATGGCTGTCCTCGTGACTGCACGAGCCTAGAGGGACGCCTGGAACGCTTTCTTGGGCCTGCACGAACCAAGAAAGACTCCTGGAACGCTGCCCTCGGGACTGCACGGGCATAGAGGGACATTGGATGGCTGTCCTCGGGACTGCACGGGCTGAGGGGGACCCCTGGAACGCTGTCCTCGGGACTGCACTAACCAAGAGGGACGATGGATGGCTGTCCTCGGGAATGCACGGGCCGAGAGGGATGCCTGGAACGCTATCCTCGGGACTGCACGGGCTGAGGAAGACGCCTGGAACGATGTCCTCGGGCCTGCACGAACCAAGAGGGACGCTGGATGGCTGTCCTCGGGACTGCAGGGGCCTAGAGGGACGTTGGATGGCTGTCCTCAGGACTGCACGGGCTGAGGGGGACGCCTGGAACGCTGTTCTCGGGACTGCACTGGCCTAGAGATACATTGGATGGCAGTCCTCAGAACTGCACGGGCCTAGAGGGACGCCTGGAACGCTGTCCTCGGGCCTGCACGGGCCTAGAGGGACATTGGAAGGCTGTACTCAGGACTGCACGGGAATCGAGGGACGCCTGGAATGCTGTCCTCGGGCCTGCACGGGCCTAGAGGGACATTGGATGGCTGACCTCGGGACTGAACGGGCCAAGAGGGACGTTGGATGGCTGGCCTTGGGACTGCACGGGCCAAGAGGGACGTTGGATGGCTGTCATCGGGACTGCACGGGCCAAGAGGGACGTTGGATGGCTGTCCTCGGGACTGCACCGGCTGAGGGGGACGCCTGGAGCGCTGTTCTCGGGACTGCACTGACCTAGACATACATTGGATGGCAGTCCTCAGGACTTCATGAGCCTAGAGGGACACATGGAACGCTGTCCTCGGGCCTGCAGGAACCAAGAGGGACTCCTGAAAAGCTGTTCTCCGGACTGCCAGGTCAAGAGGGACTCCTTGAAAGCTGTCCTTGGTACTGGACGGGCATAGAGGGACATTGGATGGCTGTACTCGGGACTGCACTGGCCAAGAGGGATGCTTGGATCGCTGTCCTCGGGACTGCACGGGCCAAGAGGGACGTTGGATGGCTGTCCTCGGGACTGCACAAGCTGAGTGGGAAGCCTGGAAAGCTGTTCTCCTGACTGCACTGAGCTAGAGATACATTGGATGGCTGTCCTCGGGACTGCATGGGCCAAGAGGGATGTTGGATGGCTGTCCTGGAGATTGCACGTGCTGAGGGGGATGCCTGGAATCCTGTCCTCGGGACTGCACGGGCCGAGAAGGACTTTGGATGGCTGTCTCAGGACTGCACAGGCCGAGAGGGACTTTGGATGGCTGTACTCGGGACTGCACGGGCCTAGAGGGACGCCTGGAACGCTGTACTCAGGACTGCACTTGCCAAGAGGGATGCTTGGAACGTTATTCTCGGGACTGCACGGGCCAAGAGGGACGTTGAATGGCTGACCTCGGGACTGCACGGGCCAAGAGGGACGTTGGATGGCTGTCCTCGGGACTGCACGGGTCTAGAGGGATGCCTGGAACTCTGTCCTCTTGACTGCAGGGGCCTAGAGGGACAGCTGGAACTCTGTCCTCGGGACTGCACTGGCCGAGGGGGACGTTGGATGGCTGTCCACGGGACTGCAGTGGCCTAGAGGGATGTTGGATGGCTGTCCTCGGGCCTGCACGGGCCGAAAAGGTCATTGGATGGCTGTCCTCGGGACTGCACTGGCCAATGGGACTTTGGATGGCTGTCCACGGGAATGCACGGGCCGAGAGGGATACCTGGAAAGCTGTCCTCGGGACTGCACGGGCTGTGGGGGACGCCTGGAAGCTGTCCTCGGGCCTGCATTAACCAAGAGGGACGCTGGATTGCTGTCCTCGGGACTGCAGGGGCCTAGAGGGACATTGGAAGGCTGTCCTCGGGACTGCACGGTCTGAGGGGGACGCCTGGAACGCTGTCCTCGGGTCTGCACGAACAAAGAGGGAAGCTGGATGGCTGTCCTCGGGAATGCACGGGCCGAGAGGGACATTGGATGGCTGTCCTCGGGACTGCACGGGCTTAGAGGGACGCCTGGAAAGCTGTTCTCGGGACTGCACTGGCCTAGAGATACATTGGATGGCAGTCCTCAGAACTGCACGGGCCTAGAGGGACGCCTGGAACGCTGTCCTCGGGCCTGCACGGGCCTAGAGGGACATTGGAAGGCTGTCCTCAGGACTGCACGGGCCTCGAGGGACGCCTGGAATGCTGTCCTCGGGCCTGCACGGGCCTAGAGGGACATTGGATGGCTATCCTCGGGACTGCACTGGCCGAGTGGGACATTGGATGGCTGTCCTCAGAACTGCACTGGCCAAGAAGGACTCCTGGAACACTGTCCTCGGGCCTGCACGAACCAAGAAAGTCTCCTGAATGCTGTTCTCCAGACTGCACTGGCCTAGAGGGACTCCTGGAACGCTGTACTTGGGACTGCACTGGCTTAAAGGGACGTTGGATGGCTGTCCTCGGGACTGCACGGGCTAAGAGGGACTCCTCTACGCTGTCCTCATGACTACACAGGCCAAGAGTGACATTGAATGGCTGTCCTCGGGACTGCACGGATTGAGGGGGACGCCTGGAACGCTGTTCTCCGGACTGCTCTGGCCTAGAGATACATTGGATGGCTGTCCTCAGGACTGCACGGGTCTAGAGGGACGCCTGGAACACTGTCCTCGGGCCTCCACGAACCAAGAGGGATTCCTGGAACGCTGTCCTCGACTGCACGGGCCTAGAGGGTCATTGGATGGCTGTCTTCAGGACTGCACGGGCCTAGAGGGATGCCTGGAACGCTGTTCTCCGGACTGCACGGGCCTAGAGGGACTCCGGGAACGCTGTCCTCAGGACTACACGGACCTAGAGGGACATTGGATGGCTGTCCTCGGGATTGCACGGGCCAAGAGGGACATTGGATGGCTTTCCTCGGGACTGCACGGGCCAAGAGGGACATTGGATGGCTGTCCTCGGGACTGCACGGGCCCAGAGGGACATTGGATGGCTGTCCTCGGGACTGCACGGGTCGAGAGGGACGTTGGATGGCTGTCGTCAGGACTGCATGGCCAAGAGGGACTTTGGATTGCTATCCTCGGGACTGCACGGGCCAAGAGGGACATTTGATGGCTGTCCTCGGGACTGCACAGGCCAAGAGGGACATTTGATGGCTGTCCTCGGGAATGCACAGGCCAAGAGGGACATTGGATGGCTGTCCTCGGGACTGCACTAGCCAAGAGTGACATTGGAAGGCTGTAATCGGGACTGCACGGGCCAAGAGGCACATTGGATGGCTGTCCTCGGGACTGCACAGGCCTAGAGGGACGCCTGGAACGCTGTTCTCGGGACTTCACTGGTCTAGAGATACATTGGATGGCTGTCCTCAGAACTGCACGGGCCTAGAGGGACGCCTGGAACGCTGTCCTCGGGCCTGCACCGGCCTAGAGGGACACTGGATGGCTGTCCTGAGGACTGCAGGGGCCTAGTGGGACGCCTGGAACGCTGTTCTCCGGACTACACGGGCCTAGAGGGACTCCTGGAACGCTGTCCTCGGGACTGCATGGGCCGAGAGGGACATTGGATGGCTGTCCTCGGGACTGCACGGGCCGAGTGGGACATTGGATGGCTGTCCTCAGGACTGCACTGGCCAAGAAGGACTCCTGGAACGCTGTCCTCGGGCCTGCACGAACCAAGAGGGTCTCCTGGAATGCTGTTCTCCGGACTGCACGAGCCTAGAGGGACTCCTGGAACGCTGTCCTCGGGCCTCCACGAACCAAGAGGGACTCCTGGAACGCTGTCCTCGGGACAGCACAGGCCTAGAGGGACATTGATGGCTGTCCTCAGGATTGCACGGGCCTAGAGGGACGCCTGGAACACTGTTCTCCGGACTGCACAGGCCTAGAGGGACTCCTGGAACGCTGTCCTCAGGACTGCACGGGACTAGAGGGACATTGGATGGCTGTCCTCGGGACTGCACGGGCCAAGAGGGACATTGGATGGCTGTCATCCGGACTGCACGGGCAGAGGGGGACGCCTGGAACGCTGTTATCAGGACTGCACTGGCCTAGAGAAACATTGGATGGCTGTCCTCAGGACTGCACAGGCCAAGAGGGACACCTGGAACGCTGTTCTCCTGACTACCCGGGCCTAGAGGAACGCCTGGAACGCTGTCCTTGGGACTGCACGGGCCGAGAGGGACATTGGATGGCTGTCCTCGGGACTGCACGGGCTGAGAGGGACGTTGGATGGCTGTCCTCAGGACTGCACGGGCCTAGAGGGACGCCTGGAACGCTGTCCTCGGGCCTGCACGGGCCTAGAGGGACATGGATGGCTGTCCTCAGGACTGCATGGGCCAAGAGGGACTTTGGATGGCTGTACTTGGGACAGCACGGGCCAAGAGGGACGCCTGGAATGCTGTCCTAGGGACTGCACGGGCCAAGAGGGACCTTGGATGGCTATCCGTGGGACTGCACGGGCCAAGAGGGACGTTGGATGGCTGTCCTCGGACCTGCACGGGCCTAGAGGGACATTGGATGGCTGTCCTCTGGAATGCACGGGCCAATAGGGACATTGGATGGCTGTCCTCAGGACTGCACAGGCCAAGAGGGACATTGGATGGCTGTCCTCGGGACTACAGGGGCCAAGAGGGACATTGGAAGGCTGTCCTCGGGACTGCACGGGCCAAGAGGGACATTGGATGGCTGTTCTCGGGACTGCACGGGTCGATAGGGAGGTTGGATGGCTGTACTCAGGACTGCATGGGCAAAGAGGGACTTTGGATGGGTGTCCTCGGGACTGCACGGGCCGAGAGGGACATTGGATGGCTATCCTCGGGAATGCACGGGCCTAGAGGGACATTGGAAGGCTGTCCTCGGGACTGCACGGGCCAAGAGGGACATTTGATGGCTGTCCTCGGGACTGCATAGGCCAAGAGGGACATTGGATGCCTGTCCTCAGGACTGCAGGGACCAAGAGGGACGCCTGGAACGCTGTCCTCGGGACTGCACGGGCCGAGAGGGACTCCTGGAACGCTGTCCTTGGAACTGCACTGGCCTAGAGGAACATTGGATGGCTGTCCTCAGAACTGCACTGGCCAAGAGGGACGCCTGGAATGCTGTCCTCGGGACTGCACGGGCCGAGAGGAACATTGGATGGCAGTCTTCAGGCCTGCACAGGCAGAGAGGGAATCCTGGAACACTGTCCTTGGGCCTGAATGAACCAAGAGGGACACCTAGAACGCTGTCCACTGGACTGCACGGGCCTAGAGGGAAACCTGGAACGCTGTCCTCGGGACTGCACGAACCAAGAGGGACGCCTGGAACGCTGTCCTCGGGCCTGCACAAACCAAGAGGGACTCCTGGAACGCTGTCCTCAGGACTGCACGGGCTGAAGGGGAGGCCTGAACACTGTCCTCAGGACTGCACGGGCCAAGAGGGACAATGCATGGCTGTCCTCGGGACTGCACGGGCCGAGAAGGACGTTGGATCGCTGTCCTCAGGAATGCACGGGCCAAGAGGGACTTTGGATGGCTGTACTTGGGACAGCACGGGCCAAGAGGGACGCCAGGAATGCTGTCCTAGGGACTGCACGGGCCAAGAGGGACCTTGGATGGCTGTCCTCGGGACGGCACGGGCCTAGAGGGATGCTTGGAACGCTGTCCTCGGGACTGCACTGGCCTAGAGGAACATTGGATGGCTGTCCTCAGAACTGCACGGGCCAAGAGGGACGCCTGGAATGCTGTCCTCGGGACTTCACGGGCCGAGAGGGTCATTGGATGGCAGTCTTCAGGCCTGCACAGGCAGAGAGGGAATCCTGGAACACTGTCCTTGGGCCTGAATGAACCAAGAGGGACACCTAGAACGCTGTCCACTGGACTGCACGGGCCTAGAGGGAAACCTGGAACGCTGTCCTCGGGACTGCACGAACCAAGAGGGACGCCTGGAACGCTGTCCTCGGGCCTGCACAAACCAAGAGGGACTCTTGGAACGCTGTCCTCGGGACTGCACGGGCTGAAGGGGAGGCCTGAACACTGTCCTCGGGACTGCACGGGCCGAGAGGGACAATGCATGGCTGTCCTCGGGACTGCACGGATTGAGGGGGACGCCTGGAACGCTGTTCTCCGGACTGCTCTGGCCTAGAGATACATTGGATGGCTGTCCTCAGGACTGCACGGGTCTAGAGGGACGCCTGGAACACTGTCCTCGGGCCTCCACGAACCAAGAGGGATTCCTGGAACGCTGTCCTCGACTGCACGGGCCTAGAGGGTCATTGGATGGCTGTCTTCAGGACTGCACGGGCCTAGAGGGATGCCTGGAACGCTGTTCTCCGGACTGCACGGGCCTAGAGGGACTCCGGGAACGCTGTCCTCGGGACTACACGGACCTAGAGGGACATTGGATGGCTGTCCTCGGGATTGCACGGGCCAAGAGGGACATTGGATGGCTTTCCTCGGGACTGCACGGGCCAAGAGGGACATTGGATGGCTGTCCTCGGGACTGCACGGGCCCAGAGGGACATTGGATGGCTGTCCTCGGGACTGCACGGGTCGAGAGGGACGTTGGATGGCTGTCGTCAGGACTGCATGGCCAAGAGGGACTTTGGATTGCTATCCTCGGGACTGCACGGGCCAAGAGGGACATTTGATGGCTGTCCTCGGGACTGCACAGGCCAAGAGGGACATTTGAAGGCTGTCCTCGGGAATGCACAGGCCAAGAGGGACATTGGATGGCTGTCCTCGGGACTGCACTAGCCAAGAGTGACATTGGAAGGCTGTAATCGGGACTGCACGGGCCAAGAGGCACATTGGATGGCTGTCCTCGGGACTGCACAGGCCTAGAGGGACGCCTGGAACGCTGTTCTCGGGACTTCACTGGTCTAGAGATACATTGGATGGCTGTCCTCAGAACTGCACGGGCCTAGAGGGACGCCTGGAACGCTGTCCTCGGGCCTGCACCGGCCTAGAGGGACACTGGATGGCTGTCCTGAGGACTGCAGGGGCCTAGTGGGACGCCTGGAACGCTGTTCTCCGGACTACACGGGCCTAGAGGGACTCCTGGAACGCTGTCCTCGGGACTGCATGGGCCGAGAGGGACATTGGATGGCTGTCCTCGGGACTGCACGGGCCGAGTGGGACATTGGATGGCTGTCCTCAGGACTGCACTGGCCAAGAAGGACTCCTGGAACGCTGTCCTCGGGCCTGCACGAACCAAGAGGGTCTCCTGGAATGCTGTTCTCCGGACTGCACGAGCCTAGAGGGACTCCTGGAACGCTGTCCTCGGGCCTCCACGAACCAAGAGGGACTCCTGGAACGCTGTCCTCGGGACAGCACAGGCCTAGAGGGACATTGATGGCTGTCCTCAGGATTGCACGGGCCTAGAGGGACGCCTGGAACACTGTTCTCCGGACTGCACAGGCCTAGAGGGACTCCTGGAACGCTGTCCTCAGGACTGCACGGGACTAGAGGGACATTGGATGGCTGTCCTCGGGACTGCACGGGCCAAGAGGGACATTGGATGGCTGTCATCCGGACTGCACGGGCAGAGGGGGACGCCTGGAACGCTGTTATCAGGACTGCACTGGCCTAGAGAAACATTGGATGGCTGTCCTCAGGACTGCACAGGCCAAGAGGGACACCTGGAACGCTGTTCTCCTGACTACCCGGGCCTAGAGGAACGCCTGGAACGCTGTCCTTGGGACTGCACGGGCCGAGAGGGACATTGGATGGCTGTCCTCGGGACTGCACGGGCTGAGAGGGACGTTGGATGGCTGTCCTCAGGACTGCACGGGCCTAGAGGGACGCCTGGAACGCTGTCCTCGGGCCTGCACGGGCCTAGAGGGACATGGATGGCTGTCCTCAGGACTGCATGGGCCAAGAGGGACTTTGGATGGCTGTACTTGGGACAGCACGGGCCAAGAGGGACGCCTGGAATGCTGTCCTAGGGACTGCACGGGCCAAGAGGGACCTTGGATGGCTATCCGTGGGACTGCACGGGCCAAGAGGGACGTTGGATGGCTGTCCTCGGACCTGCACGGGCCTAGAGGGACATTGGATGGCTGTCCTCTGGAATGCACGGGCCAATAGGGACATTGGATGGCTGTCCTCAGGACTGCACAGGCCAAGAGGGACATTGGATGGCTGTCCTCGGGACTACAGGGGCCAAGAGGGACATTGGAAGGCTGTCCTCGGGACTGCACGGGCCAAGAGGGACATTGGATGGCTGTTCTCGGGACTGCACGGGTCGATAGGGAGGTTGGATGGCTGTACTCAGGACTGCATGGGCAAAGAGGGACTTTGGATGGGTGTCCTCGGGACTGCACGGGCCGAGAGGGACATTGGATGGCTATCCTCGGGAATGCACGGGCCTAGAGGGACATTGGAAGGCTGTCCTCGGGACTGCACGGGCCAAGAGGGACATTTGATGGCTGTCCTCGGGACTGCATAGGCCAAGAGGGACATTGGATGCCTGTCCTCAGGACTGCAGGGACCAAGAGGGACGCCTGGAACGCTGTCCTCGGGACTGCACGGGCCGAGAGGGACTCCTGGAACGCTGTCCTTGGAACTGCACTGGCCTAGAGGAACATTGGATGGCTGTCCTCAGAACTGCACTGGCCAAGAGGGACGCCTGGAATGCTGTCCTCGGGACTGCACGGGCCGAGAGGAACATTGGATGGCAGTCTTCAGGCCTGCACAGGCAGAGAGGGAATCCTGGAACACTGTCCTTGGGCCTGAATGAACCAAGAGGGACACCTAGAACGCTGTCCACTGGACTGCACGGGCCTAGAGGGAAACCTGGAACGCTGTCCTCGGGACTGCACGAACCAAGAGGGACGCCTGGAACGCTGTCCTCGGGCCTGCACAAACCAAGAGGGACTCCTGGAACGCTGTCCTCGGGACTGCACGGGCTGAAGGGGAGGCCTGAACACTGTCCTCAGGACTGCACGGGCCAAGAGGGACAATGCATGGCTGTCCTCGGGACTGCACGGGCCGAGAAGGACGTTGGATCGCTGTCCTCAGGAATGCACGGGCCAAGAGGGACTTTGGATGGCTGTACTTGGGACAGCACGGGCCAAGAGGGACGCCAGGAATGCTGTCCTAGGGACTGCACGGGCCAAGAGGGACCTTGGATGGCTGTCCTCGGGACGGCACGGGCCTAGAGGGATGCTTGGAACGCTGTCCTCGGGACTGCACTGGCCTAGAGGAACATTGGATGGCTGTCCTCAGAACTGCACGGGCCAAGAGGGACGCCTGGAATGCTGTCCTCGGGACTTCACGGGCCGAGAGGGTCATTGGATGGCAGTCTTCAGGCCTGCACAGGCAGAGAGGGAATCCTGGAACACTGTCCTTGGGCCTGAATGAACCAAGAGGGACACCTAGAACGCTGTCCACTGGACTGCACGGGCCTAGAGGGAAACCTGGAACGCTGTCCTCGGGACTGCACGAACCAAGAGGGACGCCTGGAACGCTGTCCTCGGGCCTGCACAAACCAAGAGGGACTCTTGGAACGCTGTCCTCGGGACTGCACGGGCTGAAGGGGAGGCCTGAACACTGTCCTCGGGACTGCACGGGCCGAGAGGGACAATGCATGGCTGTCCTCGGGACTGCACGGGCCGAGAGGGACGTTGGATGGCTGTCCTCAGGACTGCATGGGCCAAGAGGGACATTGGATGGCAGTCCTCGGGACTGCACAGGCCTAGAGGGATGCCTGGAACGCTGTTCTCGGGACTGCAGGGGCCAAGAGGGACATTGGAAGGCTGTCCTCGGGACTGCACGGGCCAAGAGGGACATTGGATGGCTGTCCTCGGGACTTCACAGGCCTAGAGGGACGCCTGGAACGCTGTTCTCGGGACTGCACTGGCCTAGAGATACATTGGATGGCTGTCCTCAGGACTGCACGGGCCTAGAGGGACGCCTGGAACGCTGTCCTAGTGCTTGCACGAACCAAGAGGGTCTCCTGGAATGCTGTTCTCCGGACTACACTGGCCTAGAGGGACTCCTGCAACGCTGTCCTTGGGACTGCACTGGCTTAAAGGGACATTGGATGGCTGTCCTCAGGACTGCAGGGACCAAGAGGGACGCCTGGAACGCTGTCCTTGGGACTTAACGGGCCGAGAGGGATATTGGATGGCAGTCTTCAGGCCTGCACGGGCCTTGAGGGACGCCTGGAACGCTGTCCTCTGGACTTCACGGGCCGAGAGGGATATTGGATGGCAGTCTTCAGGCCTGCATGGGCCTAGAGGGACTCCTGGAACGCTGTCCTCGGAACTGCACGGGACTAGAGGGACATGGTATGGCTGTCCTCGGGACTGCACGGGCCAAGAGGGACATTGGATGGCTGTCCTCGGGACTGCACGGGCCAAGAGGGACATTGGATGGCTGTCCTCGGGACTGCACGGGCTGAGGGGGACGCCTGGAACGCTGTTATCAGGACTGCACTGGCCTAGAGAAACATTGGATGGCTGTCCTCAGGACTGCACGGGCCAAGTGGGACGCCTGGATCGCTGTTCTCCTGACTACCCGGGCCTAGAGGAACGCCTGGAACGCTGTCCTTGGGACTGCACGGGCCGAGAGGGACATTGGATGGCTGTCCTCGGGACTGCACGGGCCGAGAGGGACGTTGGATCGCTGTCCTCAGGAATGCACGGGCCAAGAGGGACTTTGGATGGCTGTACTTGGGACAGCACGGGCCAAGAGGGACGCCTGGAATGCTGTCCTAGGGACTGCACGGGCCAAGAGGGACCTTGGATGGCTGTCCTCGGGACTGCACGGGCCTAGAGGGATGCTTGGAACGCTGTCCTCGGGACTGCACTGGCCTAGAGGAACATTGGATGGCTGTCCTCAGAACTGCACGGGCCAAGAGGGACGCCTGGAATGCTGTCCTCGGGACTTCACGGGCCGAGAGGGTCATTGGATGGCAGTCTTCAGGCCTGCACAGGCAGAGAGGGAATCCTGGAACACTGTCCTTGGGCCTGAATGAACCAAGAGGGACACCTAGAACGCTGTCCACTGGACTGCACGGGCCTAGAGGGAAACCTGGAACGCTGTCCTCGGGACTGCACGAACCAAGAGGGACGCCTGGAACGCTGTCCTCGGGCCTGCACAAACCAAGAGGGACTCTTGGAACGCTGTCCTCGGGACTGCACGGGCCGAGAGGGACAATGCATGGCTGTCCTCGGGACTGCACGGGCCGAGAGGGACGTTGGATGGCTGTCCTCAGGACTGCATGGGCCAAGAGGGACATTGGATGGCAGTCCTCGGGACTGCACAGGCCTAGAGGGACGCCTGGAACGCTCTTCTCGGGACTGCAGGGGCCAAGAGGGACATTGGAAGGCTGTCCTCGGGACTGCACGGGCCAAGAGGGACATTGGATGGCTGTCCTCGGGACTGCACAGGCCTAGAGGGACGCCTGGAACGCTGTTCTCGGGACTGAACTGGCCTAGAGATACATTGGAAGGCTGTCCTCAGGACTGCACGGGCCTAGAGGGACGCATGGAACGCAGTCCTCGTGCTTGCACGAACCAAGAGGGTCTCCTGGAATGCTGCTCTCCGGACTACACTGGCCTAGAGGGACTCCTGCAACGCTGTCCTTGGGACTGCACTGGCTTAAAGGGACATTGGATGGCTGTCCTCAGGACTGCAGGGACCAAGAGGGACGCCTGGAACGCTGTCCTCGGGACTTAACGGGCCGAGAGGGATATTGGATGGCAGTCTTCAGGCCTGCATGGGCCTAGAGGGACGCCTGGAACGCTGTTCTTCGGACTGCACGGGCCTAGAGGGACTCCTGGAACGCTGTCCTCGGGACTGCACGGGACTAGAGGGACATGGTATGGCTGTCCTCGGGACTGCACGGGCCAAGAGGGACATTGGATGGCTGTCCTCGGGACTGCACGGGCCAAGAGGGACATTGGATGGCTGTCCTCGGGACTGCACGGGCTGAGGGGGACGCCTGGAACGCTGTTCTCAGGACTGCACTGGCCTAGAGAAACATTGGATGGCTGTCCTCAGGACTGCACTGGCCAAGTGGGACGCCTGGAACGCTGTTCTCCTGACTACCCAGGCCTAGAGGAACGCCTGGAACGCTGTCCTTGGGACTGCACGGGCCGAGAGGGACATTGGATGGCTGTCCTCGGGACTGCACGGGCCGAGAGGGACGTTGGATCGCTGTCCTCAGGAATGCACGGGCCAAGAGGGACTTTGGATGGCTGTACTTGGGACAGCACGGGCCAAGAGGGACGCCTGGAATGCTGTCCTTTGGACTGCACGGGCCAAGAGGGACCTTGGATGGCTGTCCTCGGGACTGCACGGGCCTAGAGGGATGCCTGGAACGCTGTCCTCGGGACTGCACTGGCCTAGAGATACATTGGATGGCTGTCCTCAGGACTGCACGGGCATAGAGGGACGCCTGGAACGCTGTCCTCGGGCCTGCACGGGCCTAGAGGGACATGGATGGCTGTCCTCAGGACTGCACGGGTCTAGAGGGACGCCTGGAACACTGTCCTCGGGCCTGCACGGGCTAAGAGGGACAGTGGATGGCTGTCCTCGGGACTGCACGGGCCGAGTGGGACATTGGATGGCTGTCCTCAGGACTGCACTGGCCAAGAAGGACTCCTGGAATGCTGTCCTCGGGCCTGCATGAACCAAGAGGGACTCCTGGAACGCTGTCCTTGGGACTGCACTGGCTTAAAGGGACATTGGATGGCTGTCCTCAGGACTGCAGGGACCAAGAGGGACGCCTGGAACGCTGTCCTCGGGACTTCACGGGCCAAGAGGTATATTGGACGGCAGTTTTCAGGCCTGCAGAGGCCTAGAGGGACTCCTGGAATGCTGTCCTCGGTACTGCACGGGCCGAGAGGGACTCCTGGAACACTGTCCTTGGGCCTGCACGAACCAAGAGGGACACCTGGAACGCTGTTCTCCGCACTGCACCAGCCTAGAGGGACTCCTGGAACGCTGTCCTTGGAACTGCACTGGCGTAGAGGAACATTGGATAGCTGTCCTCAGAATTGCACGGGCCAAGAGGGACGCCTGGAAAGCTGTCCTCGGGACTGCACGGGACGAGAGGGACATTGGATGGCAGTCTTCAGGCCTGCACAGGCCTAGAGGGACTCCTGGAACACTGTCCTTGGGCCTGAATGAACCAAGAGGGACACCTGGAACGCTGTCCTCTGGACTGCACGGGCCTAGAGGGAAACCTGGAACGCTGTCCTCGGGACTGCACGAACCAAGAGGGACGCCTGGAACGCTGTCCTCGTGCTTGCACGAAACAAGAGGGTCTCCTGGAATGCTGTTCTCCGGACTACACTGGCCTAGAGGGACTCCTGCAATGCTGTCCTTGGGACTGCACTGGCTTAAAGGGACATTGGATGGCTGTCCTCAGGACTGCAGGGACCAAGAGGGACGCCTGGAACGCTGTCCTCGGGACTTAACGGGCCGAGAGGGATATTGGATGGCAGTCTTCAGGCCTGCACGGGCCTTGAAGGACGCCTGGAACGCTGTCCTCGGGACTTCACGGGCCGAGAGGGATATTGGATGGCAGTCTTCAGGCCTGCATGGGCCTAGAGGGACGCCTGGAATGCTGTTCTTCGGACTGCACGGGCCTAAAGGGACTCCTGGAACGCTGTCCTCGTTACTGCACGGGACTAGAGGGACATGGTATGGCTGTCCTCGGGACTGCACGGGCCAAGAGGGACATTGGATGGCTGTCCTCGGGACTGCACGGGCCAAGAGGGACATTGGATGGCTGTCCTCGGGACTGCACGGGCTGAGGGGGACGCCTGGAACGCTGTTATCAGGACTGCACTGGCCTAGAGAAACATTGGATGGCTGTCCTCAGGACTGCACTGGCCAAGTGGGATGCCTGGAACGCTATTCTCCTGACTACCCTGGCCTAGAGGAACGCCTGGAATGCTGTCCTTGGGACTGCACGGGCCGAGAGGGACATTGGATGGCTGTCCTCGGGACTGCACGGGCCGAGAGGGACGTTGGATCGCTGTCCTCAGGAATGCACGGGCCAAGAGGGACTTTGGATGGCTGTACTTGGGACAGCACGGGCCAAGAGGGACGCCTGGAATGCTGTCCTAGGGACTGCACGGGCCAAGAGGGACCTTGGATGGCTGTCCTCGGGACTGCACGGGCCTAGAGGGATGCCTGGAACGCTGTCCTCGGGACTGCACTGGCCTAGAGATACATTGGATGGCTGTCCTCAGGACTGCACGGGCCTAGAGGGACGCCTGGAACGCTGTCCTCGGGCCTGCACGGGCCTAGAGGGACATGGATGGCTGTCCTCAGGACTGCACGGGTCTAGAGGGACGCCTGGAACACTGTCCTCGGGCCTGCACGGGCCAAGAGGGACAGTGAATGGCTGTCCTCGGGACTGCACGGGCCGAGTGGGACATTGGATGGCTGTCCTCAGGACTGCACTGGCCAAGAAGGACTCCTGGAATGCTGTCCTCGGGCCTGCATGAACCAAGAGGGACTCCTGGAACGCTGTCCTTGGGACTGCACTGTCTTAAATGGACATTGGATGGCTGTCCTCAGGACTGCAGGGACCAAGAGGGACGCCTGGAACGCTGTCCTCGGGACTTCACGGGCCAAGAGGTATATTGGACGGCAGTTTTCAGGCCTGCAGAGGCCTAGAGGGACTCCTGGAACGCTGTCCTCAGTACTGCACGGGCCGAGAGGGACTCCTGGAACACTGTCCTTGGGCCTGCACGAACCAAGAGGGACACCTGGAACGCTGTTCTCTGCACTGCACCAGCCTAGAGGGACTCCTGGAACGCTGTCCTTGGAACTGCACTGGCCTAGAGGAACATTGGATAGCTGTCCTCAGAACTGCACGGGCCAAGAGGGACGCCTGGAAAGCTGTCCTCGGGACTGCACGGGACGAGAGGGACATTGGATGGCAGTCTTCAGGCCTGCACAGGCCTAGAGGGACTCCTGGAACACTGTCCTTGGGCCTGAATGAACCAAGAGGGACACCTGGAACGCTGTCCTCTGGACTGCACGGGCCTAGAGGGAAACCTGGAACGCTGTCCTCGGGACTGCACGAACCAAGAGGGACGCCTGGAACGCTGTCCTCGGGCCTGCACGAACCAAGAGGGACTCCTGGAACGCTGTTCTCCGGACTGCACAGGCTTAGAGGGACTCCTGGAACGCTGTCCTTGGAACTGCACTGGCCTAGAGGAACATTGGATGGCTGTCCTCAGAACTGCACGGGCCAAGAGGGATTCCTGGAATGCTGTACTCGGGACTGCACGTGCCTAGAAGGATGTGGGATGGCTGTCCTCGGGACTGCACTGGCCAAGAGGGACACCTGGAACGCTGTCCTGTGGACTGCACGAGCCCAGAGGGACTCCTGGAACGCTGTCCTCGGGACTGCACGGGCCGAGAGGGACAATGGATGGCTGTCCTCGGGACTGCACGGGCCAAGAGGGACGTTGGATGGCTGTCCTCAGGACTGCATGGGCCAAGAGGGACATTGGATGGCAGTCCTCGGGACTCCATGGGCCTAGAGGGACGCCTGGAACGCTCTTCTCGGGACTGCAGGGGCCAAGAGGGACATTGGAAGGCTGTCCTCGGGACTGCACGGGCCAAGAGGGACATTGGATGGCTGTCCTCGGGACTGCACGGTCCTAGAGGGACGCCTGGAACGCTGTTCTCGGGACTGCACTGGCCTAGAGATACATTGGATGGCTGTCCTCAGGATTGCACGGGCCTAGAGGGACGCCTGGAACGCTGTCCTCGGGCCTGCACGGGCCTAGAGGGACATTGGATGGCTGTCCTCAGGACTGCATGGGCCTAGATGGACGCCTGGAACGCTGTCCTCGGGCCTGCACGGGCCTAGAGGAACATTGGATGGCTGTCCACGGACTGCACGGGCCGAGTGGGACACTGGATGGCTGTCCTCAGGACTACACTGGCATAGAAGGACTCCTGGAACGCTGTCCTCGTGCGTGCACGAACCCAGAGGGTCTCCTGTAATGCTGTTCTCCGGACTACACTGGCCTAGAGGGACTCCTGGAACGCTGTCCTTGGGACTGCACTGGCTTAAAGGGACATTGGATGGCTGTCCTAAGGACAGCACGGGCAGAGAGGGAATCCTGGAACACTGCCCTTGGGCCTGAATGAACCAAGAGGGACACCTGGAACGCTGTCCTCGGGACTGCACGGGCAAAGAAGGATGCTGGATGGCTGTCCTCGGGACTGCAAGGGCCGAGAGGGACCCCTGGAACGCTGTCCTCGGGACTGCACGGGTTGAAGGGGAGGCCTGGAACACTGTCCTCGGGACTGCCCGGGCCGAGAGGGACATTGGATGGCTGTCCTCAGGACTGCATGGGCCGAGAGGGACTTTGGATGACTGTACTCGGGACTGTACAGGCCAAGAGGGACACCTGGATCGCTGTCCTCGAAACTGCACTGGCCAAGAGGGACCTTGGATGGCTGTACTCTTGACTGCACAAAAAAGCAGGAGGTTGGATGGCTGTCCTCGGGACTGCATGGGCCAAGAGGGACGTTGGATGCCTGTCCTCGGGACTGCACGGGCCAAGAGGGACATTGGATGGCTGTCCTCGGGACTGCACGGGCAAAGAAGGAAGTTGGATGGCTGTCCTCAGGACTGCACGGGCCAAGAGGGACATTGGATGGCTGTCCTCAGGACTGCACGGACCGAGTGGGACATTGGATGGCTGTCCTCAGAACTGCACTGGCCAAGAAGGACTCCTGGAACACTGTCCTCGGGCTTGCACGAACCAAGAGGGTCTCCTGAATGCTGTTCTCCGGACTGCACTGGCCTAGAGGAACTCCTGGAACGCTGTCCTTGGGACTGCACTGGCTTAAAGGGACGTTGGATGGCTGCCCTTGTGACTGCATGGGCTAAGAGGGACTCCTGTACGCTGTCCTCATGACTACATGGGCCAAAAGGGACATTGAATGGCTGTCCTCGGGACTGCACGGATTGAGGAGGACGCCTGGAACACTGTTCTCCGGACTGCTCTGGCCTAGAGATACATTGGATGGCTGTCCTCAGGACTGCACGGGTCTAGAGGGATGCCTGGAATGCTGTCCTCGGGCCTCCACGAACCAAGAGGGATTCCTGGAACGCTGTCCTCGGGACTGCACGGGCCTAGAGGGACATTGGATGGCTGTCCTCAGGACTGCACGGGCCTAGAGGGACTTGGATGGCTGTCCTCGGGACTGCACGGGCCAAGAGGGACATTGGATGGCTGTCCTCGGGACCTCACGGGCCTAGAGGGACGCCTGGAACTCTGTTCTCGGGACTGGACTGGCCTAGAGATACATTGGATGGCAGTCCTCAGAACTGCACGGGCCTAGACGGACGCCTGGAACGCTGTCCTCGGGCCTGCACGGGCCTAGAGGGACATTGGAAGGCTGTACTCAGGACTGCACGGGCCTCGAGGGACGCCTGGAATGCTGTCCTCGGGCCTGAACGGGCCTAGAGGGACATTGTATGGCTGTCCTCGGGACTGCACGGGCCGAGTGGGACATTGGATGGCTGTCCTCAGAACTGCACTGGCCAAGAAGAACTCCTGGAACACTGTCCTCGGGCCTGCACGAACCAAGAGGGTGTCCTGAATGCTGTTCTCCGGACTGCACTGGCCTAGAGGGACTCCTGGAACGCTGTCCTTGGGAATGCACTGGCTTAAAGGGACGTTGGATGGCTGTCCTCGGGACTGCACGGGCTAAGAGGGACTCCTCTACGCTGTCCTCATGACTACACGGGCCAAGAGTGACATTGAATGGCTGTCCTCGGGACTGCACGGATTGAGGGGGACGCCTGGAACGCTGTTCTCCGGACTGCTCTGGCCTAGAGATACATTGGATGGCTGTAATCAGGACTGCACGGGTCTAGAGGGACGCCTGGAACACTGTCCTCGGGCCTCCACGAACCAAGAGGGATTCCTGGAACGCTGTCCTCGGGACTGCACGGGCCTAGAGGGACATTGGATGGCTGTCCTCAGGACTGCACGGGCATAGAGGGACGCCTGGAACGCTGTTCTCCGGACTGCACGGGCCTAGAGGGACTCCAGGAACGCTGTCCTCGGGACTACACGGGCCTAGAGGGACATTGGATGGCTGTCCTCGGGACTGCACGGGCCAAGAGGGACATCGGATGGCTGTCCTCGGGACTGCACGGGCTGAGTGGGACAACTGGAACGCTGTTCTCGGGACTACACTGGCCTAGAGAAACATCGGATGGCTGTGCTCAGGACTGCACGGGCCATGAGGGACTCCTGGAAAGCTGTCCTCGGGACTGCACGGGCCGAGAGGGACATTGGATGGCTGTTCTCTGGACTGCACGGGTCGAGAGGGACGTTGGATGGCTGTACTCAGGACTGCATGGGCAAAGAGGGACTTTGGATGGCTGTACTCGGGACTGCACGGGCCGAGAGGGACATTGGATGGCTGTCCTCGGGAATGCACGGGTCAAGAGGGACATTGGATGGCTGTCCTCGGGACTGCACGGGCCAAGAGGGATATTTGATGGCTGTCCTCGGGACTGCATAGGCCAAGAGGGACATTGGATGGCTGTCCTCAGGACTGCACGTGCCAAGAGGGACATTGGAAGGCTGTCCTCGGGACTGCACGGGCCAAGAGGGACATTGGATGGCTGTCCTGGGGACTGTACAGGCCTAGAGGGACGCCTGGAACGCTGTTCTTGGGACTGCACTGGCCTAGAGATACATTGGATGGCTGTCCACAGGACTGCACGGGCCTAGAGGGACACCTGGAAAGCTATCCTCGGGCCTGCACGGGCCTAGAGGGACATTGGATGGCTTTCCTCAGGACTGCACGGGCCTAGAGGGACGCCTGGAACGCTGTTCTCCGGACTACACGGGCCTAGAGGGACTCCTGGACCGCTGTCCTCAGGACTGCACGGGCCGAGAGGGACATTGGATAGCTGTCCTCAGGACTGCACTGGCCAAGAAGGACTCCTGAAACGCTGTCCTCGGGCCTGCACGAACCAAGAGGGTCTCCTGGAATGCTGTTCTCCGGACTGCACGGGCCTAGAGGGACTCCTGGAACGCTGTCCTCGGGACAGCACAGGCCTAGAGGGACATTGGATGGCTGTCCTCAGGACTACACGGGCCTAGAGGGACTCCTGGAACGCTATCCTTGGAACTGCACTGGCCTAGAGGAACATTGGATGGCTATCCTCAGAACTGCACGGGCCAAGAGGGACGCCTGGAATGCTGTCCTCGGGACTGCACGGGCTGAGTGGGACATTGGATGGCTGTCCTCAGGACTGCACTGGCTAAGAAGGACTCCTGGAACGCTGTCCTCGGGCCTGCACGAACCAAGAGGGTCTCCTGGAGTGCTGTTCTCCGGACTGCACGGGCCTAGAGGGACTCCTGGAACGCTGTCCTCGGGCCTCCACGAACCAAGAGGGACTCCTGGAACGCTGTCCTCGGGACAGCACAGGCCTAGAGGGACATTGATGGCTGTCCTCAGGATTGCACGGGCCTAGAGGGACGCCTGGAACACTGTTCTCCGGACTGCACAGGCCTAGAGGGACTCCTGGAACGCTGTCCTCGGGACTGCCCGGGACTAGAGGGACATTGGATGGCTGTCCTCGGGACTGCACGGGCCAAGAGGGACATTGGATGGCTGTCATCGGGACTGCACGGACTGAGGGGGACGCCTGGAACGCTGTTATCAGGACTACACTGGCCTAGAGAAACATTGGATGGCTGTCCTCAGGACTGCACGGGCCAAGAGGGACACCTGGAACGCTGTTCTCCTGACTACCCGGGCCTAGAGGAACGCCTGGAACGCTGTCCTTGGGACTGCACGGGCCGAGAGGGACATTGGATGTCTGTCCTCGGGACTGCACGGGCCGAGAGGGACGTTGGATGTCTGTCCTCAGGACTGCATGGGCCAAGAGGGACTTTGGATGGCTGTACTTGGGACAGCACGGGCCAAGAGGGACGCCTGGAATGCTGTCCTAGGGACTGCACGGGCCAAGAGGGACCTTGGATGGCTATCTTTGGGACTGCACGGGCCAAGAGGGACGTTGGATGGCTGTCCTCGGACCTGCACGGGCCTAGAGGGACATTGGATGGCTGTCCTCTGGAAAGCACGGGCCAAGAGGGACATTGGATGGCTGTCCTCAGGACTGCACAGGCCAAGAGGGACATTGGATGGCTGTCCTCGGGACTACAGGGGCCAAGAGGGACATTGGAAGGCTGTCCTCGGGACTGCACGGGCCAAGAGGGACATTGGATGGCTGTCCTTGGGACTGCACGGGCCTAGAGGGACGCCTGGAACGCTGTCCTCGGGCCTGCACGGGCCTAGAGATACATTGGATGGCTGTCCTCAGGACTGCACGGGCCTAGAGGGACGCCTGGAACGCTGTCCTCGGGCCTGCACGGGCCTAGAGGGACATGGATGGCTGTCCGCAGGACTGCACGGGCCAAGAGGGACTTTGGATGGCTGTACTTGGGACAGCACGGGCCAAGAGGGACGCCTGGAATGCTGTCCTAGGGACTGCACGGGACAAGAGGGACCTTGGATGGCTATCCTTGGGACTGCACGGGCCAAGAGGGACGTTGGATGGCTGTCCTCGGACCTGCACGGGCCTAGAGGGACATTGGATGGCTGTCCTCTGGAATGCACAGGCCAAGAGGGACATTGGATGGCTGTCCTCAGGACTGCACAGGCCAAGAGGGACATTGGATGGCTGTCCTCGGGACTACAGGGGCCAAGAGGGACATTGGAAGGCTGTCCTCGGGACTGCACGGGCCAAGAGGGACATTAGATGGCTGTCCTTGGGACTGCACGGGTCTAGAGGGACGCCTGGAACGCTGTCCTCGGGACTGCACTGGCCTAGAGATACATTGGATGGCTGTCCTCAGGACTGCACGGGCCTAGAGGGACGCCTGGAACGCTGTCCTCGGGCCTGCACGGGCCTAGAGGGACATGGATGGCTGTCCTCAGGACTGCACGGGCAGAGAGGGAATCCTGGAACACTGTCCTTGGGCCTGAATGAACCAAGAGGGACACCTGGAACGCTGTCCTCTGGACTGCACGGGCGTAGAGGGACACCTGGAATGCTGTCCTCGTTCCTGCACGAACCAAGAGGGATGCCTGGAACGCTGTTCTCTGGACTGCACGGGAAAGAAGGATGCTGGATGGCTGTCCTCGGGACTGCACGGGTCGAGAGGGACCCCTGGAACGCTGTCCTCGGGACTGCACGGGTCTAGAGGGATGTGGGATGGCTGTCCTCGGGACTGCACTGGCCAAGAGGGACACCTGAAACGCTGTCCTGTGGACTGCACGAGCCCAGAGAGACTCCTGGAACGCTGTCCTCGGGACTGCACGGGCTGAAGGGGAGGCCTGGAACACTGTCCTCGGGACTGCCCGGGCCGAGAGGGACATTGGATGGCTGTCCTCAGGACTGCATGGGCCGAGAGGGACTTTGGATGACTGTACTCGGGACTGTACAGGCCAAGAGGGACACCTAGAAAGCTGTCCTCGAAACTGCACAAGCCAAGAGGGACCTTGGATGGCTGTACTCTTGACTGCACGGAAAAGCGGGAGGTTGGATGGCTGTCCTCGGGACTGCATGGGCCAAGAGGGACGTTGGATGCCTGTCCTCGGGACAGCACGGGCCAAGAGGGACATTGGATGTCTGTCCTCGGGACCTCACGGGCCTAGAGGGACGCCTGGAACGCTATTCTCGGGACTGCACTGGCCTAAAGATACATTGGATGGCAGTCCTCAGAACTGCACGGGCCTAGAGGGACGCCTGGAACGCTGTCCTCGGGCCTGTACGGGCCTATAGGGACATTGGAAGGCTGTCCTCAGGACTGCATGGGCCTCGAGTGACGCCTGGAACGCTTTCCTCAGGACTGCACGGGCCTCGAGGGACGCCTGGAACGCTGTCCTTGGGACTGCACTGGCCTAGAGAAACATTGGATTTGCTGTGCTCAGGACTGCACGGGCCTAGAGGGACACATGGAATGCTGTCCTCGGGCCTGCACGGGACTAGAGTGACATTGGATGGCTGTCCTCAGGACTGCACGGGCATAGAGGGACGACTGGAATGCTGTCCTCGGGACTGCACGGGCCGAGAGGGACATTGGATGGCTGTCCTCAGGACTGCACGGGCCGAGTGGGACATTGGATGGCTGTCCTCAGGACTGCACTGGCCAAGAAGGACTCCTGGAACGCTGTCCTCAGGCCTGCACGAACCAAGAGGGTCTCCTGGAATGCTGTTCTCCGGACTGAACGGGCCTAGAGGGACTCCTGGAACGCTGTCCTCAGGACAGCACTGGCTTAAAGGGACATTGGATGGCTGTCCTCAGGACTGCAGGGACCAAGAGGGACGCCTGGAACGCTGTCCTCGGGACTGCACGGGCCGAGAGCGACATTGGATGGCAGTCTTCAGGCCTGCACAGGCAGAGAGGGAATCCTGGAACACTGTCCTTGTGCTTGAATGAACCAAGAGGGATACCTGGAACGCTGTTCTCCGGACTGCACGGGCCTAGAGGGACTCCTGGAACGCTGTCCTTGGAACTGCACTGGCCTAGAGGAACATTGGATGGCTGTCCTCAGAACTGCACGGGCCAAGAGGGACGCCTGGAATGCTGTCCTCGGGACTGCACGGGCCGAGAGGGACATTGGATGGCAGTCTTCAGGCCTGCACAGGCAGAGAGGGAATCCTGGAACACTGTCCTTGGGCCTGAATGAACCAAGAGGGACACCTAGAACGCTGTCCTCTGGACTGCACGGGCCTAGAAGGAAACCTGGAACGCTGTCCTCGGGACTGCACGAACCAAGAGGGACGCCTGGAACGCTGTCCTCGGGCCTGCACGAACCAAAAGGGACTCCTGGATCGCTGTTCTCCGGACTGCACAGGCCTAGAGGGACTCCTGGAACGCTGTCCTTGGAACTGCACTGGCCTAGAGGAACATTGGATGGCTGTCCTCAGAACTGCACGGGCCAAGAGGGATGCCTGGAATGCTGTCCTCGGGACTGCACGGGCCTAGAAGGATGTGGGATGGCTGTCCTCGGGAATGCACTTGCCAAGAGGGACACCTGGAACGCTGTCCTGTGGACTGCACGAGCCCAGAGGGACTCCTGGAACGCTGTTCTCCTGACTACCCGGGCCTAGAGGAACGCCTGGAACGCTGTCCTTGGGACTGCACGGGCCGAGAGGGACATTGGATGTCTGTCCTCGGGACTGCACGGGCCGAGAGGGACGTTGGATGTCTGTCCTCAGGACTGCATGGGCCAAGAGGGACTTTGGATGGCTGTACTTGGGACAGCACGGGCCAAGAGGGACGCCTGGAATGCTGTCCTAGGGACTGCACGGGCCAAGAGGGACCTTGGATGGCTATCTTTGGGACTGCACGGGCCAAGAGGGACGTTGGATGGCTGTCCTCGGACCTGCACGGGCCTAGAGGGACATTGGATGGCTGTCCTCTGGAAAGCACGGGCCAAGAGGGACATTGGATGGCTGTCCTCAGGACTGCACAGGCCAAGAGGGACATTGGATGGCTGTCCTCGGGACTACAGGGGCCAAGAGGGACATTGGAAGGCTGTCCTCGGGACTGCACGGGCCAAGAGGGACATTGGATGGCTGTCCTTGGGACTGCACGGGCCTAGAGGGACGCCTGGAACGCTGTCCTCGGGCCTGCACGGGCCTAGAGATACATTGGATGGCTGTCCTCAGGACTGCACGGGCCTAGAGGGACGCCTGGAACGCTGTCCTCGGGCCTGCACGGGCCTAGAGGGACATGGATGGCTGTCCGCAGGACTGCACGGGCCAAGAGGGACTTTGGATGGCTGTACTTGGGACAGCACGGGCCAAGAGGGACGCCTGGAATGCTGTCCTAGGGACTGCACGGGACAAGAGGGACCTTGGATGGCTATCCTTGGGACTGCACGGGCCAAGAGGGACGTTGGATGGCTGTCCTCGGACCTGCACGGGCCTAGAGGGACATTGGATGGCTGTCCTCTGGAATGCACAGGCCAAGAGGGACATTGGATGGCTGTCCTCAGGACTGCACAGGCCAAGAGGGACATTGGATGGCTGTCCTCGGGACTACAGGGGCCAAGAGGGACATTGGAAGGCTGTCCTCGGGACTGCACGGGCCAAGAGGGACATTAGATGGCTGTCCTTGGGACTGCACGGGTCTAGAGGGACGCCTGGAACGCTGTCCTCGGGACTGCACTGGCCTAGAGATACATTGGATGGCTGTCCTCAGGACTGCACGGGCCTAGAGGGACGCCTGGAACGCTGTCCTCGGGCCTGCACGGGCCTAGAGGGACATGGATGGCTGTCCTCAGGACTGCACGGGCAGAGAGGGAATCCTGGAACACTGTCCTTGGGCCTGAATGAACCAAGAGGGACACCTGGAACGCTGTCCTCTGGACTGCACGGGCGTAGAGGGACACCTGGAATGCTGTCCTCGTTCCTGCACGAACCAAGAGGGATGCCTGGAACGCTGTTCTCTGGACTGCACGGGAAAGAAGGATGCTGGATGGCTGTCCTCGGGACTGCACGGGTCGAGAGGGACCCCTGGAACGCTGTCCTCGGGACTGCACGGGTCTAGAGGGATGTGGGATGGCTGTCCTCGGGACTGCACTGGCCAAGAGGGACACCTGAAACGCTGTCCTGTGGACTGCACGAGCCCAGAGAGACTCCTGGAACGCTGTCCTCGGGACTGCACGGGCTGAAGGGGAGGCCTGGAACACTGTCCTCGGGACTGCCCGGGCCGAGAGGGACATTGGATGGCTGTCCTCAGGACTGCATGGGCCGAGAGGGACTTTGGATGACTGTACTCGGGACTGTACAGGCCAAGAGGGACACCTAGAAAGCTGTCCTCGAAACTGCACAAGCCAAGAGGGACCTTGGATGGCTGTACTCTTGACTGCACAGAAAAGCGGGAGGTTGGATGGCTGTCCTCGGGACTGCATGGGCCAAGAGGGACGTTGGATGCCTGTCCTCGGGACAGCACGGGCCAAGAGGGACATTGGATGTCTGTCCTCGGGACCTCACGGGCCTAGAGGGACGCCTGGAACGCTATTCTCGGGACTGCACTGGCCTAAAGATACATTGGATGGCAGTCCTCAGAACTGCACGGGCCTAGAGGGACGCCTGGAACGCTGTCCTCGGGCCTGTACGGGCCTATAGGGACATTGGAAGGCTGTCCTCAGGACTGCATGGGCCTCGAGTGACGCCTGGAACGCTTTCCTCAGGACTGCACGGGCCTCGAGGGACGCCTGGAACGCTGTCCTTGGGACTGCACTGGCCTAGAGAAACATTGGATTTGCTGTGCTCAGGACTGCACGGGCCTAGAGGGACACATGGAATGCTGTCCTCGGGCCTGCACGGGACTAGAGTGACATTGGATGGCTGTCCTCAGGACTGCACGGGCATAGAGGGACGACTGGAATGCTGTCCTCGGGACTGCACGGGCCGAGAGGGACATTGGATGGCTGTCCTCAGGACTGCACGGGCCGAGTGGGACATTGGATGGCTGTCCTCAGGACTGCACTGGCCAAGAAGGACTCCTGGAACGCTGTCCTCAGGCCTGCACGAACCAAGAGGGTCTCCTGGAATGCTGTTCTCCGGACTGAACGGGCCTAGAGGGACTCCTGGAACGCTGTCCTCAGGACAGCACTGGCTTAAAGGGACATTGGATGGCTGTCCTCAGGACTGCAGGGACCAAGAGGGACGCCTGGAACGCTGTCCTCGGGACTGCACGGGCCGAGAGCGACATTGGATGGCAGTCTTCAGGCCTGCACAGGCAGAGAGGGAATCCTGGAACACTGTCCTTGTGCTTGAATGAACCAAGAGGGATACCTGGAACGCTGTTCTCCGGACTGCACGGGCCTAGAGGGACTCCTGGAACGCTGTCCTTGGAACTGCACTGGCCTAGAGGAACATTGGATGGCTGTCCTCAGAACTGCACGGGCCAAGAGGGACGCCTGGAATGCTGTCCTCGGGACTGCACGGGCCGAGAGGGACATTGGATGGCAGTCTTCAGGCCTGCACAGGCAGAGAGGGAATCCTGGAACACTGTCCTTGGGCCTGAATGAACCAAGAGGGACACCTAGAACGCTGTCCTCTGGACTGCACGGGCCTAGAAGGAAACCTGGAACGCTGTCCTCGGGACTGCACGAACCAAGAGGGACGCCTGGAACGCTGTCCTCGGGCCTGCACGAACCAAAAGGGACTCCTGGATCGCTGTTCTCCGGACTGCACAGGCCTAGAGGGACTCCTGGAACGCTGTCCTTGGAACTGCACTGGCCTAGAGGAACATTGGATGGCTGTCCTCAGAACTGCACGGGCCAAGAGGGATGCCTGGAATGCTGTCCTCGGGACTGCACGGGCCTAGAAGGATGTGGGATGGCTGTCCTCGGGAATGCACTTGCCAAGAGGGACACCTGGAACGCTGTCCTGTGGACTGCACGAGCCCAGAGGGACTCCTGGAACGCTGTCCTCGGGACTGCACGGGCTGAAGGGGAGGCCTGAACACTGTCCTCGGGACTGCACGGGCCGAGAGGGACAATGGATGGCTGTCCTCGGGACTGCAAGGGGCCGAGAGGGACGTTGGATGGCTGTCCTCAGGACTGCATGGGCCAAGAGGGATATTGGATGGCAGTCCTCGGGACTGCACAGGCCTAGAGGGACGCCTGGAACGCTGTTCTCGGGACTGCAGGGGTCAAGAGGGACATTGGAAGGCTGTCCTCGGGACTGCACGGGCCAAGAGGGACATTGCATGGCTGTCCTCGGGACTGCACAGGCCTAGAGGGACGCCTGGAACGCTGTTCTCGGGACTGCACTGGCCTAGAGATACATTGGATGGCTGTCCTCAGGACTGCACGGGCCTAGAGGGACGCCTGAAACGCTGTCCTCGTGCTTGCACGAACCAAGAGGGTCTCCTGGAATGCTGTTCTCCGGACTACACTGGCCTAGAGGGACTCCTGGAACGCTGTCCTTGGGACTGCACCTGCTTAAAGGGACATTGGATGGCTGTCCTCAGGACTGCAGGGACCAAGAGGGACGCCTGGAACGCTGTCCTCGGGACTTCACGGGCCGAGAGGGATATTGGATGGCAGTCTTCAGGCCTGCACGGGCCTTGAGGGACGCCTGGAACGCTGTCCTCGGGATCACGGGCCGAGATGGATATTGGATGGCAGTCTTCAGGCCTGCATGGGCCTAGAGGGACGCCTGGAACGCTGTTCTCCGGACTGCACGGGCCTAGAGGGACTCCTGGAATGCTGTCTTCGGGACTGCACGGGACTAGAGGGACATTGGATCGCTGTCCTCAGGTATGCACGGGCCAAGAGGGACTTTGGATGGCTGTACTTGGGACAGCACGGGCCAAGAGGGACGCCTGGAATGCTGTCCTAGGGACTGCACGGGCCAAGAGGGACCTTGGATGGCTGTCCTCGGGACTGCACGGGCCTAGAGGGATGCCTGGAACGCTGTCCTCGGGACTGCACTGGCCTAGAGATACATTGGATGGCTGTCCTCAGGACTGCACCGGCCTAGAGGGACGCCTGGAACGCTGTCCTCGGGCCTGCACGGGCCTAGAGGGACATGGATGGCTGTCCTCAGGACTGCACGGGTCTAGAGGGACGCCTGGAACACTGTCCTCGGGCCTGCACGGGCCAAGAGGGACAGTGGATGGCTGTCCTCGGGACTGCATGGGCCGAGTGGGACATTGGATGGCTGTCCTCAGGACTGCACTGGCCAAGAAGGACTCCTGGAATGCTGTCCTCGGGCCTGCATGAACCAAGAGGGACTCCTGGAACGCTGTCCTTGGGACTGCACTGGCTTAAAGGGACATTTGATGGCTGTCCTCAGGACTGCAGGGACCAAGAGGGACACCTGGAACGCTGTCCTTGGGACTTCACGGGCCGAGAGGTATATTGGATGGCAGTCTTCAGGCCTGCAGAGGCCTAGAGGGACTCCTGGAACGCTGTCCTCGGTACTGCACGGGCCGAGAGGGACTCCTGGAACACTGTCCTTGGGCCTGCACGAACCAAGAGGGACACCTGGAACGCTGTTCTCCGGACTGCACCAGCCTAGAGGGACTCCTGGAACGCTGTCCTTGGAACTGCACTGGCCTAGAGGAACATTGGATGGCTGTCCTCAGAACTGCACGGGCCAAGAGGGACGCCTGGAATGCTGTCCTCGGGACTGCACGGGCCGAGAGGAACATTGGATGGCAGTCTTCAGGCCTGCACAGGCCTAGAGGGACTCCTGGAACACTGTCCTTGGGCCTGAATGAACCAAGAGTAACACCTGGAACGCTCTCCTCTGGACTGCACGGGCCTAGAGGGAAACCTGGAACGCTGTCCTCGGGACTGCACGAACCAAGAGGGACGCCTGGAACGCTGTCCTCGGGCCTGCACGAACCAAGAGGGACTCCTGGAACGCTGTTCTCCGGACAGCACAGGCCTAGAGGGACTCCTGGAACGCTGTCCTTGGAACTGCACTGGCCTAGAGGAACATTGGATGGCTGTCCTCAGAACTGCACGGGCCAAGAGGGATGCCTGGAATGCTGTACTCGGGACTGCACGTGCCTAGAGGGATGTGGGATGGCTGTCCTCGGGACTGCACTGGCCAAGAGGGACACCTGGAACGCTGTCCTGTGGACTACACGAGCCCAGAGGGACTCCTGGAACGCTGTCCTCGGGACTGCACGGGCCGAGAGGGACAATGGATGGCTGTCTTCGGGACTGCACGGGCCAAGAGGGACGTTGGATGGCTGTCCTCAGGACTGCATGGGCCAAGAGGGACATTGGATGGCAGTCCTCGGGACTGCACGGGCCTAGAGGGACGCCTGGAACGCTCTTCTCGGGACTGCAGGGGCCAAGAGGGACATTGGAAGGCTGTCCTCGGGACTGCACGGGCCAAGAGGGACATTGGATGGCTGTCCTCGGGACTGCACGGTCCTAGAGGGACGCCTGGAACGCTGTTCTCGGGACTGCACTGGCCTAGAGATACATTGGATGGCTGTCCTCAGGATTGCACGGGCCGAGAGGGACGCCTGGAACGCTGTCTTCGGGCCTGCATGGGCCTAGAGGGACATTGGATGGCTGTCCTCAGGACTGCACGGGCCTAGAGGGACGCCTGGAACGCTGTCCTCGGGCCTGCACGGGCCTAGAGGGACATTGGATGGCTGTCCACGGACTGCACGGGCCGATTGGGACATTGGATGGCTGTCCTCAGGACTACACTGGCCAAGAAGGACTCCTGGAACGCTGTCCTTGGGACTGCACTGGCTTAAAGGGACATTGGATGGCTGTCCTCAGGACTGCACGGGCAGAGAGGGAATCCTGGAACACTGTCCTTGGGCCTGAATGAACCAAGAGGGACACCTGGAACGCTGTCCTCGGGACTGCACGGGCAAAGAAGGATGCTGGATGGCGGTCCTCGGGACTGCAAGGGCCGAGAGGGACCCCTGGAACGCTGTCCTCGGGACTGCACGGGTTGAAGGGGAGGCCTGGAACACTGTCCTCGGGACTGCCCGGGCCGAGAGGGACATTGGATCGCTGTCCTCAGGAATGCACGGGCCAAGAGGGACTTTGGATGGCTGTACTTGGGACAGCACGGGCCAAGAGGGACGCCTGGAATGCTGTCCTAGGGACTGCACGGGCCAAGAGGGACCTTGGATGGCTGTCCTCGGGACTGCACGGGCCTAGAGGGATGCCTGGAACGCTGTCCTCGGGACTGCACTGGCCTAGAGATACATTGGATGGCTGTCCTCAGGACTGCACCGGCCTAGAGGGACGCCTGGAACGCTGTCCTCGGGCCTGCACGGGCCTGGAGGGACATGGATGGCTGTCCTCAGGACTGCACGGGTCTAGAGGGACGCCTGGAACACTGTCCTCGGGCCTGCACGGGCCAAGAGGGACAGTGGATGGCTGTCCTCGGGACTGCATGGGCCGAGTGGGACATTGGATGGCTGTCCTCAGGACTGCACTGGCCAAGAAGGACTCCTGGAATGCTGTCCTCGGGCCTGCATGAACCAAGAGGGACTCCTGGAACGCTGTCCTTGGGACTGCACTGGCTTAAAGGGACATTTGATGGCTGTCCTCAGGACTGCAGGCACCAAGAGGGACACCTGGAACGCTGTCCCTGGGACTTCACGGGCCGAGAGGTATATTGGATGGCAGTCTTCAGGCCTGCAGAGGCCTAGAGGGACTCCTGGAACGCTGTCCTCGGTACTGCACGGGCCGAGAGGGACTCCTGGAACACTGTCCTTGGGCCTGCACGAACCAAGAGGGACACCTGGAACGCTGTTCTCCGGACTGCACCAGCCTAGAGGGACTCCTGGAACGCTGTCCTTGGAACTGCACTGGCCTAGAGGAACATTGGATGGCTGTCCTCAGAACTGCACGGGCCAAGAGGGACGCCTGGAATGCTGTCCTCGGGACTGCACGGGCCGAGAGGAACATTGGATGGCAGTCTTCAGGCCTGCACAGGCCTAGAGGGACTCCTGGAACACTGTCCTTGGGCCTGAATGAACCAAGAGTAACACCTGGAACGCTGTCCTTGGACTGCACGGGCCTAGAGGGAAACCTGGAACGCTGTCCTCGGGACTGCACGAACCAAGAGGGACGCCTGGAACGCTGTCCTCGGGCCTGCACGAACCAAGAGGGACTCCTGGAACGCTGTTCTCCGGACAGCACAGGCCTAGAGGGACTCCTGGAACGCTGTCCTTGGAACTGCACTGGCCTAGAGGAACATTGGATGGCTGTCCTCAGAACTGCACGGGCCAAGAGGGATGCCTGGAATGCTGTACTCGGGACTGCACGTGCCTAGAGGGATGTGGGATGGCTGTCCTCGGGACTGCACTGGCCAAGAGGGACACCTGGAACGCTGTCCTGTGGACTACACGAGCCCAGAGGGACTCCTGGAACGCTGTCCTCGGGACTGCACGGGCCGAGAGGGACAATGGATGGCTGTCTTCGGGACTGCACGGGCCAAGAGGGACGTTGGATGGCTGTCCTCAGGACTGCATGGGCCAAGAGGGACATTGGATGGCAGTCCTCGGGACTGCACGGGCCTAGAGGGACGCCTGGAACGCTGTTCTCGGGACTGCAGGGGCCAAGAGGGACATTGGAAGGCTGTCCTCGGGACTGCACGGGCCAAGAGGGACATTGGATGGCTGTCCTCGGGACTGCACGGTCCTAGAGGGACGCCTGGAACGCTGTTCTCGGGACTGCACTGGCCTAGAGATACATTGGATGGCTGTCCTCAGGATTGCACGGGCCTAGAGGGACGCCTGGAACGCTGTCTTCGGGCCTGCATGGGCCTAGAGGGACATTGGATGGCTGTCCTCAGGACTGCACGGGCCTAGAGGGACGCCTGGAACGCTGTCCTCGGGCCTGCACGGGCCTAGAGGGACATTGGATGGCTGTCCACGGACTGCACGGGCCGATTGGGACATTGGATGGCTGTCCTCAGGACTACACTGGCCAAGAAGGACTCCTGGAACGCTGTCCTTGGGACTGCACTGGCTTAAAGGGACATTGGATGGCTGTCCTCAGGACTGCACGGGCAGTGAGGGAATCCTGGAACACTGTCCTTGGGCCTGAATGAACCAAGAGGGACACCTGGAACGCTGTCCTCGGGACTGCACGGGCAAAGAAGGATGCTGGATGGCTGTCCTCGGGACTGCAAGGGCCGAGAGGGACCCCTGGAACGCTGTCCTCGGGACTGCACGGGCTGAAGGGGAGGCCTGGAACACTGTCCTCGGGACTGCCCGGGCCGAGAGGGACATTGGATGGCTGTCCTCAGGACTGCATGGGCCGAGAGGGATATTTGATGGCTGTCCTCGGGACTGCACGGAAAAGCGGGAGGTTGGATGGCTGTCCTCGGGACTGCATGGGCCAAGAGGGACGTTGGATGCCTGTCCTTGGGACTGCACGGGCCAAGAGGGACATTGGATGGCTGTCCTCGGGACCTCACGGGCCTAGAGGGACGCCTGGAATGCTATTCTCGGGACTGCACTGGCCTAGAGATACATTGGATGGCAGTCCTCAGAACTGCACGGGCCTAGAGGGACGCCTGGAACGCTGTCCTCGGGCCTGCACGGGCCTAGAGGGACATTGGAAGGCAGTCCTCAGGACTGCACGGGCCTCGAGGGACGCCTGGAACGCAGTCCTCGGGCCTGCACGGGCCTAGAGGGACATTGGATGGCTGTCCTCAGGACTGCACGGACCGAGTGGGACATTGGATGGCTGTCCTCAGAACTGCACTGGCCAAGAATGACTCCTGGAACACTGTCCTCGGGCTTGCACGAACCAAGAGGGTCTCCTGAATGCTGTTCTCCGGACTGCACTGGCCTAGAGGGACTCCTGGAACGCTGTCCTTGGGACTGCACTGGCTTAAAGGGACGTTGGATGGCTGCCCTTGGGACTGCACGGGCTAAGAGGGACTCCTGTACGCTGTCCTCATGACTACATGGGCCAAGAGGGACATGGAATGGCTGTCCTCGGGACTGCACGGATTGAGGAGGACGCCAGGAACACTGTTCTCCGGACTGCTCTGGCCTAGAGATACATTGGATGGCTGTCCTCAGGACTGCACGGGTCTAGAGGGATGCCTGGAATGCTGTCCTCGGGCCTCCACGAACCAAGAGGGATTCCTGGAACGCTGTCCTCGGGACTGCACGGGCCTAGAGGGATATTGGATGGCTGTCCTCAGGACTGCACGGGCCTAGAGGGACTTGGATGGCTGTCCTCGAGACTGCACGGGCCAAGAGGGACATTGGATGGCTGTCCTCGGGACCTCACGGGCCTAGAGGGACGCCTGGAACGCTGTTCTCGGGACTGGACTGGCCTAGAGATACATTGGATGGCAGTCCCCAGAACTGCACGGTCCTAGACGGACGCCTGGAACGCTGTCCTCGGGCCTGCACAGGCCTAGAGGGACATTGGAAGGCTGTACTCAGGACTGCACGGGCCTCGAGGGACGCCTGGAATACTGTCCTCGGGCCTGCACGGGCCTAGAGGGACATTGTATGGCTGTCCTCGGGACTGCACGGGCCGAGTGGGACATTGGATGGCTGTCCTCAGAACTGCACTGGCCAAGAAGGACTCCTGGAACACTGTCCTCGGGCCTGCACGAACCAAGAGGGTCTCCTGAATGCTGTTTTCCGGACTGCACTGGCCTAGAGGGACTCCTGGAACGCTGTCCTTGGGAATGCACTGGCTTAAAGGGACGTTGGATGGCTGTCCTCGGGACTGCACGGGATAAGAGGGACTCCTCTACGCTGTCCTCATGACTACACGGGCCAGGAGTGACATTGAATGGCTATCCTCGGGACTGCACGGATTGAGGGGGACGCCTGGAACGCTGTTCTCCGGACTGCTCTGGCCTAGAGATACATTGGATGGCTGTCCTCAGGACTGCACGGGTCTAGAGGGACGCCTGGAACACTGTCCTCGGGCCTCCACGAACCAAGAGGGATTCCTGGAACGCTGTCCTCGGGACTGCACGGGCCTAGAGGGACATTGGATGGCTGTCCTCAGGAGTGCACGGGCCTAGAGGGACGCCTGGAACGCTGTTCTCCGGACTGCACTGGCCTAGAGGGACTCCTGGAACGCTGTACTCGGGACTACACGGGCCTAGAGGGACATTGGATGGCTGTCCTCGGGACTGCACGGGCCAAGAGGGACATCGGATGGCTGTCCTCGGGACTGCACGGGCTGAGTGGGACACCTGGAACGCTGTTCTCGGGACTGCACTGGCCTAGAGAAACATTGGATGGCTGTGCTCAGGACTGCACGGGCCAAGAGGGACTCCTGGAACGCTGTCCTCAGGACTGCACGGGCCGAGAGGGACATTGGATGGCTGTCCTCGGGACTGCACGGGCCGAGTGGGACATTGGATGGCTGTCCTCAGAACTGCACTGGCCAAGAAGGACTCCTGGAACACTGTCCTCGGGCTTGCACGAACCAAGAGGGTCTTCTGAATGCTGTTCTCCGGACTGCACTGGCCTAGAGGGACTCCTGGAACGCTGTCCTTGGGACTGCACTGGCTTAAAGAGACGTTGGATGGCTGCCCTTGGGACTGCACGGGCTAAGAGGGACTCCTGTACGCTGTCCTCATGACTACATGGGCCAAGAGGGACATTGAATGGCTGTCCTCGGGACTGCACGGATTGAGGAGGACGCCTGGAACACTGTTCTCCGGACTGCTCTGGCCTAGAGATACATTGGATGGCTGTCCTCAGGACTGCACGGGTCTAGAGGGATGCCTGGAATGCTGTCCTCGGGCCTCCATGAACCAAGAGGGATTCTTGGAACGCTGTCCTCGGGACTGCACGGGCCTAGAGGGACATTGGATGGCTGTCCTCAGGACTGCACGGGCCTAGAGGGACTTGGATGGCTGTCCTCGGGACTGCACGGGCCAAGAGGGACATTGGATGGCTGTCCTCGGGACCTCACGGGCCTAGAGGGACGCCTGGAACGCTGTTCTCGGGACTGGACTGGCCTACAGATACATTGGATGGCAGTCCTCAGAACTGCACGGGCCTAGACGGACGCCTGGAACGCTGTCCTCGGGCCTGCACGGGCCTAGAGGGACATTGGAAGGCTGTACTCAGGACTGCACGGGCCTTGAGGGACGCCTGGAATGCTGTCCTCGGGCCTGCACGGGCCTAGAGGGACATTGTATGGCTGTCCTCGGGACTGCACGGGCCGAGTGGGACATTGGATGGCTGTCCTCAGAACTGCACTGGCCATGAAGGACTCCTGGAACACTGTCCTCAGGCCTGCACGGGCCTAGAGGGACATTGGAAGGCTGTTCTCCGGACTGCACTGGCCTAGAGGGACTCCTGGAACGCTGTCCTTGGGAATGCACTGGCTTAAGGGGACGTTGGATGGCTGTCCTCGGGACTGCACGGGCTAAGAGGGACTCCTCTACGCTGTCCTCATGACTACACGGGCCAAGAGTGACATTGAATGGCTGTCCTCGGGACTGCACGGATTGAGGGGGACGCCTGGAACGCTGTTCTCCGGACTGCTCTGGCCTAGAGATACATTGGATGGCTGTCCTCAGGACTGCACGGGTCTAGAGGGACGCCTGGAACACTGTCCTCGGGCCTCCACGAACCAAGAGGGATTCCTGGAACGCTGTCCTCGGGACTGCACGGGCCTAGAGGGACATTGGATGGTTGTCCTCAGGACTGCACGGGCCTAGAGGGACGCCTGGAACGCTGTTCTCCGGACTGCATGGGCCTAGAGGGACTCCTGGAACGCTGTCCTCGGGACTACACGGGCCTAGAGGGACATTGGATGGCTGTCCTCGGGACTGCACGGGCCAAGAGGGACATCGGATGGCTGTCCTCGGGACTGCACGGGCTGAGTGGGACACCTGGAACGCTGTTCTCGGGACTGCACTGGCCTAGAGAAACATTGGATGGCTGTGCTCAGGACTGCACGGGCCAAGAGGGACTCCTGGAACGCTGTCCTCGGAACTGCACGGGCCGAGAGGGACATTGGATGGCTGTTCTTGGGACTGCACGGTTCGAGAGGGACTTTGGATGGCTGTACTCAGGACTGCATGGGCAAAGAGGGACTTTGGATGGCTGTACTCGGGACTGCACGGGCCGAGAGGGACATTGGATGGCTGTCCTCGGGAATGCACGGGCCAAGAGGGACATTGGATGGCTGTCCTCGGGACTGCACGGGCCAAGAGGGATATTGGATGGCTGTCCTCGGGACTGCATAGGCCAAGAGGGACATTGGATGGCTGTCCTCAGGACTGCACGGGCCAAGAGGGACATTGGAAGGCTGTCCTCGGGACTGCACGGGCCAAGAGGGACATTGGATGGCTGTCCTCGGGACTGTACAGGCCTAGAGGGACGCCTGGAACGCTGATCTCGGGACAGCACTGGCCTAGAGATACATTGGATGGCTGTCCACAGGACTGCACGGGCCTAGAGGGACACCTGGAACGCTGTCCTCGGGCCTGCAGGGGCCTAGAGGGACATTGGATGGCTGTCCTCAGGACTGCACGGGCCTAGAGGGACGCCTGGAACGCTGTTCTCCGGACTACACGGGCCTAGAGGGACTCCTGGACCGCTGTCCTCAGGACTGCACGGGCCGAGAGGGACATTGGATAGCTGTCCTCAGGACTGCACGGGCCGAGTGGGACATTGGATGGCTGTCCTCAGGACTGCACTGGCCAAGAAGGACTCCTGAAACGTTGTCCTCGGGCCTGCACGAACCAAGAGGGTCTCCTGGAATGCTGTTCTCCGGACTGCACGGGCCTAGAGGGACTCCTGTAACGCTGTCCTCGGGACAGCACAGGCCTAGAGGGACATTGGATGGCTGTCCTCGGGACAGCACAGGCCTAGAGGGACGTTGGATGGCTGTCCTCGGGACTGCACGGGCCAAGAGGGACATTGGATGGCTGTCCTCGGGACTGCACGGGCCTAGAGGGACTCCTGGAACGCTATCCTTGGAACTGCACTGGCCTAGAGGAACATTGGATGTCTATCCTCAGAACTGCACGGGCCAAGAGGGACGCCTGGAATGCTGTCCTCGGGACTGCACGGGCCGAGAGGGACATTGGATGGCAGTCTTCAGGCCTGCACAGGCCTAGAGTGACTCCTGGAACACTGTCCTTGGGCCTGAATGAACCAAGAGGGACACCTGGAACGCTGTCCTCTGGACTGCACGGGCCTAGAGGGAAACCTGGAACGCTGTCCTCGGGACTGCACGAACCAAAAGGGACGCCTGGAACGCTGTCCTCGGGCCTGCACGAACCAAGAGGGACTCCTGGAACGCTGTTCTCTGGACTGCACGGGCCTAGAGGGACTCCTGGAATGCTGTCCTTGGAACTGCACTGGCCTAGAGGAACATTGGATGGCTGTCCTCAGAACTGCACGGGCCAAGACAGATGCCTGTAATGCTGTTCTCGGGTACTGCACGAGCCCAGAGGGACTCCTGGAACGCTGTCCTCGGGACTGCACGGGCTGAAGGGGAGGCCTGGAACACTGTCCTCGGGACTGCACGGGCCGAGAGGGACATTGGATGGCTGTCCTCGGGACTGCACGTGCCAAGAGGGACGTTGGATGGCTGTCCTCAGGACTGCATGGGCCAAGAGGGACATTGGATGGCAGTCCTCGGGACTGCACGGGCATAGAGGGACGCCTGGAACGCTGTTCTCGGGACTGCAGGGGCCAAGAGGGACATTGGAAGGCTGTCCTCGGGACTGCACGGGCCAAGAGGGACATTGGATGGCTGTCCTCGGGAGTGCACGGGCCTAGAGGGACGCCTGGAACTCTGTTCTCGGGTCTGCACTGGCCTAGAGATACATTGGATGGCTGTCCTTAGGACTGCACGGGCCTAGAGGGACCCCTGGAACGCTGTCCTCGGGCCTGCACGGGCCTAGAGGGACATTGGATGGCTGTCCTCAGGACTGCACGGGCCTAGAGGGACGCCTGGAACGCTGTCCTCGGGCCATCACGGGCCTAGAGGGACATTGGATGGCTGTCCACGGGACTGCACGGGCCAAGTGGGACATTGGATGGCTGTCCTCAGGACTACACTGGCCAAGAAGGACTCCTGGAACGCTGTCCTTGTGGGTGCACGAACCAAGAGGGTCTCCTGGAATGCTGTTCTCCGGACTACACTGGCCTAGAGGGACTCCTGGAACGCTGTCCTTGGGACTGCACTGGCTTAAAGGGACATTGGATGGCTGTCCTCAGGACTGCAGGGACCAAGAGGGACGCCTGGAACGCTGTCCTCGGGACTTCACGGGCCGAGAGGGATATTGGATGGCAGTCTTCAGGCCTGCACGGGCCTAGAGGGATGCCTGGAACGCTGTCCTTGGAACTGCACTGGCCTAGAGGAACATTGGATGGCTGTCCTCAGAACCGAACGCGCCAAGAGGGACGCCTGGAATGCTGTCCTCGGGACTGCATGGGCCGAGAGGGACATTGGATGGCAGTCTTCAGGCCTGCACAGGCAGAGAGGGACTCCTGGAACAATGTCTTTGGGCCTGAATGAACCAAGAGGGACACCTGGAACGCTGTCCTCTGGACTGCACGGGCCTAGAGGGACACCTGGAACGCTGTCCTCGGGACTGCACGAACCAAGAGGGACGCCTGGAACGCTGTTCTCCGGACTGCACGGGCCAAGAAGGATGCTGGATGGCTGTCCTCGGGACTGCACGGGCCGTGAGGGACCCCTGGAACGCTGTCCTCGGGACTGCACGGGCCTAGAGGGATATGGGATGGCTGTCCTCGGACTGCACTGGCCAAGAGGGACACCTGGAATGCTGTCCTTGGGACTGCACGAGCCCAGAGGGACTCCTGGAACGCTGTCCTCGGGACTGCATGGGCTGAAGGGGAGGCCTGGAACACTGTCCTCGGGACTGCACGGGCCGAGAGGGACATTGGATGGCTTTCCTCAGGACTGCACGGGCCGAGAGGGACGTTGGATGGTTGTCCTCAGGACTGCATGGGCCAAGAGGGACATTGGATGGCAGTCCTCGGGACTGCATGGGTCTAGAGGGACGCCTGGAACGCTGTTCTCGGGACTGCAGGGGCCAAGAGGGACATTGGAAGGCTGTCCTCGGGACTGCACGGGCCAAGAGGGACATTGGATAGCTGTCCTCGGGACTGCACGGGCCTAGAGGGACGCCTGAAACGCTGTTCTCGGGACTGCACTGGCCTAGAGATACATTGGATAGCTGTCCTCAGGACTGCACGGGCCTAGAGGGACGCCTGGAACGCTGTCCTCGGGCCTACACGGGCCTGAGGGACATTGGATGGCTGTCCTCAGGACTGCACGGGCCTAGAGGGACGCCTGGAACGCTGTCCTCGGGCCTGCACGGGCCTAGAGGGACATTGGATCGCTGTCCACGGGACTGCACGGGCCGAGTGGGACATTGGATGGCTGTCCTCAGGACTACACTGGCCAAGAAGGACTCCTGGAACGCTGTCCTCGTGCCTGCACGAACCAAGAGGGACACCTGGAATGCTGTTCTCCAGACTACACTGGCCTAGAGGGACTCCTGGAACGCTGTCCTTGGGACTGCACTGGCTTAAAGGGACATTGGATGGCTGTCCTCAGGACTGCAGGGACCAAGAGGGACGCCTGGAACGCTGTCCTCGGGACTTCACGGGCCGAGAGGGATATTGGATGGCAGTCTTCAGGCCTGCACGGGCCTAGAGGTACTCCTGGAACGCTGTCCTCAGGACTGCACGGACCTAGAGGGACTCCTCAACACTGTCCTTGGGCCTGCACGAACCAAGAGGGACACCTGGAACGCTGTTCTCCGGACTGCACGGGCCTAGAGGGACTCCTGGAACGCTGTCCTTGGAACTGCACTGGCCTAGAGGAATTGGATGGCTGTCCTCAGAACTGCACGGGCCAAGAGGGACGCCTGGAATGCTGTCCTTGGGACTGCACGGGCCGAGAGGGACATTGGATGGCAGTCTTCAGGCCTGCACAGGCAGAGGACTCCTGGAACACTGTCTTTGGGCCTGAATGAACCAAGAGGGACACCTGGAACGCTGTCCTCTGGACTGCACGGGCCTAGAGGGACACCTGGAACGCTGTCCTCGGGACTGCACGAACCAAGAGGGACGCCTGGAACGCTGTTCTCTGGACTGCACGGGCCATGAAGGATGCTGGATGGCTGCCCTCGGGACTGCACGGGCCGTGAGGGACCCCTGGAACGCTGTCCTCGGGACTGCACGGGCCTAGAGGGATGTAGGATGGCTGTCCTCGGGACTGCACTGGCCAAGAGGGACACCTGGAATGCTGTGCTGTGGACTGCACGAGCCCAGAGGGACTCCTGGAACGCTGTCCTCGGGACTGCATGGGCTGAAGGGGAGGCCTGGAACACTGTCCTCGGGACTGCACGGGCCGAGAGGGACATTGGATGGCTGTCCTCAGGACTGCACGGGCCGAGAGGGACGTTGGATGGCTGTCCTCAGGACTGCATGGGCCAAGAGGGACATTGGATGGCTGTCCTCGGGACTGCACGGGCCTAGAGGGACGCCTGGAACTCTGTTCTCGGGACTGCAGGGGCCAAAAGGGACATTGGAAGGCTGTCCTCAGGACTGCACGGACCAAGAGGGACATTGGATGGCTTTCCTCGGGACTGCACGGGCCTAGAGGTATGTGGGATGGCTCTCCTCGGGACTGCACTGGCCAAGAGGGACACGTGGAACACTGTCCTTGGGACTGCACGAACCAAGAGGGACGCCTGGAACGCTGTTCTCTGGACTGCACAGGCCAAGAAGGATGCTGGATGGCTGTCCTGGGGACTGCACGGGCCGAGAGGGACCCCTGGAGCGCAGTCCTCGGGACTGCCCGGGCCTAGAGGGATGTGGGTTGGCTGTCCTCGGGACTGCACCTGCCAAGAGGGACACCTGGAATGCTGTCCTGTGGACTGCAGAAGCCCAGAGGGACTCCTGGAACGCTGTCCTCGGGCCTGCACGGGCCCAGAGGCACATTGGATGGCTGTCCTCAGGACTGCATGGGCCGAGAGGGACTTTGGATGGCTGTACTCGGGACTGTACAGGCCAAGAGGGACACCTGGAACGCTGTCCTCGAAACTGCACGGGCCAAGAGGGACCTTGGATGGCTGTACTCGGGACTGCACAGAAAAGAGGGACTTTGGATGGCTGTCCTCGGGACCTCACGGGCCTAGAGGGACGCCTGGAACGCTGTTCTCGGGACTGCACTGGCCTAGAGATACATTGGATGGCTGTCCTCAGGACTGCACAGGCTTAGAGGGACGCCTGGAACGCTGTCCTCGGGCCTGCACGGGCCTAGAGGGACATTGGATGGCTGTCCTCAGGACTACACGGGCCTAGAGGGAGGCCTGGAAAGCTGTCTTCGGGCCTGCACGGGCCTAGAGGGACATTGGATGGCTGTCCTCAGGACTGCACGGGCCTAGAGGGATGTGGGATGGCTGTCCTCGGGACTGCACTGGCCAAGAGGCACACCTGGAACGCTGTCCTGTGGACAGCACGAGCCCAGAGGGACTCCTGGAACGCTGTCCTCGGGACTGCACGGGCTGAAGGGGAGGCCTGGAACACTGTCCTCGGGACTGCACCGGCCGAGAGGGACAATGGATGGCTGTCCTCGGGACTGCACGGGACAAGAGGGACGTTGGATGGCTGTCCTCAGGACTGCATGGGCCAAGAGGGACATTGGATGGCAGTCCTCGGGACTGCACGGGCCTAGAGGGACGCCTGGAACACTGTTCTCGGGACTGCAGGGGCCAAGAGGGACATTGGAAGGCTGTCCTCGGGACTGCACGGGCCAAGAGGGACATTGGATGGCTGTCCTCGGGACTGCACGGGCCTAGAGGGACGCCTGGAACGCTGTTCTCGGGACTGCACTGGCCTAGAGATACATTGGATGGCTGTCCTCAGGACTACACTGGCCAAGAAGGACTCCTGGAACGCTGTCCTCGTGCCTGCACGAACCAAGAGGGTCTCCTGGAATGCTGTTCTCCGGACTACACTGGCCTAGAGGGACTCCTGGAACGCTGTCCTTGGGACTGCACTGGCTTAAACGGACATTGGATGGCTGTCCTCAGGACTGCAGGGACCAAGAGGGACGCCTGGAACGCTGTCCTCGGGACTTCACGGGCCGAGAGGGATATTGGATGGCAGTCTTCAGGCCTGCACGGGCCTAGAGGGACTCCTGTAACGCTGTCCTCAGGACTGCATGGACCGAGAGGGACTCCTCAACACTGTCCTTGGGCCTGCACGAACCAAGAGGGACACCTGGAACGCTGTTCTCTGGACTGCACGGGCCTAGAGGGACTCCTGGAACGCTGTCCTTGGAACTGCACTGGCCTAGAGGAACATTGGATGGCTGTCCTCAGAACTGCACGGGCCAAGAGGGACGCCTGGAATGCTGTCCTTGGGACTGCACGGGCCGAGAGGGACATTGGATGGCAGTCTTCAGGTCTGCACAGGCAGAGAAAGACTCCTGGAACACTGTCTTTGGGCCTGAATGAACCAAGAGGGACACCTGGAACGCTGTCCTCTGGACTGCACGGGCCTAGAGGGACACATGGAACGCTGTCCTCGGGACTGAACGAACCAAGAGGGACGCCTGGAACGCTGGCCTCGGGACTGCACGGGCCAAGAAGGATGCTGGATGGCTCTCCTCGGGACTGCACGGGCCGTGAGGGACCCCTGGAACGCTGTTCTCGGGACTGCACGGGCCTAGAGGAATGTGGGATGGCTGTCCTCGGGACTGCACTGGCCAAGAGGGACACGTGGAACACTGTCCTTGGTACTGCACGAACCAAGAGGGACGCCTGGAACGCTGTTCTCCGGACTGCACAGGCCAAGAAGGATGCTGGATGGCTGGCCTGGGGACTGCACGGGCCTAGAGGGACCCCTGGAACGCTGTCCTCGGGACTGCACGGGCCTAGAGAGATGTGGGATGGCTGTCCTCGGGACTGCACTGGCCGAGAGGGACATTGGATGGCTGTCCTCAGGACTACACTGGCCATGAAGGACTCCTGGAACGCTGTCCTCGTGCTTGCATGAACCAAGAGGGTCTCCTGGAATGCTGTTCTCCGGACTACACTGGCCTAGAGGGACTCCTGGAACGCTGTCCTTGGGACTGCACTGGCTTAAAGGGACATTGGATGGCTGTCCTCAGGACTGCAGGGACCAAGAGGGACGCCTGGAATGCTGTCCTCGGGACTTCACGGGCCGAGAGGCATATTGGATGGCAGTATTCAGGCCTGCACGGGCCTTGAGGGACGCCTGGAACGCTGTCCTCGGGACTTCACGGGCCGAGAGGGATATTGGATAGCAGTCTTCAGGCCTGCATGGGCCTAGCGGGACGCCTGGAACGCTGTTCTCCGGACTGCACGGGCCTAGAGGGACTCCTGGAACGCTGTCCTCAGGACTGCACGGGACTAGGGGGACATTGGATGGCTGTCCTCGGGACTGCACGGGCCAAGAGGTACATTGGATGGCTGTCCTCGGGACTGCACGGGCCAAGAGGGACATTGGATGGCTGTCCTCGGGACTGCACGGGCTGAGGGGGATGCCTGGAACGCTGTTATCAGGACTGCTCTGGCCTAGAGAAACATTGGATGGCTGTCCTCAGGACTGCACGGGCCAAGTGGGACGCCTGGAACGCTGTTCTCCTGACTACACGGGCCTAGAGGAACGCCTGGAATGCTGTTCTTGGGACTGCACGGGCCGAGAGGGACATTGGATGGCTGTCCTCGGGACTGCACGGGCCGAGAGGGACGTTGGATCGCTGTCCTCAGGAATGCACGGGCCAAGAGGGACCTTGGAAGGCTGTCCTCGGGCCTGCACGGGCCTAGAGGGACATGGATGGCTGTCCTCAGGACTGCACGGGCCTAGAGGGACGCCTGGAACGCTGTCCTCGGGCCTGCACGGGCCAAGAGGGACAGTGGATGGCTGTCCTCTGGACTGTACGGGCCGACTGGGACTTTGGATGGCTGTCCTCAGGACTGCACTGGCCAAGAAGAACTCCTGGAATGCTGTCCTCGGGCCTGCATGAACCAAGAGGGTCTCCTGGAATGCTGTTCTCCGGAGTGCACCTGCCTAGAGGGACTCCTGGAACGCGGTCCTTGGGACTGCACTGGCTTAAAGGGAGATTGGATGGCTGTCCTCAGGAATGCAGGGACCAAGAGGGACGCCTGAACGCTGTCCTCGGGACTTCTCGGGCCGAGAGGTATATTGGATGGCAGTCTTCAGGCCTGCAGAGGCCTAGAGGGACTCCTGGAACGCTGTACTCGGGACTGCACGGGCCGAGAGGGACTCCTGGAACACTGTCCTTGGGCCTGCACGAACCAAGAGGGACACCTGGAACGCTGTTCTCCGGACTGCACCAGCCTAGAGGGACTCCTGGAACGCTATCCTTGGAACTGCACTGGCCTAGAGGAACATTGGATGGCTGTCCTCAGAACTGAACGGGCCAAGAGGGACACCTGGAATGCTGTCCTCGGGACTGCACGGGCCGAGAGGGACATTGGATGGCAGTCTTCAGGCCTGCACAGGCCTAGAGTGACTCCTGGAACACTGTCCTTGGGCCTGAATGAACCAAGAGGGACACCTGGAACGCTGTCCTCTATACTGCACGGGCTTAGAGGGAAACCTGGAACGCTGTCCTCAGGACTGCACGAACCAAAAGGGACTCCTGGAACGCTGTCCTCGGGCCTGCACGAACCAAGAGGGACTCCTGGAATGCTGTTCTCCGGACTGCACGGGCCTAGAGGGACTCCTGGAACGCTGTCCTTGGAACTGCACTGGCCTAGAGGAACATTGGATGGCTGTCCTCAGAACTGCACGGGCCAAGAGGGATGCCTGGAATGCTGTACTCGGGACTGCACGGGCCTAGAGGGATGTGGGATGGCTGTCCTCGGGACTGCACTGGCCTAGAGGGCAACTGGAACGCTGTTCTCCGGACTGCACGGGCCAAGAAGGATGCTGGATGGCTGTACTCGGGACTGCACTGGCCGTGAGGGACCCCTGGAACGCTGTCCTCGGGACTGCACGGGCCTAGAGGGATGTGGGATGGCTGACCTCGGGACTGCATTGGCCAAGAGGGACACGTGGAACACTGTCCTTGGGACTGCACGAACCAAGAGGGACGCCTGGAAAGCTGTTCTCCGGACTGCACAGGCCAAGAAGGATGCTGGATGGCTGTCCTGGGGAATGCACGGGCCGAGAGGGACCCCTGGAACGCTGTCCTCGGGACTGCACGGGCCTAGAGGGATGTGGGATGGCTGTCCTCGGGACTGCACTGGCCAAGAGGGACACCTGGAATGCTGTCCTGTGGACTGCACGAGCCCAGAGGGACTCCTGGAACGCTGTCCTCGGGCCTGCACGGGCCGAGAGGCACATTGGATGGCTGTCCTCAGGACTGCATGGGCCGAGAGGGACTTTGGATGGCTGTACTCGGGACTGTACAGGTCAAGAGGGACACCTGGAACGCTGTCCTCGAAACTGCACGGGCCAAGAGGGACCTTGGATGGCTGTACTCGGGACTGCACGGAAGACAGGGACATTGGATGGCTGTCCTCGGGACCTCACGGGCCTAGAGGGATGCCTGGAATGCTGTTCTCGGGACTGCACTGGCATAGAGATACATTGGATGGCTGTCCTCAGGACTGCACAGGCTTAGAGGGACGCCTGGAACGCTGTCCTCGGGCCTGCACGGGCCTAGAGGGACATTGGATGGCTGTCCTCAGGACTGCACGGGCCTAGAGGGACGCCTGGAACGCTGTCCTCGGGCCTGCATGGGCCTAGAGGTACATTGGATGGCTGTCCTCGGGACTGCACGGGCCTAGAGGGATGTGGGATGGCTGTCCTCGGGACTGCACTGGCCAAGAGGGACACCTGGAACGCTGTCCTGTGGACTGCAGGAGCCCAGAGGGACTCCTGGAACGCTGTCCTCGGGACTGCACGGGCTGAAGGGGAGGCCTGGAACACTGTCCTCGGGACTGCACGGGCCGAGAGGGACAATGGATGGCTGTCCTCGGGACTGCACGGGCCAAGAGCGACGTTGGATGGCTGTCCTCAGGACTGCATGGGCCAAGAGGGACATAGGATGGCAGTCCTCAGGACTGCACGGGCCTAGAGGGACGCCTGGAACGCTGTTCTCCGGACTGCAGGGGCCAAGAGGGACATTGGAAGGCTGTCCTCGGGACTGCACGGGCCAAGAGGGACATTGGATGGCTGTCCTCAGGACTGCACGGGCCTAGAGGGACGCCTGGAACTCTGTTCTTGGGACTGCACTGGCCTAGTTACATTGGATGGCTGTCCTCAGGACTGCACGGGCCTAGAGGGACGCCTGGAACGCTGTCCTCGGGCCTGCACGGGCCTAGAGGGACATTGGATGGCTGTCCTCAGGACTGCACGGGCCTAGAGGGACGCCTGGAACGCTGTCCTCGGGCCATCACGGGCCTAGAGGGACATTGGATGGCTGTCCACGTGACTGCACGGGCCGAGTGGGACATTGGATGGCTGTCCTCAGGACTACACTGGCCAAGAAGGACTCCTGGAAGGCTGTCCTCTTGCGTGCACGAACCAAGAGGGTCTCCTGGAATGTTGTTCTCCGGACTACACTGGCCTAGAGGGACTCCTGGAACGCTGTCCTTGGGACTGCACTGGCTTAAAAGGACATTGGATGGCTGTCCTCAGGACTGCAGGGACCAAGAGGGTCACCTGGAATGCTGTCCTCGGGACTTCAAGGGCCGAGAGGGATATTGGATGGCAGTCTTCAGGCCTGCACGGGCCTAGAGGGATGCCTGGAACACTGTCCTTGGGCCTGCACGAACCAAGAGGGACACCTGGAATGCTGTTCTCCGGACTGCACGGGCCTAGAGGGACTCCTGGAACACTGTCCTTGGAACTGCACTGGCCTAGAGGAACATTGGATGGCTGTCCTCAGAACTGCACGGGCCAAGAGGGATGCCTGGAATGCTGTACTTGGGACTGCACGGGCCGAGAGGGACATTGGATGGCAGTCTTCAGGCCTGCACAGGCAGAGAGGGACTCCTGGGACACTGTCTTTGGGCCTGAATGAACCAAGAGGGACACCTGGAACGCTGTCGTCTGGACTGCACGGGCCTAGAGGGACACCTGGAACGCTGTCCTCGGGACTGCACAAACCAAGAGGGACGTCTGGAACGCTGTTCTCCGGACTGCACGGGCCAAGAAGGATGCGGGATGGCTGTCCTAGGGACTGCACGGGCCGTGAGGGACCCCTGGAACGCTGTCCTCGGGACTGCAGGGGCCTAGAGGGATGTGGGATGGCTGTCCTCGGGACTGCACTGGCCAAGAGGGACACCTGGAATGCTGTCTTGTGGACTGCACCAGCCCAGAGGGACTCCTGGAACGCTGTCCTCGGGACTGCATGGGCTGAAGGGGAGGCCTGGAACACTGTCCTCGGGACTGCACGGGCCGAGAGGGACATTGGATGGCGGTCCTCAGGACTGCACGGGCCGAGAGGGACATTGCATGGCTGTCCTCAGGACTACATGGGCAAAGAGGGACATTGGATGGCAGTCCTCGGGACTGCACGGGCCTAGAGGGACGCCTGGAACGCTGTTTTCGGTACTGCAGGGGCCAAGAGGGACATTGGAAGGCTGTCCTCGGGACTGCACGGGCCAAGAGGGACATTGGATAGCTGTCCTCGGGACTGCACAGGCCTAGAGGGACGCCTGAAACGCTGTTCTCGGGACTGCACTGGCCTAGAGATACATTGGATGGCTGTCCTCAGGACTGCACGGGCCTAGAGGGACGCCTGGAACGCTGTCCTCCGGCCTACACGGGCCTAGAGGGACATTGGATGGCTGTCCTCAGGACTGAACGGGCCTAGAGGGACGCCTGGAACGCTGTCCTCGGGCCTGCACGGGCCTAGAGGGACATTGGATCGCTGTCCACGGGACTGCACGGGCCGCATGGGACATTGGATGGCTGTCCTCAGGACTACACTGGCCAAGAAGGACTCCTGGAACGCTGTCCTCGTGCCTGCACGAACCAAGAGGGTCTCCTGGAATGCTGTTCTCCGGACTACACTGGCCTAGAGGGACTCCTGGAACGCTGTCCTTGGGACTGCACTGGCTTAAAGGGACATTGGATGGCTGTCCACAGGACTGCAGGGACCAAGAGGGACGCCTGCAACGCTGTCCTCAGGACTTCACGGGCCGAGAGGGATATTGGATGGCAGTCTTCAGGCCTGCACGGGCCTAGAGGGACTCCTGGAACGCTGTCCTCAGGACTGCACGGGCCGAGAGGGACTCCTCAACACTGTCCTTGGGCCTGCACGAACCAAGAGGGACACCTGGAACGCTGTTCTCCGGACTGCACGGGCCTAGAGGGACTCCTGGAACGCTGTCCTTGGAACTGCACTGGCCTAGAGGAACATTGGATGGCTGTCCTCAGGACTACACTGGCCAAGAAGGACTCCTGGAACGCTGTCCTCGTGCTTGCACGAACCAAGAGGGTCTCCTGGAATGCTGTTCTCCGGACTACAGTGGCCTAGAGGGACTCCTGGAACGCTGTCCTTGGGACTGCACTGGCTTTAAGGGACATTGGATGCCTGTCCTCAGGACTGCAGGGACCAAGAGGGACGCCTGGAACGCTGTCCTTGGGACTTCACAGGCCGAGAGGGATATTGGATGGCAGTCTTCAGGCCTGCACGGGCCTAGAGGGACGCCTGGAACGCTGTCCTCGGGACTTCAGGGGCCGAGAGGGATATTGGATGGCAGTCTTCAGGACTGCACGGGCCTAGAGGGACGCCTGGAACGCTGTTCTCCGGACTGCACGGGCCTAGAGGGACTCCTGGAACGCTGTCCTCGGGACTGCACGGGACTAGGGGGACATTGGATGGCTGTCCTCGGGACTGCACGGGCCAAGAGGTACATTGGATGGCTGTCCTCGGGACTGCACGGGCCAAGAGGGACATTGGATGGCTGTCCTCGGGACTGCACGGGCTGAGGGGGACGCCTGGAACGCTGTTATCAGGACTGCTCTGGCCTAGAGAAACATTGGATGGCTGTCCTCAGGACTGCACGGGCCAAGTGGGATGCCTGGAACGCTGTTCTCCTGACTACACGGGCCTAGAGGAACGCCTGGAATGCTGTTCTTGGGACTGCACGGGCCGAGAGGGACATTGGATGGCTGTCCTCGGGACTGCACGGGCCGAGAGGGACGTTGGATCACTGTCCTCAGGAATGCACGGGCCAAGAGGGACCTTGGATGGCTGTCCTCGGGCCTGCACGGGCCTAGAGGGACATGGATGGCTGTGCTCAGGACTGCACGGGCCTAGAGGGACACCTGGAACGCTGTCCTCGGGCCTGCACGGGCCAAGAGGGACAGTGGATGGCTGTCCTCTGGACTGCACGGGCCGACTGGGACATTGGATGGCTGTCCTCAGGACTGCACTGGCCAAGAAGGACTCCTGGAATGCTGTCCTCGGGCCTGCATGAACCAAGAGGGTCTCCTGGAATGCTGTTCTCCGGAGTGCACCTGCCTAGAGGGACTCCTGGAACGCTGTCCTTGGGACTGCACTGGCTTAAAGGGACATTGGATGGCTGTCCTCAGGAATGCAGGGACCAAGAGGGACGCTTGGAACGCTGTCCTCGGGACTTCACGGGCCGAGAGGTATATTGGATGGCAGTCTTCAGGCCTGCAGAGGCCTAGAGGGACTCCTGGAACGCTGTCCTCGGGACTGCACGGGCCGAGAGGGACTCCTGGAACACTGTCCTTGGGCGTGCACGTACCAAGAGGGACACCTGGAACGCTGTTCTCCGGACTGCACCAGCCTAGAGGGACTCCTGGAACGCTATCCTTGGAACTGCACTGGCCTAGAGGAACATTGGATGGCTGTCCTCAGAACTGAACGGGCCAAGAGGGACGCCTGGAATGCTGTCCTCGGGACTGCACGGGCCGAGAGGGACATTGGATGGCAGTCTTCAGGCCTGCACAGGCCTAGAGTGACTACTGGAACATTGTCCTTGGGCCTGAATGAACCAAGAGGGACACCTGGAACGCTGTCCTCTGGACTGCACTGGCCTAGAGGGAAACCTGGAACGCTGTCCTCGGGACTGCACGAACCAAAAGGGACTCCTGGAACGCTGTCCTCGGGCCTGCACGAACCAAGAGGGACTCCTGGAACGCTGTTCTCCGGACTGCACGGGCCTAGAGGGACTCCTGGAACGCTGTCCTTGGAACTGCACTGGCCTAGAGGAACATTGGATGGCTGTCCTCAGAACAGCACGGGCCAAGAGGGATGCCTGGAATGCTGTACTCGGGACTGCACGGGCCTAGAGGGATGTGGGATGGCTGTCCTCGGGACTGCACTGGCCAAGAGGGACACCTGGAAGGCTGTCCTGTGGATTGCACGAGCCCAGAGGGACTCCTGGAACGCTGTCCTCGGGACTGTACGGGCTGAAGGGGAGGCCTGGAACACTGTCCTCGGGACTGCACGGGCCGAGAGGGACAATGGATGGCTGTCCTCGGGACTGCACGGGCCAAGAGGGACGTTGGATGGCTGTCCTCAGGACTGCATGGGCCAAGAGGGACATTGGATGGCAGTCCTCGGGACTGCACGGGCCTAGAGGGACGCCTGGAACGCTGTTCTCGGGACTGCAGGGGCCAAGAGGGACATTGGAAGGCTGTCCTCGGGACTGCACGGGCCAAGAGGGACATTGGATGGCTGTCCTCGGGACTGCACGGGCCTAGAGGGACGCCTGGAACGCTGTTCTCGGGACTGCACTGGCCTAGAGATACATTGTATGGCTGTCCTCAGGACTGCACGGGCCTAGCGGGACGCCTGGAACGCTGTCCTCGGGCCTGCACGGGCCTAGAGGGACATTGGATGGCTGTCCTCAGGACTGCACGGGCCTAGAGGGACGCCTGGAACGCTGTCCTCGGGCCATCACGGGCCTAGAGGGACATTGGATGGCTGTCCACGGGACTGCACGATCCGAGTGGGACATTGGATGGCTGTCCTCAGGACTACACTGGCCAAGAAGGACTCCTGGAATGCTGTCCTCGTGCGTGCACGAACCAAGAGGGTCTCCTGGAATGCTGTTCTCCGGACTACACTGGCCTAGAGGGACTCTTGGAACGCTGTCCTTGGGACTGCACTGGCTTAAAGGGACATTGGATGGCTGTCCTCAGGACTGCAGGGACCAAGAGGGACGCCTGGAACGCTGTCCTCGGGACTTCACGGGCCGAGAGGGATATTGGATGGCAGTCTTCAGGCCTGCACGGGCCTAGAGGGATGACTGGAACGCTGTCCTCGGGACTGCACGGCCCGATAGGGACTCCTGGAACACTGTCCTTGGGCCTGCACGAACCAAGAGGGACACCTGGAACGCTGTTCTCCGGACTGCACGGGCCTAGAGGGACTCCTGGAACACTGTCCTTGGAACTGCACTGGCCTAGAAGGACGCCTGGAATGCTGTACTTGGGACTGCACGGGCCGAGAGGGACATTGGATGGCAGTCTTCAGGCCTGCACAGGCAGAGAGGGACTCCTGGAACACTGTCTTTGGGCCTGAATGAACCAAGAGGGACACCTGGAACGCTGTCCTCTGGACTGCACGGGCCTAGAGGGACAACTGGAACGCTGTTCTCCGGACTGCACGGGCCAAGAAGGATGCTGGATGGCTGTCCTCAGGACTACACTGGCCAAGAAGGACTCCTGGAACGCTGTCCTCGTGCCTGCACGAACCAAGAGGGTCTCCTGGAATGCTGTTCTCCGGACTACACTGGCCTAGAGGGACTCCTGGAACGCTGTCCTTGGGACTGCACTGGCTTAAAGGGACATTGGATGGCTGTCCTCAGGAATGCAAGGACCAAGAGGGATGCCTGGAATGCTGTCCTCGGGACTTCACGGGCCGAGAGGGATATTGGATGGCAGTCTTCAGGCCTGCACGGGCCTAGAGGGACCCCTGGAACGCTGTCCTCGGGACTGCACGGGCCTAGAGGGATGTGGGATGGCTGTCCTCGGGACTGCATTGGCCAAGAGGGACACGTGGAACACTGTCCTTGGGACTGCACGAACCAAGAGGGACGCCTGGAAAGCTGTTCTCCGGACTGCACAGGCCAAGAAGGATGCTGGATGGCTGTCCTGGGGAATGCACGGGCCGAGAGGGACCCCTGGAACGCTGTCCTCGGGACTGCACGGGCCTAGAGGGATGTGGGATGGCTGTCCTCGGGACTGCACTGGCCAAGAGGGACACCTGGAATGCTGTCCTGTGGACTGCACGAGCCCAGAGGGACTCCTGGAACGCTGTCCTCGGGCCTGCACGGGCTGAAGGGGAGGCCTGGAACACTGTCCTCGGGACTGCACGGGCCGAGAGGCACATTGGATGGCTGTCCTCAGGACTGCACGGGCCGAGAGGGACAATGGATGGCTGTCCTCGGGACTGCACGGGCCAAGAGGGACGTTGGATGGCTGTCCTCAGGACTGCATGGGCCAAGAGGGACATTGGATGGCAGTCCTCGGGACTGCACGGGCCTAGAGGGACGCCTGGAACGCTGTTCTCGGGACTGCAGGGGCCAAGAGGGACATTGGAAGGCTGTCCTCGGGACTGCACGGGCCAAGAGGAACATTGGATGGCTGTCCTCGGGACTGCACAGGCCTAGAGGGACGCCTGGAACGCTGTTCTCGGGACTGCACTGGCCTAGAGATACATTGGATGGCTGTCCTCAGGACTCCACGGGCCTAGAGGGACGCCTGGAACGCTGTCCTCGGGCCATCACGGGCCTAGAGGGACATTGGATGGCTGTCCACGGGACTGCACGATCCGAGTGGGACATTGGATGGCTGTCCTCAGGACTACACTGGCCAAGAAGGACTCATGGAATGCTGTCCTCGTGCGTGCACGAACCAAGAGGGTCTCCTGGAATGCTGTTCTCCGGACTACACTGGCCTAGAGGGACTCCTGGAACGCTGTCCTTGGGACTGCACTGGCTTAAAGGGACATTGGATGGCAGTCTTCAGGCCTGCACGGGCCTAGAGGGATGCCTGGAACGCTGTCCTCGGGACTTCACGGGCTGAGAGGGACTCCTGGAACACTGTCCTTGGAACTGCACTGGCCTAGAGGGACGCCTGGAATGCTGTACTTGGGACTGCACGGGCCGAGAGGGACATTGGATGGCAGTCTTCAGGCCTGCACAGGCAGAGAGGGACTCCTGGAACACTGTCTTTGGGCCTGAATGAACCAAGAGGGACACCTGGAACGCTGTCCTCTGGACTGCACGGGCCTAGAGGGACAACTGGAACGCTGTTCTCCGGACTGCACGGGCCAAGAAGGATGCTGGATGGCTGTCCTCAGGACTACACTGGCCAAGAAGGACTCCTGGAACGCTGTCCTCGTGCCTGCACGAACCAAGAGGGTCTCCTGGAATGCTGTTCTCCGGACTACACTGGCCTAGAGGGACTCCTGGAACGCTGTCCTTGGGACTGCACTGGCTTAAAGGGACATTGGATGGCTGTCCTCAGGAATGCAAGGACCAAGAGGGACGCCTGGAACGCTGTCCTCGGGACTTCACGGGCCGAGAGGGATATTGGATGGCAGTCTTCAGGCCTGCACGGGCCTAGAGGGACCTCTGGAACGCTGTCCTCGGGACTGCACGGGCCTAGAGGGATGTGGGATGGCTGTCCTCGGGACTGCATTGGCCAAGAGGGACACGTGGAACACTGTCCTTGGGACTGCACGAACCAAGAGGGACGCCTGGAAAGCTGTTCTCCGGACTGCACAGGCCAAGAAGGATGCTGGATGGCTGTCCTGGGGAATGCACGGGCCGAGAGGGACCCCTGGAACGCTGTCCTCGGGACTGCACGGGCCTAGAGGGATGTGGGATGGCTGTCCTCGGGACTGCACTGGCCAAGAGGGACACCTGGAATACTGTCCTGTGGACTGCACGAGCCCAGAGGGACTCCTGGAACGCTGTCCTCGGGCCTGCCTGCACGGGCTGAAGGGGAGGCCTGGAACACTGTCCTCGGGACTGCACGGGCCGAGAGGCACATTGGATGGCTGTCCTCAGGACTGCATGGGCCGAGAGGGAGTTTGGATGGCTGTACTCGGGACTGTACAGGTCAAGTGGGACACCTGGAACGCTGTCCTCGAAACTGCACGGGCCAAGAGGGACCTTGGATGGCTGTACTCGGGACTGCACGGAAGAGAGGGACATTGGATGGCTGTCCTCGGGACCTCACGGGCCTAGAGGGACGCCTGGAACGCTGTTCTCGGGACTGCACTGGCATAGAGATACATTGGATGGCTGTCCTCAGGACTGCACAGGCTTAGAGGGACGCCTGGAACGCTGTCCTCGGGCCTGCACGGGCCTAGAGGGACATTGGATGGCTGTCCTCAGGACTGCACGGGCCTAGAGGGACGCCTGGAACGCTGTCCTCGGGCCTGCACGGGCCTAGAGGGACATTGGATGGCTGTCCTCGGGACTGCACGGGCCTAGATGGATGTGGGATGGCTGTCCTCGGGACTGCACTGGCCAAGAGGGACATAGGATGGCAGTCCTCGGGACTGCACGGGCCTAGAGGGACGCCTGGAACGCTGTTCTCGGGACTGCAGGGGCCAAGAGGGACATTGGAAGGCTGTCCTCGGGACTGCACGGGCCAAGAGGGACATTGGATGGCTGTCCTCGGGACTGCACGGGCCTAGAGGGACGCCTGGAACGCTGTTCTTGGGACTGCACTGTCCTAGTTACATTGGATGGCTGTCCTCAGGACTGCACGGGCCTAGAGGGACGCCTGGAACGCTGTCCTCGGGCCTGCACGGGCCTAGAGGGACATTGGATGGCTGTCCTCAGGACTGCACGGGCCTAGAGGGACGCCTGGAACGCTGTCTTCGGGCCATCACGGGCCTAGAGGGACATTGGATGGCTGTACACGGGACTGCACGGGCCGAGTGGGACATTGGATGGCTGTCCTCAGGACTACACTGGCCAAGAAGGACTCCAGGAACGCTGTCCTCGTGCGTGCACGAACCAAGAGGGTCTCCTGGAATGCTGTTCTCCGGACTACACTGGCCTAGAGGGACTCCTGGAACGCTGTCCTTGGGACTGCACTGGCTTAAAGGGACATTGGATGGCTGTCCTCAGGACTGCAGGGACCAAGAGGGACGCCTGGGACGCTGTCCTCGGGACTTCACGGGCCAAGAGGGATATTGGATGGCAGTCTTCAGGCCTGCACGGGCCTAGAGGGATGCCTGCAACGCTGTCCTCGGGACTGCACGGGCCAAGAGGGACTCCTGGAACACTGTCCTTGGGCCTGCACAAACCAAGAGGGACACCTGGAATGCTGTTCTCCGGACTGCACGGGCCTAGTGGGACTCCTGGAATACTGTCCTTGGAACTGCACTGGCCTAGAGGAACATTGGATTGCTGTCCTCAGAACTGCACGGGCCAAGAGGGACGCCTGGAATGCTGTACTTGGGACTGCACGGGCCGAGAGGGACATTGGATGGCAGTCTTCAGGCCTGCACAGGCAGAGAGGGACTCCTGGAACACTGTCTTTGGGCCTGAATGAACCAAGAGGGACACCTGGAACGCTGTCGTCTGGACTGCACGGGCCTAGAGGGACACCTGGAATGCTGTCCTCGGGACTGCACAAACCAAGAGGGACGCCTGGAACGCTGTTCTCCAGACTGCACGGGCCAAGAAGGATGCTGGATGGCTGTCCTCGGGACGGCACGGGCCGTGAGGGACCCCTGGAATGCTGTCCTCGGGACTGCACGGGCCTAGAGGGATGTGGGATGGCTGTCCTCGGGACTGCACTTGCCAAGAGGGACACCTGGAATGCTGTCCTGTGGACTGCACGAGCCCAGAGGGACTCCTGGAACGCTGTCCTCGGGACTGCATGGGCTGAAGGGGAGGCCTGGAACACTGTCCTCGGGACTGCACGGGCCGAGAGGGACATTGGATGGCTGTCCTCAGGACTGCACGGGCCGAGAGGGACGTTGCATGGCTGTCCTCAGGACTGCATGTTCCAAGAGGGACATTGGATGGCAGTCCTCGGGCCTGCACGGGCCTAGAGGGACGCCTGGAACGCTGTTCTCGGGACTGCAGGGGCCAAGAGGGACATTGGAAGGCTGTCCTCGGGACTGCACGGGCCAAGAGGGACATTGGATGGCTGACCTCGGGACTGCACGGGCCTAAAGGGACGCCTGAAATGCTGTTCTCGGGACTGCACTGGCCTAGAGATACATTGTATGGCTGTCCTCAGGACTGCACGGGCCTAGAGGGACGCCTGGAACGCTGTCCTCGGGCCTGCACGGGCCTAGAGGGACATTGGATGGCTGTTCTCAGGACTGGACGGGCCTAGAGGGACGCCTGGAATGCTGTCCTCGGGCCTGCACGGGCCTAGAGGGACATTGGATCGCTGTCCACGGGACTGCACGGGCCGAGTGGGACATTGGATGGCTGTCCTCAGGACTACACAGGCCAAGAAGGACTCCTGGAACGCTGTCCTCGTGCCTGCACGAACCAAGAGGGTCTCCTGGAATGCTGTTCTCCGGACTACACTGGCCTAGAGGGACTCCTGGAACTCTGTCCTTGGGACTGCACTGGCTTAAAGGGACATTGGATGGCTGTCCTCAGGAATGTAAGGACAAAGAGGGACGCCTGGAACGCTGTCCTCGGGACTTCACGGGCCGAGAGGGATATTGGATGGCAGTCTTCAGGCCTGCACGGGCCTAGAGGGACCCCTGGAACGCTGTCCTCGGGACTGCACGGGCCTAGAGGGATGTGGGATGGCTGTCCTCGGGAATGCATTGGCCAAGAGGGACACGTGGAACACTGTCCTTGGGACTGCACGAACCAAGATGGACGCCTGGAAAGCTGTTCTCCGGACTGCACAGGCCAAGAAGGATGCTGGATGGCTGTCCTGGGGAATGCACGGTCCGAGAGGGACCCCTGGAACGCTGTTCTCGGGACTGCACGGGCCTAGAGGGATGTGGGATGGCTGTCCTCGGGACTGCACTGGCCAAGAGGGACACCTGGAATGCTGTCCTGTGGACTGCACGAGCCCAGAGGGACTCCAGGAACGCTGTCCTCGGGCCTGCACGGGCTGAAGAAGAGGCCTGGAACACTGTCCTCGGGACTACACGGGCCGAGAGGCACATTGGATGGCTGTCCTCAGGACTGCATGGGCCGAGAGGGAGTTTGGATGGCTGTACTCGGGACTGTACAGGTCAAGAGGGACACCTGGAACGCTGTCCTCGAAACTGCACGGGCCAAGAGGGACCTTGGATGGCTGTACTCGGGACTGCACGGAAGAGAGGGACATTGGATGGCTGTCCTCGGGACCTCACGGGCCTAGAGGGACGCCTGGAACGCTGTTCTCGGGACTGCACTGGCATAGAGATACATTGGATGGCTGTCCTCAGGACTGCACAGGCTTAGAGGGACGCCTGGAACGCTGTCCTCGGTCCTGCACGGGCCTAGAGGGACATTGGATGGCTGTCCTCAGGACTGCACGGGCCTAGAGGGACGCCTGGAACGCTGTCCTCGGGCCTGCACGGGCCTAGAGGGACATTGGATGGCTGTCCTCGGGACTGCACGGGCCTAGAGGGATGTGGGATGGCTGTCCTCGGGACTGCACTGGCCAAGAGGGACACCTGGAACGCTCTCCTGTGGACTGCAGGAGCCCAGAGGGACTCCTGGAACGCTGTCCTCCGGACTGCACGGGCTGAAGGGGAGGCCTGGAACACTGTCCTCGGGACTGCACGGGCCAAGAGCGACGTTGGATGGCTGTCCTCAGGACTGCATGGGCCAAGAGGGACATAGGATGGCATTCCTCGGGACTGCACGGGCCTAGAGGGACGCCTGGAACGCTGTTCTCGGGACTGCAGGGGCCAAGAGGGACATTTGAAGGCTGTCCTCGGGACTGCACGGGCCAAGAGGGACATTGGATGGCTGTCCTCGGGACTGCACGGGCCTAGAGGGACGCCTGGAACGCTGTTCTTGGGACTGCACTGTCCTAGTTACATTGGATGGCTGTCCTCAGGACTGCACGGGCCTAGAGGGACGCCTGGAACGCTGTCCTCGGGCCTGCACGGGCCTAGAGGGACATTGGATGGCTGTCCTCAGGACTGCACGGGCCTAGAGGGACGCCTGGAATGCTGTCCTCGGGCCATCACGGGCCTAGAGGGACATTGGATGGCTGTACACGGGACTGCACGGGCCGAGTGGGACATTGGATGGCTGTCCTCAGGACTACACTGGCCAAGAAGGACACCAGGAACGCTGTCCTCGTGCGTGCACGAACCAAGAGGGTCTCCTGGAATGCTGTTCTCCGGACTACACTGGCCTAGAGGGACTCCTGGAACGCTGTCCTTGGGACTGCACTGGCTTAAAGGGACATTGGATGGCTGTCCTCAGGACTGCAGGGACCAAGAGGGACGCCTGGAACGCTGTCCTCGGGACTTCACGGGCCAAGTGGGATATTGGATGGCAGTCTTCAGGCCTGCACGGGCCTAGAGGGATGCCTGCAATGCTGTCCTCGGTACTGCACGGGCCGAGAGGGACTCCTGGAACACTGTCCTTGGGCCTGCACAAACCAAGAGGGACACCTGGAATGCTGTTCTCCGGACTGCACGGGCCTAGTGGGACTCCTGGAACACTGTCCTTGGAACTGCACTGGCCTAGAGGAACATTGGATGGCTGTCCTCAGAACTGCACGGGCCAAGAGGGACGCCTGGAATGCTGTACTTGGGACTGCACGGGCCGAGAGGGACATTGGATGGCAGTCTTCAGGCCTGCACAGGCAGAGAGGGACTCCTGGAACACTGTCTTTGGGCCTGAATGAACCAAGAGGGACACCTGGAACGCTGTCGTCTGGACTGCACGGGCCTAGAGGGACACCTGGAATGCTGTCCTCGGGACTGCACAAACCAAGAGGGACGCCTGGAACGCTGTTCTCCGGACTGCATGGGCCAAGAAGGATGCTGGATGGCTGTCCTCGGGACGGCACGGGCCGTGAGGGACCCCTGGAACGCTGTCCTCGGGACTGCACGGGCCTAGAGGGATGTGGGATGGCTGTCCTCGGGACTGCACTGGCCAAGAGGGACACCTGGAATGCTGTCCTGTGGACTGCACGAGCCCAGAGGGACTCCTGGAACGCTGTCCTCGGGACTGCATGGGCTGAAGGGGAGGCCTGGAACACTGTCCTCGGGACTGCACGGGCCGAGAGGGACATTGGATGGCTGTCCTCAAGACTGCACGGGCCGAGAGGGACGTTGCATGGCTGTCCTCAGGACTGCATGGCCCAAGAGGGACATTGGATGGCAGTCCTCGGGACTGCACAGGCCTAGAGGGACGCCTGGAACGCTGTTCTCGGGACTGCAGGGGCCAAGAGGGACATTGGAAGGCTGTCCTCGGGACTGCACGGGCCAAGAGGGACATTGGATGGCTGACCTCGGGACTGCACGGGCCTAAAGGAACACCTGAAATGCTGTTCTCGGGACTGCACTGGCCTAGAGATACATTGTATGGCTGTCCTCAGGACTGCACGGGCCTAGAGGGACGCCTGGAACGCTGTCCTCGGGCCTGCACGGGCCTAGAGGGACATTGGATGGCTGTTCTCAGGACTGGACGGGCCTAGAGGGACGCCTGGAATGCTGTCCTCGGGCCTGCATGGGCCTAGAGGGACATTGGATCGCTGTCCACGGGACTGCACGGGCCGAGTGGGATTGGATGGCTGTCCTCAGGACTACACAGGCCAAGAAGGACTCCTGGAACGCTGTCCTCGTGCCTGCACGAACCAAGAGGGTCTCCTGGAATGCTGTTCTCCGGACTACACTGGCCTAGAGGGACTCCTGGAACGCTGTCCTTGGGACTGCACTGGCTTAAAGGGACATTGGATAGCTGTCCTCAGGAATGCAAGGACCAAGAGGGACGCCTGGAACGCTGTCCTCGGGACTTCACGGGCCGAGAGGGATATTGGATGGCAGTCTTCAGGCCTGCACGGGCCTAGAGGGACCCCTTGAACGCTGTCCTCGGGACTGCACGGGCCTAGAGGGATGTGGGATGGCTGTCCTCGGGAATGCATTGGCCAAGAGGGACACGTGGAACACTGTCCTTGGGACTGCACGAACCAAGATGGACGCCTGGAAAGCTGTTCTCTGGACTGCACAGGCCAAGAAGGATGCTGGATGGCTGTCCTGGGGAATGCACGGTCCGAGAGGGACCCCTGGAACGCTGTCCTCGGGACTGCACGGGCCTAGAGGGATGTGGGATGGCTGTCCTCGGGACTGCACTGGCCAAGAGGGACACCTGGAATGCTGTCCTGTGGACTGCACGAGCCCAGAGGGACTCCTGGAACGCTGTCCTCGGGCCTGCACGGGCTGAAGGGGAGGCCTGGAACACTGTCCTCGGGACTGCACGGGCCGAGAGGCACATTGGATGGCTGTCCTCAGGACTGCATGGGCCGAGAGGGAGTTTGGATGGCTGTACTCGGGACTGTACAGGTCAAGAGGGACACCTGGAACGCTGTCCTCGAAACTGCACGGGCCAAGAGGGACCTTGGATGGCTGTACTCGGGACTGCACGGAAGAGAGGGACATTGGATGGCTGTCCTCGGGACCTCACGGGCCTAGAGGGACGCCTGGAACGCTGTTCTCGGGACTGCACTGGCATAGAGATACATTGGATGGCTGTCCTCAGGACTGCACAGGCTTAGAGGGACGCCTGGAACGCTGTCCTCGGGCCTGCACGGGCCTAGAGGGACATTGGATGGCTGTCCTCAGGAGTGCACGGGCCTAGAGGGACGCCTGGAACGCTGTCCTCGGGCCTGCACGGGCCTAGAGGGACATTGGATGGCTGTCCTCAGGACTGCACGGGCCTAGAGGGACGCCTGGAACGCTGTCCTCGGGCCATCACGGGCCTAGAGGGACATTGGATGGCTGTCCACGGGACTGCACGGGCCGAGTGGGACATTGGATGGCTGTCCTCAGGACTACACTGGCCAAGAAGGACTCCTGGAACGCTGTCCTCGTGCGTGCACGAACCAAGAGGGTCTCCTGGAATGCTGTTCTCCGGACTACACTGGCCTAGAGGGACTCCTGGAACGCTGTCCTTGGGACTGCACTGGCTTAAAGGGACATTGGATGGCTGTCCTCAGGACTGCACGGGCCGAGAGGGACGTTGCATGGCTCTCCTCAGGACTGCATGGGCCAAGAGGGACATTGGATGGCAGTCCTCGGGACTGCACGGGCCTAGCGGGACGCCTGGAACGCTGTTTTCGGTACTGCAGGGGCCAAGAGGGACATTGGAAGGCTGTCCTCGGGACTGCACGGGCCAAGAGGGACATTGGATAGCTGTCCTCGGGACTGCACGGGCCTAGAGGGACGCCGGAAACGCTGTTCTCGGGACTGCACTGGCCTAGAGATACATTGGATGGCTGTCCTCAGGACTGCACGGGCCTAGAGGGACGCCTGGAACGCTGTCCTCGGGCCTGCACGGGCCTAGAGGGACATTGGATGGCTGTCCTCAGGACGGCACGGGCCTAGAGGGACGCCTGGAACGCTGTCCTCGGGCCTGCACGGGCCTAGAAGGACATTGGATCGCTGTCCACGGGACTGCACGGGCCGAGTGGGACATTGGATGGCTGTCCTCAGTACTACACTGGCCAAGAAGGACTCCAGGAACGCTGTCCTCGTGCCTGCACGAACCAAGAGGGTGTCCTGGAATGCTGTTATCCGGACTACACTGGCCTAGAGGGACTCCTGGAACGCTGTCCTTGGGACTGCACTGGCTTAAAGGGACATTGGATGGCTGTCCACAGCACTGCAGGGACCAAGAGGGACGCCTGGAACGCTGTCCTCGGGACTTCACGGGCCGAGAGGGATATTGGATGGCAGTCTTCAGGCCTGCACGGGCCTAGAGGGACTCCTGGAACGATGTCCTCAGGACTGCACGGGCCGAGAGGGACTCCTCAACACTGTCCTTGGGCCTGCACGAACCAAGAGGGACACCTGGAACGCTGTTCTCCGGACTGCACGGGCCTAGAGGGACTCCTGGAACGCTGTCCTTGGAACTGCACTGGCCTAGAGGAACATTGGATGGCTGTCCTCAGAACTGCACGGGCCAAGAGGGACGCCTGGAATGCTGTCCTTGGGACTGCACGGGCCGAGAGGGACATTGGATGGCAGTCTTCAGGCCTGCACAGGCAGAGAGGGACTCCTGGAACACTCTTTGGGCCTGAATGAACCAAGAGGGACACCTGGAACGCTGTCCTCTGGACTGCACGGGCCTAGAGGGACACCTGGAACGCTGTCCTCGGGACTGCACGAACAAAGAGGGACGCCTGGAACGCTGTTCTCTGGACTGCAAGGGCCAAGAAGGATGCTGGATGGCTACCCTCGGGACTGCACGGGCTGTGAGGGACCCCTGGAACGCTGTCCTCGGGACTGAACGGGCCTAGAGGGATGTGGGATGGCTGTCCTCGGGACTGCACTGGCCAAGAGGGACACCTGGAATGCTGTCCTTGGGACTGCACTGGCTTAAAGGGACATTGGATGGCTGTCCTCGGGACTGCACGGGCCGAGTGGGACATTGGATGGCTGTCCTCAGAACTGCACTGGCCAAGAAGGACTCCTGGAACGCTGTCCTCGGGCCTGCACGAACTAAGAGGGTCTCCTGGAATGCTGTTCTCCGGACTGCACTGGCCTAGAGGGACTCCTCGAACGCTGTCCTTGGGACTGCACTGGCTTAAAGGGACGTTGGATGGCTGTCCTCGGGACTGCACGGGATAAGAGGGACTCCTGCACGCTGTCCTCATGACTACATGGGCCAAGAGGGACATTGGATGGCTGACCTCGGGACTGCACGGATTGAGGGGGACGCCTGGAAAGCTGTTCTCCGGACTGCTCTGGCCTAGAGATACATTGGATGGCTGTCCTCAGGCCTGCACAGGCAGAGAGGGACTCCTGGAACACTGTCTTTGGGCCTGAATGAACCAAGAGGGACACCTGGAACGCTGTCCTCTGGACTGCACGGGCCTAGAGGGACAACTGGAACGCTGTTCTCCGGACTGCACGGGCCAAGAAGGATGCTGGATGGCTGTCCTCAGGACTACACTGGCCAAGAAGGACTCCTGGAACGCTGTCCTCGTGCCTGCACGAACCAAGAGGGTCTCCTGGAATGCTGTTCTCCGGACTACACTGGCCTAGAGGGACTCCTGGAACGCTGTCCTTGGGACTGCACTGGCTTAAAGGGACATTGGATGGCTGTCCTCAGGAATGCAAGGACCAAGAGGGATGCCTGGAACGCTGTCCTCGGGACTTCACGGGCCGAGAGGGATATTGGATGGCAGTCTTCAGGCCTGCACGGGCCTAGAGGGACCCCTGGAACGCTGTCCTCGGGACTGCACGGGCCTAGAGGGATGTGGGATGGCTGTCCTCGGGACTGCATTGGCCAAGAGGGACACGTGGAACACTGTCCTTGGGACTGCACGAACCAAGAGGGACGCCTGGAAAGCTGTTCTCCGGACTGCACAGGCCAAGAAGGATGCTGGATGGCTGTCCTGGGGAATGCACGGTCCGAGAGGGACCCCTGGAACGCTGTCCTCGGGACTGCACGGGCCTAGAGGGATGTGGGATGGCTGTCCTCGGGACTGCACTGGCCAAGAGGGACACCTGGAATGCTGTCCTGTGGACTGCACGAGCCCAGAGGGACTCCTGGAACGCTGTCCTCGGGCCTGCACGGGCTGAAGGGGAGGCCTGGAACACTGTCCTCGGGACTGCACGGGCCGAGAGGCACATTGGATGGCTGTCCTCAGGACTGCACGGGCCGAGAGGGACAATGGATGGCTGTCCTCGGGACTGCACGGGCCAAGAGGGACGTTGGATGGCTGTCCTCAGGACTGCATGGGCCAAGAGGGACATTGGATGGCAGTCCTCGGGACTGCACGGGCCTAGAGGGACGCCTGGAACGCTGTTCTCGGGACTGCAGGGGCCAAGAGGGACATTGGAAGGCTGTCCTCGGGACTGCACGGGCCAAGAGGAACATTGGATGGCTGTCCTCGGGACTGCACGGGCCTAGAGGGACGCCTGGAACGCTGTTCTCGGGACTGCACTGGCCTAGAGATACATTGGATGGCTGTCCTCAGGACTGCACGGGCCTAGAGGGACGCCTGGAACGCTGTCCTCGGGCCATCACGGGCCTAGAGGGACATTGGATGGCTGTCCACGGGACTGCACGATCCGAGTGGGACATTGGATGGCTGTCCTCAGGACTACACTGGCCAAGAAGGACTCATGGAATGCTGTCCTCGTGCGTGCACGAACCAAGAGGGTCTCCTGGAATGCTGTTCTCCGGACTACACTGGCCTAGAGGGACTCCTGGAACGCTGTCCTTGGGACTGCACTGGCTTAAAGGGACATTGGATGGCAGTCTTCAGGCCTGCACGGGCCTAGAGGGATGCCTGGAACGCTGTCCTCGGGACTTCACGGGATGAGAGGGACTCCTGGAACACTGTCCTTGGAACTGCACTGGCCTAGAGGGACGCCTGGAATGCTGTACTTGGGACTGCACGGGCCGAGAGGGACATTGGATGGCAGTCTTCAGGCCTGCACAGGCAGAGAGGGACTCCTGGAACACTGTCTTTGGGCCTGAATGAACCAAGAGGGACACCTGGAACGCTGTCCTCTGGACTGCACGGGCCTAGAGGGACAACTGGAACGCTGTTCTCCGGACTGCACGGGCCAAGAAGGATGCTGGATGGCTGTCCTCAGGACTACACTGGCCAAGAAGGACTCCTGGAACGCTGTCCTCGTGCCTGCACGAACCAAGAGGGTCTCCTGGAATGCTGTTCTCCGGACTACACTGGCCTAGAGGGACTCCTGGAACGCTGTCCTTGGGACTGCACTGGCTTAAAGGGACATTGGATGGCTGTCCTCAGGAATGCAAGGACCAAGAGGGACGCCTGGAACGCTGTCCTCGGGACTTCACGGGCCGAGAGGGATATTGGATGGCAGTCTTCAGGCCTGCACGGGCCTAGAGGGACCTCTGGAACGCTGTCCTCGGGACTGCACGGGCCTAGAGGGATGTGGGATGGCTGTCCTCGGGACTGCATTGGCCAAGAGGGACACGTGGAACACTGTCCTTGGGACTGCACGAACCAAGAGGGACGCCTGGAAAGCTGTTCTCCGGACTGCACAGGCCAAGAAGGATGCTGGATGGCTGTCCTGGGGAATGCACGGGCCGAGAGGGACCCCTGGAACGCTGTCCTCGGGACTGCACGGGCCTAGAGGGATGTGGGATGGCTGTCCTCGGGACTGCACTGGCCAAGAGGGACACCTGGAATACTGTCCTGTGGACTGCACGAGCCCAGAGGGACTCCTGGAACGCTGTCCTCGGGCCTGCCTGCACGGGCTGAAGGGGAGGCCTGGAACACTGTCCTCGGGACTGCACGGGCCGAGAGGCACATTGGATGGCTGTCCTCAGGACTGCATGGGCCGAGAGGGAGTTTGGATGGCTGTACTCGGGACTGTACAGGTCAAGTGGGACACCTGGAACGCTGTCCTCGAAACTGCACGGGCCAAGAGGGACCTTGGATGGCTGTACTCGGGACTGCACGGAAGAGAGGGACATTGGATGGCTGTCCTCGGGACCTCACGGGCCTAGAGGGACGCCTGGAACGCTGTTCTCGGGACTGCACTGGCATAGAGATACATTGGATGGCTGTCCTCAGGACTGCACAGGCTTAGAGGGACGCCTGGAACGCTGTCCTCGGGCCTGCACGGGCCTAGAGGGACATTGGATGGCTGTCCTCAGGACTGCACGGGCCTAGAGGGACGCCTGGAACGCTGTCCTCGGGCCTGCACGGGCCTAGAGGGACATTGGATGGCTGTCCTCGGGACTGCACGGGCCTAGATGGATGTGGGATGGCTGTCCTCGGGACTGCACTGGCCAAGAGGGACATAGGATGGCAGTCCTCGGGACTGCACGGGCCTAGAGGGACGCCTGGAACGCTGTTCTCGGGACTGCAGGGGCCAAGAGGGACATTGGAAGGCTGTCCTCGGGACTGCACGGGCCAAGAAGGACATTGGATGGCTGTCCTCGGGACTGCACGGGCCTAGAGGGACGCCTGGAACGCTGTTCTTGGGACTGCACTGGCCTAGTTACATTGGATGGCTGTCCTCAGGACTGCACGGGCCTAGAGGGACGCCTGGAACGCTGTCCTCGGGCCTGCACGGGCCTAGAGGGACATTGGATGGCTGTCCTCAGGACTGCACGGGCCTAGAGGGACGCCTGGAACGCTGTCTTCGGGCCATCACGGGCCTAGAGGGACATTGGATGGCTGTACACGGGACTGCACGGGCCGAGTGGGACATTGGATGGCTGTCCTCAGGACTACACTGGCCAAGAAGGACTCCAGGAACGCTGTCCTCGTGCGTGCACGAACCAAGAGGGTCTCCTGGAATGCTGTTCTCCGGACTACACTGGCCTAGAGGGACTCCTGGAACGCTGTCCTTGGGACTGCACTGGCTTAAAGGGACATTGGATGGCTGTCCTCAGGACTGCAGGGACCAAGAGGGACGCCTGGGACGCTGTCCTCGGGACTTCACGGGCCAAGAGGGATATTGGATGGCAGTCTTCAGGCCTGCACGGGCCTAGAGGGATGCCTGCAACGCTGTCCTCGGGACTGCACGGGCCAAGAGGGACTCCTGGAACACTGTCCTTGGGCCTGCACAAACCAAGAGGGACACCTGGAATGCTGTTCTCCGGACTGCACGGGCCTAGTGGGACTCCTGGAATACTGTCCTTGGAACTGCACTGGCCTAGAGGAACATTGGATTGCTGTCCTCAGAACTGCACGGGCCAAGAGGGACGCCTGGAATGCTGTACTTGGGACTGCACGGGCCGAGAGGGACATTGGATGGCAGTCTTCAGGCCTGCACAGGCAGAGAGGGACTCCTGGAACACTGTCTTTGGGCCTGAATGAACCAAGAGGGACACCTGGAACGCTGTCGTCTGGACTGCACGGGCCTAGAGGGACACCTGGAATGCTGTCCTCGGGACTGCACAAACCAAGAGGGACGCCTGGAACGCTGTTCTCCAGACTGCACGGGCCAAGAAGGATGCTGGATGGCTGTCCTCGGGACGGCACGGGCCGTGAGGGACCCCTGGAATGCTGTCCTCGGGACTGCACGGGCCTAGAGGGATGTGGGATGGCTGTCCTCGGGACTGCACTGGCCAAGAGGGACACCTGGAATGCTGTCCTGTGGACTGCACGAGCCCAGAGGGACTCCTGGAACGCTGTCCTCGGGACTGCATGGGCTGAAGGGGAGGCCTGGAACACTGTCCTCGGGACTGCACGGGCCGAGAGGGACATTGGATGGCTGTCCTCAGGACTGCACGGGCCGAGAGGGACGTTGCATGGCTGTCCTCAGGACTGCATGTTCCAAGAGGGACATTGGATGGCAGTCCTCGGGCCTGCACGGGCCTAGAGGGACGCCTGGAACGCTGTTCTCGGGACTGCAGGGGCCAAGAGGGACATTGGAAGGCTGTCCTCGGGACTGCACGGGCCAAGAGGGACATTGGATGGCTGACCTCGGGACTGCACGGGCCTAAAGGGACGCCTGAAATGCTGTTCTCGGGACTGCACTGGCCTAGAGATACATTGTATGGCTGTCCTCAGGACTGCACGGGCCTAGAGGGACGCCTGGAACGCTGTCCTCGGGCCTGCACGGGCCTAGAGGGACATTGGATGGCTGTTCTCAGGACTGGACGGGCCTAGAGGGACGCCTGGAATGCTGTCCTCGGGCCTGCACGGGCCTAGAGGGACATTGGATCGCTGTCCACGGGACTGCACGGGCCGAGTGGGACATTGGATGGCTGTCCTCAGGACTACACAGGCCAAGAAGGACTCCTGGAACGCTGTCCTCGTGCCTGCACGAACCAAGAGGGTCTCCTGGAATGCTGTTCTCCGGACTACACTGGCCTAGAGGGACTCCTGGAACGCTGTCCTTGGGACTGCACTGGCTTAAAGGGACATTGGATGGCTGTCCTCAGGAATGTAAGGACAAAGAGGGACGCCTGGAACGCTGTCCTCGGGACTTCACGGGCCGAGAGGGATATTGGATGGCAGTCTTCAGGCCTGCACGGGCCTAGAGGGACCCCTGGAACGCTGTCATCGGGACTGCACGGGCCTAGAGGGATGTGGGATGGCTGTCCTCGGGAATGCATTGGCCAAGAGGGACACGTGGAACACTGTCCTTGGGACTGCACTGGCTTAAAGGGACATTGGATGGCTGTCCTCAGGACTGCACGGGCCGAGAGGGACGTTGCATGGCTCTCCTCAGGACTGCATGGGCCAAGAGGGACATTGGATGGCAGTCCTCGGGACTGCACGGGCCTAGCGGGACGCCTGGAACGCTGTTTTCGGTACTGCAGGGGCCAAGAGGGACATTGGAAGGCTGTCCTCGGGACTGCACGGGCCAAGAGGGACATTGGATAGCTGTCCTCGGGACTGCACGGGCCTAGAGGGACGCCGGAAACGCTGTTCTCGGGACTGCACTGGCCTAGAGATACATTGGATGGCTGTCCTCAGGACTGCACGGGCCTAGAGGGACGCCTGGAACGCTGTCCTCGGGCCTGCACGGGCCTAGAGGGACATTGGATGGCTGTCCTCAGGACTGCACGGGCCTAGAGGGACGCCTGGAACGCTGTCCTCGGGCCTGCACGGGCCTAGAAGGACATTGGATCGCTGTCCACGGGACTGCACGGGCCGAGTGGGACATTGGATGGCTGTCCTCAGTACTACACTGGCCAAGAAGGACTCCAGGAACGCTGTCCTCGTGCCTGCACGAACCAAGAGGGTCTCCTGGAATGCTGTTATCCGGACTACACTGGCCTAGAGGGACTCCTGGAACGCTGTCCTTGGGACTGCACTGGCTTAAAGGGACATTGGATGGCTGTCCACAGCACTGCAGGGACCAAGAGGGACGCCTGGAACGCTGTCCTCGGGACTTCACGGGCCGAGAGGGATATTGGATGGCAGTCTTCAGGCCTGCACGGGCCTAGAGGGACTCCTGGAACGATGTCCTCAGGACTGCACGGGCCGAGAGGGACTCCTCAACACTGTCCTTGGGCCTGCACGAACCAAGAGGGACACCTGGAACGCTGTTCTCCGGACTGCACGGGCCTAGAGGGACTCCTGGAACGCTGTCCTTGGAACTGCACTGGCCTAGAGGAACATTGGATGGCTGTCCTCAGAACTGCACGGGCCAAGAGGGACGCCTGGAATGCTGTCCTTGGGACTGCACGGGCCGAGAGGGACATTGGATGGCAGTCTTCAGGCCTGCACAGGCAGAGAGGGACTCCTGGAACACTCTTTGGGCCTGAATGAACCAAGAGGGACACCTGGAACGCTGTCCTCTGGACTGCACGGGCCTAGAGGGACACCTGGAACGCTGTCCTCGGGACTGCACGAACAAAGAGGGACGCCTGGAACGCTGTTCTCTGGACTGCACGGGCCAAGAAGGATGCTGGATGGCTACCCTCGGGACTGCACGGGCTGTGAGGGACCCCTGGAACGCTGTCCTCGGGACTGAACGGGCCTAGAGGGATGTGGGATGGCTGTCCTCGGGACTGCACTGGCCAAGAGGGACACCTGGAATGCTATCCTTGGGACTGCACTGGCTTAAAGGGACATTGGATGGCTGTCCTCGGGACTGCACGGGCCGAGTGGGACATTGGATGGCTGTCCTCAGAACTGCACTGGCCAAGAAGGACTCCTGGAACGCTGTCCTCGGGCCTGCACGAACTAAGAGGGTCTCCTGGAATGCTGTTCTCCGGACTGCACTGGCCTAGAGGGACTCCTGGAACGCTGTCCTTGGGACTGCACTGGCTTAAAGGGACGTTGGATGGCTGTCCTCGGGACTGCACGGGATAAGAGGGACTCCTGCACGCTGTCCTCATGACTACATGGGCCAAGAGGGACATTGGATGGCTGACCTCGGGACTGCACGGATTGAGGGGGACGCCTGGAAAGCTGTTCTCCGGACTGCTCTGGCCTAGAGATACATTGGATGGCTGTCCTCAGGACTGCACGGGCCTAGAGGGACGCCTGGAACGCTGTCCTCGGGCCTCCACGAACCAAGAGGGATTCCTGGAACGCTGTCCTCGGGACTGCACGGGCCTAGATGGACATTGGATGGCTGTCCTCAGGACTGCACGGGCCTAGAGGGACGCCTGGAACACTGTTCTCCGGACTGCACGGGCCTAGAGGGACTCCTGGAACGCTGTCCTCGGGACGGCACGGGACTAGAGGGACATTGGATGGCTGTCCTCGGGACTGCACGGGCCAAGAGGGACATTGGATGGCTGTCCTCGGGACTGCACGGGCCAAGAGGGACATTGGATGGCTGTCCTCGGGACTGCACGGGCTGAGGGAGACGCCTGGAACTCTGTTATCAGGACTGCACTGACCTAGAGAAACATTGGATGGCTGTCCTCAGGACTGCACGGGCCAAGAGGGACGCCTGGAACGCTGTCCTTGGGACTGCACGGGCCAAGAGGGACATTGGATGGCTGTCCTCGGGACTGCACGGGCTGAGGGAGACGCCTGGAACTCTGTTATCAGGACTGCACTGACCTAGAGAAACATTGGATGGCTGTCCTCAGGACTGCACGGGCCAAGAGGGACGCCTGGAACGCTGTCCTTGGGACTGCACGGGCCGAGAGGGACATTGGATGGCTGTCCTCGGGACTGCACGGGCCGAGAAGGAAGTTGGATGGCTGTCCTCAGGAATGCAGGGGCCAAGAGGGACTTTGGATGGCTGTACTTGGGACAGCACGGGCCAAGAGGGACGCCTGGAATGCTGTCCTAGGGACTGCACGGGCCAAGAGGGACCTTGGATGGCTATCCTTGGGACTGCACGGGCCAAGAGGGACATTGGATGGCTGTCCTTGGGCCTGCACAGGCCTAGAGGGACGTTGGATGGCTGTCGTCGGGAATGCACGGGCCAAGAGGGACATTGGATGGCTGTCCTCAGGACTGCACAGGACAAGAGTGACATTGGATGGCTGTCCTCGGGACTGCAGGGGCCAAGAGGGACATTGGAAGGCTGTCCTCGGGACTGCACGGGCCAAGAGGGACATTGGATGGCTGTCCTCGGGACTGCACGGGTCTAGAGGGACGCCTGGAACGCTGTACTCGGGACTGCACTGGCCTAAAGATACATTGGATGGCTGTCCTCAGGACTGCATGGGCCTAGAGGGACGCCTGGAACGCTGTCCTCGGGCCTGCGCGGGCCTCGAGGGACATGGATGGCTGTCCTCAGGACTGCACGGGCCTAGAGGGACGCCTGGAACGCTGTCCTCGGGCCTGCACGGGCCTAGAGGGACATTGGATGGCAGTCCTCGGGACTGCACGGGCCTAGAGGGACGCCTGGAACGCTGTTCTCGGGACTGCAGGGGCCAAGAGGGACATTGGAAGGCTGTCCTCGGGACTGCACGGGCCAAGAGGGACATTGGATGGCTGTCCTCGGGACTGCACGGGCCTAGAGGGACGCCTGGAACGCTGTTCTCAGGACTGCACTGGCCTAGAGATACATTGGATGGCTGTCCTCAGGACTGCACGGGCCTAGAGGGACGCCTGGAACGCTGTCCTCGGGCCTGCACGGGCCTAGAGGGACATTGGATGGCTGTCCTCAGGACTGCACGGGCCTAGAGGGACGCCTGGAACGCTGTCCTCGGGCCATCACGGGCCTAGAGGGACATTGGATGGCTGTCCACAGGACTGCACGATCCGAGTGGGACATTGGATGGCTGTCCTCAGGACTACACTGGCCAAGAAGGACTCATGGAATGCTGTCCTCGTGCGTGCACGAACCAAGAGGGTCTCCTGGAATGCTGTTCTCCGGACTACACTGGCCTAGAGGGACTCCTGGAACGCTGTCCTTGGGACTGCACTGGCTTAAAGGGACATTGGATGGCTGTCCTCAGGACTGCAGGGACCAAGAGGGACGCCTGGAACGCTGTCCTCGGGACTTCACGGGCTGAGAGGGATATTGGATGGCAGTCTTCAGGCCTGCACGGGCCTAGAGGGATGCCTGGAACGCTGTCCTCGGGACTGCACGGGCCGATAGGGACTCCTGGAACACTGTCCTTGGAACTGCACTGGCCTAGAGGGACGCCTGGAATGCTGTACTTGGGACTGCACGGGCCGAGAGGGACATTGGATGGCAGTCTTCAGGCCTGCACAGGCAGAGAGGGACTCCTGGAACACTGTCTTTGGGCCTGAATGAACCAAGAGGGACACCTGGAACGCTGTCCTCTGGACTGCACGGGCCTAGAGGGACAACTGGAACGCTGTTCTCCAGACTGCACGGGCCAAGAAGGATGCTGGATGGCTGTCCTCAGGACTACACTGGCCAAGAAGGACTCCTGGAACGCTGTCCTCGTGCCTGCACGAACCAAGAGGGTCTCCTGGAATGCTGTTCTCCGGACTACACTGGCCTAGAGGGACTCCTGGAACGCTGTCCTTGGGACTGCACTGGCTTAAAGGGACATTGGATGGCTGTCCTCAGGAATGCAAGGACCAAGAGGGACGCCTGGAACGCTGTCCTCGGGACTTCACGGGCCGAGAGGGATATTGGATGGCAGTCTTCAGGCCTGCACGGGCCTAGAGGGACCTCTGGAACGCTGTCCTCGGGACTGCACGGGCCTAGAGGGATGTGGGATGGCTGTCCTCGGGACTGCATTGGCCAAGAGGGACACGTGGAACACTGTCCTTGGGACTGCACGAACCAAGAGGGACGCCTGGAAAGCTGTTCTCCGGACTGCACAGGCCAAGAAGGATGCTGGATGGCTGTCCTGGGGAATGCACGGGCCGAGAGGGACCCCTGGAACGCTGTCCTCGGGACTGCACGGGCCTAGAGGGATGTGGGATGGCTGTCCTCGGGACTGCACTGGCCAAGAGGGACACCTGGAATGCTGTCCTGTGGACTGCACGAGCCCAGAGGGACTCCTGGAACGCTGTCCTCGGGCCTGCACGGGCTGAAGGGGAGGCCTGGAACACTGTCCTCGGGACTGCTCGGGCCGAGAGGCACATTGGATGGCTGTCCTCAGGACTGCATGGGCCGAGAGGGAGTTTGGATGGCTGTACTCGGGACTGTACAGGTCAAGTGGGACACCTGGAACGCTGTCCTCGAAACTGCACGGGCCAAGAGGGACCTTGGATGGCTGTACTCGGGACTGCACGGAAGAGAGGGACATTGGATGGCTGTCCTCGGGACCTCACGGGCCTAGAGGGACGCCTGGAACGCTGTTCTCGGGACTGCACTGGCATAGAGATACATTGGATGGCTGTCCTCAGGACTGCACAGGCTTAGAGGGACGCCTGGAACGCTGTCCTCGGGCCTGCACGGGCCTAGAGGGACATTGGATGGCTGTCCTCAGGACTGCACGGGCCTAGAGGGACGCCTGGAACGCTGTCCTCGGGCCTGCACGGGCCTAGAGGGACATTGGATGGCTGTCCTCGGGACTGCACGGGCCTAGAGGGATGTGGGATGGCTGTCCTCGGGACTGCACTGGCCAAGAGGGACATAGGATGGCTGTCCTCGGACTGCACGGGCCTAGAGGGACATTGGATGGCTGTCCTCGGGACTGCACGGGCCTAGAGGGACGCCTGGAACGCTGTTCTCGGGACTGCAGGGGCCAAGAGGGACATTGGAAGGCTGTCCTCGGGACTGCACGGGCCTAGAGGGACGCCTGGAACGCTGTCCTCGGGCCATCACGGGCCTAGAGGGACATTGGATGGCTGTCCACGGGACTGCACGGGCCGAGTGGGACATTGGATGGCTGTCCTCAGGACTACACTGGCCAAGAAGGACCCTGGAACGCTGTCCTCGGGCCTGCACGAACCAAGAGGGTCTCCTGGAATGCTGTTCTCCGGACTACACTGGCCTAGAGGGACTCCTGGAACGCTGTCCTTGGGACTGCACTGGCTTAAAGGGACATTGGATGGCTGTCCTCAGGACTGCACGGGCCGAGAGGGACGTTGCATGGCTCTCCTCAGGACTGCATGGGCCAAGAGGGACATTGGATGGCAGTCCTCGGGACTGCACGGGCCTAGCGGGACGCCTGGAACGCTGTTTTCGGTACTGCAGGGGCCAAGAGGGACATTGGAAGGCTGTCCTCGGGACTGCACGGGCCAAGAGGGACATTGGATAGCTGTCCTCGGGACTGCACGGGCCTAGAGGGACGCCGGAAACGCTGTTCTCGGGACTGCACTGGCCTAGAGATACATTGGATGGCTGTCCTCAGGACTGCACGGGCCTAGAGGGACGCCTGGAACGCTGTCCTCGGGCCTGCACGGGCCTAGAGGGACATTGGATGGCTGTCCTCAGGACTGCACGGGCCTAGAGGGACGCCTGGAACGCTGTCCTCGGGCCTGCACGGGCCTAGAAGGACATTGGATCGCTGTCCACGGGACTGCACGGGCCGAGTGGGACATTGGATGGCTGTCCTCAGTACTACACTGGCCAAGAAGGACTCCAGGAACGCTGTCCTCGTGCCTGCACGAACCAAGAGGGTCTCCTGGAATGCTGTTATCCGGACTACACTGGCCTAGAGGGACTCCTGGAACGCTGTCCTTGGGACTGCACTGGCTTAAAGGGACATTGGATGGCTGTCCACAGCACTGCAGGGACCAAGAGGGACGCCTGGAACGCTGTCCTCGGGACTTCACGGGCCGAGAGGGATATTGGATGCAGTCTTCAGGCCTGCACGGGCCTAGAGGGACTCCTGGAACGATGTCCTCAGGACTGCACGGGCCGAGAGGGACTCCTCAACACTGTCCTTGGGCCTGCACGAACCAAGAGGGACACCTGGAACGCTGTTCTCCGGACTGCACGGGCCTAGAGGGACTCCTGGAACGCTGTCCTTGGAACTGCACTGGCCTAGAGGAACATTGGATGGCTGTCCTCAGAACTGCACGGGCCAAGAGGGACGCCTGGAATGCTGTCCTTGGGACTGCACGGGCCGAGAGGGACATTGGATGGCAGTCTTCAGGCCTGCACAGGCAGAGAGGGACTCCTGGAACACTCTTTGGGCCTGAATGAACCAAGAGGGACACCTGGAACGCTGTCTTCTGGACTGCACGGGCCTAGAGGGACACCTGGAACGCTGTCCTCGGGACTGCACGAACAAAGAGGGACGCCTGGAACGCTGTTCTCTGGACTGCACGGGCCAAGAAGGATGCTGGATGGCTACCCTCGGGACTGCACGGGCTGTGAGGGACCCCTGGAACGCTGTCCTCGGGACTGAACGGGCCTAGAGGGATGTGGGATGGCTGTCCTCGGGACTGCACTGGCCAAGAGGGACACCTGGAATGCTGTCCTTGGGACTGCACTGGCTTAAAGGGACATTGGATGGCTGTCCTCGGGACTGCACGGGCCGAGTGGGACATTGGATGGCTGTCCTCAGAACTGCACTGGCCAAGAAGGACTCCTGGAACGCTGTCCTCGGGCCTGCACGAACTAAGAGGGTCTCCTGGAATGCTGTTCTCCGGACTGCACTGGCCTAGAGGGACTCCTGGAACGCTGTCCTTGGGACTGCACTGGCTTAAAGGGACGTTGGAGGGCTGTCCTCGGGACTGCACGGGATAAGAGGGACTCCTGCACGCTGTCCTCATGACTACATGGGCCAAGAGGGACATTGGATGGCTGACCTCGGGACTGCACGGATTGAGGGGGACGCCTGGAAAGCTGTTCTCCGGACTGCTCTGGCCTAGAGATACATTGGATGGCTGTCCTCAGGACTGCACGGGCCTAGAGGGACGCCTGGAACGCTGTCCTCGGGCCTCCACGAACCAAGAGGGATTCCTGGAACGCTGTCCTCGGGACTGCACGGGCCTAGATGGACATTGGATGGCTGTCCTCAGGACTGCACGGGCCTAGAGGGACGCCTGGAACACTGTTCTCCGGACTGCACGGGCCTAGAGGGACTCCTGGAACGCTGTCCTCGGGACGGCACGGGACTAGAGGGACATTGGATGGCTGTCCTCGGGACTGCACGGGCCAAGAGGGACATTGGATGGCTGTCCTCGGGACTGCACGGGCCAAGAGGGACATTGGATGGCTGTCCTCGGGACTGCACGGACTGAGGGAGACGCCTGGAACTCTGTTATCAGGACTGCACTGACCTAGAGAAACATTGGATGGCTGTCCTCAGGACTGCACGGGCCAAGAGGGACGCCTGGAACGCTGTCCTTGGGACTGCACGGGCCAAGAGGGACATTGGATGGCTGTCCTCGGGACTGCACGGGCTGAGGGAGACGCCTGGAACTCTGTTATCAGGACTGCACTGACCTAGAGAAACATTGGATGGCTGTCCTCAGGACTGCACGGGCCAAGAGGGACGCCTGGAACGCTGTCCTTGGGACTGCACGGGCCGAGAGGGACATTGGATGGCTGTCCTCGGGACTGCACGGGCCGAAAGGGAAGTTGGATGGCTGTCCTCAGGAATGCAGGGGCCAAGAGGGACTTTGGATGGCTGTACTTGGGACAGCACGGGCCAAGAGGGACGCCTGGAATGCTGTCCTAGGGACTGCACGGGCCAAGAGGGACCTTGGATGGCTATCCTTGGGACTGCACGGGCCAAGAGGGACATTGGATGGCTGTCCTTGGGCCTGCACAGGCCTAGAGGGACGTTGGATGGCTGTCGTCGGGAATGCACGGGCCAAGAGGGACATTGGATGGCTGTCCTCAGGACTGCACAGGACAAGAGTGACATTGGATGGCTGTCCTCGGGACTGCAGGGGCCAAGAGGGACATTGGAAGGCTGTCCTCGGGACTGCACGGGCCAAGAGGGACATTGGATGGCTGTCCTCGGGACTGCACGGGTCTAGAGGGACGCCTGGAACGCTGTACTCGGGACTGCACTGGCCTAAAGATACATTGGATGGCTGTCCTCAGGACTGCATGGGCCTAGAGGGACGCCTGGAACGCTGTCCTCGGGCCTGCGCGGGCCTAGAGGGACATGGATGGCTGTCCTCAGGACTGCACGGGCCTAGAGGGACGCCTGGAACGCTGTCCTCGGGCCTGCACGGGCCTAGAGGGACATTGGATGGCCGTCCTCGGGACTGCACGGGCCGAGTGGGACATTGGATGGCTGTCCTCAGAACTGCACTGGCCAAGAAGGACTCCTGGAACGCTGTCCTCGGGCCTGCACAAAACAAGAGGGTCTCCTGGAATGCTGTTCTCCGGACTGCACTGGCCTAGAGGGACTCCTTTAACGCTGTCCTTGGGACTGCACTGGCTTAAAGGGACATTGGATGGCTGTCCTCGGGACTGCACGGGCTAAGAGGGACACCTGTACGCTGTCCTCATGACTACATGGGCCAAGAGGAACATTGGATGGCTGTCCTCGGGACTGCACGGGCCTAGAGGGACGCCTGGAACGCTGTTCTCCGGAGTGCACGGGCCTAGAGGGACTCCTGGAACGCTGTCCTCGGGACTACACGGACCTAGAGGGACATTGGATGGCTGTCCTCGGTACTGCACGGGCCTAGAAGGACGACTGGAACGCTGTTCTTCGGACTGCACGGGCCTAGAGGGACTCCTGGAACACTGTCCTTGGGACGGCACGGGACTAGAGGGACATTGGATGGCTGTCCTCGGGACTGCACGGGCCAAGAGGGACATTGGATGGCTGTCCTCGGGACTGCACGGGCTGAGGGGGACGCCTGGAACGCTGTTATCAGGACTGCACTGGCCTAGAGAAACATTGGATGGCTGTCCTCAGGACTGCACGGGCCAAGAGGGACGCCTGGAACGCTGTTCTCCTGACTACCCGGGCCTAGAGGAACGCCTGGATCGCTGTCCTTGGGACTGCACGGGCCGAGAGGGACATTGGATGGCTGTCCTCGGGACTGCACGGTCCGAGAGGGACGTTGGATCGCTGTCCTCAGGAATGCACGGGCCAAGAGGGACTTTGGATGGCTGTACTTGGGACAGCACGGGCCAAGAGGGACGCCTGGAATGCTGTCCTAGGGACTGCACGGGCCAAGAGGGACCTTGGATGGCTATCCTTGGGACTGCACGGGCCAAGATGGACGTTGGATGGCTGTCCTCGGGCCTGCACAGGCCTAGAGGGACGTTGGATGGCTGTCCTCGGGAATGCACGGGCCAAGGGTGACATTGGATGGCTGTCCTCAGGACTGCACGGGCCAAGTGGGACGCCTGGAACGCTGTTCTCCTGACTACACGGGCATAGAGGAACGCCTGGAATGCTGTTCTTGGGACTGCACGGGCCCAGAGGGACATTGGATGGCTGTCCTCGGGACTGCACGGGCCGACTGGGACATTGGATGGCTGTCCTCTGGCCTGCACGGGCCAAGAGGGACAGTGGATGTCTGTCCTCTGGACTGCACGGGCCGACTGGGACATTGGATGGCTGTCCTCAGGACTGCACTGGCCAAGAAGGACTCCTGGAATGCTGTCCTCGGGCCTGCATGAACCAAGAGGGTCTCCTGGAATGCTATTCTCCGGAGTGCACCTGCCTAGAGGGACTCCTGGAACGCTGTCCTTGGGACTGCACTGGCTTAAAGGGACATTGGATGGCTGTCCTCAGGAATGCAGGGACCAAGAGGGACGCCTGGAACGCTGTCTTCGGGACTTCACGGGCCGAGAGGTATATTGGATGGCAGTCTTCAGGCCTGCAGAGGCCTAGAGGGACTCCTGGAACGCTGTCCTCGGGACTGCACGGGCCGAGAGGGACTCCTGGAACACTGTCCTTGGGCATGCACGAACCAAGAGGGACACCTGGAACGCTGTTCTCCGGACTGCACCAGCCTAGAGGGACTCCTGGAACGCTATCCTTGGAACTGCACTGGCCTAGAGGAACATTGGATGGCTGTCCTCAGAACTGAACGGGCCAAGAGGGACGCCTGGAATGCTGTCCTCGGGACTGCACGGGCCGAGAGGGACATTGGATGGCAATCTTCAGGCCTGCACAGGCCTAGAGTGACTCCTGGAACATTGTCCTTGGGCCTGAATGAACCAAGAGGGACACCTGGAACGCTGTCCTCTGGACTGCACGGGCCTAGAGGGAAACGTGGAACGCTGTCCTCGGGACTGCACGAACCAAAAGGGACTCCTGGAACGCTGTCCTCGGGCCTGCACGAACCAAGAGGGACTCCTGGAATGCTGTTCTCCGGACTGCACGGGCGTAGAGGGACTCCTGGAACGCTGTCCTTGGAACTGCACTGGCCTAGAGGAACATTGGATGGCTGTACTCAGAACTGCACGGGCCAAGAGGGATGCCTGGAATGCTGTACTCGGGACTGCACGGGCCTAGAGGGATGTGGGATGGCTGTCCTCGGGACTGCACTGGCCAAGAGGGACACCTGGAACGCTGTCCTGTGGATTGCACGAGCCCAGAGGGATCCTGGAACGCTGTCCTTAGACTGCACGGGCTGAAGGGGAGGCCTGGAACACTGTCCTCAGGACTGCACGGGCCGAGAGGGACAATGGATGGCTGTCCTCGGGACTGCACGGGCCAAGAGGGACGTTGGATGGCTGTCCTCGGGACTGCAGGGGCCTAGAGGGACGCCTGGAACGCTGTTCTCGGGACTGCACTGGCCTAGAGATACATTGGATGGCTGTCCTCAGGACTGCACGGGCCTAGAGGGACACCTGGAACGCTGTCCTCGGGCCTGCACGGGCCTAGAGGGACATTGGATGGCTGTCCTCAGGACTGCACGGGCCTAGAGGGACGCCTGGAACGCTGTCCTCGGGCCATCACTGGCCTAGAGGGACATTGGATGGCTGTCCACAGGACTGCACGATCCGAGTGGGACATTGGATGGCTGTCCTCAGGACTACACTGGCCAAGAAGGACTCCTGGAATGCTGTCCTCGTGCGTGCACGAACCAAGAGGGTCTCCTGGAATGCTGTTCTCCGGACTACACTGGCCTTGAGGGACTCCTGGAACGCTGTCCTTGGGACTGCACTGGCTTAAAGGGACATTGGATGGCTGTCCTCAGGACTGCAGGGACCAAGAGGGACGCCTGGAACGCTGTCCTCGGGACTTCACGGGCCGAGAGGGATATTGGATGGCAGTCTTCAGGCCTGCACGGGCCTAGAGGGATGCCTGGAATGCTGTCCTCAGGACTGCACGGGCCGATAGGGACTCCTGGAACACTGTCCTTGGGCCTGCACGAACCAAGAGGGACACCTGGAACGCTGTTCTCCGGACTGCACGGGCCTAGAGGGACTCCTGGAACGCTGTCCTTGGAACTGCACTGGCCTAGAGGGACGCCTGGAATGCTGTACTTGGGACTGCACAGGCCGAGAGGGACATTGGATGGCAGTCTTTAGGCCTGCACAGGCAGAGAGGGACTCCTGGAACACTGTCTTTGGGCCTGAATGAACCAAGAGGGACACCTGGAACGCTGTCCTCTGGACTGCACGAACCAAGAGGGACAACTGGAACGCAGTTCTCCGGACTGCACGGGCCAAGAAGGATGCTGGATGGCTGTCCTCGGTACTGCACAGGCCGTGAGGGACCCCTGGAACTCTGTACTCGGGACTGCACGGGCCTAGAGGGATGTGGGATGGCTGTCCTCGGGACTGCACTGGCCAAGAGGGACACCTGGAATACTGTCCTGTGGACTGCACGAGCCCAGAGGGACTCCTGGAACGCTGTCCTCGGGACTGCATGGGCTGAAGGGGAGGCCTGGAACACTGTCCTCGGGACTGCACGGGCCGAGAGGGACATTGGATGGCTGTCCTCAGGACTGCACGGGCCGAGAGGGACGTTGGATGGCTGTCCTCAGGACTGCATGTGCCAAGAGGGACATTGGTTGGCAGTCCTCAGGACTGCACGGGCCTAGAGGGACGCCTGGAACGCTGTTCTCGGGACTGCAGGGGCCAAGAGGGACATTGGAAGGCTGTCCTCGGGACTGCACGGGCCAAGAGGGACATTGGATGGCTGACCTCGGGACTGCACGGGCCTAGAAGGACGCCTGGAACGCTGTCCTCGGGCCAGCACAGGCCTAGAGGGACATTGGATGTCTGTACTCAGGACTGGACGGGCCTAGAGGGACGCCTGGAACGCTGTCCTCGGGCCTGCACGGGCCTAGAGGGACATTGGATCGCTGTCCACGGGACTGCACGGGCCGAGTGGGACATTGGATGGCTGTCCTCAGGACTACACAGGCCAAGAAGGACTCCTGGAACGCTGTCCTCGTGCCTGCACGAACCAAGAGGGTCTCCTGGAATGCTGTTCTCCGGACTACACTGGCCTAGAGGGACTCCTGGAACGCTGTCCTTGGGACTGCACTGGCTTAAAGGGACATTGGATGGCTGTCCTCAGGACTGCAGGGACCAAGAGGGACGCCTGGAACGCTGTCCTCGGGACATCACGGGCCGAGAGGGATATTGGATGGCAGTCTTCAGGCCTGCACGGGCCTAGAGGGATGCCTGGAATGCTGTCCTCAGGACTGCACGGGCCGATAGGGACTCCTGGAACACTGTCCTTGGGCCTGCACGAACCAAGAGGGACACCTGGAACGCTGTTCTCCGGACTGCACGGGCCTAGAGGGATGCCTGGAACGCTGTCCTCGGGACTTCACGGGCTGAGAGGGACTCCTGGAACACTGTCCTTGGAACTGCACTGGCCTAGAGGGACGCCTGGAATGCTGTACTTGGGACTGCACAGGCCGAGAGGGACATTGGATGGCAGTCTTTAGGCCTGCACAGGCAGAGAGGGACTCCTGGAACACTGTCTTTGGGCCTGAATGAACCAAGAGGGACACCTGGAACGCTGTCCTCTGGACTGCACGAACCAAGAGGGACAACTGGAACGCAGTTCTCCGGACTGCACGGGCCAAGAAGGATGCTGGATGGCTGTCCTCGGTACTGCACGGGCCGTGAGGGACCCCTGGAACGCTGTACTCGGGACTGCACGGGCCTAGAGGGATGTGGGATGGCTGTCCTCGGGACTGCACTGGCCAAGAGGGACACCTGGAATACTGTCCTGTGGACTGCACGAGCCCAGAGGGACTCCTGGAACGCTGTCCTCGGGACTGCATGGGCTGAAGGGGAGGCCTGGAACACTGTCCTCGGGACTGCACGGGCCGAGAGGGACATTGGATGGCTGTCCTCAGGACTGCACGGGCCGAGAGGGACGTTGGATGGCTGTCCTCAGGACTGCATGTGCCAAGAGGGACATTGGTTGGCAGTCCTCAGGACTGCACGGGCATAGAGGGACGCCTGGAACGCTGTTCTCGGGACTGCAGGGGCCAAGAGGGACATTGGAAGGCTGTCCTCGGGACTGCACGGGCCAAGAGGGACATTGGATGGCTGACCTCGGGACTGCACGGGCCTAGAAGGACGCCTGGAACGCTGTCCTCGGGCCAGCACAGGCCTAGAGGGACATTGGATGTCTGTACTCAGGACTGGACCGGCCTAGAGGGACGCCTGGAACGCTGTCCTCGGGCCTGCACGGGCCTAGAGGGACATTGGATCGCTGTCCACGGGACTGCACGGGCCGAGTGGGACATTGGATGGCTGTCCTCAGGACTACACAGGCCAAGAAGGACTCCTGGAACGCTGTCCTCGTGCCTGCACGAACCAAGAGGGTCTCCTGGAATGCTGTTCTCCGGACTACACTGGCCTAGAGGGACTCCTGGAACGCTGTCCTTGGGACTGCACTGGCTTAAAGGGACATTGGATGGCTGTCCTCAGGAATGCAAGGACCAAGAGGGACGCCTGGAACGCTGTCCTCGGGACTTCACGGGCCGAGAGGGATATTGGATGGCAGTCTTCAGGCCTGCACGGGCCTAGAGGGACCCCTGGAACGCTGTCCTCGGGACTGCACAGGCCTAGAGGGATGTGGGATGGCTGTCCTCGGGACTGCATTGGCCAAGAGGGACACGTGGAACACTGTCCTTGGGACTGCACGAACCAAGAGGGACGCCTGGAAAGCTGTTCTCCGGACTGCACAGGCCAAGAAGGATGCTGGATGGCTGTCCTGGGGAATGCACGGGCCGAGAGGGACCCCTGGAACGCTGTCCTCGGGACTGCACGGGCCTAGAGGGATGTGGGATGGCTGTCCTCGGGACTGCACTGGCCAAGAGGGACACCTGGAATGCTGTCCTGTGGACTGGACGAGCCCAGAGGGACTCCTGGAACGCTGTCCTCGGGCCTGCACGGGCTGAAGGGGAGGCCTGGAACACTGTCCTCGGGACTGCACGGGCCGAGAGGCACATTGGATGGCTGTCCTCAGGACTGCATGGGCCGAGAGGGAGTTTGGATGGCTGTACTCGGGACTGTACAGGTCAAGAGGGACACCTGGAACGCTGTCTCGAAACTGCACGGGCCAAGAGGGACCTTGGATGGCTGTACTCGGGACTGCACGGAAGAGAGGGACATTGGATGGCTGTCCTCGGGACCTCACGGGCCTAGAGGGACGCCTGGAACGCTGTTCTCGGGACTGCACTGGCATAGAGATACATTGGATGGCTGTCCTCAGGACTGCACAGGCTTGGAGGGACGCCTGGAACGCTGTCCTCGGGCCTGCACGGGCCTAGAGGGACATTGGATGGCTGTCCTCAGGACTGCACGGGCCTAGAGGGACGCCTGGAACGCTGTCCTCGGGCCTGCACGGGCCTAGAGGGACATTGGATGGCTGTCCTCGGGACTGCACGGGCCTAGAGGGATGTGGGATGGCTGTCCTCGGGACTGCACTGGCCAAGAGGGACACCTGGAACGCTGTCCTGTGGACTGCAGGAGCCCAGAGGGACTCCTGGAACGCTGTCCTCGGGACTGCACGGGCTGAAGGGGAGGCCTGGAACACTGTCCTCGGGACTGCACGGGCCGAGAGGGACAATGGATGGCTGTCCTCGGGACTGCACGGGCCAAGAGCGACGTTGGATGGCTGTCCTCAGGACTGCATGGGCCAAGAGGGACATAGGATGGCAGTCCTCGGGACTGCACGGGCCTAGAGGGACGCCTGGAACGCTGTTCTTGGGACTGCACTGGCCTAGTTACATTGGATGGCTGTCCTCAGGACTGCACAGGCCTAGAGGGACGCCTGGAACGCTGTCCTCTGGCCTGCACGGGCCTAGAGGGACATTGGATGGCTGTCCTCAGGACTGCACGTGCCTAGAGGGACGCCTGGAACGCTGTCCTCGGGCCATCACGGGCCTAGAGGGACATTGGATGGCTGTACACGGGACTGCACGGGCCGAGTGGGACATTGGATGGCTGTCCTCAAGACTACACTGGCCAAGAAAGACTCCTGGAACGCTGTCCTCGTGCGTGCACGAACCAAGAGGGTCTCCTGGAATGCTGTTCTCCGGACTACACTGGCTTAAAGGGACATTGGATGGCTGTCCTCAGGACTGCAGGGACCAAGAGGGACGCCTAGAACATTGTCCTCGGGACTTCACGGGCCGAGAGGGATATTGGATGGCAGTCTTCAGGCCTGCACGGGCCTAGAGGGATGCCTGCAACGCTGTCCTCGGGACTGCACGGGCCGAGAGGGACTCCTGGAACACTGTCCTTGGGCCTGCACGAACCAAGAGGGACACCTGGAATGCTGTTCTCCGGACTGCACGGGCCTAGAGGGACTCCTGGAACACTGTCCTTGGAACTGCACTGGCCTAGAGGAACATTGGATGGCTGTCCTCAGAACTGCACGGGCCAAGAGGGACGCCTGGAATGCTGTACTTGGGACTGCACGGGCCGAGAGGGACATTGGATGGCAGTCTTCAGGCCTGCACAGGCAGAGAGGGACTCCTGGAACACTGTCTTTGGGCCTGAATGAACCAAGAGGGACACCTGGAACGCTGTCGTCTGGACTGCACGGGCCTAGAGGGACACCTGGAATGCTGTCCTCGGGACTGCACAAACCAAGAGGGACGCCTGGAACGCTGTTCTCCGGACTGCACGGGCCAAGAAGGATGCTGGATGGCTGTCCTCGGGACTGCACGGGCCATGAGGGACCCCTGGAACGCTGTCCTCGGGATTGCACGGGCCTAGAGGGATGTGGGATGGCTGTCCTCGGGACTGCACTGGCCAAGAGGGACACCTGGAATGCTGTCCTGTGGACTGCACGAGCCCAGAGGGACTCCTGGAACGCTGTCCTCGGGACAGCATGGGCTGAAGGGGAGGCCTGGAACACTGTCCTCGGGACTGCACGGGCCGAGAGGGACATTGGATGGCTGTCCTCAGGACTGCACGGGCCGAGAGGGACGTTGCATGGCTGTCCTCAGGACTGCATGGGCAAAGAGGGACATTGGATGGCAGTCCTCGGGACTGCACGGGCCTAGAGGGACGCCTGGAACGCTGTTCTCTGGACTGCAGGGGCCAAGAGGGACATTGGAAGGCTGTCCTCGGGACTGCACGGGCCAAGAGGGACATTGGATGGCTGACCTCGGGACTGCACGGGCCTAAAGGGACGCCTGAAATGCTGTTCTCGGGACTGCACTGGCCTAGAGGGACGCCTGGAACGCTGTCCTCGGGCCTGCACGGGCCTAGAGGGACATTGGATGGCTGTTCTCAGGACTGGACGGGCCTAGAGGGACGCCTGGAATGCTGTCCTCGGGCCTGCACGGGCCTAGAGGGACATTGGATCGCTGTCCACGGGACTGCACGGGCCGAGTGGGACATTGGATGGCTGTCCTCAGGACTACACAGGCCAAGAAGGACTCCTGGAACGCTGTCCTCGTGCCTGCACGAACCAAGAGGGTCTCCTGGAATGCTGTTCTCCGGACTACACTGGCCTAGAGGGACTCCTGGAACGCTGTCCTTGGGACTGCACTGGCTTAAAGGGACATTGGATGGCTGTCCTCAGGAATGCAAGGACCAAGAGGGACGCCTGGAACGCTGTCCTCGGGACTTCACGGGCCGAGAGGGATATTGGATGGCAGTCTTCAGGCCTGCACGGGCCTAGAGGGACCCCTGGAACGCTGTCCTCGGGACTGCACGGGCCTAGAGGGATGTGGGATGGCTGTCCTCGGGAATGCATTGGCCAAGAGGGACACGTGGAACACTGTCCTTGGGAGTGCACGAACCAAGATGGACGCCTGGAAAGCTGTTCTCCGGACTGCACAGGCCAAGAAGGATGCTGGATGGCTGTCCTGGGGAATGCACGGGCCGAGAGGGACCCCTGGAACGCTGTCCTCGGGACTGCACGGGCCTAGAGGGATGTGGGATGGCTGTCCTCGGGACTGCACTGGCCAAGAGGGACACCTGGAATGCTGTCCTGTGGACTGGACGAGCCCAGAGGGACTCCTGGAACGCTGTCCTCGGGCCTGCACGGGCTGAAGGGGAGGCCTGGAACACTGTCCTCGGGACTGCACGGGCCGAGAGGCACATTGGATGGCTGTCCTCAGGACTGCATGGGCCGAGAGGGACTTTGGATGGCTGTACTCGGGACTGTACAGGTCAAGAGGGACACCTGGAACGCTGTCCTCGAAACTGCACGGGCCAAGAGGGACCTTGGATGGCTGTACTCGGGACTGCACGGAAGAGAGGGACATTGGATGGCTGTCCTCGGGACCTCACGGGCCTAGAGGGACGCCTGGAACGCTGTTCTCGGGACTGCACTGGCATAGAGATACATTGGATGGCTGTCCTCAGGACTGCACAGGCTTAGAGGGACGCCTGGAAAGCTGTCCTCGGGCCTGCACGGGCCTAGAGGGACATTGGATGGCTGTCCTCAGGACTGCACGGGCCTAGAGGGACGCCTGGAACGCTGTCCTCGGGCCTGCACGGGCCTAGAGGGACATTGGATCGCAGTCCTCGGGACTGCACGGGCCTAGAGGGACGCCTGGAACGCTGTTCTCGGAACTGCAGGGGCCAAGAGGGACATTGGAAGGCTGTCCTCGGGACTGCACGGGCCAAGAGGGACATTGGATGGCTGTCCTCGGGACTGCACGGGCCTAGAGGGACGCCTGGAACGCTGTTCTTGGGACTGCACTGGCCTAGTTACATTGGATGGCTGTCCTCAGGACTGCACGGGCCTAGAGGGACGCCTGGAACGCTGTCCTCGGGCCATCACGGGCCTAGAGGGACATTGGATGGCTGTCCACGGGACTGCACGTGCCGAGTGGGACATTGGATGGCTGTCCTCAGGACTACACTGGCCAAGAAGGACTCCTGGAACGCTGTCCTCGTGCGTGCACGAACCAAGAGGGTCCTGGAATGCTATTCTCCGGACTACACTGGCCTAGAGGGACTCCTGGAACGCTGTCCTTGGGACTGCACTGGTTTAAAGGGACATTGGATGGCTGTCCTCAGGACTGCACGGGCCGAGAGGGACGTTGCATGGCTGTCCTCAGGACTGCATGGGCCAAGAAGGACATTGGATGGCAGTCCTCGGGACTGCACGGGCCTAGAGGGACGCCTGGAACGCTGTTTTCGGTACTGCACGGGCCAAGAGGGACATTGGAAGGCTGTCCTCGGGACTGCAAGGGCCAAGAGGGACATTGGATAGCTGTCCTCGGGACTGCACGGGCCTAGAGGGACGCCTGGAACGCTGTCCTCGGGCCTACACGGGCCTAGAGGGACATTGGATGGCTGTCCTCAGGACTGCACGGGCCTAGAGGGACGCCTGGAACGCTGTCCTCGGGCCTGCACGGGCCTAGAGGGACATTGGATCGCTGTCCACGGGACTGCACGGGCCGAGTAGGACTTTGGATGGCTGTCCTCAGGACTACACTGGCCAAGAAGGACTCCTGGAACGCTGTCCTCGTGCCTGCACGAAACAAGAGGGTCTCCTGGAATGCTGTTCTCCGGACTACACTGGCCTAGAGGGACTCCTGGAACGCTGTCCTTGGGACTGCACTGGCTTAAAGGGACATTGGATGGCTGTCCACAGCACTGCAGGGACCAAGAGGGACGCCTGGAACGCTGTCCTCAGGACTTCACGGGCCGAGAGGGATATTGGATGGCAGTCTTCAGGCCTGCACGGGCCTAGAGGGACTCCTGGAATATGTCCTCGGGACTGCACGGGCCGAGAGGGACTCCTCAACACTGTCCTTGGGCCTGCACGAACCAAGAGGGACACCTGGAACGCTGTTCTCCGGACTGCACGGGCCTAGAGGGACTCCTGGAACGCTGTCCTTGGAACTGCACTGGCCTAGAGGAACATTGGATGGCTGTCCTCAGAACTGCACGGGCCAAGAGGGACGCCTGGAATGCTGTCCTTGGGACTGCACGGGCCGAGAGGGACATTGGATGGCAGCCTTCAGGCCTGCACAGGCAGAGAGGGACTCCTGGAACACTCTTTGGGCCTGAATGAACCAAGAGGGACACCTGGAACGCTGTCCTCTGGACTGCACGGGCCTAGAGGGACACCTAGAACGCTGTTCTCTGGACTGCACGGGCCAAGAAGGATGCTGGATGGCTGCCCTCGGTACTGCACGGGCTGTGAGGGACCCCTGGAATGCTGTCCTCGGGACTGAACGGGCCTAGAGGGGTGTGGGATGGCTGTCCTCGGGACTGCACTGGCCAAGAGGGACACCTGGAATGCTGTCCTTGGGACTGCACTGGCTTAAAGGGACGTTGGATGGCTGTCCTCGGGACTGCACAGGCCGAGTGGGACATTGGATGGCTGTCCTCAGAACTGCACTGGCCAAGAAGGACTCCTGGAACGCTGTCCTCGGGCCTGCACGAACTAAGAGGGTCTCCTGGAATGCTGTTCTCCGGACTGCACTGGCCTAGAGGGACTCCTGGAACGCTGTCCTTGGGACTGCACTGGCTTAAAGGGACTTTGGATGGCTGTCCTCGGGACTGCACGGGATAAGAGGGACTCCTGCACGCTGTCCTCATGACTACATGGGCCAAGAGGGACATTGGATGGCTGACCTCGGGACTGCACGGATTGAGGGGGACGCCTGGAACGCTGTTCTCCGGACTGCTCTGGCCTAGAGATACATTGGATGGCTGTCCTCAGGACTGCACGGGCCTAGAGGGACGCCTGGAACGCTGTCCTCGGACCTCCATGAACCAAGAGGGATTCCTGGAACGCTGTCCTCGGGACTGCACGGGCCTAGAGGGACATTGGATATCTGTCCTCAGGACTGCACGGGCCTAGAGGGACGCCTGGAACACTGTTCTCCGGACTGCACGGGCCTAGAGGGACTCCTGGAACGCTGTCCTCGGGACTACACGGACCTAGAGAGACATTGGATGGCTGTCTTCGGGACTGCACGGGCCTAGAGGGACGCCTGGAACGCTGTTCTCGGGACTGCACGGGCCTAGAGGGATTCCTGGAACGCTGTCCTCGGGACGGCACGGGACCAGAGGGACATTGGATGGCTGTCCTCGGGACTGCACGGGCCAAGAGGGACATTGGATGGCTGTCCTCGGGACTGCACGGGCCAAGAGGGACATTGGATGGCTGTCCTCGGGACTGCACGGGCTGAGGGAGACGCCTGGAACACTGTTATCAGGACTGCACTGACCTAGAGAAACATTGGATGGCTGTCCTCAGGACTGCACGGGCCTAGAGGGACGCCTGGAACGCTGTTCTCGGGACTGCAGGGGCCAAGAGGGACATTGGAAGGCTGTCCTCGGGACTGCACGGGCCAAGAGGGACATTGGATGGCTGTCCGCGGGACTGCACGGGCCTAGAGGGACGCCTGGAACGCTGTTCTTGGGACTGCACTGGCCTAGTTACATTGGATGGCTGTCCTCAGGACTGCACGGGAATAGAGGGACGCCTGGAACGCTGTCCTCGGGCCTGCACGGGCCTAGAGGGACATTGGATGGCTGTCCTCAGGACTGCACGGGCCTAGAGGGACGCCTGGAACGCTGTCCTCGGGCCATCACGGGCCTAGAGGGACATTGGATGGCTGTCCACGGGACTGCATGGGCCGAGTGGGACATTGGATGGCTGTCCTCAGGACTACACTGGCCAAGAAGGACTCCTGGAACGCTGTCCTCGTGCGTGCACGAACCTAGAGGGTCTCCTGGAATGCTGTTCTCCGGACTACACTGGCCTAGAGGGACTCCTTGAACGCTGTCCTTGGGACTGCACTGGCTTAAAGGGACATTGGATGGCTGTCCTCAGGACTGCAGGGACCAAGAGGGACGCCTGGAACATTGTCCTCGGGACTTCACGGGCCGAGAGGGATATTGGATGGCAGTCTTCAGGCCTGCACAGGCAGAGAGGGACTCCTGGAACACTCTTTGGGCCTGAATGAACCAAGAGGGACACCTGGAACGCTGTCCTCTGGACTGCACGGGCCTAGAGGGACACCTAGAACGCTGTTCTCTGGACTGCACGGGCCAAGAAGGATGCTGGATGGCTGCCCTCGGTACTGCACGGGCTGTGAGGGACCCCTGGAATGCTGTCCTCGGGACTGAACGGGCCTAGAGGGGTGTGGGATGGCTGTCCTCGGGACTGCACTGGCCAAGAGGGACACCTGGAATGCTGTCCTTGGGACTGCACTGGCTTAAAGGGACGTTGGATGGCTGTCCTCGGGACTGCACAGGCCGAGTGGGACATTGGATGGCTGTCCTCAGAACTGCACTGGCCAAGAAGGACTCCTGGAACGCTGTCCTCGGGCCTGCACGAACTAAGAGGGTCTCCTGGAATGCTGTTCTCCGGACTGCACTGGCCTAGAGGGACTCCTGGAACGCTGTCCTTGGGACTGCACTGGCTTAAAGGGACTTTGGATGGCTGTCCTCGGGACTGCACGGGATAAGAGGGACTCCTGCACGCTGTCCTCATGACTACATGGGCCAAGAGGGACATTGGATGGCTGACCTCGGGACTGCACGGATTGAGGGGGACGCCTGGAACGCTGTTCTCCGGACTGCTCTGGCCTAGAGATACATTGGATGGCTGTCCTCAGGACTGCACGGGCCTAGAGGGACGCCTGGAACGCTGTCCTCGGACCTCCATGAACCAAGAGGGATTCCTGGAACGCTGTCCTCGGGACTGCACGGGCCTAGAGGGACATTGGATATCTGTCCTCAGGACTGCACGGGCCTAGAGGGACGCCTGGAACACTGTTCTCCGGACTGCACGGGCCTAGAGGGACTCCTGGAACGCTGTCCTCGGGACTACACGGACCTAGAGAGACATTGGATGGCTGTCTTCGGGACTGCACGGGCCTAGAGGGACGCCTGGAACGCTGTTCTCGGGACTGCACGGGCCTAGAGGGATTCCTGGAACGCTGTCCTCGGGACGGCACGGGACCAGAGGGACATTGGATGGCTGTCCTCGGGACTGCACGGGCCAAGAGGGACATTGGATGGCTGTCCTCGGGACTGCACGGGCCAAGAGGGACATTGGATGGCTGTCCTCGGGACTGCACGGGCTGAGGGAGACGCCTGGAACACTGTTATCAGGACTGCACTGACCTAGAGAAACATTGGATGGCTGTCCTCAGGACTGCACGGGCCTAGAGGGACGCCTGGAACGCTGTTCTCGGGACTGCAGGGGCCAAGAGGGACATTGGAAGGCTGTCCTCGGGACTGCACGGGCCAAGAGGGACATTGGATGGCTGTCCGCGGGACTGCACGGGCCTAGAGGGACGCCTGGAACGCTGTTCTTGGGACTGCACTGGCCTAGTTACATTGGATGGCTGTCCTCAGGACTGCACGGGAATAGAGGGACGCCTGGAACGCTGTCCTCGGGCCTGCACGGGCCTAGAGGGACATTGGATGGCTGTCCTCAGGACTGCACGGGCCTAGAGGGACGCCTGGAACGCTGTCCTCGGGCCATCACGGGCCTAGAGGGACATTGGATGGCTGTCCACGGGACTGCATGGGCCGAGTGGGACATTGGATGGCTGTCCTCAGGACTACACTGGCCAAGAAGGACTCCTGGAACGCTGTCCTCGTGCGTGCACGAACCTAGAGGGTCTCCTGGAATGCTGTTCTCCGGACTACACTGGCCTAGAGGGACTCCTTGAACGCTGTCCTTGGGACTGCACTGGCTTAAAGGGACATTGGATGGCTGTCCTCAGGACTGCAGGGACCAAGAGGGACGCCTGGAACATTGTCCTCGGGACTTCACGGGCCGAGAGGGATATTGGATGGCAGTCTTCAGGCCTGCACAGGCAGAGAGGGACTCCTGGAACACTGTCTTTGGGCCTGAATGAACCAAGAGGGACACCTGGAACGCTGTCATCTGGACTGCACGGGCCTAGAGGGACACCTGGAATGCTGTCCTCGGGACTGCACAAACCAAGAGGGACGCCTGGAACGCTGTTCTCCGGACTGCACGGGCCAAGAAGGATGCTGGATGGCTGTCCTCGGGACTGCACGGGCCATGAGGGACCCCTGGAACGCTGTCCTCGGGACTGCACGGGCCTAGAGGGATGTGGGATGGCTGTCCTCGGGACTGCACTGGCCAAGAGGGACACCTGGAATGCTGTCCTGTGGACTGCACGAGCCCAGAGGGACTCCTGGAACGCTGTCCTCGGGACTGCATGGGCTGAAGGGGAGGCCTGGAACACTGTCCTCGGGACTGCACGGGCCGAGAGGGACATTGGATGGCTGTCCTCAGGACTGCACGGGCCGAGAGGGACGTTGCATGGCTGTCCTCAGGACTGCATGGGCAAAGAGGGACATTGGATGGCAGTCCTCGGGACTGCACGGGCCTAGAGGGACGCCTGGAACGCTGTTCTCTGGACTGCAGGGGCCAAGAGGGACATTGGAAGGCTGTCCTCGGGACTGCACGGGCCAAGAGGGACATTGGATGGCTGACCTCGTGACTGCACGGGCCTAAAGGGACGCCTGAAATGCTGTTCTCGGGACTGCACTGGCCTAGAGGGACGCCTGGAACGCTGTCCTCGGGCCTGCACGGGCCTAGAGGGACATTGGATGGCTGTCCTCAGGACTGGACGGGCCTAGAGGGACGCCTGGAATGCTGTCCTCGGGCCTGCACGGGCCTAGAGGGACATTGGATCGCTGTCCACGGGACTGCACGGGCCGAGTGGGACATTGGATGGCTGTCCTCAGGACTACACAGGCCAAGAAGGACTCCTGGAACGCTGTCCTCGTGCCTGCACGAACCAAGAGGGTCTCCTGGAATGCTGTTCTCCGGACTACACTGGCCTAGAGGGACTCCTGGAACGCTGTCCTTGGGACTGCACTGGCTTAAAGGGACATTGGATCGCTGTCCTCAGGAATGCAAGGACCAAGAGGGACGCCTGGAACGCTGTCCTCGGGACTTCACGGGCCGAGAGGGATATTGGATGGCAGTCTTCAGGCCTGCACGGGCCTAGAGGGACCCCTGGAACGCTGTCCTCGGGACTGCACGGGCCTAGAGGGATGTGGGATGGCTGTCCTCGGGAATGCATTGGCCAAGAGGGACACGTGGAACACTGTCCTTGGGAGTACACGAACCAAGATGGACGCCTGGAAAGCTGTTCTCCGGACTGCACAGGCCAAGAAGGATGCTGGATGGCTGTCCTGGGGAATGCACGGGCCGAGAGGGACCCCTGGAACGCTGTCCTCGGGACTGCACGGGCCTAGAGGGATGTGGGATGGCTGTCCTCGGGACTGCACGGGCCAAGAGGGACACCTGGAATGCTGTTCTCGGGACTGCAGGGGCCAAGAGGGACATTGGAAGGCTGTCCTCGGGACTGCACGGGCCAAGAGGGACATTGGATGGCTGTCCTCGGGACTGCACGGGCCTAGAGGGACGCCTGGAAAGCTGTTCTTGGGACTGCACTGGCCTAGTTACATTGGATGGCTGTCCTCAGGACTGCACGGGCCTAGAGGGACGCCTGGAACGCTGTCCTCGGGCCTGCACGGTCCTAGAGGGACATTGGATGGCTGTCCTCAGGACTGCACGGGCCTAGAGGGACGCCTGGAACGCTGTCCTCGGGCCATCACGGGCCTAGAGGGACATTGGATGGCTGTCCACGGGACTGCACGGGCCGAGTGGGACATTGGATGGCTGTCCTCAGGACTACACTGGCCAAGAAGGACTCCTGAAACGCTGTCCTCGTGCGTGCACGAACCAAGAGGGTCTCCTGGAATGCTGTTCTCCGGACTACACTGGCCTAGAGGGACTCCTGGAACGCTGTCCTTGGGACTGCACTGGCTTAAAGGGACATTGGATCGCTGTCCTCAGGACTGCACGGGCCGAGAGGGACGTTGCATGGCTGTCCTCAGGACTGCATGGGCCAAGAAGGACATTGGATGGCAGTCCTCGGGACTGCACGGGCCTAGAGGGACGCCTGGAACGCTGTTTTCGGTACTGCACGGGCCAAGAGGGACATTGGAAGGCTGTCCTCGGGACTGCACGGGCCTAGAGGGTCGCCTGAAACGCTGTTCTCGGGACTGCACTGGCCTAGAGATACATTGGATGGCTGTCCTCAGGACTGCACGGGCCTAGAGGGACGCCTGGAATGCTGTCCTCGGGCCTACATGGGCCTAGAGGGACATTGGATGGCTGTCCTCAGGACTGCACGGGCCTAGAGGGACGCCTGGAACGCTGTCCTCGGGCCTGCACGGGCCTAGAGGGACATTGGATCGCTGTCCACGGGACTGCACGGGCCGAGTAGGACTTTGGATGGCTGTCCTCAGGACTACACTGGCCAAGAAGGACTCCTGGAATGCTGTCCTCGTGCCTGCACGAAACAAGAGGGTCTCCTGGAATGCTGTTCTCCGGACTACACTGGCCTAGAGGGACTCCTGGATCGCTGTCCTTGGGACTGCACTGGCTTAAAGGGACATTGGATGGCTGTCCACAGCACTGCAGGGACCTAGAGGGACGCCTGGAACGCTGTCCTCAGGACTTCACGGGCCGAGAGGGATATTGGATGGCAGTCTTCAGGCCTGCACAGGCCTAGAGGGACATTGGATGGCTGTCGTCGGGAATGCACGGGCCAAGAGGGACATTGGATGGCTGTCCTCAGGACTGCACAGGACAAGAGTGACATTGGATGGCTGTCCTCGGGACTGCAGGGGCCAAGAGGGACATTGGAAGGCTGTCCTCCCGACTGCACGGGCCTAGAGGGATGTGTGATGGCTGTCCCCGGGACTGCACTGGCCAAGAGGGACACCTGTTATGCTGTCCTGTGGACTGCACGAGCCCAGAGGGACTCCTGGAACGCTGTCCTCGGGACTGCACGGGCCGAGAGGGACATTGGATGGCTGTCCTCAGGACTGCATGGGCCGAGAGGGACTTTGGATGGCTGTACTCGGGACTGTACAGGCCAAGAGCGACGCCTGGAACGCTGTCCTCGAAACTGCACGGGCCAAGAGGGACCTTGGATGGCTGTACTCGGGACTGCACGGAAAAGAGGGAAGTTGGATGGCGGTACTCGGGACTGCACGGGCCAAGAGGGACGTTGGATGGCTGTCCTCGGGATGGCACGGGCCAAGAGGGACATTGGATGGCTGTCCTCGGGACCTCACGGGCCTAGAGGGACGCCTGGAACCCTGTTCTCGGGACTGCACTGGCCTAGAGATACATTGGATGGCTGTCCTCAGGACTGCACAGGCTTAGAGGGACGCCTGGAACGCTGTCCTCGGGTCTGCACGGGCCTAGAGGGACATTGGATGGCTGTCCTCAGGACTGCACGGGCCTAGAGGGACGCCTGGAACGCTGTCCTCGGGCCTGCACGGTCCTAGAGGGACATTGGATGGCTGTCCTCGGGACTGTACGGGCCAAGTGGGACATTGGATGGCTGTCCTCAGAACTACACTGGCCAAGAAGGACTCCTGGAACGCTGTCCTCGGGCCTGCACGAACTAAGAGGGTCTCCTGGAATGCTGTTCTCCGGACTGCACTGGCCTAGAGGCACTCCTGGAATGCTGTCCTTGGGACTGCACTGGCTTAAAGGGACGTTGGATGGCTGTCCTCGGGACTGCACGGGATAAGAGGGACTCTTGTACGCTGTCCTCATGACTACATGGGCCAAGAGGGACATTGGATGGCTGTCCTCGTGAATGCACGGGCCAAGAGGGACGTTGGATGGCTGTCCTTGGGACTGCCCGGGCCAAGAGGGACATTGGATGGCTGTCCTCGGGAATGCACGGATCTAGAGGGACGCCTGGAACGCTGTCCTCGGGCCTGCACGAACTAAGAGGGTCTCCTGGAATGCTGTTCTCCGGACTGCACGGGCCTAGAGGGACTCCTGGAACGCTGTCCTCGGGCCTCCACGAACCAAAAGGGACTCCTGGAACGCTGTCCTCGGGACAGCACAGGCCTAGAGGGACATTGGATGGCTGTCCTCAGGACTGCACGGGCCAAGAGGGACCTTGGATGGCTATCCTTGGGACTGCACGGGCCAAGAGGGACGTTGGATGGCTGTCCTTGGGAATGCACGGGCCAAGAGGGACGTTGGATGGCTGTCCTTGGGACTGCCCGGGCCAAGAGGGACATTGGATGGCTGTCCTCGGGAATGCACGGATCTAGAGGGACGCCTGGAACGCTGTCCTCGGGACTGCACTGGCCTAGAGATACATTGGATGGCTGTCCTCAGGACTGCACGGGCCTAGAGGGACGCCTGGAACGCTGTCCTCCGGCCTGCACGGACCTAGAGGGACATGGATGGCTGTCCCCGGGTCTGCACTGGCCAAGAGGGACACCTGTTATGCTGTCCTGTGGACTGCACGAGCCCAGAGGGACTCCTGGAACGCTGTCCTCCGGACTGCACGGGCCGAGAGGGACATTGGATGGCTGTCCTCAGGACTGCATGGGCCGAGAGGGACTTTGGATGGCTGTACTCTGGACTGTACAGGCCAAGAGGGACACCTGGAACGCTGTCCTCGAAACTGCACGGGCCAAGAGGGACCTTGGATGGCTGTACTCGGGACTGCACGGAAAAGAGGGAAGTTGGATGGCAGTACTCGGGACTGCACGGGCCAAGAGGGACGTTGGATGGCTGTCCTCGGGATGGCACGGGCCAAGAGGGACATTGGATGGCTGTCCTCGGGACCTCACAGACCTAGAGGGACGCCTGGAACCCTGTTCTCGGGACTGCACTGGCCTAGAGATACATTGGATGGCTGTCCTCAGGACTGCACAGGCTTAGAGGGACGCCTGGAACGCTGTCCTCGGGTCTGCACGGGCCTAGAGGGACATTGGATGGCTGTCCTCAGGACTGCACGGGCCTAGAGGGACGCCTGGAACGCTGTCCTCGGGCCTGCACGGGCCTAGAGGGACATTGGATGGCTGTCCTCGGGACTGCACGGGCTGAGGGAGACGCCTGGAACGCTGTTATCAGGACTGCACTGACCTAGAGAAACATTGGATGGCTGTCCTCAGGACTGCACGGGCCAAGAGGGACGCCTGGAACGCTGTTGTCCTGACTACCCGGGCCTAGAGGAACGCCTGGAACGCTATCCTTGGGACTGCACGGGCAGAGAGGGACATTGGATGGCTGTCCTCCGGACTGCACGTGCCGAGAGGGACGTTGGATGGCTGTCCTCAGGAATGCACGTGCCAAGAGGGACTTTGGATGGCTGTACTTGGGACCGCACGGGCCAAGAGGGACGCCTGGAATGCTGTCCTAGGGACTACACGGGCCAAGAGGGACCTTGGATGGCTATCCTTGGGACTGCACGGGCCAAGAGGGATGTTGGATGGCTGTCCTTGGGCCTGCACAGGCCAAGAGGGACGTTGGATGGCTGTCCTTGGGCCTGCACAGGCCTAGAGGGACGTTGGATGGCTGTCCTCGGGACTGCACGGGCCGAGTGGGACATTGGATGGCTGTCTTCAGGACTGCACTGGTCTAGAGGGACGCCTGGAATGCTGTCCTCCTGCCTCCACGAACCAAGAGGGATTCCTGGAACGCTGTCCTTGGGACTGCACGGGCCTAGAGGGACATTGGATGGCTGTCCTCAGGACTGCACGGGCCTAGAGGGACGCCTGGAACGCTGTTCTCCGGAGAGCACTGGCCTAGAGAAACATTGGATGGCTGTTCTCCGGACTGCACGGGCCTAGAGGGACTCCTGGAACGCTGTCCTCGGGACTACACGGGCCTACAGGGACATTGGATGGCTGTCCTCTGGACTGCACGGGCTGAGGGGGACACCTGGAACGCTGTTCTCGGGACTGCACTGGCCTAGAGAAACATTGGATGGCTGTGCTCAGGACTGCACGGGCCAAGAGGGACGCCTGGAACGCTGTCCTCAGGACTGCACTGGCCGAGAGGGACATTGGATGGCTGTCCTCAAGACTGCACGGGTCGAGAGGGATGTTGGATGGCTGTCCTCAGGACTGCATGGGCAAAGAGGGACTTTGGATGGCTGTGCTCAGGACTGCACGGGCCGAGAGGGACATTGGATGGCTGTCCTCGGGAATGCACGGGCCAAGAGGGACATTTGATGTCTGTCCTCGGGACTGCACGGGCCAAGAGGGACATTGGAAGGCTGTCCTCGGGACTGCACGGGCCAAGAGGGACATTGGATGGCTGTCCTTGGGACTGCACAGGCCTAGAGGGACGCCTGGAAAGCAGTTCTCGGGACTACACTGGCCTAGAGATACATTGGATGGCTGTCCACAGGACTGCACGGGCCTAGAGGGACACCTGGAACGCTGTCCTCGGGCCTGCACGGGCCTAGAGGGACATTGGATGGTTGTCCTCAGGACTGCACGGGCCTAGAGGGACGCCTGGAACGCTGTTCTCCGGACTACACGGGCCTAGAGGGACTCCTGGAACGCTGTCCTCGGGACTGCACGGGCCGAGAGGGACATTGGATGGCTGTCCTCAGGACTGCACGGGCCGAGTGGGACATTGGATGGCTGTCCTCAGGACTGCACTGGCCAAGAAGGACGCCTGGAACGCTGTCCTCGGGCCTGCACGAACTAAGAGGGTCTCCTGGAATGCTGTTCTCCGGACTGCACGGGCCTAGAGGGACTCCTGGAACGCTGTCCTCGGGCCTCCACGAACCAAAAGGGACTCCTGGAACGCTGTCCTCGGGACAGCACAGGCCTAGAGTGACATTGGATGGCTGTCCTCAGGACTGCACGGGCCTAGAGGGACGCCTGGAACGCTGTCCTCCGGCCTGCACAGGCCTAGAGGGACATTGATGGCTGTCCTCAGGACTGCACGGGCCTAGAGGGACGCCTGGAACGCTGTCCTCGGGACTGCACGGGCCTAGAGGGATGTGGGATGGCTGTCCCCGGGACTGCACTGGCCAAGAGGGACACCTGTTATGCTGTCCTGTGGACTGCACGAGCCCAGAGGGACTCCTGGAACGCTGTCCTCGGGACTGCACGGGCCGAGAGGGACATTGGATGGCGGTCCTCAGGACTGCATGGGCCGAGAGGGACTTTGGATGGCTGTACTCTGGACTGTACAGGCCTAGAGGAACGCCTGGAACGCTGTCCTTGGGACTGCACGGGCCGAGAGGGACATTGGATGGCTGTCCTCGGGACTGCACTGGCCGAGAGGGAAGTTGGATGGCTGTCCTCAGGAATGCACACGCCAAGAGGGACTTTGGATGGCTGTACTTGGGACAGCACGTGCCAAGAGGGACGCCTGGAATGCTGTCCTAGGGACTGCACGGGCCAAGAGGGACCTTGGATGGCTTTCCTTGGGACTGCACGGGCCAAGAGGGACGTTGGATGGCTGTCCTTGGGCCTGCACAGGCCTAGAGGGACATTGGATGGCTATCGTCGGGAATGCACGGGCCAAGAGGGACATTGGATGGCTGTCCTCAGGACTGCACAGGACAAGAGTGACATTGGATGGCTGTCCTCGGGACTGCAGGGGCCAAGAGGGACATTGGAAGGCTGTCCTCGGGACTGCACGGGCCAAGAGGGACATTGGATGGCTGTCCTCGGGACTGCACGGGTCTAGAGGGACGCCTGGAACGCTGTCCTCGGGACTGCATTGGCCTAAAGATACATTGGATGGCTGTCCTCAGGACTGCACGGGCCTAGAGGGACGCTTGGAACGCTGTCCTCGGGCCTGCACGGGCCTAGAGGGACATGGATGGCTGTCCTCAGGACTGCACGGGCCTAGAGGGACGCCTGGAACGCTGTCCTCAGGCCTGCACGGGCCTAGAGGGACATTGGATGGCTGTCCTCGGGATTGCACGGGCCGAGTGGGACATTGGATGGCTGTCCTCAGAACTGCACTGGCCAAGAAGGACTCCTGGAACGCTGTCCTCGGGCCTGCACAAACCAAAAGGGTCTCCTGGAATGCTGTTCTCCGGACTGCACTGGCCTAGAGGGACTCCTGGAACGCTGTCCTTGGGACTGCACTGGCTTAAATGGACATTGGATGGCTGTCCTCGGGACTGCACGGGCTAAGAGGGACTCCTGTACGCTGTCCTCATGACTACATGGGCCAAGAGGAACATTGGATGGCTGTCCTAGGGACTGCACGGGCCAAGAGGGACCTTGGATGGCTATCCTTGGGACTGCACGGGCAAAGATGGACGTTGGATGGCTGTCCTCGGGCCTGCACAGGCCTAGAGGGACGTTGGATGGCTGTCCTCGGGAATGCACGGGCCAAGGGTGACATTGAATGCCTGTCCTCAGGACTGCACAGGCCAAGAGGGACATTGGATGGCTGTCCTGGGGACTGCAGGGGCCAAGAGGGACATTGGAAGGCTATCCTCGGGACTGCACGGGCCAAGAGGGACATTGGATGGCTGTCCTCAGGACTGCACGGGTCTAGAGGGACGCCTGGAACGCTGTCATCGGGACTGCACTGGCCTAGAGATACATTGGATGGCTGTCCTCAGGACTGCACGGGCGTAGAGGGTCGCCTGGAACGCTGTCCTCGGGCCTGCACGGGCCTAGAGGGACATGGATGGCTGTCCTCAGGACTGCACGGGCCTAGAGGGACGCCTGGAACGCTGTCCTCGGGCCTGCACGGGCCTAGAGGGACATGGATGGCTGTCCTCAGGACTGCACGGGCCTAGAGGGACGCCTGGAACGCTGTCCTCGGGCCTGCACGGGCCTAGAGGGACAGTGGATGGCCGTCCTCGGGACTGCACGGGCCGAGTGGGACATTGGATGGCTGTCCTCAGAACCGCACTGGCCAAGAAGGACTCCTGGAACGCTGTCCTCGGGCCTGCATGAACCAAGAGGGTCTCCTGGAATGCTGTTTTCCGGACTGCACCGGCCTAGAGGGACTCCTGGAACGCTGTCCTTGGGACTGCACTGGCTTAAAGTGACATTGGATGGCTGTCCTCAGTACTGCAGGGACCAAGAGGGACGCCTGGAACGCTGTCCTCGGGACTTCACGGGCCGAGAGGGATATTGGATGGCAGTCTTCAGGCCTGCACAGGCCGAGAGGGACTCCTGGAACACTGTCCTTGGGCCTGAATGAACCAAGAGGGACACCTGGAACGCTGTCCTCTGGACTGCACGGGCCTAGAGGGAAACCTGGAACGCTGTCCTCGGGACTGCACGAACCAAGAGGTACGCCTGGAACGCTGTCCTCGGGCCTGCACGAACCAAGAGGGACTCCTGGAATGCTGTTCTCCTGACTGCACGAGCCAAGAGGGATGCTGGATGGCTGTCCTCTGGACTGCACGGGCCGAGAGGGACCCCTGGAACGCTGTCCTCGGGACTGCACGGGCCTAGAGGGATGTGGGATGGCTGTCCTCGGGACTGCACTGGCCAAGAGGGAAACCTGGAACGCTGTCCTGTGGACTGCACGAGCCCAGAGGGACTCCTGGAACGCTGTCCTCGGGACTGCACGGGCTGAAGGGGAGGCCTGGAACACTGTCCTTGGGACAGCACGGGCCGAGAGGGACGTTGGATGGCTGTCCTAAGGACTGCATGGGCCAAGACGGACATTGGATGGCTGTCCTTGGGACTGCACGGGCCGAGAGGGACTTTGGATGGCTGTCCTCAGGACTGCATGGGCCAAGACGGACATTGGATGGCTGTCCTCGGGACTGCACGGGCCTAGAGACCGCCTGGAAGGCTGTTCTCGGGACTGCAGGGGCCAAGAGGGACTTTGGAAGGCTGTCCTCGGGACTGCACGGGCCAAGAGGGACATAGAATGGCTGTCCTCGGGACTGCACGGGCCTAGAGGGACGCCTGGAACGCTGTTCTCGGGACTGCACTGGCCTAGAGATACATTGGATGGCTGTCCTCACGACTGCACGGGCCTAGAGGGACGCCTGGAATGCTGTCCTCGGGCCTGCACGGGCCTAGAGGGACATTGGATGGCTGTCCTCAGGACTGCACGGGCCTAGAGGGACGCCTGGAACGCTGTCCTCGGGCCTGCACGGGCCTATTTGGACATTGGATGGCTGTCCACGGGACTGCACAGGCCGAGTGGGACATTGGATGGCTGTCCTCAGGACTACACTGGCCAAGAAGGACTCCTGGAACGCTGTCCTCGGGACTGCACGGGCCGAGAGGGACTCCTGGAACACTGTCCTTGGGCCTGCACGAACCAAGAGGGACACCTGGAACGCTGTTCTCCGGAATGCACGGGCCTAGAGGGACTCCTGGAACGCTGTCCTTGGAACTGCACTGGCCTAGAGGAACATTGGATGGCTGTCCTCAGAACTGCACAGGCCGAGAGGGACCCCTGGAACGCTGTCCTCCCGACTGCACGGGCCTAGAGGGATGTGTGATGGCTGTCCCCGGGACTGCACTGGCCAAGAGGGACACCTGTTATGCTGTCCTGTGGACTGCACGAGCCCAGAGGGACTCCTGGAACGCTGTCCTCGGGACTGCACGGGCCGAGAGGGACATTGGATGGCTGTCCTCAGGACTGCATGGGCCTAGAGGGACTTTGGATGGCTGTACTCGGGACTGTACAGGCCAAGAGGGACACCTGGAACGCTGTCCTTGAAACTGCACGGGCCAAGAGGGACCTTGGATGGCTGTACTCGGGACTGCACGGAAAAGAGGGAAGTTGGATGGCGGTACTCGGGACTGCACGGGCCAAGAGGGACGTTGGATGGCTGTCCTCGGGATGGCACGGGACAAGAGGGACATTGGATGTCTGTCCTCGGGACCTCACGGGTCTAGAGGGACGCCTGGAACCCTGTTCTCGGGACTGCACTGGCCTAGAGATACATTGGATGGCTGTCCTCAGGACTGCACAGGCTTAGAGGGACGCCTGGAACGCTGTCCTCGGGTCTGCACGGGCCTAGAGGGACATTGGATGGCTGTCCTCAGGACTGCAAGGGCCTAGAGGGACGCCTGGAACGCTGTCCTCGGGCCTGCACGGGCCTAGAGGGACATTGGATGGCTGTCCTCGGGACTGCACGGGCCGAGTGGGACATTGGATGGCTGTCCTCAGAACTGCACTGGCCAAGAAGGACTCCTGGAACGCTGTCCTCGGGCCTGCACGAACTAAGAGGGTCTCCTGGAATGCTGTTCTCCGGACTGCACTGGCCTAGAGGCACTCCTGGAACGCTGTCCTTGGGACTGCACTGGCTTAAAGGGACATTGGATGGCTGTCCTCGTGACTGCACGGATTGAGGGGGACGCCTGGAACGCAGTTCTCCGGACTGCTCTGGCCTAGAGATACATTGGATGGCTGTCCTCAGGACTGCACGGGCCTAGAGGGACACCTGGAACGCTGTCCTTGGTCCTCCACGAACCAAGAGGGATTCCTGGAACGCTGTCCTCGGGACTGCACGGGCCTAGAGGGACATTGGATGGCTGTCCTCAGGACTGCACGGGCCTAGAGGGACGCCTGGAACACTGTTCTCCGGACTGCACGGGCCTAGAGGGACTCCTGGAACGCTGTCCTCGGGACTACACGGACCTAGAGAGACATTGGATGGCTGTCTTCGGGACTGCACGGGCCTAGAGGGACGCCTGGAACACTGTTCTCTGGACTGCACGGGCCTACAGGGACTCCTGGAACGCTGTCCTCGGGACGGCACGGGACTAGAGGGACATTGGATGGCTGTCCTCGGGACTGCACGGGCCAAGAGGGACATTGGATGGCTGTCCTCGGGACTGCACAGGCCAAGAGGGACATTGGATGGCTGTCCTCGGGACTGCACGGGCTGAGGGAGACGCCTGGAACGCTGTTATCAGGACTGCACTGACCTAGAGAAACATTGGATGGCTGTCCTCAGGACTGCACGGGCCAAGAGGGACGCCTGGAACGCTGTTGTCCTGACTACCCGGGCATAGAGGAACGCCTAGAACGCTATCCTTGGGACTGCACGGGCAGAGAGGGACATTGGATGGCTGTCCTCCGGACTGCACGGGCCGAGAGGGACGTTGGATGGCTGTCCTCAGGAATGCACGGGCCAAGAGGGACTTTGGATGGCTGTACTTGGGACAGCACGGGCCAAGAGGGACGCCTGGAATGCTGTCCTAGGGACTGCACGGGCCAAGAGGGACCTTGGATGGCTATCCTTGGGACTGCACGGGCCAAGAGGGATGTTGGAAGGCTGTCCTTGGGCCTGCACAGGCCAAGAGGGACGTTGGATGGCTGTCCTTGGGCCTGCACTGGCCAAGAGGGACGTTGGATGGCTGTCCTTGGGCCTGCACAGGCCTAGAGGGACGTTGGATGGCTGTCCTCGGGACTGCACGGGCCGAGTGGGACATTGGATGGCTGTCCTCAGGACTGCACTGGTCTAGAGGGACGCCTGGAATGCTGTCCTCCTGCCTCCACGAACCAAGAGGGATTCCTGAAACGCTGTCCTTGGGACTGCACGGGCCTAGAGGGACATTGGATGGCTGTCCTCAGGACTGCACGGGCCTAGAGGGACGCCTGGAACGCTGTTCTCCGGAGAGCACTGGCCTAGAGAAACATTGGATGGCTGTTCTCCGGACTGCACGGGCCTAGAGGGACTCCTGGAACGCTGTCCTCGGGACTACACGGGCCTAGATGGACATTGGATGGCTGTCCTCTGGACTGCACGGGCTGAGGGGGACACCTGGAACGCTGTTCTTGGGACTGCACTGGCCGAGAGAAACATTGGATGGCTGTGCTCAGGACTGCACGGGCCAAGAGGGACGCCTGGAACGCTGTCCTCAGGACTGCACTGGCCGAGAGGGACATTGGATGGCTGTCCTCAAGACTGCACGGGTCGAGAGGGATGTTGGATGGCTGTCCTCAGGACTGCATGGGCAAAGAGGGACTTCGGATGGCTGTGCTCAGGACTGCACGGGCCGAGAGGGACATTGGATGGCTGTCCTCGGGAATGCACGGGCCAAGAGGGACATTTGATGTCTGTCCTCGGGACTGCACGGGCCAAGAGGGACATTGGAAGGCTGTCCTCGGGACTGCACGGGCCAAGAGGGACATTGGATGGCTGTCCTTGGGACTGCACAGGCCTAGAGGGACGCCTGGAACGCAGTTCTCGGGACTGCACTGGCCTAGAGATACATTGGATGGCTGTCCACAGGACTGCACGGGCCTAGAGGGACACCTGGAACGCTGTCTTCGGGCCTGCACGGGCCTAGAGGGACATTGGATGGCTGTCCTCAGGACTGCACGGGCCTAGAGGGACGCCTGGAACGCTGTTCTCCGGACTGCACGGGCCTACAGGGACTCCTGGAACGCTGTCCTCGGGATGGCACGGGACTAGAGGGACATTGGATGGCTGTCCTCGGGACTGCACGGGCCAAGAGGGACATTGGATGGCTGTCCTCGGGACTGCACAGGCCAAGAGGGACATTGGATGGCTGTCCTCGGGACTGCACGGGCTGAGGGAGACGCCTGGAACGCTGTTATCAGGACTGCACTGACCTAGAGAAACATTGGATGGCTGTCCTCAGGACTGCACGGGCCAAGAGGGACGCCTGGAACGCTGTTGTCCTGACTACCCGGGCCTAGAGGAACGCCTGGAACGCTATCCTTGGGACTGCACGGGCAGAGAGGGACATTGGATGGCTGTCCTCCGGACTGCACGGGCCGAGAGGGACGTTGGATGGCTGTCCTCAGGAATGCACGGGCCAAGAGGGACTTTGGATGGCTGTACTTGGGACAGCACGGGCCAAGAGGGACGCCTGGAATGCTGTCCTAGGGACTGCACGGGCCAAGAGGGACCTTGGATGGCTATCCTTGGGACTGCACGGGCCAAGAGGGATGTTGGATGGCTCTCCTTGGGCCTGCACAGGCCAAGAGGGACGTTGGATGGCTGTCCTTGGGCCTGCACTGGCCAAGAGGGACGTTGGATGGCTGTCCTTGGGCCTGCACAGGCCTAGAGGGACGTTGGATGGCTGTCCTCGGGACTGCACGGGCCGAGTGGGATATTGGATGGCTGTCCTCAGGACTGCACTGGTCTAGAGGGATGCCTGGAATGCTGTCCTCCTGCCTCCACGAACCAAGAGGGATTCCTGGAACGCTGTCCTTGGGACTGCACGGGCCTAGAGGGACATTGGATGGCTGTCCTCAGGACTGCACGGGCCTAGAGGGACGCCTGGAACGCTGTTCTCCGGAGAGCACTGGCCTAGAGAAACATGGGATGGCTGTTCTCCGGACTGCACGGGCCTAGAGGGACTCCTGGAACGCTGTCCTCGGGACTACACGGGCCTAGAGGGACATTGGATGGCTGTCCTCTGGACTGCACGGGCTGAGGGGGACACCTGGAACGCTGTTCTTGGGACTGCACTGGCCGAGAGAAACATTGGATGGCTGTGCTCAGGACTGCACGGGCCAAGAGGGACGCCTGGAACGCTGTCCTCAGGACTGCACTGGCCGAGAGGGACATTGGATGGCTGTCCTCAAGACTGCACGGGTCGAGAGGGATGTTGGATGGCTGTCCTCAGGACTGCATGGGCAAAGAGGGACTTCGGATGGCTGTGCTCAGGACTGCACGGGCCGAGAGGGACATTGGATGGCTGTCCTCGGGAATGCACGGGCCTAAAGGGACGCCTGAAATGCTGTTCTCGGGACTGCACTGGCCTAGAGATACATTGGATGGCTGTCCACAGGACTGCACGGGCCTAGAGGGACACCTGGAACGCTGTCTTCGGGCCTGCACGGGCCTAGAGGGACATTGGATGGCTGTCCTCGGGACTGCACGGGCCAAGAGGGACATTGGAAGGCTGTCCTCGGGACTGCACGGGCCAAGAGGGACATTGGATGGCTGTCCTTGGGACTGCACAGGCCTAGAGGGACGCCTGGAACGCAGTTCTCGGGACTGCACTGGCCTAGAGATACATTGGATGGCTGTCCACAGGACTGCACGGGCCTAGAGGGACACCTGGAACGCTGTCTTCGGGCCTGCACGGGCCTAGAGGGACATTGGATGGCTGTCCTCAGGACTGCACGGGCCTAGAGGGACACCTGGAACGCTGTTCTCCGGACTACACGGGCCTAGAGGGACTCCTGGAACGCTGTCCTCGGGACTGCACGGGCCGAAAGGGACATTGGATGGCTGTCCTCAGGACTGCACGGGCCGAGTGGGACATTGGATGGCTGTCCTCAGGACTGCACTGGCCAAGAAGGACGCCTGGAACGCTGTCCTCGGGCCTGTAAGAAATAAGAGGGTCTCCTGGAATGCTGTTCTCCGGACTGCACGGGCCTAGAGGGACTCCTGGAACGCTGTCCTCGGGCCTCCACGAACCAAAAGGGACTCCTGGAACGCTGTCCTCGGGACAGCACAGGCCTAGAGGGACATTGGATGGCTGTCCTCAGGACTGCACGGGCCAAGAGGGACCTTGGATGGCTATCCTTGGGACTGCACGGGCCAAGAGGGACGTTGGATGGCTGTCCTTGGGACTGCACGGGCCAAGAGGGACGTTGGATGGCTGTCCTTGGGACTGCCCGGGCCAAGAGGGACATTGGATGGCTGTCCTCGGGAATGCACGGATCTAGAGGGACGCCTGGAACGCTGTCCTCGGGACTGCACTGGCCTAGAGATACATTGGATGGCTGTCCTCAGGACTGCACGGGCCTAGAGGGACGCCTGGAACGCTGTCCTCCGGCCTGCACGGACCTAGAGGGACATGGATGGCTGTCCTCAGGACTGCACGGGCCTAGACGGACGCCTGGAACGCTGTCCTCAGGACTGCACGGGCCTAGAGGGATGTGGGATGGCTGTCCCCGGGACTGCACTGGCCAAGAGGGACACCTGTTATGCTGTCCTGTGGACTGCACGAGCCCAGAGGGACTCCTGGAACGCTGTCCTCCGGACTGCACGGGCCGAGAGGGACATTGTATGGCTGTCCTCAGGACTGCATGGGCCGAGAGGGACTTTGGATGGCTGTACTCTGGACTGTACAGGCCAAGAGGGACACCTGGAACGCTGTCCTCGAAACTGCACGGGCCAAGAGGGACCTTGGATGGCTGTACTCGGGACTGCACGGAAAAGAGGGACGTTGGATGGCTGTCATCGGGATGGCACGGGCCAAGAGGGACATTGGATGGCTGTCCTCGGGACCTCACAGACCTAGAGGGACGCCTGGAACCCTGTTCTCGGGACTGCACTGGCCTAGAGATACATTGGATGGCTGTCCTCAGGACTGCACAGGCTTAGAGGGACGCCTGGAACGCTGTCCTCGGGTCTGCACGGGCCTAGAGGGACATTGGATGGCTGTCCTCAGGACTGCACGGGCCTAGAGGGACGCCTGGAACGCTGTCCTCGGGCCTGCACGGGCCTAGAGGGACATTGGATGGCTGTCCTCGGGACTGCACGGGCCGAGTGGGACATTGGATGGCTGTCCTCAGAACTGCACTGGCCAAGAAGGACTCCTGGAACGCTGTCCTCGGGCCTGCACGAACTAAGAGGGTCTCCTGGAATGCTGTTCTCCGGACTGCACTGGCCTAGAGGCACTCCTGGAACGCTGTCCTTGGGACTGCACTGGCTTAAAGGGACGTTGGATGGCTGTCCTCGGGACTGCAGGGGATAAGAGGGACTCTTGTATGCTGTCCTCATGACTACATGGGCCAAGAGGGACATTGGATGGCTGTCCTCGTGACTGCACGGATTGAGAAGGACGCATGGAACGCTGTTCTCCGGACTGCTCTGGCCTAGAGATACATTGGATGGCTGTCCTCAGGACTTCACGGGCCTAGAGGGACGCCTGGACTGCTGTCCTTGGGCCTCCACGAACCAAGAGGGATTCCTGGAACGCTGTCCTCGGGACTGCACGGGCCTAGAGGGACATTGGATGGCTGTCCTCAGGACTGCACGGGCCTAGAGGGACGCCTGGAACACTGTTCTCCGGACTGCACGGGCCTAGAGGGACTCCTGGAACGCTGTCCTCGGGACGGCACGGGACTAGAGGGACATTGGATGGCTGTCCTCGGGACTGCACGGGCCAAGAGGGATATTGGATGGCTGTCCTCGGGACTGCACGGGCCAAGAGGGACATTGGATGGCTGTCCTCGGGACTGCACGGGCTGAGGGAGACGCCTGGAACGCTGTTATCAGGACTGCACTGACCTAGAGAAACATTGGATGGCTGTCCTCAGGACTGCACGGGCCAAGAGGGACGCCTGGAACGCTGTTGTCCTGACTACCTGGGCCTAGAGGAACGCCGGGAACGCTATCCTTGGGACTGCACGGGCAGAGAGGGACATTGGATGGCTGTCCTCCGGACTGCACGGGCCGAGAGGGACGTTGGATGGCTGTCCTCAGGAATGCACGGGCCAAGAGGGACTTTGGATGGCTGTACTTGGGACAGCACGGGCCAAGAGGGACGCCTGGAATGCTGTCCTAGGGACTGCACGGGCCAAGAGGGACCTTGGATGGCTATCCTTGGGACTGCACGGGCCAAGAGGGACGTTGGATGGCTGTCCTTGGGCCTGCACAGGCCTAGAGGGACGTTGGATGGCTGTCGTCGGGAATGCACGGGCAAAGAGGGACATTGGATGGCTGTCCTCAGGACTGCACAGGACAAAAGTTACATTGGATGGCTGTCCTCGGGACTGCAGGGGCCAAGAGGGACATTGGAAGGCTGTCCTCGGGACTGCACGGGCCAAGAGGGACATTGGATGGCTGTCCTCGGGACTGCACGGGTCTAGAGGGACGCCTGGAACGCTGTCCTTGGGACTGCACTGGCCTAAAGATACATTGGATGGCTGTCCTCAGGACTGCACTGGCCAAGAAGGACTCCTGGAACGCTGTCCTCGGGCCTGCATGAACCAAGAGGGTCTCCTGGAATGCTGTTCTCCGGACTGCACCGGTCTAGAGGGACTCCTGGAACGCTGTCCTTGGGACTGCACTGGCTTAAAGGGACATTGGATGGCTGTCCTCAGGACTGCAGGGACCAAGAGGGATGCCTGGAACGCTGTCCTCGGGACTTCACGGGCCGAGAGGGATATTGGATGGCAGTCTTCAGGCCTGCACGGGCCTAGAGGGACTCCTGGAACGCTGTCCTCGGGACTGCACGGGCCGAGAGGGACTCCTGGAACACTGTCCTTGGGCCTGCACGAACCAAGAGGGACACCTGGAACGCTGTTCTCCGGACTGCACGGGCCAAGAAGGATGCTGGATGGATGTCCTCGGGACTGCACGGGCCGAGAGGGACCCCTGGAACGCTGTCCTCGGGACTGCACCGGCCTAGAGGGATGTGGGATGGCTGTCCTCGGGACTGCACGGGCCTAGAGGGACTCCTGGAACGCTGTCCTTGGAACTGCACTGGCCTAGAGGAACATTGGATGGCTGTCCTCAGAACTGCATGGGCCAAGAGGGACATTGGATGGCAGTCTTCAGGCCTGCACAGGCAGAGAGGGAATCCTGTAATACTGTCCTTGGGCCTGAGTGAACCAAGAGGGACACCTGGAACGCTGACCTCTGGACTGCACGGACCTAGAGGGACACCTGGAACGCTGTCCTCGGGACTGCACAAACCAAGAGGGACACCTGGAACGCTGTTCTCCGGACTGCACGGGCCAAGAAGGATGCTGGATGGATGTCCTCGGGACTGCACGGGCCGAGAGGGACCCCTGGAACGCTGTCCTCGGGACTGCACGGGCCTAGAGGGATGTGGGATGGCTGTCCTCGGGACTGCACTGGAGAAGAGGGACACCTGGAACGCTGTCCTGTGGACTGCACGAGCCCAGAGGGACTCCTGGAATGGTGTCCTCGGGACTGCATGGGCTGAAGGGAAGGCCTGGAACACTGTCCTCGGGACTGCCCGGGCCGAGAGGGACATTGGATGGCTGTCCTCAGGACTGCATGGGCCTAGAGGGACTTTGGATGGCTGTACTAGGGACTATACAGGCCAAGAGGGACACCTGGAACCCTGTCCTCGAAACTGCACGGGCATAGAGGGACCTTGGATGGCTGTACTCGGGACTGCACGGGCTGAGGGGGACACCTGGAACGCTGTACTCAGGACTGCACGGGTCTAGAGGGATGCCTGGAACGCTGTCCTCGGGCCTCCACGAACCAAGAGGGATTCCTGGAACGCTGTCCTCGGGACTGCACGGGCCTAGAGGGACATTGGATGGCTGTCCTCAGGACTGCACGGGCCTAGAGGGACGCCTGGAACGCTGTTCCCCGGAATGCACTGGCCTAGAGAAACATTGGATGGCTGTTCTCCGGACTGCACGGGCCTAGAGGGACTCCTGGAACGCTGTCCTCGGGACTACACGGGCCTAGAGGGACATTGGATGGCTGTCCTCTGGACTGCACGGGCTGAAAGGGACACCTGGAACGCTGTTCTCGGGACTGCAGTGGCCTAGAGAAACATTGGATGGCTGTGCTCAGGACTGCATGGGCCAAGAGGGACTTTGGATAGCTGTACTCAGGACTGCACGGGCCGAGAGGGACATTGGATGGCTGTCCTCGGGAATGCACGGGCCAAGAGGGACATTGCATGTCTGTCCTCGGGACTGCACGGGCCAAGAGGGACATTTGATGGCTGTCCTCGGGACTACATAGGCCAAGAGGGACATTGGATGGCTGTCCTCGTGACTGCACGGGCCAAGAGGGACATTGGATGGCTGTCCTTGGGACTGCACAGGCCTAGAGGGACGCCTGGAACGCAGTTCTCGGGACTGCACTGGCCTAGAGATACATTGGATGGCTGTCCACAGGACTGCACGGGCCTAGAGGGACACCTGGAACGCTGTCCTCGGGCCTGCACGGGCCTAGAGGGACATTGGATGGCTGTCCTCAGGACTGCACGGGCCTAGAGGGATGCCTGGAACGCTGTTCTCCGGACTACACGGGCCTAGAGGGACTCCTGGAACGCTGTCCTCGGGACTGCACGGGCCGAGAGGGACATTGGATGGCTGTCTTCAGGACTGCACGGGCCGAGTGGGACATTGGATGGCTGTCCTCAGGAGTGCACTGGCCAAGAAGGACTCCTGGAACGCTGTCCTCGGGCCTGCACGAACCAAGAGGGTCTCCTGGAATGCTGTTCTCCGGACTGCACGGGCCTAGAGGGACTCCTGGAACGCTGTCCTCGGGCCTCCACGAACCAAAAGGGACTCCTGGAACGCTGTCCTCGGGACAGCACAGGCCTAAAGGGACATTGGATGGCTGTCCTCAGGACTGCACGGGCCAAGAGGGACCTTGGATGGGTATCCTTGGGACTGCACGGGCCAAGAGGGACGTTGGATGGCTGTCCTTGGGACTGCACGGACCAAGAGGGACATTGGATGGCTGTCCTCGGGAATGCACGGGTCTAGAGGGACGCCTGGAACGCTGTCCTCGGGACTGCACTGATCTAGAGATACATTGGATGGCTGTCCTCAGGACTGCATGGGCCTAGAGGGACGCCTGGAACACTGTCCTCCGGCCTGCACGGGCCTAGAGGGACATTGAAGGCTGTCCTCAGGACTGCACGGGCCTAGAGGGACGCCTGGAACGCTGTCCTCGGGCCTGCACGGGCCGAGAGGGACAGTGGATGGCTGTACTCGGGATGCACGGGCCGAGTGGTACATTGGATGGCTGTCCTCAGGACTGCACTGGCCAAGAAGGACGCCTGGAACGCTGTCCTCGGGACTGCACGGGCCTAGAGGGATGTGGGATGGCTGTCCCCAGGACTGCACTGGCCAAGAGGGACACCTGTTATGCTGTCCTGTGGACTGCACGAGCCCAGAGGGACTCCTGGAATGCTGTCCTCGGGACTGCACGGGCCGAGAGGGACATTGGATGGCTGTCCTCAGGACTGCATGGGCCGAGAGGGACTTTGGATGGCTGTACTCTGGACTGTACAGGCCTAGAGGAACGCCTGGAACGCTGTCCTTGGGACTGCACGGGCCGAGAGGGACATTGGATGGCTGTCCTCGGGACTGCAGGGGCCGAGAGGGAAGTTGGATGGCTGTCCTCAGGAATGCACGCGCCAAGAGGGACTTTGGATGGCTGTCCTTGGGACTGCACTGGCCGAGAGGGACTTTGGATGGCTGTCCTCAGGACTGCATGGGCCAAGACGGACATTGGATGGCTGTCCTCGGGACTGCACGGGCCTAGAGACCGCCTGGAAGGCTGTTCTCAGGACTGCAGGGGCCAAGAGGGACTTTGGAAGGCTGTCCTCGGGACTGCACGGGCCAAAGAGGGACATAGAATGGCTGTCCTCGGGACTGCACGGGCCTAGAGGGACGCCTGGAACGCTGTTCTCGGGACTGCACTGGCCTAGAGATACATTGGATGGCTGTCCTCACGACTGCACGGGCCTAGAGGGACGCCTGGAATGCTGTCCTCGGGCCTGCACGGGCCTAGAGGGACATTGGATGGCTGTCCTCAGGACTGCACGGGCCTAGAGGGACGCCTGGAACGCTGTCCTCGGGCCTGCACGGGCCTATTTGGACATTGGATGGCTGTCCACGGGACTGCACAGGCCGAGTGGGACATTGGATGGCTGTCCTCAGGACTACACTGGCCAAGAAGGACTCCTGGAACGCTGTCCTCGGGACTGCACGGGCCGAGAGGGACTCCTGGAACACTGTCCTTGGGCCTGCACGAACCAAGAGGGACACCTGGAACGCTGTTCTCCGGAATGCACGGGCCTAGAGGGACTCCTGGAACGCTGTCCTTGGAACTGCACTGGCCTAGAGGAACATTGGATGGCTGTCCTCAGAACTGCACAGGCCGAGAGGGACCCCTGGAACGCTGTCCTCCCGACTGCACGGGCCTAGAGGGATGTGTGATGGCTGTCCCCGGGACTGCACTGGCCAAGAGGGACACCTGTTATGCTGTCCTGTGGACTGCACGAGCCCAGAGGGACTCCTGGAACGCTGTCCTCGGGACTGCACGGGCCGAGAGGGACATTGGATGGCTGTCCTCAGGACTGCATGGGCCGAGAGGGACTTTGGATGGCTGTACTCGGGACTGTACAGGCCAAGAGGGACACCTGGAACGCTGTCCTTGAAACTGCACGGGCCAAGAGGGACCTTGGATGGCTGTACTCGGGACTGCACGGAAAAGAGGGAAGTTGGATGGCGGTACTCGGGACTGCACGGGCCAAGAGGGACTTTGGATGGCTGTCCTCGGGATGGCACGGGCCAAGAGGGACATTGGATGGCTGTCCTCGGGACCTCACGGGCCTAGAGGGACGCCTGGAACCCTGTTCTCGGGACTGCACTGGCCTAGAGATACATTGGATGGCTGTCCTCAGGACTGCACGGGCCTAGAGGGACGCCTGGAACGCTGTCCTTGGTCCTCCACGAACCAAGAGGGATTCCTGGAACGCTGTCCTCGGGACTGCACGGGCCTAGAGGGACATTGGATGGCTGTCCTCAGGACTGCACGGGCCTAGAGGGACGCCTGGAACACTGTTCTCCGGACTGCAGGGGCCTAGAGGGACTCCTGGAACGCTGTCCTCGGGACTACACGGACCTAGAGAGACATTGGATGGCTGTCTTCGGGACTGCACGGGCCTAGAGGGACGCCTGGAACGCTGTTATCAGGACTGCACTGACCTAGAGAAACATTGGATGGCTGTCCTCAGGACTGCACGGGCCTACAGGGACTCCTGGAACGCTGTCCTCGGGACGGCACGGGACTAGAGGGACATTGGATGGCTGTCCTCGGGACTGCACGGGCCAAGAGGGACATTGGATGGCTGTCCTCGGGACTGCACAGGCCAAGAGGGACATTGGATGGCTGTCCTCGGGACTGCACGGGCTGAGGGAGACGCCTGGAACGCTGTTATCAGGACTGCACTGACCTAGAGAAACATTGGATGGCTGTCCTCAGGACTGCACGGGCCAAGAGGGACGCCTGGAACGCTGTTGTCCTGACTACCCGGGCATAGAGGAACGCCTAGAACGCTATCCTTGGGACTGCACGGGCAGAGAGGGACATTGGATGGCTGTCCTCAAGACTGCAAGGGTCGAGAGGGATGTTGGATGGCTGTCCTCAGGACTGCATGGGCAAAGAGGGACTTCGGATGGCTGTGCTCAGGACTGCACGGGCCGAGAGGGACATTGGATGGCTGTCCTCGGGAATGCACGGGCCAAGAGGGACATTTGATGTCTGTCCTCGGGACTGCACGGGCCAAGAGGGACATTGGAAGGCTGTCCTCGGGACTGCACGGGCCAAGAGGGACATTGGATGGCTGTCCTTGGGACTGCACAGGCCTAGAGGGACGCCTGGAACGCTGTCCTCGGGATGGCACGGGACTAGAGGGACATTGGATGGCTGTCCTCGGGACTGCACGGGCCAAGAGGGACATTGGATGGCTGTCCTCGGGACTGCACAGGCCAAGAGGGACATTGGATGGCTGTCCTCGGGACTGCACGGGCTGAGGGAGACGCCTGGAACGCTGTTATCAGGACTGCACTGACCTAGAGAAACATTGGATGGCTGTCCTCAGGACTGCACGGGCCAAGAGGGACGCCTGGAACGCTGTTGTCCTGACTACCCGGGCCTAGAGGAACGCCTGGAACGCTATCCTTGGGACTGCACGGGCAGAGAGGGACAGTGGATGGCTGTCCTCCGGACTGCACGGGCCGAGAGGGACGTTGGATGGCTGTCCTCAGGAATGCACGGGCCAAGAGGGACTTTGGATGGCTGTACTTGGGACAGCACGGGCCAAGAGGGACGCCTGGAATGCTGTCCTAGGGACTGCACGGGCCAAGAGGGACCTTGGATGGCTATCCTTGGGACTGCACGGGCCAAGAGGGATGTTGGATGGCTCTCCTTGGGCCTGCACAGGCCAAGAGGGACGTTGGATGGCTGTCCTTGGGCCTGCACTGGCCAAGAGGGACGTTGGATGGCTGTCCTTGGGCCTGCACAGGCCTAGAGGGACGTTGGATGGCTGTCCTCGGGACTGCACGGGCCGAGTGGGATATTGGATGGCTGTCCTCAGGACTGCACTGGTCTAGAGGGATGCCTGGAATGCTGTCCTCCTGCCTCCACGAACCAAGAGGGATTCCTGGAACGCTGTCCTTGGGACTGCACGGGCCTAGAGGGACATTGGATGGCTGTCCTCAGGACTGCACGGGCCTAGAGGGACGCCTGGAACGCTGTTCTCCGGAGAGCACTGGCCTAGAGAAACATTGGATGGCTGTTCTCCGGACTGCACGGGCCTAGAGGGACTCCTGGAACGCTGTCCTCGGGACTACACGGGCCTAGAGGGACATTGGATGGCTGTCCTCTGGACTGCACGGGCTGAGGGGGACACCTGGAACGCTGTTCTTGGGACTGCACTGGCCGAGAGAAACATTGGATGGCTGTGCTCAGGACTGCACGGGCCTAGAGGGACGCCTGGAACGCTGTTCCCCGGAATGCACTGGCCTAGAGGGACATTGGATGGCTGTCCTCAAGACTGCACGGGTCGAGAGGGATGTTGGATGGCTGTACTAGGGACTATACAGGCCAAGAGGGACACCTGGAACCCTGTCCTCGAAACTGCACGGGCATAGAGGGACCTTGGATGGCTGTACTCGGGACTGCACGGGCTGAGGGGGACACCTGGAACGCTGTACTCAGGACTGCACGGGTCTAGAGGGATGCCTTGAACGCTGTCCTCGGGCCTCCACGAACCAAGAAGGATTCCTGGAACGCTGTCCTCGGGACTGCACGGGCCTAGAGGGACATTGGATGGCTGTCCTCAGGACTGCACGGGCCTAGAGGGACGCCTGGAACGCTGTTCCCCGGAATGCACTGGCCTAGAGAAACATTGGATGGCTGTTCTCCGGACTGCACGGGCCTAGAGGGACTCCTGGAACGCTGTCCTCGGGACTACACGGGCCTAGAGGGACATTGGATGGCTGTCCTCTGGACTGCACGGGCTGAAAGGGACACCTGGAACGCTGTTCTCGGGACTGCAGTGGCCTAGAGAAACATTGGATGGCTGTGCTCAGGACTGCACGGGCCAAGAGGGACGCCTGGAACGCTGTCCTCAGGACTGCACTGGCCGAGAGGGACATTGGATGGCTGTCCTCAAGACTGCACGGGTCGAGAGGGATGTTGGATGGCTGTCCTCAGGACTGCATGGGCAAAGAGGGACTTCGGATGGCTGTGCTCAGGACTGCACGGGCCGAGAGGGACATTGGATGGCTGTCCTCGGGAATGCACGGGCCAAGAGGGACATTTGATGTCTGTCCTCGGGACTGCACGGGCCAAGAGGGACATTGGAAGGCTGTCCTCGGGACTGCACGGGCCAAGAGGGACATTGGATGGCTGTCCTTGGGACTGCACAGGCCTACAGGGACGCCTGGAACGCAGTTCTCGGGACTGCACTGGCCTAGAGATACATTGGATGGCTGTCCACAGGACTGCACGGGCCTAGAGGGACACCTGGAACGCTGTCTTCGGGCCTGCACGGGCCTAGAGGGACATTGGATGGCTGTCCTCAGGACTGCACGGGCCTAGAGGGACACCTGGAACGCTGTTCTCCGGACTACACGGGCCTAGAGGGACTCCTGGAACGCTGTCCTCGGGACTGCACGGGCCGAGAGGGACATTGGATGGCTGTCCTCAGGACTGCACGGGCCGAGTGGGACATTGGATGGCTGTCCTCAGGACTGCACTGGCCAAGAAGGACGCCTGGAACGCTGTCCTCGGGCCTGCACGAACTAAGAGGGTCTCCTGGAATGCTGTTCTCCGGACTGCACGGGCCTAGAGGGACTCCTGGAACGCTGTCCTCGGGCCTCCACGAACCAAAAGGGACTCCTGGAACGCTGTCCTCGGGACAGCACAGGCCTAGAGGGACATTGGATGGCTGTCCTCAGGACTGCACGGGCCAAGAGGGACCTTGGATGGCTATCCTTGGGACTGCACGGGCCAAGAGGGACGTTGGATGGCTGTCCTTGGGACTGCACGGGCCAAGAGGGACGTTGGATGGCTGTCCTTGGGACTGCCCGGGCCAAGAGGGACATTGGATGGCTGTCCTCGGGAATGCACGGATCTAGAGGGACGCCTGGAACGCTGTCCTCGGGACTGCACTGGCCTAGAGATACATTGGATGGCTGTCCTCAGGACTGCACGGGCCTAGAGGGACGCCTGGAACGCTGTCCTCCGGCCTGCACGGACCTAGAGGGACATGGATGGCTGTCCTCAGGACTGCACGGGCCTAGAGGGACGCCTGGAACGCTGTCCTCAGGACTGCACGGGCCTAGAGGGATGTGGGATGGCTGTCCCCGGAACTGCACTGGCCAAGAGGGACACCTGTTATGCTGTCCTGTGGACTGCACGAGCCCAGAGGGACTCCTTTAACGCTGTCCTCCGGACTGCACGGGCAGAGAGGGACATTGGATGGCTGTCCTCAGGACTGCATGGGCCGAGAGGGACTTTGGATGGCTGTACTCTGGACTGTACAGGCCAAGAGGGACACCTGGAACGCTGTCCTCGAAACTGCACGGGCCAAGAGGGACCTTGGATGGCTGTCCTCGGGATGGCACGGGCCAAGAGGGACATTGGATGGCTGTCCTCGGGACCTCACAGACCTAGAGGGACGCCTGGAACCCTGTTCTCGGGACTGCACTGGCCTAGAGATACATTGGATGGCTGTCCTCAGGACTGCACAGGCTTAGAGGGACGCCTGGAACGCTGTCCTCGGGTCTGCACGGGCCTAGAGGGACATTGGATGGCTGTCCTCAGGACTGCACGGGCCTAGAGGGACGCCTGGAACGCTGTCCTCGGGCCTGCACGGGCCTAGAGGGACATTGGATGGCTGTCCTCGGGACTGCACGGGCCGAGTGGGACATTGGATGGCTGTCCTCAGAACTGCACTGGCCAAGAAGGACTCCTGGAACGCTGTCCTCGGGCCTGCACGAACTAAGAGGGTCTCCTGGAATGCTGTTCTCCGGACTGCACTGGCCTAGAGGCACTCCTGGAACGCTGTCCTTGGGACTGCACTGGCTTAAAGGGACGTTGGATGGCTGTCCTCGGGACTGCAGGGGATAAGAGGGACTCTTGTACGCTGTCCTCATGACTACATTGGCCAAGAGGGACATTGGATGGCTGTCCTCGTGACTGCACGGATTGAGAAGGACGCATGGAACGCTGTTCTCCGGACTGCTCTGGCCTAGAGATACATTGGATGGCTGTCCTCAGGACTTCACGGGCCTAGAGGGACGCCTGGACTGCTGTCCTTGGGCCTCCACGAACCAAGAGGGATTCCTGGAACGCTGTCCTCGGGACTGCACAGGCCTAGAGGGACATTGGATGGCTGTCCTCAGGACTGCACGGGCCTAGAGGGACGCCTGGAACACTGTTCTCCGGACTGCACGGGCCTAGAGGGACTCCTGGAACGCTGTCCTCGGGACGGCACGGGACTAGAGGGACATTGGATGGCTGTCCTCGGGACTGCACGGGCCAAGAGGGATATTGGATGGCTGTCCTCGGGACTGCACGGGCCAAGAGGGACATTGGATGGCTGTCCTCGGGACTGCACGGGCTGAGGGAGACGCCTGGAACGCTGTTATCAGGACTGCACTGACCTAGAGAAACATTGGATGGCTGTCCTCAGGACTGCACGGGCCAAGAGGGACGCCTGGAACGCTATCCTTGGGACTGCACGGGCAGAGAGGGACATTGGATGGCTGTCCTCCGGACTGCACGGGCCGAGAGGGACGTTGGATGGCTGTCCTCAGGAATGCACGGGCCAAGAGGGACTTTGGATGGCTGTACTTGGGACAGCACGGGCCAAGAGGGACGCCTGGAATGCTGTCCTAGGGACTGCACGGGCCAAGAGGGACCTTGGATGGCTATCCTTGGGACTGCACGGGCCAAGAGGGACGTTGGATGGCTGTCCTTGGGCCTGCACAGGCCTAGAGGGACGTTGGATGGCTGTCGTCGGGAATGCACGGGCAAAGAGGGACATTGGATGGCTGTCCTCAGGACTGTACAGGACAAAAGTTACATTGGATGGCTGTCCTCGGGACTGCAGGGGCCAAGAGGGACATTGGAAGGCTGTCCTCGGGACTGCACGGGCCAAGAGGGACATTGGATGGCTGTCCTCGGGACTGCACGGGTCTAGAGGGACGCCTGGAACGCTGTCCTTGGGACTGCACTGGCCTAAAGATACATTGGATGGCTGTCCTCAGGACTGCACTGGCCAAGAAGGACTCCTGGAACGCTGTCCTCGGGCCTGCATGAACCAAGAGGGTCTCCTTGAATGCTGTTCTCCGGACTGCACCGGTCTAGAGGGACTCCTGGAACGCTGTCCTTGGGACTGCACTGGCTTAAAGGGACATTGGATGGCTGTCCTCAGGACTGCAGGGACCAAGAGGGATGCCTGGAACGCTGTCCTCGGGACTTCACGGGCCGAGAGGGATATTGGAGGGCAGTCTTCAGGCCTGCACGGGCCTAGAGGGACTCCTGGAACGCTGTCCTCGGTACTGCACGGGCCGAGAGGGACTCCTGGAACACTGTCCTTGGGCCTGCACGAACCAAGAGGGACACCTGGAACGCTGTCCTCGGGACTGCACAAACCAAGAGGGACACCTGGAACGCTGTTCTCCGGACTGCACGGGCCAAGAAGGATGCTGGATGGATGTCCTCGGGACTGCACGGGCCGAGAGGGACCCCTGGAACGCTGTCCTCGGGACTGCACCGGCCTAGAGGGATGTGGGATGGCTGTCCTCGGGACTGCACGGGCCTAGAGGGACTCCTGGAACGCTGTCCTTGGAACTGCACTGGCCTAGAGGAACATTGGATGGCTGTCCTCAGAACTGCATGGGCCAAGAGGGACATTGGATGGCAGTCTTCAGGCCTGCACAGGCAGAGAGGGAATCCTGTAATACTGTCCTTGGGCCTGAATGAACCAAGAGGGACACCTGGAACGCTGACCTCTGGACTGCACGGACCTAGAGGGACACCTGGAACACTGTCCTCGGGACTGCACAAACCAAGAGGGACACCTGGAACGCTGTTCTCCGGACTGCACGGGCCAAGAAGGATGCTGGATGGATGTCCTCGGGACTGCACGGGCCGAGAGGGACCCCTGGAACGCTGTCCTCGGGACTGCACGGGCCTAGAGGGATGTGGGATGGCTGTCCTCGGGACTGCACTGGAGAAGAGGGACACCTGGAATGCTGTCCTGTGGACTGCACGAGCCCAGAGGGACTCCTGGAATGGTGTCCTCGGGACTGCATGGGCTGAAGGGAAGGCCTGGAACACTGTCCTCGGGACTGCCCGGGCCGAGAGGGACATTGGATGGCTGTCCTCAGGACTGCATGGGCCTAGAGGGACTTTGGATGGCTGTACTAGGGACTATACAGGCCAAGAGGGACACCTGGAACCCTGTCCTCGAAACTGCACGGGCATAGAGGGACCTTGGATGGCTGTACTCGGGACTGCACGGGCTGAGGGGGACACCTGGAACGCTGTACTCAGGACTGCACGGGTCTAGAGGGATGCCTGGAACGCTGTCCTCGGGCCTCCACGAACCAAGAGGGATTCCTGGAACGCTGTCCTCGGGACTGCACGGGCCTAGAGGGACATTGGATGGCTGTCCTCAGGACTGCACGGGCCTAGAGGGACGCCTGGAACGCTGTTCCCCGGAATGCACTGGCCTAGAGAAACATTGGATGGCTGTTCTCCGGACTGCACGGGCCTAGAGGGACTCCTGGAACGCTGTCCTCGGGACTACACGGGCCTAGAGGGACATTGGATGGCTGTCCTCTGGACTGCACGGGCTGAAAGGGACACCTGGAACGCTGTTCTCGGGACTGCAGTGGCCTAGAGAAACATTGGATGGCTGTGCTCAGGACTGCACGGGCCAAGAGGGATGCCTGGAACGCTGTCCTCGGGACTGCACGGGCCGAGAGGGACATTGGATGGCTGTCCTCGAGACTGCACGGGTCGAGAGGGATGTTGGATGGCTGTCCTCAGGACTGCATGGGCCAAGAGGGACTTTGGATAGCTGTACTCAGGACTGCACGGGCCGAGAGGGACATTGGATGGCTGTCCTCGGGAATGCACGGGCCAAGAGGGACATTGCATGTCTGTCCTCGGGACTGCACGGGCCAAGAGGGACATTTGATGGCTGTCCTCGGGACTACATAGGCCAAGAGGGACATTGGATGGCTGTCCTCGTGACTGCACGGGCCAAGAGGGACATTGGATGGCTGTCCTTGGGACTGCACAGGCCTAGAGGGACGCCTGGAACGCAGTTCTCGGGACTGCACTGGCCTAGAGATACATTGGATGGCTGTCCACAGGACTGCACGGGCCTAGAGGGACACCTGGAACGCTGTCCTCGGGCCTGCACGGGCCTAGAGGGACATTGGATGGCTGTCCTCAGGACTGCACGGGCCTAGAGGGATGCCTGGAACGCTGTTCTCCAGACTACACGGGCCTAGAGGGACTCCTGGAACGCTGTCCTCGGGACTGCACGGGCCGAGAGGGACATTGGATGGCTGTCTTCAGGACTGCACGGGCCGAGTGGGACATTGGATGGCTGTCCTCAGGAGTGCACTGGCCAAGAAGGACTCCTGGAACGCTGTCCTCGGGCCTGCACGAACCAAGAGGGTCTCCTGGAATGCTGTTCTCCGGACTGCACGGGCCTAGAGGGACTCCTGGAACGCTGTCCTCGGGCCTCCACGAACCAAAAGGGACTCCTGGAACGCTGTCCTCGGGACAGCACAGGCCTAAAGGGACATTGGATGGCTGTCCTCAGGACTGCACGGGCCAAGAGGGACCTTGGATGGGTATCCTTGGGACTGCACGGGCCAAGAGGGACGTTGGATGGCTGTCCTTGGGACTGCACGGACCAAGAGGGACATTGGATGGCTGTCCTCGGGAATGCACGGGTCTAGAGGGACGCCTGGAACGCTGTCCTCGGGACTGCACTGATCTAGAGATACATTGGATGGCTGTCCTCAGGACTGCATGGGCCTAGAGGGACGCCTGGAACACTGTCCTCCGGCCTGCACGGGCCTAGAGGGACATTGAAGGCTGTCCTCAGGACTGCACGGGCCTAGAGGGACGCCTGGAACGCTGTCCTCGGGCCTGCACGGGCCGAGAGGGACAGTGGAAGGCTGTACTCGGGATGCACGGGCCGAGTGGTACATTGGATGGCTGTCCTCAGGACTGCACTGGCCAAGAAGGACGCCTGGAACGCTGTCCTCGGGACTGCACGGGCCTAGAGGGATGTGGGATGGCTGTCCCCAGGACTGCACTGGCCAAGAGGGACACCTGTTATGCTGTCCTGTGGACTGCACGAGCCCAGAGGGACTCCTGGAACGCTGTCCTCGGGACTGCACGGGCCGAGAGGGACATTGGATGGCTGTCCTCAGGACTGCATGGGCCGAGAGGGACTTTGGATGGCTGTACTCTGGACTGTACAGGCCTAGAGGAACGCCTGGAACGCTGTCCTTGGGACTGCACGGGCCGAGAGGGACATTGGATGGCTGTCCTCGGGACTGCAGGGGCCGAGAGGGAAGTTGGATGGCTGTCCTCAGGAATGCACGCGCCAAGAGGGACTTTGGATGGCTGTCCTTGGGACTGCACGGGCCGAGAGGGACTTTGGATGGCTGTCCTCAGGACTGCATGGGCCAAGACGGACATTGGATGGCTGTCCTCGGGACTGCACGGGCCTAGAGACCGCCTGGAAGGCTGTTCTCGGGACTGCAGGGGCCAAGAGGGACTTTGGAAGGCTGTCCTCGGGACTGCACGGGCCAAGAGGGACATAGAATGGCTGTCCTCGGGACTGCACGGGCCTAGAGGGACGCCTGGAACGCTGTTCTCGGGACTGCACTGGCCTAGAGATACATTGGATGGCTGTCCTCACGACTGCACGGGCCTAGAGGGACGCCTGGAATGCTGTCCTCGGGCCTGCACGGGCCTAGAGGGACATTGGATGGCTGTCCTCAGGACTGCACGGGCCTAGAGGGACGCCTGGAACGCTGTCCTCGGGCCTGCACGGGCCTATTTGGACATTGGATGGCTGTCCACGGGACTGCACAGGCCGAGTGGGACATTGGATGGCTGTCCTCAGGACTACACTGGCCAAGAAGGACTCCTGGAACGCTGTCCTCGGGACTGCACGGGCCGAGAGGGACTCCTGGAACACTGTCCTTGGGCCTGCACGAACCAAGAGGGACACCTGGAACGCTGTTCTCCGGAATGCACGGGCCTAGAGGGACTCCTGGAACGCTGTCCTTGGAACTGCACTGGCCTAGAGGAACATTGGATGGCTGTCCTCAGAACTGCACAGGCCGAGAGGGACCCCTGGAACGCTGTCCTCCCGACTGCACGGGCCTAGAGGGATGTGTGATGGCTGTCCCCGGGACTGCACTGGCCAAGAGGGACACCTGTTATGCTGTCCTGTGGACTGCACGAGCCCAGAGGGACTCCTGGAACGCTGTCCTCGGGACTGCACGGGCCGAGAGGGACATTGGATGGCTGTCCTCAGGACTGCATGGGCCGAGAGGGACTTTGGATGGCTGTACTCGGGACTGTACAGGCCAAGAGGGACACCTGGAACGCTGTCCTTGAAACTGCACGGGCCAAGAGGGACCTTGGATGGCTGTACTCGGGACTGCACGGAAAAGAGGGAAGTTGGATGGCGGTACTCGGGACTGCACGGGCCAAGAGGGACTTTGGATGGTTGTCCTCGGGATGGCACGGGCCAAGAGGGACATTGGATGGCTGTCCTCGGGACCTCACGGGCCTAGAGGGACGCCTGGAACCCTGTTCTCGGGACTGCACTGGCCTAGAGATACATTGGATGGCTGTCCTCAGGACTGCACAGGCTTAGAGGGACGCCTGGAACGCTGTCCTCGGGTCTGCACGGGCCTAGAGGGACATTGGATGGCTGTCCTCAGGACTGCAAGGGCCTAGAGGGACGCCTGGAACGCTGTCCTCGGGCCTGCACGGGCCTAGAGGGACATTGGATGGCTGTCCTCGGGACTGCACGGGCCGAGTGGGACATTGGATGGCTGTCCTCAGAACTGCACTGGCCAAGAAGGACTCCTGGAAAGCTGTCCTCGGGCCTGCACGAACTAAGAGGGTCTCCTGGAATGCTGTTCTCCGGACTGCACTGGCCTAGAGGCACTCCTGGAACGCTGTCCTTGGGACTGCACTGGCTTAAAGGGACATTGGATGGCTGTCCTCGTGACTGCACGGATTGAGGGGGACGCCTGGAACGCAGTTCTCCGGACTGCTCTGGCCTAGAGATACATTGGATGGCTGTCCTCAGGACTGCACGGGCCTAGAGGGACGCCTGGAACGCTGTCCTTGGTCCTCCACGAACCAAGAGGGATTCCTGGAACGCTGTCCTCGGGACTGCACGGGCCTAGAGGGACATTGGATGGCTGTCCTCAGGACTGCACGGGCCTAGAGGGACGCCTGGAACACTGTTCTCCGGACTGCACGGGCCTAGAGGGACTCCTGGAACGCTGTCCTCGGGACTACACGGACCTAGAGAGACATTGGATGGCTGTCTTCGGGACTGCACAGGCCTAGAGGGACGCCTAGAACGCTGTTCTCTGGACTGCACGGGCCTACAGGGACTCCTGGAACGCTGTCCTCGGGACGGCACGGGACTAGAGGGACATTGGATGGCTGTCCTCGGGACTGCACGGGCCAAGAGGGACATTGGATGGCTGTCCTCGGGACTGCACAGGCCAAGAGGGACATTGGATGGCTGTCCTCGGGACTGCACGGGCTGAGGGAGACGCCTGGAACGCTGTTATCAGGACTGCACTGACCTAGAGAAACATTGGATGGCTGTCCTCAGGACTGCACGGGCCTAGAGGGACGCCTGGAATGCTGTCCTCCTGCCTCCACGAACCAAGAGGGATTCCTGAAACGCTGTCCTTGGGACTGCACGGGCCTAGAGGGACATTGGATGGCTGTCCTCAGGACTGCACGGGCCTAGAGGGACGCCTGGAACGCTGTTCTCCGGAGAGCACTGGCCTAGAGAAACATTGGATGGCTGTTCTCCGGACTGCACGGGCCTAGAGGGACTCCTGGAACGCTGTCCTCGGGACTACACGGGCCTAGATGGACATTGGATGGCTGTCCTCTGGACTGCACGGGCTGAGGGGGACACCTGGAACGCTGTTCTTGGGACTGCACTGGCCGAGAGAAACATTGGATGGCTGTGCTCAGGACTGCACGGGCCAAGAGGGACGCCTGGAACGCTGTCCTCAGGACTGCACTGGCCGAGAGGGACATTGGATGGCTGTCCTCAAGACTGCACGGGTCGAGAGGGATGTTGGATGGCTGTCCTCAGGACTGCATGGGCAAAGAGGGACTTCGGATGGCTGTGCTCAGGACTGCACGGGCCGAGAGGGACATTGGATGGCTGTCCTCGGGAATGCACGGGCCAAGAGGGACATTTGATGTCTGTCCTCGGGACTGCACGGGCCAAGAGGGACATTGGAAGGCTGTCCTCGGGACTGCACGGGCCAAGAGGGACATTGGATGGCTGTCCTTGGGACTGCACAGGCCTAGAGGGACGCCTGGAACGCAGTTCTCGGGACTGCACTGGCCTAGAGATACATTGGATGGCTGTCCACAGGACTGCACGGGCCTAGAGGGACACCTGGAACGCTGTCTTCGGGCCTGCACGGGCCTAGAGGGACATTGGATGGCTGTCCTCAGGACTGCACGGGCCTAGAGGGACGCCTGGAACGCTGTTCTCTGGACTGCACGGGCCTACAGGGACTCCTGGAACGCTGTCCTCGGGATGGCACGGGACTAGAGGGACATTGGATGGCTGTCCTCGGGACTGCACGGGCCAAGAGGGACATTGGATGGCTGTCCTCGGGACTGCACAGGCCAAGAGGGACATTGGATGGCTGTCCTCGGGACTGCACGGTCTGAGGGAGACGCCTGGAACGCTGTTATCAGGACTGCACTGACCTAGAGAAACATTGGATGGCTGTCCTCAGGACTGCACGGGCCAAGAGGGACGCCTGGAACGCTGTTGTCCTGACTACCCGGGCCTAGAGGAACGCCTGGAACGCTATCCTTGGGACTGCACGGGCAGAGAGGGACATTGGATGGCTGTCCTCCGGACTGCACGGGCCGAGAGGGACGTTGGATGGCTGTCCTCAGGAATGCACGGGCCAAGAGGGACTTTGGATGGCTGTACTTGGGACAGCACGGGCCAAGAGGGACGCCTGGAATGCTGTCCTAGGGACTGCACGGGCCAAGAGGGACCTTGGATGGCTATCCTTGGGACTGCACGGGCCAAGAGGGATGTTGGATGGCTGTCCTTGGGCCTGCACAGGCCAAGAGGGACGTTGGATGGCTGTCCTTGGGCCTGCACTGGCCAAGAGGGACGTTGGATGGCTGTCCTTGGGCCTGCACAGGCCTAGAGGGACGTTGGATGGCTGTCCTCGGGACTGCACGGGCCGAGTGGGATATTGGATGGCTGTCCTCAGGACTGCACTGGTCTAGAGGGATGCCTGGAATGCTGTCCTCCTGCCTCCAAGAACCAAGAGGGATTCCTGGAACGCTGTCCTTGGGACTGCACGGGCCTAGAGGGACATTGGATGGCTGTCCTCAGGACTGCACGGGCCTAGAGGGACGCCTGGAACGCTGTTCTCCGGAGAGCACTGGCCTAGAGAAACATTGGATGGCTGTTCTCCGGACTGCACGGGCCTAGAGGGACTCCTGGAACGCTGTCCTCGGGACTACACGGGCCTAGAGGGACATTGGATGGCTGTCCTCTGGACTGCACGGGCTGAGGGGGACACCTGGAACGCTGTTCTTGGGACTGCACTGGCCGAGAGAAACATTGGATGGCTGTGCTCAGGACTGCACGGGCCAAGAGGGACGCCTGGAACGCTGTCCTCAGGACTGCACTGGCCGAGAGGGACATTGGATGGCTGTCCTCAAGACTGCACGGGTCGAGAGGGATGTTGGATGGCTGTCCTCAGGACTGCATGGGCAAAGAGGGACTTCGGATGGCTGTGCTCAGGACTGCACGGGCCGAGAGGGACATTGGATGGCTGTCCTCGGGAATGCACGGGCCAAGAGGGACATTTGATGTCTGTCCTCGGGACTGCACGGGCCAAGAGGGACATTGGAAGGCTGTCCTCGGGACTGCACGGGCCAAGTGGGACATTGGATGGCTGTCCTTGGGACTGCACAGGCCTACAGGGACGCCTGGAACGCAGTTCTCGGGACTGCACTGGCCTAGAGATACATTGGATGGCTGTCCACAGGACTGCACGGGCCTAGAGGGACACCTGGAACGCTGTCTTCGGGCCTGCACGGGCCTAGAGGGACATTGGATGGCTGTCCTCAGGACTGCACGGGCCTAGAGGGACACCTGGAACGCTGTTCTCCGGACTACACGGGCCTAGAGGGACTCCTGGAACGCTGTCCTCGGGACTGCACGGGCCGAGAGGGACATTGGATGGCTGTCCTCAGGACTGCACGGGCCGAGTGGGACATTGGATGGCTGTCCTCAGGACTGCACTGGCCAAGAAGGACGCCTGGAACGCTGTCCTCGGGCCTGCACGAACTAAGAGGGTCTCCTGGAATGCTGTTCTCCGGACTGCACGGGCCGAGAGGGACTCCTGGAACACTGTCCTTGGGCCTGCACGAACCAAGAGGGACACCTGGAACGCTGTCCTCGGGACTGCACAAACCAAGAGGGACACCTGGAACGCTGTTCTCCGGACTGCACGGGCCAAGAAGGATGCTGGATGGATGTCCTCGGGACTGCACGGGCCGAGAGGGACCCCTGGAACGCTGTCCTCGGGACTGCACGGGCCTAGAGGGATGTGGGATGGCTGTCCTCGGGACTGCACTGGAGAAGAGGGACACCTGGAACGCTGTCCTGTGGACTGCACGAGCCCAGAGGGACTCCTGGAATGGTGTCCTCGGGACTGCATGGGCTGAAGGGAAGGCCTGGAACACTGTCCTCGGGACTGCCCGGGCCGAGAGGGACATTGGATGGCTGTCCTCAGGACTGCATGGGCCTAGAGGGACTTTGGATGGCTGTACTAGGGACTATACAGGCCAAGAGGGACACCTGGAACCCTGTCCTCGAAACTGCACGGGCATAGAGGGACCTTGGATGGCTGTACTCGGGACTGCACGGGCTGAGGGGGACACCTGGAACACTGTACTCAGGACTGCACGGGTCTAGAGGGATGCCTGGAACGCTGTCCTCGGGCCTCCACGAACCAAGAGGGATTCCTGGAACGCTGTCCTCGGGACTGCACGGGCCTAGAGGGACATTGGATGGCTGTCCTCAGGACTGCACGGGCCTAGAGGGACGCCTGGAACGCTGTTCCCCGGAATGCACTGGCCTAGAGAAACATTGGATGGCTGTTCTCCGGACTGCACGGGCCTAGAGGGACTCCTGGAACGCTGTCCTCGGGACTACACGGGCCTAGAGGGACATTGGATGGCTGTCCTCTGGACTGCACGGGCTGAAAGGGACACCTGGAACGCTGTTCTCGGGACTGCAGTGGCCTAGAGAAACATTGGATGGCTGTGCTCAGGACTGCACGGGCCAAGAGGGACGCCTGGAACGCTGTCCTCGGGACTGCACGGGCCGAGAGGGACATTGGATGGCTGTCCTCGAGACTGCACGGGTCGAGAGGGATGTTGGATGGCTGTCCTCAGGACTGCATGGGCCAAGAGGGACTTTGGATAGCTGTACTCAGGACTGCACGGGCCGAGAGGGACATTGGATGGCTGTCCTCGGGAATGCACGGGCCAAGAGGGACATTGCATGTCTGTCCTCGGGACTGCACGGGCCAAGAGGGACATTTGATGGCTGTCCTCGGGACTACATAGGCCAAGAGGGACATTGGATGGCTGTCCTCGTGACTGCACGGGCCAAGAGGGACATTGGATGGCTGTCCTTGGGACTGCACAGGCCTAGAGGGACGCCTGGAACGCAGTTCTCGGGACTGCACTGGCCTAGAGATACATTGGATGGCTGTCCACAGGACTGCACGGGCCTAGAGGGACACCTGGAACGCTGTCCTCGGGCCTGCACGGGCCTAGAGGGACATTGGATGGCTGTCCTCAGGACTGCACGGGCCTAGAGGGATGCCTGGAACGCTGTTCTCCGGACTACACGGGCCTAGAGGGACTCCTGGAACGCTGTCCTCGGGACTGCACGGGCCGAGAGGGACATTGGATGGCTGTCTTCAGGACTGCACGGGCCGAGTGGGACATTGGATGGCTGTCCTCAGGAGTGCACTGGCCAAGAAGGACTCCTGGAACGCTGTCCTCGGGCCTGCACGAACCAAGAGGGTCTCCTGGAATGCTGTTCTCCGGACTGCACGGGCCTAGAGGGACTCCTGGAACGCTGTCCTCGGGCCTCCACGAACCAAAAGGGACTCCTGGAATGCTGTTCTCCGGACTGCACGGGCCAAGAGGGACGCCTGGAATGCTGTCTTAGGGACTGCACGGGCCAAGAGGGACCTTGGATGGCTATCCTTGGGACTGCACGGGCCAAGAGGGATGTTGGATGGCTGTCCTTGGGCCTGCACAGGCCAAGAGGGACGTTGGATGGCTGTCCTTGGGCCTGCACTGGCCAAGAGGGACGTTGGATGGCTGTCCTTGGGCCTGCACAGGCCTAGAGGGACGTTGGATGGCTGTCCTCGGGACTGCACGGGCCGAGTGGGATATTGGATGGCTGTCCTCAGGACTGCACTGGTCTAGAGGGATGCCTGGAATGCTGTCCTCCTGCCTCCAAGAACCAAGAGGGATTCCTGGAACGCTGTCCTTGGGACTGCACGGGCCTAGAGGGACATTGGATGGCTGTCCTCAGGACTGCACGGGCCTAGAGGGACGCCTGGAACGCTGTTCTCCGGAGAGCACTGGCCTAGAGAAACATTGGATGGCTGTTCTCCGGACTGCACGGGCCTAGAGGGACTCCTGGAACGCTGTCCTCGGGACTACACGGGCCTAGAGGGACATTGGATGGCTGTCCTCTGGACTGCACGGGCTGAGGGGGACACCTGGAACGCTGTTCTTGGGACTGCACTGGCCGAGAGAAACATTGGATGGCTGTGCTCAGGACTGCACGGGCCAAGAGGGACGCCTGGAACGCTGTCCTCAGGACTGCACTGGCCGAGAGGGACATTGGATGGCTGTCCTCAAGACTGCACGGGTCGAGAGGGATGTTGGATGGCTGTCCTCAGGACTGCATGGGCAAAGAGGGACTTCGGATGGCTGTGCTCAGGACTGCACGGGCCGAGAGGGACATTGGATGGCTGTCCTCGGGAATGCACGGGCCAAGAGGGACATTTGATGTCTGTCCTCGGGACTGCACGGGCCAAGAGGGACATTGGAAGGCTGTCCTCGGGACTGCACGGGCCAAGTGGGACATTGGATGGCTGTCCTTGGGACTGCACAGGCCTACAGGGATGCCTGGAACGCAGTTCTCGGGACTGCACTGGCCTAGAGATACATTGGATGGCTGTCCACAGGACTGCACGGGCCTAGAGGGACACCTGGAACGCTGTCTTCGGGCCTGCACGGGCCTAGAGGGACATTGGATGGCTGTCCTCAGGACTGCACGGGCCTAGAGGGACACCTGGAACGCTGTTCTCCGGACTACACGGGCCTAGAGGGACTCCTGGAACGCTGTCCTCGGGACTGCACGGGCCGAGAGGGACATTGGATGGCTGTCCTCAGGACTGCACGGGCCGAGTGGGACATTGGATGGCTGTCCTCAGGACTGCACTGGCCAAGAAGGACGCCTGGAACGCTGTCCTCGGGCCTGCACGAACTAAGAGGGTCTCCTGGAATGCTGTTCTCCGGACTGCACGGGCCTAGAGGGACTCCTGGAACGCTGTCCTCGGGCCTCCACGAACCAAAAGGGACTCCTGGAACGCTGTCCTCGGGACAGCACAGGCCTAGAGGGACATTGGATGGCTGTCCTCAGGACTGCACGGGCCAAGAGGGACCTTGGATGGCTATCCTTGGGACTGCACGGGCCAAGAGGGACGTTGGATGGCTGTCCTTGGGACTGCACGGGCCAAGAGGGACGTTGGATGGCTGTCCTTGGGACTGCCCGGGCCAAGAGGGACATTGGATGGCTGTCCTCGGGAATGCACGGATCTAGAGGGACGCCTGGAACGCTGTCCTCGGGACTGCACTGGCCTAGAGATACATTGGATGGCTGTCCTCAGGACTGCACGGGCCTAGAGGGACGCCTGGAACGCTGTCCTCCGGCCTGCACGGACCTAGAGGGACATGGATGGCTGTCCTCAGGACTGCACGGGCCTAGAGGGACGCCTGGAACGCTGTCCTCAGGACTGCACGGGCCTAGAGTGATGTGGGATGGCTGTCCCCGGGACTGCACTGGCCAAGAGGGACACCTGTTATGCTGTCCTGTGGACTGCACGAGCCCAGAGGGACTCCTGGAACGCTGTCCTCCGGACTGCACGGGCCGAGAGGGACATTGGATGGCTGTCCTCAGGACTGCATGGGCCGAGAGGGACTTTGGATGGCTGTACTCTGGACTGTACAGGCCAAGAGGGACACCTGGAACGCTGTCCTCGAAACTGCACGGGCCAAGAGGGACCTTGGATGGCTGTACTCGGGACTGCACGGAAAAGAGGGACGTTGGATGGCTGTCCTCGGGATGGCACGGGCCAAGAGGGACATTGGATGGCTGTCCTCGGGACCTCACAGACCTAGAGGGACGCCTGGAACCCTGTTCTCGGGACTGCACTGGCCTAGAGATACATTGGATGGCTGTCCTCAGGACTGCACAGGCTTAGAGGGACGCCTGGAACGCTGTCCTCGGGTCTGCACGGGCCTAGAGGGACATTGGATGGCTGTCCTCAGGACTGCACGGGCCTAGAGGGACGCCTGGAACGCTGTCCTCGGGCCTGCACGGGCCTAGAGGGACATTGGATGGCTGTCCTCGGGACTGCACGGGCCGAGTGGGACATTGGATGGCTGTCCTCAGAACTGCACTGGCCAAGAAGGACTCCTGGAACGCTGTCCTCGGGCCTGCACGAACTAAGAGGGTCTCCTGGAATGCTGTTCTCCGGACTGCACTGGCCTAGAGGCACTCCTGGAACGCTGTCCTTGGGACTGCACTGGCTTAAAGGGACGTTGGATGGCTGTCCTCGGGACTGCAGGGGATAAGAGGGACTCTTGTACGCTGTCCTCATGACTACATGGGCCAAGAGGGACATTGGATGGCTGTCCTCGTGACTGCACGGATTGAGAAGGACGCATGGAACGCTGTTCTCCGGACTGCTCTGGCCTAGAGATACATTGGATGGCTGTCCTCAGGACTTCACGGGCCTAGAGGGACGCCTGGACTGCTGTCCTTGGGCCTCCACGAACCAAGAGGGATTCCTGGAACGCTGTCCTCGGGACTGCACGGGCCTAGAGGGACATTGGATGGCTGTCCTCAGGACTGCACGGGCCTAGAGGGACGCCTGGAACACTGTTCTCCGGACTGCACGGGCCTAGAGGGACTCCTGGAACGCTGTCCTCGGGACGGCACGGGACTAGAGGGACATTGGATGGCTGTCCTCGGGACTGCACGGGCCAAGAGGGACGCCTGGAACGCTGTTGTCCTGACTACCTGGGCCTAGAGGAACGCCTGGAACGCTATCCTTGGGACTGCACGGGCAGAGAGGGACATTGGATGGCTGTCCTCCGGACTGCACGGGCCGAGAGGGACGTTGGATGGCTGTCCTCAGGAATGCACGGGCCAAGAGGGACTTTGGATGGCTGTACTTGGGACAGCACGGGCCAAGAGGGACGCCTGGAATGCTGTCCTAGGGACTGCACGGGCCAAGAGGGACGTTGGATGGCTGTCCTTGGGCCTGCACAGGCCTAGAGGGACGTTGGATGGCTGTCGTCGGGAATGCACGGGCAAAGAGGGACATTGGATGGCTGTCCTCAGGACTGCACAGGACAAAAGTTACATTGGATGGCTGTCCTCGGGACTGCAGGGGCCAAGAGGGACATTGGAAGGCTGTCCTCGGGACTGCACGGGCCAAGAGGGACATTGGATGGCTGTCCTCGGGACTGCACGGGTCTAGAGGGACGCCTGGAACGCTGTCCTTGGGACTGCACTGGCCTAAAGATACATTGGATGGCTGTCCTCAGGACTGCACTGGCCAAGAAGGACTCCTGGAACGCTGTCCTCGGGCCTGCATGAACCAAGAGGGTCTCCTGGAATGCTGTTCTCCGGACTGCACCGGTCTAGAGGGACTCCTGGAACGCTGTCCTTGGGACTGCACTGGCTTAAAGGGACATTGGATGGCTGTCCTCAGGACTGCAGGGACCAAGAGGGATGCCTGGAACGCTGTCCTCGGGACTTCACGGGCCGAGAGGGATATTGGATGGCAGTCTTCAGGCCTGCACGGGCCTAGAGAGACTCCTGGAACGCTGTCCTCGGGACTGCACGGGCCGAGAGGGACTCCTGGAACACTGTCCTTGGGCCTGCACGAACCAAGAGGGACACCTGGAACGCTGTCCTCGGGACTGCACAAACCAAGAGGGACACCTGGAACGCTGTTCTCCGGACTGCACGGGCCAAGAAGGATGCTGGATGGATGTCCTCGGGACTGCACGGGCCGAGAGGGACCCCTGGAACGCTGTCCTCGGGACTGCACCGGCCTAGAGGGATGTGGGATGGCTGTCCTCGGGACTGAACGGGCCTAGAGGGACTCCTGGAACGCTGTCCTTGGAACTGCACTGGCCTAGAGGAACATTGGATGGCTGTCCTCAGAACTGCATGGGCCAAGAGGGACATTGGATGGCAGTCTTCAGGCCTGCACAGGCAGAGAGGGAATCCTGTAATACTGTCCTTGGGCCTGAATGAACCAAGAGGGACACCTGGAACGCTGACCTCTGGACTGCACGGACCTAGAGGGACACCTGGAACGCTGTCCTCGGGACTGCACAAACCAAGAGGGACACCTGGAACGCTGTTCTCCGGACTGCACGGGCCAAGAAGGATGCTGGATGGATGTCCTCGGGACTGCACGGGCCGAGAGGGACCCCTGGAACGCTGTCCTCGGGACTGCACGGGCCTAGAGGGATGTGGGATGGCTGTCCTCGGGACTGCACTGGAGAAGAGGGACACCTGGAACGCTGTCCTTGGACTGCACGAGCCCAGAGGGACTCCTGGAATGGTGTCCTCGGGACTGCATGGGCTGAAGGGAAGGCCTGGAACACTGTCCTCGGGACTGCCCGGGCCGAGAGGGACATTGGATGGCTGTCCTCAGGACTGCATGGGCCTAGAGGGACTTTGGATGGCTGTACTAGGGACTATACAGGCCAAGAGGGACACCTGGAACCCTGTCCTCGAAACTGCACGGGCATAGAGGGACCTTGGATGGCTGTACTCGGGACTGCACGGGCTGAGGGGGACACCTGGAACGCTGTACTCAGGACTGCACGGGTCTAGAGGGATGCCTGGAACGCTGTCCTCGGGCCTCCACGAACCAAGAGGGATTCCTGGAACGCTGTCCTCGGGACTGCACGGGCCTAGAGGGACATTGGATGGCTGTCCTCAGGACTGCACGGGCCTAGAGGGACGCCTGGAACGCTGTTCCCCGGAATGCACTGGCCTAGAGAAACATTGGATGGCTGTTCTCCGGACTGCACGGGCCTAGAGGGACTCCTGGAACGCTGTCCTCGGGACTACACGGGCCTAGAGGGACATTGGATGGCTGTCCTCTGGACTGCACGGGCTGAAAGGGACACCTGGAACGCTGTTCTCGGGACTGCAGTGGCCTAGAGAAACATTGGATGGCTGTGCTCAGGACTGCACGGGCCAAGAGGGACGCCTGGAACGCTGTCCTCAGGACTGCACTGGCCGAGAGGGACATTGGATGGCTGTCCTCAAGACTGCACGGGTCGAGAGGGATGTTGGATGGCTGTCCTCAGGACTGCATGGGCAAAGAGGGACTTCGGATGGCTGTGCTCAGGACTGCACGGGCCGAGAGGGACATTGGATGGCTGTCCTCGGGAATGCACGGGCCAAGAGGGACATTTGATGTCTGTCCTCGGGACTGCACGGGCCAAGAGGGACATTGGAAGGCTGTCCTCGGGACTGCACGGGCCAAGAGGGACATTGGATGGCTGTCCTTGGGACTGCACAGGCCTACAGGGACGCCTGGAACGCAGTTCTCGGGACTGCACTGGCCTAGAGATACATTGGATGGCTGTCCACAGGACTGCACGGGCCTAGAGGGACACCTGGAACGCTGTCTTCGGGCCTGCACGGGCCTAGAGGGACAGTGGATGGCTGTCCTCAGGACTGCACGGGCCTAGAGGGACACCTGGAACGCTGTTCTCCGGACTACACGGGCCTAGAGGGACTCCTGGAACGCTGTCCTCGGGACTGCACGGGCCGAGAGGGACATTGGATGGCTGTCCTCAGGACTGCACGGGCCGAGTGGGACATTGGATGGCTGTCCTCAGGACTGCACTGGCCAAGAAGGACGCCTGGAACGCTGTCCTCGGGCCTGCACGAACTAAGAGGGTCTCCTGGAATGCTGTTCTCCGGACTGCACGGGCCTAGAGGGACTCCTGGAACGCTGTCCTCGGGCCTCCACGAACCAAAAGGGACTCCTGGAACGCTGTCCTCGGGACAGCACAGGCCTAGAGGGACATTGGATGGCTGTCCTCAGGACTGCACGGGCCAAGAGGGACCTTGGATGGCTATCCTTGGGACTGCACGGGCCAAGAGGGACGTTGGATGGCTGTCCTTGGGACTGCACGGGCCAAGAGGGACGTTGGATGGCTGTCCTTGGGACTGCCCGGGCCAAGAGGGACATTGGATGGCTGTCCTCGGGAATGCACGGATCTAGAGGGACGCCTGGAACGCTGTCCTCGGGACTGCACTGGCCTAGAGATACATTGGATGGCTGTCCTCAGGACTGCACGGGCCTAGAGGGACGCCTGGAACGCTGTCCTCCGGCCTGCACGGACCTAGAGGGACATGGATGGCTGTCCTCAGGACTGCACGGGCCTAGAGGGACGCCTGGAACGCTGTCCTCAGGACTGCACGGGCCTAGAGGGATGTGGGATGGCTGTCCCCGGGACTGCACTGGCCAAGAGGGACACCTGTTATGCTGTCCTGTGGACTGCACGAGCCCAGAGGGACTCCTGGAACGCTGTCCTCCGGACTGCACGGGCCGAGAGGGACATTGGATGGCTGTCCTCAGGACTGCATGGGCCGAGAGGGACTTTGGATGGCTGTACTCTGGACTGTACAGGCCAAGAGGGACACCTGGAACGCTGTCCTCGAAACTGCACGGGCCAAGAGGGAACTTGGATGGCTGTACTCGGGACTGCACGGAAAAGAGGGACGTTGGATGGCTGTCCTCGGGATGGCACGGGCCAAGAGGGACATTGGATGGCTGTCCTCGGGACCTCACAGACCTAGAGGGACGCCTGGAACCCTGTTCTCGGGACTGCACTGGCCTAGAGATACATTGGATGGCTGTCCTCAGGACTGCACAGGCTTAGAGGGACGCCTGGAACGCTGTCCTCGGGTCTGCCCGGGCCTAGAGGGACATTGGATGGCTGTCCTCAGGACTGCACGGGCCTAGAGGGACGCCTGGAACGCTGTCCTCGGGCCTGCACGGGCCTAGAGGGACATTGGATGGCTGTCCTCGGGACTGCACGGGCCGAGTGGGACATTGGATGGCTGTCCTCAGAATTGCACTGGCCAAGAAGGACTCCTGGAACGCTGTCCTCGGGCCTGCACGAACTAAGAGGGTCTCCTGGAATGCTGTTCTCCGGACTGCACTGGCCTAGAGGCACTCCTGGAACGCTGTCCTTGGGACTGCACTGGCTTAAAGGGACGTTGGATGGCTGTCCTCGGGACTGCAGGGGATAAGAGGGACTCTTGTATGCTGTCCTCATGACTACATGGGCCAAGAGGGACATTGGATGGCTGTCCTCGTGACTGCACGGATTGAGAAGGACGCATGGAACGCTGTTCTCCGGACTGCTCTGGCCTAGAGATACATTGGATGGCTGTCCTCAGGACTTCACGGGCCTAGAGGGACGCCTGGACTGCTGTCCTTGGGCCTCCACGAACCAAGAGGGATTCCTGGAACGCTGTCCTCGGGACTGCACGGGCCTAGAGGGACATTGGATGGCTGTCCTCAGGACTGCACGGGCCTAGAGGGACGCCTGGAACACTGTTCTCCGGACTGCACGGGCCTAGAGGGACTCCTGGAACGCTGTCCTCGGGACGGCACGGGACTAGAGGGACATTGGATGGCTGTCCTCGGGACTGCACGGGCCAAGAGGTATATTGGATGGCTGTCCTCGGGACTGCACGGGCCAAGAGGGACATTGGATGGCTTTCCTCGGGACTGCACGGGCTGAGGGAGACGCCTGGAACGCTGTTATCAGGACTGCACTGACCTAGAGAAACATTGGATGGCTGTCCTCAGGACTGCACGGGCCAAGAGGGACGCCTGGAACGCTGTTGTCCTGAATACCTGGGCCTAGAGGAACGCCTGGAACGCTATCCTTGGGACTGCACGGGCAGAGAGGGACATTGGATGGCTGTCCTCCGGACTGCACGGGCCGAGAGGGACGTTGGATGGCTGTCCTCAGGAATGCACGGGCCAAGAGGGACTTTGGATGGCTGTACTTGGGACAGCACGGGCCAAGAGGGACGCCTGGAATGCTGTCCTAGGGACTGCACTGGCCAAGAGGGACCTTGGATGGCTATCCTTGGGACTGCACGGGCCAAGAGGGACGTTGGATGGCTGTCCTTGGGCCTGCACAGGCCTAGAGGGACGTTGGATGGCTGTCGTCGGGAATGCACGGGCAAAGAGGGACATTGGATGGCTGTCCTCAGGACTGCACAGGACAAAAGTTACATTGGATGGCTGTCCTCGGGACTGCAGGGGCCAAGAGGGACATTGGAAGGCTGTCCTCGGGACTGCACGGGCCAAGAGGGACATTGGATGGCTGTCCTCGGGACTGCACGGGTCTAGAGGGACGCCTGGAACGCTGTCCTTGGGACTGCACTGGCCTAAAGATACATTGGATGGCTGTCCTCAGGACTGCACTGGCCAAGAAGGACTCCTGGAACGCTGTCCTCGGGCCTGCATGAACCAAGAGGGTCTCCTGGAATGCTGTTCTCCGGACTGCACCGGTCTAGAGGGACTCCTGGAACGCTGTCCTTGGGACTGCACTGGCTTAAAGGGACATTGGATGGCTGTCCTCAGGACTGCAGGGACCAAGAGGGATGCCTGGAACGCTGTCCTCGGGACTTCACGGGCCGAGAGGGATATTGGATGGCAGTCTTCAGGCCTGCACGGGCCTAGAGGGACTCCTGGAACGCTGTCCTCGGGACTGCACGGGCCGAGAGGGACTCCGGGAACACTGTCCTTGGGCCTGCACGAACCAAGAGGGACACCTGGAACGCTGTCCTCGGGACTGCACAAACCAAGAGGGACACCTGGAACGCTGTTCTCCGGACTGCACGGGCCAAGAAGGATGCTGGATGGATGTCCTCGGGACTGCACGGGCCGAGAGGGACCCCTGGAACGCTGTCCTCGGGACTGCACCGGCCTAGAGGGATGTGGGATGGCTGTCCTCGGGACTGCACGGGCCTAGAGGGACTCCTGGAACGCTGTCCTTGGAACTGCACTGGCCTAGAGGAACATTGGATGGCTGTCCTCAGAACTGCATGGGCCAAGAGGGACATTGGATGGCAGTCTTCAGGCCTGCACAGGCAGAGAGGGAATCCTGTAATACTGTCCTTGGGCCTGAATGAACCAAGAGGGACACCTGGAACGCTGACCTCTGGACTGCACGGACCTAGAGGGACACCTGGAACGCTGTCCTCGGGACTGCACAAACCAAGAGGGACACCTGGAACGCTGTTCTCCGGACTGCACGGGCCAAGAAGGATGCTGGATGGATGTCCTCGGGACTGCACGGGCCGAGAGGGACCCCTGGAACGCTGTCCTCGGGACTGCACGGGCCTAGAGGGATGTGGGATGGCTGTCCTCGGGACTGCACTGGAGAAGAGGGACACCTGGAACGCTGTCCTGTGGACTGCACGAGCCCAGAGGGACTCCTGGAATGGTGTCCTCGGGACTGCATGGGCTGAAGGGAAGGCCTGGAACACTGTCCTCGGGACTGCCCGGGCCGAGAGGGACATTGGATGGCTGTCCTCAGGACTGCATGGGCCTAGAGGGACTTTGGATGGCTGTACTAGGGACTATACAGGCCAAGAGGGACACCTGGAACCCTGTCCTCGAAACTGCACGGGCATAGAGGGACCTTGGATGGCTGTACTCGGGACTGCACGGGCTGAGGGGGACACCTGGAACGCTGTACTCAGGACTGCACGGGTCTAGAGGGATGCCTGGAACGCTGTCCTCGGGCCTCCACGAACCAAGAGGGATTCCTGGAACGCTGTCCTCGGGACTGCACGGGCCTAGAGGGACATTGGATGGCTGTCCTCAGGACTGCACGGGCCTAGAGGGACGCCTGGAACGCTGTTCCCCGGAATGCACTGGCCTAGAGAAACATTGGATGGCTGTTCTCCGGACTGCACGGGCCTAGAGGGACTCCTGGAACGCTGTCCTCGGGACTACACGGGCCTAGAGGGACATTGGATGGCTGTCCTCTGGACTGCACGGGCTGAAAGGGACACCTGGAACGCTGTTCTCGGGACTGCAGTGGCCTAGAGAAACATTGGATGGCTGTGCTCAGGACTGCACGGGCCAAGAGGGACGCCTGGAACGCTGTCCTCGGGACTGCACGGGCCGAGAGGGACATTGGATGGCTGTCCTCGAGACTGCACGGGCCGAGAGGGACATTGGATGGCTGTCCTCGGGAATGCACGGGCCAAGAGGGACATTGCATGTCTGTCCTCGGGACTGCACGGGCCAAGAGGGACATTTGATGGCTGTCCTCGGGACTACATAGGCCAAGAGGGACATTGGATGGCTGTCCTCGTGACTGCACGGGCCAAGAGGGACATTGGATGGCTGTCCTTGGGACTGCACAGGCCTAGAGGGACGCCTGGAACGCAGTTCTCGGGACTGCACTGGCCTAGAGATACATTGGATGGCTGTCCACAGGACTGCACGGGCCTAGAGGGACACCTGGAACGTGTCCTCGGGCCTGCACGGGCCTAGAGGGACATTGGATGGCTGTCCTCAGGACTGCACGGGCCTAGAGGGATGCCTGGAACGCTGTTCTCCGGACTACACGGGCCTAGAGGGACTCCTGGAACGCTGTCCTCGGGACTGCACGGGCCGAGAGGGACATTGGATGGCTGTCTTCAGGACTGCACGGGCCGAGTGGGACATTATGGCTGTCCTCAGGAGTGCACTGGCCAAGAAGGACTCCTGGAACGCTGTCCTCGGGCCTGCACGAACCAAGAGGGTCTCCTGGAATGCTGTTCTCCGGACTGCACGGGCCTAGAGGGACTCCTGGAACGCTGTCCTCGGGCCTCCACGAACCAAAAGGGACTCCTGGAACGCTGTCCTCGGGACAGCACAGGCCTAAAGGGACATTGGATGGCTGTCCTCAGGACTGCACGGGCCAAGAGGGACCTTGGATGGGTATCCTTGGGACTGCACGGGCCAAGAGGGACATTGGATGGCTGTCCTTGGGACTGCACGGACCAAGAGGGACATTGGATGGCTGTCCTCGGGAATGCACGGGTCTAGAGGGACACCAGGAACGCTGTCCTCGGGACTGCACTGATCTAGAGATACATTGGATGGCTGTCCTCAGGACTGCATGGGCCTAGAGGGACGCCTGGAACACTGTCCTCCGGCCTGCACGGGCCTAGAGGGACATTGAAGGCTGTCCTCAGGACTGCACGGGCCTAGAGGGACGCCTGGAACGCTGTCCTCGGGCCTGCACGGGCCGAGAGGGACAGTGGATGGCTGTACTCGGGATGCACGAGCCGAGTGGTACATTGGATGGCTGTCCTCAGGACTGCACTGGCCAAGAAGGACGCCTGGAACGCTGTCCTCGGGACTGCACGGGCCTAGAGGGATGTGGGATGGCTGTCCCCAGGACTGCACTGGCCAAGAGGGACACCTGTTATGCTGTCCTGTGGACTGCACGAGCCCAGAGGGACTCCTGGAACGCTGTCCTCGGGACTGCACGGGCCGAGAGGGACATTGGATGGCTGTCCTCAGGACTGCATGGGCCGAGAGGGACTTTGGATGGCTGTACTCTGGACTGTACAGGCCTAGAGGAACGCCTGGAACGCTGTCCTTGGGACTGCACGGGCCGAGAGGGACATTGGATGGCTGTCCTCGGGACTGCAGGGGCCGAGAGGGAAGTTGGATGGCTGTCCTCAGGAATGCACGCGCCAAGAGGGACTTTGGATGGCTGTACTTGGGACAGCACGGGCCAAGAGGGACGCCTGGAATGCTGTCCTAGGGACTGCACGGGCCAAGAGGGACCTTGGATGGCTATCCTTGGGACTGCACGGGCCAAGAGGGACGTTGGATGGCTGTCCTTGGGCCTGCACAGGCCTAGAGGGACATTGGATGGCTGTCGTCGGGAATTCACGGGCCAAGAGGGACATTGGATGGCTGTCCTCAGGACCGCACAGGACAAGAGTGACATTGGATGGCTGTCCTCGGGACTGCAGGGGCCAAGAGGGACATTGGAAGGCTGTCCTCGGGACTGCACGGGCCAAGAGGGACATTGGATGGCTGTCCTCGGGACTGCACGGGTCTAGAGGGACGCCTGGAACGCTGTCCTCGGGACTGCACTGGCCTAAAGATACATTGGATGGCTGTCCTCAGGACTGCACGGGCCTAGAGGGACGCCTGGAACGCTGTCCTTGGGCCTGCACAGGCCTAGAGGGACATTTGATGGCTGTCCTCGGGACTGCACGGGCCGAGTGGGACATTGGATGGCTGTCCTCAGGACTGCACAGGACAAAAGTTACATTGGATGGCTGTCCTCGGGACTGCAGGGGCCAAGAGGGACATTGGAAGGCTGTCCTCGGGACTGCACGGGCCAAGAGGGACATTGGATGGCTGTCCTCGGGACTGCACGGGTCTAGAGGGACGCCTGGAACGCTGTCCTTGGGACTGCACTGGCCTAAAGATACATTGGATGGCTGTCCTCAGGACTGCACTGGCCAAGAAGGACTCCTGGAACGCTGTCCTCGGGCCTGCATGAACCAAGAGGGTCTCCTGGAATGCTGTTCTCCGGACTGCACCGGTCTAGAGGGACTCCTGGAACGCTGTCCTTGGGACTGCACTGGCTTAAAGGGACATTGGATGGCTGTCCTCAGGACTGCAGGGACCAAGAGGGATGCCTGGAACGCTGTCCTCGGGACTTCACGGGCCGAGAGGGATATTGGATGGCAGTCTTCAGGCCTGCACGGGCCTAGAGGGACTCCTGGAACGCTGTCCTCGGGACTGCACGGGCCGAGAGGGACTCCGGGAACACTGTCCTTGGGCCTGCACGAACCAAGAGGGACACCTGGAACGCTGTCCTCGGGACTGCACAAACCAAGAGGGACACCTGGAACGCTGTTCTCCGGACTGCACGGGCCAAGAAGGATGCTGGATGGATGTCCTCGGGACTGCACGGGCCGAGAGGGACCCCTGGAACACTGTCCTCGGGACTGCACCGGCCTAGAGGGATGTGGGATGGCTGTCCTCGGGACTGCACGGGCCTAGAGGGACTCCTGGAACGCTGTCCTTGGAACTGCACTGGCCTAGAGGAACATTGGATGGCTGTCCTCAGAACTGCATGGGCCAAGAGGGACATTGGATGGCAGTCTTCAGGCCTGCACAGGCAGAGAGGGAATCCTGTAATACTGTCCTTGGGCCTGAATGAACCAAGAGGGACACCTGGAACGCTGACCTCTGGACTGCACGGACCTAGAGGGACACCTGGAACGCTGTCCTCGGGACTGCACAAACCAAGAGGGACACCTGGAACGCTGTTCTCCGGACTGCACGGGCCAAGAAGGATGCTGGATGGATGTCCTCGGGACTGCACGGGCCGAGAGGGACCCCTGGAACGCTGTCCTCGGGACTGCACGGGCCTAGAGGGATGTGGGATGGCTGTCCTCGGGACTGCACTGGAGAAGAGGGACACCTGGAACGCTGTCCTGTGGACTGCACGAGCCCAGAGGGACTCCTGGAATGGTGTCCTCGGGACTGCATGGGCTGAAGGGAAGGCCTGGAACACTGTCCTCGGGACTGCCCGGGCCGAGAGGGACATTGGATGGCTGTCCTCAGGACTGCATGGGCCTAGAGGGACTTTGGATGGCTGTACTAGGGACTATACAGGCCAAGAGGGACACCTGGAACCCTGTCCTCGAAACTGCACGGGCATAGAGGGACCTTGGATGGCTGTACTCGGGACTGCACGGGCTGAGGGGGACACCTGGAACGCTGTACTCAGGACTGCACGGGTCTAGAGGGATGCCTGGAACGCTGTCCTCGGGCCTCCACGAACCAAGAGGGATTCCTGGAACGCTGTTCTCGGGACTGCACGGGCCTAGAGGGACATTGGATGGCTGTCCTCAGGACTGCACGGGCCTAGAGGGACGCCTGGAACGCTGTTCCCCGGAATGCACTGGCCTAGAGAAACATTGGATGGCTGTTCTCCGGACTGCACGGGCCTAGAGGGACTCCTGGAACGCTGTCCTCGGGACTACACGGGCCTAGAGGGACATTGGATGGCTGTCCTCTGGACTGCACGGGCTGAAAGGGACACCTGGAACGCTGTTCTCGGGACTGCAGTGGCCTAGAGAAACATTGGATGGCTGTGCTCAGGACTGCACGGGCCAAGAGGGACGCCTGGAACGCTGTCCTCGGGACTGCACGGGCCGAGAGGGACATTGGATGGCTGTCCTCGAGACTGCACGGGTCGAGAGGGATGTTGGATGGCTGTCCTCAGGACTGCATGGGCCAAGAGGGACTTTGGATAGCTGTACTCAGGACTGCACGGGCCGAGAGGGACATTGGATGGCTGTCCTCGGGAATGCACGGGCCAAGAGGGACATTGCATGTCTGTCCTCGGGACTGCACGGGCCAAGAGGGACATTTGATGGCTGTCCTCGGGACTACATAGGCCAAGAGGGACATTGGATGGCTGTCCTCGTGACTGCACGGGCCAAGAGGGACATTGGATGGCTGTCCTTGGGACTGCACAGGCCTAGAGGGACGCCTGGAACGCAGTTCTCGGGACTGCACTGGCCTAGAGATACATTGGATGGCTGTCCACAGGACTGCACGGGCCTAGAGGGACACCTGGAACGTGTCCTCGGGCCTGCACGGGCCTAGAGGGACATTGGATGGCTGTCCTCAGGACTGCACGGGCCTAGAGGGATGCCTGGAACGCTGTTCTCCGGACTACACGGGCCTAGAGGGACTCCTGGAACGCTGTCCTCGGGACTGCACGGGCCGAGAGGGACATTGGATGGCTGTCTTCAGGACTGCACGGGCCGAGTGGGACATTGGATGGCTGTCCTCAGGAGTGCACTGGCCAAGAAGGACTCCTGGAACGCTGTCCTCGGGCCTGCACGAACCAAGAGGGTCTCCTGGAATGCTGTTCTCCGGACTGCACGGGCCTAGAGGGACTCCTGGAACGCTGTCCTCGGGCCTCCACGAACCAAAAGGGACTCCTGGAACGCTGTCCTCGGGACAGCACAGGCCTAAAGGGACATTGGATGGCTGTCCTCAGGACTGCACGGGCCAAGAGGGACCTTGGATGGGTATCCTTGGGACTGCACGGGCCAAGAGGGACGTTGGATGGCTGTCCTTGGGACTGCACGGACCAAGAGGGACATTGGATGGCTGTCCTCGGGAATGCACGGGTCTAGAGGGACGCCTGGAACGCTGTCCTCGGGACTGCACTGATCTAGAAATACATTGGATGGCTGTCCTCAGGACTGCATGGGCCTAGAGGGACGCCTGGAACACTGTCCTCCGGCCTGCACGGGCCTAGAGGGACATTGAAGGCTGTCCTCAGGACTGCACGGGCCTAGAGGGACGCCTGGAACGCTGTCCTCGGGCCTGCACGGGCCCAGAGGGACAGTGGATGGCTGTACTCGGGATGCACGAGCCGAGTGGTACATTGGATGGCTGTCCTCAGGACTGCACTGGCCAAGAAGGACGCCTGGAACGCTGTCCTCGGGACTGCACGGGCCTAGAGGGATGTGGGATGGCTGTCCCCAGGACTGCACTGGCCAAGAGGGACACCTGTTATGCTGTCCTGTGGACTGCACGAGCCCAGAGGGACTCCTGGAACGCTGTCCTCGGGACTGCACGGGCCGAGAGGGACATTGGATGGCTGTCCTCAGGACTGCATGGGCCGAGAGGGACTTTGGATGGCTGTACTCTGGACTGTACAGGCCTAGAGGAACGCCTGGAACGCTGTCCTTGGGACTGCACGGGCCGAGAGGGACATTGGATGGCTGTCCTCGGGACTGCAGGGGCCGAGAGGGAAGTTGGATGGCTGTCCTCAGGAATGCACGCGCCAAGAGGGACTTTGGATGGCTGTACTTGGGACAGCACGGGCCAAGAGGGACGCCTGGAATGCTGTCCTAGGGACTGCACGGGCCAAGAGGGACCTTGGATGGCTATCCTTGGGACTGCACGGGCCAAGAGGGACGTTGGATGGCTGTCCTTGGGCCTGCACAGGCCTAGAGGGACATTGGATGGCTGTCGTCGGGAATGCACGGGCCAAGAGGGACATTGGATGGCTGTCCTCAGGACCGCACAGGACAAGAGTGACATTGGATGGCTGTCCTCGGGACTGCAGGGGCCAAGAGGGACATTGGAAGGCTGTCCTCGGGACTGCACGGGCCAAGAGGGACATTGGATGGCTGTCCTCGGGACTGCACGGGTCTAGAGGGACGCCTGGAACGCTGTCCTCGGGACTGCACTGGCCTAAAGATACATTGGATGGCTGTCCTCAGGACTGCACGGGCCTAGAGGGACGCCTGGAACGCTGTCCTTGGGCCTGCACGGGCCTAGAGGGACATTGGATGGCTGTCCTCGGGACTGCACGGGCCGAGTGGGACATTGGATGGCTGTCCTCAGAACTGCACTGGCCAAGAAGGACTCCTGTAACGCTGTCCTCGGGCCTGCACAAACCAAGAGGGTCTCCTGGAATGCTGTTCTCCGGACTGCACTGGCCTAGAGGGACTCCTGGAACGCTGTCCTTGGGACTGCACTGGCTTAAATGGACATTGGATGGCTGTCCTCGGGACTGCACGGGCTAAGAGGGACTCCTGTACGCTGTCCTCATGACTACATGGGCCAAGAGGAACATTGGATGGCTGTCCTAGGGACTGCATGGGCCAAGAGGGACCTTGGATGGCTATCCTTGGGACTGCACGGGCAAAGATGGACGTTGGATGGCTGTCCTCGGGCCTGCACAGGCCTAGAGGGACGTTGGATGGCTGTCCTCGGGAATGCACGGGCCAAGTGTTACATTGGATGCCTGTCCTCAGGACTGCACAGGCCAAGAGGGACATTGGATGGCTGTCCTGGGGACTGCAGGGGCCAAGAGGGACATTGGAAGGCTATCCTCGGGACTGCACGGGCCAAGAGGGACATTGGATGGCTGTCCTCAGGACTGCACGGGTCTAGAGGGACGCCTGGAACGCTGTCATCAGGACTGCACTGGCCTAGAGATACATTGGATGGCTGTCCTCAGGACTGCACGGGCGTAGAGGGACGCCTGGAACGCTGTCCTCGGGCCTGCACGGGCCTAGAGGGACAGGGATGGCTGTCCTCAGGACTGCACGGGCCTAGAGGGACGCCTGGAACGCTGTCCTCGGGCCTGCACGGGCCTAGAGGGACATGGATGGCTGTCCTCAGGACTGCACGGGCCAAGAGGGACGCCTGGAACGCTGTCCTCGGGCCTGCACGGGCCTAGAGGGACAGTGGATGGCCGTCCTCGGGACTGCACGGGCCGAGTGGGACATTGGATGGCTGTCCTCAGAACTGCACTGGTCAAGAAGGACTCCTGGAACGCTGTCCTCGGGCCTGCATGAACCAAGAGGGTCTCCTGGAATGCTGTCCTTGGGACTGCACTGGCTTAAAGTGACATTGGATGGCTGTCCTCAGTACTGCAGGGACCAAGAGGGACGCCTGGAACGCTGTCCTCGGGACTTCACGGGCCGAGAGGGATATTGGATGGCAGACTTCAGGCCTGCACAGGCCGAGAGGGACTCCTGGAACACTGTCCTTGGGCCTGAATGAACCAAGAGGGACACCTGGAACGCTGTCCTCTGGACTGCACGGGCCTAGAGGGAAAGCTGGAACGCTGTCCTCGGGACTGCACGAACCAAGAGGGACGCCTGGAACTCTGTCCTCGGGCCTGCACGAACCAAGAGGGACTCCTGGAATGCTGTTCTCCGGACTGCACGAGCCAAGAGGGATGCTGGATGGCTGTCCTCTGGACTGCACGGGCCGAGAGGGACCCCTTGAACGCTGTCCTCGGGACTGCACGGGCCTAGAGGGATGTGGGATGGCTGTCCTCGGGACTGCACTGGCCAAGAGGGACACCTGGAACGCTGTCCTCGAAATTGCACGGGCCAAGAGGGACCTTGGATGGCTGTACTCGGGACTGCACGGAAAAGAGGGAAGTTGGATGGCGGTACTCGGGACTGCACGGGCCAAGAGGGACGTTGGATGGCTGTCCTCGGGATGGCACGGGCCAAGAGGGACATTGGATGGCTGTCCTCGGGACCTCACGGGCCTAGAGGGACGCCTGGAACCCTGTTCTCGGGACTGCACTGGCCTAGAGATACATTGGATGGCTGTCCTCAGGACTGCACAGGCTTAGAGGGACGCCTGGAACGCTGTCCTCGGGTCTGCACGGGCCTAGAGGGACATTGGATGGCTGTCCTCAGGACTGCAAGGGCCTAGAGGGACGCCTGGAACGCTGTCCTCGGGCCTGCACGGGCCTAGAGGGACATTGGATGGCTGTCCTCGGGACTGCACGGGCCGAGTGGGACATTGGATGGCTGTCCTCAGAACTGCACTGGCCAAGAAGGACTCCTGGAACTCTGTCCTCGGGCCTGCACGAACTAAGAGGGTCTCCTGGAATGCTGTTCTCCGGACTGCACTGGCCTAGATGCACTCCTGGAACGCTGTCCTTGGGACTGCACTGGCTTAAAGGGACATTGGATGGCTGTCCTCGTGACTGCACGGATTGAGGGGGACGCCTGGAACGCAGTTCTCCGGACTGCTCTGGCCTAGAGATACATTGGATGGCTGTCCTCAGGACTGCACGGGCCTAGAGGGACGCCTGGAACGCTGTCCTTGGTCCTCCACGAACCAAGAGGGATTCCTGGAACGCTGTCCTCGGGACTGCACGGGCCTAGAGGGATATTGGATGGCTGTCCTCAGGACTGCACGGGCCTAGAGGGACGCCTGGAACACTGTTCTCCGGACTGCACGGGCCTAGAGGGACTCCTGGAACGCTGTCCTCGGGACTACACGGACCTAGAGAGACATTGGATGGCTGTCTTCGGGACTGCACGGGCCTAGAGGGACGCCTGGAACGCTGTTCTCCGGACTGCACGGGCCTACAGGGACTCCTGGAACGCTGTCCTCGGGACGGCACGGGACTAGAGGGACATTGGATGGCTGTCCTCGGGACTGCACGGGCCAAGAGGGACATTGGATGGCTGTCCTCGGGACTGCACAGGCCAAGAGGGACATTGGATGGCTGTCCTCGGGACTGCACGGGCTGAGGGAGACGCCTGGAACGCTGTTATCAGGACTGCACTGACCTAGAGAAACATTGGATGGCTGTCCTCAGGACTGCACGGGCCAAGAGGGACGCCTGGAACGCTGTTGTCCTGACTACCCGGGCCTAGAGGAACGCCTGGAACGCTATCCTTGGGACTGCACGGGCAGAGAGGGACATTGGATGGCTGTCCTCCGGACTGCACGGGCCGAGAGGGACGTTGGATGGCTGTCCTCAGGAATGCACGGGCCAAGAGGGACTTTGGATGGCTGTACTTGGGACAGCACGGGCCAAGAGGGACGCCTGGAATGCTGTCCTAGGGACTGCACGGGCCAAGAGGGACCTTGGATGGCTATCCTTGGGACTGCACGGGCCAAGAGGGATGTTGGATGGCTGTCCTTGGGCCTGCACAGGCCAAGAGGGACGTTGGATGGCTGTCCTTGGGCCTGCACTGGCCAAGAGGGACGTTGGATGGCTGTCCTCGGGACTCCACGGGCCGAGTGGGACATTGGATGGCTGTCCTCAGGACTGCACTGGTCTAGAGGGACGCCTGGAATGCTGTCCTCCTGCCTCCACGAACCAAGAGGGATTCCTGGAACGCTGTCCTTGGGACTGCACTGGCCTATAGGGACATTGGATGGCTGTCCTCAGGACTGCACGGGCCTAGAGGGACGCCTGGAACGCTGTTCTCCGGAGAGCACTGGCCTAGAGAAACATTGGATGGCTGTTCTCCGGACTGCACGGGCCTAGAGGGACTCCTGGAACGCTGTCCTCGGGACTACACGGGCCTAGAGGGACATTGGATGGCTGTCCTCTGGACTGCACGGGCTGAGGGGGACACCTGGAACGCTGTTCTTGGGACTGCACTGGCCGAGAGAAACATTGGATGGCTGTGCTCAGGACTGCACGGGCCAAGAGGGACGCCTGGAACGCTGTCCTCAGGACTGCACTGGCCGAGAGGGACATTGGATGGCTGTCCTCAAGACTGCACGGGTCGAGAGGGATGTTGGATGGCTGTCCTCAGGACTGCATGGGCAAAGAGGGACTTCGGATGGCTGTGCTCAGGACTGCACGGGCCGAGAGGGACATTGGATGGCTGTCCTCGGGAATGCACGGGCCAAGAGGGACATTTGATGTCTGTCCTCGGGACTGCACGGGCCAAGAGGGACATTGGAAGGCTGTCCTCGGGACTGCACGGGCCAAGAGGGACATTGGATGGCTGTCCTTGGGACTGCACAGGCCTAGAGGGACGCCTGGAACGCAGTTCTCGGGACTGCACTGGCCTAGAGATACATTGGATGGCTGTCCACAGGACTGCACGGGCCTAGAGGGACACCTGGAACGCTGACTTCGGGCCTGCACGGGCCTAGAGGGACATTGGATGGCTGTCTTCAGGACTGCACGGGCCTAGAGGGACACCTGGAACGCTGTTCTCCGGACTACACGGGCCTAGAGGGACTCCTGGAACGCTGTCCTCGGGACTGCACGGGCCGAGAGGGACATTGGATGGCTGTCCTCAGGACTGCACGGGCCGAGTGGGACATTGGATGGCTGTCCTCAGGACTGCACTGGCCAAGAAGGACGCCTGGAACGCTGTCCTCGGACCTGCACGAACTAAGAGGGTCTCCTGGAATGCTGTTCTCCGGACTGCACGGGCCTAGAGGGACTCCTGGAACGCTGTCCTCGGGCCTCCACGAACCAAAAGGGACTCCTGGAACGCAGTCCTCGGGACAGCACAGGCCTAGAGGGACATTGGATGGCTGTCCTCAGGACTGCACGGGCCAAGAGGGACCTTGGATGGCTATCCTTGGGACTGCACGGGCCAAGAGGGACGTTGGATGGCTGTCCTTGGGACTGCACGGGCCAAGAGGGACGTTGGATGGCTGTCCTTGGGACTGCCCGGGCCAAGAGGGACATTGGATGGCTGTCCTCGGGAATGCACGGATCTAGAGGGACGCCTGGAACGCTGTCCTCGGGACTGCACTGGCCTAGAGATACATTGGATGGCTGTCCTCAGGACTGCACGGGCCTAGAGGGACGCCTGGAACGCTGTCCTCCGGCCTGCACGGACCTAGAGGGACATGGATGGCTGTCCTCAGGACTGCACGGGCCTAGAGGGACGCCTGGAACGCTGTCCTCAGGACTGCACGGGCCTAGAGGGATGTGGGATGGCTGTCCCCGGGACTGCACTGGCCAAGAGGGACACCTGTTATGCTGTCCTGTGGACTGCACGAGCCCAGAGGGACTCCTGGAACGCTGTCCTCCGGACTGCACGGGCCGAGAGGGACATTGGATGGCTGTCCTCAGGACTGCATGGGCCGAGAGGGACTTTGGATGGCTGTACTCTGGACTGTACAGGCCAAGAGGGACACCTGGATCGCTGTCCTCGAAACTGCACGGGCCAAGAGGGACCTTGGATGGCTGTACTCGGGACTGCACGGAAAAGAGGGAAGTTGGATGGCAGTACTCGGGACTGCACGGGCCAAGAGGGACGTTGGATGGCTGTCCTCGGGATGGCACGGGCCAAGAGGGACATTGGATGGCTGTCCTCGGGACCTCACGGGCCTAGAGGGACGCCTGGAACCCTGTTCTCGGGACTGCACTGGCCTAGAGATACATTGGATGGCTGTCCTCAGGACTGCACAGGCTTAGAGGGACGCCTGGAACGCTGTCCTCGGGTCTGCACGGGCCTAGAGGGACATTGGATGGCTGTCCTCAGGACTGCACGGGCCTAGAGGGACGCCTGGAACGCTGTCCTCGGGCCTGCACGGGCCTAGAGGGACATTGGATGGCTGTCCTCGGGACTGCACGGGCCGAGTGGGACATTGGATGGCTGTCCTCAGAACTGCACTGGCCAAGAAGGACTCCTGGAACGCTGTACTCGGGCCTGCACGAACTAAGAGGGTCTCCTGGAATGCTGTTCTCCGGACTGCACTGGCCTAGAGGCACTCCTGGAACGCTGTCCTTGGGACTGCACTGGCTTAAAGGGACGTTGGATGGCTGTCCTCGGGACTGCACGGGATAAGAGGGACTCTTGTACGCTGTCCTCATGACTACATGGGCCAAGAGGGACATTGGATGGCTGTCCTCGTGACTGCACGGATTGAGAAGGACGCATGGAACGCTGTTCTCCGGACTGCTCTGGCCTAGAGATACATTGGATGGCTGTCCTCAGGACTTCACGGGCCTAGAGGGACGCCTGGACTGCTGTCCTTGAGCCTCCACGAACCAAGAGGGATTCCTGGAACGCTGTCCTCGGGACTGCACGGGCCTAGAGGGACATTGGATGGCTGTCCTCAGGACTGCACGGGCCTAGAGGGACGCCTGGAACACTGTTCTCCGGACTGCACGGGCCTAGAGGGACTCCTGGAACGCTGTCCTCGGGACTACACGGACCTAGAGAGACATTGGATGGCTGTCTTCGGGACTGCATGGGCCTAGAGGGACGCCTGGAACGCTGTTCTCCGGACTGCACGGGCCTAGAGGGACTCCTGGAACGCTGTCCTCGGGACGGCACGGGACTAGAGGGACATTGGATGGCTGTCCTCGGGACTGCACGGGCCAAGAGGGATATTGGATGGCTGTCCTCGGGACTGCACGGGCCAAGAGGGACATTGGATGGCTGTCCTCGGGACTGCACGGGCTGAGGGAGACGCCTGGAACGCTGTTATCAGGACTGCACTGACCTAGAGAAACATTGGATGGCTGTCCTCAGGACTGCACGGGCCAAGAGGGACGCCTGGAACGCTGTTGTCCTGACTACCCGGGCCTAGAGGAACGCCTGGAACGCTATCCTTGGGACTGCACGGGCAGAGAGGGACATTGGATGGCTGTCCTCCGGACTGCACGGGCCGAGAGGGACGTTGGATGGCTGTCCTCAGGAATGCACGGGCCAAGAGGGACTTTGGATGGCTGTACTTGGGACAGCACGGGCCAAGAGGGACGCCTGGAATGCTGTCCTAGGGACTGCACGGGCCAAGAGGGACCTTGGATGGCTATCCTTGGGACTGCACGGGCCAAGAGGGACGTTGGATGGCTGTCCTTGGGCCTGCACAGGCCTAGAGGGACGTTGGATGGCTGTCGTCGGGAATGCACGGGCAAAGAGGGACATTGGATGGCTGTCCTCATGACTGCACAGGACAAAAGTTACATTGGATGGCTGTCCTCGGGACTGCAGGGGCCAAGAGGGACATTGGAAGGCTGTCCTCGGGACTGCACGGGCCAAGAGGGACATTGGATGGCTGTCCTCGGGACTGCACGGGTCTAGAGGGACGCCTGGAACGCTGTCCTTGGGACTGCACTGGCCTAAAGATACATTGGATGGCTGTCCTCAGGACTGCACTGGCCAAGAAGGACTCCTGGAACGTTGTCCTCGGGCCTGCATGAACCAAGAGGGTCTCCTGGAATGCTGTTCTCCGGACTGCACCGGCCTAGAGGGACTCCTGGAACGCTGTCCTCGGGACTGCACGGGCCGAGAGGGACTCCTGGAACACTGTCCTTGGGCCTGCACGAACCAAGAGGGACACCTGGAACGCTGTCCTCGGGACTGCACAAACCAAGAGGGACACCTGGAACGCTGTTCTCCGGACTGCACGGGCCAAGAAGGATGCTGGATGGATGTCCTCGGGACTGCACGGGCCGAGAGGGACCACTGGAACGCTGTCCTCGGGACTGCACCGGCCTAGAGGGATGTGGGATGGCTGTCCTCGGTTCTGCACGGGCCTAGAGGGACTCCTGGAACGCTGTCCTTGGAACTGCACTGGCCTAGAGGAACATTGGATGGCTGTCCTCAGAACTGCATGGGCCAAGAGGGACATTGGATGGCAGTCTTCAGGCCTGCACAGGCAGAGAGGGAATCCTGTAATACTGTCCTTGGGCCTGAATGAACCAAGAGGGACACCTGGAACGCTGACCTCTGGACTGCACGGGCCTAGAGGGACACCTGTAACGCTGTCCTCGGGACTGCACAAACCAAGAGGGACACCTGGAACGCTGTTCTCCGGACTGCACAGGCCAAGAAGGATGCTGGATGGATGTCCTCGGGACTGCACAGGCCGAGAGGGACCCCTGGAACGCTGTCCTCGGGACTGCACGGGCCTAGAGGGATGTGGGATGGCTGTCCCCGGGACTGCACTGGAGAAGTGGGACACCTGGAACGCTGTCCTGTGGACTGCACGAGCCCAGAGGGACTCCTGGAATGGTGTCCTCGGGACTGCATGGGCTGAAGGGAAGGCCTGGAACACTGTCCTCGGGACTGCCCGGGCCGAGAGGGACATTGGATGGCTGTCCTCAGGACTGCATGGGCCTAGAGGGACTTTGGATGGCTGTACTAGGGACTATACAGGCCAAGAGGGACACCTGGAACCCTGTCCTCGAAACTGCACGGGCATAGAGGGACCTTGGATGGCTGTACTCGGGACTGCACGGGCTGAGGTGGACACCTGGAACGCTGTACTCAGGACTGCACGGGTCTAGAGGGATGCCTGGAACGCTGTCCTCGGGCCTCCACGAACCAAGAGGGATTCCTGGAACACTGTCCTCGGGACTGCACGGGCCTAGAGGGACATTGGATGGCTGTCCTCAGGACTGCACGGGCCTAGAGGGACGCCTGGAACGCTGTTCTCCGGACTGCACTGGCCTAGAGAAACATTGGATGGCTGTTCTCAGGACTGCACGGGCCTAGAGGGACTCCTGGAACGCTGTCCTCGGGACTACACGGGCCTAGAGGGACATTGGATGGCTGTCCTCTGGACTGCACGGGCTGAGGGGGACACCTGGAACGCTGTTCTCGGGACTGCAGTGGCCTAGAGAAACATTGGATGGCTGTGCTCAGGACTAAACGGGCCAAGAGGGATGCCTGGAACGCTGTCCTCGGGACTGCACGGGCCGAGAGGGACATTGGATGGCTGTCCTCGAGACTGCCCGGGTCGAGAGGGATGTTGGATGGCTGTCCTCAGGACTGCATGGGCCAAGAGGGACTTTGGATAGCTGTACTCAGGACTGCACGGGCCGAGAGGGACATTGGATGGCTGTCCTCGGGAATGCACGGGCCAAGAGGGACATTGCATGTCTGTACTCGGGACTGCACGGGCCAAGAGGGACATTTGATGGCTGTCCTCGGGACTGCATAGGCCAAGAGGGACATTGGATGGCTGTCCTCGTGACTGCACGGGCCAAGAGGGACATTGGATGGCTGTCCTTGGGACTGCACAGGCCTAGAGGGACGCCTGGAACGCAGTTCTCGGGACTGCACTGGCCTAGAGATACATTGGATGGCTGTCCACAGGACTGCACGGGCCTAGAGGGACACCTGGAACGCTGTCCTCGGGCCTGCACGGGCCTAGAGGGACATTGGATGGCTGTCCTCAGGACTGCACGGGCCTAGAGGGATGCCTGGAACGCTGTTCTCCGGACTACACGGGCCTAGAGGGACTCCTGGAACGCTGTCCTCGGGACTGCACGGGCCGAGAGGGACATTGGATGGCTGTCCTCAGGACTGCACGGGCCGAGTGGGACATTGGATGGCTGTCCTCAGGAGTGCACTGGCCAAGAAGGACTCCTGGAACGCTGTCCTCGGGCCTGCACGAACCAAGAGGGTCTCCTGGAATGCTGTTCTCCGGACTGCACGGGCCTAGAGGGACTCCTGGAACGCTGTCCTCGGGCCTCCACGAACCAAAAGGGACTCCTGGAACGCTGTCCTCCGGACAGCACAGGCCTAGAGGGACATTGGATGGCTGTCCTCAGGACTGCACGGGCCAAGAGGGACCTTGGATGGGTATCCTTGGGACTGCACGGGCCAAGAGGGACGTTGGATGGCTGTCCTTGGGACTGCCCGGGCCAAGAGGGACATTGGATGGCTGTCCTCGGGAATGCACGGGTCTAGAGGGACGCCTGGAACGCTGTCCTCGGGACTGCACTGATCTAGAGATACATTGGATGGCTGTCCTCAGGACTGCATGGGCCTAGAGGGACGCCTGGAACACTGTCCTCCAGCCTGCACGGGCCTAGAGGGACATTGAAGGCTGTCCTCAGGACTGCACGGGCCTAGAGGGACGCCTGGAACGCTGTCCTCGGGCCTGCACGGGCCGAGAGGGACAGTGGATGGCTGTACTCGGGATGCACGGTCCGAGTGGTACATTGGATGGCTGTCCTCAGGACTGCACTGGCCAAGAAGGACTCCTGGAACGCTGTCCTTGGGACTGCACTGGCTTAAAGGGACATTGGATGGCTGTCCTCAGGACTGCAGGAACCAACAGGGATGCCTGGAACGCTGTCCTCGGGACTTCACGGGCCGAGAGGGATATTGGATGGCAGTCTTCAGGCCTGCACGGGCCTAGAGGGACTCCTGGAACGCTGTCCTCGGGACTGCACGGGCCGAGAGGGACTCCTGGAACACTGTCCTTGGGCCTGCACGGGCCTAGAGGGACATTGGATGGCTGTCCTCAGGACTGCACGGGCCTAGAGGGACGCCTGGAATGCTGTCCTCTGGACTGCAAGGGCCTAGAGGGACATTGGAAGGCTGTCCTGGGGACTGCACGAACCAAGAGGGACTCCTGGAATGCTGTTCTCCGGACTGCACGGGCCTAGAGGGACTCCTGGAACGCTGTCCTTGGAACTGCACTGGCCTAGAGGAACATTGGATGGCTGTCCTCCGAACTGCACGGGCCAAGAGGGATGCCTGGAATGCTGTCCTCGGGACTGCATGGGCCGAGAGGGACATTGGATGGCAGTCTTCAGGCCTGCACAGGCAGAGAGGGACTCCTGGAACACTGTCCTTGGGCCTGAATGAACCAAGAGGGACACCTGGAACGCTGTCATCTGGACTGCACGAACCAAGAGGGACGCCTGGAACTCTGTTGTCCGGACTGCATGGGCCAAGAAAGATGCTGGATGGCTGTCCTCGGGACTGCCAGGGGCCGAGAGGGACCCCTGGAACGCTGTCCTCGGGACTGCACGGGCCTAGAGGGATGTGGGATGGCTGTCCTCGGGACTGCACTGGCCGAGAGGGACCCCTGGAACGCTGTCCTCGGGACTGCACGGGCCGAGAGGGACATTGGATGGCTGTCCTCGGGACTACACGGGTCGAGAGGGACGTTGGATGGCTGTCCTCAGGACTGCATGGGCCGAGAGGGACTTTGGATGGCTGTATCGGGACTGTACAGGCCAAGAGGGACGCCTGGAAAGCTGTTCTCGAAACTGCACGGGCCAAGATAGACCTTGGATGGCTGTACTCGGGACTGCAAGGAAAAGAGGGACGTTGGATGGCTGTCCTCGGGACTGCACGGGCCAAGAGGGACGTTGGATGGCTGTCCTCGGGACTTAACCGGCCAAGAGGGACATTGGATGGCTGTCCTCGGGACTGCACGGGCCTAGAGGGATGCCTGGAACGCTGTTCTCGGGACTGCACTGGCCTAGAGATACATTGGATGGCTGTCCTCAGGACTGCACGCGCCTAGAGGGACGCCTGGAATGCTGTCCTTGGGACTGCACTGGCTTAAAGGGACATTGGATGGCTGTCCTCAGAACTGCACGGGCCAAGAGGGACATTGGATGGCTGTCCTCAGGACTGCAGGGACCAAGAGGGATGCCTGGAATGCTGTCCTCGGGACTTCACGGGCCGAGAGGGATATTGGATGGCAGTCTTCAGGCCTGCACGGGCCTACAGGGAATCCTGGAACGCTGTCCTCGGGACTGCACAGGCCGAGAGGGACTCCTGGAACACTGTCCTTGGGCCTGCACGAACCAAGAGGGACACCTGGAACGCTGTTCTCCGGACTGCACGGGCCTAGAGGGACTCCTGGAACGCTGTCCTTGGAACTGCACTGGCCTAGAGGAACATTGGATGGCTGTCCTCCGAACTGCACGGGCCAAGAGGGATGCCTGGAATGCTGTCCTCGGGACTGCATGGGCCGAGAGGGACATTGGATGGCAGTCTTCAGGCCTGCACAGGCAGAGAGGGACTCCTGGAACACTGTCCTTGGGCCTGAATGAACCAAGAGGGACACCTGGAACGCTGTCTTCTGGACTGCACGAACCAAGAGGGACGCCTGGAACGCTGTTGTCCGGACTGCACGGGCCAAGAAAGATGCTGGATGGCTGTCCTCGGGACTGCACGGGCCGAAAGGGACCCCTGGAACGCTGTCCTCGGGACTGCACGGGCCTAGAGGGATGTGGGATGGCTGTCCTCGGGACTGCACTGGCCGAGAGGGACCCCTGGAACGCTGTCCTCGGGACTGCACGGGCCGAGAGGGACATTGGATGGCTGTCCTCGGGACTACACGGGCCGAGATGGACGTTGGATGGCTGTCCTCAGGACTGCATGGGCCGAGAGGGAGTTTGGATGGCTGTATCGGGACTGTACAGGCCAAGAGGGACGCCTGGAAAGCTGTTCTCGAAACTGCACGGGCCAAGAGGGACCTTGGATGGCTGTACTCGGGACTGCAATGAAAAGAGGGACGTTGGATGGCTGTCCTCGGGACTGCACAGGCCAAGAGGGACGTTGGATGGCTGTCCTCGGGACTTAACCGGCCAAGAGGGACATTGGATGGCTGTCCTCGGGACTGCACGGGCCTAGAGGGATGCCTGAAACGCTGTTCTCGGGACTGCACTGGCCTAGAGATACATTGGATGGCTGTCCTCAGGACTGCATGGGCCTAGAGGGACTTTGGATGGCTGTACTAGGGACTATACAGGCCAAGAGGGACACCTGGAACGCTGTCCTCGAAACTGCACGGGCATAGAGGGACCTTGGATGGCTGTACTCGGGACTGCACGGGCTGAGGGGGACACCTGGAACGCTGTACTCAGGACTGCACGGGTCTAGAGGGATGCCTGGAACGCTGTCCTCGGGCCTCCACGAACCAAGAGGGATTCCTGGAACGCTGTCCTCGGGACTGCACCGGCCTAGAGGGACATTGGATGGCTGTCCTCAGGACTGCACGGGCCTAGAGGGACGCCTGGAACGCTGTTCTCCGGACTGCACTGGCCTAGAGAAACATTGGATGGCTGTTCTCCGGACTGCACGGGCCTAGAGGGACTCCTGGAAAGCTGTCCTCGGGACTACACGGGCCTAGAGGGACATTGGATGGCTGTCCTCTGGAATGCACGGGCTGAGGGGGACACCTGGAACGCTGTTCTCGGGACTGCAGTGGCCTAGAGAAACATTGGATGGCTGTGCTCAGGACTGCACGGGCCAAGAGGGACGCCTGGAATGCTGTCCTCGGGACTGCACGGGCCGAGAGGGACATTGGATGGCTGTCCTCGAGACTGCACGGGTCGAGAGGGATGTTGGATGGCTGTCCTCAGGACTGCATGGTCCAAGAGGGACTTTGGATAGCTGTACTCAGGACTGCACGGGCCGAGAGGGACATTGGATGGCTGTCCTCGGGAATGCACGGGCCAAGAGGGACATTGGATGTCTGTCCTCGGGACTGCACGGGCCAAGAGGGACATTTGATGGCTGTCCTCGGGACTGCATAGGCCAAGAGGGACATTGGATGGCTGTCCTTGGGACTGCACAGGCCTAGAGGGACGCCTGGAACGCAGTTCTCGGGACTGCACTGGCCTAGAGATACATTGGATGGCTGTCCACAGGACTGCACGGGCCTAGAGGGACACCTGGAACGCTGTCCTCGGGCCTGCACGGGCCTAGAGGGACATTGGATGGCTGTCCTCAGGACTGCACGGGCCTAGAGGGACGCCTGGAACGCTGTTCTCCGGACTACACGGGCCTAGAGGGACTCCTGGAACGCTGTCCTCGGGACGGCACGGGCCGAGAGGGACATTGGATGGCTGTCCTCAGGACTGCACGGGCCGAGTGGGACATTGGATGGCTGTCCTCAGGAGTGCACTGGCCAAGAAGGACTCCTGGAACGCTGTCCTCGGGCCTGCACGAACCGAGAGGGTCTCCTGGAATGCTGTTCTCCGGACTGCACGGGCCTAGAGGGACTCCTGGAACGCTGTCCTCGGGCCTCCACGAACCAAAAGGGACTCCTGGAACGCTGTCCTCGGGACAGCACAGGCCTAGAGGGACATTGGATGGCTGTCCTCAGGACTGCACGGGCCAAGAGGGACCTTGGATGGGTATCCTTGGGACTGCACGGGCCAAGAGGGACGTTGGATGGCTGTCCTTGGGACTACCCGGGCCAAGAGGGACATTGGATGGCTGTCCTCGGGAATGCACGGGTCTAGAGGGACGCCTGGAACGCTGTCCTCGGGACTGCACTGATCTAGAGATACATTGGATGGCTGTCCTCAGGACTGCATGGGCATAGAGGGACGCCTGGAACACTGTCCTCCGGCCTGCACGGGCCTAGAGGGACATGGAAGGCTGTCCTCAGGACTGCACGGGCCTAGAGGGATGCCTGGAACGCTGTCCTCGGGCCTGCACGGGCCGAGAGGGACAGTGGATGGCTGTACTTGGGATGCACGGGCCGAGTGGTACATTGGATGGCTGTCCTCAGGACTGCACTGGCCAAGAAGGACTCCTGGAACGCTGTCCTTGGGTCTGCACTGGCTTAAAGGGACATTGGATGGCTGTCCTCAGGACTGCAGGGACCAACAGGGATGCCTGGAACGCTGTCCTCGGGACTTCACGGGCCGAGAAGGATATTGGATGGCAGTCTTCAGGCCTGCACGTGCATAGAGGGACTCCTGGAACGCTGTCCTCGGGACTGCACGGGCCGAGAGGGACTCCTGGAACACTGTCCTTGGGCCTGCACGAACCAAGAGGGACACCTGGAACGCTGTTCTCCGGACTGCACGGGCCTAGAGGGACTCCTGGAACGCTGTCCTTGGGACTGCACTGGTTTAAAGGGACATTCGATGGCTGTCCTTAGGACTGCAGGGACCAAGAGGGACGCCTGGAGCGCTGTCCTTGGAACTGCACTGGCCTAGAGGAACATTGGATGGCTGTCCTCAGAACTGCACTGGCCAAGAGGGACGCCTGGAATGCTGTCCTCGGGACTGCATGGGCCGAGAGGGACATTGGATGGCAGTCTTCAGGCCTGCACAGGCAGAGAGGGACTCCTGGAACACTGTCCTTGGGCCTGAATGAACCAAGAGGGACACCTGGAACGCTGTCTTCTGGACTGCACGAACCAAGAGGGACGCCTGGAACGCTGTTGTCCGGACTGCACGGGCCAAGAAAGATGCTGGATGGCTGTCCTCGGGACTGCACGGGCCGAAAGGGACCCCTGGAACGCTGTCCTCGGGACTGCACGGGCCTAGAGGGATGTGGGATGGCTGTCCTCGGGACTGCACTGGCCGAGAGGGACACCTGGAACGCTGTCCTCTGGACTGCACGGGCCGAGAAGGACTCCTGGAACGAAGTCCTCGGGACTGCACGGGATGAGGGGGACCCTTGGAACGCTGTCCTCGGGACTGCATGGGCCAAGAGGGACATTGGATGGCTGTCCTCCGAACTGCACGGGCCAAGAGGGATGCCTGGAATGCTGTCCTCGGGACTGCATGGGCCGAGAGGGACATTGGATGGCAGTCTTCAGGCCTGCACAGGCAGAGAGGGACTCCTGGAACACTGTCCTTGGGCCTGAATGAACCAAGAGGGACACCTGGAACGCTGTCCTCTGGACTGCACGAACCAAGAGGGACGCCTGGAACGCTGTTGTCCGGACTGCACAGGCCAAGAAAGATGCTGGATGGCTGTCCTCGGGACTGCACGGGCCGAGAGGGACCCCTGGAACGCTGTCCTCGGGACTGCACGGGCCTAGAGGGATGTGGGATGGCTGTCCTCGGGACTGCACTGGCCGAGAGGGATCCCTGGAACGCTGTCCTCGGGACTGCATGGGCCGAGAGGGACATTGGATGGCTGTCCTCGGGACTACACGGGCCGAGAGGGACGTTGGATGGCTGTCCTCAGGACTGCATGGGCCGAGAGGGACTTTGGATGGCTGTATCGGGACTGTACAGGCCAAGAGGGACGCCTGGAAAGCTGTTCTCGAAACTGCACGGGCCAAGAGGGACCTTGGATGGCTGTACTCGGGACTGCAATGAAAAGAGGGACGTTGGATGGCTGTCCTCGGGACTGCTCGGGCCAAGAGGGACGTTGGATGGCTGTCCTCGGGACTGCACAGGCCAAGAGGGACGTTGGATGGCTGTCCTCGGGACTTAACCGGCCAAGAGGGACATTGGATGGCTGTCCTCGGGACTGCACGGGCCTAGAGGGATGCCTGGAACGCTGTTCTCGGGACTGCACTGGCCTAGAGATACATTGGATGGCTGTCCTCAGGACTGCACGGGCCTAGAGGGACGCCTGGAATGCTGTCCTTGGGACAGCACTGGCTTATAGGGACATTGGATGGCTGTCCTCAGAACTGCACGGGACAAGAGGGACATTGGATGGCTGTCCTCAGGACTGCAGGGACCAAGAGGGATGCCTGGAACGCAGTCCTCGGGACTTCACGGGCCGAGAGGGATATTGGATGGCAGTCTTCAGGCCTGCACGGGCCTACAGGGAATCCTGGAACGCTGTCCTCGGGACTGCACAGGCCGTGAGGGACTCCTGGAACACTGTCCTTGGGCCTGCACGAACCAAGAGGGACACCTGGAACGCTGTTCTCCGGACTGCACGGGCCTAGAGGGACTCCTGGAACGCTGTCCTTGGAACTGCACTGGCCTAGAGGAACATTGGATGGCTGTCCTCAGAACTGCACGGGCCAAGAGGGACATTGGATGGCAGTCTTCAGGCCTGCACAGGCAGAGAGGGAATCCTGTAATACTGTCCTTGGGCCTGAATGAACCAAGAGGGACACCTGGAACGCTGACCTCTGGACTACACGGGCCTAGAGGGACACCTGGAACACTGTCCTCGGGACTGCACAAACCAAGAGGGACGCCTGGAACGCTGTTCTCCGGAATGCACGGGCCAAGAAGGATGCTGGATGGATGTCCTCGGGACTGCACAGGCCGAGAGGGACCCCTGGAACACTGTCCTCGGGACTGCACGGGCCTAGAGGGATGTGGGATGGCTGTCGTCGGGACTGCACTGGAGAAGAGGGACACTTGGAACGCTGTCCTGTGGACTGCACGAGCCCAGAGGGACTCCTGGAACGGTGTCTTCGGGACTGCATGGGCTGAAGGGAAGGCCTGGAACACTGTCCTCGGGACTGCCCGGGCCGAGAGGGACATTGGATGGCTGTCCTCAGGACTGCATGGGCCGAGAGGGACTTTGGATGGCTGTACTAGGGCCTAAACAGGCCAAGAAGTACACCTGGAACGCTGTCCTCGAAACTGCACGGGCATAGAGGGACCTTGGATGGCTGTACTCGGGACTGCACGGGCTGAGGGGGACACCTGGAACGCTGTCCTCAGGACTGCACGGGTCTAGAGGGACGCCTGGAACGCTGTCCTCGGGCCTCCACGAACCAAGAGGGATTCCTGGAACGCTGTCCTCGGGACTGCACGGGCCTAGAGGGACATTGGATGGCTGTCCTCAGGACTGCACGGGCCTAGAGGGACGCCTGGAACGCTGTTCTCCGGACTGCACTGGCCTAGAGAAACATTGGATGGCTGTTCTCCGGACTGCACGGGCCTAGAGGGACTCCTGGAACGCTGTCCTCGGGACTACACGGGCCTAGAGGGACATTGGATGGCTGTCCTCTGGACTGCACGGGCTGAGGGGGACACCTGGAACGCTGTTCTCGGGACTGCAGTGGCCTAGAGAAACATTGGATGGCTGTGCTCAGGACTGCACGGGTCAAGAGGGACAACTGGAACGCTGTCCTCGGGACTGCACGGGCCGAGAGGGACATTGGATGGCTGTCCTCGAGACTGCACGGGTCGAGACGGATGTTGGATGGCTGTCCTCAGGACTGCATGGGCCAAGAGGGACTTTGGATGGCTGTATTCAGGACTGCACGGGCCGAGAGGGACATTGGATGGCTGTCCTCGGGAATGCACGGGCCAAGAGGGACATTGGATGTCTGTCCTCGGGACTGCACAGGCCAAGAGGGACATTTGATGGCTGTCCTCGGGACTGCATAGGCCAAGAGGGACATTGGATGGCTGTCCTCGGGACTGCACGGGCCAAGAGGGACATTGGAAGGCTGTCCTCGGGACTGCACGGGCCAAGAGGGACACTGGATGGCTGTCCTTGGGACTGCACAGGCCTAGAGGGACGCCTGGAACACAGTTCTTGGTACTGCAAAGGCCTAGAGATGCATTGGATGGCTGTCCACAGGACTGCACGGGCCTAAAGGGACACCTGGAACGCTGTCCTCGGGCCTGCACGGGCCTAGAGGGACATTGGATGGCTGTCCTCAGGACTGCACGGGCCTAGATGGACGCCTGGAACGCTGTTATCCGGACTACACGGGCCTAGAGGGACTCCTGGAACGCTGTCCTCGGGACTGCACGGGCCGAGAGGGACATTGGATGGCTGTCCTCAGGACTGCACGGGCCGAGTGGGACATTGGATGGCTGTCCTCAGGAGTGCACTGGCCAAGAAGGACTCCTGGAACGCTGTCCTCGGGCCTGCACGAACCAAGAGGGTCTCCTGGAATGCTGTTCTCCGGACTACAAAGGGCCTAGAGGGACTCCTGGAATGCTGTCCTCGGGCCTCCACGAACCAATAGGGACTCCTGGAACGCTGTCCTCGGGACAGCACAGGCCTAGAGGGACATTGGATGGCTGTCCTCAGGACTGCATGGGCCAAGAGGGACTTTGGATGGGTATCCTTGGGACTGCACGGGCCAAGAGGGACGTTGGATGGCTGTCCTTGGGACTGCCCGGGCCAAGAGGGACATTGGATGGCTGTCCTCGGGAATGCACGGGTCTAGAGGGACGCCTGGAACGCTGTCCTCGGGACTGCACGGGCCTAGAGGGACATGGTTGGCTGTCCTCAGGACTGCACGGGCCTAGAGGGACGCCTGTAACGCTGTCCTCGGTCCTGCATGGGCCTAGAGGGACAGTGGATGGCTGTCCTCGGGATGCACGGGCCGAGTGGGACATTGGATGGCTGTCCTCAGGACTGCACTGGCCAAGAAGGACTCCTGGAACGCTGTCCTCGGGCCTGCATGAACCAAGAGGGTATCCTGGAATGCTGTTCTCCGGACTGCACCGGCCTAGAGGGACTCCTGGAACGCTGTCCTTGGGACTGCACTGGCTTAAAGGGACATTGGATGGCTGTCCTCAGGACTGCAGGGACCAACAGGGATGCCTGGAACGCTGTCCTCGGGACTTCACGGACCGAGAGGGATATTGGATGGCAGTCTTCAGGCCTGCACGGGCCTAGAGGGACTCCTGGAACGCTGTCCTCGGGACTGCACGAACCAAGAGGGACACCAGGAACGCTGTTCTCCGGACTGCACGGGCCTAGAGGGACTCCTGGAACGCTGTCCTTGGAACTGCACTGGCCTAGAGGAACATTGGATGGCTGTCCTCCGAACTGCACGGGCCAAGAGGGATGCCTGGAATGCTGTCCTCGGGACTGCATGGGCCGACAGGGACATTGGATGGCAGTCTTCAGGCCTGCACAGGCAGAGAGGGACTCCTGGAACACTGTCCTTGGGCCTGAATGAACCAAGAGGGACACATGGAACGCTGTCCTCTGGACTGCTCGGGCCTAGAGGGATGTGGGATGGCTGTCCTCGGGACTGCACGGACCAGGAGGGACCCCTGGAACGCTGTCCTCGGGACTGCTCGGGCCTAGAGGGATGTGGGATGGCTGTCCTCTGGACTGCACTGGCCGAAAGGGACCCCTGGAACGCTGTCCTCGGGACTGCACGGGCCGAGAGGGACATTGGATGGTTGTCCTCGGGACTACACGGGCCGAGAGGGACGTTGGATGGCTGTCTTCAGGACTGAATGGCGCGAGAGGGACTTTGGATGGCTGTATCGGGACTGTACAGGCCAAGAGGGAAGCCTGGAAAGCTGTTCTCGAAACTGCACGGGCCAAGAGGGACCTTGGATGGCTGTACTCGGGAATGCAAGGAAAAGAGGGACTTTGGATGGCTGTCCTCGGGACTGCACGGGCCAAGAGGGACGTTGGATGGCTGTCCTCGGGACTTAACCGGCCAAGAGGGACATTGGATGGCTGTCCTCGGGACTGCACGGGCCTAGAGGGATGCCTGGAACGCTGTTCTCGGGACTGCACTGGCCTAGAGATACATTGGATGGCTGTCCTCAGGACTGCATGGGCGTAGAGGGACGCCTGGAATGCTGTCCTCGGGCCTGCACGGGCCTAGAGGAACATTGGATGGCTGTCCTCAGAACTGCACGGGCCTAGAGGGACGCCTGAAACGCTGTCCTCGGGCCTGCACGGGCCTAGAGGGACATTGGATGGCTGTGTTCGGGACTGCACGGGCCGAGTGGGACATTGGATGGCTGTCCTCAGGATTGCACTGGCAAAGAAGGACTCCTGGAACGCTGTCCTCGGGCCTGCACAAACCAAGAGGGTCTCCTGGAATGCTGTTCTCTGGACTGCACTGGCCTAGAGGGACTCCTGGAACGCTGTCCTTGGGACTGCACTGGTTTAAAGGGACATTGGATGGCTGTCCTTAGGACTGCAGGGACCAAGAGGGACGCCTGGAGCGCTGTCCTTGGAACTGCACTGGCCTAGAGGAACATTGGATTGCTGTCCTCAGAACTGCACAGGCCAAGAGGGACGCCTGGAATGCTGTCCTCGGGACTGCATGGGCCGAGAGGGACATTTGATGGCAGTCTTCAGGCCTGCACAGGCAGAGAGGGACTCCTGGAACACTGTCCTTGGGCCTGAATGTACCAAGAGGGACACCTGGAACGCTGTCCTCTGGACTGCTCGGGCCTAGAGGGACGCCTGGAACGCTGTCCTCGGGACTGCACGAACCAAGAGGGATGTGGGATGGCTGTCCTTGGGACTGCACAGGCCTAGAGGGACTCCTGGAACGCTGTTTCCCGACTGATCGGACCTAGAGGGACTCCTGGATCGCTGTCCTCGGGACTGCAAGGGCCTAGAGGGACATTGGATGGCTGACCTCAGGACTGCACTGTCTAAGAGGGATGCCTGGAACGCTATCCTCGGGACTGCACGGGCCGAGAGGGACATTGGATGGCAGTCTTCAGGCCAGCACAGGCCTAGAGGGACTTCTGGAACTCTGTCCTCGGGACTGCAGGGTCCTAAAGGGACGCCTGGAATGCTGTCCTCGGGACTGCACAGGCCGAGAGGGACTCCTGGAACACTGTCCTTGGGCATGCACGAACCAAGAGGGACACCTGGAACGCTGTCCTCTGGACTGCACGGGCCAAGAGGGACTCCTGGAACCCTGTCCTCGGGACTGCACGGGCCGAGAGGGACATTGGATGGCTGTCCTCGGGACTGCACTGGCCGAGAGGGACGCCTGGAACGCTGTCCACGGGCCTGAATGAACAAAGAGGGACTCCTGGAAAGCTGTTCTCCTGAGTGCATGGGCCAAGAGGGATGCTGGATGGCTGTCCTCAGGACTGAACAGACCGAGAGGGACCTTGGTTGGCTGTCCTCAGGACTGCAGGGAAAAGAGGGAAGTTGGATGGCTGTCCTCCGGACTGCACGGGCCAAGAGGGAGGTTGGATGGCTGTCCTCGGGACTGCACGGGCTAAGCGGGACTCCTGGAATGCTGTCCTCAGGACTACATGGGCCAAGAGGGACGTTGGATGGCTTTCCTCAGGACTCCACAGGCCTAGAAGGACTCCTGGAACGCAGTTCTCCGGAGTGCACAGGCCTAGAGGGACTCCTGGAACGCTGTCCTCGGGACTGCAAGGGCCTAGAGGGACATTGGATGGCTGTCCTCGGGACTGCAAAGGCCGAGAGCGACATTGGATGGCTGTCCTTGGGACTGCACAGGCCGAGAGGGACATTGGATGGCTGTCCTCAGGACTGCACAGTCCAAGAGGGATGCCTGGAACGCTGTCCTCGGGCCTGCAAGGGCCTAGAGGGACATTGGATGGCTGTCGTCGGGACTGCACGAGCCGAGTGGGACATTGGATTGCTGTCCTCAGGATTGCACTGGCCAAGAAGGACTCCTGGAACGCTGTCCTTGGGCCTGCACAAACCAAGAGGGTCTCCTGGAATGCTGTTCTCCGGACTGCACTGGCCTAGAGGGACTCCTGGAACGCTGTCCTTGGGACTGCACTGGCTTAAAGGGACATTGGATGGCTGTCCTCAGGACTGCAGGGACCAAGATGGATGCCTGGAACGCTGTCCTCGGGACTTCACGTTCCGAGAGGGATATTGGATGGCAGTTTTCAGGCCTGCATGGGCCTAGAGGGACTCCTGGAACGCTGTCCTCGGGACTGCATGGCCGAGAGGGACTCCTGGAACACTGTCCTTGGGCCTGCACGAACTAAGAGGGACACCTGGAACTCTGTTCTCCGGACTGCACGGGCCTAGCGGGACTCCTGGAACGCTGTCCTTGGAACTGCACTGGCCTAGAGGAACATTGCATGGTTTTCCTCAGAACAGCACGGGCCAAGAGGGACCCCTGGAATGCTGTCCTCGGGACTGCATGGGCAGAGAGGGACTTTGGATGGCAGTCTTCAGGCCTGAACAGGCAGAGAGGGACTCCTGGAACACTGTCCTTGGGCCTGAATGAACCAAGAGGGACACCTAGAACGCTGTCCTCTGGACTGCACGAACCAAGAGGGACGCCTGGAACACTGTTCTCCAGACTGCACGGACCAAGAAGGATGCTGGATGGCTGTCCTTGGGACTGCACGGGCCAAGAGGGACCCGTGGAACGCTGTCCTCGGGACTGCACGGGCCTAGAGGGATGTGGGATGGCTGTACTCGGGACTGCACGGAAAAGAGGGACGTTGGATGGCTGTCCTCGGGACTGCAAGGGCCTAGAGGGACATTGGATGGCTGTCCTCAGGACTGCACAGGCATAGAGGGACTCCTGGAACGCTGTTTTCCGGACTGCACAGACCTAGAGGGACTCCTGGAACGCTGTCCTCCGGACTGCAAGGGCCTAGAGGGACATTGGATGGCTGTCCCTAGGACTGCACTGTCAAAGAGGGAGGCCTGGAATGCTGTCCTCGGGACTGCACGGGCCTAGAGGGACATTGGATGGCTGTCCTCGGGACTGCACTGGCCAAGAGGGACTCCTGTAACGCTCTCCTCGGGCCTGCACGAACCAAAAGGGACTCCTGGAATGCTGTTCTCCGGACTGCACAGGCCTAGAGGGACTCCTGGAACGCTGTCCTCGGGACTGCACCGGCCGAGAGGGACATTGGATGGCTGTCCTCAGAACTGCTCGGGCCAAGAGGGATGCCTGGAACGCTATCCTCGGGACTGCATGGGCCGAGAGGGACATTGGATGGCAGTCTTCAGGCCAGCACAGGCCTAGTGGGACTCCTGGAACACTGTCCTTGGGCATGCATGAACCAAGAGGGACACCTGGAATGCTGTCCTCTGGACTGCACTGGCCAAGAGGGACTCCTGGAACGCTGACCTCGGGACTGCTCGGGCCGAGAGGGACATTGGATGGCTGTCCTCGGGACTGCACTGGCCGAGAGGGACGCCTGGAACGCTGTCCTCGGGCCTGCACGAACAAAGAGGGACTCTTGGAAAGCTGTTCTCCTGAGTGCATGGGCCAAGAGGGATGCTGGATGGCTGTCCTCTGGACTGCACAGGCCGTGAGGGACCTTGGATGGCTGTCCTCAGGACTGCAGGGAAAAGAGGGAAGTTGGATGGCTGTCCTTGGGACTGCACGGGCCAAGAGGGACGTTGGATGGCTGTCCTCGGGACTGCACGGGCTAAGACGGACTCCTGGAACGCTGTCCTCAGGACTACATGGGCCAAGAGGGACGTTGGATGGCTTTCCTCGGGACTGCACAGGCCTAGAGGGACTCCTGGAACGCTGTCCTCGGGACTGCAAGGGCCTAGAGAGATGCCTGGAATGCTGTCCTCGGGACTGCACGGGCCTAGAGGGACATTGGATGGCTGTCCTCAGGACTGCACGGTCCAAGAGGGATGCCTTGAATGCTGTCCTCGGGACTGCACGGGCCAAGAGGGACCTTGGATGGCTGTACTCGGGACTGCACGGAAAAGAGAGATGTTGGATGGCTGTCCATGGGACTGCAAGGGCCAAGAGGGACGTTGGATGGCCGTCCTCGGGACTGCACGGGATGAGGGGGACACCTGGAATGCTGTTCTCCAGAGTGCTCTGGCCTAGAGATACATTGGATGGCTGTAATCAGGACTGCACGGGCCTAGAGGGGCGCCTGGAACGCTGTACTCGGGCCTCCACGAAACAAGAGGGACTCCTGGAATGCTGTCCTCGGGACTGCAAGGGCCTAGAGGGACATTGGATGGCTGTCCTCAGGACTGCACAGGCCTAGAGGGACTCCTGGAACGCTGTTTCCCGACTGCACGGACCTAGAGGGACTCCTGGATCGCTGTCCTCGGGACTGCAAGGGCCTAGAGGGACATTGGATGGCTGTCCTCAGGACTGCACAGGCCTAGAGTGACTCCTGGAACGCTGTTTCCTGACTGCACGGACCTAGAGGGACTCCTGGATCGCTGTCCTCGGGACTGCAAGGGACTAGAGGGACATTGGATGGCTGACCTCAGGACTGCACTGTCAAAGAGGGATGCCTGGAACGCTATCCTCGGGACTGCACGGGCCGAGAGGGACATTGGATGGCAGTCTTCAGGCCAGCACAGGCCTAGAGGGACTCCTGGAACTCTGTCCTCGGGACTGCAGGGGCCGAGAGGGACATTGGATGGCTGTCCTCGGGACTGCACTGGCCGAGAGGGACGCCTGGAACGCTGTCCACGGGCCTGCACGAAGAAAGAGGGACTCCTGGAAAGCTGTTCTCCTGAGTGCATGGGCCAAGAGGGATGCTGGATGGCTGTCCTCAGGACTGCACAGGCCGAGAGGGACCTTGGATGGCTGTCCTCAGGACTGCAGGGAAAAGAGGGAAGTTGGATGGCTGTCCTCGGGACTGCACGGGCTAAGCGGGACTCCTGGAATGCTGTCCTCAGGACTACATGGGCCAAGAGGGACGTTGGATGGCTTTCCTCGGGACTGCACAGGCCTAGAGGGACTCCTGGAACGCAGTTCTCCGGACTGCACAGGCCTAGAGGGACTCCTGGAACGCTGTCCTCGGGACTGCAAGGTCCTAGAGGGACATTGGATGGCTGTCCTCGGGACTGCAAAGGCCGAGAGGGACATTGGATGGCTGTCCTCGGGACTGCACAGGCCTATAGGGACATTGGATGGCTGTCCTCAGGACTGCACAGTCCAAGAGGGATGCCTGGAACGCTGTCCTCGGGACTGCAAGGGCCTAGAGGGACATTGGATGGCTGTCCTCGGGACTGCACAGGCCGAGAGGGACATTGGATGGCTGTCCTCGGGACTGCACAGGCCGAGAGGGACATTGGATGGCTGTCCTCAGAACTGCACGGGCCAAGAGGGATGCCTGGAATGCTGTCCTCGGGACTGCACGGGCCGAGAGGGACATTGGATGGCAGTCTTCAGGCCTGCACAGGCCGAGAGGGACTCCTGGAATACTGTCCTTGGGCCTGAATGAACCAAGAGGGACACCTGGAACGCTGTCCTCTGGACTGCATGGGCCTAGAGGAAACCTGGAACGATGTCCTCGGGACAGCACGAACCAAGAGGGACGCCTGGAACGCTGTCCTCGGGCCTGCACGAACCAAGAGGGACTCCTGGAATGCTGTTCTCCGGACAGCACGGGCCAAGAGGGATGCTGGATGGCTGTCCTCGGGACTGCACAGGCCGAGAGGGACCCCTGGAACGCTGTCCTTGGGACTGCACGGGCCTAGAGGGATGTGGGATGGCTGTCCTCGGGACTGCACTGGCCAATAGGGACACCTGGAAAAATGTCCTGTGGACTGCACGAGCCCAGAGGGACTCCTGGAACACTGTCCTCGGGACTGCATGGGCAGAGAGGGACAATGGATGGCTGTCCTCGGGACTGCACGAGCCGAGAGGGACGTTGGATGGCTGTCCTCAGGACTGCATGGGCCAAGAGGGACATTGGATGGCTGTCCTCGGGACTGCACGGGCCTAGAGGGACGCCTGGAACGCTGTTCTCGGGACTACAGGGGACAAGAGGGACATTGGAAGGCTGTCCTCGGGACTGCACGGGCCAAGAGGGACATTGGATGGCTGTCCTCGGGACTGCACGGGCCTAGAGGGACGCCTGGAACGCTGTTCTCGGGACTGCACTGGCCTAGAGATACATTGGATGGCTGTCCTCAGGACTGCACGGGCCTAGAGGGACGCCTGGATCGCTGTCCTCGGGCCTGCACGGGCCTAGAGGGACATTGGATGGCTGTCCTCAGGACTGCACGGGCCTAGAGGGACGCCTGGAACGCTGTCCTCGGGCCTGCACGGGCCTAGAGGGACATTGGATGGCTGTCCACGGGACTGCACGGGCCGAGTGGGACATTGGATGGCTGTCCTCAGGACTTCACTGGCCAAGAAGGACTCCTGGAACGCAGTCCTCGTGCCTGCACGAACAAAGAGGGTCTCCTGGAATGCTGTTCTCCGGACTACACAGGCCTAGAGGGACTCCTGGAACGCTGTCCTTGGGACTGCACTGGCTTAAAGGGACATTGGATGGCTGTCCTCAGGACTGCAGGGACCAAGAGGGACGCCTGGAACGCTGTCCTCGGGACTTCACGGACCGAGAGGGATATTGGATGAAAGTCTTCAGGCCTGCAGGGGCCTAGAGGGACTCCTGGAACGCTGTCCTCGGGACTGCACGGGCCGAGAGGGACTCCTGGAACACTGTCCTTGGGCCTGCACGAACCAAGAGGGACACCTGGAACGCTGTTCTCCGGACTGTACGGGCCTAGAGGGACTCCTGGAACGCTGTCCCTGGAACTGCACTGGCCTAGAGGAACATTGGATGGGTGTCCTCCGAACTGCACGGGCCAAGAGGGACTTTGGAAGGCTGTCCTCGGGACTGCACTGGCCAAGAGGGACATTGAATGGCTGTCCTCGGCACTGCACGGGCCTAGAGGGACGCCTGGAACGCTGTTCTCGGGACTGCACTGGCCTAGAGATACATTGGATGGCTGTCCTCACGACTGCACGGGCCTAGAGGGACGCCTGGAATGCTTTCCTCGGGCCTGCACGGGCCTAGAGGGACATTGGATGGCTGTCCTCAGGACTGCACGGGCCTAGAAGGACGCCTGGAACGCTGTCCTCGGGCCTGCACGGGCCTAGAGGGACATTGGATGGCTGTCCACGGGACTGCACGGGCCGAGTGGGACATTGGATGGCTGTCCTCAGGACTACACTGGCCAAGAAGGACTCCTGGAACGCTGTCCTCGGGACTGCACGGGCCGAGAGGGACTCCTGGAACACTGTCCTTGGGCCTGCACGAACCAAGAGGGACACCTGGAACGCTGTTCTCCGGAGTGCACGGGCCTAGAGGGACTCCTGGAACGCTGTCCTTGGAACTGCACTGGCCTAGAGGAACATTGGATGGCTGTCCTCAGAACTGCACGGGCCGAGAGGGACCCCTGGAACGCTGTCCTCCGGACTGCACGGGCCTAGAGGAATGTGGGATGGCTCTCCTCGGGACTACACTGGCCAAGAGGGACGCCTGGAACACTGTCCTTGGGGCTGCACGAACCAAGAGGGACGCCTGGAACGCTGTTCTCCGGACTGCACGGGCCAAGAAGGACGCTGGATGGCTGTCCTCGGGACTGCACGGGCCGAGAGGGACTCCTGGAACACTGTCCTTGGGCCTGCACGAACCAAGAGGGACACCTGGAACGCTGTTCTCCGGAATGCACGGGCCTAGAGGGACTCCTGGAACGCTGTCCTTGGAACTGCACTGGCCTAGAGGAACATTGGATGGCTGTCCTCAGAACTGCACGGGCCGAGAGGGACCCCTGGAACGCTGTCCTCCGGACTGCACGGGCCTAGAGGGATGTGGGATGGCTGTTCCCGGGACTGCACTGGCCAAGGGGGACACCTGTTATGCTGTCCTGTGGACTGCACGAGCCCAGAGGGACTCCTGGAACGCTGTCCTCGGGACTCCACGGGCCGAGAGGGTCATTGGATGGCTGTCCTCAGGACTGCATGGGCCGAGAGGGACTTTGGATGGCTGTACTCGGGACTGTACAGGCCAAGAGGGACACCTGGAACGCTGTCCTCGAAACTGCACGGGCCAAGAGGGACCTTGGATGGCTGTACTCGGGACTGCACGGGCCAAGAGGGACGTTGGATGGCTGTCCTCGGGATGGCACGGGCCAAGAGGGACATTGGATGGCTGTCCTCGGGACCTCACGGGCCTAGAGGGACGCCTGGAACCCTGTTCTCGGGACTGCACTGGCCTAGAGATACATTGGATGGCTGTCCTCAGGACTGCAGAGGCTTAGAGGGACACCTGGAATGCTGTCCTCGGGCCTCCACGGGCCTAGAGGGACATTGGATGGCTGTCCTCAGGACTGCACGGGCCTAGAGGGACGCCTGGAACGCTGTCCTCGGGCCTGCACGGGCCTAGAGGGACATTGGATGGCTGTGTTCGGGACTGCACGGGCCGAGTGGGACATTGGATGGCTGTCCTCAGAACTGCACTGGCCAAGAAGGACTCCTGGAACACTGTCCTCGGGCCTGCACGAACTAAGAGGGTCTCCTGGAATGCTGTTCTCCGGACTGCACTGGCCTAGAGGGACTCCTGGAACGCTGTCCTTGGGACTGCACTGGCTTAAAGGGACGTTGGATGGCTGTCCTCGGGACTGCACGGGATAAGAGGGACTCCTGTACGCTGTCCTCATGACTACATGGGCCAAGAGGGACATTGGATGGCTGTCCTCGGGACTGCACTGATTGAGGGGGACGCCTGGAACGCTGTTCTCCGGACTGCTCTGGCCTAGAGATACATTGGATGGCTGTCCTCAGGACTGCACGGGCCTAGAGGGACTCCTGGAACGCTGTCCTCGGGACGGCACGGGACTTGAGGGACATTGGATGGCTGTCCTCGGGACTGCACGGGCTGAGGGAGACGCCTGGAACGCTGTTATCAGGACTGCACTGACCTAGAGAAACATTGGATGGCTGTCCTCAGGACTGCACGGGACAAGAGGGACATTGGATGGCTGTCCACGGGACTGCACGGGCCGAGAGGGACGTTGGATGGCTGTCCTCAGGAATGCACGGGCCAAGAGGGACTTTGGATGGCTGTACTTGGGACAGCACGGGCCAAGAGGGACGCCTGGAATGCTGTCCTAGGGACTGCACGGGCCAAGAGGGACCTTGATGGCTATCCTTGGGACTGCACGGGCCAAGAGGGACGTTGGATGGCTGTCCTTGGGCCTGCACAGGCCTAGAGGGACGTTGGATGGCTGTCGTCGGGAATGCACAGGCCAAGAGGGACATTGGATTTCTGTCCTCAGGACTGCACAGGACAAAGTTACATTGGATGGCTGTCCTCGGGACTGCAGGGGCAAAGAGGGACATTGGAAGGCTATCCTTGGGACTGCACGGGCCAAGAGGGACATTGGATGGCTGTCCTCGGGACTGCACGGGTCTAGAGGGACGCCTGGAACGCTGTCCTCGGTACTGCACTGGCCTAAAGATACATTGTATGGCTGTCCTCAGGACTGCACGGGCCTAGAGGGACGCCTGGAACGCTGTCCTCGGGCCTGCACGGGCCTAGAGGGACATGGATGGCTGTCCTCAGGACTGCACGGGCCTAGAGGGACGCCTGGAATGCTGTCCTCGGGCCTGCACGGGCCGAGAGGGACAGTGGATGGCTGTCCTCGGGATGCACGGGCCGAGTGGGACATTGGATGGCTGTTCTCAGGACTGCACTGGCCAAGAAGGACTCCTGGAACGCTGTCCTCGGGCCTGCATGAACCAAGAGGGTCTCCTGGAATGCTGTTCTCCGGACTGCACCAGGCTAGAGGGACTCCTGGAACGCTGTCCTTGGGACTACACTGGCTTAAAGGGACATTGGATCGCTGTCCTCAGGACTGCAGGGACCAAGAGGGATGCCTGGAACGCTGTCCTCGGGACTTCACGGGACGAGAGGGATATTGGATGGCAGTCTTCAGGCCTGCACGGGCCTAGAGGGACTCCTGGAACGCTGTCCTCGGGACTGCACGGGCCTAGTGGGACTCCTGGATCGCTGTCCTTGGAACTGCACTGGCCTAGAGGAACATTGGATGGCTGTCCTCAGAACTGCACGGGCCAAGAGGGACTCCTGGAACGCTGTCCTTGGGCCTGAATGAACCAAGAGGGACACCTGGAACGCTGTCCTCTGGACTGCACGGGCCTAGAGGGACACCTGGAACGCTGTCCTCGGGACTGCACAAACCAAGAGGGACCCCTGGAACGCTGTCCTCGGGACTGCACGGGCCTAGAGGGATGTGGGATGGCTGTCCTCAGGACTGCACTGGCCAAGAGGGACACCTGGAACGCTGTCCTGTGGACTGTACGAGCCCAGAGGGACTCCTGGAACGCTGTCCTCGGGACTGCATGGGCTGAAGGGAAGGCCTGGAACACTGTCCTCGGGACTGCCCGGGCCAAGAGGGACATTGGATGGCTGTCCTCAGACTGCATGTGCGGAGAGGGACTTTGGATGGCTGTACTCGGGACTGTACAGGCCAAGAGGTACACCTGGAAAGCTGTCCTCGAAACTGCACGGGCCAAGAGGGACCTTGGATGGCTGTACTTGGGACTGCACGGAAAAGAGGGACATTGGATGGCTGTCCTCGGGACTGCACGGGCCAAGAGGGACGTTGGATGGCTGTCCTCGGGACTGCACGGGCCAAGAGGGACATTGGATGGCTGTCCTCGGGACCTCACGGGCCTAGAGGGACGCCTGGAACGCTGTTCTCGGGACTGCACAGGCCTAGAGATACATTTGATGGCAGTCCTCAGGACTGCACGGGCCTAGAGGGACTCCTGGAACGCTGTCCTTGGACCTGCACGGGCCTAGAGATACATTGGATGGCTGTCCTCAGGACTGCACGGGCCTAGAGGGACATTGGATGGCTGTCCTCGGTACTGCATGGGCCGAGTGGGACATTGGATGGCTGTCCTCAGAACTGCACTGGCCAAGAAGGACTCCTGGAACGCTGTCCTCGGGCCTGCATGAACCAAGAGGGACTCCTGGAACGCTGTCCTTGGGACTTCACTGGCTTAAAGGGACATTGGATGGCTGTCCTCAGGACTGCAGGGACCAAGAGGGACGCCTGGAACGCTGTCCTCGGGACTTCACGGGCCGAGAGGGATATTGGATGGCAGTCTTCAGGCCTGCACAGGCCCAGAGGGACTCCTGGAATACTGTCCTTGGGCCTGAATGAACCAAGAGGGACACCTGGAACGCTGACCTCTGGACTGCACGGGCCTAGAGGGACACCTGGAACGCTGTCCTCGGGACTGCACAAACCAAGAGGGACGCCTGGAACGCTGTTCTCCAGACTGCACGGGCCAAGAAGGATGCTGGATGGATGTCCTCGGGACTGCACAGGCCGAGAGGGACCCCTGGAACGCTGTCCTCGGGACTGCATGGGCCTAGAGGGATGTGGGATGGCTGTCCTCGGGACTGCACTGGAGAGGAGGGACACCTGGAACGCTGTCCTGTGGACTGCACGAGCCCAGAGGGACTCCTGGAATGGTGTCCTCGGGACTGCATGGGCTGAAGGGAAGGCCTGGAACACTGTCCTCGGGACTGCCCGGGCCGAGAGGGACATTGGATGGCTGTCCTCAGGACTGCATGGGCCGAGAGGGACTTTGGATGGCTGTACTAGGGCCTATACAGGCCAAGAGGGACACCTGGAACGCTGTCCTCGAAACTGCACGGGCATAGAGGGACCTTGGATGGCTGTACTCGGGACTGCATGGGCTGAGGGGGACACCTGGAAAGCTGTCCTCAGGACTGCACGGGTCTAGAGGGACTCCTGGAACGCTGTCCTCGGGCCTCCACGAACCAAGAGGGATTCCTGGAACGCTGTCCTCGGGACTGCACGGGCCTAGAGGGACATTGGATGGCTGTCCTCAGGACTGCACGGGCCTAGAGGGACGCCTGGAACGCTGTTCTCCGGATTGCACTGGCCTAGAGAAACATTGGATGGCTGTTCTCCGGACTGCACGGGCCTAGAGGGACTCCTGGAACGCTGTCCTCTGGACTACACGGGCCTAGAGGGACATTGGATGGCTGTCCTCTGGACTGCACGGGCTGAGGGGGACACCTGGAACGCTGTTCTCGGGACTGCACTGGCCTAGAGAAACATTGGATGGCTGTGCTCAGGACTGCACGGGCCAAGAGGGACGCCTGGAACGCTGTCCTCGGGACTGCACGGGCCGAGAGGGACATTGGATGGCTGTCCTCGAGACTGCACGGGTCGAGAGGGATGTTGGATGGCTGTCCTCAGGACTGCATGGTCCAAGAGGGACTTTGGATGACTGTACTCAGGACTGCACGGGCCTAGAGGGACATTGGATGTCTGTCCTCGAGACTGCACGGGCCAAGAGGGACATTTGATGGCTGTCCTCGGGACTGCATAGGCCAAGAGGGACATTGGATGGCTGTCCTCGGGACTGCACGGGCCAAGAGGGACATTGGAAGGCTGTCCTCGGGACTGCACGGGCCAAGAGGGACATTGGATGGCTGTCCTTGGGACTGCACAGGCCTAGAGGGACGCCTGGAACGCAGTTCTCGGGACTGCACTGGCCTAGAGATACATTGGATGGCTGTCCACAGGACTGCACGGGCCTAGAGGGACACCTGGAACGCTGTCCTCGGGCCTGCACGGGCCTAGAGGGACATTGGATGGCTGTCCTCAGGACTGCAGGGACCAAGAGGGACGCCTGGAACGCTGTTCTCCGGACTACAGGGCCTAGAGGGACTCCTGGAACGCTGTCCTCGGGACTGCACGGGCCGAGAGGGACATTGGATGGCTGTCCTCAGGACTGCACGGGCCGAGTGGGACATTGGATGGCTGTCCTCAGGACTGCACTGGCCAAGAAGGACTCCTGGAACGCTGTCCTCGGGCCTGCATGAACCAAGAGGGTCTCCTGGAATGCTGTTCTCCGGACTGCACCGGCCTAGAGGGACTCCTGGAACGGTGTCCTTGGGACTGCACTGGCTTAAAGGGACATTGGATGGCTGTCCTCAGGACTGCAGGGACCAAGAGGGATGCCTGGAACGCTGTCCTCGGGACTTCACGGGCCGAGAGGGATATTGGATGGCAGTCTTCAGGCCTGCACGGGCCTAGAGGGACTCCTGGAATGCTGTCCTCGGGACTGCACGGGCCGAGAGGGTCTTTGGATGGCTGTATCGGGACTGTACAGGCCAAGAGGGGCGCCTGGAAAGCTGTTCTCGAAACTGCACGGGCCAAGAGGGACCTTGGATGGCTGTACTCGGGACTGCAAGGAAAAGAGGGACGTTGGATGGCTGTCCTCGGGACTGCATGGGCCAAGAGGGACGTTAGATGGCTGTCCTCGGGACTTACCAGCCAAGAGGGACATTGGATGGCTGTCCTCGGGACTGCACGGGCCTAGAGGGATGCCTGGAAAGCTGTTCTCGGGACTGCACTGGCCTAGAGATACATTGGATGGCTGTCCTTAGGACTGCACGGGCCTAGAGGGACGCCTGGAATGCTGTCCTCGGGCCTGCACTGGCCTAGAGGGACATTGGATGGCTGTGTTCGGGACTGCACGGGCCGAGTGGGACATTGGATGGCTGTCCTCAGGATTGCACTGGCCAAGAAGGACTCCTGGAACGCTGTCCTCGGGCCTGCACAAACCAAGAGTGTCTCCTGGAATGCTGTTCTCCGGACTGCACTGGCCTAGAGGGACTCCTGGAACGCTGTCCTTGGGACTGCACTGGTTTAAAGGGACATTCGATGGCTGTCCTTAGGACTGCAGGGACCAAGAGGGACGCCTGGAGCGCTGTCCTTGGAACTGCACTGGCCTAGAGGAACATTGGATGGCTGTCCTCAGAACTGCACTGGCCAAGAGGGACGCCTGGAATGCTGTCCTCGGGACTGCATGGGCCGAGAGGGACATTGGATGGCAGTCTTCAGGCCTGCACAGGCAGAGAGGGACTCCTGGAACACTGTCCTTGGGCCTGAATGTACCAAGAGGGACACCTGGAACGCTGTCCTCTGGACTGCACGGGCCTAGAGGGACGCCTGGAACACTGTCCTCGGGACTGCACGAACCAAGAGGGATGTGGGATGGCTGTCCTTGGGACTGCACGGGCCGAGAGGGACCCCTGGAATGCTGTCCTTGGGCCTGCACGAACCAAAAGGGACTCCTGGAACGCTGTCCTCGGGACTGCACCGGCTGAGAGGGACATTGGATGGCTGTCCTCGGGACTGCACAGGCCGAGAAGGACATTGGATGGCTGTCCTCGGGACTGCACTGGACAAGAGGGACTCCTGGAACGCTGTCCTCGAAACTGGACGGGCCAAGAGGGACCTTGGATGGCTGTACTCGGGACTGCACGGAAAAGAGGGATGTTGGATGGCTGTCCATGGGACTGCAAGCGCCAAGAGGGACTTTGAATGGCCGTTCTCGGGACTGCACGGGATGAGGGGGACGCCTGGAATGCTGTTGTCCGGACTGCTCTGGCCTAGAGATACATTGGATGGCTGTAATCAGGACTGCACGGGCCTAGAGGGGCGCCTGGAACGCTGTCCTCGGGCCTCCACGAACCAAGAGGGACTCCTGGAATGCTGTCCTCGGGACTGCAAGGGCCTAGAGGGACATTGGATGGCTGTCCTCAGGACTGCACAGGCCTAGAGGGACTCCTGGAACGCTGTTTCCCGACTGCACGGACCTAGAGGGACTCCTGGATAGCTCTCCTCGGGACTGCAAGGGCCTAGAGGGACATTGGATGGCTGACCTCAGGACTGCACTGTCAAAGAGGGATGCCTGGAACGCTATCCTCGGGACTGCACGGGCCGAGAGGGACATTGGATGGCAGTCTTCAGGCCAGCACAGGCCTAGAGGGACTCCTGGAACTCTGTCCTCGGGACTGCAGGGCCTAAAGGGACGCCTGGAATGCTGTCCTCGGGACTGCACAGGCCGAGAGGGACTCCTGGAACACTGTCCTTGGGCATGCACGAACCAAGAGGGACACCTGGAACGCTGTCATCGGGACTGCACCGGCTGAGAGGGACATTGGATGGCTGTCCTCGGGACTGCACGGGCCGAGAGGGACATTGGATGGCTGTCCTGGGACTGCACTGGCCGAGAGGGACGCCTGGAACGCTGTCCACGGGCCTGCACGAACAAAGAGGGACTGCTGGAAAGCTGTTCTCCTGAGTGCATGGGCCAAGAGGGATGCTGGATGGCTGTCCTCAGGACTGCACAGGCCGAGAGGGACCTTGGATGGCTGTCCTCAGGACTGCAGGGAAAAGAGGGAAGTTGGATGGCTGTCCTCGGGACTGCACTGGCCAAGAGGGACGTTGGATGGCTGTCCTCGGGACTGCACGGGCTAAGCGGGACTCCTGGAATGCTGTCCTCAGGACTACATGGGCCAAGAGGGACTTTGGATGACTTTCCTCGGGACTGCACAGGCCTAGAGGGACTCCTGGAACGCAGTTCTCCGGACTGCACAGGCCTAGAGGGACTCCTGGAACGCTGTCCTCGGGACTTCACGGGCCGAGAGGGATATTGGATGGCAGTCTTCAGGCCTGCACGGGCCTAGAGGGACTCCTGGAACGCTGTCCTCGGGACTGCACGGGCCAAGAGGGACTCCTGGAACGCTGTCCTTGGAACTGCACTGGCCTAGAGGAACATTGCATGGCTGTCCTCAGAACAGCACGGGCCAAGAGGGACGCCTGGAATGCTGTCCTCGGGACTGTATGGGCAGAGAGGGACATTGGATGGCAGTCTTCAGACCTGCACAGGCAGAGAGGGACTCCTGGAACTCTGTCCTTGGGCCTGAATGAACCAAGAGGGACACCTGGAACGCTGTCCTCTGGACTGCACGAACCAAGAGGGACGCCTAGAACACTGTTCTCCGGACTGCACGGACCAAGAAGGATGCTGGATGGCTGTCCTCGGGACTGCACGGGCCGAGAGGGACTCCTGGAACGCTGTCCTCGGGACTGCACGGGACTAGAGGGATGTGGGATGGCTGTCCTCGGGACTGCACTGGCCGAGAGGGACCCCTGGAACGCTGTCCTCGGGACTGCACGGGCCGAGAGGGACATTGGATGGCTGTCCTCGGGACTACACGGGCCGAGAGGGACGTTGGATGGCTGTCCTCAGGACTGCATGGGCCGAGAGGGACTTTGGATGGCTGTACTCGGGACTGAACAGGCCAAGAGGGACGCCTGGAACGCTGTTCTCGAAACTGCACGGGCCAAGAGGGACGTTGGATGGCTGTCCTCGGGACTGCAAGGGCCTAGAGGGACATTGGATGGCTGTCCTCAGGACTGCACAGGCCTAGAGGGACTCCTGGAACGCTGTTTTCCGGACTGCATGGACCTAGAGGGACTCCTGGAACGCTGTCCTCAGGACTGCAAGGGCCTAGAGGGACATTGGATGGCTGTCCTCAGGACTGCACTGTCAAAGAGGGAGGCCTGGAATGCTGTCCTCGGGACTGCACGGGCCTAGAGGGACATTGGATGGCTGTCCTCAGGACTGCACGGGCCTAGAGGGACGCCTGGAACGCTGTCCTCGGGCCTGCACGGGCCTAGAGGGACATTGGATGGCTGTGTTCGGGACTGCACGGGCCGAGTGGGACATTGGATGGCTGTCCTCAGGATTGCACTGGCCAAGAAGGACTCCTGGAACGCTGTCCTCGGGCCTGCACAAACCAAGAGGGTCTCCTGGAATGCTGTTCTCCGGACTGCACTGGCCTAGAGGGACTCCTGGAACGCTGTCCTTGGGACTGCACTGGTTTAAAGGGACATTCGATGGCTGTCCTTAGGACTGCAGGGACCAAGAGGGACGCCTGGAGCGCTGTCCTTGGAACTGCACTGGCCTAGAGGAACATTGGATGGCTGTCCTCAGAACTGCACTGGCCAAGAGGGACGCCTGGAATGCTGTCCTCGGGACTGCATGGGCCGAGAGGGACATTGGATGGCAGTCTTCAGGCCTGCACAGGCAGAGAGGGACTCCTGGAACACTGTCCTTGGGCCTGAATGTACCAAGAGGGACACCTGGAACGCTGTCCTCTGGACTGCACGGGCCTAGAGGGACGCCTGGAACACTGTCCTCGGGACTGCACGAACCAAGAGGGATGTGGGATGGCTGTCCTTGGGACTGCACGGGCCGAGAGGGACCCCTGGAATGCTGTCCTTGGGCCTGCACGAACCAAAAGGGACTCCTGGAATGCTGTTCTCCGGACTGCACAGGCCTAGAGGGACTCCTGGAACGCTGTCCTCGGGACTGCACCGGCTGAGAGGGACATTGGATGGCTGTCCTCGGGACTGCACAGGCCGAGAAGGACATTGGATGGCTGTCCTCGGGACTGCACTGGCCAAGAGGGACTCCTGGAACGCTGTCCTCGAAACTGCACGGGCCAAGAGGGACATTGGATGGCTGTACTCGGGACTGCACGGAAAAGAGGGATGTTGGATGGCTGTCCATGGGACTGCAAGCGCCAAGAGGGACTTTGAAAGGCCGTTCTCGGGACTGCACGGGATGAGGGGGACGCCTGGAATGCTGTTGTCCGGACTGCTCTGGCCTAGAGATACATTGGATGGCTGTAATCAGGACTGCACGGGCCTAGAGGGGCGCCTGGAATGCTGTCCTCGGGCCTCCACGAACCAAGAGGGACTCCTGGAATGCTGTCCTCGGGACTGCAAGGGCCTAGAGGGACATTGGATGGCTGTCCTCAGGACTGCACAGGCCTAGAGGGACTCCTGGAACGCTGTTTCCCGACTGCACGGACCTAGAGGGACTCCTGGATCGCTCTCCTCGGGACTGCAAGGGCCTAGAGGGACATTGGATGGCTGACCTCAGGACTGCACTGTCAAAGAGGGATGCCTGGAACGCTATCCTCGGGACTGCACGGGCCGAGAGGGACATTGGATGGCAGTCTTCAGGCCAGCACAGGCCTAGAGGGACTCCTGGAACTCTGTCCTCGGGACTGCAGGGGCCTAAAGGGACGCCTGGAATGCTGTCCTCGGGACTGCACAGGCCGAGAGGGACTCCTGGAACACTGTCCTTGGGCATGCACAAACCAAGAGGGATACCTGGAACGCTGTCATCGGGACTGCACCGGCTGAGAGGGACATTGGATGGCTGTCCTCAGGACTGCAGGGAAAAGAGGGAAGTTGGATGGCTGTCCTCGGGACTGCACTGGCCAAGAAGGACTCCTGGAACGCTGTCCTCGGGCCTGCATGAACCAAGAGGGTCTCCTGGAATGCTGTTCTCCGGACTGCACCGGCCTAGAGGGACTCCTGGAACGGTGTCCTTGGGACTGCACTGGCTTAAAGGGACATTGGATGGCTGTCCTCAGGACTGCAGGGACCAAGAGGGACTCCTGGAATGCTGTCCTCGGGACTGCACGGGCCGAGAGGGTCTTTGGATGGCTGTATCGGGACTGTACAGGCCAAGAGGGGCGCCTGGAAAGCTGTTCTCGAAACTGCACGGGCCAAGAGGGACCTTGGATGGCTGTACTCGGGACTGCAAGGAAAAGAGGGACGTTGGATGGCTGTCCTCGGGACTGCATGGGCCAAGAGGGACGTTAGATGGCTGTCCTCGGGACTTAACCAGCCAAGAGGGACATTGGATGGCTGTCCTCGGGACTGCACGGGCCTAGAGGGATGCCTGGAAAGCTGTTCTCGGGACTGCACTGGCCTAGAGATACATTGGATGGCTGTCCTTAGGACTGCACGGGCCTAGAGGGACGCCTGGAATGCTGTCCTCGGGCCTGCACGGGCCTAGAGGGACATTGGATGGCTGTGTTCGGGACTGCACGGGCCGAGTGGGACATTGGATGGCTGTCCTCAGGATTGCACTGGCCAAGAAGGACTCCTGGAACGCTGTCCTCGGGCCTGCACAAACCAAGAGTGTCTCCTGGAATGCTGTTCTCCGGACTGCACTGGCCTAGAGGGACTCCTGAAACGCTGTCCTTGGGACTGCACTGGTTTAAAGGGACATTCGATGGCTGTCCTTAGGACTGCAGGGACCAAGAGGGACGCCTGGAGCGCTGTCCTTGGAACTGCACTGGCCTAGAGGAACATTGGATGGCTGTCCTCAGAACTGCACTGGCCAAGAGGGACGCCTGGAATGCTGTCCTCGGGACTGCATGGGCCGAGAGGGACATTGGATGGCAGTCTTCAGGCCTGCACAGGCAGAGAGGGACTCCTGGAACACTGTCCTTGGGCCTGAATGTACCAAGAGGGACACCTGGAACGCTGTCCTCTGGACTGCACGGGCCTAGAGGGACGCCTGGAACACTGTCCTCGGGACTGCACGAACCAAGAGGGATGTGGGATGGCTGTCCTTGGGACTGCACGGGCCGAGAGGGACCCCTGGAATGCTGTCCTTGGGCCTGCACGAACCAAAAGGGACTCCTGGAATGCTGTTCTCCGGACTGCACAGGCCTAGAGGGACTCCTGGAACGCTGTCCTCGGGACTGCACCGGCTGAGAGGGACATTGGATGGCTGTCCTCGGGACTGCACAGGCCGAGAAGGACATTGGATGGCTGTCCTCGGGACTGCACTGGCCAAGAGGGACTCCTGGAACGCTGTCCTCGAAACTGCACGGGCCAAGAGGGACCTTGGATGGCTGTACTCGGGACTGCACGGAAAAGAGGGATGTTGGATGGCTGTCCATGGGACTGCAAGCGCCAAGAGGGACTTTGAATGGCCGTTCTCGGGACTGCACGGGATGAGGGGGACGCCTGGAATGCTGTTGTCCAGACTGCTCTGGCCTAGAGATACATTGGATGGCTGTAATCAGGACTGCACGGGCCTAGAGGGGCGCCTGGAACGCTGTCCTCGGGCCTCCACGAACCAAGAGGGACTCCTGGAATGCTGTCCTCGTGACTGCAAGGGCCTAGAGGGACATTGGATGGCTGTCCTCAGGACTGCACAGGCCTAGAGGGACTCCTGGAACGCTGTTTCCCGACTGCACGGACCTAGAGGGACTCCTGGATCGCTCTCCTCGGGACTGCAAGGGCCTAGAGGGACATTGGATGGCTGACCTCAGGACTGCACTGTCAAAGAGGGATGCCTGGAACGCTATCCTCGGGACTGCACGGGCCGAGAGGGACATTGGATGGCAGTCTTCAGGCCAGCACAGGCCTAGAGGGACTCCTGGAACTCTGTCCTCGGGACTGCAGGGCCTAAAGGGACGCCTGGAATGCTGTCCTCGGGACTGCACAGGCCGAGAGGGACTCCTGGAACACTGTCCTTGGGCATGCACGAACCAAGAGGGACACCTGGAACGCTGTCATCGGGACTGCACCGGCTGAGAGGGACATTGGATGGCTGTCCTCGGGACTGCACGGGCCGAGAGGGACATTGGATGGCTGTCCTCGGGACTGCACTGGCCGAGAGGGACGCCTGGAACGCTGTCCATGGGCCTGCACGAACAAAGAGGGACTGCTGGAAAGCTGTTCTCCTGAGTGCATGGGCCAAGAGGGATGCTGGATGGCTGTCCTCAGGACTGCACAGGCCGAGAGGGACCTTGGATGGCTGTCCTCAGGACTGCAGGGAAAAGAGGGAAGTTGGATGGCTGTCCTCGGGACTGCACTGGCCAAGAGGGACGTTGGATGGCTGTCCTCGGGACTGCACGGGCTAAGCGGGACTCCTGGAATGCTGTCCTCAGGACTACATGGGCCAAGAGGGACTTTGGATGACTTTCCTCGGGACTGCACAGGCCTAGAGGGACTCCTGGAACGCAGTTCTCCGGACTGCACAGGCCTAGAGGGACTCCTGGAACGCTGTCCTCGGGACTTCACGGGCCGAGAGGGATATTGGATGGCAGTCTTCAGGCCTGCACGGGCCTAGAGGGACTCCTGGAACGCTGTCCTCGGGACTGCACGGGCCAAGAGGGACTCCTGGAACGCTGTCCTTGGAACTGCACTGGCCTAGAGGAACATTGCATGGCTGTCCTCAGAACAGCACGGGCCAAGAGGGACGCCTGGAATGCTGTCCTCGGGACTGTATGGGCAGAGAGGGACATTGGATGGCAGTCTTCAGACCTGCACAGGCAGAGAGGGACTCCTGGAACACTGTCCTTGGGCCTGAATGAACCAAGAGGGACACCTGGAACGCTGTCCTCTGGACTGCACGAACCAAGAGGGACGCCTGGAACACTGTTCTCCGGACTGCACGGACCAAGAAGGATGCTGGATGGCTGTCCTCGGGACTGCACGGGCCGAGAGGGACCCCTGGAACGCTGTCCTCGGGACTGCACGGGACTAGAGGGATGTGGGATGGCTGTCCTCGGGACTGCACTGGCCGAGAGGGACCCCTGGAACGCTGTCCTCGGGACTGCACGGGCCGAGAGGGACATTGGATGGCTGTCCTCGGGACTACACGGGCCGAGAGGGACGTTGGATGGCTGTCCTCAGGACTGCATGGGCCGAGAGGGACTTTGGATGGCTGTACTCGGGACTGAACAGGCCAAGAGGGACGCCTGGAACGCTGTTCTCGAAACTGCACGGGCCAAGAGGGACGTTGGATGGCTGTCCTCGGGACTGCAAGGGCCTAGAGGGACATTGGATGGCTGTCCTCAGGACTGCACAGGCCTAGAGGGACTCCTGGAACGCTGTTTTCCGGACTGCATGGACCTAGAGGGACTCCTGGAACGCTGTCCTCAGGACTGCAAGGGCCTAGAGGGACATTGGATGGCTGTCTTCAGGACTGCACTGTCAAAGAGGGAGGCCTGGAATGCTGTCCTCGGGACTGCACGGGCCTAGAGGGACATTGGATGGCTGTCCTCAGGACTGCACGGGCCTAGAGGGACGCCTGGAACGCTGTCCTCGGGCCTGCACGGGCCTAGAGGGACATTGGATGGCTGTGTTCGGGACTGCACGGGCCGAGTGGGACATTGGATGGCTGTCCTCAGGATTGCACTGGCCAAGAAGGACTCCTGGAACGCTGTCCTCGGGCCTGCACAAACCAAGAGGGTCTCCTGGAATGCTGTTCTCCGGACTGCACTGGCCTAGAGGGACTCCTGGAACGCTGTCCTTGGGACTGCACTGGTTTAAAGGGACATTCGATGGCTGTCCTTAGGACTGCAGGGACCAAGAGGGACGCCTGGAGCGCTGTCCTTGGAACTGCACTGGCCTAGAGGAACATTGGATGGCTGTCCTCAGAACTGCACTGGCCAAGAGGGACGCCTGGAATGCTGTCCTCGGGACTGCATGGGCCGAGAGGGACATTGGATGGCAGTCTTCAGGCCTGCACAGGCAGAGAGGGACTCCTGGAACACTGTCCTTGGGCCTGAATGTACCAAGAGGGACACCTGGAACGCTGTCCTCTGGACTGCACGGGCCTAGAGGGACGCCTGGAACACTGTCCTCGGGACTGCACGAACCAAGAGGGATGTGGGATGGCTGTCCTTGGGACTGCACGGGCCGAGAGGGACCCCTGGAATGCTGTCCTTGGGCCTGCACGAACCAAAAGGGACTCCTGGAATGCTGTTCTCCGGACTGCACAGGCCTAGAGGGACTCCTGGAACGCTGTCCTCGGGACTGCACCGGCTGAGAGGGACATTGGATGGCTGTCCTCGGGACTGCACAGGCCGAGAAGGACATTGGATGGCTGTCCTCGGGACTGCACTGGCCAAGAGGGACTCCTGGAACGCTGTCCTCGAAACTGCACGGGCCAAGAGGGACCTTGGATGGCTGTACTCGGGACTGCACGGAAAAGAGGGATGTTGGATGGCTGTCCATGGGACTGCAAGCGCCAAGAGGGACTTTGAAAGGCCGTTCTCGGGACTGCATGGGATGAGGGGGACGCCTGGAATGCTGTTGTCCGGACTGCTCTGGCCTAGAGATACATTGGATGGCTGTAATCAGGACTGCACGGGCCTAGAGGGGCGCCTGGAACGCTGTCCTCGGGCCTCCACGAACCAAGAGGGACTCCTGGAATGCTGTCCTCGGGACTGCAAGGGCCTAGAGGGACATTGGATGGCTGTCCTCAGGACTGCACAGGCCTAGAGGGACTCCTGGAACGCTGTTTCCCGACTGCACGGACCTAGAGGGACTCCTGGATCGCTCTCCTCGGGACTGCAAGGGCCTAGAGGGACATTGGATGGCTGACCTCAGGACTGCACTGTCAAAGAGGGATGCCTGGAACGCTATCCTCGGGACTGCACGGGCCGAGAGGGACATTGGATGGCAGTCTTCAGGCCAGCACAGGCCTAGAGGGACTCCTGGAACTCTGTCCTCGGGACTGCAGGGGCCTAAAGGGACGCCTGGAATGCTGTCCTCGGGACTGCACAGGCCGAGAGGGACTCCTGGAACACTGTCCTTGGGCATGCACAAACCAAGAGGGATACCTGGAACGCTGTCATCGGGACTGCACCGGCTGAGAGGGACATTGGATGGCTGTCCTCGGGACTGCACGGGCCGAGAGGGACATTGGATGGCTGTCCTCGGGACTGCACTGGCCGAGAGGGACGCCTGGAACGCTGTCCACGGGCCTGCACGAACAAAGAGGGACTGCTGGAAAGCTGTTCTCCTGAGTGCATGGGCCAAGAGGGATGCTGGATGGCTGTCCTCAGGACTGCACAGGCCGAGAGGGACCTTGGATGGCTGTCCTCAGGACTGCAGGGAAAAGAGGGAAGTTGGATGGCTGTCCTCGGGACTGCACTGGCCAAGAGGGACGTTGGATGGCTGTCCTCGGGACTGCACGGGCTAAGCGGGACTCCTGGAATGCTGTCCTCAGGACTACATGGGCCAAGAGGGACGTTGGATGACTTTCCTCGGGACTGCACAGGCCTAGAGAGACTCCTGGAACGCAGTTCTCCGGACTGCACAGGCCTAGAGGGACTCCTGGAACGCTGTCCTCGGGACTTCACGGGCCGAGAGGGATATTGGATGGCAGTCTTCAGGCCTGCACGGGCCTAGACGGACTCCTGGAACGCTGTCCTCGGGACTGCACGGGCCAAGAGGGACTCCTGGAACGCTGTCCTTGGAACTGCACTGGCCTAGAGGAACATTGCATGGCTGTCCTCAGAACAGCACGGGCCAAGAGGGACGCCTGGAATGCTGTCCTCGGGACTGTATGGGCAGAGAGGGACATTGGATGGCAGTCTTCAGACCTGCACAGGCAGAGAGGGACTCCTGGAACACTGTCCTTGGGCCTGAATGAACCAAGAGGGACACCTGGAACGCAGTCCTCTGGACTGCACGAACCAAGAGGGACGCCTGGAACACTGTTCTCCGGACTGCACGGACCAAGAAGGATGCTGGATGGCTGTCCTCGGGACTGCACGGGCCGAGAGGGACCCCTGGAACGCTGTCCTCGGGACTGCACGGGACTAGAGGGATGTGGGATGGCTGTCCTCGGGACTGCACTGGCCGAGAGGGACCCCTGGAACGCTGTCCTCGGGACTGAACAGGCCAAGAGGGACGCCTGGAACGCTGTTCTCGAAAATGCACGGGCCAAGAGGGACGTTGGATGGCTGTCCTAAGGACTGCACAGGCCTAGAGGGACTCCTGGAACGCTGTTTTCCGGACTGCACGGACCTAGAGGGACTCCTGGAACGCTGTCCTCAGGACTGCAAGGGCCTAGAGGGACATTGGATGGCTGTCCTCAGGACTGCACTGTCAAAGAGGGAGGCCTGGAATGCTGTCCTCGGGACTGCACGGGCCTAGAGGGACATTGGAAGGCTGTCCCCGGGACTGCACAGGCCGAGAGGGACATTGGATGGCTGTCCTCGGGACTGCACTGGCCAAGAGGGACTCCTGGAACGCTCTCCTCGGGCGTGCACGAACCAAAAGGGACTCCTGGAATGCTGTTCTTCGGACTGCACAGGCCTAGAGGGACTCCTGGAACGCTGTCCTCGGGACTGCACCGGCCGAGAGGGACATTGGATGGCTGTCCTCAGAACTGCACGGGCAAGAGGGATGCCTGGAACGCTATCCTCGGGACTGCACGGGCCGAGAGGGACATTGGATGGCAGTCTTCAGGCCAGCACAGGCCTAGAGGGACTCCTGGAACACTGTCCTTGGGCATGCACGAACCAAGAGGGACACCTGGAATGCTGTCCTCTGGACTGCACGGGCCAAGAGGGACTCCTGGAACGCTGTCCTCGGGACTGCACGCGCCGAGAGGGACATTGGATGGCTGTCCTCGGGACTGCACTGGCCGAGAGGGACGCCTGGAACGCTGTCCTCGGTCCTGCACGAACAAAGACGGACTCCTGGAAAGCTGTTCTCCTGAGTGCATGGGCCAAGAGGGATGCTGGATGGCTGTCCTCAGGACTGCACAGGCCGAGAGGGACCTTGGATGGCTGTCCTCAGGACTGCAGGGAAAAGAGGGAAGTTGGATGGCTGTCCTTGGGACTGCACGGGCCAAGAGGGACTTTGGATGGCTGTCCTCGGGAGTGCACGGGCTAAGACGGACTCCTGGAACGCTGTCTTCAGGACTACATGGGCCAAGAGGGACGTTGGATGGCTTTCCTCGGGACTGCACAGGCCTAGAGGGACTCCTGGAACGCTGTCCTCGGGACTGCAAGGGCCTAGAGGGATGCCTGGAATGCTGTCCTCGGGACTGCACGGGCCTAGAGGGACATTGGATGGCTGTCCTCAGGACTGCACGGTCCAAGAGGGATGCCTGGAATGCTGTTCTCGGGACTGCACGGGCCTAGAGGGACATTGGATGGCTGTCCTCGGGACTGCACAGGCCGAGAGGGACATTGGATGGCTGTCCTCAGAACTGCACGGGCCAAGAGGGACGCCTGGAATGCTGTCCTCGGGACTGCACGGGCCGAGAGGGACATTGGATGGCAGTCTTCAGGCCTGCACAGGCCGAGAGGGACTCCTGGAATACTGTCCTTGGGCCTGAATGAACCAAGAGGGACACCTGGAACGCTGTCCTCAGGACTGCACGGGCCTAGAGGGAAACCTGGAACGCTGTCCTCAGGACTGCACGAACCAAGAGGGACGCCTGGAACGCTGTCCTCGGGCCTGCAAGAACCAAGAGGGACTCCTGGAATGCTGTTCTCCGGACTGCACGGGCCAAGAGGGATGCTGGATGGCTGTCCTCGGGACTGCAGGGGCCGAGAGGGACCCCTGGAACGCTGTCCTCGGGACTGCACGGGCCTAGAGGGATGTGGGATGGCTGTCCTCGGGACTGCACTGGCCAATAGGGACACCTGGAACGCTGTCCTGTGGACTGCACGAACCCAGAGGGACTCCTGGAACACTGTCCTCGGGACTGCACGGGCTGAAGGGGAGGCCTGGAACACTATCCTCGGGACTGCACGGGCCGAGTGGGACAATGGATGGCTGTCCTCGGGACTGCACGGGCCGCGAGGGACGTTGGATGGCAGTCCTCAGGACTGCATGGGCCAAGAGGGACATTGGATGGCTGTCCTCGGGACTGCACGGGCCAAGAGGGAGGCCTGGAACGCTGTCCTCGGGACTGCAGGGGCCGAGAGGGACATTGGATGGCAGTCTTCAGGCCTGCACAGGCAGAGAGGGACTCCTGGAACACTGTCCTTGGGCCTGAATGTACCAAGAGGGACACCTGGAACGCTGTCCTCTGGACTGCACGGGCCAAGAGGGACGCCTGGAACACTGTCCTCGGAACTGCACGAACCAAGAGGGATGTGGGATGGCTGTCCTTGGGACTGCACGGGCCGAGAGGGACCCCTGGAATGCTGTCCTTGGGCCTGCACGAACCAAAAGGGACTCCTGGAATGCTGTTCTCCGGACTGCACAGGCCTAGAGGGACTCCTGGAACGCTGTCCTCGGGACTGCACCGGCCGAGAGGGACATTGGATGGCTGTCCTCGGGACTGCACAGGCCGAGAGGGACATTGGATGGCTGTCCTCGGGACTGCACTGGCCAAGAAGGACTCCTGGAACGCTGTCCTCGAAACTCCTCGGGCCAAGAGGGACCTTGGATGGCTGTACTCGGGACTGCACGGAAAAGAGGGATGTTGGATGGCTGTCCATGGGACTGCAAGGGCCAAGAGGGACGTTGGATGGCCGTCCTCGGGACTGCACGGGATGAGGGGGACGCCTGGAATGCTGTTCTCCGGACTGCTCTGGCCTAGAGATACATTGGATGGCTGTAATCAGGACTGCACGGGCCTAAAGGGGCGCCTGGAACGCTGTCCTCGGGCCTCCACGAACCAAGAGGGACTCTGGAATGCTGTCCTCGGGATTGCAAGGGCCTAGAGGGACATTGGAAGGCTGTCCTCGGGACTGCACTGGCCTAGAGATACATTGGATGGCTGTCCTCAGGACTGCAGGGGCCTAGAGGGACGCCTGGAGCGCTGTCCTCGGGCCTGAACGGGCCTAGAGGGACATTGGATGGCTGTCCACAGGACTTCACGGGCCTAGATGGACGCCTGGAACGCTGTCCTCGGGCCTGCATGGGCCTAGAGGGACATTGGATGGCTGTCCACGGGACTGCACGGGCCGAGTGGGACATTGGATGGCTGTCTTTAGGACTACACTGGCCAAGAAGGACTCCTGGAACGCTGTCCTCGTGCCTGCACGAACCAAGAGGGTCTCCTGGAATGCTGTTCTCCGGACTACACAGGCCTAGAGGGACTCCTGGAACGCTGTCCTTGGGACTGCACTGGCTTAAAGGGACATTGGATGGCTGTCCTCAGGACTGCAGGGACCAAGAGGGACGCCTGGAACGCTGTCCTCGGGACTTGACGGGCCGAGAGGGATATTGGATGGCAGTCTTCAGGCCTGCAAGGGCCTAGAGGGACACCTGGAACGCTGTCCTCGACACTGCACGGGCAGAGAGGGACTCCTGGAACACTGTCCTTGGGCCTGCACGAACCAAGATGGACACCTGGAACGCTGTTCTCCGGACTGCACGGGCCTAGAGGGACTCCTGGAACGCTGTCCTTGGAACTGCACTGGCCTAGAGGAACATTGGATGGCTGTCCTCCGAACTACACGGGCCAAGAGGGATGCCTGGAATGCTGTCCTCGGGACTGCATGGGCCGAGAGGGACATTGGATGGCAGTCTTCAGGCCTGCACAGGCAGAGAGGGACTCCTGGAACAATGTCCTTGGGCCTGAATGAACCAAGAGGGACACCTGGAACGCTGTCCTCTGGACTGCACGAACCAAGACGGACGCCTGGAACGCTGTTGTCTGGACTGTACGGGCCAAGAAGGATGCTGGATGGCTGTCCTCGGGACTGCACGGGCCGAGAGGGACCCCTGGAACGCTGGCCTCGGGAGTGCACGGGCCGAGAGGGACATTGGATGGCTGTCCTCGGGACTACACGGGCCGAGAGGGACATTGGATGGCTGTCCTCGGGACTGCACGGGCCTAGAGGGATGCCTGGAAAGCTGTTCTCGGGACTGCACTGGCCTAGAGATACATTGGATGGCTGTCCTTAGGACTGCACGGGCCTAGAGGGACGCCTGGAATGCTGTCCTCGGGCCTGCACGGGCCTAGAGGGACATTGGATGGCTGTCCTCAGGACTGCACGGGCATAGAGGGACGCCTGGAACGCTGTCCTCGGGCCTGCACGGGCCTAGAGGGACATTGGATGGCTGTGTTCGGGACTGCACGGGCCGAGTGGGACATTGGATGGCTGTCCTCAGGATTGCACTGGCCAAGAAGGACTCCTGGAACGCTGTCCTCGGGCCTGCACAAACCAAGAGGGTCTCCTGGAATGCTGTTCTCCGGACTTCACTGGCCTAGAGGGACTCCTGGAACGCTGTCCTTGGGACTGCACTGGTTTAAAGGGACATTCGATGGCTGTCCTTAGGACTGCAGGGACCAAGAGGGACGCCTGGAGCGCTGTCCTTGGAACTGCACTGGCCTAGAGGAACATTGGATGGCTGTCCTCAGAACTGCACTGGCCAAGAGGGACGCCTGGAATGCTGTCCTCGGGACTGCATGGGCCGAGAGGGACATTGGATGGCAGTCTTCAGGCCTGCACAGGCAGAGAGGGACTCCTGGAACACTGTCCTTGGGCCTGAATGTACCAAGAGGGACACCTGGAACGCTGTCCTCTGGACTGCACGGGCCTAGAGGGACGCCTGGAACACTGTCCTCGGGACTGCACGAACCAAGAGGGATGTGGGATGGCTGTCCTTGGGACTGCACGGGCCGAGAGGGACCCCTGGAATGCTGTCCTTGGGCCTGCACGAACCAAAAGGGACTCCTGGAATGCTGTTCTCCGGACTGCACAGGCCTAGAGGGACTCCTGGAACGCTGTCCTCGGGACTGCACCGGCCGAGAGGGACATTGGATGGCTGTCCTCGGGACTGCACTGGCGAAGAGGGACGCCTGGAACGCTGTCCTCGAAACTGCACGGGCCAAGAGGGACCTTGGATGGCTGTCCTCGGGACTGCATGGAAAAGAGGGATGTTGGATGGCTGTCCATGGGACTGCAAGCGCCAAGAGGGACTTTGAATGGCCGTTCTCGGGACTGCACGGGAAGAGGGGGACGCCTGGAATGCTGTTGTCCGGACTGCTCTGGCCTAGAGATACATTGGATGGCTGTAATCAGGACTGCACGGGCCTAGAGGGGCGCCTGGAAAGCTGTCCTCGGGCCTCCACTAACCAAGAGGGACTCCTGGAATGCTGTCCTCGGGACTGCAAGGGCCTAGAGGGACATTGGATGGCTGTCCTCAGGACTGCACAGGCCTAGAGGGACTCCTGGAACACTGTTTCCCGACTGCACGGACCTAGAGGGACGCCTGGATCGCTCTCCTCGGGACTGCAAGGGCCTAGAGGGACATTGGATGGCTGACCTCAGGACTGCACTGTCAAAGAGGGATGCCTGGAACGCTATCCTCGGGACTGCACGGGCCGAGAGGGACATTGGATGGCAGTCTTCAGGCCAGCACAGGCCTAGAGGGACTCCTGGAACTCTGTCCTCGGGACTGCAGGGGCCTAAAGGGACGCCTGGAATGCTGTCCTCGGGACTGCACAGGCCGAGAGGGACTCCTGGAACACTGTCCTTGGGCATGCACGAACCAAGAGGGACACCTGGAACGCTGTCCTCGGGACTGCACGGGCCGAGAGGGACATTGGATGGCTGTCCTCGGGACTGCACTGGCCGAGAGGGACGCCTGGAACGCTGTCCTAGGTCCTGCACGAACAAAGACGGACTCCTGGAAAGCTGTTCTCCTGAGTGCATGGGCCAAGAGGGATGCTGGATGGCTGTCCTCAGGACTGCACAGGCCGAGAGGGACCTTGGATGGCTGTCCTCAGGACTGCAGGGAAAAGAGGGAAGTTGGATGGCTGTCCTTGGGACTGCACGGGCCAAGAGGGACTTTGGATGGCTGTCCTCGGGAGTGCACTGGCTAAGACGGACTCCTGGAACGCTGTCTTCAGGACTACATGGGCCAAGAGGGACGTTGGATGGCTTTCCTCGGGACTGCACAGGCCTACAGGGACTCCTGGAACGCTGTCCTCAGGACTGCAAGGGCCTAGAGGGATGCCTGGAATGCTGTCCTCGGGACTGCACGGGCCTAGAGGGACATTGGATGGCTGTCCTCAGGACTGCACGGTCCAAGAGGGATGCCTGGAATGCTGTTCTCGGGACTGCACGGGCCTAGAGGGACATTGGATGGCTGTCCTCGGGACTGCACAGGCCGAGAGGGACATTGGATGGCTGTCCTCAGAACTGCACGGGCCAAGAGGGACGCCTGGAATGCTGTCCTCGGGACTGCACGGGCCGAGAGGGACATTGGATGGCAGTCTTCAGGCCTGCACAGGCCGAGAGGGACTCCTGGAATACTGTCCTTGGGCCTGATTGAACCAAGAGGGACACCTGGAACGCTGTCCTCAGGACTGCACGGGCCTAGAGGGAAACCTGGAACGCTGTCCTCAGGACTGCACGAACCAAGAGGGACGCCTGGAACGCTGTCCTCGGGCCTGCAAGAACCAAGAGGGACTCCTGGAATGCTGTTCTCCGGACTGCACGGGCCAAGAGGGATGCTGGATGGCTGTCCTCGGGACTGCAGGGGCCGAGAGGGACCCCTGGAACGCTGTCCTCGGGACTGCACGGGCCAAGAGGGATGTGGGATGGCTGTCCTCGGGACTGCACTGGCCAATAGGGACACCTGGAACGCTGTCCTGTGGACTGCACGAACCCAGAGGGACTCCTGGAACACTGTCCTCGGGACTGCACGGGCTGAAGGGGAGGCCTGGAACACTGTCCTCGGGACTGCACGGGCCGAGAGGGACAATGGATGGCTGTCCTCGGGACTGCACGGGCCGAGAGGGACGTTGGATGGCAGTCCTCAGGACTGCATGGGCCAAGAGGGACATTGGATGGCTGTCCTCGGGACTGCACGGGCCTAGAGGGACGCCTGGAACGCTGTTCTCGGGACTGCAGGGGCAAAGAGGGACATTGGAAGGCTGTCCTCGGGACTGCACGGGCCAAGAGGGACATTGGATGGATGTCCTCGGGACTGCACGGGCCTAGAGGGACGCCTGGAACGCTGTCCTCGGGCCTGCACGGGCCTAGAGGGACATTGGATGGCTGTCCACGGGACTGCACGGGCCGAGTGGGACATTGGATGGCTGTCCTCAGGACTACACTAACCAAGAAGGACTCCTGGAACGCTGTCCTCGTGCCTGCACGAACCAAGAGGGTCTCCTGGAATGCTGTTCTCCGGACTGCACTGGCCTAGAGGGACTCCTGGAACGCTGTCCTTGGGACTGCACTGGCTTAAAGGGACATTGGATGGCTGTTCTTAGGACTGCAGGGACCAAGAGGGACGCCTGGAACGCTGTCCTCGGGAATTCACGGGCCGAGAGGGATATTGGATGGCAGTCTTCAGGCCTGCATGGGCCTAGAGGGACTCCTGGAATACTGTCCTTGGGCCTGAATGAACCAAGAGGGACACCTGGAACGCTTTCCTCTGGACTGCACGGGCCTAGAGGGAAACCTGGAACAATGTCCTCGGGACTGCACGAACCAAGAGGGATGCCTGGAACGCTGTCCTCGGGCCTGCAAGAACCAAGAGGGACTCCTGGAATGCTGTTCTCCGGACTGCACGGGCCAAGAGGGATGCTGGATGGCTGTCCTCGGGACTGCAGGGGCCGAGAGGGACCCCTGGAACGCTGTCCTCGGGACTGCACGGGCCTAGAGGGATGTGGGATGGCTGTCCTCGGGACTGCACTGGCCAATAGGGACACCTGGAACGCTGTCCTGTGGACTGCACGAGCCCAGAGGGACTCCTGGAACACTGTCCTCGGCACTGCACGGGCTGAAGGGGAGGCCTGGAACACTGTCCTCTGGACTGCACGGGCCGAGAGGGACAATGGATGGCTGTCCTCGGGACTGCACGGGCCGAGAGGGACGTTGGATGGCAGTCCTCAGGACTGCATGGGCCAAGAGGGACATTGGATGGCTGTCCTCGGGACTGCACGGGCCTAGAGGGACGCCTGGAACGCTGTTCTTGGGACAGCAGGGGCCAAGAGGGACATTGGAAGGCTGTCCTCGGGACTGCACGGGCCAAGAGGGACATTGGATGGCTGTCCTCGGGACTGCACGGGCCTAGAGGGACGCCTGGAACGCTGTCCTCGGGCCTGCACGGGCCTAGAGGGACATTGGATGGCTGTCCACGGGACTGCACGGGCCGAGTGGGACATTGGATGGCTGTCCTCAGGACTACACTGGCCAAGAAGGACTCCTGGAACGCTGTCCTCGTGCCTGCACGAACCAAGAGGGTCTCCTGGAATGCTGTTCTCCGGACTGCACTGGCCTAGAGGGACTCCTGGAACGCTGTCCTTGGGACTGCACTGGCTTAAAGGGACATTGGATGGCTGTCCTTAGGACTGCAGGGACCAAGAGGGACGCCTGGAACGCTGTCCTCGGGACTTTACGGGCCGAGAGGGTCTCCTGGAACACTGTCCTTGGGCCTGCACGAACCAAGAGGGACACCTGGAACGCTGTTCTCCGGACTGCACCAGCCTAGAGGGACTCCTGGAACGCTATCCTTGGAACTGCACTGGCCTAGAGGAACATTGGATGGCTGTCCTCAGAACTGAATGGGCCAAGAGGGAGGCCTGGAATGCTGTCCTCGGGACTGCAGGGGCCGAGAGGGACATTGGATGGCAGTCTTCAGGCCTGCACAGGCAGAGAGGGACTCCTGGAACACTGTCCTTGGGCCTGAATGTACCAAGAGGGACACCTGGAACGCTGTCCTCTGGACTGCACGGGCCAAGAGGGACGCCTGGAACACTGTCCTCGGAACTGCACGAACCAAGAGGGATGTGGGATGGCTGTCCTTGGGACTGCACGGGCCGAGAGGGACCCCTGGAATGCTGTCCTTGGGCCTGCACGAACCAAAAGGGACTCCTGGAATGCTGTTCTCCGGACTGCACAGGCCTAGAGGGACTCCTGGAACGCTGTCCTCGGGACTGCACCGGCCGAGAGGGACATTGGATGGCTGTCCTCGGGACTGCACAGGCCGAGAGGGACATTGGATGGCTGTCCTCGGGACTGCACTGGCCAAGAAGGACTCCTGGAAAGCTGTCCTCGAAACTCCTCGGGCCAAGAGGGACCTTGGATGGCTGTACTCGGGACTGCACGGAAAAGAGGGATGTTGGATGGCTGTCCATGGGACTGCAAGGGCCAAGAGGGACGTTGGATGGCCGTCCTCGGGACTGCACGGGATGAGGGGGACGCCTGGAATGCTGTTCTCCGGACTGCTCTGGCCTAGAGATACATTGGATGGCTGTAATCAGGACTGCACGGGCCTAAAGGGGCGCCTGGAACGCTGTCCTCGGGCCTCCACGAACCAAGAGGGACTCTGGAATGCTGTCCTCGGGACTGCAAGGGCCTAGAGGGACATTGGAAGGCTGTCCTCGGGACTGCACAGGCCAAGAGGGACATTGGATGGCTGTCCTCGGGACTGCACGGGCCTAGAGGGACGCCTGGAACGCTGTTCTCGGGACTGCACTGGCCTAGAGATACATTGGATGGCTGTCCTCAGGACTGCACGGGCCTAGAGGGACGCCTGGAGCGCTGTCCTCGGGCCAGAACGTGCCTAGAGGGACATTGGATGGCTGTCCACAGGACTTCACGGGCCTAGAGGGACGCCTGGAACGCTGTCCTCGGGCCTGCACGGGCCTAGAGGGACATTGGATGGATGTCCACGGGACTGCACGGGCCGAGTGGGACATTGGATGGCTGTCTTTAGGACTACACTGGCCAAGAAGGACTCCTGGAACGCTGTCCTCGTGCCTGCACGAACCAAGAGGGTCTCCTGGAATGCTGTTCTCCGGACTACACAGGCCTAGAGGGACTCCTGGAACGCTGTCCTTGGGACTGCACTGGCTTAAAGGGACATTGGATGGCTGTCCTCAGGACTGCAGGGACCAAGAGGGACGCCTGGAACGCTGTTTCGGGACTTGACGGGCCGAGAGGGATATTGGATGGCAGTCTTCAGGCCTGCAAGGGCCTAGAGGGACTCCTGGAACGCTGTCCTCGACACTGCACGGGCAGAGAGGGACTCCTGGAACACTGTCCTTGGGCCTGCACGAACCAAGATGGACACCTGGAACGCTGTTCTCCGGACTGCACGGGCCTAGAGGGACTCCTGGAACGCTGTCCTTGGAACTGCACTGGCCTAGAGGAACATTGGATGGCTGTCCTCCGAACTACACGGGCCAAGAGGGATGCCTGGAATGCTGTCCTCGGGACTGCATGGGCCGAGAGGGACATTGGATGGCAGTCTTCAGGCCTGCACAGGCAGAGAGGGACTCCTGGAACACTGTCCTTGGGCCTGAATGAACCAAGAGGGACACCTGGAACGCTGTCCTCTGGACTGCACGAACCAAGACGGACGCCTGGAACGCTGTTGTCTGGACTGTACGGGCCAAGAAGGATGCTGGATGGCTGTCCTCGGGACTGCACGGGCCCAGAGGGACCCCTGGAACGCTGTCCTCGGGAGTGCACGGGCCTAGAGAGATGTGGGATGGCTGTCCTCGGGACTGCACTGGCCGAGAGGGACCCCTGGAACGCTGTCCTCGGGACTGCACGGGCCGAGAGGGACATTGGATGGCTGTCCTCGGGACTACACGGGCCGAGAGGGACATTGGATGGCTGTCCTCGGGACTGCACGGGCCTAGAGGGATGCCTGGAAAGCTGTTCTCGGGACTGCACTGGCCTAGAGATACATTGGATGGCTGTCCTTAGGACTGCACGGGCCTAGAGGGACGCCTGGAATGCTGTCCTCGGGCCTGCACGGGCCTAGAGGGACATTGGATGGCTGTCCTCAGGACTGCACGGGCCTAGAGGGACGCCTGGAACGCTGTCCTCGGGCCTGCACGAACCAAGAGGGATGTGGGATGGCTGTCCTTGGGACTGCACTGGCCGAGAGGGACCCCTGGAATGCTGTCCTTGGGCCTGCACGAACCAAAAGGGACTCCTGGAATGCTGTTCTCCGGACTGCACAGGCCTAGAGGGACTCCTGGAACGCTGTCCTCGGGAGTGCACCGGCCGAGAGGGACATTGGATGGCTGTCCTCGGGACTGCACTGGCGAAGAGGGACTTTGAATGGCCGTTCTCGGGACTGCACGGGAAGAGGGGGACGCCTGGAATGCTGTTGTCCGGACTGCTCTGGCCTAGAGATACATTGGATGGCTGTAATCAGGACTGCACGGGCCTAGAGGGGCGCCTGGAACGCTGTCCTCGGGCCTCCACGAACCAAGAGGGACTCCTGGAATGCTGTCCTCGGGACTGCAAGGGCCTAGAGGGACATTGGATGGCTGTCCTCAGGACTGCACAGGCCTAGAGGGACTCCTGGAACGCTGTTTCCCGACTGCACGGACCTAGAGGGACTCCTGGATCGCTCTCCTCGGGACTGCAAGGGCCTAGAGGGACATTGGATGGCTGACCTCAGGACTGCACTGTCAAAGAGGGATGCCTGGAACGCTATCCTCGGGACTGCACGGGCCGAGAGGGACATTGGATGGCAGTCTTCAGGCCAGCACAGGCCTAGAGGGACTCCTGGAACGCTGTCCTCGGGACTGCAGGGGCCTAAAGGGACGCCTGGAATGCTGTCCTCGGGACTGCACAGGCCGAGAGGGACTCCTGGAACACTGTCCTTGGACATGCACGAACCAAGAGGGACACCTGGAACGCTGTCCTCGGGACTGCACGGGCCGAGAGGGACATTGGATGGCTGTCCTCGGGACTGCACTGGCCGAGAGGGACGCCTGGAACGCTGTCCTCGGTCCTGCACGAACAAAGACGGACTCCTGGAAAGCTGTTCTCCTGAGTGCATGGGCCAAGAGGGATGCTGGATGGCTGTCCTCAGGACTGCACAGGCCGAGAGGGACCTTGGATGGCTGTCCTCAGGACTGCAGGGAAAAGAGGGAAGTTGGATGGCTGTCCTTGGGACTGCACGGGCCAAGAGGGACTTTGGATGGCTGTCCTCGGGAGTGCACGGGCTAAGACGGACTCCTGGAACGCTGTCTTCAGGACTACATGGGCCAAGAGGGACGTTGGATGGCTTTCCTCGGGACTGCACAGGCCTAGAGGGACTCCTGGAACGCTGTCCTCGGGACTGCAAGGGCCTAGAGGGATGCCTGGAATGCTGTCCTCGGGAATGCACGGGCCTAGAGGGACATTGGATGGCTGTCCTCAGGACTGCACGGTCCAAGAGGGATGCCTGGAATGCTGTTCTCGGGACTGCACGGGCCTAGAGGGACATTGGATGGCTGTCCTCGGGACTGCACAGGCCGAGAGGGACATTGGATGGCTGTCCTCAGAACTGCACGGGCCAAGAGGGACGCCTGGAATGCTGTCCTCGGGACTGCACGGGCCGAGAGGGACATTGGATGGCAGTCTTCAGGCCTGCACAGGCCGAGAGGGACTCCTGGAATACTGTCCTTGGGCCTGAATGAACCAAGAGGGACACCTGGAACGCTGTCCTCAGGACTGCACGGGCTTAGAGGGAAACCTGGAACGCTGTCCTCAGGACTGCACGAACCAAGAGGGACGCCTGGAACGCTGTCCTCGGGCCTGCAAGAACCAAGAGGGACCCCTGGAACGCTGTCCTCGGGACTGCACGGGCCTAGAGGGATGTGGGATGGCTGTCCTCGGGACTGCACTGGCCAATAGGGACACCTGGAACGCTGTCCTGTGGACTGCACGAACCCAGAGGGACTCCTGGAACACTGTCCTCGGGACTGCACGGGCTGAAGGGGAGGCCTGGAACACTGTCCTCGGGACTGCACGGGCCGAGAGGGACAATGGATGGCTGTCCTCGGGACTGCACGGGCCGAGAGGGACGTTGGATGGCAGTCCTCAGGACTGCATGGGCCAAGAGGGACATTGGATGGCTGTCCTCGGGACTGCACGGGCCTAGAGGGACGCCTGGAATGCTGTTCTCGGGACTGCAGGGGCAAAGAGGGACATTGGAAGGCTGTCCTCGGGACTCACGGGCCAAGAGGGACATTGGATGGCTGTCCTCGGGACTGCACGGGCCTAGAGGGACACCTGGAACGCTGTCCTCAGGCCTGCACGGGCCTAGAGGGACATTGGATGGCTGTCCACGGGACTGCACGGGCCGAGTGGGACATTGGATGGCTGTCCTCAGGACTACACTAACCAAGAAGGACTCCTGGAACGCTGTCCTCGTGCCTGCACGAACCAAGAGGGTCTCCTGGAATGCTGTTCTCCGGACTGCACTGGCCTAGAGGGACTCCTGGAATGCTGTCCTTGGGACTGCACTGGCTTAAAGGGACATTGGATGGCTGTTCTTAGGACTGCAGGGACCAAGAGGGACGCCTGGAACTCTGTCCTCGGGACTTCACGGGCCGAGAGGGATATTGGATGGCAGTATTCAGGCCTGCATGGGCCTAGAGGGACTCCTGGAATACTGTCCTTGGGCCTGAATGAACCAAGAGGGACACCTGGAACGCTTTCCTCTGGACTGCACGGGCCTAGAGGGAAACCTGGAACAATGTCCTCGGGACTGCACGAACCAAGAGGGATGCCTGGAACGCTGTCCTCGGGCCTGCAAGAACCAAGAGGGACTCCTGGAATGCTGTTCTCCGGACTGCACGGGCCAAGAGGGATGCTGGATGGCTGTCCTCGGGACTGCAGGGGCCGAGAGGGACCCCTGGAACGCTGTCCTCGGGACTGCACGGGCCTAGAGGGATGTGGGATGGCTGTCCTCGGGACTGCACTGGCCAATAGGGACACCTGGAACGCTGTCCTGTGGACTGCACGAACCCAGAGGGACTCCTGGAACACTGTCCTCGGGACTGCACGGGCTGAAGGGGAGGCCTGGAACACTGTCCTCGGGACTGCACGGGCCGAGAGGGACAATGGATGGCTGTCCTCGGGACTGCACGGGCCGAGAGGGACGTTGGATGGCAGTCCTCAGGACTGCATGGGCCAAGAGGGACATTGGATGGCTGTCCTCGGGACTGCACGGGCCTAGAGGGACGCCTGGAACGCTGTTCTCGGGACAGCAGGGGCCAAGAGGGACATTGGAAGGCTGTCCTCGGGACTGCACGGGCCAAGAGGGACATTGGATGGCTGTCCTCGGGACTGCACGGGCCTAGAGGGACGCCTGGAACGCTGTCCTCGGGCCTGCACGGGCCTAGAGGGACATTGGATGGCTGTCCACTGGACTGCACGGGCCGAGTGGGACATTGGATGGCTGTCCTCAGGACTACACTGGCCAAGAAGGACTCCTGGAACGCTGTCCTCGTGCCTGCACGAACCAAGAGGGTCTCCTGGAATGCAGTTCTCCGGACTGCACTGGCCTAGAGGGACTCCTGGAACGCTGTCCTTGGGACTGCACTGGCTTAAAGGGACATTGGATGGCTGTCCTTAGGACTGCAGGGACCAAGAGGGACGCCTGGAACGCTGTCCTCGGGACTTCACGGGCCGAGAGGGTCTCCTGGAACACTGTCCTTGGGCCTGCACGAACCAAGAGGGACACCTGGAACGCTGTTCTCCGGACTGCACCAGCCTAGAGGGACTCCTGGAACGCTATCCTTGGAACTGCACTGGCCTAGAGGAACATTGGATGGCTGTCCTCAGAACTGAATGGGCCAAGAGGGAGGCCTGGAATGCTGTCCTCGGGACTGCAGGGGCCGAGAGGGACATTGGATGGCAGTCTTCAGGCCTGCAAAGGCAGAGAGGGACTCCTGGAACACTGTCCTTGGGCCTGAATGTACCAAGAGGGACACCTGGAACGCTGTCCTCTGGACTGCACGGACCAAGAGGGACGCCTGGAACACTGTCCTCGGAACTGCACGAACCAAGAGGGATGTGGGATGGCTGTCCTTGGGACTGCACGGGCCGAGAGGGACCCCTGGAATGCTGTCCTTGGGCCTGCACGAACCAAAAGGGACTCCTGGAATGCTGTTCTCCGGACTGCACAGGCCTAGAGGGACTCCTGGAACGCTGTCCTCGGGACTGCACCGGCCGAGAGGGACATTGGATGGCTGTCCTCAGGACTGCACAGGCCGAGAGGGACATTGGATGGCTGTCCTCAGGACTGCACAGGCCGAGAGGGACATTGGATGGCAGTCTTCAGGCCAGCACAGGCCTAGAGGGACTGCTGGAACTCTGTCCTCTGGACTGCAGGGGCCTAAAGGGACGCCTGGAATGCTGTCCTCGGGACTGCACAGGCCGAGTGGGACTCCTGGAACACTGTCCTTTGGCATGCACGAACCAAGAGGGACACCTGGAACGCTGTCCTCTGGACTGCACGGGCCAAGAGGGAATCCTGGAACGCTGTCCTCGGGACTGCACAGGCCGAGAGGGACATTGGATGGCTGTCCTCGGGACTGCACTGGCCGAGAGGGACGCCTGGAACGCTGTCCACGGGCCTGCACGAACAAAGAGGGACTCCTGGAAAGCTGTTCTCCAGAGTGCATGGGCCAAGAGGGATGCGGGATGGTTGTCCTCAGGACTGCACAGGCCGAGAGGGACCTTGGATGGCTGTCCTCAGGACTGCAGGGAAAAGAGGGAAGTTGGATGGCTGTCCTCGGGACTGCACGGACCAAGAGGGACTTTGGATGGCTGTCCTCGGGACTGCACAGGCTAAGCGGGACTCCTGGAATGCTGTCCTCAGGACTACATGGGCCAAGAGGGACGTTGGATGGCTTTCCTCGGGACTGCACAGGCCTAGAGGGACACCTGGAACGCAGTTCTCCGGACTGCACAGGCCTAGAGGGAGTCCTGGAACGCTGTCCTCGGGACTGCAAGGGCCTAGAGGGACATTGGATGGCTGTCCTCGGGACTGCAAAGGCCGAGAGGGACATTGGATGGCTGTCCTCGGGACTGCACAGGCCTATAGGGACATTGGATGGCTGTCCTCAGGACTGCACAGTCCAAGAGGGATGCCTGGAACGCTGTCCTCGGGACTGCAAGGGCCTAGAGGGACATTGGATGGCTGTCCTCGGGACTGCACAGGCTGAGAGGGACATTGGATGGCTGTCCTCGGGACTGCACAGGCCGAGAGGGACATTGGATGGCTGTCCTCAGAACTGCACGGGCCAAGAGGGATGCCTGGAATGCTGTCCTCGATACTGCACGGGCCGAGAGGGACATTGGATGGCAGTCTTCAGGCCTGCACAGGCCGAGAGGGACTCCTGGAATACTGTCCTTGGGCCTGAATGAACCAAGAAGGACACCTGGAACGCTGTCCTCTGGACTGCACGGGCCTAGAGGAAACCTGGAATGCTGTTTTCGGGACTGCACGAACCAAGAGGGACGCCTGGAACGCAGTCCTCGGGCCTGCAAGAACCAAGAGGGACTCCTGGAATGCTGTTCTCCGGACAGCACGGGCCAAGAGGGATGTTGGATGGCTGTCCTCGGGACTGCACGGGCCGAGAGGGACCCCTGGAACGCTGTCCTCGGGACTGCACGGGCCTAGAGGGATGTGGGATGGCTGTCCTCGGGACTGCACGGGCCGAGAGGGACGTTGGATGGCTGTCCTCAGGACTGCATGGGCCAAGTGGAACATTGGATGGCTGTCCTCGGGACTGCACGGGCCTAGAGGGACACCTGGAACGCTGTTCTCGGGACTGCAGGGGCCAAGAGGGACATTGGAAGGCTGTCCTCGGGACTGCACGGGCCAAGAGGGACATTGGATGGCTGTCCTCGGGACTGCACGGGCCTAGAGGGACGCCTGGAAAGCTGTTCTCGGGACTGCACTGGCCTAGAGATACATTGGATGGCTGTCCTCAGGACTACACGGGCCTAGAGGGACGCCTGGAGCGCTGTCCTCAGGCCTGCACGGGCCTAGAGGGACATTGGATGGCTGTCCTCAGGACTGCACGGGCCTAGAGGGACGCCTGGAACGCTGTCCTCGGGCCTGCACGGGCCTAGAGGGACATTGGATGGCTGTCCACGGGACTGCACGGGCCGAGTGGGACATTGGATGGCTGTCCTCAGGACTACACTGGCCAAGAAGGACTCCTGGAACGCTGTCCTCGTGCCTGCAAGAACCAAGAGGGTCTCCTGGAATGCTGTTCTCCGGACTACACAGGCCTAGAGGGACTCCTGGAACGCTGTCCTTGGGACTGCACTGGCTTAAAGGGACATTGGATGGCTGTCCTCAGGACTGCAGGGACCAAGAGGGACGCCTGGAACGCTGTCCTCGGGACTTGACTGGCCGAGAGGGATATTGGATGGCAGTCTTCAGGCCTGCACGGGCCTAGAGGGACTCCTGGAACGCTGTCCTCGGGACTGCACGGGCCGAGAGGGACTCCTGGAACACTGTCCTTGGGCCTGCACGAACCAAGAGGGACACCTGGAACGCTGTTCTCCGGACTGCACGGGCCTAGAGGGACTCCTGGAACGCTGTCCTTGGAACTGCACTGGCCTAGGGGAACATTGGATGGCTGTCCTCCGAACTGCACGGGCCAAGAGGGATGCCTGGAATGCTGTCCTCGGGACTGCATGGGCCGAGAGGGACATTGGATGGCAGTCTTCAGGCCTGCACAGGCAGAGAGGGACTCCTGGAACACTGTCCTTGGGCCTGAATGAACCAAGAGGGACACCTGGAACGCTGTCCTCTGGACTGCACGAACCAAGAGGGACGCCTGGAACGCTGTTGTCCGGACTGCACCGGCCAAGAAGGATGCTGGATGGCTGTCCTCGAGACTGCAGGGGCCGAGAGGGACCCCTGGAACGCTGTCCTCGGGACTGCACGGGCCTAGAGGGATGTGGGATGGCTGTCCTCGGGACTGCACTGGCCGAGAGGGACCCCTGGAACGCTGTCCTCGGGACTGCACGGGCCGGGAGAGACATTGGATGGCTGTCCTCGGGACTATACGGGCCGAGAGGGACGTTGGATGGCTGTCCTCAGGACTGCATGGGCCGAGAGGGACTTTGGATGACTGTATCGGGACTGTACAGGCCAAGAGGGAAGCCTGGAAAGCTGTTCTCGAAACTGCACGGGCCAAGAGGGACCTTGGATGGCTGTACTCGGGATTGCAAGGAAAAGAGGGACGTTGGATGGCTGTCCTCGGGACTTAGCCGGCCAAGAGGGACATTGGATGGCTGTCCTCGGGACTGCACGGGCCTAGAGGGATGCCTGGAACGCTGTTCTCGGGACTGCACTGGCCTAGAGATACATTGGATGGCTGTCCTCAGGACTGCACGGGCCTAGAGGGACGCCTGGAGCGCTGTCCTCGGGCCAGAACGGGCCTAGAGGGACATTGGATGGCTGTCCACAGGACTTCACGGGCCTAGAGGGACGCCTGGAACGCTGTCCTCGGGCCTGCACGGGCCTAGAGGGACATTGGAGGGCTGTCCTTAGGACTGCACGGGCCTAGAGGGAACGCCTGGAACGCTGTCCTCGGGCCTGCACGGGCCTAGAGGGACATTGGATGGCTGTGTTCGGGACTGCACGGGCCGAGTGGGACATTGGATGGCTGTCCTCAGGATTGCACTGGCCAAAAAGGACTCCTGGAACGCTGTCCTCGGGCCTGCACAAACCAAGAGGGTCTCCTGGAATGCTGTTCTCCGGACTGCACTGGCCTAGAGGGACTCCTGGAACGCTGTCCTTGGGACTGCAATGGTTTAAAGGGACATTGGATGGCTGTCCTTAGGACTGCAGGGACCAAGAGGGACGCCTGGAGCGCTGTCCTTGGAACTGCACTGGCCTAGAGGAACATTGGATGGCTGTCCTCCAAACTGCACGGGCCAAGAGGGATGCCTGGAATGCTGTCCTCGGGACTGCATGGGCCGAGAGGGACATTGGATGGCAGTCTTCAGGCCTGCACAGGCAGAGAGGGACTCCTGGAACACTGTCCTTGGGCCTGAATGTACCAAGAGTGACACCTGGAACGCTGTCCTCTGGACTGAACGGGCCTAGAGGGACGCCTGGAACGCTGTCCTCGGGACTGCACGAACCAAGAGGGATGTGGGATGGCTGTCCTTGGGACTGCACGGGCCAAGAGGGACATTGGATGGCTGTCCTCGGGACTGCACGGGCCTAGAGGGATGCCTGGAATGCTGTTCTCGGGACTGCACTGGCCTAGAGATACATTGGATGGCTGTCCTCAGGACTGCACGGGCCTAAAGGGACGCCTGGAATGCTGTCCTCGGGCCTGCACGGGCCTAGAGGGACATTGGATGGCTGTCCTCAGGACTGCACAGTCCAAGAGGGAAGCCTGGAACGCTGTCCTCGGGACTGCAAGGGCCTAGAGGGACATTGGATGGCTGTCCTCGGGACTGCACAGGCCGAGAGGGACATTGGATGGCTGTCCTCAGGACTGCACAGGCCGAGAGGGACATTGGATGGCTGTCCTTAGGACTGCAGGGACCAAGAGGGACGCCAGGAGCACTGTCCTTGGAACTGCACTGGCCTAGAGGAACATTGGATGGCTGTCCTCCAAACTGCACGGGCCAAGAGGGATGCCTGGAATGCTGTCCTCGGGACTGCATGGGCCGAGAGGGACATTGGATGGCAGTCTTCAGGCCTGCACAGGCAGAGAGGGACTCCTGGAACACTGTCCTTGGGCCTGAATGTACCAAGAGTGACACCTGGAACGCTGTCCTCTGGACTGCACGGGCCTAGAGGGACGCCTGGAACGCTGTCCTCGGGACTGCACGAACCAAGAGGGATGTGGGATGGCTGTCCTTGGGACTGCACGGGCCGAGAGGGACCCCTGGAATGCTGTCCTTGTGTCTGCACGAACCAAAAGGGACTCCTGGAATGCTGTTCTCCGGACTGCACAGGCCTAGAAGGACTCCTGGAACGCTGTCCTCAGGACTGCACCGGCCGAGAGGGACATTGGATGGCTGTCCTCGGGACTACACAGGCCGAGAGGGACATTGGATGGCTGTCCTCGGGACTACACTGGCCAAGAGGGACTCCTGGAACGCTGTCCTCGAAACTGCTCGGGCCAAGAGGGACCTTGGATGGCTGTACTCAGGACTGCACGGAAAAGAGGGATGTTGGATGGCTGTCCATGGGACTGCAAGGGCCAAGAGGGACGTTGGATGGCCGTCCTCGGGACTGCACGGGATGAGGGGGACGCCTGGAATGCTGTTCTCCGGACTGCTCTGGCCTAGAGATACATTGGATGGCTGTAATCAGGACTGCACGGGCCTAGAGGGGCACCTGGAACGCTGTCCTCGGGCCTCCACGAACCAAGAGGGACTCCTGGAATGCTGTCCTCGGGACTGCAAGGGCCTAGAGGGACATTGGAAGGCTGTCCTCGGGACTGCACGGGCCAAGAGGGACATTGGATGGCTGTCCTCGGGACTGCACGGGCCTAGAGGGATGCCTGGAACGCTGTTCTCGGGACTGCACTGGCCTAGAGATACATTGGATGGCTGTCCTCAGGACTGCACGGGCCTAGAGGGACGCCTGGAATGCTGTCCTCGGGTCTGCACGGGCCTAGAGGGACATTGGATGGCTGTCCTCAGGACTGCACGGGCCTAGAGGGACGCCTGGAACGCTGTCCTCGGGCCTGCACGGGCCGAGTGGGACATTGGATGGCTGTCCTTAGGACTACACTGGCCAAGAAGGACTCCTGGAACGCTGTCCTCGTGCCTGCACGAACCAAGAGGGTCTCCTGGAATGCTGTTCTCCGGACTACACAGGCCTAGAGAGACTCCTGGAACGCTGTCCTTGGGACTGCACTGGCTTAAAGGGACATTGGATGGCTGTCCTCAGGACTGCAGGGACCAAGAGGGACGCCTGGAACGCTGTCCTCGGGACTTGACGGGCCGAGAGGGATATTGGATGGCAGTCTTCAGGCCTGCACGGGCCTAGAGGGACTCCTGGAACGCTGTCCTCGGGACTGCACGGGCCGAGAGGGACTCCTGGAACACTGTCCTTGGGCCTGCACGGGCCTAGAGGGACATTGGATGGCTGTCCTCAGGACTGCACGGGCCTAGAGGGACGCCTGGAATGCTGTCCTCTGGACTGCAAGGGCCTAGAGGGACATTGGAAGGCTGTCCTGGGGACTGCACGAACCAAGAGGGACTCCTGGAATGCTGTCCTCGGGACTGCAAGGGCCTAGAGGGACATTGGAAGGCTGTCCTCGGGACTGCACGGGCCAAGAGGGACATTGGATGGCTGTCCTCGGGACTGCACGGGCCTAGAGGGATGCCTGGAACGCTGTTCTCGGGACTGCACTGGCCTAGAGATACACTGGATGGCTGTCCTCAGGACTGCACGGGCCTAGAGAGACGCCTGGAGGGCTGTCCTCGGGCCTGCACGGGCCTAGAGGGACATTGGATGGCTGTCCTCAGGACTGCACGGGCCTAGAGGGACGCCTGGAACGCTGTCCTCGGGCCTGCACGGGCCGAGTGGGACATTGGATGGCTGTCCTTAGGACTACACTGGCCAAGAAGGACTCCTGGAACGCTGTCCTCGTGCCTGCACGAACCAAGAGGGTCTCCTGGAATGCTGTTCTCCGGACTACAGAGGCCTAGAGGGACTCCTGGAACGCTGTCCTTGGGACTGCACTGGCTTAAAGGGACATTGGATGGCTGTCCTCAGGACTGCAGGGTCCAAGAGGGACGCCTGGAATGCTGTCCTCGGGACTTGACGGGCCGAGAGGGATATTGGATGGCAGTCTTCAGGCCTGCACGGGCCTAGAGGGACTCCTGGAACGCTGTCCTCGGGACTGCACGGGCCGAGAGGGACTCCTGGAACACTGTCCTTGGGCCTGCACGAACCAAGAGGGACACCTGGAACGCTGTTCTCCGGACTGCACGGGCCTAGAGGGACTCCTGGAACGCTGTCCTTGGGACTGCACTGGCTTAAAGGGACATTGGATGGCTGTCCTCAGGACTGCAGGGTCCAAGAGGGACGCCTGGAATGCTGTCCTCGGGACTTGACGGGCCGAGAGGGATATTGGATGGCAGTCTTCAGGCCTGCACGGGCCTAGAGGGACTCCTGGAACGCTGTCCTCGGGACTGCACGGGCCGAGAGGGACAGTGGATGGCTGTACTCGGGATGCACGGGCCGAGTGGTACATTGGATGGCTGTCCTCAGGACTGCACTGGCCAAGAAGGACTCCTGGAACGCTGTCCTTGGGACTGCACTGGCTTAAAGGGACATTGGATGGCTGTCCTCAGGACTGCAGGGACCAACAGGGATGCCTGGAACGCTGTCCTCGGGACTTCACGGGCCGAGAATGATATTGGATGGCAGTCTTCAGGCCTGCACGTGCATAGAGGGACTCCTGGAACGCTGTCCTCGGGACTGCACGGGCCGAGAGGGACTCCTGGAACACTGTCCTTGGGCCTGCACGAACCAAGAGGGACACCTGGAACGCTGTTCTCCGGACTGCACGGGCCTAGAGGGACTCCTGGAACGCTGTCCTTGGAACTGCACTGGCCTAGAGGAACATTGGATGGCTGTCCTCCGAACTGCACGGGCCAAGAGGGATGCCTGGAATGCTGTCCTCGGGACTGCATGGGCCAAGAGGGACATTGGATGGCAGTCTTCAGGCCTGCACAGGCAGAGAGGGACTCCTGGAACACTGTCCTTGGGCCTGAATGAACCAAGAGGGACACCTGCAACGCTGTCCTCTGGACTGCACGAACCAAGAGGGACGCCTGGAACGCTGTTGTCCGGACTGCACGGGCCAAGAAGATTGCTGGATGGCTGTCCTCGGGACTGCACGGGCCTAGAGGGATGTGGGATGGCTGTCCTCGGGACTGCACTGGCCGAGAGGGACACCTGGAACGCTGTCCTCGGGACTGCACGGGCCGAGAGGGACATTGGATGGCTGTCCTCGGGACTACACGGGCCGAGAGGGACGTTTGATGGCTGTCCTCAGGACTGCATGGGCCGAGAGGGACTTTGGATGGCTGTATCGGGACTGTACAGGCCAAGAGGGACGCCTGGAAAGCTGTTCTCGAAACTGCACGGGCCAAGAGGGACCTTGGATGGCTGTACTCGGGACTGCAAGGAAAAGAGGGAAGTTGGATGGCTGTCCTCGGGACTGCACGGGCCAAGAGGGACGTTGGATGGCTGTCCTCGGGACTGCACAGGCCTAGAGGGATGCCTGGAACGCTGTTCTCGGGACTGCACTGGCATAGAGACACATTGGATGGCTGTCCTCAGGACTGCACGGGCCTAGAGGGACGCCTGGAATGTTGTCCTCGGGCCTGCACGGGCCTAGAGGGACATTGGATGGCTGTCCTCAGGACTGCACGGGCCTAGAGGGATGTGGGATGGCTGTCCTCGGGACTGCACTGGCCAATAGGGACACCTGGAACAATGTCCTGTTGACTGCACGAGCCCAGAGGGACTCCTGGAACACTGTCCTCGGGACTGCACGGGCCGAGAGGGACATTGGATGGCTGTCCTCGGGACTACACGGGCCGAGAGGGACGTTGGATGGCTGTCCTCAGGACTGCATGGGCCGAAAGGGACTTTGGATGGCTGTATCAGGACTGTACAGGCCAAGAGGGACGCCTGGAAAGCTGTTCTCGAAACTGCACGGGCCAAGAGGGACCTTGGATGGCTGTCCTCGGGACTGCACGGGACAAGAGGGACGCCTGGAAAGCTGTTCTCGGGACTGCACTGGCCTAGAGACACATTGGATGGCTGTCCTCAGGACTGCACGGGCCTAGAGGGACGCCTGGAATGCTGTCCTCGGGCCTGCACGGGCCTAGAGGGACATTGGATGGCTGTCCTCAGGACTGCTCGGGCCTAGAGGGACGCCTGCAACGCTGTCCTTGGGCCTGCACGGGCCTAGAGGGACATTGGATGGCTGTGTTCTGGACTGCACGGGCCGAGTGGGACATTGGATGGCTGTTCTCAGGATTGCACTGGCCAATAAGGACTCCTTGAACGCTGTCCTCGGGCCTGCACAAACCAAGAGTGTCTCCTGGAATGCTGTTCTCCGGACTGCACTGGCCTACAGGGACTCCTGGACCGCTGTCCTTGGGACTGCACTGGTTTAAAGGGACATTGGATGGCTGTCCTTAGGACTGCAGGGACCAAGAGGGACGCCTGGAGCGCTGTCCTTGGAACTGCACTGGCCTAGAGGAACATTGGATGGCTGTCCTCAGAACTGCACGGGCCAAGAGGGAAGCCTGGAATGATGTCCTCGGGACTGCATGGGCCGAGAGGGACATTGGATGGCAGTCTTCAGGCCTGCACAGGCAGAGAGGGACTCCTGGAACACTGTCCTTGGGCCTGAATGTACCAAGAGGGACACCTGGAACGCTGTCCTCTGGACTGCACGGGCCTAGAGGGACGCCTGGAACGCTGTCCTCGGGACTGCACGAACCAAGAGGGATGTGGGATGGCTGTCATTGGGACTGCACTGGCCGAGAGGGACCCCTGGAATGCTGTCCTTGGGCCTGCACGAACCAAAGGGACTCCTGGAATGCTGTTCTCCGGACTGCACAGGCCTAGAGGGACTCCTGGAACGCTGTCCTCGGGACTGCACCGGCTGAGAGGGACATTGGATGGCTGTCCTCGGGACTGCTCAGGCCGAGAGGGACATTGGATGGCTTTCCTCGGGACTGCACTGGCCAAGAGGGACTCCTGGAACGCTGTCCTCGAAACTGCACGGGCCAAGAGGGACCTTGGATGGCTGTACTCGGGACTGCACGGAAAAGAGGGATGTTGGATGGCTGTCCATGGGACTGCAAGGGCCAAGAGGGACGTTGGATGGCCGTCCTCGGGACTGCACGGGATGAGGGGGACGCCTGGAATGCTGTTCTCCGGACTGCTCTGGCCTAGAGATACATTGGATGGCTGTAATCAGGACTGCACGGGCCTAGAGGGGCGCCTGGAACGCTGTCCTCGGGCCTCCACGAACCAAGAGGGACTCCTGGAATGCTGTCCTCAGGACTGCAAGGGCCTAGAGGGACATTGGTTGGCTGTCCTCAGGACTGCACAGGCCTAGAGGGACTCCTAGAACGCTGTTTTTCGACTGCACGGACCTAGAGGGACTCCTGGATCGCTGTCCTCGGGACTGCAAGGGCCTAGAGGGACATTGGATGGCTGACCTCAGGACTGCACTGTCAAAGAGGGATGCCTGGAACGCTATCCTCGGGACTGCACGGGCCGAGAGGGACATTGGATGGCAGTCTTCAGGCCAGCACAGGCCTAGAGGGACTCCTGGAACTCTGTCCTCTGGACTGCAGGGGCCTAAAGGGACGCCTGGAATGCTGTCCTCGGGACTGCACAGGCCGAGTGGGACTCCTGGAACACTGTCCTTGGGCATGCACGAACCAAGAGGGACACCTGGAACGCTGTCCTCTGGACTGCACGGGCCAAGAGGGAATCCTGGAACGCTGTCCTCGGGACTGCACGGGCCGAGAGGGACATTGGATGGCTGTCCTCGGGACTGCACGGGCCTAGAGGGACGCCTGGAGCGCTGTCCTCGGGCCTGCACGGGCCTAGAGGGACATTGGATGGCTGTCCTCAGGACTGCACGGGCCTAGAGGGACGCCTGGAACGCTGTCCTCGGGCCTGCACGGGCCGAGTGGGACATTGGATGGCTGTCCTTAGGACTACACTGGCCAAGAAGGACTCCTGGAACGCTGTCCTCGTGCCTGCACGAACCAAGAGGGTCTCCTGGAATGCTGTTCTCCGGACTACACAGGCCTAGAGGGACTCCTGGAACGCTGTCCTTGGGACTGCACTGGCTTAAAGGGACATTGGATGGCTGTCCTCAGGACTGCAGGGACCAAGAGGGACGCCTGGAACGCTGTCCTCGGGACTTGACGGGCCGAGAGGGATATTGGATGGCAGTCTTCAGGCCTGCACGGGCCTAGAGGGACTCCTGGAACGCTGTCCTCGGGACTGTACGGGCCGAGAGGGACTCCTGGAACACTGTCCTTGGGCCTGCACGGGCCTAGAGGGACATTGGATGGCTGTCCTCAGGACTGCACGGGACTAGAGGGACGCCTGGAATGCTGTCCTCGGGACTGCAAGGGCCAAGAGGGACATTGGAAGGCTGTCCTGGGGACTGCACGAACCTAGAGGGACTCCTGGAATGCTGTTCTCGGGACTGCACTGGCCTAGAGATACATTGGATGGCTGTCCTCAGGACTGCACGGGCCTAGAGAGACGCCTGGAGGGCTGTCCTCGGGCCTGCACGGGCCTAGAGGGACATTGGATGGCTGTCCTCAGGACTGCACGGGCCTAGAGGGACGCCTGGAACGCTGTCCTCGGGCCTGCACGGGCCGAGTGGGACATTGGATGGCTGTCCTTAGGACTACACTGGCCAAGAAGGACTCCTGGAACGCTGTCCTTGTGCCTGCACGAACCAAGAGGGTCTCCTGGAATGCTGTTCTCCGGACTACAGAGGCCTAGAGGGACTCCTGGAACGCTGTCCTTGGGACTGCACTGGCTTAAAGGGACATTGGATGGCTGTCCTCAGGACTGCAGAGACCAAGAGGGACGCCTGGAATGCTGTCCTCGGGATTTCACGGGCCGAGAGGGATATTGGATGGCAGTCTTCAGGCCTGCACGGGCCTAGAGGGACTCCTGGAACGCTGTCCTCGGGACTGCACGGGCCGAGAGGGACTCCTGGAACACTGTCCTTGGGCCTGCACGAACCAAGAGGGACACCTGGAACGGTGTTCTCCGGACTGCACGGGCCTAGAGGGACTCCTGGAACGCTGTCCTTGGAACTGCACTGGCCTAGAGGAACATTGGATGGCTGTCCTCCGAACTGCACGGGCCAAGAGAGATGCCTGGAATGCTGTCCTCGGGACTGCATGGGCCAAGAGGGACATTGGATGGCAGTCTTCAGGCCTGCACAGGCAGAGAGGGACTCCTGGAACACTGTCCTTGGGCCTGAATGAACCAAGAGGGACACCTGGAACGCTGTCCTCTGGACTGCACGAACCAAGAGGGACGCCTGGAACGCTGTTGTCCGGACTGCACGGGCCAAGAAGATTGCTGGATGGCTGTCCTCGGGACTGCACGGGCCTAGAGGGATGTGGGATGGCTGTCCTCGGGACTGCACTGGCTGAGAGGGACTCCTGGAACGCTGTCCTCGGGACTGCACGGGCCGAGAGGGACATTGGATGGCTGTCCTCGGGACTACATGGGCCGAGAGGGACGTTTGATGGCTGTCCTCAGGACTGCATGGGCCGAGAGGGACTTTGGATGGCTGTATCGGGACTGTACAGGCCAAGAGGGACGCCTGGAAATGCTGCATCCACCGTGCCTCCGGTGTAAGCTGCAATGCCTATCAGGTGGCCCTCATGGTGGGATGTTGGTGAGCCAGAGCTTCTTGGAGCGAAAGGTTCCCTGGTTCCTTGATACAGCGCCTGTGTAATGACCTCGTCACCCCGTTCTCGGCCACAATGCACCTAGTCTATTTTTCCTTAATCTTTTTCTTGTTTGCTTTGCTCCTGCTAATTGTATTATACCAGAGACTAAATGTACCCATTTATAATGCCAGGAATAAAACTAACACAGTCAATGATGAGAAACAGGAGGAAGCACCTCCTCCTTAATTTCAGACAATTGAAAAAGTTCCTAAGAAACCAATGACTTAGTGGAAATAGAACAACTGATAAGAAATTCTCATAAACAACACAGTAACTCAGAAAAACAGGCATCAACAAGAATTCTCTCCAGGGCTCTCCCAGGGAGATATGTACACTATAAGATTAATGGCAAACAGTAGACAGCACCTAAGACAAAAATTAATGAGACTATTCTTAGGAGCAACTCAGTGTAACAGAGTTTATGATGAACATGGCAACAGGTGAATAGTATACAAAAGATAAAAAAGAAATTATTACTTACTTCCCTTTTTTCTAAAAGATCAAAATATACACAAAAACCCTGGTGTCTGCTTAACTCAAAAATGAACAAACTAGTTGGACCCCTTTTTTCAAAAGCCTTTTGGGGTCATGCCCTCACTGTTCATTCAGCTATGAGAAGAAAAATGGACATACAAAAAAAACTTCTCAAAAAGACACAGCCCATGCCCATAGAAGATTAATAAGTAGTTATAATCATTAGCCATGCCTCACCTACCCCTAACCACAAGCCAACAAATGCTTGTACTAGATTCAATGTATGGCACATGTCCCATATTGTTCTGTTCTCATAAATGTCATGGTTAAATGCCTTGCCAAGTTCCCTTTTGCTTTCTGTATATAAACACCTGAAAAAGTCAGTAAAGTTGCAGCAGCATTAACTCAACCCTCTGAGTGTGTCTGTCTGTCATTTACTCGCCGAATCCCATTCTCCTCTCCTTCGACCCGTGTTCTCCCTCGGTCTTGGTGCCCCAGGAGGGCCGGTCCGCGGCAGGTGGCGCCTCGAACAGGGACCTGAAGGACAGGTAATCTTTCTTTTCTTTCTCTTACTATCTCAGAATAGGGATCGGATCTTACCAGGGAACTGCAGTCCCGCCGGTAAAGGATCACCGGTTAAGAGTAAGTAATCTCAGTAACCATGGGGCAACACATGAGCAAGAATGATAGGATGTTCACCACAATGATTGAGAAAATGCTTGCCACGAGGGGGTTCAAGGTCTCTGAGAAAATAATTTGGGACTTTGTAAATTTTATAAAAACAGTCAGCATGACCTTGTCAGATTGGACTGTTACAACTTGGAGGAGACTGCCTCCCTCTAAAACCAAAGGTAGTGCTTTGGCAAGCATTAAGCAGGGAGTAGAAGAACCTTACCAAGATTTTGTCTCCAGATTAGAGGAAGCAGTTAATCGCATGCTCCCTCCATCAGAGGGGACAGAAATTCTGCTAAAACAATTGGCCTGGGAAAATGCCAACACTCTCTGCCAAGATTTAATCAGACCAGTTAGAAAGACAGGGAAAATTCAAGATTATATTAAAGCTTGCTTAGATGCCTCACCAGCAGTGGTCCAGGGGATGGCCTATGCTGCAGCCATGAAAGGGGAAAAATTCAGCGCCTATGTTAAAAAGACATATGGAGGAGGAGGAGGGAAAAATCCTCCCACCAGTATAACCTGCTTCAAGTGTGGAAAGTCAGGACACATGCAAAAAGACTGCAAATCATCAGGGAACTCAAAGGGTCCCCCGGGGCTATGTCCTCGATGCAAAAAGGGAAAACACTGGAGAAATGAGTGTAAATCAAAATTCCATAAGGATGGCACTCCCTTAACTGAGGAAGTGGAAAAAGACAAACAGACAGAATCAAAAAACTAGAAGAGGGGCTGTCCTCTTGCCCCCTTCCAAAAGAGGACAAGATTGCCAAAGTAGAGACAGAAACTATCCTGAATCCTTTGGCACCAGAATTTACCATTCATGATTTGCCAAGAGCAACTCCAGGAAGTGCTGGGCTTGACCTAGCAAGTAACATAGATATTGTCTTATCCAGATGGGATGGGGTCACACTCATCCCTACTGCAGTACAAGGAACATTACTTCCCCAGACAATGGGATTAATAATTGGTAGAAGTTCCAATTATACGAAGAACTTTGAGGTTCTTCCAGGAGTAATAGATTCAGACTCCCTTGGGGAAATCAAGGTGATGGTGAGACCTCTAAATGAAACAATTCAAATCCACAAAGGACAAAGGATAGCTCAATTGTTGCTATTGCCATACATAGCCTTGCCCAACCCTGTTCTCATGCAAGAACGAAGGGAAGGACAATTTGGCTCATCAGATGTGGTGGCTTGGGTGGAAGACATGACAGCTAGACCTTTCAAGGTCATAAAATTAAATGGGAGACCCTTCAAGGGCCTCCTCGATACTGGAGCTGACAGGACCTGTATCTCAGCAAAAGATTGGCCATCCTCCTGGCCAGTTCATAAAACAGGGTCCTCATTATTAGGCCTTGGTTCAGCAACAGGGGTTATGCAAAGTAGCCAACAACTACAGTGGGATTTAGAAGGAAAGACAGGGCTTGTACAACCTTACATTCTGCCCTCTTTGCCCTTCTCCTTATGGGGGAGAGACATGCTTGAATCCCTTGATGTGAGATTAGTAACTGCTGATCATCTAAATGACCAGCATTTTTCATAGGGGCCACTGATGAACAATTATATGCTGAAAAAATCATTTGGAAAAAACAAGAGCCTGTTTGGGTAAATCAGTGGCCCCTCACTACAGAAAAGATAGAGGCTCTAGAAGCATTAGTCCAAGAACAGCTGGAAAAAGGACATATAGAAGAGACCACTAGCCCATGGAATACACCAGTCTTTGTAATAAAAAAGAAGTCAGGAAAGTGGAGGCTTTTACAGGACCTCAGGGCAGTAAATGCTGTTATGGAAGACATGGGAGCCCTTCAGCCAGGGTTACCGTCACCTGTGGCTGTTCCTGAAGGTTGGTTTATAATAATAATCGACCTACAAGATTGTTTTTTCACCATTAAATTGCAACCCCAAGATTGCCCTCATTTTGCCTTTAGTGTCCCCTCCTCTAATTTTCAGAGACCCTTCAAAAGATACCAGTGGAAGGTTTTACCACAAGGCATGAAAAATAGTCCTACTTTGTGTCAGAAATTTGTAGATGCTGCATTAATTTCAGTAAGGCAGCAATTCCCTACTGCATATATAATTCATTATATGGATGATATATTATTAGCCCATCCCTCTAAAGAAATGGCTGAACAAATGCTACAAAAGGCCATAGAGCAACTTACTCAACATGGCCTCGTCATAGCTCCTGAAAAAATACAAAAAAATAGACCGTTGAGCTATTTAGGACAATGGATACATAATGATTACATTTCCTCTCAAAAATTGGCCATTAGAAAAGATAAATTAAAAACATTAAATGATTTTCAGCAACTATTAGGAGAAATTAATTGGATAAGGTCATATTTAAAAATTCCAACAGGTACCTTAAGTCCATTATATCAAATACTGCATGGAAATGCAGATCCTAAGTCTCCCAGAACATTAACACAAGATGCTTTAAAAGCATTACAACTTGTAGAGACAGCCCTAAATGATGCAAAGGTAAAACAAGTAAATGTAAACAGACCATGGAGTTTGTTAATTTTTGCAACAGACTATACTCCTACAGCCTGCCTATGGCAAGAAGGGGTATTAGAATGGTTGCATTTGTCACATTCCCAGCCAAAAATGCTTGCAGATTATCCTTACCTGTGTTCCTTGCTACTTATGAAAGGAAGACAGAGGTCCAAAGAATTATTTGGGAAAGATGTTGGTTTAATAGTGTCTCCTTATAATAAAATGCAAACAGAGTTTTTATTACAAAATAATGATGATTGGATTTTGGCCTTACAAGGATATGCAGGACAAATTGCTTATCATTATCCCAAACATCCTTTGATAGAGTTTACAAAAAAAGTAAGTTTTATCTTCCCTCTCTGGTATTCAGAAAAGCCCCTTGAAAAAGCAATAACTATTTTCACAGATGGGTCGTCATCCGGAAAGGCTGCGGTCTATGTGAAAGGGCAGAAACCTCTCATAGAAAAAGTTGAACAGACTTCAGCACAACAAGCAGAAATTAGGGCTGTAATTTTAGCTTTTAAAAATTTTCAGCAATCTTTTAACCTTTTTACAGATTCAAAGTATGTATTTAACTTATTTCCTGCCCTAGAAACTTCTCTTTTGTCAGGAAAGTCCACTATTCTTCCTTTGCTTAAGCAATTACAAACTCTGATTCATCAGAGACAAAATAAGTTTCATGTTAGTCATATAAGAGGACACACTAACCTCCCAGGTCCACTGGCCCAGGGAAATGCCATGGCAGATATCTTAACAAAACCCATAATTGCCTCAGTTATAGAAGCTCAGGAAAGCCATGCCATCCATCACCAAAATGCTTTAGCTTTAAAGAGAATGTTTAACATAACTAGGGAGCAGGCAAGACAAATTGTAAAAGAATGTTCCTCATGCCCTCATACTCACTCACTGCAAAAAATGGGAGTGAACCCTCAAGGACTGAGACCAAATGTCCTGTGGCAGATGGATGTGACCCATGTCCCATCTTTTGGGAAACTGGGATACCTCCATGTAACTGTTGATACATTCTCTCATTTTGTTTATGCTTCTGCACGAAGTGGAGAGGCTTTTAAAGATGTGGCTCAGCATCTGTCTCAGGCCTTCTCAGTTATGGGGAAGCCTTTACAAATAAAGACTGATAATGGCCCAGCTTATGTCTCAAAAGCCTTTGAGTCCTTTTGTGCACAGTGGAAAATAGCTCACTCCACTGGGATACCTTACAATCCTCAAGGACAGGCTATTATAGAAAGAACTCATCAAACTCTAAAAACTCAAATTGAACGGCTTAAGGCCTCTAACCCTTACTTCTCTCCTCATCATTTACTTTCTCATGCACTGTTTGTAATCAATCACCTTAACACTAATGACCAACAACAAACCCCTGCCATAAAACACTGGGGCAGTGCAACTGCTTCCCCCCTGCCACAAGTCATGTGGAAAGACTTGCTGTCTGGTGTCTGGAAGGGCCCGGATGTTTTAATAACCTCGGGACGAGGATATGCTTGTGTGTTTCCACAGAATGCAGACTCTCCGATCTGGATCCCTGACCGCCTCATCCGACCGGCTGTGGCGGCGAAATCGAAAGAGGAAACGGCTGCGAGAAAAAGTGACCACAATAACAAAGGGGATCCAGCATCTAAACATCAAAAAAGAACAGCAGGGGACAAAAATAACTTGGACCATGATCCGTGGCTTATTGGGCTTACGTCCCCAGTCCTGCTTTAGTGCAGCCAGTAGGATGGCTTGATCAGTCACCAATAAAAGTTCTGACCAATGATTCAATTAGACTAGGGGGATTCCAAGATTCTGATGACAGGATGAGCACTTCCTCTTATATAGCATATGAAGGGAGGTCAGATTCATTACCGATCTGCCTTTCACTCAGAGGAAGGACTCCGTCTGGCTGTGTTACGATTAATTATCGTACTATGCTTACAGATGCTCCTGATCAAGACAACGAGGGTAAAAGATGAGTGTGGGAACTTCGCATGCAGACTTTAGGCTTCATGAACTTTAATGAAACAACTCAAAAAGTTAATGCTATTCCTTTAGATTCTTGTATTGAAAAATTTAGAGATAAAAATCAATTTTGGGATTCCTCTTTAACTAAATATCCTAAATGGCTATCATGTGGGTTCCCACATGCTGCTACCATGTTCTCCCCAAAGGGGGCTGACTTAGAAATTTGGGATTATTCCTCTTCTTCCGGAGACGAAAAATACGAGGAATACCTTAACAATAACAAAGTTAAATTTCATGGATTTCAGTTACAATATATGTATGGTGAAAAGGTTAGGAGATGGTTTTCTCCAGGATTTGTAGAGCCCATATGGCATGTTAAAAAAGGAAATAAATCCATGATTCATAGAGATTTGTTCCGCCTTGCAGCAGCGGCCAACATACTGTTAGAAAGAAAACCCAATGAAACAAAACCTACTCCAGTGGGAGTCAGAGCCTGTGTAGCATATCCATATGGGATTCTGTTAGGACAATATGGTCTAATGAATATATCTAAACATGGCAATTCCTACAAGGTGATATGTAGTGCTTGTAAATTAACTAATTGTGTTTCTTCTAGTGAGAATAAGGATTTAACTACTATTGTGCTTGTTCGCCGTCCACCTTATGTTATGCTCCCTGTGGAGTTGGGTGATGAGGCATGGTATGATAATTCGGCCTTATGAGTCTTATCTTCTTTAAATGAATTGATGAGACCAAAGAGATTTGTGGCTGCTGTTATTTTGGGAATAATAACTTTAATCTCCATTTTAACTACCTTTACAGTTGCCACCACAGCATTGGTTCAAGAGATACATACTGCACACTTTGTAAATGAGATGAATAAAAACATTTCCTCTGCTCTTTATGAACAAGCAGTGATAGATAATAAACTAGAAGCAAAAATTAATATTCTAGAAGAAGTGGTGCTTGCCCTAGGACAAGATATTGCCAATATAAAAAGCACATTAAATAACAGGTGTCATGATGGATTTTCCTCCATTTGCGTTACTCCCCTACCTTATAATACCTCCCTACCTTGGGAAAAAGTGAAGGCACACTTACAGGGTGTTTGGCAGGATAATGATGCCACTCATGACCTAAAACAATTACAAAAAGATATTTCTGCAATGAGTCAAGCTCATCTCCGGTTGACAGCCTTAGATGATTTAGCAGCTAGCTTAAAGAATAATATTCAATCCCTAAATCCCTTAGATTGGACACAATATATTATTTACGTTGTGATTCTGGCTGTTTTGATCTTTTGTGTTGCTTTATTATTTCCATGTATCTTTAAAATTCTGTCTATGTCCATCAGCGCCCTGCAAGAAGAGGTGTTCGAGGCTCGTTTTAAAAAAATAAAAAAAGGAGGAACTGCTGCATCCACCGTGCCTCCGGTGTAAGCTGCAATGCCTATCAGGTGGCCCTCATGGTGGGATGTTGGTGAGCCAGAGCTTCTTGGAGCGAACGGTTCCCCGGTTCCTTGATACAGCGCCTGTGTAATGACCTCGTCACCCCGTTCTCGGCCACAATGCACCTAGTCTATTTTTCCTTAATCTTTTTCTTGTTTGCTTTGCTCCTGCTAATTGTATTATACCAGAGACTAAATGTACCCATTTATAATGCCAGGAATAAAACTAACACAGTCAATGATGAGAAACAGGAGGAAGCACCTCCTCCTTAATTTCAGACAATTGAAAAAGTTCCTAAGAAACCAATGACTTAGTGGAAATAGAACAACTGATAAGAAATTCTCATAAACAACACAGTAACTCAGAAAAACAGGCATCAACAAGAATTCTCTCCAGGGCTCTCCCAGGGAGATATGTACACTATAAGATTAATGGCAAACAGTAGACAGCACCTAAGACAAAAATTAATGAGACTATTCTTAGGAGCAACTCAGTGTAACAGAGTTTATGATGAACATGGCAACAGGTGAATAGTATACAAAAGATAAAAAAGAAATTATTACTTACTTCCCTTTTTTCTAAAAGATCAAAATATACACAAAAACCCTGGTGTCTGCTTAACTCAAAAATGAACAAACTAGTTGGACCCCTTTTTTCAAAAGCCTTTTGGGGTCATGCCCTCACTGTTCATTCAGCTATGAGAAGAAAAATGGACATACAAAAAAAACTTCTCAAAAAGACACAGCCCATGCCCATAGAAGATTAATAAGTAGTTATAATCATTAGCCATGCCTCACCTACCCCTAACCACAAGCCAACAAATGCTTGTACTAGATTCAATGTATGGCACATGTCCCATATTGTTCTGTTCTCATAAATGTCATGGTTAAATGCCTTGCCAAGTTCCCTTTTGCTTTCTGTATATAAACACCTGAAAAAGTCAGTAAAGTTGCAGCAGCATTAACTCAACCCTCTGAGTGTGTCTGTCTGTCATTTACTCGCCGAATCCCATTCTCCTCTCCTTCGACCCGTGTTCTCCCTCGGTCTTGGTGCCCCAGGAGGGCCGGTCCGCGGCATGGAAAGCTGTTCTCGAAACTGCACGGGCCAAGAGGGACCTTGGATGGCTGTCCTCGGGACTGCACGGGCCAAGAGGGACGTTGGATGGCTGTCCTCGGGACTGCACAGGCCTAGAGGGATGCCTGGAACGCTGTTCTCGGGACTGCACTGGCCTAGAGACACATTGGATGGCTGTCTTCAGGACTGCACGGGCCTAGAGGGACGCCTGGAATGCTGTCCTCGGGCCTGCACGGGCCTAGAGGGACATTGGATGGCTGTCCTCAGGACTGCACGGGCCTAGAGGGATGTGGGATGGCTGTCCTCGGGACTGCACTGGCCGAGAGGGACCCCTGGAACGCTGTCCTCGGGACTGCACGGGCCGAGAGGGACATTGGATGGCTGTCCTCGGGACTACACGGGCCGAGAGGGACGTTGGATGGCTGTCCTCAGGACTGCATGGGCCGAGAGGGACTTTGGATGGCTGTATCGGGACTGTACAGGCCAAGAGGGACGCCTGGAAAGCTGTTCTCGAAACTGCACGGGCCAAGAGGGACCTTGGATGGCTGTACTCGGGACTGCAAGGAAAAGAGGGACGTTGGATGGCTGTCCTCGGGACTGCACGGGCCAAGAGGGACGTTGGATGGCTGTCCTCGGGACTGCACGGGCCTAGAGGGATGCCTGGAACGCTGTTCTCGGGACTGCACTGGCCTAGAGACACATTGGATGGCTGTCCTCAGGACTGCACGGGCCTAGAGGGACGCCTGGAATGCTGTCCTCGGGCCTGCACGGGCCTAGAGGGACATTGGATGGCTGTCCTCAGGACTGCTCGGGCCTAGAGGGACGCCTGGAACGCTGTCCTCGGGCCTGCACGGGCCTAGAGGGACATTGGATGGCTGTGTTCTGGACTGCACGGGCCGAGTGGGACATTGGATGGCTGTTCTCAGGATTGCACTGGCCAAGAAGGACTCCTGGAACGCTGTCCTCGGGCCTGCACAAACCAAGAGTGTCTCCTGGAATGCTGTTCTCCGGACTGCACTGGCCTAGAGGGACTCCTGGACCGCTGTCCTTGGGACTGCACTGGTTTAAAGGGACATTGGATGGCTGTCCTTAGGACTGCAGGGACCAAGAGGGACGCCTGGAACGCTGTCCTTGGAACTGCACTGGCCTAGAGGAACATTGGATGGCTGTCCTCAGAACTGCACGGGCCAAGAGGGAAGCCTGGAAAGATGTCATCGGGACTGCATGGGCCGAGAGGGACATTGGATGGCAGTCTTCAGGCCTGCACAGGCAGAGAGGGACTCCTGGAACACTGTCCTTGGGCCTGAATGTACCAAGAGGGACACCTGGAACGCTGTCCTCTGGACTGCACGGGCCTAGAGGGACGCCTGGAACGCTGTCCTCGGGACTGCACGAACCAAGAGGGATGTGGGATGGCTGTCCTTGGGACTGCACTGGCCGAGAGGGACCCCTGGAATGCTGTCCTTGGGCCTGCACGAACCAAAAGGGACTCCTGGAATGCTGTTCTCCGGACTGCACAGGCCTAGAGGGACTCCTGGAACGCTGTCCTCGGGACTGCACCGGCTGAGAGGGACATTGGATGGCTGTCCTCGGGACTGCACAGGCCGAGAGGGACATTGGATGGCTTTCCTCGGGACTGCACTGGCCAAGAGGGACTCCTGGAACGCTGTCCTCGAAACTGCACGGGCCAAGAGGGACCTTGGATGGCTGTACTCGGGACTGCACGGAAAAGAGGGATGTTGGATGGCTGTCCATGGGACTGCAAGGGCCAAGAGGGACGTTGGATGGCCGTCCTCGGGACTGCACGGGATGAGGGGGACGCCTGGAATGCTGTTCTCCGGACTGCTCTGGCCTAGAGATACATTGGATGGCTGTAATCAGGACTGCACGGGCCTAGAGGGGCGCCTGGAACGCTGTCCTCGGGCCTCCACGAACCAAGAGGGACTCCTGGAATGCTGTCCTCGGGACTGCAAGGGCCTAGAGGGACATTGGATGGCTGTCCTCAGGACTGCACAGGCCTAGAGGGACTCCTGGAACGCTGTTTCCCGACTGCACGGACCTAGAGGGACTCCTGGATCGCTGTCCTCGGGACTGCAAGGGCCTAGAGGGACATTGGATGGCTGACCTCAGGACTGCACTGTCAAAGATGGATGCCTGGAACGCTATTCTCGGGACTGCACGGGCCGAGAGGGACATTGGATGGCAGTCTTCAGGCCAGCACAGGCCTAGAGGGACTCCTGGAACTCTGTCCTCTGGACTGCAGGGGCCTAAAGGGACGCCTGGAATGCTGTCCTCGGGACTGCACAGGCCGAGAGGGACTCCTGGAACACTGTCCTTGGGCATGCACGAACCAAGAGGGACACCTGGAACGCTGTCCTCTGGACTGCACGGGCCAAGAGGGAATCCTGGAACGCTGTCCTCGGGACTGCACGGGCCTAGAGGGACATTGGATGGCTGTCCTCGGGACTGCACTGGCCGAGAGGGACGCCTGGAACGCTGTCCACGGGCCTGCACGAACAAAGAGGGACTCCTGGAAAGCTGTTCTCCAGAGTGCATGGGCCAAGAGGGATGCTGGATGGCTGTCCTCAGGACTGCACAGGCCGAGAGGGACCTTGGATGGCTGTCCTCAGGACTGCAGGGAAAAGAGGGAAGTTGGATGGCTGTCCTCGGGACTGCACGGACCAAGAGGGACGTTGGATGGCTGTCCTCGGGACTGCACAGGCTAAGCGGGACTCCTGGAATGCTGTCCTCAGGACTACATGGGCCAAGAGGGACGTTGGATGGCTTTCCTTGGGACTGCACAGGCCTAGAGGGACACCTGGAACGCAGTTCTCCGGACTGCACAGGCCTAGAGGGAGTCCTGGAACGCTGTCCTCGGGACTGCAAGGGCCTAGAGGGACATTGGATGGCTGTCCTCGGGACTGCAAAGGCCGAGAGGGACATTGGATGGCTGTCCTCGGGACTGCACAGGCCTATAGGGACATTGGATGGCTGTCCTCAGGACTGCACAGTCCAAGAGGGATGCCTGGAACGCTGTCCTCGGGACTGCAAGGGCCTAGAGGGACATTGGATGGCTGTCCTCGGGACTGCACAGGCCGAGAGGGACATTGGATTGCTGTCCTCGGGACTGCACAGGCCGAGAGGGACATTGGATGGCTGTCCTCCGAACTGCACGGGCCAAGAGGGATGCCTGGAATGCTGTCCTCGATACAGCACGGGCTGAGAGGGACATTGGATGGCAGTCTTCAGGCCTGCACAGGCCGAGAGGGACTCCTGGAATACTGTCCTTGGGCCTGAATGAACCAAGAGGGACACCTGGAACGCTGTCCTCTGGACTGCACGGGCCTAGAGGAAACCTGGAATGCTGTTTTCGGGACTGCACGAACCAAGAGGGACCCCTGGAACGCAGTCCTCGGGCCTGCAAGAACCAAGAGGGACTCCTGGAATGCTGTTCTCCGGACAGCACGGGCCAAGAGGGATGTTGGATGGCTGTCCTCGGGACTGCACGGGCCGAGAGGGACCCCTGGAACGCTGTCCTCGGGACTGCACGGGCCTAGAGGGATGTGGGATGGCTGTCCTCGGGACTGCACTGGCCAATAGGGACACCTGGAACAATGTCCTGTTGACTGCACGAGCCCAGAGGGACTCCTGGAACACTGTCCTCGGGACTGCACGGGCCGAGAGGGACAATGGATGGCTGTCCTCGGGACTGCACGGGCCGAGAGGGACGTTGGATGGCTGTTCTCGGGACTGCAGGGGCCAAGAGGGACATTGGAAGGCTGTCCTCGGGACTGCACGGGCCAAGAGGGACATTGGATGGCTGTCCTCGGGACTGCACGGGCCTAGAGGGACGCCTGGAACGCTGTTCTTGGGACTGCACTGGCCTAGAGATACATTGGATGGCTGTCCTCAGGACTACACGGGCCTAGAGGGACGCCTGGAGCGCTGTCCTCGGGCCTGCACGGGCCTAGAGGGACATTGGATGGCTGTCCTCAGGACTGCACGGGCCTAGAGGGACGCCTGGAACGCTGTCCTCGGGCCTGCACAAGCCTAGAGGGACATTGGATGGCTGTCCACGGGACTGCACGGGCCGAGTGGGACATTGGATGGCTGTCCTCAGGACTACACTGGCCAAGAAGGACTCCTGGAACGCTGTCCTCGTGCCTGCACGAACCAAGAGGGTCTCCTGGAATGCTGTTCTCCGGACTACACAGGCCTAGAGGGACTCCTGGAACGCTGTCCTTGGGACTGCACTGGCTTAAAGGGACATTGGATGGCTGTCCTCAGGACTGCAGGGACCAAGAGGGACGCCTGGAACGCTGTCCTCGGGACTTGACGGGCCGAGAGGGATATTGGATGGCAGTCTTCAGGCCTGCACGGGCCTAGAGGGACTCCTGGAACGCTGTCCTCGGGACTGCACGGGCCGAGAGGGACTCCTGGAACACTGTCCTTGGGCCTGCACGAACCAAGAGGGACACCTGGAACGCTGTTCTCCGGACTGCACGGGCCTAGAGGGACTCCTGGAACGCTGTCCTTGGAACTGCACTGGCCTAGAGGAACATTGGATGGCTGTCCTCCGAACTGCACGGGCCAAGAGGGATGCCTGGAATGCTGTCCTCGGGACTGCATGGGCCGAGAGGGACATTGGATGGCAGTCTTCAGGCCTGCACAGGCAGAGAGGGACTCCTGGAACACTGTCCTTGGGCCTGAATGAACCAAGAGGGACACCTGGAACGCTGTCCTCTGGACTGCACGAACCAAGAGGGACGCCTGGAACACTGTTGTCCGGACTGCACCAGTCAAGAAGGATGCTGGATGGCTGTCCTCGGGACTGCAGGGGCCGAGAGGGACCCCTGGAACGCTGTCCTCGGGACTGCAGGGGCCTAGAGGGATGTGGGATGGCTGTCCTCGTGACTGCACTGGCCGAGAGGGACCCCTGGAACGCTGTCCTCGGGACTGCACGGGCCGAGAGGGACATTGGATGGCTGTCCTCGGGACTACACGGGCCGAGAGGGACGTTGGATGGCTGTCCTCATGACTGCATGGGCCGAGAGGGACTTTGGATGGCTGTATCGGGACTGTACAGGCCAAGAGGGACGCCTGGAAAGCTGTTCTCGAAACTGAACGGGCCAAGAGGGACCTTGGATGGCTGTACTCGGGATTGCAAGGAAAAGAGGGACGTTGGATGGCTGTACTCGGGACTGCACGGGCCAAGAGGGACGTTGGATGGCTGTCCTCGGGACTTAGCCGGCCAAGAGGGACATTGGATGGCTGTCCTCGGGACTGCACTGGCCTAGAGGGATGCCTGGAACGCTGTTCTCGGGACTGCACTGGCCTAGAGATACATTGGATGGCTGTCCTCAGGACTGCACGGGCCTAGAGGGACGCCTGGAATGCTGTCCTCGGGCCTGCACGGGCCTAGAGGGACATTGGAGGGCTGTCCTCAGGACTGCACGGGCCTAGAGGGACGCCTGGAACGCTGTCCTCGGGCCTGCACGGGCCTAGAGGGACATTGGATGGCTGTGTTCGGGACTGCACGGGCTGAGTGGGACATTGGATGGCTGTCCTCAGGATTGCACTGGCCAAGAAGGACTCCTGGAACGCTGTCCTCGGGCCTGCACAAACCAAGAGGGTCTCCTGGAATGCTGTTCTCCGGACTGCACTGGCCTAGAGGGACTCCTGGAACGCTGTCCTTGGGACTGCACTCGTTTAAAGGGACATTGGATGGCTGTCCTTAGAACTGCAGGGACCAAGAGGGATGCCTGGAGCGCTGTCCTTGGAACTGCACTGGCCTAGAGGAACATTGGATGGCTGTCCTCAGAACTGCACTGGCCAAGAGGGACGCCTGGAATGCTGTCCTCGGGACTGCATGGGCCGAGAGGGACATTGGATGGCAGTCTTCAGGCCTGCACAGGCAGAGATGGACTCCTAGAACACTGTCCTTGGGCCTGAATGTACCAAGAGGGACACCTGGAACGCTGTCCTGTGGACTGCACGGGCCTAGAGGGACGCCTGGAACGCTGTCCTCGGGACTGCACAAAAAAAGAGGGATGTGGGATGGCTGTCCTTGGGACTGCACGAGCTGAGAGGGACCCCTGGAATGCTGTCCTTGGGCCTGCACGAACCAAAAGTGACTCCTGGAATGCTGTTCTCCGGACTGCACAGGCCTAGAGGGACTCCTGGAACGCTGTCCTCGGGACTGCACCGGCCGAGAGGGACATTGGATGGCTGTCCTCGGGACTGCACAGGCCGAGAGGGACATTGGATGGCTGTCCTGGGGACTGCACTGGCCAAGAGGGACTCCTGGAACGCTGTCCTCGAAACTGCACGGGCCAAGAGGGACTTGGATGGCTGTACTCGGGACTGCACGGAAAAGAGGGATGTTGGATGGCTGTCCATGGGACTGCAAGGGCCAAGAGGGACGTTGGATGGCCGTCCTCGGGACTGCACGGGATGAAGGGGACGCCTGGAATGCTGTTCTCCGGACTGCTCTGGCCTAGAGATACATTGGATGGCTGTAATCAGGACTGCACGGGCCTAGAGGGGCGCCTGGAACGCTGTCCTCGGGCCTCCACGAACCAAGAGGGACTCCTGGAATGCTGTCCTCGGGACTGCAAGGGCCTAGAGGGACATTGGATGGCTGTCCTCAGGACTGCACAGGCCTAGAGGGACTCCTGGAACGCTGTTTCCCGACTGCACGGACCTAGAGGGACTCCTGGATCGCTGTCCTCGGGACTGCAAGGGCCTAGGGACATTGGATGGCTGACCTCAGGACTGCACTGTCAAAGAGGGATGCCTGGAACGCTATCCTCGGGCCTGCACGGGCCGAGAGGGACATTGGATGGCAGTCTTCAGGCCAGCACAGGCCTAGAGGGACTCCTGGAACTCTGTCCTCGGGACTGCAGGGGCCTAAAGGGATGCCTGGAATGCTGTCCTCGGGACTGCACAGGCCGAGAGGGTCTCCTGGAACACTGTCCTTGGGCATGCACGAACCAAGAGGGACACCTGGAATGCTGTCCTCTGGACTGCACGGGCCAAGAGGGACTCCTGGAACGCTGTCCTCGGGACTGCACGGGCCGAGAGGGACATTGGATGGCTGTTCTCGGGACTGCACTGGCCGAGAGGGACGCCTGGAACGCTGTCCACGGGCCTGCACGAACAAAGAGGGACTCCTGGAAAGCTGTTCTCCTGAGTGCATGGGCCAAGAGGGATGCTGGATGGCTGTCCTCAGGACTGCACAGGCCGAGAGGGACCTTGAATGGCTGTCCTCAGGACTGCAGGGAAAAGAGGGAAGTTGGATGGCTGTCCTCGGGACTGCATGGGCCAAGAGGGACGTTGGATGGCTGTCCTCGGGACTGCACGGGCTAAGCGGGACTCCTGGAATGCTGTCCTCAGGACTACATGGGCCAAGAGGGACGTTGGATGGCTTTCCTCGGGACTGCACAGGCCTAGAGGGACTCCTGGAACGCAGTTCTCCGGACTGCACAGGCCTAGAGGGACTCCTGGAACGCTGTCCTCGGGACTGCAAGGGCCTAGAGGGACATTGGATGGCTGTCCTTGGGACTGCAAAGGCCGAGAGGGACATTGGATGGCTGTCCTCGGGACTGCACAGGCCGAGAGGGACATTGGATGGCTGTCCTCAGGACTGCACAGTCCAAGAGGGATGCCTGGAACGCTGTCCTCGGGCCTGCACGGGCCTAGAGGGACATTGGATGGCTGTCCTCGGGACTGCACGGGCCGAGTGGGACATTGGATGGCTGTCCTCAGGATTTCACTGGCCAAGAAGGACTCCTTGAACGCTGTCCTCGGGCCTGCACAAACCAAAAGGGTCTCCTGGAATGCTGTTCTCCGGACTGCACTGGCATAGAGGGACTCCTGGAACGCTGTCCTTGGGACTGCACTGGCTTAAAGGGACATTGGATTGCTGTCCTTAGGACTGCAGGGATCAAGAGGGACGCCTGGAACGCTGTCCTCGGGACTTCACGGGCCGAGAGGGATATTGGATGGCAGTCTTCAGGCGTGCATGGGCCTAGAGGGACTCCTGGAACGCTGTCCTCGGGACTGCACGGGCCGAGAGGGACTCCTGGAACACTGTCCTTGGGCCTGCATGAACCAAGAGGGACACCTGGAACGCTGTTCTCCAGACTGCACGGGCCTAGAGGGACTCCTGGAACGCTGTCCTTGGAACTGCACTGGCCTAGAGGAACATTGCATGGCTGTCCTCAGAACAGCACGGGCTAAGAGGGACGCCTGGAATGCTGTCCTCGGGACTGCATGGGCAGAGAGGGACATTGGATGGCAGTCTTCAGGCCTGCACAGGCAGAGAGGGACTCCTGGAACACTGTCCTTGGGCCTGAATGAACCAAGAGGGACACCTGGAACGCTGTCCTCTGGACTGCACGAACCAAGAGGGACGCCTGGAACACTGTTCTCCGGACTGCACGGACCAAGAAGGATGCTGGATGGCTGTCCTCGGGACTGCACGGGCCGAGAGGGACCCCTGGAACGCTGTCCTCGGGACTGCACGGGCCTAGAGGGATGTGGTATGGCTGTCCTCGGGACTGCACTGGCCGAGAGAGACCCCTGGAACGCTGTCCTCGGGACTGCACTGGCCGAGAGGGACATTGGATGGCTGTCCTCGGGACTACACGGGCCGAGAGGGACTTTGGATGGCTGTACTCGGGACTGTACAGGCCAAGAGGGACGCCTGGAACGCTGTTCTCAAAACTGCAAGGGCCAAGAGGGACCTTGGATGGCTGTACTCGGGACTGCACGGAAAAGAGGGACGTTGGATGGCTGTCCTCGGGACTGCAAGGGCCTAGAGGGACATTGGATGGCTATCCTCAGGACTGCACATGCCTAGAGGGACTCCTGGAACGCTGTTTTCCGGACTGCACGGACCTAGAGGGACTCCTGGAACGCTGTCCTCGGGACTGCAAGGGCCTAGAGGGACATTGGATGGCTGTCCTCAGGACTGCATGGTCGAGAGGGACTTTGGATGGCTGTTACAGGACTGTACAGGCCAAGAGGGACGCCTGGAAAGCTGTTCTCGAAACTGCATGGGCCAAGAGGGACCTTGGATGGCTGTACTCGGGACTGCACGGAAAAGAGGGATGTTGGATGGCTGTCCATGGGACTGCAAGGGCCAAGAGGGACGTTGGATGGCCGTACTCGGGACTGCACGGGATGAGGGGGACGCCTGGAATGCTGTTCTCCGGACTGCTCTGGCCTAGAGATACATTGGATGGCTGTAATCAGGACTGCACGGGCCTAGAGGGGCGCCTGGAACGCTGTCCTCGGGCCTCCACGAACCAAGAGGGACTCCTGGAATGCTGTCCTCGGGACTGCAAGGGCCTAAAGGGACATTGGATGGCTGACCTCAGGACTGCACTGTCAAAGAGGGATGCCTGGAACGCTATCCTCAGGACTGCACGGGCCGAGAGGGACATTGGATGGCAGTCTTCAGGCCAGCACAGGCCTAGAGGGACTCCTGGAACTCTGTCCTCGGGACTGCAGGGGCCTAAAGGGACGCCTGGAATGCTGTCCTCGGGACTGCACAGGCCGAGAGGGTCTCCTGGAACACTGTCCTTGGGCATGCACGAACCAAGAGGGACACCTGGAACGCTGTCCTCTGGACTGCACGGGCCAAGAGGGACTCCTGGAACGCTGTCCTCGGGACTGCACGGGCCGAGAGGGACATTGGATGGCTGTTCTCGGGACTGCACTGGCCGAGAGGGACGCCTGGAACGCTGTCCACGGGCCTGCACGAACAAAGAGGGACTCCTGGAAAGCTGTTCTCCTGAGTGCATGGGCCAAGAGGTATGCTGGATGGCTGTCCTCAGGACTGCACAGGCCGAGAGGGACCTTGAATGGCTGTCCTCAGGACTGCAGGGAAAAGAGGGAAGTTGGATGGCTGTCCTCGGGACTGCATGGGCCAAGAGGGACGTTGGATGGCTGTCCTCGGGACTGCACGGGCTAAGCGGGACTCCTGGAATGCTGTCCTCAGGACTACATGGGCCAAGAGGGACGTTGGATGGCTTTCCTCGGGACTGCACAGGCCTAGAGGGACTCCTGGAACGCAGTTCTCCGGACTGCACAGGCCTAGAGGGACTCCTGGAACGCTGTCCTCGGGACTGCAAGGGCCTAGAGGGACATTGGATGGCTGTCCTTGGGACTGCAAAGGCCGAGAGGGACATTGGATGGCTGTCCTCGGGACTGCACAGGCCGAGAGGGACATTGGATGGCTGTCCTCAGGACTGCACAGTCCAAGAGGGATGCCTGGAACGCTGTCCTCGGGCCTGCACGGGCCTAGAGGGACATTGGATGGCTGTCCTCGGGACTGCACGGGCCGAGTGGGACATTGGATGGCTGTCCTCAGGATTGCACTGGCCAAGAAGGACTCCTGGAACGCTGTCCTCGGGCCTGCACAAACCAAAAGGGTCTCCTGGAATGCTGTTCTCCGGACTGCACAGGCCTAGAGGGACTCCTGGAACGCTGTCCTCGGGACTGCACCGGCCGAGAGGGACATTGGATGGCTGTCCTCAGAACTGCACGGGCCAAGAGGGATGCCTGGAACGCTATCCTCGGGACTTCACGGGCCGAGAGGGACATTGGATGGCAGTCTTCAGGCCAGCACAGGCCTAGAGGGACTCCTGGAACACTGTCCTTGGGCATGCACGAACCAAGAGGGACACCTGGAATGCTGTCCTCTGGACTGCACGGGCCAAGAGGGACTCCTGGAACGCTGTCCTCGGGACTGCACGGGCCGAGAGGGACATTGGATGGCTGTCCTCGGGACTGCACTGGCCGAGAGGGACGCCTGGAACGCTGTCCTCGGGCCTGCACGAACAAAGAGGGACTCCTGGAAAGCTGTTCTCCTGAGTGCATGGGCCAAGAGGGATGCTGGATGGCTGTCCTCAGGACTGCACAGGCCGAGAGGGACCTTGGATGGCTGTCCTCAGGACTGCAGGGAAAAGAGGGAAGTTGGATGGCTGTCCTTGGGACTGCACGGGCCAAGAGGGACGTTGGATGGCTGTCCTCGGGACTGCACAGGCCTAGAGGGACTCCTGGAACGCCGTTCTCCGGACTGCACAGGCCTAGAGGGACTCCTGGAACGCTGTCCTTGGGACTGCACTGGCTTAAAGGGACATTGGATGGCTGTCCTTAGGACTGCAGGGACCAAGAGGGACGCCTGGAACGCTGTCCTCGGGACTTCACGGGCCGAGAGGGATATTGGATGGCAGTCTTCAGGCCTGCATGGGCCTAGAGAGACTCCTGGAATACTGTCTTGGGCCTGAATGAACCAAGAGGGACACCTGGAACGCTTTTCTCTGGACTGCACGGGCCTAGAGGGAAACCTGGAACACTGTCCTCGGGACTGCACGAACCAAGAGGGACGCCTGGAACGCTGTCCTCGGGCCTGCAAGAACCAAGAGGGACTCCTGGAATGCTGTTCTCCGGACTGCACGGGCCAAGAGGGACATTGGATGGCTGTCCTCGGGACTGCACGGGCCGAGTGGGACATTGGATGGCTGTCCTCAGGATTGCATTGGCCAAGAAGGACTCCTGGAACGCTGTCCTCGGGCCTGCACAAACCAAAAGGGTCTCCTGGAATGCTGTTCTCCGGACTGCACAGGCCTAGAGGGACTCCTGGAACGCTGTCCTCGGGACTGCACCGGCCGAGAGGGACATTGGATGGCTGTCCTCAGAACTGCACGGGCCAAGAGGGATGCCTGGAACGCTATCCTCGGGACTTCACGGGCCGAGAGGGACATTGGATGGCAGTCTTCAGGCCAGCACAGGCCTAGAGGGACTCCTGGAACACTGTCCTTGGGCATGCACGAACCAAGAGGGACACCTGGAATGCTGTCCTCTGGACTGCACGGGCCAAGAGGGACTCCTGGAACGCTGTCCTCGGGACTGCACGGGCCGAGAGGGACATTGGATGGCTGTCCTCGGGACTGCACTGGCCGAGAGGGACGCCTGGAACGCTGTCCTCGGGCCTGCAAAAACCAAGAGGGACTCCTGGAATGCTGTTCTCCGGACTGCACGGGCCAAGAGGGATGCTGGATGGCTGTCCTCGGGACTGCAGAGGCCGAGAGGGACCCCTGGAACGCTGTCCTCGGGACTGCACGGGCCTAGAGGGATTTGGGATGGCTGTCCTCGGGACTGCACTGGCCAATAGGGACACCTGGAACGCTGTCCTGTGGACTGCACGAGCCCAGAGGGACTCCTGGAACACTGTCCTCGGGACTGCACGGGCTGAAGGGGAGGCCTGGAACACTGTCCTCGGGACTGCACGGGCCGAGAGGGACAATGGATGGCTGTCCTCAGGACTGCACGGGCCGAGAGGGACGTTGGATGGCCGTCCTCAGGACTGCATGGGCCAAGAGGGACATTGGATGGCTGTCCTCGGGACTGCACGGGCCTAGAGGGACGCCTGGAAAGCTGTTCTCGGGACTGCAGGGGCCAAGAGGGACATTGGAAGGCTGTCCTCGGGACGGCACGGGCCAAGAGGGACATTGGATGGCTGTCCTCGGGACCTCACGGGCCTAGAGGGACGCCTGGAACGCTGTCCTCGGGCCTGCAGGGGCCTAGAGGGACATTGGATGGCTGTCCACGGGACTGCAATGGGCCGAGTGGGACATTGGATGGCTGTCCTCAGGACTACACTGGCCAAGAAGGACTCCTGGAACGCTGTCCTCGTGCCTGCACGAACCAAGAGGGTCTCCTGGAATGCTGTTCTCCGGACTACACTGGCCTAGAGGGACTCCTGGAACGCTGTCCTTGGGACTGCACTGGCTTAAAGGGACATTGGATGGCTGTCCTTAGGACTGCAGGGACCAAGAGGGACGCCTGGAACGCTGTCCTCGGGACTTCACGGGCCGAGAGGGATATTGGATGGCAGTCTTCAGGCCTGCATGGGCCTAGAGGGACTCCTGGAATGCTGGCCTCGGGACTGCACGGTCCGAGAGGGACTCCTGGAACACTGTCCTTGGGCCTGCACGAACCAAGAGGGACACCTGGAACGCTGTTCTCCGGACTGCACGGGCCTAGAGGGACTCCTGGAACGCTGTCCTTGGAACTGCACTGGCCTAGAGGAACATTGGATGGCTGTCCTCCGAACTGCACGGGCCAAGAGGGATGCCTGGAATGCTGTCCTCGGGACTGCATGGGCCGAGAGGGACATTGGATGGCAGTCTTCAGCCCTGCACAGGCAGAGAGGGACTCCTGGAACACTGTCCTTGGGCCTGAATGAACCAAGAGGGACACCTGGAACGCTGTCCTCTGGACTGCACGAACCAAGAGGGACGCATGGAACGCTGTTGTCCGGACAGCACGGGCAAAGAAGGATGCTATATGGCTGTCCTCGGGACTGCACGGGCCGAGAGGGACCCCTGGAACGCTGTCCTCGGGACTGCACGGGCCTAGAGGTATGTGGGATGGCTGTCCTCGGGACTGTACTGGCCGAGAGGGACCCCTGGAACGCTGTCCTCGGGACTGCACGGGCCGAGAGGGACATTGGATGGCTGTCCTCGGGACTACACGGGCCGAGAGGGACGTTGGATGGCTGTCCTCAGGACTGCATGGGCCGAGAGGGACTTTGGATGGCTGTATCAGGACTGTACAGGCCAAGAGGGATGCCTGGAAAGCTGTTCTCGAAACTGCACGGGCCAAGAGGGACCTTGGATGGCTGTACTCGGGACTGCAAGGAAAAGAGGGACGTTGGATGGCTGTCCTCGGGACTGCTCGGGCCAAGAGGGACGTTGGATGGCTTTCCTCGGGACTTAACGGGCCAAGAGGGACATTGGATGGTTGTCCTCGGGACTGCACGGGCCTAGAGGGATGCCTGGAACGCTGTTCTCGGGACTGCACTGGCCTAGAGATACATTGGATGGCTGTCCTCAGGACTGCACGGGCCTAGAGGGACGCCTGGAATGCTGTCCTCGGGCCTGCACGGGCCTAGAGGGACATTGGATGGCTGTCCTCAGGACTGCACGGGCCTAGAGGGACGCCTGGAACGCTGTCCTCGGGCCTGCACGGGCCTAGAGGGACATTGGATGGCTGTGTTCGGGACTGCACGGGCCAAGAGGGATGCCTTGAACGCTGTCCTTGGGACTGCACTGGTTTAAAGGGACATTGGATGGCTGTCCTTAGGATTGCAGGGACCAAGAGGGACGCCTGAAACGCTGTCCTTGGAACTGCAATGGCCTAGAGGAACATTGGATGGCTGTCCTCAGAACTGCACGGGCCAAGAGGGACGCCTGGAATGCTGTCCTCGGGACTGCATGGGCCGAGAGGGACATTGGATGGTAGTCTTCAGGCCTGCACAAGCAGAGAGGGACTCCTGGAACACTGTCCTTGGGCCTGAATGTACCAAGAGGGACACCTGGAACGCTGTCCTCTGGACTGCACGGGCCTAGAGGAAACCTGGAACGCTGTCGTCGGGACTGCACGAACCAAGAGGGACGCCTGGAACGCTGTCCTCGGGCCTGCTTGAACCAAGAGGGACTCCTGGAATGCTGTTCTCCGGACTGCAAGGCCTAGAGGGACTCCTGGAACGCTGTCCTCGGGACTGCACCGGCCGCGAGGGACATTGGATGGCTGTCCTCGGGACTGCACAGGCCGAGAGGTACATTGGATGGCTGTCCTCGGGACTGCACTGGCCAAGAGGGACTCCTGGAACGCTGTCCTCGAAACTGCACGGGCCAAGAGGGACCTTGGATTGCTGTACTCGGGACTGCACGGAAAAGAGGGATGTTGGATGGCTGTCCATGGGACTGCAAGGGCCAAGAGGGACGTTGGATGGCTGTCCTCGGAACTGCACGGGATGAGGGGGACGCCTGGAATGCTGTTCTCCGGACTGCTCTGGCCTAGAGATACATTGGATGGCTGTAATCAGGACTGCACGGGCCTAGAGGGGCGCCTGGAACGCTGTCCTCCGGCCTCCACGAACCAAGAGGGACTCCTGGAATGCTGTCCTCAGGATGGCAAGGGCCTAGAGGGACATTGGATGGCTGTCCTCAGTACTGCACAGGCCTAGAGGGACTCCTGGAACGCTGTTTCCCGACTGCACGGACCTAGAGGGACTCCTGGATCGCTGTCCTCGGGACTGCAAGGGCCTAGAGGGACATTGGATGGCTGACCTCAGGACTGCACTGTCAAAGAGGGATGCCTGAACGCTATCCTCGGGACTGCACGGGCCCAGAGGGACATTGGATGGCAGTCTTCAGGCCAGCACAGGCCTAGAGGAACTCCTGGAACTCTGTCCTCGGGACTGCAGGGGCCTAAAGGGACGCCTGGAATGCTGTCCTCGGGACTGCACAGGCCGAGAGGGACTCCTGGAACACTGTCCTTGGGCATGCACGAACCAAGAGGGACACCTGGAACGCTGTCCTCTGGACTGCACGGGCCAAGAGGGACTCCTGGAACGCTGTCCTCAGGACTGCACGGGCCGAGAGGGACATTGGATGGCTGTCCTCGGGACTGCACTGGCCGAGAGGGACGCCTGGAACGCTGTCCACGGGCCTGCACGAACAAAGAGGGACTCCTGGAAAGCTGTTCTCCTGAGTGCATGGGCCAAGAGGGATGCTGGATGTCTGTCCTCAGGACTGCACAAGCCGAGAGGGACCTTGGATGGCTGTCCTCAGGACTGCAGGGAAAAGAGGGAAGTTGGATGGCTGTCCTCGGGACTGCACGGACCAAGAGGGACGTTGGATGGCTGTCCTCGGGACTGCACGGGCTAAGCGGGACTCCTGGAATGCTGTCCTCAGGACTACATGGGCCAAGAGGGACGTTGGATGGCTTTCCTCGGGACTGCACAGGCCTAGAGGGACTCCTGGAATGCAGTTCTCCGGACTGCACAGGCCTAGAGGGACTCCTGGATCGCTGTCCTCGGGACTGCAAGGGCCTAGAGGGACATTGGATGGCTGTCCTCGGGACTGCAAAGGCCGAGAGGGACATTGGATGGCTGTCCTCGGGACTGCACAGGCCTATAGGGACATTGGATGGCTGTCCTCAGGACTGCACAGTCCAAGAGGGATGCCTGGAACGCTGTCCTCGGGACTGCAAGGGCCTAGAGGGACATTGGATGGCTGTCCTCGGGACTGCACAGGCCGAGAGGGACATTGGATGGCTGTCCTCGGGACTGCACAGGCCGAGAGTTACATTGGATGGCTGTCCTCAGAACTGCACGGGCCGAGAGGGATGCCTGGAAAGCTGTCCTCGGGACTGCACGGGCCGAGAGGGACATTGGATGGCAGATTTCAGGCCTGCACAGGCCGAGAGGGACTCCTGGAATACTGTCCTTGGGCCGGAATGAACCAAGAGGGACACCTGGAACGCTGTCCTCTGGACTGCACGGGCCTAGAGGAAACCTGGAACGCTGTCGTCGGGACTGCACGAACCAAGAGGGACGCCTGGAACGCTGTCCTCGGGCCTGCACGAACCAAGAGGGACTCCTGGAATGCTGTTCTCCGGACAGCACGGGCCAAGAGGGATGCTGGATGGCTGTCCTCGGGACTGCACGGGCCGAGAGGGACCCCTGGAACGCTGTCCTCGGGACTGCACGGGCCTAGAGGGATGTGGTATGGCTGTCCTCGGGACTGCACTGGCCGAGAGAGACCCCTGGAACGCTGTCCTCGGGACTGCACGGGCCGAGAGGGACATTGGATGGCTGTCCTCGGGACTACACGGGCCGAGAGGGACTTTGGATGGCTGTACTCGGGACTGTACAGGCCAAGAGGGACGCCTGGAACGCTGTTCTCAAAACTGCAAGGGCCAAGAGGGACCTTGGATGGCTGTACTCGGGACTGCACGGAAAAGAGGGACGTTGGATGGCTGTCCTCGGGACTGCAAGGGCCTAGAGGGACATTGGATGGCTATCCTCAGGACTGCACAGGCCTAGAGGGACTCCTGGAACGCTGTTTTCCGGACTGCACGGACCTAGAGGGACTCCTGGAACGCTGTCCTCGGGACTGCAAGGGCCTAGAGGGACATTGGATGGCTGTCCTCAGGACTGCATGGGCCGAGAGGGACTTTGGATGGCTGTTACAGGACTGTACAGGCCAAGAGGGACGCCTGGAAAGCTGTTCTCGAAACTGCACGGGCCAAGAGGGACCTTGGATGGCTGTACTCGGGACTGCACGGAAAAGAGGGATGTTGGATGGCTGTCCATGGGACTGCAAGGGCCAAGAGGGACGTTGGATGGCCGTACTCGGGACTGCACGGGATGAGGGGGACGCCTGGAATGCTGTTCTCCGGACTGCTCTGGCCTAGAGATACATTGGATGGCTGTAATCAGGACTGCACGGGCCTAGAGGGGCGCCTGGAACGCTGTCCTCGGGCCTCCACGAACCAAGAGGGACTCCTGGAATGCTGTCCTCGGGACTGCAAGGGCCTAAAGGGACATTGGATGGCTGACCTCAGGACTGCACTGTCAAAGAGGGATGCCTGGAACGCTATCCTCAGGACTGCACGGGCCGAGAGGGACATTGGATGGCAGTCTTCAGGCCAGCACAGGCCTAGAGGGACTCCTGGAACTCTGTCCTCGGGACTGCAGGGGCCTAAAGGGACGCCTGGAATGCTGTCCTCGGGACTGCACAGGCCGAGAGGGTCTCCTGGAACACTGTCCTTGGGCATGCACGAACCAAGAGGGACACCTGGAACGCTGTCCTCTGGACTGCACGGGCCAAGAGGGACTCCTGGAATGCTGTCCTCGGGACTGCACGGGCCGAGAGGGACATTGGATGGCTGTTCTCGGGAGTGCACTGGCCGAGAGGGACGCCTGGAACGCTGTCCACGGGCCTGCACGAACAAAGAGGGACTCCTGGAAAGCTGTTCTCCTGAGTGCATGGGCCAAGAGGTATGCTGGATGGCTGTCCTCAGGACTGCACAGGCCGAGAGGGACCTTGAATGGCTGTCCTCAGGACTGCAGGGAAAAGAGGGAAGTTGGATGGCTGTCCTCGGGACTGCATGGGCCAAGAGGGACGTTGGATGGCTGTCCTCGGGACTGCACGGGCTAAGCGGGACTCCTGGAATGCTGTCCTCAGGACTACATGGGCCAAGAGGGACGTTGGATGGCTTTCCTCGGGACTGCACAGGCCTAGAGGGACTCCTGGAACGCAGTTCTCCGGACTGCACAGGCCTAGAGGGACTCCTGGAACGCTGTCCTCGGGACTGCAAGGGCCTAGAGGGACATTGGATGGCTGTCCTTGGGACTGCAAAGGCCGAGAGGGACATTGGATGGCTGTCCTCGGGACTGCACAGGCCGAGAGGGACATTGGATGGCTGTCCTCAGGACTGCACAGTCCAAGAGGGATGCCTGGAACGCTGTCCTCGGGCCTGCACGGGCCTAGAGGGACATTGGATGGCTGTCCTCGGGACTGCACGGGCCGAGTGGGACATTGGATGGCTGTCCTCAGGATTGCACTGGCCAAGAAGGACTCCTGGAACGCTGTCCTCGGGCCTGCACAAACCAAAAGGGTCTCCTGGAATGCTGTTCTCCGGACTGCACAGGCCTAGAGGGACTCCTGGAACGCTGTCCTCGGGACTGCACCGGCCGAGAGGGACATTGGATGGCTGTCCTCAGAACTGCACTGGCCAAGAGGGATGCCTGGAACGCTATCCTCGGGACTTCACGGGCCGAGAGGGACATTGGATGGCAGTCTTCAGGCCAGCACAGGCCTAGAGGGACTCCTGGAACACTGTCCTTGGGCATGCACGAACCAAGAGGGACACCTGGAATGCTGTCCTCTGGACTGCACGGGCCAAGAGGGACTCCTGGAACGCTGTCCTCGGGACTGCACGGGCCGAGAGGGACATTGGATGGCTGTCCTCGGGACTGCACTGTCCGAGAGGGACGCCTGGAACGCTGTCCTCGGGCCTGCACGAACAAAGAGGGACTCCTGGAAAGCTGTTCTCCTGAGTGCATGGGCCAAGAGGGATGCTGGATGGCTGTCCTCAGGACTGCACAGGCCGAGAGGGACCTTGGATGGCTGTCCTCAGGACTGCAGGGAAAAGAGGGAAGTTGGATGGCTGTCCTTGGGACTGCACAGGCCAAGAGGGACGTTGGATGGCTGTCCTCGGGACTGCACAGGCCTAGAGGGACTCCTGGAACGCCGTTCTCCGGACTGCACAGGCCTAGAGGGACTCCTGGAACGCTGTCCTTGGGACTGCACTGGCTTAAAGGGACATTGGATGGCTGTCCTTAGGACTGCAGGGACCAAGAGGGACGCCTGGAACGCTGTCCTCGGGACTTCACGGGCCGAGAGGGATATTGGATGGCAGTCTTCAGGCCTGCATGGGCCTAGAGAGACTCCTGGAATACTGTCTTGGGCCTGAATGAACCAAGAGGGACACCTGGAACGCTTTTCTCTGGACTGCACGGGCCTAGAGGGAATCCTGGAACACTGTCCTCGGGACTGCACGAACCAAGAGGGACGCCTGGAACGCTGTCCTCGGGCCTGCAAGAACCAAGAGGGACTCCTGGAATGCTGTTCTCCGGACTGCACGGGCCAAGAGGGATGCTGGATGGCTGTCCTCGGGACTGCAGAGGCCGAGAGGGACCCCTGGAACGCTGTCCTCGGGACTGCACGGGCCTAGAGGGATTTGGGATGGCTGTCCTCGGGACTGCACTGGCCAATAGGGACACCTGGAACGCTGTCCTGTGGACTGCACGAGCCCAGAGGGACTCCTGGAACACTGTCCTCGGGACTGCACGGGCTGAAGGGGAGGCCTGGAACACTGTCCTCGGGACTGCACGGGCCGAGAGGGACAATGGATGGCTGTCCTCAGGACTGCACGGGCCGAGAGGGACGTTGGATGGCAGTCCTCAGGACTGCATGGGCCAAGAGGGACATTGGATGGCTGTCCTCGGGACTGCACGGGCCTAGAGGGACGCCTGGAAAGCTGTCCTCGGGACTGCACGGGCCGAGAGGGACATTGGATGGCAGATTTCAGGCCTGCACAGGCCGAGAGGGACTCCTGGAATACTGTCCTTGGGCCGGAATGAACCAAGAGGGACACCTGGAACGCTGTCCTCTGGACTGCACGGGCCTAGAGGAAACCTGGAACGCTGTCGTCGGGACTGCACGAACCAAGAGGGACGCCTGGAACGCTGTCCTCGGGCCTGCACGAACCAAGAGGGACTCCTGGAATGCTGTTCTCCGGACAGCACGGGCCAAGAGGGATGCTGGATGGCTGTCCTCGGGACTGCACGGGCCGAGAGGGACCCCTGGAACGCTGTCCTCGGGACTGCACGGGCCTAGAGGGATGTGGTATGGCTGTCCTCGGGACTGCACTGGCCGAGAGAGACCCCTGGAACGCTGTCCTCGGGACTGCACGGGCCGAGAGGGACATTGGATGGCTGTCCTCGGGACTACACGGGCCGAGAGGGACTTTGGATGGCTGTACTCGGGACTGTACAGGCCAAGAGGGACGCCTGGAACGCTGTTCTCAAAACTGCAAGGGCCAAGAGGGACCTTGGATGGCTGTACTCGGGACTGCACGGAAAAGAGGGACGTTGGATGGCTGTCCTCGGGACTGCAAGGGCCTAGAGGGACATTGGATGGCTATCCTCAGGACTGCACAGGCCTAGAGGGACTCCTGGAACGCTGTTTTCCGGACTGCACGGACCTAGAGGGACTCCTGGAACGCTGTCCTCGGGACTGCAAGGGCCTAGAGGGACATTGGATGGCTGTCCTCAGGACTGCATGGGCCGAGAGGGACTTTGGATGGCTGTTACAGGACTGTACAGGCCAAGAGGGACGCCTGGAAAGCTGTTCTCGAAACTGCACGGGCCAAGAGGGACCTTGGATGGCTGTACTCGGGACTGCACGGAAAAGAGGGATGTTGGATGGCTGTCCATGGGACTGCAAGGGCCAAGAGGGACGTTGGATGGCCGTACTCGGGACTGCATGGGATGAGGGGGACGCCTGGAATGCTGTTCTCCGGACTGCTCTGGCCTAGAGATACATTGGATGGCTGTAATCAGGACTGCACGGGCCTAGAGGGGCGCCTGGAACGCTGTCCTCGGGCCTCCACGAACCAAGAGGGACTCCTGGAATGCTGTCCTCGGGACTGCAAGGGCCTAAAGGGACATTGGATGGCTGACCTCAGGACTGCACTGTCAAAGAGGGATGCCTGGAACGCTATCCTCAGGACTGCACGGGCCGAGAGGGACATTGGATGGCAGTCTTCAGGCCAGCACAGGCCTAGAGGGACTCCTGGAACTCTGTCCTCGGGACTGCAGGGGCCTAAAGGGACGCCTGGAATGCTGTCCTCGGGACTGCACAGGCCGAGAGGGTCTCCTGGAACACTGTCCTTGGGCATGCACGAACCAAGAGGGACACCTGGAACGCTGTCCTCTGGACTGCACGGGCCAAGAGGGACTCCTGGAACGCTGTCCTCGGGACTGCACGGGCCGAGAGGGACATTGGATGGCTGTTCTCGGGAGTGCACTGGCCGAGAGGGACGCCTGGAACGCTGTCCACGGGCCTGCACGAACAAAGAGGGACTCCTGGAAAGCTGTTCTCCTGAGTGCATGGGCCAAGAGGTATGCTGGATGGCTGTCCTCAGGACTGCACAGGCCGAGAGGGACCTTGAATGGCTGTCCTCAGGACTGCAGGGAAAAGAGGGAAGTTGGATGGCTGTCCTCGGGACTGCATGGGCCAAGAGGGACGTTGGATGGCTGTCCTCGGGACTGCACGGGCTAAGCGGGACTCCTGGAATGCTGTCCTCAGGACTACATGGGCCAAGAGGGACGTTGGATGGCTTTCCTCGGGACTGCACAGGCCTAGAGGGACTCCTGGAACGCAGTTCTCCGGACTGCACAGGCCTAGAGGGACTCCTGGAACGCTGTCCTCGGGACTGCAAGGGCCTAGAGGGACATTGGATGGCTGTCCTTGGGACTGCAAAGGCCGAGAGGGACATTGGATGGCTGTCCTCGGGACTGCACAGGCCGAGAGGGACATTGGATGGCTGTCCTCATTACTGCACAGTCCAAGAGGGATGCCTGGAACGCTGTCCTCGGGCCTGCACGGGCCTAGAGGGACATTGGATGGCTGTCCTCGGGACTGCACGGGCCGAGTGGGACATTGGATGGCTGTCCTCAGGATTGCACTGGCCAAGAAGGACTCCTGGAACGCTGTCCTCGGGCCTGCACAAACCAAAAGGGTCTCCTGGAATGCTGTTCTCCGGACTGCACAGGCCTAGAGGGACTCCTGGAACGCTGTCCTCGGGACTGCACCGGCCGAGAGGGACATTGGATGGCTGTCCTCAGAACTGCACGGGCCAAGAGGGATGCCTGGAACGCTATCCTCGGGACTTCACGGGCCGAGAGGGACATTGGATGGCAGTCTTCAGGCCAGCACAGGCCTAGAGGGACTCCTGGAACACTGTCCTTGGGCATGCACGAACCAAGAGGGACACCTGGAATGCTGTCCTCTGGACTGCACGGGCCAAGAGGGACTCCTGGAACGCTGTCCTCGGGACTGCACGGGCCGAGAGGGACATTGGATGGCTGTCCTCGGGACTGCACTGTCCGAGAGGGACGCCTGGAACGCTGTCCTCGGGCCTGCACGAACAAAGAGGGACTCCTGGAAAGCTGTTCTCCTGAGTGCATGGGCCAAGAGGGATGCTGGATGGCTGTCCTCAGGACTGCACAGGCCGAGAGGGACCTTGGATGGCTGTCCTCAGGACTGCAGGGAAAAGAGGGAAGTTGGATGGCTGTCCTTGGGACTGCACGGGCCAAGAGGGACGTTGGATGGCTGTCCTCGGGACTGCACAGGCCTAGAGGGACTCCTGGAACGCCGTTCTCCGGACTGCACAGGCCTAGAGGGACTCCTGGAACGCTGTCCTTGGGACTGCACTGGCTTAAAGGGACATTGGATGGCTGTCCTTAGGACTGCAGGGACCAAGAGGGACGCCTGGAACGCTGTCCTCGGGACTTCACGGGCCGAGAGGGATATTGGATGGCAGTCTTCAGGCCTGCATGGGCCTAGAGAGACTCCTGGAATACTGTCTTGGGCCTGAATGAACCAAGAGGGACACCTGGAACGCTTTTCTCTGGACTGCACGGGCCTAGAGGGAAACCTGGAACACTGTCCTCGGGACTGCACGAACCAAGAGGGACGCCTGGAACGCTGTCCTCGGGCCTGCAAGAACCAAGAGGGACTCCTGGAATGCTGTTCTCCGGACTGCACGGGCCAAGAGGGATGCTGGATGGCTGTCCTCGGGACTGCAGAGGCCGAGAGGGACCCCTGGAACGCTGTCCTCGGGACTGCACGGGCCTAGAGGGATTTGGGATGGCTGTCCTCGGGACTGCACTGGCCAATAGGGACACCTGGAACGCTGTCCTGTGGACTGCACGAGCCCAGAGGGACTCCTGGAACACTGTCCTCGGGACTGCACGGGCTGAAGGGGAGGCCTGGAACACTGTCCTCGGGACTGCACGGGCCGAGAGGGACAATGGATGGCTGTCCTCAGGACTGCACGGGCCGAGAGGGACGTTGGATGGCAGTCCTCAGGACTGCATGGGCCAAGAGGGACATTGGATGGCTGTCCTCGGGACTGCACGGGCCTAGAGGGACGCCTGGAAAGCTGTTCTCGGGACTGCAGGGGCCAAGAGGGACATTGGAAGGCTGTCCTCGGGACGGCACGGGCCAAGAGGGACATTGGATGGCTGTCCTCGGGACCTCACGGGCCTAGAGGGACGCCTGGAACGCTGTCCTCGGGCCTGCAGGGGCCTAGAGGGACATTGGATGGCTGTCCACGGGACTGCAATGGGCCGAGTGGGACATTGGATGGCTGTCCTCAGGACTACACTGGCCAAGAAGGACTCCTGGAACGCTGTCCTCGTGCCTGCACGAACCAAGAGGGTCTCCTGGAATGCTGTTCTCCGGACTACACTGGCCTAGAGGGACTCCTGGAACGCTGTCCTTTGGACTGCACTGGCTTAAAGGGACATTGGATGGCTGTCCTTACGACTGCAGGGACCAAGAGGGACGCCTGGAACGCTGTCCTCGGGACTTCACGGGCCGAGAGGGATATTGGATGGCAGTCTTCAGGCCTGCATGGGCCTAGAGGGACTCCTGGAACGCTGGCCTCGGGACTGCACGGTCCGAGAGGGACTCCTGGAACACTGTCCTTGGGCCTGCACGAACCAAGAGGGACACCTGGAACGCTGTTCTCCGGACTGCACGGGCCTAGAGGGACTCCTGGAACGCTGTCCTTGGAACTGCACTGGCCTAGAGGAACATTGGATGGCTGTCCTCCGAACTGCACGGGCCAAGAGGGATGCCTGGAATGCTGTCCTCGGGACTGCATGGGCCGAGAGGGACATTGGATGGCAGTCTTCAGCCCTGCACAGGCAGAGAGGGACTCCTGGAACACTGTCCTTGGGCCTGAATGAACCAAGAGGGACACCTGGAACGCTGTCCTCTGGACTGCACGAACCAAGAGGGACGCATGGAACGCTGTTGTCCGGACAGCACGGGCAAAGAAGGATGCTATATGGCTGTCCTCGGGACTGCACGGGCCGAGAGGGACCCCTGGAACGCTGTCCTCGGGACTGCACGGGCCTAGAGGTATGTGGGATGGCTGTCCTCGGGACTGTACTGGCCGAGAGGGACCCCTGGAACGCTGTCCTCGGGACTGCACGGGCCGAGAGGGACATTGGATGGCTGTCCTCGGGACTACACGGGCCGAGAGGGACGTTGGATGGCTGTCCTCAGGACTGCATGGGCCGAGAGGGACTTTGGATGGCTGTATCAGGACTGTACAGGCCAAGAGGGATGCCTGGAAAGCTGTTCTCGAAACTGCACGGGCCAAGAGGGACCTTGGATGGCTGTACTCGGGACTGCAAGGAAAAGAGGGACGTTGGATGGCTGTCCTCGGGACTGCTCGGGCCAAGAGGGACGTTGGATGGCTTTCCTCGGGACTTAACGGGCCAAGAGGGACATTGGATGGTTGTCCTCGGGACTGCACGGGCCTAGAGGGATGCCTGGAACGCTGTTCTCGGGACTGCACTGGCCTAGAGATACATTGGATGGCTGTCCTCAGGACTGCACGGGCCTAGAGGGACGCCTGGAATGCTGTCCTCGGGCCTGCACGGGCCTAGAGGGACATTGGATGGCTGTCCTCAGGACTGCACGGGCCTAGAGGGACGCCTGGAACGCTGTCCTCGGGCCTGCACGGGCCTAGAGGGACATTGGATGGCTGTGTTTGGGACTGCACGGGCCAAGAGGGATGCCTGGAACGCTGTCCTTGGGACTGCACTGGTTTAAAGGGACATTGGATGGCTGTCCTTAGGATTGCAGGGACCAAGAGGGACGCCTGAAACGCTGTCCTTGGAACTGCAATGGCCTAGAGGAACATTGGATGGCTGTCCTCAGAACTGCACGGGCCAAGAGGGACGCCTGGAATGCTGTCCTCGGGACTGCATGGGCCGAGAGGGACATTGGATGGTAGTCTTCAGGCCTGCACAAGCAGAGAGGGACTCCTGGAACACTGTCCTTGGGCCTGAATGTACCAAGAGGGACACCTGGAACGCTGTCCTCTGGACTGCACGGGCCTAGAGGAAACCTGGAACGCTGTCGTCGGGACTGCACGAACCAAGAGGGACGCCTGGAACGCTGTCCTCGGGCCTGCACGAACCAAGAGGGACTCCTGGAATGCTGTTCTCCGGACTGCACAGGCCTAGAGGGACTCCTGGAACGCTGTCCTCGGGACTGCACCGGCCGCGAGGGACATTGGATGGCTGTCCTCGGGACTGCACTGGCCAAGAGGGACTCCTGGAACGCTGTCCTCGAAACTGCACGGGCCAAGAGGGACCTTGGATTGCTGTACTCGGGACTGCACGGAAAAGAGGGATGTTGGATGGCTGTCCATGGGACTGCAAGGGCCAAGAGGGACGTTGGATGGCTGTCCTCGGAACTGCACGGGATGAGGGGGACGCCTGGAATGCTGTTCTCCGGACTGCTCTGGCCTAGAGATACATTGGATGGCTGTAATCAGGACTGCACGGGCCTAGAGGGGCGCCTGGAACGCTGTCCTCCGGCCTCCACGAACCAAGAGGGACTCCTGGAATGCTGTCCTCAGGATGGCAAGGGCCTAGAGGGACATTGGATGGCTGTCCTCAGTACTGCACAGGCCTAGAGGGACTCCTGGAACGCTGTTTCCCGACTGCACGGACCTAGAGGGACTCCTGGATCGCTGTCCTCGGGACTGCAAGGGCCTAGAGGGACATTGGATGGCTGACCTCAGGACTGCACTGTCAAAGAGGGATGCCTGAACGCTATCCTCGGGACTGCACGGGCCCAGAGGGACATTGGATGGCAGTCTTCAGGCCAGCACAGGCCTAGAGGAACTCCTGGAACTCTGTCCTCGGGACTGCAGGGGCCTAAAGGGACGCCTGGAATGCTGTCCTCGGGACTGCACAGGCCGAGAGGGACTCCTGGAACACTGTCCTTGGGCATGCACGAACCAAGAGGGACACCTGGAACGCTGTCCTCTGGACTGCACGGGCCAAGAGGGACTCCTGGAACGCTGTCCTCAGGACTGCACGGGCCGAGAGGGACATTGGATGGCTGTCCTCGGGACTGCACTGGCCGAGAGGGACGCCTGGAACACTGTCCACGGGCCTGCACGAACAAAGAGGGACTCCTGGAAAGCTGTTCTCCTGAGTGCATGGGCCAAGAGGGATGCTGGATGTCTGTCCTCAGGACTGCACAAGCCGAGAGGGACCTTGGATGGCTGTCCTCAGGACTGCAGGGAAAAGAGGGAAGTTGGATGGCTGTCCTCGGGACTGCACGGACCAAGAGGGACGTTGGATGGCTGTCCTCGGGACTGCACGGGCTAAGCGGGACTCCTGGAATGCTGTCCTCAGGACTACATGGGCCAAGAGGGACGTTGGATGGCTTTCCTCGGGACTGCACAGGCCTAGAGGGACTCCTGGAATGCAGTTCTCCGGACTGCACAGGCCTAGAGGGACTCCTGGAACGCTGTCCTCGGGACTGCAAGGGCCTAGAGGGACATTGGATGGCTGTCCTCGGGACTGCAAAGGCCGAGAGGGACATTGGATGGCTGTCCTCGGGACTGCACAGGCCTATAGGGACATTGGATGGCTGTCCTCAGGACTGCACAGTCCAAGAGGGATGCCTGGAACGCTGTCCTCGGGACTGCAAGGGCCTAGAGGGACATTGGATGGCTGTCCTCGGGACTGCACAGGCCGAGAGGGACATTGGATGGCTGTCTTCGGGACTGCACAGGCCGAGAGTTACATTGGATGGCTGTCCTCAGAACTGCACGGGCCGAGAGGGATGCCTGGAAAGCTGTCCTCGGGACTGCACGGGCCGAGAGGGACATTGGATGGCAGATTTCAGGCCTGCACAGGCCGAGAGGGACTCCTGGAATACTGTCCTTGGGCCGGAATGAACCAAGAGGGACACCTGGAACGCTGTCCTCTGGACTGCACGGGCCTAGAGGAAACCTGGAACGCTGTCGTCGGGACTGCACGAACCAAGAGGGACGCCTGGAACGCTGTCCTCGGGCCTGTACGAACCAAGAGGGACTCCTGGAATGCTGTTCTCCGGACAGCACGGGCCAAGAGGGATGCTGGATGGCTGTCCTCGGGACTGCACGGGCCGAGAGGGACCCCTGGAACGCTGTCCTCGGGACTGCACGGGCCTTGAGGAATGTGGGATGGCTGTGCTCGGGACTGCACTGGCCAATAGGGACACCTGGAACAATGTCCTGTGGACTGCACGAGCCCAGAGGGACTCCTGGAACACTGTCCTCGGGACTGCACGGGCCGAGAGGGACAATGGATGGCAGTCCTCGGGACTGCACGTGCCGAGAGGGACGTTGGATGGCTGTCCTCAGGACTGCATGGGCCAAGAGGGACATTGGATGGCTTCCTCGGGACTGCACGGGCCTAGAGGGTCACCTGAAAAGCTGTTCTCGGGACTGCAGGGGCCAAGAGGGACATTGGAAGGCTGTCCTCGGGACTGCACGGGCCTAGAGGGACATTGGATGACTGTCCTCAGGACTGCACGGGCCTAGAGGGACTCCTGGAACGCTGTCCTTGGAACTGCACTGGCCTAGAGGAACATTGCATGGCTGTCCTCAGAACAGCACGGGCTAAGAGGGACGCCTGGAATGCTTTCCTCGGGACTGCATGGGCAGAGAGGGACATTGGATGGCAGTCTTCAGGCCTGCACAGGCAGAGAGGGACTCCTGGAACACTGTCCTTGGGCCTGAATGAACCAAGAGGGACACCTGGAACGCTGTCCTCTGGACTGCACGAACCAAGAGGGACGCCTGGAACACTGTTCTCCGGACTGCACGGACCAAGAAGGATGCTGGATGGCTGTCCTCGGGACTGCACGGGCCGAGAGGGACCCCTGGAACGCTGTCCTCGGGACTGCACGGGCCTAGAGGGATGTGGTATGGCTGTCCTCGGGACTGCACTGGCCGAGAGAGACCCCTGGAACGCTGTCCTCGGGACTGCACGGGCCGAGAGGGACATTGGATGGCTGTCCTCGGGACTACACGGGCCGAGAGGGACTTTGGATGGCTGTACTCGGGACTGTACAGGCCAAGAGGGACGCCTGGAACGCTGTTCTCATAACTGCAAGGGCCAAGAGGGACCTTGGATGGCTGTACTCGGGACTGCACGGAAAAGAGGGACGTTGGATGGCTGTCCTCGGGACTGCAAGGGCCTAGAGGGACATTGGATGGCTATCCTCAGGACTGCACAGGCCTAGAGGGACTCCTGGAACGCTGTTTTCCGGACTGCACGGACCTAGAGGGACTCCTGGAACGCTGTCCTCGGGACTGCAAGGGCCTAGAGGGACATTGGATGGCTGTCCTCAGGACTGCATGGGCCGAGAGGGACTTTGGATGGCTGTTACAGGACTGTACAGGCCAAGAGGGACGCCTGGAAAGCTGTTCTCGAAACTGCACGGGCCAAGAGGGACCTTGGATGGCTGTACTCGGGACTGCACGGAAAAGAGGGATGTTGGATGGCTGTCCATGGGACTGCAAGGGCCAAGAGGGACGTTGGATGGCCGTACTCGGGACTGCACGGGATGAGGGGGACGCCTGGAATGCTGTTCTCCGGACTGCTCTGGCCTAGAGATACATTGGATGGCTGTAATCAGGACTGCACGGGCCTAGAGGGGCGCCTGGAACGCTGTCCTCGGGCCTCCACGAACCAAGAGGGACTCCTGGAATGCTGTCCTCGGGACTGCAAGGGCCTAAAGGGACATTGGATGGCTGACCTCAGGACTGCACTGTCAAAGAGGGATGCCTGGAACGCTATCCTCAGGACTGCACGGGCCGAGAGGGACATTGGATGGCAGTCTTCAGGCCAGCACAGGCCTAGAGGGACTCCTGGAACTCTGTCCTCGGGACTGCAGGGGCGTAAAGGGACGCCTGGAATGCTGTCCTCGGGACTGCACAGGCCGAGAGGGTCTCCTGGAACACTGTCCTTGGGCATGCACGAACCAAGAGGGACACCTGGAACGCTGTCCTCTGGACTGCACGGGCCAAGAGGGACTCCTGGAACGCTGTCCTCGGGACTGCACGGGCCGAGAGGGACATTGGATGGCTGTTCTCGGGAGTGCACTGGCCGAGAGGGACGCCTGGAACGCTGTCCACGGGCCTGCACGAACAAAGAGGGACTCCTGGAAAGCTGTTCTCCTGAGTGCATGGGCCAAGAGGTATGCTGGATGGCTGTCCTCAGGACTGCACAGGCCGAGAGGGACCTTGAATGGCTGTCCTCAGGACTGCAGGGAAAAGAGGGAAGTTGGATGGCTGTCCTCGGGACTGCATGGGCCAAGAGGGACGTTGGATGGCTGTCCTCGGGACTGCACGGGCTAAGCGGGACTCCTGGAATGCTGTCCTCAGGACTACATGGGCCAAGAGGGACGTTGGATGGTTTTCCTCGGGACTGCACAGGCCTAGAGGGACTCCTGGAACGCAGTTCTCCGGACTGCACAGGCCTAGAGGGACTCCTGGAACGCTGTCCTCGGGACTGCAAGGGCCTAGAGGGACATTGGATGGCTGTCCTTGGGACTGCAAAGGCCGAGAGGGACATTGGATGGCTGTCCTCGGGACTGCACAGGCCGAGAGGGACATTGGATGGCTGTCCTCAGGACTGCACAGTCCAAGAGGGATGCCTGGAACGCTGTCCTCGGGCCTGCACGGGCCTAGAGGGACATTGGATGGCTGTCCTCGGGACTGCACGGGCCGAGTGGGACATTGGATGGCTGTCCTCAGGATTGCACTGGCCAAGAAGGACTCCTGGAACGCTGTCCTCGGGCCTGCACAAACCAAAAGGGTCTCCTGGAATGCTGTTCTCCAGACTGCACAGGCCTAGAGGGACTCCTGGAACGCTGTCCTCGGGACTGCACCAGCCGAGAGGGACATTGGATGGCTGTCCTCAGAACTGCACGGGCCAAGAGGGATGCCTGGAACGCTATCCTCGGGACTTCACGGGCCGAGAGGGACATTGGATGGCAGTCTTCAGGCCAGCACAGGCCTAGAGGGACTCCTGGAACACTGTCCTTGGGCATGCACGAACCAAGAGGGACACCTGGAATGCTGTCCTCTGGACTGCACGGGCCAAGAGGGACTCCTGGAACGCTGTCCTCGGGACTGCACGGGCCGAGAGGGACATTGGATGGCTGTCCTCGGGACTGCACTGGCCGAGAGGGACGCCTGGAACGCTGTCCTCGGGCCTGCACGAACAAAGAGGGACTCCTGGAAAGCTGTTCTCCTGAGTGCATGGGCCAAGAGGGATGCTGGATGGCTGTCCTCAGGACTGCACAGGCCGAGAGGGACCTTGGATGGCTGTCCTCAGGACTGCAGGGAAAAGAGGGAAGTTGGATGGCTGTCCTTGGGACTGCACGGGCCAAGAGGGACGTTGGATGGCTGTCCTCGGGACTGCACAGGCCTAGAGGGACTCCTGGAACGCCGATCTCCGGACTGCACAGGCCTAGAGGGACTCCTGGAACGCTGTCCTTGGGACTGCACTGGCTTAAAGGGACATTGGATGGCTGTCCTTAGGACTGCAGGGACCAAGAGGGACGCCTGGAACGCTGTCCTCGGGACTTCACGGGCCGAGAGGGATATTGGATGGCAGTCTTCAGGCCTGCATGGGCCTAGAGAGACTCCTGGAATACTGTCTTGGGCCTGAATGAACCAAGAGGGACACCTGGAACGCTTTTCTCTGGACTGCACGGGCCTAGAGGGAAACCTGGAACACTGTCCTCGGGACTGCACGAACCAAGAGGGACGCCTGGAACGCTGTCCTCGGGCCTGCAAGAACCAAGAGGGACTCCTGGAATGCTGTTCTCCGGACTGCACGGGCCAAGAGGGATGCTGGATGGCTGTCCTCGGGACTGCAGAGGCCGAGAGTGACCCCTGGAACGCTGTCCTCGGGACTGCACGGGCCTAGAGGGATTTGGGATGGCTGTCCTCGGGACTGCACTGGCCAATAGGGACACCTGGAACGCTGTCCTGTGGACTGCACGAGCCCAGAGGGACTCCTGGAACACTGTCCTCGGGACTGCACGGGCTGAAGGGGAGGCCTGGAACACTGTCCTCGGGACTGCACGGGCCGAGAGGGACAATGGATGGCTGTCCTCAGGACTGCACGGGCCGAGAGGGACGTTGGATGGCAGTCCTCAGGACTGCATGGGCCAAGAGGGACATTGGATGGCTGTCCTCGGGACTGCACGGGCCTAGAGGGACGCCTGGAAAGCTGTTCTCGGGACTGCAGGGGCCAAGAGGGACATTGGAAGGCTGTCCTCGGGACGGCACGGGCCAAGAGGGACATTGGATGGCTGTCCTCGGGACCTCACGGGCCTAGAGGGACGCCTGGAACGCTGTCCTCGGGCCTGCAGGGGCCTAGAGGGACATTGGATGGCTGTCCACGGGACTGCAATGGGCCGAGTGGGACATTGGATGGCTGTCCTCAGGACTACACTGGCCAAGAAGGACTCCTGGAACGCTGTCCTCGTGCCTGCACGAACCAAGAGGGTCTCCTGGAATGCTGTTCTCCGGACTACACTGGCCTAGAGGGACTCCTGGAACGCTGTCCTTGGGACTGCACTGGCTTAAAGGGACATTGGATGGCTGTCCTTAGGACTGCAGGGACCAAGAGGGACGCCTGGAACGCTGTCCTCGGGACTTCACGGGCCGAGAGGGATATTGGATGGCAGTCTTCAGGCCTGCATGGGCCTAGAGGGACTCCTGGAATGCTGGCCTCGGGACTGCACGGTCCGAGAGGGACTCCTGGAACACTGTCCTTGGGCCTGCACGAACCAAGAGGGACACCTGGAACGCTGTTCTCCGGACTGCACGGGCCTAGAGGGACTCCTGGAATGCTGTCCTTGGAACTGCACTGGCCTAGAGGAACATTGGATGGCTGTCCTCCGAACTGCACGGGCCAAGAGGGATGCCTGGAATGCTGTCCTCGGGACTGCATGGGCCGAGAGGGACATTGGATGGCAGTCTTCAGCCCTGCACAGGCAGAGAGGGACTCCTGGAACACTGTCCTTGGGCCTGAATGAACCAAGAGGGACACCTGGAACGCTGTCCTCTGGACTGCACGAACCAAGAGGGACGCATGGAACGCTGTTGTCCGGACAGCACGGGCAAAGAAGGATGCTATATGGCTGTCCTCGGGACTGCACGGGCCGAGAGGGACCCCTGGAACGCTGTCCTCGGGACTGCACGGGCCTAGAGGTATGTGGGATGGCTGTCCTCGGGACTGTACTGGCCGAGAGGGACCCCTGGAACGCTGTCCTCGGGACTGCACGGGCCGAGAGGGACATTGGATGGCTGTCCTCGGGACTACACGGGCCGAGAGGGACGTTGGATGGCTGTCCTCAGGACTGCATGGGCCGAGAGGGACTTTGGATGGCTGTATCAGGACTGTACAGGCCAAGAGGGATGCCTGGAAAGCTGTTCTCGAAACTGCACGGGCCAAGAGGGACCTTGGATGGCTGTACTCGGGACTGCAAGGAAAAGAGGGACGTTGGATGGCTGTCCTCGGGACTGCTCGGGCCAAGAGGGACGTTGGATGGCTTTCCTCGGGACTTAACGGGCCAAGAGGGACATTGGATGGTTGTCCTCGGGACTGCACGGGCCTAGAGGGATGCCTGGAACGCTGTTCTCGGGACTGCACTGGCCTAGAGATACATTGGATGGCTGTCCTCAGGACTGCACGGGCCTAGAGGGACGCCTGGAATGCTGTCCTCGGGCCTGCACGGGCCTAGAGGGACATTGGATGGCTGTCCTCAGGACTGCACGGGCCTAGATGGACGCCTGGAACGCTGTCCTCGGGCCTGCACGTGCCTAGAGGGACATTGGATGGCTGTGTTCGGGACTGCACGGGCCAAGAGGGATGCCTGGAACGCTGTCCTTGGGACTGCACTGGTTTAAAGGGACATTGGATGGCTGTCCTTAGGATTGCAGGGACCAAGAGGGACGCCTGAAACGCTGTCCTTGGAACTGCAATGGCCTAGAGGAACATTGGATGGCTGTCCTCAGAACTGCACGGGCCAAGAGGGACGCCTGGAATGCTGTCCTCGGGACTGCATGGGCCGAGAGGGACATTGGATGGTAGTCTTCAGGCCTGCACAAGCAGAGAGGGACTCCTGGAACACTGTCCTTGGGCCTGAATGTACCAAGAGGGACACCTGGAACGCTGTCCTCTGGACTGCACGGGCCTAGAGGAAACCTGGAACGCTGTCGTCGGGACTGCACGAACCAAGAGGGACGCCTGGAACGCTGTCCTCGGGCCTGCACGAACCAAGAGGGACTCCTGGAATGCTGTTCTCCGGACTGCACAGGCCTAGAGGGACTCCTGGAACGCTGTCCTCGGGACTGCACCGGCCGCGAGGGACATTGGATGGCTGTCCTCGGGACTGCACTGGCCAAGAGGGACTCCTGGAACGCTGTCCTCGAAACTGCACGGGCCAAGAGGGACCTTGGATTGCTGTACTCGGGACTGCACGGAAAAGAGGGATGTTGGATGGCTGTCCATGGGACTGCAAGGGCCAAGAGGGACGTTGGATGGCTGTCCTCGGAACTGCACGGGATGAGGGGGACGCCTGGAATGCTGTTCTCCGGACTGCTCTGGCCTAGAGATACATTGGATGGCTGTAATCAGGACTGCACGGGCCTAGAGGGGCGCCTGGAACGCTGTCCTCCGGCCTCCACGAACCAAGAGGGACTCCTGGAATGCTGTCCTCAGGATGGCAAGGGCCTAGAGGGACATTGGATGGCTGTCCTCAGTACTGCACAGGCCTAGAGGGACTCCTGGAACGCTGTTTCCCGACTGCACGGACCTAGAGGGACTCCTGGATCGCTGTCCTCGGGACTGCAAGGGCCTAGAGGGACATTGGATGGCTGACCTCAGGACTGCACTGTCAAAGAGGGATGCCTGAACGCTATCCTCGGGACTGCACGGGCCCAGAGGGACATTGGATGGCAGTCTTCAGGCCAGCACAGGCCTAGAGGAACTCCTGGAACTCTGTCCTCGGGACTGCAGGGGCCTAAAGGGACGCCTGGAATGCTGTCCTCGGGACTGCACAGGCCGAGAGGGACTCCTGGAACACTGTCCTTGGGCATGCACGAACCAAGAGGGACACCTGGAACGCTGTCCTCTGGACTGCACGGGCCAAGAGGGACTCCTGGAACGCTGTCCTCAGGACTGCACGGGCCGAGAGGGACATTGGATGGCTGTCCTCGGGACTGCACTGGCCGAGAGGGACGCCTGGAACGCTGTCCACGGGCCTGCACGAACAAAGAGGGACTCCTGGAAAGCTGTTCTCCTGAGTGCATGGGCCAAGAGGGATGCTGGATGTCTGTCCTCAGGACTGCACAAGCCGAGAGGGACCTTGGATGGCTGTCCTCAGGACTGCAGGGAAAAGAGGGAAGTTGGATGGCTGTCCTCGGGACTGCACGGACCAAGAGGGACGTTGGATGGCTGTCCTCGGGACTGCACGGGCTAAGCGGGACTCCTGGAATGCTGTCCTCAGGACTACATGGGCCAAGAGGGACGTTGGATGGCTTTCCTCGGGACTGCACAGGCCTAGAGGGACTCCTGGAATGCAGTTCTCCGGACTGCACAGGCCTAGAGGGACTCCTGGAACGCTGTCCTCGGGACTGCAAGGGCCTAGAGGGACATTGGATGGCTGTCCTCGGGACTGCAAAGGCCGAGAGGGACATTGGATGGCTGTCCTCGGGACTGCACAGGCCTATAGGGACATTGGATGGCTGTCCTCAGGACTGCACAGTCCAAGAGGGATGCCTGGAACGCTGTCCTCGGGACTGCAAGGGCCTAGAGGGACATTGGATGGCTGTCCTCGGGACTGCACAGGCCGAGAGGGACATTGGATGGCTGTCCTCGGGACTGCACAGGCCGAGAGTTACATTGGATGGCTGTCCTCAGAACTGCACGGGCCGAGAGGGATGCCTGGAAAGCTGTCCTCGGGACTGCACGGGCCGAGAGGGACATTGGATGGCAGATTTCAGGCCTGCACAGGCCGAGAGGGACTCCTGGAATACTGTCCTTGGGCCGGAATGAACCAAGAGGGACACCTGGAACGCTGTCCTCTGGACTGCACGGGCCTAGAGGAAACCTGGAACGCTGTCGTCGGGACTGCACGAACCAAGAGGGACGCCTGGAACGCTGTCCTCGGGCCTGCACGAACCAAGAGGGACTCCTGGAATGCTGTTCTCCGGACAGCACGGGCCAAGAGGGATGCTGGATGGCTGTCCTCGGGACTGCACGGGCCGAGAGGGACCCCTGGAACGCTGTCCTCGGGACTGCACGGGCCTTGAGGAATGTGGGATGGCTGTGCTCGGGACTGCACTGGCCAATAGGGACACCTGGAACAATGTCCTGTGGACTGCACGAGCCCAGAGGGACTCCTGGAACACTGTCCTCGGGACTGCACGGGCCGAGAGGGACAATGGATGGCAGTCCTCGGGACTGCACGGGCCAAGAGGGACGTTGGATGGCTGTCCTCAGGACTGCATGGGCCAAGAGGGACATTGGATGGCTTCCTCGGGACTGCACGGGCCTAGAGGGTCACCTGAAAAGCTGTTCTCGGGACTGCAGGGGCCAAGAGGGACATTGGAAGGCTGTCCTCGGGACTGCACGGGCCTAGAGGGACATTGGATGACTGTCCTCAGGACTGCACGGGCCTAGAGGGACGCAGGGACCGCTGTCCTCGGGCCTCCACGGGCCTAGAGGGACATTGGATGGCTGTCCACGGGACTGCACGGGACGAGTTGGACATTGGATGGCTGTCCTCAGGACTACAGTGGCCAAGAAGGACTCCTGGAATGCTGTCCTCGGGCCTGCACGAACCAATAGGGTCTCCTGGAATGCTGTTCTCCGGACTACACTGGCCTAGAGGGACTCCTGGAACGCTGTCCTTGGGACTGCACTGGCTTAAAGGGACATTGGATGCCTGTCCTCAGGACTGCAGGGACCAAGAGAGACGCCTGGAACGCTGTCCTCGGGACTTCACCGGCCGAGAGGGATATTGGATGGCAGTCTTCAGGCCTGCACGGGCCTAGAGGGACTCCTGGAACGCTGTCCTTGCAACTGCACGGGCCGAGAGGGACTCCTGGAACACTGTCCTTGGGCCTTCACGGGCCTAGAGGGATGTGGGATGGCTGTCCTCGGGACTGCACTGGCCGAGAGGGACCCCTGGAACGCTGTCCTCGGGACTGCACGGGCCGAGAGGGACATTGGATGGCTGTCCTCGGGACTACACGGGCCGAGAGGGACGTTGGATGGCTGTCCTCAGGACTGCATGGGCCGAGAGGGACTTTGGATGGCTGTACTCGGAACTGTACAGGCCAAGAGGGACGCCTGGAACGCTGTTCTAGAAACTGCACGGGCCAAGAGGGAACTTGGATGGCTGTACTCGGGACTGCACGGAAAAGAGGGACGTTAGATGGCTGTCCTCGGGACTGCAAGTGCCTAGAGGGACATTGGATTTCTGTCCTCAGGACTGCACAGGCCTAGAGGGACTCCTGGAACGCTGTTTTCCGGACTGCACGGACCTAGAGGGACTCCTGGAACGCTGTCCTCGGGACTGCAAGGGCCTAGAGGGACATTGGATGGCTGTCCTCAGGACTGCACTGTCAAAGAGGGAGGCCTGGAATGCTGTCCTCGGGACTGTACGGGCCTAGAGGGACATTGGATGGCTGTCCCCGGGACTGCACAGGCCGAGAGGGACATTGGATGGCTCTCCTCGGGACTGCACTGGCCAATAGGGACTCCTGGAACGCTCTCCTCAGGCCTGCACGAACCAAAAGGGACTCCTGGAATGCTCTTCTCCGGACTGCACAGGCCTAGTGGGACTCCTGAAACTCTGTCCTCGGGACTTCACGGGCCGAGAGGGATATTGGATGGCAGTCTTCAGGCCTGCACGGGCCTAGAGGGACTCCTGGAACGCTGTCCTTGCGACTGCACGGGCCTAGAGGGACTCCTGGAACACTGTCCTTGGGCCTGCATGAACCAAGAGGGACACATGGAACGCTGTTCTCCGGACTGCACGGGCCTAGAGGGACTCCTGGAACGCTGTCCTTGGAACAGCACTGGCCTAGAGGAACATTGGATGCCTGTTCTCAGAACTGCACGGGCCAAGAGGGACGCCTGGAATGCTGTCCTCGGGACTGCACGGGCCGAGAGGGACATTGGATGGCAGTCTTCAGGGCTGCACAGGCAGAGAGGGACTCCTGGATCACTGTCCTTGGGCCTGAATGAACCAAGAGGGACACCTGGAACGCTGTCCTCTGGACTGCACGAACCAAGAAGGACGCCTGGAACACTGTTCTCCGGACTGCACGGACCAAGAAGGATGCTGGATGGCTGTCCTCGGGACTGCACGGGCCTAGAGGGATGTGGGATAGCTGTCCTCGGGACTGCACTGGCCGAGAGGGACCCCTGGAACGCTGTCCTCGGGACTGCACGGGCCGAGAGGGACATTGGATGGCTGTCCTCGGGACTACACGGGCCGAGAGGGACGTTGGATGGCTGTCCTCAGGAATGCATGGGCCGAGAAGGACTTTGGATGGCTGTACTCGGGACTGTACAGGCCAAGAGGGACGCCTGGAACGCTGTTCTCGAAACTGCACGGGCCAAGAGGGACCTTGGATGGCTGTCCTCGGGACTGCAAGGGCCTAGAGGGACATTGGATGGCTGTCCTCAGGACTGCACAGGCCTAGAGGGACTCCTGCAACGCTGTTTTCCGGACTGCACGGGCCTAGAGGGATATTGGATGGCTGTCCCCGGGACTGCACAGGCCGAGAGGGACATTGGATGGCTGTCCTCGGGACTGCACTGGCCAAGAGGGACTCCTGGAACGCTCTCCTCAGGCCTGCACGAACCAAAAGGGACTCCTGGAATGCTGTTCTCCGGACTGCACAGGCCTAGAGGGACTCCTGGAACGCTGTCCTCGGGACTGCACCGGCCAAGAGGGACATTGGATGGCTGTCCTCAGAACTGCACGGGCCAAGAGGGATGCCTGGAACGCTATCCTCGGGACTGCACGGGCCGAGAGGGACATTGGATGGCAGTCTTCAGGCCAGTACAGGCCTAGAGGGACTCCTGGAACACTGTCCTTGGGCATACACGAACCAAGAGGGACACCTGGAATGCTGTCCTCTGGACTGCACTGGCCAAGAGGGACTCCTGGAACGCTGTCCTCGGGACTGCACGGGCCGAGAGGGACATTGGATGGCTGTCCTCGGGACTCACTGGCCGAGAGGGACGCCTGGAACGCTGTCCTCGGGCCTGCACGAACAAAGAGGGACTCCTGGAAAGCTGTTCTCCTGAGTGCATGGGCCAAGAGGGATGCTGGATGGCTGTCCTCAGGACTGCACAGGCCGAGAGGGACCTTGGATGGCTGTCCTCAGGACTGCAGGGAAAAGAGGGAAGTTGGATGGCTGTCCTCGGGACTGCACGGGCCAAGAGGGACGTTGGATGGCTGTCCTCGGGACTGCACGGGCTAAGACGGACTCCTGGAACGCTGTCCTCAGGACTACATGGGCCAAGAGGGACGTTGGATGGCTTTCCTCGGGACGGTACAGGCCTAGAGGGACTCCTGGAATGCAGTTCTCCGGACTGCACATGCCTAGAGGGACTCCTGGAACGCTGTCCTCGGGACTGCAAGGGCCTAGAGGGACATTGGATGGTTGTCCTCAGGACTGCACGGTCCAAGAGGGATGCCTGGAACGCTGTCCTCGGGACTGCAGGGCCTAGAGGGACATTGGATGGCTGTCCTCAGGACTGCACGGTCCAAGAGGGATGCCTGGAACGCTGTCCTCGGGACTGCACGGGCCTAGAGGGACATTGAATGGCTATCCTCGGGACTGCACGGGCCGAGAGGGACATTGGATGGCTGTCCTCAGAACGGCACGGGCCAAGAGGGACGCCTGGAATGCTGTCCTCGGGACTGCACGGGCCGAGAGGGACATTGGATGGCAGTCTTCAGGCCTGCACAGGCCGAGAGGGACTCCTGGAATACTGTCCTTGGGCCTGAATGAACCAAGAGGGACACCTGGAACGCTGTCCTCTGGACTGCACGGGCCTAGAGGGACGCCTGGAACGCTGTCCTCGGGACTTCACGAGCCGAGAGGCATATTGGATGGCAGTCTTCAGGCCTGCATGGTCCTAGAGGGACTCCTGGAACACTGTCCTCGGGACTGCACGGGCCAAGAGGGACTCCTGGAACACTGTCCTTGGGCCTGCACGAACCAAGAGGGACACCTGGAACGCTGTTCTCCGGACTGCACGGGCCTAGAGGGACTCCTGGAACGCTGTCCTTGGAACTGCACTGGACTAGAGGAACATTTGATGGCTGTCCTCCGAACTGCACGGGCCAAGAGGGATGCCTGGAATGCTGTCCTCGGGACTGCATGGGCCGAGAGGGACATTGGATGGCAGTCTTCAGGCCTGCACAGGCAGAGAGGGACTCCTGGAACACTGTCCTCTGGACTGCACGAACCAAGAGGGACGCCTGGAACGCTGTTCTCCGGACTGCACGGGCCAAGAAGGATGCTGGATGGCTGTCCTCAGGAGTGCATGGGCCGAGAGGGACTTTGGATGGCTGTACTCGGGACTGTACAGGCCAAGAGGGACACCTGGAACGCTGTTCTCGAAACTGCATGGGCCAAGAGTGACCTTGGATGGCTGTACTCGGGACTGCAAGGAAAAAAGGGACGTTGGATGCCTGTCCTCGGGACTGCACGTGCCGAGAGGGACATTGGATGGCAGTCTTCAGGCCTGCACAGGCAGAGAGGGACTCCTGGAACACTGTCCTTGGGCCTGAATGAACCAAGAGGGACAACTTGAACGCTGTCCTCTGGACTGTACGAACCAAGAGGGACGCCTGGAACGCTGTTCTCGGGACTGCACGGGCCAAGAAGGATGCTGGATGGCTGTCCTCGGGACTGCACGGGCCGAGATGGACCCCTGGAACGCTGTCCTCGGGACTGCACGGGCCTAGAGGGATGTGGGATGGCTGTCCTCGGGACTGCACTGGCCAAGAGGGACCCCTGGAACGCTGTCCTCGGGACTGCACGGGCCGAGAGGGACATTGGATGGCTGTCCTCGGGACTACACGGGCCGAGAGGGACGTTGGATGGCTGTCCTCAGGACTGCATGGGCCGAGAGGGACTTTGGATGGCTGTACTCGGGACTGTACAGGCCAAGAGGGACGACTGGAACGCTGTTCTCGAAACTGCACGGGCCAAGAGGGACCTTGGATGGCTGTACTCGGGACTGCACGGAAAAGAGGGACGTTGGATGGCTGTCCTCGGGACTGCACGCGCCAAGAGGGACGTTGGATGGCTGTCCCCGGGACTTAACCGGATAAGAGGGACATTGGATGGCTGTCCTCGGGACTGCACGGGCCTAGAGGGACGCCTGGAACGCTGTTCTTGGGACTGCACTGGCCTAGAGATACATTGGATGGCTGTCCTCAGGACTGCACGGGCCTAGAGGGACGCCTGGAGCGCTGTCCTCGGGCCTGCACGGGCCTAGAGAGACATTGGATGGCTGTCCTCAGGACTGCACGGGCCTAGAGGGACGCCTGGAACGCTGTCCTCGGGCCTGCACGGGCCTAAAGGGACATTGGATGGCTGTCCTCGGAACTGCACGGGCCGAGTGGGACATTGGATGGCTGTCCTCAGGATTGCACTGGCCAAGAAGGACTCCTGGAACGCTGTCCTCGGGCCTGCACAAACCAAGAGGGTCTCCTGGAATGCTGTTCTCTGGACTGCACGGGCCTAGAGGGACGCCTGGAACGCTGTCCTCGGGACTGCACGAACCAAGAGGGATGTGGGATGGCTGTCCTCGGGACTGCACGGGCCGAGAGGGACCCCTGGAACGCTGTCCTCGGGACTGCACCGCCCGAGAGGGACATTGGATGGCTGTCCTCGGGACTGCACTGGCCGAGAGGGACATTGGATGGCTGTCCTCGGGACTGCACTGTCCAAGAGGGACTCTTGGAACGCTGTCCTCGAAACTGCACGGGCAAAGAGGAACCTTGGATGGCTGTACTCGGGACTGCACGGAAAAGAGGGATGTTGGATGGCTGTCCATGGGACTGCAAGGGCCAAGAGTGACGTTGGATGGCTGTCCTCGGGACTGCACGGGATGAGTGGGACGCCTGGAACGCTGTTCTCCGGACTGCTCTGGCCTATAGATACATTGGATGGCTGTAATCAGGACTGCACGGGCCTAGAGGGGCGCCTGGAACGCTGTCCTCGGGCCTCCACAAACCAAGAGGGACTCCTGGAATGCTGTCCTCGGGACTGCAAGGGCCTAAAGGGACATTGGATGGCTGTCCTCAGGAAAGCACAGGCCTAGAGGGACTCCTGGAATGCTGTTTTCCGGACTGCACGGACGTAGAGGGACTCCTGGAACGCTGTCCTCGGGACTGCAAGGGCCTAGAGGGACATTGGATGGCTGTCCTCAGGACTGCACTGTCAAAGAGGGAGGCCTGGAATGCTGTCCTCGGGACTGCACGGGCCTAGAGGGACATTGGATGGCTGTCCCGGGACTACACAGGCCGAGAGGGACATTGGATGGCAGTCTTTAGGCCAGCACAGGCCTAGAGGGACTCCTGGAACTCTGTCCTCGGGACTGCAGGGGCCTAAAGGGACGCCTGGAATGCTGTCCTCCGGACTGCACAGGCCTAGAGGGACTCCTGGAACGCTGTCCTCGGGACTGCACCGGCCAAGAGGGACATTGGATGGCTGTCCTCAGAACTGCACGGGCCAATAGGGATGCCTGGAACGCTATCCTCGGGACTGCATGGGCCGAGAGGGACATTGGATGGCAGTCTTCAGGCCAGCACAGGCCTAGAGGGACTCCTGGAACACTGTCCTTGGGCATGCACGAACCAAGAGGGACACCTGGAATGCTGTCCTCTGGACTGCACTGGCCAAGAGGGACTCCTGGAACGCTGTCCTCGGGACTGCACGGGCCGAGAGGGACATTGGATGGCTGTCCTCGGGACTGCAATGGGCGAGAGGGACGCCTGGAACGCTGTCCTCGGGCCTGCACGAACAAAGAGGGACTCCTGGAAAGCTGTTCTCCTGAGTGCATGGGCCAAGAAGGATGCTGGATGGCTGTCTTCAGGACTGCACAGGCCGAGAGGGACCTTGGATGGCTGTCCTCAGGACTGCAGGGAAAAGAGGGAAGTTGGATGGCTGTCTTCGGGACTGCACGGGCTAAGAGGGACTCCTGGAACGCTGTCCTCAGGACTAAATGGGCCAAGAGGGACGTTGGATGGCTTTCCTCGGGACTGCACAGGCCTAGAGGGACTCCTGGAACGCAGTTCTCTGGACTGCACAGGCCTAGAGGGACTCCTGGAACGCTGTCCTCGGGACTGCAAGGGCCTAGAGGGACATTGGATGGCTGTCCTCAGGACTGCACTGTCAAAGAGGGAGGCCTGGAATGCTGTCCTCGGGACTGCACAGGCCGAGAGGGACATTGGATGGCTGTCCTCGGGACTGCACTGGCCAAGAGGGACTCCTGGAACGCTGTCCTCGGGCCTGCACGAACCAAAAGGGACTCCTGGAATGCTGTTCTCCGGACTGCACAGGCCTAGAGGGACTCCTGGAACGCTGTCCTCGGGACTGCACCGGCCGAGAGGGACATTGGATGGCTGTCCTCAGAACGGCACGGGCCAAGAGGGATGCCTGGAACGCTATCCTCGGGACTGCACTGGCCGAGAGGGACATTGGATGGCAGTCTTCAGGCCAGCACAGGCCTAGAGGGACTCCTGGAACTCTGTCCTCGGGACTGCAGGGGCCTAAAGGGACACCTGGAATGCTGTCCTCGGGACTGCACAGGCCGAGAGGGACTCCTGGAACACTGTCCTTGGGCATGCACGAACCAAGAGGGACACCTGGAACGCTGTCCTCTGGACTGCACGGGCCAAGAGGGACTCTTGGAACGCAGTCCTCGGGACTGCACGGGCCGAGAGGGACATTGGATGGCTGTCCTCGGGACTGAACTGGCCGAGAGGGACCCCTGGAACGCTGTCCTTGGGACTGCACGGGCCGAGAGGGACATTGGATGGCTGTCCTCGGGACTTCACGGACAGAGAGGGACGTTGGATGGCTGTCCTCAGGACTGCATGGGCCGAGAGGGACTTTGGATGGCTGTACTCGGGACTGTACAGGCCAAGAGGGACGACTGGAACGCTGTTCTCGAAACTGCACGGGCCAAGAGGGACCTTGGATGGCTGTACTCGGGACTGCACGGAAAAGAGGGACGTTGGATGGCTGTCCTCAGGACTGCACGGGCCTAGAGGGACGCCTGGAACGCTGTCCTCGGGCCTGCACGGGCCTAAAGGGACATTGGATGGCTGTCCTCGGAACTGCACGGGCCGAGTGGGACATTGGATGGCTGTCCTCAGGATTGCACTGGCCAAGAAGGACTCCTGGAACGCTGTCCTCGGGCCTGCACAAACCAAGAGGGTCTCCTGGAATGCTGTTCTCCGGACTGCACTGGCCTAGAGGGACTCCTGGAACGCTGTCTTCTGGACTGCACGGGCCTAGAGGGACGCCTGGAATGCTGTCCTCGGGACTGCACGAACCAAGAGGGATGTGGGATGGCTGTCCTCGGGACTGCACGGGCCGAGAGGGACCCCTGGAACGCTGTCCTCGGGACTGCACCGCCCGAGAGGGACATTGGATGGCTGTCCTCGGGACTGCACTGTCCAAGAGGGACTCTTGGAACGCTGTCCTCGAAACTGCACGGGCAAAGAGGAACCTTGGATGGCTGTACTCGGAACTGCACGGAAAAGAGGGATGTTGGATGGCTGTCCATGGGACTGCAAGGGCCAAGAGGGACGTTGGATGGCTGTCCTCGGGACTGCACGGGATGAGTGGGACGCCTGGAACGCTGTTCTCCGGACTGCTCTGGCCTATAGATACATTGGATGGCTGTAATCAGGACTGCACGGGCCTAGAGGGGCGCCTGGAACGCTGTCCTCGGGCCTCCACAAACCAAGAGGGACTCCTGGAATGCTGTCCTCGGGACTGCAAGGGCCTAAAGGGACATTGGATGGCTGTCCTCAGGAAAGCACAGGCCTAGAGGGACTCCTGGAACGCTGTTTTCCGGACTGCACGGACGTAGAGGGACTCCTGGAACGCTGTCCTCGGGACTGCAAGGGCCTAGAGGGACATTGGATGGCTGTCCTCAGGACTGCACTGTCAAAGAGGGAGGCCTGGAATGCTGTCCGCGGGACTGCACGGGCCTAGAGGGACATTGGATGGCTGTCCCGGGACTACACAGGCCGAGAGGGACATTGGATGGCAGTCTTTAGGCCAGCACAGGCCTAGAGGGACTCCTGGAACTCTGTCCTCGGGACTGCAGGGGCCTAAAGGGACGCCTGGAATGCTGTCCTCCGGACTGCACAGGCCTAGAGGGACTCCTGGAACGCTGTCCTCGGGACTGCACCGGCCGAGAGGGACATTGGATGGCTGTCCTCAGAACTGCACGGGCCAATAGGGATGCCTGGAACGCTATCCTCGGGACTGCATGGGCCGAGAGGGACATTGGATGGCAGTCTTCATGCCAGCACAGGCCTAGAGGGACTCCTGGAACACTGTCCTTGGGCATGCACGAACCAAGAGGGACACCTGGAATGCTGTCCTCTGGACTGCACTGGCCAAGAGGGACTCCTGGAACGCTGTCCTCGGGACTGCACCGGCCGAGAGGGACATTGGATGGCTGTCCTCAGGACTGCAATGGGCGAGAGGGACGCCTGGAACGCTGTCCTCGGGCTTGCACGAACAAAGAGGGACTCCTGGAAAGCTGTTCTCCTGAGTGCATGGGCCAAGAAGGATGCTGGATGGCTGTCTTCAGGACTGCACAGGCCGAGAGGGACCTTGGATGGCTGTCCTCAGGACTGCAGGGAAAAGAGGGAAGTTGGATGGCTGTCTTCGGGACTGCACGGGCTAAGAGGGACTCCTGGAACGCAGTTCTCTGGACTGCACAGGCCTAGAGGGACTCCTGGAACGCTGTCCTCGGGACTGCAAGGGCCTAGAAGGACATTGGATGGCTGTCCTCAGGACTGCACTGTCAAAGAGGGAGGCCTGGAATGCTGTCCTCGGGACTGCACAGGCCGAGAGGGACATTGGATGGCTGTCCTCGGGACTGCACTGGCCAAGAGGGACTCCTGGAACGCTGTCCTCGGGCCTGCACGAACCAAAAGGGACTCCTGGAATGCTGTTCTCCGGACTGCACAGGCCTAGAGGGACTCCTGGAATGCTGTCCTCGGGACTGCACCGGCCGAGAGGGACATTGGATGGCTGTCCTCAGAACGGCACGGGCCAAGAGGGATGCCTGGAACGCTATCCTCGGGACTGCACTGGCCGAGAGGGACATTGGATGGCAGTCTTCAGGCCAGCACAGGCCTAGAGGGACTCCTGGAACTCTGTCCTCGGGACTGCAGGGGCCTAAAGGGACACCTGGAATGCTGTCCTCGGGACTGCACAGGCCGAGAGGGACTCCTGGAACACTGTCCTTGGGCATGCACGAACCAAGAGGGACACCTGGAACGCTGTCTTCTGGACTGCACGGGCCAAGAGGGACTCTTGGAACGCAGTCCTCGGGACTGCACGGGCCGAGAGGGACATTGGATGGCTGTCCTAGGGCCTGCACTGGCCTAGAGGAACATTGGATGGCTGTCCTCAGAACTGCACGGGCCAAGAGGGACGCCTGAAATGCTGTCCTTGGGACTGCACGGGCCGAGAGGGACATTGGATGGCAGTCTTCAGGCCTGCACAGGCAGAGAGGGACTCCTGGAACACTGTCCTTGGGAGTGAATGAACCAAGAGGGACACCTGGAACGCTGTCCTCTGGACTGTACGAACCAAGAGGGACGCCTGGAACGCTGTTCTCCGGACTGCACGGGCCAAGAAGGATGCTGGATGGCTGTCCTCGTGACTGCACTGGCCGAGAGGGACCCCTGGAACGTTGTCCTCTGGACTGCACGGGCCTAGAGGGATGTGGGATGGCTGTCCTCGGGACTGCACTTGTCGAGAGGGACCCCTGGAACGCTGTCCTTGGGACTGCACGGGCCGAGAGGGACATTGGATGGCTGTCCTCGGGACTACACGGACAGAGAGGGACGTTGGATGGCTGTCCTCAGGACTGCATGGGCCGAGAGGGACTTTGGATGGCTGTACTCGGGACTGTACAGGCCAAGAGGGACGACTGGAACGCTGTTCTCGAAACTGCACGGGCCAAGAGGGACCTTGGATGGCTGTACTCGGGACTGCACGGAAAAGAGGGACGTTGGATGGCTGTCCTCGGGACTGCACGGGCCAAGAGGGACGTTGGATGGCTGTCCTCGGGACTTAACCGGCCAAGAGGGACATTGGATGGCTGTCCTCGGGACTGTACGGGCCTAGAGGTACGCCTGGAACGCTGTTCTCGGGACTGCACTGGCCTAGAGATACATTGGATGGCTGTCCTCAGGACTGCACGGGCCTAGAGGGACCCCTGGAATGCTGTCCTTGGGACTGCACTGGTTTAAAGGGACATTGGATGGCTGTCCTCAGGACTGCACGGGCCAAGAGGGACGCCTGGAATGCTGTCCTCGGGACTGCACTGGCCTAGAGGAACATTGGATGGCTGTCCTCAGAACTGCACGGGCCAAGAGGGACGCCTGGAACGCTGTCCTTGGAACTGCACTGGCCTAGAGGAACATTGGATGGCTGTCCTCAGAACTGCACGGGCCAAGAGGGACGCCTGGAATGCTGTCCTCGGGACTGCATGGGCCGAGAGGGACATTGGATGGCAGTCTTCAGGCCTGCACAGGCAGAGAGGGAATCCTGGAACACTGTCCTTGGGCCTGAATGTACCAAGAGGGACACCTGGAACGCTGTCCTCTGGACTGCACGGGCCTAGAGGGACGCCTGGAACGCTGTCCTCGGGACTGCACGAACAAGGAGGGATGTGGGATGGCTGTCCTTGGGACTGCACGGGCCAAGAGGGACCCCTGGAATGCTGTCCTTGGGCCTGCATGAACCAAAAGGGACTCCTGGAATGCTGTTGTCCGGACTGCACAGGCCTAGAGGGACTCCTGGAACGCTGTCCTCGGGACTGCCCGGGCCGAGAGGGACATTGGATGGCTGTCCTCGGGACTGCACAGGCCGAGAGGGACATTGGATGGCTTTCCTCGGGACTGCACTGGCCAAGAGGGACTCCTGGAACGCTGTCCTCGAAACTGCACGGGCCAAGAGGGACCTTGGATGGCTGTACTCGGGACTGCACGGAAAAGAGGGATGTTGGATGGCTGTCCATGGGACTGCAAGGGCCAAGAGGGACGTTGGATGGCCGTCCTCGGGACTGCACGGGATGAAGGGGACGCCTGGAATGCTTTTCTCCGGACTGCTCTGGCCTAGAGATACATTGGATGGCTGTAATCAGGACTGCACAGGCCTAGAGGGGTGCCTGGAACGCTGTCCTCGGGCCTCCACGAACCAAGAGGGAATCCTGGAATGCTGTCCTCGGGACTGCAAGGGCCTAGAGGGACATTGGATGGCTGTCCTCAGGACTGCGCAGGCCTAGAGGGACTCCTGGAACCCTGTTTCCCGACTGCACGGACCTAGAGGGACTCCTGGATCCCTGTCCTCGGGACTGCAAGGGCCTAGAGGGACATTGGATGGCTGACCTCAGGACTGCACTGTCAAAGAGGGATGCCTGGAACGCTATCCTCGGGACTGCACGGGCCGAGAGGGACATTGGATGGCAGTCTTCAGGCCAGCACAGGCCTAGAGGGACTCCTGGAACTCTGTCCTCGGGACTGCAGGGGCCTAAAGGGACGCCTGGAATGCTGTCCTCGGGACTGCACAGGCCGAGAGGGACTCCTGGAACACTGTCCTTGAGCATGCACGAACCAAGAGGGACACCTGGAACGCTGTCCTCTGGACAGCACGGGCCAAGAGGGACTCCTGGAACGCTGTCCTCGGGACTGCACGGGCCGAGAGGGACATTGGATGGCTGTCCTCGGGACTGCACTGGCCGAGAGCGACGCCTGGAACGCTGTCCACGGGCCTGCACGAACAAAGAGGGACTCCTGGAAAGCTGTTCTCCTGAGTGCATGGGCCAAGAGGGATGCTGGATGGCTGTCCTCAGGACTGCACAGGCCGAGAGGGACCTTGGATGGCTGTCCTCAGGACTGCAGGGAAAAGAGGGAAGTTGGATGGCTGTCCTCGGGACTGCACGGACCAAGAGGGACGTTGGATGGCTGTCCTCGGGACTGCACGGGCTAAGCGGGACTCCTGGAATGCTGTCCTCAGGACTACATGGGCCAAGAGGGACATTGGATGGCTTTCCTCGGGACTGCACAGGCCTAGAGGGACTCCTGGAACGCAGTTCTCCGGACTGCACAGGCCTAGAGGGACTCCTGGAACGCTGTCCTCGGGACTGCAAGGGCCTAGAGGGACATTGGATGGCTGTCCTCGGGACTGCAAAGGCCGAGAGGGACATTGGATGGCTGGCCTCAGGACTGCATGGGCCAAGAGGGACATTGGATGGCTTCCTCGGGACTGCACGGGCCTAGAGGGACGCCTGGAACGCTGTTCTCGGGACTGCAGGGGCCAAGAGGGACATTGGAAGGCTGTCCTCGGGACTGCACGGGCCAAGAGGGACATTGGATGGCTGTCCTCGGGACTGCACGGGCCTAGAGGGACGCCTGGAATGCTGTTCTCGGGACTGCAGGGGCCAAGAGGGACATTGGAAGGCTGTCCTCGGGACTGCACGGGCCAAGAGGGACATTGGATGGCTGTCCTCAGGACTGCACGAGCCTAGAGGGACGCCTGGAGCGCTGTCCTCGGGCCTGCACGGGCCTAGAGGGACATTGGATGGCTGTCCTCAGGACTGCACGGGCCTAGAGGGACGCCTGGAACGCTGTCCTCGGGCCTGCACGGGCCTAGAGGGACATTGGATGGCTGTCCACGGGACTGCACGGGCCGAGTTGGACATTGGATGGCTGTCCTCAGGACTACAGTGGCCAAGAAGGACTCCTGGAACGCTGTCCTCGTGCCTGCACGAACCAAGAGGGTCTCCTGGAATTCTGTTCTCCGGACTACACAGGCCTAGAGGGACTCCTGGAACGCTGTCCTTGGGACTGCACTGGCTTAAAGGGACATTGGATGGCTGTCCTCAGGACTGCCAGGACCAAGAGGGACGCCTGGAACGCTGTCCTCGGGACTTCACGGCCGAGAGGGATATTGGATGGCAGTCTTCAGGCCTGCACGGGCCTAGAGGGACTCCTGGAACGCTGTCCTTGCGACTGCACGGGCCGAGAGGGACTCCTGGAACACTGTCCTTGGTTCTGCATGAACCAAGAGGGACACCTGGAATGCTGTTCTCCGGACTGCATGGGCCGAGAGGGACTCCTGGAACACTGTCCTTGGTCCTGCATGAACCAAGAGGGACTACTGGAATGCTGTTCTCTGGACTGCACGGGCCAAGAGGGATGCTGGATGGCTGTCCTCGGGACTGCACGGGCCGAGAGGGACCCCTGGAACGCTGTCCTCGGGACTGCACCGGCCGAGAGGGACATTGGATGGCTGTCCTCGGGACTGCACTGGCCGAGAGAGACATTGGATGGCTGTCCTCGGGACTGCACCGGCCAAGAGGGATTCCTGGAACGCTGTCCTCGAAACTGCACGGGCCAAGAGGAACCTTGGATGGCTGTACTCGGGACTGCACGGAAAAGAGGGATGTTGGATGGCTGTCCATGGGACTGCAAGGGCCAAGAGGGACATTGGATGGCTGTCCTCGGGACTGCACGGGATGAGGGGGACGCTTGGAACGCTGTTCTCCGGACTGCTCTGGCCTAGAGATACATTGGATGGCTGTAATCAGGACTGCACGGGCCTAGAGGGGCGCCTGGAACGCTGTCCTCGGGACTGCAAGGGCCTAGAGGGACATTGGATGGCTGTCCTCAGGACTGCACAGGCCTAGAGGGACTCTTGAAACGCTGTCCTCGGGACTGCAAGGGCCTAGAGGGACATTGGATGGCTGTCCTCAGGACTGCACTGTCAAAGAGGGAGGCCTGGAATGCTGTCCTCAAGACTGCACGGGCCTAGAGGGACATTGGATGGCTGTCCCGGGACTGCACAGGCCGAGAGGGACATTGGATGGCTGTCCTCGGGACTGCACAGGCCAAGAGGGACTCCTGGAATGCTGTCCTCGGGCCTGCACGAACCAAAAGGGACTCCTGGAATGCTGTTCTCCGGACTGCACAGGCCTAGAGGGACTCCTGGAACGCTGTCCTCGGGACTGCACCGGCCGAGAGGGACATTGGATGGCTGTCCTCAGAACTGCACTGGCCAAGAGGGATGCCTGGAACGCTATCCTCGGGACTGCACAGGCCGAGAGGGACATTGGATGGCAGTCTTCAGGCCAGCACAGGCCTAGAGGGACTCCTGGAACTCTGTCCTCGGGACTGCAGGGGCCTAAAGGGACGCCTGGAATGCTGTCCTCGGGACTGCACAGGCCTAGAGGGACTCCTGGAACACTGTCCTTAAGCATGCACGAACCAAGAGGGACACCTGGAACGCTGTCCTCTGGACTGCACGGGCCAAGAGGGACTCCTGGAACTCAGTCCTCGGGACTGCACGGGCCGAGAGGGACATTGGATGGCTGTCATCGGGACTGCACTGGCCGAGAGGGACGCCTGGAACGCTGTCCTCGGTCCTGCACGAACAAAGAGGGACTCCTGGAAAGCTGTTCTCCTGAGTGCATGGGCCAAGAGGGATGCTGGATGGCTGTCCTCAGGACTGCACAGGCCGAGAGGGACCTTGGATGGCTGTCCTCAGGACTGCAGGGAAAAGAGGGAAGTTGGATGGCTGTCCTCGGGACTGCACGGGCCAAGAGGGACGTTGGATGGCTGTCCTCGGGACTGCACGGGCTAAGAGGGACTCCTGGAACGCTGTCCTCAGGACTACATGGGCCAAGAGGGACTTTGGATGGCTTTCCTCGGGACTGCACAGGCCTAGAGGGACTCCTGGAACGCAGTTCTCCGGACTGCACAGGCCTAGAGGGACTCCTGGAACGCTGTCCTCGGGACTGCAAGGGCCTAGAGGGACATTGGATGGCTGTCCTCAGGAATGCACGGTCCAAGAGGGATGCCTGGAATGCTCTCCTCGGGACTGCACGGGCCTAGAGGGACGCCTGGAACGCTGTCCTCGGGCCTGCACGAACAATGAGGGACTCCTGGAAAGCTGTCCTCAGGACTACATGGGCCAAGAGGGACCTTGGATGGCTTTCCTCGGGACTGCACAGGCCTAGAGGGACTCCTGGAACGCAGTTCTCCGGACTGCACAGGCCTAGAGGGACTCCTGGAAGGCTGTCCTCGGGACTGCAAGGGCCTAGAGGGACATTGGATGTCTGTCCTCAGGACTGCACTGTCAAAGAGGGAGGCCTGGAATGCTGTCCTCGGGACTGCACAGGCTGAGAGGGACATTGGATGGCTGTCCTCGGGACTGCACTGGCCAAGAGGGACGCCTGGATCGCTGTCCTCGGGCATGCACGAACAAAGAGGGACTCCTGGAAAGCTGTTCTCCTGAGTGCATGGGCCAAGAGGGATGCTGGATGGCTGTCCTCAGGACTGCACAGGCCGAGAGGGACCTTGGATGGCTGTCCTCAGGACTGCAGGGAAAAGAGGGAAGTTGGATGGCTGTCCTCGGGACTGCACGGGTCAAGAGGGACGTTGGATGGCTGTCCTCGGGACTGCACGGGCTAAGAGGGACTCCTGGAACGCTGTCCTCAGGACTACATGGGCCAAGAGGGACGTTGGATGGCTTTCCTCGGGACTGCACAGGCCTAGAGGGACTCCTGGAACGCAGTTCTCCGGACTGCACAGGCCTAGAGGGACTCCTGGAACGCTGTCCTCGGGACTGCTAGGGCCTAGAGGGACATTGGATGGCTGTCCTCAGGAATGCACGGTCCAAGAGGGATGCCTGGAACGCTGTCCTCGGGACTGCAAGGGCCTAGAGGGACATTGGATGGCTGTCCTCAGGACTGCACTGTCAAAGAGGGAGGCCTGGAATGCTGTCCTCGGGACTGCACGGGCCTAGAGGGACATTGGATGGCTGTCCCGGGACTGCACAGGCCGAGAGGGACATTGGATGGCTGTCCTCGGGACTGCACAGGCCAAGAGGGACTCCTGGAATGCTGTCCTCGGGCCTGCACAAACCAAAAGGGACTCCTGGAATGCTGTTCTCCGGACTGCACAGGCCTAGAGGGACTCCTGGAACGCTGTCCTCAGGACTGCACCGGCCGAGAGGGACATTGGATGGCTGTCCTCAGAACTGCACTGGCCAAGAGGGATGCCTGGAACGCTATCCTCGGGACTGCACAGGCCGAGAGGGACATTGGATGGCAGTCTTCAGGCCAGCACAGGCCTAGAGGGACTCCTGGAACTCTGTCCTCGGGACTGCAGGGGCCTAAAGGACGCCTGGAATGCTGTCCTCGGGACTGCACAGGCCTAGAGGGACTCCTGGAACACTGTCCTTGAGCATGCACGAACCAAGAGGGACACCTGGAACGCTGTCCTCTGGACTGCACGGGCCAAGAGGGACTCCTGGAACTCAGTCCTCGGGACTGCACGGGCCGAGAGGGACATTGGATGGCTGTCATCGGGACTGCACTGGCCGAGAGGGACGCCTGGAACGCTGTCCTCGGGACTGCACGAACAAAGAGGGACTCCTGGAAAGCTGTTCTCCTGAGTGCATGGGCCAAGAGGGATGCTGGATGGCTGTCCTCAGGACTGCACAGGCCGAGAGGGACCTTGGATGGCTGTCCTCAGGACTGCAGGGAAAAGAGGGAAGTTGGATGGCTGTCCTCGGGACTGCACGGGCCAAGAGGGACGTTGGATGGCTGTCCTCGGGACTGCACGGGCTAAGAGGGACTCCTGGAACGCTGTCCTCAGGACTACATGGGCCAAGAGGGACTTTGGATGGCTTTCCTCGGGACTGCACAGGCCTAGAGGGACTCCTGGAACGCAGTTCTCCGGACTGCAAAGGCCTAGAGGGACTCCTGGAACGCTGTCCTCGGGACTGCAAGGGCCTAGAGGGACATTGGATGGCTGTCCTCAGGAATGCACGGTCCAAGAGGGATGCCTGGAATGCTGTCCTCGGGACTGCACGGGCCTAGAGGGACGCCTGGAACGCTGTCCTCGGGCCTGCACGAACAAAGAGGGACTCCTGGAAAGCTGTCCTCAGGACTACATTGGCCAAGAGGGACCTTGGATGGCTTTCCTCGGGACTGCACAGGCCTAGAGGGACTCCTGGAACGCAGTTCTCCGGACTGCACAGGCCTAGAGGGACTCCTGGAAGGCTGTCCTCGGGACTGCAAAGGCCTAGAGGGACATTGGATGGCTGTCCTCAGGACAGCACTGTCAAAGAGGGAGGCCTGGAATGCTGTCCTAGGGACTGCACAGGCTGAGAGGGACATTGGATGGCTGTCCTCGGGACTGCACTGGCCAAGAGGGACGCCTGGATCGCTGTCCTCGGGCATGCACGAACAAAGAGGGACTCCTGGAAAGCTGTTCTCCTGAGTGCATGGGCCAAGAGGGATGCTGGATGGCTGTCCTCAGGACTGCACAGGCCGAGAGGGACCTTGGATGGCTGTCCTCAGGACTGCAGGGAAAAGAGGGAAGTTGGATGGCTGTCCTCGGGACTGCACGGGTCAAGAGGGACGTTGGATGGCTGTCCTCGGGACTGCACTGGCTAAGAGGGACTCCTGGAACGCTGTCCTCAGGACTACATGGGCCAAGAGGGACTTTGGATGGCTTTCCTCGGGACTGCACAGGCCTAGAGGGACTCCTGGAACGCAGTTCTCCGGACTGCACAGGCCTAGAGGGACTCCTGGAACGCTGTCCTCGGGACTGCAAGGGCCTAGAGGGACATTGGATGGCTGTCCTCAGGAATGCACGGTCCAAGAGGGATGCCTGGAACGCTGTCCTCGGGACTGCAAGGGCCTAGAGGGACATTGGATGGCTGTCCTCAGGACTGCACGGTCCAAGAGGGATGCCTGGAATGCTGTCCTCGGGACTGCACGGGCCTAGAGGGACTTGGATGGCTGTCCTCGGGACTGCACAGGCCGAGAGGGACATTGGATGGCTGTCCTCAGAACTGCACGGGCCAAGAGGGACGCCTGGAATGCTGTCCTCGGGACTGCACAGGCCGAGAGGGACATTGGATGGCAGTCTTCAGGCCTGCACAGGCCGAGAGGGACTCCTGGAATACTGTCCTTGGGCCTGAATGAACCAAGAGGGACACCTGGAACGCTGTCCTCTGGACTGCACGGGCCTAGAGGGAAACCTGGAACGCTGTCCTCGAGACTGCCCGAACCAAGAGGGACGCCTGGAACGCTGTCCTCGGGCCTGCACGAACCAAGAGGGACTCCTGGAATGCTGTTCTCTGGACTGCACGGGCCAAGAGGGATGCTGGATGGCTGTCTTCGGGACTGCACGGGCCGAGAGGGACCCCTGGAACGCTGTCCTCGGGACTGCACGGGCCTAGAGGGATGTGGGATGGCTGTCCTCGGGACTGCACTGGCCAATAGGGACACCTGGAACGCTGTCCTGTGGACTGCACGAGCCCAGAGGGACTCCTGGAACACTGTCCTCGGGCCTGCATGGGCTGAAGGGGACGCCTGGAACGCTGTTCTCGGGACTGCACTGGCCTAGAGATACATTGGATGGCTGTCCTCGGGACTGCACGGGCCAAGAGGGACGCCTGGAACGCTGTTCTCGGGACTGCACTGGCCTAGAGATACATTGGATGGCTGTCCTCAGGACTGCACGGGCCTATAGGGACTCCTGGAACGCTGTCCTCGGGCCTGCACAGGCCTAGAGGGGCATTGGATGGCTGTCCTCAGGACTGCACGGGCCTAGAGGGACGCCTGGAACGCTCTCCTTGGGCCTGCACGGGCCTAGAGGGACATTGGATGGCTGTCCACGGGACTGCACGGGCCTAGAGGGACATTCAATGGCTGTCCACGGGACTGCACAGGCCGAGAGGGACATTGGATGGCTGTCCTCGGGACTGCACAGGCCGAGAGGGACATTGGATGGCTGTCCTCAGAACTGCACGGGCCAAGAGGGACGCCTGGAATGCTGTCCTCGGGACTGCACGGGCCGAGAGGGACATTGGATGGCAGTCTTCAGGCCTGCACAGGCAGAGAGGGACTCCTGGAACACTGTCCTTGGGCCTGAATGAACCAAGAGTGACACCTGGAACGCTGTCCTCTGGACTGTACGAACCAAGAGGGACGCCTGGAACGCTGTTCTCCGGACTGCACGAACCAAGAGGGATGTGGGATGGCTGTCCTCGGGACTGCACGGGCCGAGAGGGACCCCTGGAACGCTGTCCTCGGGCCTGCACGAACCAAAAGGGACTCCTGGAATGCTGTTCGCCGGACTGCACAGGCCTAGAGGGACTCCTGGAACGCTGTCCTCGGGACTGCATCGGCCGAGAGGGATATTGGATGGCTGTCCTCGGGACTGCACTGGCCGAGAGGGACGTTGGATGGCTGTCCTCGGGACTGCACGGGATGAGGGGGACGCCTGGAATGCTGTTCTCCGGACTGCTCTTGCCTAGAGATACATTGGATGGCTGTAATCAGGACTGCACAGGCCTAGAGGGACTCCTGGAACGCTGTTTTCCGGACTGCACGGACCTAGAGGGACTCCTGGAACGCTGTCCTCGGGACTGCAAGGGCCTAGCGGGACATTGGATGGCTGTCCTCAGGACTGCACTGTCAAAGAGGGAGGCCTGGAATGCTGTCCTCGGGACTGCACGGGCCTAGAGGGACATTGGATGGCTGTCCCGGGACTGCACAGTCCGAGAGGGACATTGGATGGCTGTCCTCGGGACTGCACAGACCAAGAGGGACTCCTGGAACGCTGTCCTTGGGCCTGCACGAACCAAAAGGGACTCCTGGAATGCTGTTCTCCGGACTGCACAGGCCTAGAGGGACTCCTGGAACGCTTTCCTCGGGACTGCACCGGCCGAGAGGGACATTGGATGGCTGTCCTCAGAACTGCACTGGCCAATAGGGACACCTGGAACGCTGTCCTGTGGACTGCACGAGCCCAGAGGGACTCCTGGAACACTGTCCTCGGGCCTGCACGGGCTGAAGGGGAGGCCTGGAACACTGTCCTCGGGACTGCAAGGGCCGAGAGGGACAATGGATGGCTGTCCTCGGGACTGCACGGGCCGAGAGGGACGTTGGATGGCTGTCCTCAGGACTGCATGGGCCAAGAGGGACATTGGATGGCTGTCCTCGGGACCGCACGGGCCTAGAGGGACGCCTGGAACGCTGTTCTCGGGACTGCAGGGGCCAAGAGGGACATTGGAAGGCTGTCATCGGGACTGCACGGGCCAAGAGGGAGATTGGATGGCTGTCCTCGGGACTGCACGGGCCTAGAGGGACGCCTGGAACGCTGTTCTCGGGACTGCACTGGCCTAGAGATACATTGGATGGCTGTCCTCAGGACTGCACGGGCCTATAGGGACGCCTGGAACGCTGTCCTCGGGCCTGCACAGGCCTAGAGGGGCATTGGATGGCTGTCCTCAGGACTGCACGGGCCTAGAGGGACGCCTGGAACGCTCTCCTCGGGCCTGCACGGGCCTAGAGGGACATTGGATGGCTGTCCACGGGACTGCACGGGCCTAGAGGGACATTCAATGGCTGTCCACGGGACTGCACAGGCCGAGAGGGACATTGGATGGCTGTCCTCGGGACTGCACAGGCCGAGAGGGACATTGGATGGCTGTCCTCAGAACTGCACGGGCCAAGAGGGACGCCTGGAATGCTGTCCTCGGGACTGCACAGGCCGAGATGGACATTGGATGGCAGTCTTCAGGCCTGCACAGGCCGAGAGGGACTCCTGGAACACTGTCCTTGGGCCTGAATGAACCAAGAGTGACACCTGGAACGCTGTCCTCTGGACTGTACGAACCAAGAGGGACGCCTGGAACGCTGTTCTCCGGACTGCACGAACCAAGAGGGATGTGGGATGGCTGTCCTCGGGACTGCACGGGCCGAGAGGGACCCCTGGAACGCTGTCCTCGGGCCTGCACGAACCAAAAGGGACTCCTGGAATGCTGTTCTCCGGACTTCACAGGCCTAGAGGGACTCCTGGAACGCTGTCCTCGGGACTGCATCGGCCGAGAGGGATATTGGATGGCTGTCCTCGGGACTGCACTGGCCGAGAGGGACGTTGGATGGCTGTCCTCGGGACTGCACGGGATGAGGGGGACGCCTGGAATGCTGTTCTCCGGACTGCTCTGGCCTAGAGATACATTGGATGGCTGTAATCAGGACTGCACAGGCCTAGAGGGACTCCTGGAACGCTGTTTTCCGGACTGCACGGACCAAGAGGGACTCCTGGAACGCTGTCCTCGGGACTGCAAGGGCCTAGCGGGACATTGGATGGCTGTCCTCAGGACTGCACTGTCAAAGAGGGAGGCCTGGAATGCTGTCCTCGGGACTGCACGGGCCTAGAGGGACATTGGATGGCTGTCCCGGGACTGCACAGTCCGAGAGGGACATTGGATGGCTGTCCTCGGGACTGCACAGACCAAGAGGGACTCCTGGAACGCTGTCCTCGGGCCTGCACGAACCAAAAGGGACTCCTGGAATGCTGTTCTCCGGACTGCACAGGCCTAGAGGGACTCCTGGAACGCTTTCCTCGGGACTGCACCGGCCGAGAGGGACTCCTGGAACACTGTCCTTGGGCATGCACGAACCAAGAGGGACACCTGGAACACTGTTCTCTGGACTTCACGGGCCAAGAGGGACTCCTGGAACGCTGTCCTCGGAACTGCACGGGCCGAGAGGGACATTGGATGGCTGTCCTCGGGACTGCACTGGCCGAGAGGGATGCCTGGAACGCTGTCCTCGGGCCTGCACGAACAAAGAGGGACTCCTGGAAAGCTGTTCTCCTGAGTGTATGGGCCAAGAGGGATGCTGGATGGCTGTCCTCAGGACTGCACAGGCTGAGAGGGACCTTGGATGGCTGTCCTCAGGACTGCAGGGAAAAGAGGGAAGTTGGATGGCTGTCTTCGGGACTGCAGGGGCTAAGATGGACTCCTGGAACGCTGTCCTCAGGACTACATGGGCCAAGAGGGACCTTGGATGGCTTTCCTCGGGACTGCACAGGCCTAGAGGGACGCCTGGAACGCTGTCCTCGGGCCTGCACGGGCCTACAGGGGCATTGGATGGCTGTCCTCAGGACTGCACGGGCCTAGAGGGACGCCTGGAACGCTGTCCTCGGGCCTGCACGGGCCTAGAGGGACATTGGATGGCTGTCCACGGGACTGCACGGGCCGAGTGGGACATTGGATGGCTGTCCTCAGGACTACACTGGCCAAGAAGGACTCCTGGAACGCTGTCCTCATGCCTGCACGAACCAAGAGGGTCTCCTGGAATGCTGTTCTCCGGACAACACTGGCCTAGAGGGACTCCTGGAACGCTGTCCTTGGGACTGCACTGGCTTAAAGGGACATTGGATGGCTGTCCTCAGGACTGCAGGGACCAAGAGGGACGCCTGGAACGCTGTCCTCGGGACTTCACGGGCGGAGAGGTATATTGGATGGCAGTCTTCAGGCCTGCACGGGCCTAGAGGGACTCCTGGAACGCTGTCCTTGCGACTTCACGGGCCGAGAGGGACTCCTGGAACACTGTCCTTGGGCCTGCACGAACCAAGAGGGACACCTGGAACGCTGTTCTCCGGACTGCACTTGCCTAGAGGGACTCCTGGAACGCTGTCCTTGGAACTGCACTGGCCTAGAGGAACATTGGATGGCTGTCCTCAGAACTGCACGGGCCAAGAGGGACGCCTGGAATGCTGTCCTCGGGACTTCACGGGCTGAGAGGGATATTGGATGGCAGTCTTCAGGCATTCATGGGCCTAGAGGGACTCCTGGAACACTGTCCTCGGCACTGCACGGGCCGAGAGGGACGCCTGGAACGCTGTCCTCGGGCCTGCACGAACCAAGAGGGACTCCTGGAACGCTGTCCTCTAAACTGCACAGGCCTAGAGGGACGCCTGGAACGCTGTCCTCGGGCCTGCACGAACCAAGAGGTACTCCTGGAATGCTGTTCTCTGGACTGCACGGGCCAAGAGAGATGCTGGATGGCTGTCCTCGGGACTGCACAGGCCAAGAGGGACGCCTGGAACGCTGTTCTTGGGACTGCACGGGCCAAGAGGTACTTTGGATGGCTGTCTTCTGGACGACACGGGCCAAGTGGGATGCCTGGAACGCTGTCCTCGGGACTGCACGGGCTGAGGGGGACGTCTGGAACGATGTCCACGGGCCTTCACGAACCAAGAGGGACGCTAGATGGCTGTCCTCGGGACTGCACGGGCCGAGAGGGACAACTGGAACACTGTCTTTGGGACTGCAGCGCCAAAAGGGACATTGGATGGCTGTCCTCGGGACTGCATGGGCCTAGAGGGACTCCTGGAAAGCTGTCCTGTTGACTGCATGGGCCGAGAGGGACTCCTGGAACGAAGTCCTCGGGACTGCACGGGCTGAGGGGGACGCCTGGAATGCTGTTCTCAGGACTGCACAGGCTGAGAGGGACGTTGGATGGCTGTCCTCGGGACTGCATGGGCCAAGAGGGACATTGGATGGCTGTTCTTGGGACTGCACAGGCTGAGGAGGATGCCTGTTACGCTGTTCTCGTGACTGCACGGGCTGACAGGGACGTTGGATGGCTGTCCTCGGGACTGCATGGGCGAAGAGGGACATTGGATGGCTGTTTTTGGGACTGCACGGGCCGACAGGGACATTGGATGGCTGTCATCGGGACTGCATGGGCCGAGAGGTACGCCTGGAATGCTGTCCTAGGGACTGCAGTGGCCGAGAGGGATGTTGGATGGCTGTCCTCGGGCCTGCACGGGCTGAGAGGGATGTTGGATGGCTGTCCTCGGGACTGCACGTGTCAAGAGTGACCCCTGGAACTCTGTCCTCGGGAATGCACAGGCCAAGAGGGACGCCTGGAACGCTGTCCTCGGGACTGCACGGGCCAGGAGGGACTTTGGATGGCTGTCCTCGGGACTGAACGGGCCGAAGGGACATTGGATGGCTGTCCTCGGGACTGCACTGTCCAAGAGGGACATTGGATGGCTGTCCTCGGGACTGCACGGGCCAAGAGGGACGTTGGATGGCTGTCCTCGGGACTGCACGGGCCAAGAGGGACGTTGGATGGCTGTCCTCAGGACTGCATGGGCTGAGGTGGATGCCTGGAACGCTGTCCTTGGGACTGCACTAGCTGAGAGGGACATTGGATGGTGTCCTCGGGACTGCACGGGCCAAGATGGACATTGGATGGCTGTCCTCGGGACGGCACGGGCCAACAGGGATATTGCATGGCTGTCCTCGGGACTGCACGGGCTGAGGGGGACCCCTGGAACGCTATTCTCGGTACTGCACTGGCTGAGAGGGACGTTGGATGGCTGTCCTCGGGACTGCACAGGCCAAGAGGGAAGTTGGATGGCTTTCCTCGGGACTGCACGGGCTGAGGGGGACGCCTGGAACACTGTCCTTGGGACTGCACTGGCTGAGAGGGACATTGGATGGTGTCCTCGGGACTGCACGTGCCAAGAGGGACATTGGATGGCAGTCCTCGGGCTGCATGGGCCAAGAGGGATATTGCATGGCTGTCCTCGGGACTGCAGGGGCTGTGGGGGACGCCTGGAACGCTATTCTCGGGATTGCACTGGGTGAGAGGGACGTTGGATGGCTGTCCTCGGGACTGCAAAGGCCAAGAGGGATGTTGGGTGGCTGTCCTCGGTACTGCACGGTCCGAGAGGGATGCCTGGAATGCTATCCTAGGGACTGCAGTGGCCGAGAGGGATGTTGGATGGCTGTCCTCGGGCCTACACGGGCCAAGAGGGACGTTGGATGGCTGTCCTCGGGACTGCACGGGCGAGAGGGACGCCTAAAACGCTGTTCTTGGGACTGCACAGGCCAAGAAGTACTTTGGATGGCTGTCTTTTGGATGGCACTGGCCAACAGGGATGCCTGGAACGCTGTCATCGGGACAGCACGTGTTGAGGGGGACTTCTGGAACGCTGTCCTCAGGACTGCAGGGGCCGAGAGGGACTTTGGATGGCTGTCCTCGGGACTGCACGGGCCAAGAGGGACGTTGGATGGCTGTCCTCGGGACTGCACGGGCCAAGAGGGACGTTGGATGGCTGTCCTCGGGCCTGCACGGGCCTAGAGGTAAGTTGGATGGCTTTCCTCGGGACTGCACGGGCTGAGGGGGACGCCTGGAACACTGTCCTTGGGACTGCACTGGCTGAGAGGGACATTGGATGGTGTCCTCGGGACTGCACGTGCCAAGAGGGACATTGGATGGCAGTCCTCGGGCTGCATGGGCCAAGAGGGATATTGCATGGCTGTCCTCGGGACTGCAGGGGCTGTGGGGGACGCCTGGAACGCTATTCTCGGGATTGCACTGGGTGAGAGGGACGTTGGATGGCTGTCCTCGGGACTGCAAAGGCCAAGAGGGATGTTGGGTGGCTGTCCTCCGTACTGCACGGTCCGAGAGGGATGCCTGGAATGCTATCCTAGGGACTGCAGTGGCCGAGAGGGATGTTGGATGGCTGTCCTCGGGCCTACACGGGCCAAGAGGGACGTTGGATGGCTGTCCTCGGGACTGCACGGGCGAGAGGGACGCCTAAAACGCTGTTCTTGGGACTGCACAGGCCAAGAAGTACTTTGGATGGCTGTCTTTTGGATGGCACTGGCCAACAGGGATGCCTGGAACGCTGTCCTCGGGACAGCACGTGTTGAGGGGGACTTCTGGAACGCTGTCCTCAGGACTGCAGGGGCCGAGAGGGACTTTGGATGGCTGTCCTCGGGACTGCACGGGCCAAGAGGGACGTTGGATGGCTGTCCTCGGGACTGCACGGGCCAAGAGGGACGTTGGATGGCTGTCCTCGGGCCTGCACGGGCCTAGAGGTAAGTTGGATGGCTGTCATCGGGACTGCACGAGCTGAGTGGGAAGCCTGGAAATCTGTTCTCCGGCCTGCACTGAGCTAGAGATACATTGGATGGCTGTCCTCGGGACTGCATGGGCCAAGAGGGATGTTGGATGGCTGTCCTGGAGATTGCACGTGCTGAGGGGGATGCCTGGAATGCTGTCCTAGGGAATGCATGGGCCAAGAGGCATGTGGGTGGCTGTCCTCGGGACTGCACGGACCAAGAGGGGCATTGGATGGCTGTCCTCAGGAATGCACGGAACAAGAGAGACCTTGGATGGCTGTCCTCGGGACTGCACAGGCTGAAGGGGACGGCTGGAATGCTGTCCTAAGGACTGCAGTGGCCTAGAGGGATGTTGGATGGCTATCCTCGGGCCTGCACGGGCCGAAAGGGACGTTGAATGGCTGTCCTCGGGACTGCACGGGCTGAAGGGGACGACTGGAATGCTGTCCTTGGGACTGCACTGGCTGAGAGGGACATTGGATGGTGTCCTCGGGACTGCACGGGCCAAGAGGGACATTGGATGGCTGTCCTCGGGCCTGCACGGGCCGAAAGGGACGTTGAATGGCTGTCCTCGGGTCTGCACATGCTGAGGGGGATGACTGGAACGCTGTCCTTGGGACTGCACTGGCTGAGAGGGACATTGGATGGTGTCCTCGGGACTGCACGGGCCAAGAGGGACATTGGATGGCTGTCCTCTGGACTGCACGGGCCAAGAGGGACATTGGATGGCTGTCCTCGGGACTGCACGGTCAAAGAGGGACATGGGATGGCTGTCCTCCGGACTGCACTGGCCAAGAGGGATGTTGGATGGCTGTCCTCGGGACTGCACGGGCTGAGAGGGACGCCTGGAACGCTATTCTTGGGACTGCACGGGCCAAGAGGTACTTTGGATGCCTGTCTTCTGGACAACACGGGCCAAGAGAGATGCCTGGAACGCTGTCCACGGGCCTGCACGAACCAAGAGGGACGCTGGATGGCTGTCCTCAGGACTGCACGGGCCGAGAGGGACACCTGGAACGCTGTCCTCGGGACTGCCCGGGCCAAGAGGGACATTGGATGGCTGTCCTCGGGACTGCATGGGCCTAGAGGGACGCCTGGAACGCTGTCCTCTGGACTGCATAGGCCGAGAGGGACTCCTGGAACGAAGTCCTCGGGACTGCACGGGCTGAGGGGGACGCCTGGAATGCTGTGCTCAGGACTGCAGGGGCCAAGAGGGACTTTGGATGGCTGTACTCGGGACTGCATGGGCCGAGAGGGACGCCTGGAACGCTGTACTCGGGACTGCACTGGCCAAGAGGGACGTTTGTAACGCTGTCCTCGGGACTGCACGGGCCAAGAGAGACGTTGGATGGCTGTCCTCGGGACTGCACGGGCCAAGAGGGACGTTGGATGGCTGTCCTCGGGACTGCACGGGCTGAGAGGGACGCCTGGAATGCTGTCCTCTGGACTGTACGAATCAAGAAGGACGCTGGATGGCTGTCCTCGGGACTGCAGGGGCCTAGAGGACGTTGGATGGCTGTCCTCGGGACTGCACGGGCTGAGAGGGACGCCTGGAATGCTGTCCTCGGGACTGCACGGGCTGAGAGGGACGCCTGGAATGCTGTCCTCGGAACTGCCCGGGCCGAGAGGGACATTGGTTGGCTGTCCTCAGGACTGCACGGGCGAAGAGGGACATGGGATGGCTGTCCTCGGGACTGCACGGGCCGAGAGGGACGCCTGGAATGCTGTCCTCTGGACTGTACTAATCAAGAAGGACGCTGGATGGCTGTCCTCGGGACTGCAGGGGTCTAGAGGACGTTGGATGGCTGTCCTCGGGACTGCACGGGCTGAGAGGATCGCCTGGAATGCTGTCCTCGGGACTGTACGGGCTGAGAGGGACGCCTGGAATGCTGTCCTCGGGACTGCAAGGGCCGATAGGGACGTTGGATGGCTGTCCCCGGGACTGCACAGGCCAAGAGGGACGTTGGATGGCTGTCCTCGGGACTGCACGGGCTGAGGGGGGATGCCTGGAACGCTGTCCTTGGGACTGCACTGGCTGAGAGGGACATTGGATGGTGTCCTCGGGACTGCACGTGCCAAGAGGGACATTGGATGGCAGTCCTCGGGACTGTATGGGCCAAGAGGGATATTGCATGGCTGTCCTCGGGACTGCAGGGGCTGAGGGGGATGTTGGATGGCTGTCCTCGGGACTTCACGGGCCAAGAGGGACGCCTGGAAAGCTGTTCTTGGGACTGCACATGCCAAGAAGTACTTTGGATGGCTGTCTTCTGGACGGCACTGGCCAACAGGGATGCCTGGAACGCTGTCCTCGGGACAGCACGGGCTGAGGGGGACGTCTGGAATGCTGTCCTCAGGACTGCAGGGGCCGAGAGGGACTTTGGATGGCTGAACTCGGGACTGCACGAGCCCAGTGGGACGCCTGGAACGCTGTACTCGGGACTGCACTGGCCAAGAGGGACGCTTGGAACGCTGTCCTCGGGACTGCACGGGCCAAGAGGGACATTGGATGGCTGTCCTCGGGACTGCACGGGCCTAGAGGGACGTTGGATGGCTGTCATCTGGACTGCACGAGCTGAGTGGGAAGCCTGGAAAGCTGTTCTCCGGACTGCACTGAGCTAGAGATACATTGGATGGCTGTCCTCGGGACTGCATGGGCCAAGAGGTATGTTGGATGGCTGTCCTGGAGATTGCACGTGCTGAGGGGGATGCCTGAAATGCTGTCCTAGGGAATGCATGGGCCAAGAGGCACTTGGGTGGCTGTCCTCGGGACTGCACGGACCAAGAGGGACATTTGATGGCTGTCCTCGGGAATGCACGGAACAAGAGAGACCTTGGATGGCTGTCCTCGGGACTGCACAGGCTGAAGGGGACTGCTGGAATGCTGTCCTAAGGACTGCAGTGGCCTATAGGGATGAGTGATGGTTGTCCTTGGGCCTGCACGGGTCGAAAGGGACGTTGGATGGCTGTCCTCGGGACTGCACGGGCCAAGAGGGACGCCTGGAATGCTGTTCTTGGGACTGCGCTGGCCAAGAGGGACTTTGGATGGCTCTCCTCGGGACTGCACTGGCCAAGAGGGACGTTGGATGGCTGTCCTCGGGACTGCACGGGCCAAGAGGGACGTTGGATGGCTGTCCTCAGGACTGCACGGGCTGAGGTGGACGCCTGGAACGCTGTCCTTGGGACTGCACTGGCTGAGAGGGACATTGGATGGAGTCCTCGGGACTGCACGGGCCAAGAGGGACATTGGATGGCTGTCCTCGGGACTGCACGGGCCCTGAGGGATATTGCATGGCTGTCCTCGGAACTGCACGGGCTGAGGGGGGATGCCTGGAATGCTATTCTCGGGAATGCACTGGCTGAGAGGGACGTTGGATCGCTGTCCTCGGGACTGCACAGGCCAAGAGGGACGTTGGATGGCTGTCCTCGGGACTGCACGTGCTGAGGGGGACGCCTGGAACGCTGTCTTTGGGACTGCACTGGCTGAGAGGGACATTGGATGGTGTCCTCGGGACTGCACGGTCCGAGAGGGTCGCCTGGAATGCTATCCTAGGGACTGCAGTGGCAGAGAGGGATGTTGGATGGCTGTCCTCGGGCCTACACAGGCCAAGAGGGACGTTGGATGGCTGTCCTCCGGACTGCACGGTCCGGGAGGGATGCCTGGATCGCTGTTCTTCGGACTGCACAGGCCAAGAAGTACTCTGGATGGCTGTCTTCTGGACGGCACTGGCCAACTGGGATGCCTGGAACGCTGTCCTCGGGAAAGCACAGGCTGAGGGGGACGTCTGGAACGCTGTCCTCAGGACTGCAGGGGCCGAGAGGGACTTTGGATGGCTGTACTCGGGACTGAAGGGGCCGAGATGGACGCCTTGAACGCTGTCCTTGGGACTGCACTGGCCAAGAGGGACGTTGGATGGCTGTCCTCGGGACTGCACGGGCCAAGAGGGATATTGCATGGCTGTCCTCGGGACTGCAGGGGCTGAGGGGGACGCCTGGAACGCTATTCTCGGGACTGCACTGGCTGAGAGGGACGTTGGATGGCTGTCCTCGGGACTACACAAGCCAAGAGGGACGTTGGATGGCTGTCCTCGGGACTGCACGGTCCGAGAGGGTCGCCTGGAATGCTGTCCTCAGGACTGCAGGGGCCGAGAGGGACTTTAGATGGCTGTACTCGGTACTGCACGGGCCGAGAATGACGCCTGGAATGCTGTACTCGGGACTGCACTGGCCAAGAGGGACGCTTGGAACGCTGTCCTCGGGACTTCACGGGACAAGAGGGACGTTGGATGGCTGTCCTCGGGACTGCACGGGCCAAGAGGGACGTTGGATGGCTGTCCTCGGGACTGCACGGGCAGAGAGGGACGCCTGGAATGCTGTCCTCGGGACTGCACAAACCAAGAAGGACGCTGGATGGCTGTCCTCGGGACTGCAGGGCCCTAGAGGGACGTTGGATGGCTGTCCTCGGGACTGCACGGGCTGAGAGGGACACCTGGAACGCTGTCCTCGGGACTGCACGGGCCAAGAGGGACGTTGGATGGCTGTCCTCAGGACTGCATGGGCTGAGGTGGATGCCTGGAACGCTGTCCTTGGGACTGCACTGGCTGAGAGGGACATTGGATGGTGTCCTCGGGACTGCACGGGCCAAGATGGACATTGGATGGCTGTCCTCGGGACGGCACGGGCCAACAGGGATATTGCATGGCTGTCCTCGGGACTGCACGGGCTGAGGGGGACCCCTGGAACGCTATTCTCGGGACTGCACTGGCTGAGAGGGACGTTGGATGGCTGTCCTCGGGACTGCACAGGCCAAGAGGGAAGTTGGATGGCTTTCCTCGGGACTGCACGGGCTGAGGGGGACGCCTGGAACACTGTCCTTGGGACTGCACTGGCTGAGAGGGACATTGGATGGTGTCCTCGGGACTGCACGTGCCAAGAGGGACATTGGATGGCAGTCCTCGGGCTGCATGGGCCAAGAGGGATATTGCATGGCTGTCCTCGGGACTGCAGGGGCTGTGGGGGACACCTGGAACGCTATTCTCGGGATTGCACTGGGTGAGAGGGACGTTGGATGGCTGTCCTCGGGACTGCAAAGGCCAAGAGGGATGTTGGGTGGCTGTCCTCGGTACTGCACGGTCCGAGAGGGATGCCTGGAATGCTATCCTAGGGACTGCAGTGGCCGAGAGGGATGTTGGATGGCTGTCCTCGGGCCTACACGGGCCAAGAGGGACGTTGGATGGCTGTCCTCGGGACTGCACGGGCGAGAGGGACGCCTAAAACGCTGTTCTTGGGACTGCACAGGCCAAGAAGTACTTTGGATGGCTGTCTTTTGGATGGCACTGGCCAACAGGGATGCCTGGAACGCTGTCCTCGGGACAGCACGTGTTGAGGGGGACTTCTGGAACGCTGTCCTCAGGACTGCAGGGGCCGAGAGGGACTTTGGATGGCTGTCCTCGGGACTGCACGGGCCAAGAGGGACGTTGGATGGCTGTCCTCGGGACTGCACGGGCCAAGAGGGACGTTGGATGGCTGTCCTCGGGCCTGCACGGGCCTAGAGGTAAGTTGGATGGCTGTCATCGGGACTGCACGAACTGAGTGGGAAGCCTGGAAATCTGTTCTCCGGCCTGCACTGAGCTAGAGATACATTGGATGGCTGTCCTCGGGACTGCATGGGCCAAGAGGGATGTTGGATGGCTGTCCTGGAGATTGCACGTGCTGAGGGGGATGCCTGGAATGCTGTCCTAGGGAATGCATGGGCCAAGAGGCATGTGGGTGGCTGTCCTCGGGACTGCACGGACCAAGAGGGGCATTGGATGGCTGTCCTCAGGAATGCACGGAACAAGAGAGACCTTGGATGGCTGTCCTCGGGACTGCACAGGCTGAAGGGGACGGCTGGAATGCTGTCCTAAGGACTGCAGTGGCCTAGAGGGATGTTGGATGGCTATCCTCGGGCCTGCACGGGCCGAAAGGGACGTTGAATGGCTGTCCTCGGGACTGCACAGGCTGAAGGGGACGACTGGAATGCTGTCCTTGGGACTGCACTGGCTGAGAGGGACATTGGATGGTGTCCTCGGGACTGCACGGGCCAAGAGGGACATTGGATGGCTGTCCTCGGGCCTGCACGGGCCGAAAGGGACGTTGAATGGCTGTCCTCGGGACTGCACAGGCTGAGGGGGATGACTGGAACGCTGTCCTTGGGACTGCACTGGCTGAGAGGGACATTGGATGGTGTCCTCGGGACTGCACGGGCCAAGAGGGACATTGGATGGCTGTCCTCTGGACTGCACGGGCCAAGAGGGACATTGGATGGCTGTCCTCGGGACTGCACGGGCAAAGAGGGACATGGGATGGCTGTCCTCCGGACTGCACTGGCCAAGAGGGACGTTGGATGGCTGTCCTCGGGACTGCACGGGCTGAGAGGGACGCCTGGAACGCTATTCTTGGGACTGCACGGGCCAAGAGGTACTTTGGATGCCTGTCTTCTGGACAACACGGGCCAAGAGAGATGCCTGGAACGCTGTCCACGGGCCTGCACGAACCAAGAGGGACGCTGGATGGCTGTCCTCAGGACTGCACGGGCCGAGAGGGACACCTGGAACGCTGTCCTCGGGACTGCCCGGGCCAAGAGGGACATTGGATGGCTGTCCTCGGGACTGCATGGGCCTAGAGGGACGCCTGGAACGCTGTCCTCTGGACTGCATAGGCCGAGAGGGACTCCTGGAACGAAGTCCTCGGGACTGCACGGGCTGAGGGGGACGCCTGGAATGCTGTGCTCAGGACTGCAGGTGCCAAGAGGGACTTTGGATGGCTGTACTCGGGACTGCATGGGCCGAGAGGGACGCCTGGAACGCTGTACTCGGGACTGCACTGGCCAAGAGGGACGTTTGTAACGCTGTCCTCGGGACTGCACGGGCCAAGAGAGACGTTGGATGGCTGTCCTCGGGACTGCACGGGCCAAGAGGGACGTTGGATGGCTGTCCTCGGGACTGCACGGGCTGAGAGGGACGCCTGGAATGTTGTCCTCTGGACAGTACGAATCAAGAAGGACGCTGGATGGCTGTCCTCGGGACTGCAGGGGCCTAGAGGACGTTGGATGGCTGTCCTCGGGACTGCACGGGCTGAGAGGGACGCCTGGAATGCTGTCCTCGGGACTGCACGGGCTGAGAGGGACGCCTGGAATGCTGTCCTCGGAACTGCCCGGGCCGAGAGGGACATTGGATGGCTGTCCTCAGGACTGCACGGGCGAAGAGGGACATGGGATGGCTGTCCTCGGGACTGCACGGGCCGAGAGGGATGCCTGGAATGCTGTCCTCTGGACTGTACTAATCAAGAAGGACGCTGGATGGCTGTCCTCGGGACTGCAGGGGTCTAGAGGACATTGGATGGCTGTCCTCGGGACTGCACGGGCTGAGAGGGACGCCTGGAATGCTGTCCTCGGGACTGTACGGGCTAAGAGGGACGCCTGGAATGCTGTCCTCGGGACTGCAAGGGCCGATAGGGACGTTGGATGGCTGTCCCCGGGACTGCACAGGCCAAGAGGGACGTTGGATGGCTGTCCTCGGGACTGCACGGGCTGAGGGGGGATGCCTGGAACGCTGTCCTTGGGACTGCACTGGCTGAGAGGGACATTGGATGGTGTCCTCGGGACTGCACGTGCCAAGAGGGACATTGGATGGCAGTCCTCGGGACTGTATGGGCCAAGAGGGATATTGCATGGCTGTCCTCGGGACTGCAGGGGCTGAGGGGGATGTTGGATGGCTGTCCTCGGGACTTCACGGGCCAAGAGGGACGCCTGGAAAGCTGTTCTTGGGACTGCACATGCCAAGAAGTACCTTGGATGGCTGTCTTCTGGACGGCACTGGCCAACAGGGATGCCTGGAACGCTGTCCTCGGGACAGCACGGGCTGAGGGGCACGTCTGGAATGCTGTCCTCAGGACTGCAGGGGCCGAGAGGGACTTTGGATGGCTGAACTCGGGACTGCACGAGCCGAGTGGGACGCCTGGAACGCTGTACTCGGGACTGCACTGGCCAAGAGGGACGCTTGGAACGCTGTCCTCGGGACTGCACGGGCCAAGAGGGACATTGGATGGCTGTCCTCGGGACTGCACGGGCCTAGAGGGACGTTGGATGGCTGTCATCTGGACTGCACGAGCTGAGTGGGAAGCCTGGAAAGCTGTTCTCCGGACTGCACTGAGCTAGAGATACATTGGATGGCTGTCCTCGGGACTGCATGGGCCAAGAGGTATGTTGGATGGCTGTCCTGGAGATTGCACGTGCTGAGGGGGATGCCTGAAATGCTGTCCTAGGGAATGCACGGGCCAAGAGGCACTTGGGTGGCTGTCCTCGGGACTGCACGGACCAAGAGGGACATTTGATGGCTGTCCTCGGGAATGCACGGAACAAGAGAGACCTTGGATGGCTGTCCTCGGGACTGCACAGGCTGAAGGGGACTGCTGGAATGCTGTCCTAAGGACTGCAGTGGCCTATAGGGATGAGTGATGGTTGTCCTTGGGCCTGCATGGGTCGAAAGGGACGTTGGATGGCTGTCCTCGGGACTGCACGGGCCAAGAGGGACGCCTGGAATGCTGTTCTTGGGACTGCGCTGGCCAAGAGGGACTTTGGATGGCTCTCCTCGGGACTGCACTGGCCAAGAGGGACGTTGGAAGGCTGTCCTCGGGACTGCACGGGACAAGAGGGACGTTGGATGGCTGTCCTCAGGACTGCACGGGCTGAGGTGGACGCCTGGAACGCTGTCCTTGGGACTGCACTGGCTGAGAGGGACATTGGATGGAGTCCTCGGGACTGCACGGGCCAAGAGGGACATTGGATGGCTGTCCTCGGGACTGCACGGGCCAAGAGGGATATTGCATGGCTGTCCTCGGAACTGCACGGGCTGAGGGGGATGCCTGGAATGCTATTCTCGGGAATGCACTGGCTGAGAGGGACGTTGGATCGCTGTCCTCGGGACTGCACAGGCCAAGAGGGACGTTGGATGGCTGTCCTCGGGACTGCACGTGCTGAGGGGGACGCCTGGAACGCTGTCTTTGGGACTGCACTGGCTGAGAGGGACATTGGATGGTGTCCTCGGGACTGCACGGTCCAAGAGGGTCGCCTGGAATGCTATCCTAGGGACTGCAGTGGCAGAGAGGGATGTTGGATGGCTGTCCTCGGGCCTACACAGGCCAAGAGGGACGTTGGATGGCTGTCCTCCGGACTGCACGGTCCGGGAGGGATGCCTGGATCGCTGTTCTTCGGACTGCACAGGCCAAGAAGTACTCTGGATGGCTGTCTTCTGGACGGCACTGGCCAACTGGGATGCCTGGAACGCTGTCCTCGGGAAAGCACAGGCTGAGGGGGACGTCTGGAACGCTGTCCTCAGGACTGCAGGGGCCGAGAGGGACGCCTTGAACGCTGTCCTTGGAACTGCACTGGCCAAGAGGGACGTTGGATGGCTGTCCTCGGGACTGCACGGGCAAAGAGGGATATTGCATGGCTGTCCTCGGGACTGCAGGGGCTGAGGGGGACGCCTGGAACGCTATTCTCGGGACTGCACTGGCTGAGAGGGACGTTGGATGGCTGTCCTCGGGACTACACAAGCCAAGAGGGACGTTGGATGGCTGTCCTCGGGACTGCACGGTCCGAGAGGGTCGCCTGGAATGCTGTCCTCAGGACTGCAGGGGCCGAGAGGGACTTTAGATGGCTGTACTCGGTACTGCACGGGCCGAGAATGACGCCTGGAATGCTGTACTCGGGACTGCACTGGCCAAGAGGGACGCTTGGAACGCTGTCCTCGGGACTTCACGGGACAAGAGGGACGTTGGATGGCTGTCCTCGGGACTGCACGGGCCAAGAGGGACGTTGGATGGCTGTCCTCGGGACTGCACGGGCAGAGAGGGACGCCTGGAATGCTGTCCTCGGGACTGCACAAACCAAGAAGGACGCTGGATGGCTGTCCTCGGGACTGCAGGGCCCTAGAGGGACGTTGGATGGCTGTCCTCGGGACTGCACGGGCTGAGAGGGACACCTGGAACGCTGTCCTCGGGACTGCACGGGTCAAGAGTGACGTGGGTGGCTGTCCTCGGGACTGCACGGGCGAAGAGGGACATTGGATGGCTGTCCTTGGGACTGCATGGGCCGAGAGGGACGTTGGATGGCTGTCATCGGGACTGCATGGGCCGAGAGGGATGCCTGGAACGCTGTCCTAGGGACTGCAGTGGCCGAGAGGGATGTTGGATGGCTGTCCTCGGGCGTGCACGGGCCGAGAGGGACGTTGGATGGCTGTCCTCAGGACTGCACGGGCCGAGAGTGACCCCTGGAACTCTGTCCTCGGGAATGCACAGGCCAAGAGGGACGCCTGGAACACTGTCATCGTGACTGCACGGGCCAGGAGGGACGTTGGATGGCTGTCCTCGGGACTGAACAGGCCGAAAGGACATTGGATGGCTGTCCTCGGGACTGCACGGGCCGAGAGGGACGCCTGGAACGCTGTTCTTGGGACTGCACAGGCCAAGAGGTACTTTGGATGCGTGTCTTCTGGACAGCACGGGCCAAGAGGGATGCCTGGAACGCTGTCCACGGGCCTGCATGAACCAAGAGGGACTTTGGATGGCTGTCCTCGGGACTGCACGGGCCAAGAGGGACGTTGGATGGCTGTCCTCGGGCCTGCACGGGCCAAGAGGGACGTTGGATGGCTGTCCTCGGGCCTGCATGGGACTAGAGGTACGTCTGATGGCTGTCATCTTGACTGCACGAGCTGAGTGGGAAGCCTGGAAAGCTGTTCTACGGACTGCACTGAGCTAGAGATACATTGGATGGCTGTCCTCGGGACTGCATGGGCCAAGAGGGATGTTGGATGGCTGTCCTGGAGATTGCACGAGCTGAGGGGTATGCCTGGAATGCTGTCCTAGGGAATGCATGGGCCAAGAGGCACGTGGGTGGCTGTCCTCGGGACTGCACTGAACAAGAGAGACCTTGGATGGCTGTCCTCGGGACTGCACAGGCTGAAGGGGACGGCTGGAATGCTGTCCTAAGGACTGCAGTGGCCTAGAGGGATGTTGGATGGCGGTCCTCGGGCCTGCACGGGCCGAAAGGGACATTGAATGGCTGTCCTCGGGACTGCACGGGCTGAGGGGGACGACTGGAACGCTGTCCTTGGGACTGCAGTGGCTGAGAGGGACATTGGATGGTGTCCTCGGGACTTCCCGGGCCAAGAGGGACATTGGATGGCTGTCCTCGGGACTGCACGGGCCAAGAGGGATATTGCATGGCTGTCCTCGGGACTGCACGGGCTGAGGGGGACGCCTGGAACGCTATTCTTGGGACTGCACTGGCAGAGAGGGACGTTGGATGGCTGTCTTCGGGACTGCACAGGCCAATAGGGACGTTGGATGGCTGTCCTTGGGACTGCACAGGCTGAGGGGGACGCCTGGAACGCTATTCTCGGGACTGCACTGGCTGAGAGGGACGTTGGATGGCTATCTTCGGGACTGCACAGGCCAAGAGGGACGTTGGATGGCTGTCCTCGGGACTGCACGGGCCGAGAGGGATGCCTGGAATGCTGTCCTAGGGACTGCAGTGGCCGAGAGGGATATTGGATGGCAGTCCTCGGGACAGCACGGGACGAGAGGGAAGTTGGATGGCTGTACTCGGGACTGCACGTGCCAAGAGGGACGTTGGATGGCTGTCCTCGGGACTGCACAGGCTGAGGGGGATGCCTGGAACGCTGTTCTCGGGACTGCACTGACCTAGAGATCCATTGGATGGCTGTCCTCAGGACTGCACGGGCCTAGATGGACCCCTGGAATGCTGTCCTCGGGACTGCACGGGCCTAGAGGGACATTGGATGGCTGTCCTCAGGACTGAACAGACCTAGAGGGAAGCCTGGAACGCTGTTCTCCGGACTGCAAGGACCTAGAGGGACTCTTGGAAAGCTGTCCTCGGGACTGCACGGGCCAAGAGGGACGCCTGGAATGCTGTCCTCGGGACTGCACGGGCCTAGAGGGACGCCTGGAACTCTGTTCTCGGGACTGCACGGGCCGAGAGGGACGTTGGATGGCTGTCCTCGGGACTGCATGCACCAAGAGGGTCATTGGATGGCTGTCCTAGGGACTGCACAGTCTGAGGGGGACGCCTGGAACTCTGTTCTCGGGACTGCACTGGCCGAGAGGGACGTTGGATGGCTGTCCGCGGGACTGCACGGGCCAAGAGGGACGTTGGATGGCTGTCACAGGACTGCAGGGGCCTAGAGGGACTTTGGATGGCTCTCCTCGGGACTGCACGGGCCGAGAGGGATGCCTGGAATGCTGTCCTTGGGACTGCAGTGGCCGATAGGGATATTGGATGGCTGTCCTCGGGCCAGCACGGGCCAAGAGGGACTTTGGATGGCTGTCCTCGGGACTGCACGGGCCTAAAGGGATGTTGGATCGCTGTCCTCGGGACTGCACTGGCCAAGAGGGACACCTGGAACGCTGTCCCCTGGACTGCACGGGCCGAAAAGGACTCATGGAACGAAGTCCTCGGGACTGCACGGGATGAGGGGGACCCCTGGAAAGCTGTCCTCGGGACTGCATAGGCCAGGAGGGACGTTGGATGGCTGTCCTCGGGACTGCACGGGCCAAGAGGGACATTGGATGGCTGTCCTCGGGACTGCACGGGCTAAGAGGGACATTGGATGGCTGTCCTCGGGACTGCAGGGGCCAAGAGGGACTTTGGATGGATGTCCTCGGGACTGCACGGGCCAAGAGGGACGTTGGATGGCTGTCCTCGGGACTGCACGGGCCAAGAGGGACGTTGGATGGCTGTCCTCGGGACTGCACGGGCTGAGGGGGATGCCTGGAACGCTGTTCTCGGGACTGCACTGACCTAGAGATACATTGGATATCTGTCCTCAGGACTGCACGGGCCTAGAGGGACCCCTGGAATGCTGTCCTCGGGACTGCACGGGCCTAGAGGGACATTGGATGGCTGTCCTCAGGACTGCACAGGCCTAGAGGGAAGCCTGGAACGCTGTTATCCGGACTGCAAGGACCTAAAGGGACTCTTGGAAAGCTGTCCTCGGGACTGCACGGGCCAAGAGGGACGCCTGGAATGCTGTCCTCCGGACTGCACGGGCCTAGAGGGACGCCTGGAACTCTGTTCTCGGGACTGCAAGGGCCGAGAGGGACGTTGGATGGCTGTCCTCGGGACTGCATGCACCAAGAGGGTCATTGGATGGCTGTCCTAGGGACTGCACAGTCTGAGGGGGACGCCTGGAACTCTGTTCTCGGGACTGCACTGGCCGAGAGGGACATTGGATGGCTGTCCTCGGGACTGCACGGGCCAAGAGGGACGTTGGATGGCTGTCCTCGGGACAGCAGGGGCCGAGAGGGACTCCAGGAACGCTGTCCTCGGGACTGCACGGGCTGAGGGTGATGCCTGGAACGCTGTCCTCGGGACTGCATTGGCCAACAGGGACGTTGGATGGCTGTACTCGGAACTGCATGAGCCTAGATGGATGCCTGGAATGCTGTTCTCTGGACTGCACGGGCCAAGAGGGACGCCTGGAATGCTGTCCTCGGGACTGCACGGGCTGAGGGGGACGCCTGGAACGCTTTCCTGGAGAGTGCATTGGCCAAGCGGGATGTTGGATGGCTGTCCTCGGGACTGCATTGGCCAAGAGGGACATTGGATGGCTGTCCTCGGGACTGCACAGTCTGAGGGGGACGCCTGGAACGCTGTTCTCGGGACTGCACGGGCCTAGAGGGATGTTGGATGGCTGTCCTCGGGACTGCACTGGCCAAGAGGGACACCTGGAACGCTGTCCTCTGGACTGCACGGGCCGAAAAGGACTCCTGGAACGAAGTCCTCGGGACTGCACGGGATGAGGGGGACCCTTGGAACGCTGTCCTCGGGACAGCATGGGCCAAGAGGGACGTTGGATGGCTGTCCTCGGGACTGCACGGGCCAAGAGGGACATTGGATGGCTGTCCTCGGGACTGCACGGGCCAAGAGTGACATTGTGTGGCTGCCCTTGGGACTGCACGGGCTGAGAGGGACTCCTGGAATGCTGTCCTCGGGACTGCACGGGCCAAGAGGGACATTGGATGGCTGTCCTCAGGACTGCACGGGCCAAGAGGGAAGTTGGATGGCTGTCCTCGGGACTGCAAGGGCCAAGAGGGAGGTTGGATGGCTGTCCTCCGGACTGCACGGGCTGAGGGGGTTGCCTGGAACGCTGTTCTTGGGACTGCACTGACCTAGAGATACATTGGGTGGCTGTCCTCAGGACTGCACTGGCCTAGAGAGACCCCTGGAATGCTGTCCTCGGGACTGCACGGGCCTAGAGGGACATTGGATGGCTGTCCTCAGGACTGCACAGGCCTAGATGCAAGCCAGGAATGCTGTTCTCCGGACTGCAAGGGCCTAGAGATACTCTTGGAAAGCTGTCCTCGGGACTGCACGGGCCAAGAGGGACGCCTGGAATGCTGTCCTCGGGACTGCACGGGCCTAGAGGGACGACTGGAACTCTGTTCTCGGGACTGCACGGGACGAGAGGGACGTTGGATGGCTGTCCTCAGGACTGCACGCGCCAAGAGGGACGTTGGATGGCTGTCCTCAGGACTGCACAGTCTGAGGGGGACGCCTGGAACACTGTTCTCGGGACTGCACGGGCCAAGAGGGACGTTGGATGGCTGTCACGGGACTGCAGGGGCCTAGAGGGACTTTTTTGGCTCTCATCGGGACTGCACGGGCCGAGAGGGATGCCTGGAATGCTGTCCTTGGGACTGCAGTGGCCGATAGGGATATTGGATGGCTGTCCTCGGGCCAGCACGGGCCGAGAGGGACGTTGGATGACTGTCCTCGGGACTGCACGGGCCAAAAGGGACTTTGGATGGCTGTCCTCGGGACTGCATGAGCCTAGAGGGATGTTGGATCGCTGTCCTCGGGACTGCACTGGCCAAGAGGGACACCTGGAACGCTGTCCCCTGGACTGCACGGGCCGAAAAGGACTCCTGGAACGAAGTCCTCGGGACTGCACGGGATGAGGGGGACCCCTGGAAAGCTGTCCTCGGGACTGCATAGGCCAGAAGGGACGTTGGATGGCTGTCCTCGGGACTGCACGGGCCAAGAGGGACATTGGATTTCTTTCCTCGGGACTGACGGGCCAAGAGGGACATTGGATGGCTGTCCTCGGGACTGCAGGGGCCAAGAGGGACTTTGGATGGCTGTCCTCGGGACTGCACGGGCCAAGAGGGACGTTGGATGGCTGTCCTCGGGACTGCACGGGCCAAGAGGGACATTGGATGGCTGTCCTCGGGACTGCACAGGCTGAGGGGGATGCCTGGAACGCTGTTCTCGGGACTGCACTGACCTAGAGATACATTTGATGGCTGTCCTCGGGACTGCACGGGCCTAGAGGGACATTGGATGGCTGTCCTCAGGACTGCACAGGCCTAGAGGGAAGCCTGGAATGCTGTTCTCCGGACTGCAAGGACTTAGAGGGACTCTTGGAAAGCTGTCCTCGGGACTGCACGGGCCAAGAGGGATGCCTGGAATGCTGTCAGCGGGACTGCACGGGCAAAGAGGGACGCCTGGAACTCTGTTCTCGGGACTGCACGGGCCAAGAGGGACGTTGGATGGCTGTCCTCGGGACTGCATGCACCAAGAGGGTCGTTGGATGGCTGTCCTAGGGACTGCACAGTCTGAGGGGGACGCCTGGAACTCTGTTCTCGGGACTGCACTGGCCGAGAGGGACGTTGGATGGCTGTCCTCGGGACTGCACGGGCCAAGAGCGACGTTGGATGGCTGTCACGGGACTGCAGGGGCCTAGAGGGACTTTGGATGGCTCTCATTGGGACTGCACGGGCCGAGAGGGATGCCTGGAATGCTGTCCTTGGGACTGCAGTGGCCGATAGGGATATTGGATGGCTGTCCTCGGGCCAGCACGGGCCGAGAGGGACGTTGGATGGCTGTCCTCGGGACTGCACGGGCTAAGAGGGACGTTGGATGGCTGTCCTCGGGACTGCACGGGCCAAGAGGGACTTTGGATGGCTGATCTCGGGACTGCACGGGCCTAGAGGGATGTTGGATCGCTGTCCTCGGGACTGCACTGGCCAAGAGGGACACCTGGAACGCTGTCCCCTGGACTGCACGGGCGGAAATGGACTCCTGGAACGAAGTCCTCGGGACTGCACGGGATGAGGGGGACCCCTGGAAAGCTGTCCTCGGGACTGCATAGGCCAGGAGGGACGTTGGATGGCTGTCCTCGGGACTGCACGGGCCAAGAGGGACATTGGATAGCTGGCCTCGGGACTGCACGGGCCAAGAGGGACATTGGATGGCTGTCCTCGGGACTGCAGGGGCCAAGAGGGACTTTGGATGGCTGTCCTCGGGACTGCACGGGCCAAGAGGGACGTTGGATGGCTGTCCTCGGGACTGCACGGGCCAAGAGGGACATTGGATGGCTGTCCTCGGGACTGCACGGGCTGAGGGGTATGCCTGGAACGCTGTTCTCGGGACTGCACTGACCTAGAGATACATTGGATGGCTGTCTTCAGGACTGCACGGGCCTGAGGGACCCCTGGAATGCTGTCCTCGGGACTGCACGGGCCTAGAGGGACATTGGATGGCTGTCCTCAGGACTGCACAGGCCTAGAGGGAAGCCTGGAACGCTGTTCTCCGGACTGCAAGGACCTAGAGGGACTCTTGGAAAGCTGTCCTCGGGACTGCACGGGCCAAGAGGGACGCTTGGAATGCTGTCCTCGGGACTGCACGGGCCTAGAGGGACGCCTGGAACTCTGTTCTCGGGACTGCACTGGCCGAGAGGGACGTTGGATGGCTGTCCTCGGGACAGCAGGGGCCGAGAGGTACTCCAGGAACGCTGTCCTCGGGACTGCACTGGCCAAGAGGGACGTTGGATGGCTGTACTCGGAACTGCATGGGCCTAGATGGATGCCTGGAATGCTGTTCTCTGGACTGCACAGGCCAAGAGGGATGCCTTGAATGCTGTCCTCGGGACTGCACGGGCTGAGGGGGACGCCTGGAACGCTTTCCTGGAGACTGCATTGGCCAAGCGGGATGTTGGATGGCTGTCCTCGGGACTGCATTGGCCAAGAGGGACATTGGATGGCTGTCCTCGGGACTGCACAGTCTGAGGGGGACGCCTGAAACGCTGTTCTCGGGACTGCACAGGCCGAGAGGGACGTTGGATGGCTGTCCTCGGGACTGCACAGGCCAAGAGGGACGTTGGATGGCTGTCCTCGGGACAGCACGGGCCGAGAGGGACTCCAGGAACGCTGTCCTCGGGACTGCACTGGCCAAGAGGGACATTGGATGGCTGTACTCGGAACTGCATTGGCCTAGAGGGATGCTTGGAACGCTGTTCTCTGGACTGCACGGGCCAAGAGGGACGCCTGGAATGCTGTCCTCGAGACTGGACGGGCTGAGGGGGACGCCTGGAACGCTTTCCTGGAGACTGCATGGGCCAAGTGGGATGTTGGATGGCTGTCCTCGGGACTGCACAGGCCAAGATTGACGCCTGGAACGGTGTCCTCGGGACTGCACGGGCCAAGAGGGACATTGGATGGCTGTCTTCGGGACAGCACGGGCTGAGAGGGACACCTGGAATGCTGTCCTTGGGACTGCACGAACCAAAAGGGAGGTTGGATGGCTGTCACGGGACTGCAGGGGCCTAGAGGGTCTTTGGATGCCTCTCCTCGGGACTTCAAGGGCCGAGAGGGATGCCTGGAATGCTGTCCTAGGGACTGCAGTGGCCGAGAGGGATATTGGATGGCAGTCCTCGGGACAGCACGGGCCGAGAGGGAAGTTGGATGGCTGTACTCGGGACTGCAGGTGCCAAGAGGGACGTTGGATGGCTGTCCTCGGGACTGCACAGGCTGAGGGGGATGCCTGGAACGCTGTTCTCGGGACTGCACGGGCCAAGAGGGACGTTGGATGGCTGTCCTCGGGACAACACAGGCCTAGAGGGAAGCCTGGAACGCTGTTCTCTGGACTGCACGGGCCAAGAGGGACGCATGGAATGCTGTCCTCGGGACTGGACGGGCTGAGAGCGACGCCTGGAACGCTTTCCTGGAGACTGCATGGGCCAAGTGGGATGTTGGATGGCTGTCCTCGGGACTGCACGGGCCAAGAGGGACGCCTGGAACGGTGTCCTCGGGACTGCACGGGCCATGAGGGACATTGGATGGCTGTCCTCGGGACTGCTCGGGCAAAGTGGGACATTGGATGGCTGTCCTCAGGACTGCACTGGCCAAGAGGGACTCCTGGAACGCTCTCCTCGGGCCTGCACGAACCAAGAGGGACTCCTGGAACGTTGTTCTCCTGACTGCACTGGCCTAGAGGGACTCCTGGAATGCTGTCCTCGGGACTGCGCAGGCCTAGAGGGACACCTGGAACTCTGTCCTTGGGACTGCACGGGCCCAGAGGGACGTTGGATGGCTGTCCTCGGGACTGCACGGGCCAAGAGGTACGTTGGATGGCTGTCCTCGGGACTGCACAGTCTGAGGGGGACTCTTGAAATGCTGTTCTCGGGACTGCACGGGCCGAGAGGGACGTTGGATGGCTGTCCTCGGGACAGCACGGGCCGAGAGGGACACCTGGAATGCTGTCCTTGGGACTGCACGTTCCAAAACGGAGGTTGGATGGCTGTCACGGAACTGCAGGGGCCTAGAGGGTCTTTGGATGCCTCTCCTCGGGACTGCAAGGGCCAAGAGGGATGCCTGGAATGCTGTCCTAGGGACTGCAGTGGCCGAGAGGGATATTGGATGGCAGTCCTCGGGACAGCACGGGCTGAGAGGGAAGTTGGATGGCTGTACTCGGGACTGCACGGGCCAGGAGGGACGTTGGATGGCTGTCCTCGGGACTGCACGGGCCTAGAGGGATGTTGGATGGCTGTCCTCGGGACTGCACTGGCCAAGAGGGACACCTGGAACGCTGTCCTCTGGACTGCACGGGCCGAAAAGGACTCCTGGAACGAAGTCCTCGGGACTGCACGGGATGAGGGGGACTCTTGGAACGCTGTCCTCGGGACTGCAAGGGCCAAGAGGGACGTTGGATGGCTGTCCTCCTGACTGCACGGGCTGAGGGGGATGCCTGGAACGCTGTTCTCGGGACAGCACTGACCTAGAGATACATTGGGTGGCTGTCCTCAGGACTGCACTGGCCTAGAGAGACCCCTGGAATGCTGTCCTCGGGACTGCACGGGCCTAGAGGGACATTGGATGGCTGTCCTCAGGACTGCACAGGCCTAGAGGCAAGCCAGGAATGCTGTTCTCCGGACTGCAAGGGCCTAGAGGGACTCTTGGAAAGCTGTCCTCGGGACTGCACGGGCCAAGAGGGACCTTGGATGGCTGTCCTCGGGACTGCACGGGCCTAGAGGGATGATGGATCGCTGTCCTCGGGACTGCACTGGCCAAGAGGGACACCTGGAACGCTGTCCCCTGGACTGCACGGGCCGAAAAGGACTCCTGGAACGAAGTCCTCAGGACTGCACGGGATGAGGGGGACCCCTGGAAAGCTGTCCTCGGGACTGCATAGGCTAAGAGGAACGTTGGATGGCTGTCCTCGGGACTGCACGGGCCAAGAGGGACATTGGATGGCTGTCCTCGGGACTGCACGGGCCAAGAGGGACATTGGATGGCTGTCCTCGGGACTGCAGGGGCCAAGAGGGACTTTGGATGGCTGTCCTCAGGACTGCACGGGCCAAGAGGGACGTTGGATGGCTGTCCTCGGGACTGCACGGGCCAAGAGGGACTTTGGATGGCTGTCCTCGGGACTGCACGGGCTGAGGGGGATGCCTGGAACGCTGTTCTCGGGACTGCACTGACCTAGAGATACATTGGATGGCTGTCCTCAGGACTGCATGGGCCTAGAGGGACCCCTGGAATGCTGTCCTCGGGACTGCACGGGCCTAGAGGGACATTGGATGGCTGTCCTCAGGACTGCACAGGCCTAGAGGGAAGACTGGAACGCTGTTCTCCGGACTGCAAGGACCTAGAGGGACTCTTGGAAAGCTGTCCTCGGGACTGCACGGGCCAAGAGGGTCGCCTGGAATGCTGTCCTCGGGACTGCACGGGCCTAGAGGGACGCCTGGAACTCTGTTCTTGGGACTGCATGGGCCGAGAGGGACGTTGGATGGCTGTCCTCGGGACTGCATGCACCAAGAGGGTCATTGGATGGCTGTCCTAGGGACTGCACAGTCTGAGGGGGACGCCTGGAACTCTGTTCTCGGGACTGCACTGGCCGAGAGGGACGTTGGATGGCTGTCCTCGGGACTGCACGGGCCAAGAGGGACGTTGGATGGCTGTCCTCGGGACAGTAGGGGCCGAGAGGTACTCCAGGAACGCTGTCCTCGGGACTGCACGGGCTGAGGGTGATGCCTGGAACGCTGTCCTCGGGACTGCACTGGCCAAGAGGGACGTTGGATGGCTGTACTCGGAACTGCATGGGCCTAGAGGGATGCCTGGAACGCTGTTCTCTGGACTGCACGGGCCAAGAGGGACGCCTGGAATGCTGTCCTCGGGACTGCACGGGCTGAGGGGGACGCCTGGAACGCTTTCCTGGAGACTGCATGGGCCAAGTGGGATGTTGGATGGCTGTCCTCGGGACTGCACGGGCCAAGATTGATGCATGGAACGGTGTCCTCCGGACTGCACGGGCCAAGAGGGACATTGGATGGCTGTCTTCGGGACAGCACGGGCCGAGAGGGACACCTGGAATGCTGTCCTCGGGACTGCACGAACCAAAAGGGAGGTTGGATGGCTGTCACGGGACTGCAGGGGCCTAGAGGGTCTTTGGATGCCTCTCCTCGGGACTGCAAGGGCCGAGAGGGATGCATGGAATGCTGTCCTAGGGACTGCAGTGGCCGAGAGGGATATTGGATGGCAGTCCTCGGGACAGCACGGGCCGAGAGGGAAGTTGGATGGCTGTACTCGGGACTGCACGGGCCAAGAGGGACGTTGGATGGCTGTCCTCGGGACTGCACGGGCCTCGAGGGATGTTGGATGGCTGTCCTCGGGACTGCACTGGCCAAGAGGGACACCTGGAACGCTGTCCTCTGGACTGCACTGGCCGAGAAGGACTCCTGGAACGAAGTTCTCGGGACTGCACGGGATGAGGGGGACCTTTGGAACGCTGTCTTCGGGACTGCTTGGGCCAAGAGGGACGTTGGATGGCTGTCCTCGGGACTGCACGGGCCAAGCGGGACATTGGATGGCTGTCCTCAGGACTGCACGGGCCAAGAGGGAAGTTGGATGGCTGTCCTCGGGACTGCAAGGGCCAAGAGGGACATTGGATGGCTGTCCTCCGGACTGCACGGGCTGAGGGGGATGACTGGAATGCTGTTCTCAGGACTGCACTGACCTAGAGATACATTGGGTGGCTGTCCTCAGGACTGCACGGGCCTACAGAGACCCCTGGAATGCTGTCCTCGGGACTGCACGGGCCTAGAGGGACATTGGATGGCTGTCCTCAGGACTGCACAGGCCTAGAGGCAAGCCAGGAACGCTGTTCTCCGGACTGCAAGGGCCTAGAGGGACTCTTGGAAAGCTGTCCTCGGGACTGCACGGGCCAAGAGGGACGCCTGGAATGCTGTCCTCGGGACTGCAGAGGGCTAGTGGGACGTCTGGAACTCTGTTCTCGAGACTGCACGGGCCGAGAGGGACGTTGGATGGCTGTCCACGGGACTGCACGGGCCAAGAGGGACGTTGGATGGCTGTCACGGGACTGCAGGGGCCTAGAGGGACGTTGGATGGCTGTCCTCGGGACTGCACGGGCCTAGAGGGACGCCTAGAAATCTGTTCTCGGGACTGCACGGGCCGAGAGGGACGTTGGATGGCTGTCCTCGGGACTGCATGCGCCAAGAGGGTCGTTGGATGGCTGTCCTCGGGACTGCACAGTCTGTGGGTGATGCCTGGAACTCTGTTCTCGGGACTGCACTGGCCGAGAGGGACCTTGGATGGCTGTCCTCGGGACTGCATGGGCCAAGAGGGACGTTGGATGGCTGTCCTCGGGACTGCACAGTCTGAGGTGGACGCCTGGAATGCTGTCCTCGGGACTGCACGGGCCGAGAGGGACGTTGGATGAATGTCCTCGTGACAGCACGGGCCCAGAGGGACACCTGGAATGCTGTCCTCGGGACTGCACGAACCAAAAGGGAGGTTGGATGGCTGTCACGGGACTGCAGGGGCCTAGCGGGTCTTTGGATGCCTCTGCTCGGGACTGCAAGGGCCGACAGGGATGCCTGGAATGCAGTCCTAGGGACTGCAGTGGCCGAGAGGGATATTGGATGGCAGTCCTCGGGACAGCACGGGCCGAGAGGGAAGTTGGATGGCTGTACTCGGGACTGCACGGGCCAAGAGAGACATTGGATGGCTGTCCTCGGGACTGCACGGGCCTAGAGGGATGTTGGAGGCTGTCCCCGGGACTGCACTGGCCAAGAGGGACACCTGGAACGCTGTCCCCTGGACTGCACGGGTCGAAAAGGACTCCTGGAACGAAGTCCTCGGGACTGCACGGGATGAGGGGGACCCTTGGAACGCTGTCCTCGGGACTGCATGGGCCAAGAGGGACGTTGGATGGCTGTCCTCGGGACTGCACGGGCCAAGAGGGACATTGGATGGCTGTACTCGGGACTGCACGGGCCAAGAGTGACATTGTGTGGCTGCCCTTGGGACTGCACGGGCTGAGAGGGACTCCTGGAATGCTGTCCTCGGGACTGCACGGGCCAAGAGGGACATTGGATGGCTGTCCTCAGGACTGCACAGGCCTAGAGGGAAGACTGGAACGCTGTTCTCCGGACTGCAAGGACCTAGAGGGACTCTTGGAAAGCTGTCCTCGGGACTGCACGGGCCAAGAGGGACGCCTGGAATGCTGTCCTCGGGACTGCACGGGCTGATGGGGACACCTGGAACGCTGTCCTGGAGACTGCATGGGCCAAGCGGAATGTTGGATGGCTGTCCTCGGGACTGCATTGGCCAAGAGGGACATTGGATGGCTGTCCTAGGGACTGCACAGTCTGAGGGGAATGCCTGGAACGCTGTTCTCGGGACTGCACGGGCCGAGAGGGACGTTGGATGGCTGTCCTTGGGACTGCACGGGCCAATGGGACGTTGGATGGCTGTCCTCGGGACAGCACGGGCCGAGAGGGACTCCAGGAACGCTGTCCTCGGGACTGCACGGGCTGAGGGGGACGCCTGGAACGCTGTCCTCGGAACTGCACTGGCCAAGAGGGACGTTGGATGGCTGTACTCGGAACTGCATGGGCATAGAGGGATGCCTGGAATGCTGTTCTCTGGACTGCATGGGCCAAGAGGGACGCATGGAATGCTGTCCTCGGGACTGGACGGGCTGAGGGGGACGCCTGGAACGCTTTCCTGGAGACTGCATGGGCCAAGTGGGATGTTGGATGGCTGTCCACGGGACTGCACGGGCCAAGAGGGACGCCTGGAACGGTGTCCTCGGGACTGCACGGGCCAAGAGGGACATTGGATGGCTGTCCTCGGGACTGCTCGGGCAAAGTGGGACATTGGATGGCTGTCCTCAGGACTGCACTGGCCAAGAGGGACTCCTGGAACATTCTCCTCGGGCCTGCACGAACCAAGAGGGACTCCTGGAACGTTGTTCTCCTAACTGCACTGGCCTAGAGGGACTCCTGGAATGCTGTCCTCGGGACTGCGCAGGCCTAGAGGGACGCCTGGAACTCTGTCCTCGGGACTGCACGGGCCCAGAGGGACGTTGGATGGCTGTCCTCGGGACTGCACGGGCCAAGAGGTACGTTGGATGGCTGTCCTCGGGACTGCACAGTCTGAGGGGGACGCCTGAAATGCTGTTCTCGGGACTGCACGGGCCGAGAGGGACATTGGATGGCTGTCCTCGGGACAGCACGGGCCGAGAGGGACACCTGGAATGCTGTCATCGGGACTGCACGAACCAAAAGGGAGGTTGGATGGCTTTCACGGGACTGCAGGGGCCTAGAGGGTCTTTGGATGCCTCTCCTCGGGACTGGAAGGGCCGAGAGGGATGCCTGGAATGCTGTCCTAGGGACTGCAGTGGCCGAGAGGGATATTGGATGGCAGTCCTCGGGACAGCACGGGCCGAGAGGGAAGTTGGATGGCTGTACTCGGGACTGCACGGGCCAAGAGGGACGTTGGATGGCTGTCCTCGGGACTGCACGGGCCTAGAGGGATGTTGGATGGCTGTCCTCGGGACTGCACTGGCCAAGAGGGACACCTGGAACGCTGTCCTCTGGACTGCACTGGCCGAGAAGGACTCCTGGAACGAAGTCCTCGGGACTGCACGGGATGATGGGGACCCTTGGAACGCTGTCTTCGGGACTGCATGGGCCAAGAGGGACGTTGAATGGCTGTCCTCGGGACTGCACGGGCCAAGAGGGACATTGGATGGCTGTCCTCGGGACTGCACGGGCCAAGAGGGAAGTTGGATGGCTGTCCTCGGGACTGCAAGGCCCAAGAGGGACGTTGGATGGCTGTCCTCCGGACTGCAAGGGCTGAGGGGGATGCCTGGAATGCTGTTCTCGGGACTGCACTGACCTAGAGATACATTGGGTGGCTGTCCTCAGGACTGCACGGGCCTAGAGAGACCCCTGGAATGCTGTCCTCGGGACTGCACGGGCCTAGAGGGACATTGGATGGCTGTCCTCAGGACTGCACAGGCCTAGATGCAAGCCACGAACGCTGTTCTCCGGACTGCAAGGGCCTAGAGGGACTCTTGGAAAGCTGTCCTCTGGACTGCACGGGCCAAGAGGGACGCCTGGAATGCTGTCCTCGGGACTGCAGGGGCCTAGAGGGACGTCTGGAACTCTGTTCTCGAGACTGCACGGGCCGAGAGGGACGTTGGATGGCTGTCCACGGGACTGCACGGGCCAAGAGGGACGTTGGATGGCTGTCACGGGACTGCAGGGGCCTAGAGGGACTTTGGATGGCTCTCCTCGGGACTGCACGGGCTGAGAGGCATGCCTGGAATGCTGTCCTTGGGATTGCAGTGGCCGAGAGGGATATTGGATGGCTGTCCTCGGGCCAGCACGGGCCGAGAGGGACTTTGGATGGCTGTCCTCAGGACTGCACGGGCTAAGAGGGAAGTTGGATGGCTGTACTCGGGACTGCACGGGCCTAGAGAGACGCCTGGAAATCTGTTCTCGGGACTACACGGGCCAAGAGGGACGTTGGATGGCTGTCCTCCGGACTGCACGGGCCAAGAGGGACATTGGATGGCTGTCCTCAGGACTGCACAGGCCTAGAGGCAAGCCAGGAACGCTGTTCTCCGGACTGCAAGGGCCTAGAGGGACTCTTCGAAAGCTGTCCTCGGGACTGCACGGGCCAAGAGGGACGCCTGGAATGCTGTCCTCGGGACTGCACGGGCCTAGAGGGACTTCTGGAACTCTGTTCTCGGGACTGCACGGGACGAGAGGGACGTTGGATGGCTGTCCTCGGGACTGCACGCGCCAAGAGGGACGTTGGATGGGTGTCCTTGGGACTGCACAGTCTGAGGGGGACGCCTGGAACGCTGTTCTCGGGACTGCACAGGCCGAGAGGGACGTTGGATGGCTGTCCACGGGACTGCACGGGCCAAGAGGGACATTGGATGGCTGTCACGGCACTGCAGGGGCCTAGAGGGACTTTGGATGGCTCTCCTCGGGACTGCACGGGCCAAGAGGGACATTGGATGGCTGTCCTCGGGACTGCAGAGGCCAAGAGTGACATTGTGTGGCTGCCCTTGGGACTGCACGGGCTGAGAGGGACTCCTGGAATGCTGTCCTCGGGACTGCACGGGCCAAGAGGGACATTGGATGGCTGTCCTCGGGACTGCACGGGCCAAGAGGGACGTTGGATGGCTGTGTTCGGGACTGCACGGGCTGAGGGGGATGCCTGGAACGCTGTTCTCGGGACTGCACTGACCTAGAGATACATTGGATGGCTGTCCTCAGGACTGCACGGGCCTAGAGGGACCCCTGGAATGCTGTCCTCGGGACTGCAGGGGCCTAGAGGGACATTGGATGGCTGTCCTCAGGACTGCACAGGCCTAGAGGGAAGCCTGGAACGCTGTACTCCGGACTGCAAGGACCTAGAGGGACTCTTGTAAAGCTGTCCTCGGGACTGCACGGGCCAAGAGGGACGCCTGGAATGCTGTCCTCGGGACTGCACGGGCTGATGGGGACGCCTGGAACGCTGTCCTGGAGACTGCATGGGCCAAGCGGGATGTTGGATGGCTGTCCTCGGGACTGCATTGGCCAAGAGGGAAATTGGATGGCTGTCCTAGGGACTGCACAGTCTGAGGGGAACGCCTGGAACGCTGTTCTCGGGACTGCACGGGCCGAGAGGGACTTTGGATGGCTGTCCTTGGGACTGCACGGTCCAATGGGACGTTGGATGGCTGTCCTCGGGACAGCAAGGGCCGAGAGGGACTCCAGGAACGCTGTCCTCGGGACTGCACGGGCTGAGGGGGACGCCTGGAACGCTGTCCTCGGAACTGCACTGGCCAAGAGGGACGTTGGATGGCTGTACTCGGAACTGCATGGGCATAGAGGGATGCCTGGAATGCTGTTCTCTGGACTGCATGGGCCAAGAGGGACGCATGGAATGCTGTCCTCGGGACTGGACGGGCTGAGGGGGACGCCTGGAACGCTTTCCTGGAGACTGCATGGGCCAAGTGGGATGTTGGATGGCTGTCCTCGGGACTGCACGGGCCAAGAGGGACGCCTGGAACGGTGTTCTCGGGACTGCACGTTCCAAGAGGGACATTGGATGGCTGTCCTCGGGACTGGTCGGGCAAAGTGGGACATTGGATGGCTGTCCTCAGGACTGCACTGGCCAAGAGGGACTCCTGGAACGCTCTGCTCGGGCCTGCACGAACCAAGAGGGACTCCTGGAACGTTGTTCTCCTGACTGCACTGGCCTAGAGGGACTCCTGGAATGCTGTCCTCGGGACTGCGCAGGCCTAGAGGGACGCCTGGAACTCTGTCCTCGGGACTGCACGGGCCCAGAGGGACGTTGGATGGCTGTCCTCGGGACTGCACGGGCCTAGAGGTACGTTGGATGGCTGTCCTCGGGACTGCACAGTCTGAGGGGGACGCCTGAAATGCTGTTCTCGGGACTGCACGGGCCGAGAGGGACATTGGATGGCTGTCCTCGGGACAGCACGGGCCGAGAGGGACACCTGGAATGCTGTCCTCGGGACTGCACGAACCAAAAGGGAGGTTGGATGGCTGTCACGGGACTGCAGGGGCCTAGAGGGTCTTTGGATGCCTCTCCTCGGGACTGGAAGGGCCGAGAGGGATGCCTGGAATGCTGTCCTAGGGACTGCAGTGGCCGAGAGGGATATTGGATGGCAGTCCTCGGGACAGCACGGGCCGAGAGGGACGTTGGATGGCTGTCCTCGGGACTGCATGGGCCTAGAGGGATGTTGGATGGCTGTCCTCAGGACTGCTCGTGCCTAGAGGGATGTTGGATGGCTGTCCTCGGGACTGCACTGGCCAAGAGGGACACCTGGAACGCTGTCCTCTGGACTGCACGGGCCGAAAAGGACTCCTGGAACGAAGTCCTCGGGACTGCACGGGATGAGGGGGACGCTTGGAATGCTGTCCTCGGGACTGCATGGGCCAAGAGGGACATTGGATGGCTGTCCTCGTAACTGCACGGGCCAATAGTGACATTGTGTGGCTGCCCTTGGGACTGCACGGGCTGAGAGGGACTCCTGGAATGCTGTCCTCGGGACTGCACGGGCCAAGAGGGACATTAGATGGCTGTCCTCAGGACTGCACGGGCCAAGAGGGAAGTTGGATGGCTGTCCTCGGGACTGCAAGGGCCAAGAGGGACGTTGGATGGCTGTCCTCAGGACTGCACGGGCTGAGGGGGATGCCTGGAACGCTGTTCTCGGGACTGCACTGACCTAGAGATACATTGGGTGGCTGTCCTCAGGATGGCACTGGCCTAGAGAGACCCCTGGAATGCTGTCCTCGGGACTGCACGGGCCTAGAGGGACATTGGATGGCTGTCCTCAGGACTGCACAGGCCTAGAGGCAAGCCAGGAACGCTGTTCTCCGGACTGCAAGGGCCTAGAGGGACTCTTGGAAAGCTGTCCTCGGGACTGCACGGGCCAAGAGGGACGCCTGGAATGCTGTCCTCGGGACTGCAGAGGCCTAGTGGGACGTCTGGAACTCTGTTCTCGAGACTGCACGGGCCGAGAGGGACGTTGGATGGCTGTCAACGGGACTGCACGGGCCAAGAGGGACGTTGGATGGCTGTCACGGGACTGCAGGGGCCTAGAGGGACGTTGGATGGCTGTCCTCGGGACTGCACGGGCCTAGAGGGACGCCTGGAAATCTGTTCTCGGGACTGCACGGGCCGAGAGGGACGTTGGATGGCTGTCCTCGGGACTGCATGCGCCAAGAGGGTCGTTGGATGGCTGTCCTCGGGACTGCACGGGCCGAGAGGGACATTGGATGAATGTCCTCGTGACAGCACGGGCCCAGAGGGACACCTGGAATGCTGTCCTCGGGACTGCACGAACCAAAAGGGAGGTTGGATGGCTGTCACGGGACTCCAGGGGCCTAGAGGGTCTTTGGATGCCTCTGCTCGGGACTGCAAGGGCCGAGAGGGATGCCTGGAATGCAGTCCTAGGGACTGCAGTGGCCGAGAGGGATATTGGATGGCAGTCCTCGGGACAGCACGGGCCGAGAGGGAAGTTGGATGGCTGTACTCGGGACTGCACGGGCCAAGAGGGACGTTGGATGGCTGTCCTCGGGACTGCACGGGCCTAGAGGGATGTTGGAGGCTGTCCCCGGGACTGCACTGGCCAAGAGGGACACCTGGAACGCTGTCCCCTGGACTGCACGGGCCGAAAAGGACTCCTGGAACGAAGTCCTCGGGACTGCGCGGGATGAGGGGGACCCTTGGAATGCTGTCCTCGGGACTGCATGGGCCAAGAGGGACGTTGGATGGCTGTCCTCGGGACTGCACGGGCCAAGAGGGACATTGGATGGCTGTACTCGGGACTGCACGGGCCAAGAGTGACATTGTGTGGCTGCCCTTGGGACTGCACGGGCTGAGAGGGACTCCTGGAATGCTGTCCTCGGGACTGCACGGGCCAAGAGGGACATTGGATGGCTGTCCTCAGGACTGCACAGGCGTAGAGGGAAGCCTGGAACGCTGTTCTCCGGACTGCAAGGACCTAGAGGGACTCTTGGAAAGCTGTCCTCGGGACTGCACGGGCCAAGAGGGACGCCTGGAATGCTGTCCTCGGGACTGCACGGGCTGATGGGGACACCTGGAACGCTGTCCTGGAGACTGCATGGGCCAAGCGGGATGTTGGATGGCTGTCCTCGGGACTGCATTGGCCAAGAGGGACATTGGATGGCTGTCCTAGGGACTGCACAATCTGAGGGGAATGCCTGGAACGCTGTTCTCGGGACTGCACGGGCCGAGAGGGACGTTGGATGGCTGTCCTTGGGACTGCACGGGCCAATGGGACGTTGGATGGCTGTCCTCGGGACAGCACGGGCCGAGAGGGACTCCAGGAACGCTGTCCTCGGGACTGCACGGGCTGAGGGGGACGCCTGGAACGCTGTCCTCGGAACTGCACTGGCCAAGAGGGACGTTGGATGGCTGTACTCGGAACTGCATGGGCATAGAGGGATGCCTGGAATGCTGTTCTCTGGACTGCATGGGCCAAGAGGGACGCATGGAATGCTGTCCTCGGGACTGGACGGGCTGAGGGGGACGCCTGGAACGCTTTCCTGGAGACTGCATGGGCCAAGTGGGATGTTGGATGGCTGTCCTCGGGACTGCACAGGCCAAGAGGGACGCCTGGAACGGTGTCCTCGGGACTGCACGGGCCAAGAGGGACATTGGATGGCTGTCCTCGGGACTGCTCGGGCAAAGTGGGACATTGGATGGCTGTCCTCAGGACTGCACTGGCCAAGAGGGACTCCTGGAACGCTCTCCTCGGGCCTGCACGAACCAAGAGGGACTCCTGGAACGTTGTTCTCCTAACTGCACTGGCCTAGAGGGACTCCTGGAATGCTGTCCTCGGGACTGCGCAGGCCTAGAGGGACGCCTGGAACTCTGTCCTCGGGACTGCACGGGCCCAGAGGGACGTTGGATGGCTGTCCTCGGAACTGCACGGGCCAAGAGGTACGTTGGATGGCTGTCCTCGGGACTGCACAGTCTGAGGGGGACGCCTGAAATGCTGTTCTCGGGACTGCACGGGCCGAGAGGGACATTGGATGGCTGTCCTCGGGACAGCACGGGCCGAGAGGGACACCTGGAATGCTGTCCTCGGGACTGCACGAACCAAAAGGGAGGTTGGATGGCTGTCACGGGACTGCAGGGGCCTAGAGGGTCTTTGGATGCCTCTCCTCGGGACTGGAAGGGCCGAGAGGGATGCCTGGAATGCTGTCCTAGGGACTGCAGTGGCCGAGAGGGATATTGGATGGCAGTCCTCGGGACAGCACGGGCCGAGAGGGAAGTTGGATGGCTGTCCTCGGGACTGCACGGGCCAGGAGGGACGTTGGATGGCTGTCCTCGGGACTGCACGGGCCTAGGGGGATGTTGGATGGCTGTCCTCGGGACTGCACTGGCCAAGAGGGACACCTGGAACGCTGTCCTCTGGACTGCACTGGCCGAGAAGGACTCCTGGAACGAAGTCCTCGGGACTGATGGGATGATGGGGACCCTTGGAAAGCTGTCTTCGGGACTGCATGGGCCAAGAGGGACGTTGAATGGCTGTCCTCCGGACTGCACGGGCCAAGAGGGACATTGGATGGCTGTCCTCGGGACTGCACGGGCCAAGAGGGAAGTTGGATGTCTGTCCTCGGGACTGCAAGGCCCAAGAGGGACGTTGGATGGCTGTCCTCCGGACTGCACGGGCTGAGGGGGATGCCTGGAATGCTGTTCTCGGGACTGCACTGACCTAGAGATACATTGGGTGGCTGTCCTCAGGACTGCACGGGCCTAGAGAGACCCCTGGAATGCTGTCCTCGGGACTGCACGGGCCTAGAGGGACATTGGATGGCTGTCCTCAGGACTGCACAGGCCTAGAGGCAAGCCACGAACGCTGTTCTCCGGACTGCAAGGGCCTAGAGGGACTCTTGGAAAGCTGTCCTCTGGACTGCACGGGCCAAGAGGGACGCCTGGAATGCTGTCCTCGGGACTGCAGGGGCCTAGAGGGACGTCTGGAACTCTGTTCTCGAGACTGCACGGGCCGAGAGGGACGTTGGATGGCTGTCCACGGGACTGCACGGGCCAAGAGGGACGTTGGATGGCTGTCACGGGACTGCAGGGGCCTAGAGGGACTTTGGATGGCTCTCCTCGGGACTGCACGGGCTGAGAGGGATGCCTGGAATGCTGTCCTTGGGATTGCAGTGGCCGAGAGGGATATTGGATGGCTGTCCTCGGGCCAGCACGGGCCGAGAGGGACTTTGGAAGGCTGTCCTCGGGACTGCACGGGCTAAGAAGGAAGTTGGATGGCTGTACTCGGGACTGCACGGGCCTAGAGAGACGCCTGGAAATCTGTTCTCGGGACTGCACGGGCCAAGAGGGACGTTGGATGGCTGTCCTCCGGACTGCACGGGCCAAGAGGGACATTGGATGGCTGTCCTCGGGACTGCACTGGCCAAGAGGGACACCTGGAACGCTGTCCCCTGGACTGCACGGGCCGAAAAGGACTCCTGGAACGAAGTCCTCGGGACTGCACGGGATGAGGGGGACCCTTGGAACGCTGTCCTCGGGACTGCATGGGCCAAGAGGGACGTTGGATGGCTGTCCTCGGGACTGCACGGGCCAAGAGGGACATTGGATGGCTGTCCTCGGGACTGCAGAGGCCAAGAGTGACATTGTGTGGCTGCCCTTGGGACTGCACGGGCTGAGAGGGACACCTGGAACGCTGTCCTCTGGACTGCACGGGCCGAAAAGGACTCCTGGAACGAAGTCCTCGGGACTGCACGGGATGAGGGGGACGCTTGGAACGCTGTCCTCGGGACTGCATGGGCCAAGAGGGACATTGGATGGCTGTCCTCGGAACTGCACGGGCCAAGAGTGACATTGTGTGGCTGCCCTTGGGACTGCACGGGCTGAGAGGGACTCCTGGAATGCTGTCCTCGGGACTGCACGGGCCAAGAGGGACATTGGATGGCTGTCCTCAGGACTGCACGGGCCAAGAGGGAAGTTGGATGGCTGTCCTCGGGACTGCAAGGGCCAAGAGGGACGTTGGATGGCTGTCCTCAGGACTGCACGGGCTGAGGGGGATGCCTGGAACGCTGTTCTCGGGACTGCACTGACCTAGACATACATTGGGTGGCTGTCCTCAGGATGGCACTGGCCTAGAGAGACCCCTGGAATGCTGTCCTCGGGACTGCACGGGCCTAGAGGGACATTGGATGGCTGTCCTCAGGACTGCACAGGCCTAGAGGCAAGCCAGTAACGCTGTTCTCCGGACTGCAAGGGCCTAGAGGGACTCTTCGAAAGCTGTCCTCGGGACTGCACGGGCCAAGAGGGACGCCTGGAATGCTGTCCTCGGGACTGCACGGGCCTAGAGGGACTTCTGGAACTCTGTTCTCGGGACTGCACGGGACGAGAGGGACGTTGGATGGCTGTCCTCGGGACTGCATGCGCCAAGAGGGACGTTGGATGGGTGTCCTTGGGACTGCACAGTCTGAGGGGGACGCCTGGAACGCTGTTCTCGGGACTGCACAGGCCGAGAGGGACGTTGGATGGCTGTCCACGGGACTGCACGGGCCAAGAGGGACATTGGATGGCTGTCACGGCACTGCAGGGGCCTAGAGGGACTTTGGATGGCTCTCCTCGGGACTGCACGGGCCAAGAGGGACATTGGATGGCTGTCCTCGGGACTGCAGAGGCCAAGAGTGACATTGTGTGGCTGCCCTTGGGACTGCACGGGCTGAGAGGGACTCCTGGAATGCTGTCCTCGGGACTGCACGGGCCAAGAGGGACATTGGATGGCTGTCCTCGGGACTGCACGGGCCAAGAGGGACGTTGGATGGCTGTGTTCGGGACTGCACGGGCTGAGGGGGATGCCTGGAACGCTGTTCTCGGGACTGCACTGACCTAGAGATACATTGGATGGCTGTCCTCAGGACTGCACGGGCCTAGAGGGACCCCTGGAATGCTGTCCTCGGGACTGCACGGGCCTAGAGGGACATTGGATGGCTGTCCTCAGGACTGCACAGGCCTAGAGGGAAGCCTGGAACGCTGTACTCCGGACTGCAAGGACCTAGAGGGACTCTTGGAAAGCTGTCCTCGGGACTGCACGGGCCAAGAGGGACGCCTGGAATGCTGTCCTCGGGACTGCACGGGCTGATGGGGACGCCTGGAACGCTGTCCTGGAGACTGCATGGGCCAAGCGGGATGTTGGATGGCTGTCCTCGGGACTGCATTGGCCAAGAGGGAAATTGGATGGCTGTCCCAGGGACTGCACAGTCTGAGGGGAACGCCTGGAACGCTGTTCTCGGGACTGCACGGGCCGAGAGGGACTTTGGATGGCTGTCCTTGGGACTGCACGGGCCAATGGGACGTTGGATGGCTGTCCTCGGGACAGCACGGGCCGAGAGGGACTCCAGGAACGCTGTCCTCGGGACTGCACGGGCTGAGGGGGACGCCTGGAACGCTGTCCTCGGAACTGCACTGGCCAAGAGGGACGTTGGATGGCTGTACTCGGAACTGCATGGGCATAGAGGGATGCCTGGAATGCTGTTCTCTGGACTGCATGGGCCAAGAGGGATGCATGGAATGCTGTCCTCGGGACTGGACGGGCTGAGGGGGACGCCTGGAACGCTTTCCTGGAGACTGCATGGGCCAAGTGGGATGTTGGATGGCTGTCCTCGGGACTGCACGGGCCAAGAGGGACGCCTGGAACGGTGTTCTCGGGACTGCACGTTCCAAGAGGGACATTGGATGGCTGTCCTCGGGACTGCTCGGGCAAAGTGGGACATTGGATGGCTGTCCTCAGGACTGCACTGGCCAAGAGGGACTCCTGGAACGCTCTGCTCGGGCCTGCACGACCAAGAGGGACTCCTGGAACGTTGTTCTCCTGACTGCACTGGCCTAGAGGGACTCCTGGAATGCTGTCCTCGGGACTGCGCAGGCCTAGAGGGACGCCTGGAACTCTGTCCTCGGGACTGCACGGGCCCAGAGGGACGTTGGATGGCTGTCCTCGGGACTGCACGGGCCTAGAGGTACGTTGGATGGCTGTCCTCGGGACTGCACAGTCTGAGGGGGACGCCTGAAATGCTGTTCTCGGGACTGCACGGGCCGAGAGGGACATTGGATGGCTGTCCTCGGGACAGCACGGGCCGAGAGGGACACCTGGAATGCTGTCCTCGGGACTGCACGAACCAAAAGGGAGGTTGGATGGCTGTCACGGGACTGCAGGGGCCTAGAGGGTCTTTGGATGCCTCTCCTCGGGACTGCAAGGGCCGAGAGGGATGCCTGGAATGCTGTCCTAGGGACTGCAGTGGCCGAGAGGGATATTGGATGGCAGTCCTCGGGACAGCACGGGCCGAGAGGGACATTGGATGGCTGTCCTCGGGACTGCATGGGCCTAGAGGGATGTTGGATGGCTGTCCTCGGGACTGCTCGTGCCTAGAGGGATGTTGGATGGCTGTCCTCGGGACTGCACTGGCCAAGAGGGACACCTGGAACGCTGTCCTCTGGACTGCACGGGCCGAAAAGGACTCCTGGAACGAAGTCCTCGGGACTGCACGGGATGAGGGGGACGCTTGGAACGCTGTCCTCGGGACTGCATGGGCCAAGAGGGACATTGGATGGCTGTCCTCGAAACTGCACGGGCCAAGAGTGACATTGTGTGGCTGCCCTTGGGACTGCACGGGCTGAGAGGGACTCCTGGAATGCTGTCCTCGGGACTGCACGGGCCAAGAGGGACATTGGATGGCTGTCCTCAGGACTGCACGGGCCAAGAGGGAAGTTGGATGGCTGTCCTCGGGACTGCAAGGGCCAAGAGGGACGTTGGATGGCTGTCCTCAGGACTGCACGGGCTGAGGGGGATGCCTGGAACGCTGTTCTCGGGACTGCACTGACCTAGAGATACATTGGGTGGCTGTCCTCAGGATGGCACTGGCCTAGAGAGACCCCTGGAATGCTGTCCTCGGGACTGCACGGGCCTAGAGGGACATTGGATGGCTGTCCTCAGGACTGCACAGGCCTAGAGGCAAGCCAGGAACGCTGTTCTACGGACTGCAAGGGCCTAGAGGGACTCTTCGAAAGCTGTCCTCGGGACTGCACGGGCCAAGAGGGACGCCTGGAATGCTGTCCTCGGGACTGCACGGGCCTAGAGGGACTTCTGGAACTCTGTTCTCGGGACTGCACGGGACGAGAGGGACGTTGGATGGCTGTCCTCGGGACTGCACGCGCCAAGAGGGACGTTGGATGGGTGTCCTTGGGACTGCACAGTCTGAGGGGGACGCCTGGAACGCTGTTCTCGGGACTGCATAGGCCGAGAGGGACGTTGGATGGCTGTCCACGGGACTGCACGGGCCAAGAGGGACATTGGATGGCTGTCACGGCACTGCAGGGGCCTAGAGGGACTTTGGATGGCTCTCCTCGGGACTGCACGGGCCAAGAGGGACATTGGATGGCTGTCCTCGGGACTGCAGAGGCCAAGAGTGACATTGTGTGGCTGCCCTTGGGACTGCACGGGCTGAGAGGGACTCCTGGAATGCTGTCCTCGGGACTGCACGGGCCAAGAGGGACATTGGATGGCTGTCCTCGGGACTGCACGGGCCAAGAGGGACGTTGGATGGCTGTGTTCGGGATTGCACGGGCTGAGGGGGATGCCTGGAACGCTGTTCTCGGGACTGCACTGACCTAGAGATACATTGGATGGCTGTCCTCAGGACTGCACGGGCCTAGAGGGACCCCTGGAATGCTGTCCTCGGGACTGCACGGGCCTAGAGGGACATTGGATGGCTGTCCTCAGGACTGCACAGGCCTAGAGGGAAGCCTGGAACGCTGTTCTCCGGACTGCAAGGACCTAGAGGGACTCTTGGAAAGCTGTCCTCGGGACTGCACGGGCCAAGAGGGACGCCTGGAATGCTGTCCTCGGGACTGCACGGGCTGATGGGGACGCCTGGAACGCTGTCCTGGAGACTGCATGGGCCAAGCGGGATGTTGGATGGCTGTCCTCGGGACTGCATTGGCCAAGAGGGAAATTGGATGGCTGTCCTAGGGACTGCACAGTCTGAGGGGAACGCCTGGAACGCTGTTCTCGGGACTGCACGGGCCGAGAGGGACTTTGGATGGCTGTCCTTGGGACTGCACGGGCCAATGGGACGTTGGATGGCTGTCCTCGGGACAGCACGGGCCGAGAGGGACTCCAGGAACGCTGTCCTCGGGACTGCACGGGCTGAGGGGGACGCCTGGAACGCTGTCCTCGGAACTGCACTGGCCAAGAGGGACGTTGGATGGCTGTACTCGGAACTGCATGGGCATAGAGGGATGCCTGGAATGCTGTTCTCTGGACTGCATGGGCCAAGAGGGATGCATGGAATGCTGTCCTCGGGACTGGACGGGCTGAGGGGGACGCCTGGAACGCTTTCCTGGAGACTGCATGGGCCAAGTGGGATGTTGGATGGCTGTCCTCGGGACTGCACGGGCCAAGAGGGACGCCTGGAACGGTGTTCTCGGGACTGCACGTTCCAAGAGGGACATTGGATGGCTGTCCTCGGGACTGCTCGGGCAAAGTGGGACATTGGATGGCTGTCCTCAGGACTGCACTGGCCAAGAGGGACTCCTGGAACGCTCTGCTCGGGCCTGCACGAACCAAGAGGGACTCCTGGAACGTTGTTCTCCTGACTGCACTGGCCTAGAGGGACTCCTGGAATGCTGTCCTGGGGACTGCGCAGGCCTAGAGGGACGCCTGGAACTCTGTCCTCGGGACAGCACGGGCCGAGAGGGACGTTGGATGGCTGTCCTCGGGACTGCATGGGCCTAGAGGGATGTTGGATGGCTGTCCTCGGGACTGCTCGTGCCTAGAGGGATGTTGGATGGCTGTCCTCGGGACTGCACTGGCCAAGAGGGACACCTGGAACGCTGTCCTCTGGACTGCACGGGCCGAAAAGGACTCCTGGAACGAAGTCCTCGGGACTGCACGGGATGAGGGGGACGCTTGGAACGCTGTCCTCGGGACTGCATGGGCCAAGAGGGACATTGGATGGCTGTCCTCGGAACTGCACGGGCCAAGAGTGACATTGTGTGGCTGCCCTTGGGACTGCACGGGCTGAGAGGGACTCCTGGAATGCTGTCCTCGGGACTGCACGGGCCAAGAGGGACATTGGATGGCTGTCCTCAGGACTGCACGGGCCAAGAGGGAAGTTGGATGGCTGTCCTCGGGACTGCAAGGGCCAAGAGGGACGTTGGATGGCTGTCCTTGGACTGCACGGGCTGAGGGGGATGCCTGGAACGCTGTTCTCGGGACTGCACTGACCTAGAGATACATTGGGTGGCTGTCCTCAGGATGGCACTGGCCTAGAGAGACCCCTGGAATGCTGTCCTCGGGACTGCACGGGCCTAGAGGGACATTGGATGGCTGTCCTCAGGACTGCACAGGCCTAGAGGCAAGCCAGGAACGCTGTTCTCCGGACTGCAAGGGCCTAGAGGGACTCTTCGAAAGCTGTCCTCGGGACTGCACGGGCCAAGAGGGACGCCTGGAATGCTGTCCTCGGGACTGCACGGGACGAGAGGGACGTTGGATGGCTGTCCTCGGGAGTGCACTGGCCAAGAGGGACGTTGGATGGCTGTACTCGGAACTGCATGGGCATAGAGGGATGCCTGGAATGCTGTTCTCTGGACTGCATGGGCCAAGAGGGACGCATGGAATGCTGTCCTCGGGACTGGACGGGCTGAGGGGGACGCCTGGAACGCTTTCCTGGAGACTGCATGGGCCAAGTGGGATGTTGGATGGCTGTCCTCGGGACTGCACGGGCCAAGAGGGACGCCTGGAACGGTGTCCTTGGGACTGCACGGGCCAAGAGGGACATTGGATGGCTGTCCATGGGACTGCTCGGGCAAAGTGGGACATTGGATGGCTGTCCTCAGGACTGCACTGGCCAAGAGGGACTCCTGGAACGCTCTGCTCGGGCCTGCACGAACCAAGAGGGACTCCTGGAACGTTGTTCTCCTGACTGCACTGGCCTATAGGGACTCCTGGAATGCTGTCCTCGGGACTGCGCAGGCCTAGAGGGACGCCTGGTACTCTGTCCTCGGGTCTGCACGGGCCCAGAGGGACATTGGATGGCTGTCCTCGGGACTGCACGGGCCTAGAGGTACGTTGGATGGCTGTCCTCGGGACTGCACAGTCTGAGGGGGACGCCTGAAATGCTGTTCTCGGGACTGCACGGGCCGAGAGGGACATTGGATGGCTGTCCTCGGGACAGCACGGGCCGAGAGGGACACCTGGAATGCTGTCCTCGGGACTGCACGAACCAAAAGGGAGGTTGGATGGCTGTCACGGGACTGCAGGGGCTAGAGGGTCTTTGGATGCCTCTCCTCGGGACTGCAAGGGCCGAGAGGGATGCCTGGAATGCTGTCCTAGGGACTGCAGTGGCCGAGAGAGATATTGGATGGCAGTCCTCGGGACAGCACGGGCCGAGAGGGACGTTGGATGGCTGTCCTCGGGACTGCACGGGCCTAGAGGGATGTTGGATGGCTGTCCTCGGGACTGCTCGTGCCTAGAGGGATGTTGGATGGCTGTCCTCGGGACTGCACTGGCCAAGAGGGACACCTGGAACGCTGTCCTCTGGACTGCACGGGCCGAAAAGGACTCCTGGAACGAAGTCCTCGGGACTGCACGGGATGAGGGGGACGCTTGGAACGCTGTCCTCGGGACTGCATGGGCCAAGAGGGACATTGGATAGCTGTCCTCGGAACTGCACGGGCCAAGAGTGACATTGTGTGGCTGCCCTTGGGACTGCACGGGCTGAGAGGGACTCCTGGAATGCTGTCCTCGGGACTGCACGGGCCAAGAGGGACATTGGATGGCTGTCCTCAGGACTGCACGGGCCAAGAGGGAAGTTGGATGGCTGTCCTCGGGACTGCAAGGGCCAAGAGGGACGTTGGATGGCTGTCCTCAGGACTGCACGGGCTGAGGGGGATGCCTGGAACGCTGTTCTCGGGACTGCACTGACCTAGAGATACATTGGGTGGCTGTCCTCAGGATGGCACTGGCCTAGAGAGACCCCTGGAATGCTGTCCTCGGGACTGCACGGGCCTAGAGGGACATTGGATGGCTGTCCTCAGGACTGCACAGGCCTAGAGGCAAGCCAGGAACGCTGTTCTACGGACTGCAAGGGCCTAGAGGGACTCTTCGAAAGCTGTCCTCGGGACTGCACGGGCCAAGAGGGACGCCTGGAATGCTGTCCTCGGGACTGCACGGGCCTAGAGGGACTTCTGGAACTCTGTTCTCGGGACTGCATGGGACGAGAGGGACGTTGGATGGCTGTCCTCGGGACTGCACGCGCCAAGAGGGACGTTTGATGGGTGTCCTTGGGACTGCACAGTCTGAGGGGGACGCCTGGAACGCTGTTCTCGGGACTGCACAGGCCGAGAGGGACGTTGGATGGCTGTCCACGGGACTGCACGGGCCGAAAAGGACTCCTGGAACGAAGTCCTCGGGACTGCACGGGATGACGGGGACCCCTGGAAAGTTGTCCTCGGGACTGCATAGGCCAAGAGGGACGTTGGATGGCTGTCCTCGGGACTGCACGGGACAAGAGAGACATTGGATGGCTGTCCTCGGGATTGCACGGGCCAAGAGGTACGTTGGATGGCTGTCCTCGGGACTGCACAGTCTGAGGGGGACGCCTGAAATGCTGTTCTCGGGAGTGCACGGGCCGAGAGGGACATTGGATGGCTGTCCTCGGGACTGCACGGGCCTAGAGGTACGTTGGATGCCTGTCCTCGGGACTGCACAGTCTGAGGGGGACGCCTGAAATGCTGTTCTCGGGACTGCACGGGCCGAGAGGGACATTGGATGGCTGTCCTCGGGACAGCACGCGCCGAGAGGGACACCTGGAATGCTGTCCTCGGGACTGCACGAACCAAAAGGGAGGTTGGATGGCTGTCACGGGACTGCAGGGGCCTAGAGGGTCTTTGGATGCCTCTCCTCGGGACTGCAAGGGCCGAGAGGGATGCCTGGAATGCTGTCCTAGGGACTGCAGTGGCCGAGAGGGATATTGGATGGCAGTCCTCGGGACAGCACGGGCCGAGAGGGATGTTGGATGGCTGTCCTCGGGACTGCACGGGCCTAGAGGGATGTTGGATGGCTGTCCTCGGGACTGCTCGTGCCTAGAGGGATGTTGGATGGCTGTCCTCGGGACTGCACTGGCCAAGAGGGACACCTGGAACGCTGTCCTCTGGACTGCACGGGCCGAAAAGGACTCCTGGAACGAAGTCCTCGGGACTACACGGGATGAGGGGGACGCTTGGAACGCTGTCCTCGGGACTGCATGGGCCAAGAGGGACATTGGATGGCTGTCCTCGGAACTGCAGGGGCCAAGAGTGACATTGTGTGGCTGCCCTTGGGACTGCACGGGCTGAGAGGGACTCCTGGAATGCTGTCCTCGGGACTGCACGGGCCAAGAGGGACATTGGATGGCTGTCCTCAGGACTGCACGGGCCAAGAGGGAAGTTGGATGGCTGTCCTCGGGACTGCAAGGGCCAAGAGGGACGTTGGATGGCTGTCCTCAGGACTGCACGGGCTGAGGGGGATGCCTGGAACGCTGTTCTCGGGACTGCACTGACCTAGAGATACATTGGGTGGCTGTCCTCAGGATGGCACTGGCCTAGAGAGACCCCTGGAATGCTGTCCTCGGGACTGCACGGGCCTAGAGGGACATTGGATGGCTGTCCTCAGGACTGCACAGGCCTAGAGGCAAGCCAGGAACGCTGTTCTCCGGACTGCAAGGGCCTAGAGGGACTCTTCGAAAGCTGTCCTCGGGACTGCACGGGCCAAGAGGGACGCCTGGAATGCTGTCCTCGGGACTGCACGGGCCTAGAGGGACTTCTGCAACTCTGTTCTCGGGACTGCACGGGATGAGAGGGACGTTGGATGGCTGTCCTCGGGACTGCACGGGCCTAGAGGGATGTTGGATCGCTGTCCTCGGGACTGCACTGGCGAAGAGGGACACCTGGAACGCTGTCCCCTGGACTGCACGGGCCTAAAAGGACTCCTGGAACGAAGTCCTCGGGACTGCACGGGATGACGGGGACCCCTGGAAAGTTGTCCTCGGGACTGCATAGGCCAAGAGGGACGTTGGATGGCTGTCCTCGGGACTGCACGGGCCAAGAGAGACATTGGATGGCTGTCCTCGGGACTGCACGGGCCAAGAGGGACATTGGATGGCTGTCCTCGGGACTGCAGGGGCCAAGAGGGACGTTGGATGGCTGTCCTCGGGACTGCACGGGCCAAGAGGGACATTGGATGGCTGTCCTCGGGACTGCACGGGCCAAGAGGGACGTTGGATGGCTGTCCTCGGGACTGCACAGTCTGAGGGGGACGCCTGGAACTCTGTTCTCGGGACTGCACTGGCCGAGAGGGACGTTGGATGGCTGTACTCGGGACTGCACGGGCCAAGAGGGACGTTGGATGGCTGTCCTCGGGACAGCACGGGCCGAGAGGGACTCCAGGAACGCTGTCCTCGGGACTGCACGAACCAAAAGGGAGGTTGGATGGCTGTCACGGGACTGCAGGGGCCTAGAGGGTCTTTGGATGCCTCTCCTCGGGACTGCAAGGGCCGAGAGGGATGCCTGGAATGCTGTCCTAGGGACTGCAGTGGCCAAGATGGATATTCGATGGCAGTCCTTGGGACAGCACGGTGCGAGAGGGAAGTTGGATGGCTGTTCTCGGGACTGCATGGGCCTAGAGGGATGTAGGATGGCTGTCCTCGGGACTGCACTGGCCAAGAGGTACATCAGGAACGCTGTACTCTGGACTGCACGGGCCGAGAAGGACTCCTGGAACGAAGTCCTCGGGACTGCACGGGATGAGGGGGACCCTTGGAACGCTGTCCTCGGGACTGCATGGGCCAAGAGGGACGTTGGATGGCTGTCCTTGGGACTGCACGGGCCAAGAGGGACTTTGGATGGCTGTCCTCGTGACTGCACGGGCCTAGAGGGATGTTGGATCGCTGTCCTCGGGACTGCACTGGCCAAGAGGGACACCTGGAACGCTGTCTCCTGGACTGCACGGGCCGAAAAGGACTCCTGGAACGAAGTCCTCGGGACTGCACGGGATGACGGGGACCCCTGGAAAGCTGTCCTCGGGACTGCATAGGCCAAGAGGGACGTTGGATGGCTGTCCTCGGGACTGCAAGTGCCAAGAGGGACATTGGATGGCTGTCCTCGGGACTGCACGGGCCAAGAGGGACATTGGATGGCTGTCCTCGGGACTGCAGGGTCCAAGAGGGACGTTGGATGGCTGTCTTCGGGACTGCACGGGCCAAGAGGGACGTTGGATGGCTGTCCTCGGGACTGCACGGGCCAAGAGGGACGTTGGATGGCTGTCCTCGGGACTGCACGGGCTGAGGGGGAAGCCTGGAAAGCTGTTCTCGGGACTGCACTGACCTAGAGATACATTGGATGGCTGTCCTCAGGACTGCACAGGCCTAGAGGGACCCCTGGAATGCTGTCCTCGGGACTGCACGGGCCTAGAGAGACATTGGATGGCAGTCCTCAGGACTGCACAGGCCTAGAGGGAAGCCTGGAACGCTGTTCTCCGGACTGCAAGGACCTAGAGGGACTCTTGGAAAGCTGTCCTCGGGACTGCACGGGCCAAGAGGGACGCCTGGAATGCTGTCCTCGGGACTGCACGGGCCTAGAGGGACGCCTGGAACTCTGTTCTCGGGACTGCAAGGGCCGAGAGGGACGTTGGATGGCTGTCCTCGGGACTGCATGAATCAAGAGGGTCGTTGGATGGCTGTCCTCTGGACTTCACAGTCTGAGGGGGACGCCTGGAACTCTGTTCTCGGGACTGCACTGGCCTAGAGGGACGTTGGATGGCTGTCCTCGTGACAGCACGGGCCGATAGGGACTCCAGGAACGCTGTCCTTGGGACTGCACGGGCTGAGGGGGACGTCTGGAACGCTGTTCTCGGGACTGCACGGGCCGAGAGGGACATTGGATGGCTGTCCTCGGGACTGCACGGGCCAAGAGGGACGTTGGATGGCTGTCCTTGGGACAGCACTGGCCGAGAGGGACTCCAGGAACGCTGTCCTCGGGACTGCACGGGCTGAGGGGGACGCCTGGAACGCTGTCCTCGGGACTGCACTGTCCAAGAGGGACGTTGGATGGCTGTACACGGAACTGCATGGGCCTAGAGGGATGCCTGGAACGCTGTTCTATGGACTGCACGGGCCAAGAGGGACGCCTGGAATGCTGTCCTCGAAACTGGACGGGCTGAGGGGGACGCCTGGAACGCTTTCCTGGACACTGCATGGGCCAAGTGGGATGTTGGATGGCTGTCCTCGGGACTGCACGGGCCAAGATTGATGCCTGGAACGGTGTCCTCGGGACTGCACGGGCCAAGAGGATCATTTTGGCTGTCCTCGGGACAGCATGGGCCGAGAGGGACACCTGGAATGCTGTCCTCGGGACTGCACGAACCAAAAGGGAGGTTGGATGGCTGTCATGGGACTGCAGGGGCCTAGAGGGTCTTTGGATGCCTCTCCTCGGGACTGCAAGGGCCGAGAGGGATGCCTTGAATGCTGTCCTCGGGACTGCACGGGCCTAGAGGGATGTTGGATGGCTGTCCTCGGGACTGCACTGGCCAAGAGGGACACCTGGAACGCTGTCCTCTGGACAGCACGGGCCGAGAAGGACTCCTGGAACGAAGTCCTCGGGACTGCACGGGATGAGGGGGACCCTTGGAACGCTGTCCTCGGGACTGCATGGGCCAAGAGGGACGTTGGATGGCTGTCCTCGGGACTGCACGGGCCAAGAGGGATATTGGATGGCTGTCCTCGGGACTGCACGGGCCAAGAGGGAAGTTGGATGGCTGTCCTCGGGACTGCAAGGGCCAAGAGAGACGTTGGATGGCTGTCCTCCGGACTGCACGGGCTGAGGGGGATGCCTGGAACGCTGTTCTCGGGACTGCACTGACCTAGAGATACATTGGGTGGCTGTCCTCAGGACTGCACGGGCCTAGAGAGACCCCTGGAATGCTGTCCTCGGGACTGCACGGGCCTAGAGGGACATTGGATGGCTGTCCTCAGGACTGCACAGGCCTAGAGGCAAGCCAGGAACGCTGTTCTCCGGACTGCAAGGGCCTAGAGGGACTCTTGGAAAGCTGTCCTCTGGACTGCACGGGCCAAGAGGGACGCCTGGAATGCTGTCCTCGGGACTGCACGGGCCTAGAGGGACATCTGGAACTCTGTTCTCGAGACTGCACGGGCCGAGAGGGACTTTGGATGGCTGTCCTCAGGACTGCACACGCCAAGAGGGATGTTGGATGGCTGTCCTCGGGACTGCACAGTCTGAGGGGGACGCCTGGAACGCTGTTCTCGGGACTGCACGGGCCGAGAAGGACGTTGAATGGCTGTCCACGGGACTGCATGGGCCAAGAGGGACGTTGGATGGCTGTCACAGGACTGCAGGGGCCTAGAGGGACTTTGGATGGCTCTCCTCGGGACTGCACTGGCCAAGAGGGACACATGGAACGCTGTCCCTTGGACTGCACGGGCCGAAAAGGACTCCTGGAACGAAGTCCTCGGGACTGCACGGGTGAGGGGGACCCATGGAACGCTGTCCTCGGGACTGCATAGGCCAAGAGGGACGTTGGATGGCTGTCCTCGGGACTACACGGGCCAAGAGGGACATTGGATGGCTGTCCTCGGGACTGCACGCGCCAAGAGGGACGTTGGATGGCTGTTCTCGGGACTGCACAGGCCAAGAGGGACGTTGGATGGCTGTCCTCGGGACTGCACGGGATGAGGGGGATGCCTGGAACGCTGTTCTCGGGACTGCACTGACCTAGAGATACCTTGGATGGCTGTCCTCAGGACTGCACGGGCCTAGAGGGACCCCTGGAATGATGTCCTCGGGACTGCACGGGCCTAGAGGGACATTGGATGGCTGTCCTCAGGACTGCACAGGCATAGAGGGAAGCCTGGAACGTTGTTCTCCGGACTACAAGGACCTAGAGGGACTCTTGGAAAGCTGTCCTCGGGACTGCATGGCCAAGAGGGACGCCTGGAATGCTGTCCTAGGGACTGCACAGTCTGAGGGGGACGCCTGGAACTCTGTTCTCGGGACTGCACTGGCCGAGAGGGACGTTGGATGGCTGTCCTCGGGACTGCACGGGCCAAGAGGGACTTTGGATGGCTGTCGTCGGCACAGCACGGGCCGAGAGGGACTCCAGGAACGCTGTCCTCTGGACTGCACGGGATGAGGGGGATGCCTGGAACGCTGTCCTCGGGACTGCACTGGCCAAGAGGGACATTGGATGGCTGTACTCGGAACTGCATGGGCCTAGAGGGATGAATGGAACGCTGTTCTCTGGACTGCACGGGCCAAGAGGGACGCATGGAATGCTGTCCTCGGGACTGCACGGGCTGAGGGGGAAGCCTGGAAAGCTGTCCTGGAGACTGCATGGGCCAAGCGGGACATTGGATGGCTGTCCTCGGGACTGCATTGGCCAAGAGGGACATTGGATGGCTGTCCTAGGGACTGCACAGTCTGAGGGGGACGCCTGGAACGCTGTTCTTGGGACTTCACGGGCCGAGAGGGACGTTGGATGGCTGTCCTCGGGACAGCACGGGCCGAGAGGGACTCCAGGAACGCTGTCCTCGGGACTGCACGGGCTGAGGGGGACGCCTGGAACGCTGTCCTCGGGACTGCACTGGCCTAGAGGGACGTTGGATGGCTGTCCTCCGGACTGCACTGGCCAAGAGGGACACCTGGAACGCTGTCCTCTGGACTGCACGGGCTGAGAAGGACTCCTGGAACGAAGTCCTCGGGACTGCACAGTCTGAGGGGGACGCCTGGAATACTGTTCTCGTCTCTGCACGGGCCGAGAGGGACATTGGATGGCTGTCCTCGGGACAGCACGGGCCGAGAGGGACACCTGGAATGCTGTCCTTGGGATTGCACGAACCAAAAGGGAGGTTGGATGGCTGTCATGGGACTGCAGGGGCCTAGAGGGTCTTTGGATGCCTCTCCTCGGGACTGCAAGGGCCGAGAGGGATGCCTGGAATGCTGTCCTAGGGACTGCAGTGGCCGAGAGGGATATTGGATGGCAGTCCTCGGGACAGCACAGGCCAAGAGGGACGTTGGATGGCTGTACACGGGACTGCACGGGCCAAGAGGGACGTTGGATGGCTGTCCTCGGGACTGCACGGGCCTAGAGGGATGTTGGATGGCTGTCCTCCGGACTGCACTGGCCAAGAGGGACACCTGGAACGCTGTCCTCTGGACTGCACGGGCTGAGAAGGACTCCTGGAACGAAGTCCTCGGGACTGCACGGGATGAGGGGGACCCTTGGAACGCTGTCCTCGGGACTGCATGGGCCAAGAGGGACGTTGGATGGCTGTCCTCGGGACTGCACGGGCCAAGAGGGACATTGGATGGCTGTCCTCGGGACAGCACGGGCCAAGAGGGAAGTTGGATGGCTGTCCTCGGGACTGCAAGGGCCAAGAGGGACGTTGGATGGCTGTCCTCCAGACTGCACGGGCTGAGGGGGATGCCTGGAATGCTGTTCTCGGGACTGCACTGACCTAGAGATACATTGGATGGCTGTCCTCAGGACTGCACGGGCCTAGAGAGACCCCTGGAAGCTGTCCTCGGACTGCACGGGCCAAAAGGGACGCCTGGAATGCTGTCCTCGGGACTGCACGGGCCTAGAGGGACATTTGATGGCTGTCCTCAGGACTGCACAGGCCTAGAGGCAAGCCAGGAACGCTCTTCTCCGGACTGCAAGGGCCTACAGGGACTCTTGGAAAGCTGTCCTCGGGACTGCACGGGCCAAGAGGGATGCCTGGAATGATGTCCTCGGGACTGCACGGGCCTAGAGGGACGTCTGGAACTCTGTTCTCGAGACTGCACGGGCCGAGAGGGACTTTGGATGGCTGTCCTCGGGACTGCACGGGCCAAGAGGTACGTTGGATGGCTGTCCTCGGGACTGCACAGTCTGAGGGGGACGCCTGAAATGCTGTTCTCGGGACTGCACGGGCCGAGAGGGACATTGGATGGCTGTCCTCGGGACAGCACGGGCCGAGAGGGACACCTGGAATGCTGTCCTCGGGACTGCACGAACCAAAAGGGAGGTTGGATGGCTTTCACGGGACTGCAGGGGCCTAGAGGGTCTTTGGATGCCTCTCCTCGGGACTGGAAGGGCCGAAAGGGATGCTTGGAATGCTGTCCTTGGGACTGCAGTGGCCGAGAGGGATATTGGATGGGTGTCCTCGGGCCAGCACGGGCCAAGAGGGACGTTGGATGGCTGTTCTCGGGACTGCACAGGCTAAGAGTGACGGTGGATGGCTGTCCTCGGGATTGCACGGGGCAAGAGGGACGTTGGATGGCTGTCCTCGGAAATGCACGGGCCTAGAGGGATGTTGGATCGCTGTCCTCGGGACTGCACTGGCCAAGACGGACACCTGGAACGCTGTCCCCTGGATTGCACGGGCCGAAAAGGACTCCTGGAACGAAGTCCTCGGGACTGCACGGGATGAGGGGAAACCCTGGAACGCTGTCCTCGGGACTGCATAGGCCAAGAGGGACATTGGATGGCTGTTCTCGGGACTGCACAGGCCAAGAGGGACATTGGATGGCTGTCCTCGGGACTGCACGGGCCAAGAGGGACATTGGATGGCTGTCCTCGGGACTGCAAGCGCCAACAGGTACGTTGGATGGCTGTCCTCGGGACTGCACGGGCCAAGAGGGACTTTGGATGGCTGTCCTCGGGACTGCACGGGCTGAGGGGGATGCCTGAAACGCTGTTCTCGGGACTGCACTGACCTAGAGATACATTGGATGGCTGTCCTCAGGACTGCACGGGCCTAGAGGGACCCCTGGAATGCTGTCCTCGGGACTGCACGGGCATAGAGGGACATTGGATGGCTGTCCTCAGGACTGCACAGGCCTAGAGGGAAGCCTGGAACGCTGTTCTCCGGACTGCAAGGACCTAGAGGGACTCTTGGAAAGCTGTCCTCGGGACTGCACGGGCCAAGAGGGACGCCTGGAATGCTGTCCTCGGGACTGCACGGGCCTAGAGGGACGCCTGGAACTCTGTTCTCGGGACTGCACGGGCCGAGAGGGACATTGGATGGCTGTCCTTGGGACTGCATGCGCCAAGAGGGACGTTGGATGGCTGTCCTCGGGACTGCACAGTCTGAGGGGGACGCCTGGAACTCTGTTCTCGGGACTGCACTGGCCGAGAGGGACGTTGGATGGCTGTCCTCGGGACTGCACGGCCAAGAGGGACTTTAGATGGCGGTCGTCGGGACAGCACGGGCCGAGAGGGACTCCAGGAATGCTGTCCTCGGGACTGCACGGGCTGAGGGGGATGCCTGGAACGCTGTCCTCGGGACTGCACTGGCCAAGAGGGACATTGGATGGCTGTACTCGGAACTGCATGGTCCTAGAGGGATGCCTGGAACGCTGTTCTCTGGACTGCACGGGCCAAGAGGGACTCCTGGAATGCTGTCCTCGGTACTGCACGGGCTGAGGGGGAAGCCTGGAAAGCTGTCCTGGAGAATGCATGGGCCAAGCGGGATGTTGGATGGCTGTCCTCGGGACTGCATTGGCCAAGAGGGACATTGGATGGCTGTCCTAGGGACTGCACATTCTGAGGGGGACGCCTGGAACGCTGTTCTTGGGACTGCACGGGCCTAGAGGGACATTGGATGGCTGTCCTCGGGACTGCACGGGCCAAGAGGGACGTTGGATGGCTGTCCTCGGGACAGCACGGGCCGAGAGGGACTCCAGGAACGCTGTCCTCGGGACTGCACGGGCTGAGGGGGTCGCCTGGAACGCTGTCCTCGGGACTGCACTGGCCAAGAGGGACGTTGGATGGCTGTACTTGGAACTGCATGGGCCTAGAGGGATGCCTGGAACGCTGTTCTCTGGACTGCACGGGCCAAGAGGGACTCCTGGAATGCTGTCCTCGGGACCAGACGGGCTGAGGGGGACGCCTGGAACGCTTTCCTGGAGACTGCATGGGCCAAGTGGTATGTTGGATGGCTGTCCTTGGGACTGCACGGGCCAAGAGGGACGCCTGGAACGGTGTCCTCGGGACTGCACGGGCCAAGAGGGACATGGGATGGCTGTCCTCGGGACTGCTCGGGCAAAGTGGGAAATTGGATGGATGTCCTCAGGACTGCACTGGCCAAGAGGGACTCCTGGAACGCTCTCCTCGGGCCTGCACGAACCAAGAGGGACTCCTGGAACGTTGTTCTCCTGACTGCACTGGCCTAGAGGGACTCCTGGAATGCTGTCCTCGGGACTGCGCAGGCCTAGAGGAACGCCTGGAACTCTGTCCTCGGGACAGCACAGGCCAAGAGGGACGTTGGATGGCTGTACTCGGGACTGCACGGGCCAAGAGGGACGTTGGATGGCTGTCCTCGGGACTGAACGGGCCTAGAGGGATGTTGGATGGCTGTCCTCGGGACTGCACTGGCCAAGAGGGACACCTGGAACGCTGTCCTCTGGACAGCACGGGCCGAGAAGGACTCCAGGAACGAAGTCCTCGGGACTGCACGGGATGAGGGGGACCCTTGGAACGCTGTCCTCGGGACTGCATGGGCCAAGAGGGACGTTGGATGGCTGTCCTCGGGACTGCACGGGCCAAGAGGGAAGTTGGATGGCTGTCCTCGGGACTGCAAGGGCCAAGAGAGACGTTGGATGGCTGTCCTCCGGACTGCACGGGCTGAGGGGGATGCCTGGAATGCTGTTCTCGGGACTGCACTGACCTAGAGATACATTGGGTGGCTGTCCTCAGGACTGCACGGGCCTAGAGAGACCCCTGGAATGCTGTCCTCGGGACTGCACGGGCCTAGAGGGACATTGGATGGCTGTCCTCAGGACTGCACAGGCCTAGAGGCAAGGCAGGAACGCTGTTCTCCGGACTGCAAGGGCCTAGAGGGACTCTTGGAAAGCTGTCCTGTGGACTGCACGGGCCAAGAGGGACGCCTGGAATGCTGTCCTCGGGACTGCACGGGCCTAGAGGGACGTCTGGAACTCTGTTCTCGAGACTGCACGGGCCGAGAGGGACTTTGGATGGCTGTCCTCAGGACTGCACACGCGAAGAGGGACGTTGGATGGCTGTCCTCGGGACTGCACAGTCTGAGGGGGACGCCTGGAACGCTGTTCTCGGGACTGCATGGGCCGAGAAGGACGTTGAATGGCTGTCCACGGACTGCACGGGCCAAGAGGGACGTTGGATGGCTGTCACAGGACTGCAGGGGCCTAGAGGGACTTTGGATGGCTCTCCTCGGGACTGCACGGGCCGAGAGGGATGCCTGGAATGCTGTCCTTGGGACTGTAGTGGCCGAGAGCGATATTGGAAGGGTGTCCTCGGGCCAGCACGGGCCGAGAGGGACGTTGGATGGCTGTCCTCGGGACTGCACGGGCCTAGAGGGATGTTGGATCGCTGTCCTCGGGACTGCACTGGCCAAGAGGGACACATGGAACGCTGTCCCTTGGACTGCACGGGCCGATAAGGACTCCTGGAACGAAGTCCTCGGGACTGCACAGGATGAGGGGGACCCATGGAACGCTGTCCTCGGGACTGCATAGGCCAAGGGGGACGTTGGATGGCTGTCCTCGGGACTACACGGGCCAAGAGGGACATTGGATCGCTGTCCTCGGGACTGCACGCGCCAAGAGGGACAATGGATGGTTGTTCTCGGGACTGCACAGGCCAAGAGGGACATTGGATGGCTGTCCTCGGGACTGCACGGGCTGAGGGGGATGCCTGGAACGCTGTTCTCGGGACTGCACTGACCTAGAGATACATTGGATGGCTGTCCTCAGGACTGCACGGGCCTAGAGGGACCCCTGGAATGATGTCCTCGGGACTGCATGGGCCTAGAGGGACATTGGATGGCTGTCCTCAGGACTGCACAGGCATAGAGGGAAGCCTGGAACGTTGTTCTCCGGACTACAAGGACCTAGAGGGACTCTTGGAAAGCTGTCCTCGGGACTGCACGGCCAAGAGGGACGCCTGGAATGCTGTCCTAGGGACTGCACAGTCTGAGGGGGACGCCTGGAACTCTGTTCTCGGGACTGCACTGGCCGAGAGGGACGTTGGATGGCTGTCCTCGGGACTGCACGGGCCAAGAGGGACTTTGGATGGCTGTCGTCTGCACAGCATGGGCCGAGAGGGACTCCAGGAATGCTGTCCTCGGGACTGCACGGGCTGAGGGGGATGCCTGGAACGCTGTCCTCGGACTGCACTGGCCAAGAGGGACATTGGATGGCTGTACTCGGAACTGCATGGTCCTAGAGGGATGCCTGGAACGCTGTTCTCTGGACTGCACGGGCCAAGAGGGACTCCTGGAATGCTGTCCTCAGGACTGCACGGGCTGAGGGGGAAGCCTGGAAAGCTGTCCTGGAGACTGCATGGGCCAAGCGGGATGTTGGATGGCTGTCCTCGGGACTGCATTGGCCAAGAGGGACATTGGATGGCTGTCCTAGGGACTGCACAGTCTGAGGGGGACGCCTGGAACGCTGTTCTTGGGACTGCACGGGCCGAGAGGGACGTTGGATGGCTGTCCTCGGGACTGCACGGGCCAAGAGGGACGTTGGATGGCTGTCCTCGGGACAGCACGGGCCGAGAGGGACTCCAGGAACGCTGTCCTCGGGACTGCACGGGCTGAGGGGGTCGCCTGGAACGCTGTCCTCGGGACTGCACTGGCCAAGAGGGACTCCTGGAATGCTGTCCTCGGGACCAGACGGGCTGAGGGGGACGCCTGGAACGCTTTGCTGGAGACTGCATGGGCCAAGTGGTATGTTGGATGGCTGTCCTCGGGACTGCACGGGCCAAGAGGGACACCTGGAACGGTGTCCTCGGGACTGCACGGGCCAAGAGGGACATTGGATGGCTGTCCTCGGGACTGCTCGGGCAAAGTGGGAAATTGGATGGATGTCCTCAGGACTGCACTGGCCAAGAGGGACTCCTGGAACGCTCTCCTCGGGCCTGCACGAACCAAGAGGGACTCCTGGAACGTTGTTCTCCTGACTGCACTGGCCTAGAGGGACTCCTGGAATGCTGTCCTCGGGACTGCGCAGGCCTAGAGGAACGCCTGGAACTCTGTCCTCGGGACAGCACAGGCCAAGAGGGACGTTGGATGGCTGTACTCGGGACTGCACGGGCCAAGAGGGACGTTGGATGGCTGTCCTCGGGACTGCACGGGCCTAGAGGGATGTTGGATGGCTGTCCTCGGGACTGCACTGGCCAAGAGGGACACCTGGAACGCTGTCCTCTGGACAGCACGGGCCGAGAAGGACTCCTGGAACGAAGTCCTCGGGACTGCACGGGATGAGGGGGACCCTTGGAACGCTGTCCTCGGGACTGCATGGGCCAAGAGGGACGTTGGATGGCTGTCCTCGGGACTGCACGGGCCAAGAGGGACATTGGATGGCTGTCCTCGGGACTGCACGGGCCAACAGGGAAGTTGGATGGCTGTCCTCGGGACTGCAAGGGCCAAGAGAGACGTTGGATGGCTGTCCTCCGGACTGCACGGGCTGAGGGGGATGCCTGGAACGCTGTTCTCGGGACTGCACTGACCTAGAGATACATTGGGTGTCTGTCCTCAGGACTGCACGGGCCTAGAGAGACCCCTGGAATGCTGTCCTCGGGACTGCACGGGCCTAGAGGGACATTGGATGGCTGTCCTCAGGACTGCACGGGCCAAGAGGGAAGTTGGATGGCTGTCCTCGGGACTGCAAGGGCCAAGAGGGACGTTGGATGGCTGTCCTCCGGACTGCACGGGCTGAGGGGAATGCCTGGAACGCTGTTCTCGGGACTGCCCTGACCTAGAGATACATTGGGTGGCTGTCCTCAGGACTGCATGGGCCTAGAGAGACCCCTGGAAGCTGTCCTCGGACTGCACGGGCCTAGAGGGACATTGGATGGCTGTCCTCAGGACTGCACAGGCCTAGAGGCAAGCCAGGAACGCTGTTCTCCGGACTGCAAGGGCCTAGAGGGACTCTTGGAAAGCTGTCCTCGGGACTGCACGGGCCAAGAGGGACGCCTGGAATGCTGTCCTCGGGACTGCACGGGCCTAGAGGGACATCTGAAACTCTGTCCTCGAGACTGCACGGGCCGAGAGGGACTTTGGATGGCTGTCCTCGGGACTGCACGCGCCAAGAGGGACGTTGGATGGCTGTCCTTGGGACTGCACAGTCTGAGGGGGACGCCTGGAACGCTGTTCTCGGGACTGCCCGGGCCGAGAAGGACATTGGATGGTTGTCCACGGGACTGCACGGGCCAAGAGGGACGTTGGATGGCTGTCACGGGACTGCAGGGGCCTAGAGGGACTTTGGATGGCTCTCCTCGGGACTGCACGGGCCGAGAGGGATACCTGGAATGCTGTCCTTGGGACTGCAGTGGCCGAGAGGGATATTGGATGGGTGTCCTCGGGCCAGCACGGGCCGAGAGGGACATTGGATGGTTGTCCTCGGGACTGCACGGGCTAAGAGTGACATTGGATGGCTGTCCTCGGGATTGCACGGGCCAAGAGGGACGTTGGATGGCAGTCCTCGGGACTGCACGGGCCTAGAGGGATGTTGGATCGCTGTCCTCCGGACTGCACTGGCCAAGAGGGACACCTGGAACGCTGTCCCTTGGACTGCACGGGCCGAAAAGGACTCCTGGAACGATGTCCTCGGGACTGCACAGGATGACGGGGACCCCTGGAACGCTGTCCTCGGGACTGCATAGGCCAAGAGGGACGTTGGATGGCTGTCCTCGGGACTGCACAGGCCAAGAGGGACATTGGATGGCTGTCCTCGGGACTGCACGGGCCAAGAGGGACATTGGATGGCTGTCCTCGGGACTGCATGCGCCAAGAGGGACGTTGGATGGCTGTCCTCGGGACTGCACGGGACAAGAGGGACGTTGGATGGCTGTCCTCGGGACTGCACGGGCTGAGGGGGATGCCTGGAACGCTGTTCTCAGGACTGCACTGACCTAGAGATACATTGGATGGCTGTCCTCAGGACTGCACGGGCCTAGAGGGACCCCTGGAATGCTGTCCTCGGGACTGCACGGGCCTAGAGGGACATTGGATGGCTGTCCTCAGGACTGCACAGGCCTAGAGGGAAGCCTGGAACGCTGTTCTCCGGACTGCAAGGACCTAGAGGGACTCTTGGAAAGCTGTCCTCGGGACTGCATGGGCCTAGAGGGACGCCTGGAACTCTGTTCTCTGGACTGCACGGGCCGAGAGGGACGTTGGATGGCTGTCCACGGGACTGCATGCGCCAAGAGGGACGTTGGATGGCTGTCCTCGGGACTGCACAGGCCTAGAGGCAAGCCTGGAACGCTGTTCTCCGGACTGCAAGGACCTAGAGGGACTCTTGGAAAGCTGTCCTCGGACTGCACGGCCAAGAGGGACGCCTGGAATGCTGTCCTCGGGACTGCACGGGCCTACAGGGACGCCTGGAACTCTGTTCTCGGGACTGCACGGGCCGAGAGAGACTTTGGATGGCTGTCCTCAGGACTGCATGCGCCAAGAGGGACGTTGGATGGCTATCCTCGGGACTGCATGCGCCAAGAGGGACGTTGGATGGCTGTCCTCGGGACTGCACAGTCTGAGGGGGACGTCTGGAACTCTGTTCTCGGGACTGCACTGGCCGAGAGGGACGTTGGATGGCTGTCCTCGGGACTTCACGGGCCAAGAGGGACTTTGGATGGCTGTCGTCGGCACAGCACGGGCAGAGAGGGACTCCAGGAACGCTGTCCTCGGGACTGCACGGGCTGAGGGGGATGCCTGGAACGCTATCCTCGGGACTGCACTGGCCAAGAGGGACGTTGGATGGCTGTCCTCGGGACTGCACAGTCTGAGGGGGACGCCTGGAACTCTGTTCTCGGGACTGCACTGGCCGAGATTGACGTTGGATGGCTGTCCTCGGGACTGCATGGGCCTAGAGGGATGCCTGGAACGCTGTTCTCTGGACTGCACGGGTCAAGAGGGACGCATGGAATGCTGTCCTCGGGACTGCACGGGCTGAGGGGGAAGCCTGGAAAGCTGTCCTGGAGACTGCATGGGCCAAGCGGGATGTTGGATGGCTGTCCTCGGGACTGCATTGGCCAAGAGGGACATTGGATGGCTGTCCTAGGGACTGCACAGTCTGAGGGGAACGCCTGGAACGCTGTTCTTGGGACTTCACGGGCCGAGAGGGACGTTGAATGGCTGTCTTCGGGACTGCACGGGCCAAGAGGGACGTTGGATGGCTGTCCTCGGGACAGCACGGGCCGAGAGGGACTCCAGGAACGCTGTCCTCGGGACTGCACGGGCTGAGGGGGACGCCTGGAACGCTCTCCTCGGGAATGCACTGGCCAAGAGGGACGTGGATGGCTGTACTTGGAACTGCATGGGCCTAGAGGGATGCCTGGAACGCTGTTCTCTGGACTGCACGGGCCAAGAGGGACTCCTGGAATGCTGTCCTCGGGACCAGACGGGCTGAGGGGGACGCCTGGAACGCTTTCCTGGAGACTGCATGGGCCAAGTGGTATGTTGGATGGCTGTCCTCGGGATGCACGGGCCAAGAGGGACGCCTGGAACGGTGTCCTCGGGACTGCACGGGCCAAGAGGGACATTGGATGGCTGTCCTCGGGACTGCTCGGGCAAAGTGGGACATTGGATGGCTGTCCTCAGGACTGCACTGGCCAAGAGGGACTCCTGGAACGCTCTCCTCGGGCCTGCACGAACCAAGAGGGACTCCTGGAACGTTGTTCTCCTGACTGAACTGGCCAAGAGGGACTCCTGGAATGCTGTCCTCGGGACTGCGCAGGCCTAGAGGGACGCCTGGAACTCTGTCCTCGGGACTGCTCGGGCCCAGAGGGACGTTGGATGGCTGTCCTCGGGACTGCACGGGCCAAGAGGTAAGTTGGATGTCTGTCCTCGGGACTGCACAGTATGAGGGGGACGCCTGGAATGCTGTTCTCGGGACTACACGGACCGAGTGGGACATTGGATGGCTGTCCTCGGGACAGCACGGGCCGAGAGGGACACCTGGAATGCTGTCCTTGGGACTGCACGAACCAAAAGGGAGGTTGGATGGCTGTCACGGGACTGCAGGGGCCTAGAGGGTCTTTGGATGCCTCTCCTCGGGACTGCAAGGGCCGAGAGGGATGCCTGGAATGCTGTCCTAGGGACTGCAGTGGCCGAGAGGGATATTGGATGGCAGTCCTCGGTACAGCACAGGCCAAGAGGGACGATGGATGGCTGTACTCGGGACTGCACGGGCCAAGAGGGACTTGGATGGCTGTCCTCGGGACTGCACGGGCCTAGATGGATGTTGGATGGCTGTCCTCGGGACTGCACTGGCCAAGAGGGACACCTGGAACGCTGTCCTCTGGACTGCACGGGCTGAGAATGACTCCTGGAACGAAGTCCTCGGGACTGCACGGGATGAGGGGGACCCTTGGAACGCTGTCCTCGGGACTGCATGGGCCAAGAGGGACGTTGGATGGCTGTCCTCGGGACTGCACGGGCCAAGAGGGACATTGGATGGCTGTCCTCGGGACTGCACGGGCCAAGAGGGAAGTTGGATGGCTGTCCTCGGGACTGCAAGGGCCAAGAGGGACGTTGGATGGCTGTACTCAGGACCTCACGGGCTGAGGGGGATGCCTGGAAGGCTGTTCTCGGGACTGCACTGACCTAGAGATACATTGGGTGGCTGTCCTCAGGACTGCACGGGCCTAGAGGGACGCCTGGAATGCTGTCCTCGGGACTGCACGGGCCTAGAGGGACATTGGATGGCTGTCCTCAGGACTGCACAGGCCTAGAGGCAAGCCAGGAACGCTGTTCTCCGGACTGCAAGGGCCTAGAGGGACTCTTGGAAAGCTGTCCTCGGGACTGCACGGGCCAAGAGGGACGCCTGGAATGCTGTCCTCGGGACTGCACGGGCCTAGAGGGACATTGGATGGCTGTCCTCAGGACTGCACAGGCCTAGAGGCAAGCCAGGAACGCTGTTCTCCGGACTGCAAGGGCCTAGAGGGACTCTTGGAAAGCTGTCCTCGGGACTGCACGGGCCAAGAGGGACGCCTGGAATGCTGTCCTCGGGACTGCACGGGCCTAGAGGGACGTCTGGAACTCTGTTCTCGAGACTGCACGGGCCGAGAGGGACTTTGGATGGCTGTCCTCGGGACTGCACGCGCCAAGAGGGACGTTGGATGGCTGTCCTCGGGACTGCACAGTCTGAGGGGGACGCCTGGAACGCTGTTCTCGGGACTGCACGGGCCGAGAAAGACATTGGATGGCTGTCCACGGGACTGCACGGGCCAAGAGGGACGTTGGATGGCTGTCACGGGACTGCAGGGGCCTAGAGGGACTTTGGATGGCTCTCCTCGGGACTGCACGGGCCGAGAGGGATGCCTGGAATGCTGTCCTTGGGACTGCAGTGGCCGAGAGGGATATTGGATGGGTGTCCTCGGGACAGCACAGGCCAAGAGGGACGATGGATGGCTGTACTCGGGACTGAACGGGCCAAGAGGGACGTTGGATGGCTGTCCTCGGGACTGCACGGGCCTAGAGGGATGTTGGATGGCTGTCCTCGGGACTGCACTGGCCAAGAGGGACACCTGGAACGCTGTCCTCTGGACTGCACGGGCTGAGAAGGACTCCTGGAACGAAGTCCTCGGGACTGCACGGGATGAGGGGGACCCTTGGAACGCTGTCCTCGGGACTGCATGGGCCAAGAGGGACATTGGATGGCTGTCCTCGGGACTGCAAGGGCCAAGAGGGACATTGGATGGCTGTCCTCGGGACTGCACGGGCCAAGAGGGAAGTTGGATGGCTGTCCTCGGGACTGCAAGGGCCAAGAGGGACGTTGGATGGCTGTCCTCTGGACCTCACGGGCTGAGGGGGATGCCTGGAAGGCTGTTCTCGGGACTGCACTGACTTAGAGATACATTGGGGGGCTGTCCTCAGGACTGCACGGGCCTAGAGGGACGCCTGGAATGCTGTCCTCGGGACTGCACGGGCCTAGAGGGACATTGGATGGCTGACCTCAGGACTGCACAGGCCTAGAGGGAAGCCAGGAACGCTGTTCTCCGGACTGCAAGGGCCTAGAGGGACTCTTGGAAAGCTGTCCTCGGGACTGCACGGGCCAAGAGGGACGCCTGGAATGCTGTCCTCGGGACTGCACGGGCCTAGAGGGACATTGGATGGCTGTCCACGGGACTGCACGGGCCAAGAGGGACGTTGGATGGCGGTCGTCGGGATAGCCTGGGCCGAGAGGGACTCCAGGAACGCTGTCCTCGGGACTGCACGGGATGAGGGGGATGCCTGGAACGCTGTCCTCGGGACTGCACTGGCCAAGAGGTACATTGGATGGCTGTACTCGGAACTGCATGGGCCTAGAGGGATGCCTGGAACGCTGTTCTCTGGACTGCACAGGCCAAGAGGGACGCATGGAATGCTGTCCTCGGGACTGCACGGGCTGAGGGGGAAGCCTGGAAAGCTGTCCTGGAGACTGCATGGGCCAAGCGGGATGTTGGATGGCTGTCCTCGGGACTGCATTGGCCAAGAGGGACATTGGATGGCTGTCCTAGGGACTGCACAGTCTGAGGGGGACGCCTGGAACGCTGTTCTTGGGACTGCACGGGCCGAGAGGGACATTGGATGGCTGTACACGGGACTGCATGGGCCAAGAGGGACGTTGGATGGCTGTCCTCGGGACTGCACGGGCCTACAGGGATGTTGGATGGCTGTCCTCGGGACTGCACTGGCCAAGAGGGACACCTGGAATTCTGTCCTCTGGACTGCACGGGCTGAGAAGGACTCCTGGAACTAAGTCCTCGGGACTGCACTGGATGAGGGGGACCCTTGGAACGCTGTCCTCGGGACTGCATGGGCCAAGAGGTACGTTGGATGGCTGTCCTCGGGACTGCACGGGCCAAGAGTGACATTGGATGGCTGTCCTCAGGACTGCACGGGCCAAGAGGGAAGTTGGATGGCTGTCCTCGGGACTGCAAGGGCCAAGAGGGACGTTGGATGGCTGTCCTCCGGACTGCACGGGCTGAGGGGAATGCCTGGAACGCTGTTCTCGGGACTGCCCTGACCTAGAGATACATTGGGTGGCTGTCCTCAGGACTGCATGGGCCTAGAGAGACCCCTGGAAGCTGTCCTCGGACTGCACGGGCCTAGAGGGACATTGGATGGCTGTCCTCAGGACTGCACAGGCCTAGAGGCAAGCCAGGAACGCTGTTCTCCGGACTGCAAGGGCCTAGAGGGACTCTTGGAAAGCTGTCCTCGGGACTGCACGGACCAAGAGGGACGCCTGGAATGCTGTCCTCGGGACTGCACGGGCCTAGAGGGACGTCTGGAACTCTGTTCTCGAGACTGCAGGAACCGAGAGGGACTTTGGATGGCTGTCCTCGGGACTGCACGTGCCAAGAGGGACGTTGGATGGCTGTACTCGGGACTGCAAAGTCTGAGGGGGACGCCTGGAACGCTGTTCTCGGGACTGCACGGGCCGAGAGGACGTTGGATGGCTGTCCACGGGACTGCACGGGCCAAGAGGGACGTTGGATGGCTGTCACGGGACTGCAGGGTCCTAGAGGGACTTTGGATGGCTCTCCTCGGGACTGCACGGGCCGAGAGGGATGCCTGGAATGCTGTCCTTGGGACTGCAGTGGCCGAGAGGGATATTGGATGGGTGTCCTCGGGCCAGCACGGGCCGAGAGGGACGTTGGATGGCTGTCCTCGGGACTGCACGGGCTAAGAGTGACGTTGGATGGCTGTCCTCGGGATTGCACGGGCCAAGAGGGACTTTGGATGGCAGTCCTCGGGACTGCACGGGCCTAGAGGGATGTTGGATCGCTGTACTCGGGACTGCACTGGCCAAGAGGGACACCTGGAACGCTGTCCCTTGGACTGCACGGGCCGAAAAGGACTCCTGGAACGATGTCCTCGGGACTGCACAGGGTGAGGGGGACCCCTGGAACGCTGTCCTCGGGACTGCATAGGCCAAGAGGGACGTTGGATGGCTGTCCTCGGGACTGCACAGGCCAAGAGGGACATTGGATGGCTGTCCTCGGGACTGCACGGGCCAAGAGGGACATTGGATGGCTGTCCTCGGGACTGCAAGCGCCAACAGGTACGTTGGATGGCTGTCCTCGGGACTGCACGGGCCAAGAGGGACTTTGGATGGCTGTCCTCGGGACTGCACGGGCTGAGGGGGATGCCTGAAACGCTGTTCTCGGGACTGCACTGACCTAGAGATACATTGGATGGCTGTCCTCAGGACTGCACGGGCCTAGAGGGACCCCTGGAATGCTGTCCTCGGGACTGCACGTGCCGAGAGGGACGTTGGATGGCTATCCACGGGACTGCATGCGCCAAGAGGGACGTTGGATGGCTGTCCTCGGGACTGCACAGGCCTAGAGGGAAGCCTGGAACGCTGTTCTCCGGACTGCAAGGACCTAGAGGGACTCTTGGAAAGCTGTCCTCGGGACTGCACGGCCAAGAGGGACGCCTGGAATGCTGTCCTCGGGACTGCACGGGCCTAGAGGGACGCCTGGAACTCTGTTCTCGGGACTGCACGGGCCGAGAGGGACGTTGGATGGCTGTCCTCGGGACTGCACGCGCCAAGAGGGACGTTGGATGGCTATCCTCGGGACTGCATGCGCCTAGAGGGACGTTGGATGGCTATCCTCGGGACTGCATGCGCCAAGAGGGACGTTGGATGGCTGTCCTCGGGACTGCATGCGCCAAGAGGGACGTTGGATGGCTATCCTCGGGACTGCATGCGCCAACAGGGACGTTGGATGGCTGTCCTCGGGACTGCACAGTCTGAGGGGGACGCCTGGAACTCTGTTCTCGGGACTGCAGTGGCCGAGAGGGACTTTGGATGGCTGTCCTCGGGACTGCACGGGCCAAGAGGGACTTTGGATGGCTGTCGTCCTCACAGCACGGGCCGAGAGGGACTCCAGGAACGCTGTCCTCGGGACTGCACGGGCTGAGGGGGATGCCTGGAACGCTGTCCTCGGGACTGCACTGGCCAAGAGGGACGTTGGATGGCTGTCCTCGGGACTGCACAGTCTGAGGGGGTCGCCTGGAACTCTGTTCTCGGGTCTGCACTGGCCGAGAGGGACGTTGGATGGCTGTCCTCGGGACTGCACGGGCCAAGAGGGACTTTGGATGGCTGTCGTCTGCACAGCACGGGCCGAGAGGGACTCCAGGAACGCTGTCCTCGGGACTGCACGGGATGGGGGGGATGCCTGGAACGCTGTCCTCGGGACTGCACTGGCCAAGAGGGACATTGGATGGCTGTACTCGGAACTGCATGGGCCTAGAGGGATGCCTGGAACGCTGTTCTCTGGACGGCAAGGGCCAAGAGGGACGCATGGAATGCTGTCCTCGGGACTGCACGGGCTGAGGGGGAAGCCTGGAAAGCTGTCCTGGAGACTGCATGGGCCAAGCGGGATGTTGGATGGCTGTCCTCGGGACTGCATTGGACAAGAGGGACATTGGATGGCTGTCCTAGGGACTGCACAGTCTGAGGGGGACGCCTGGAACGCTGTTCTTGGGACTTCACGTGCCGAGAGGGACATTGAATGGCTGTCCTCGGGACTGCACGGGCCAAGAGGGACGTTGGATGGCTGTCCTCGGGACAGCACGGGCCGAGAGGGACTCCAGGAACGCTGTCCTCGGGACTGCACGGGCTGAGGTTGTTGCCTGGAACGCTGTCCTCGGGACTGCACTGGCCAAGAGGGACGTTGGATGGCTGTACTTGGAACTGCATGGGCCTAGAGGGATGCCTGGAACGCTGTTCTCTGGACTGCACGGGCCAAGAGGGACTCCTGGAATGCTGTCCTCGGGCCTGCACGAACCAAGAGGGACTCCTGGAACGTTGTTCTCCTGACTGAACTGGCCAAGAGGGACTCCTGGAATGCTGTCCTCGGGACTGCGCAGGCCTAGAGGGACGCCTGGAACTCTGTCCTCGGGACTGCACGGGCCCAGAGGGACGTTGGATGGCTATCCTCGGGACAGCACGGGCCGAGAAGGACACCTGGAATGCTGTCCTTGGGACTGCACGAACCAAAAGGGAGGTTGGATGGCTGTCACGGGACTGCAGGGGCCTAGAGGGTCTTTGGATGCCTCTCCTCGGGACTGCAAGGGCCGAGAGGGATGCCTGGAATGCTGTCCTAGGGACTGCAGTGGCCGAGAGGGATATTGGATGGCAGTCCTCGGGACAGCACAGGCCAAGAGGGACGATGGATGGCTGTACTCGGGACTGCACGGGCCAAGAGGGACGTTGGATGGCTGTCCTCGGGACTGCACGGGCCTAGAGGGATGTTGGATGGCTGTCCTCGGGACTGCACTGGCCAAGAGGGACACCTGGAACGCTGTCCTCTGGACGGCACAGGCTGAGAAGGACTCCTGGAACGAAGTCCTCGCGACTGCACGGGATGAGGGGGACCCTTGGAACGCTGTCCTCGGGACTGCATGGGCCAAGAGGGACGTTGGATGGCTGTCCTCGGGACTGCAAGGGCCAAGAGGGACATTGGATGGCTGTCCTCGGGACTGCACGGGCCAAGAGGGAAGTTGGATGGCTGTCCTCAGGACTGCAAGGGCCAAGAGGGACGTTGGATGGCTGTCCTCTGGACCTCACGGGCTGAGGGGGATGCCTGGAAGGCTGTTCTCGGGACTGCACTGACCTAGAGATACATTGGGTGGCTGTCCTCAGGACTGCACGGGCCTAGAGGGACGCCTGGAATGCTGTCCTCGGGACTGCACGGGCCTAGAGGGACATTGGATGGCTGTCCTCAGGACTGCACAGGCCTAGAGGCAAGCCAGGAACGCTGTTCTCCGGACTGCAAGGGCCTAGAGGGACTCTTGGAAAGCTGTCCTCGGGACTGCACGGGCCAAGAGGGACGCCTGGAATGCTGTCCTCGGGACTGCACGGGCCTAGAGGGACATTGGATGGCTGTCCTCAGGACTGCACAGGCCTAGAGGCAAGCCAGGAACGCTGTTCTCCGGACTGCAAGGGCCTAGAGGGACTCTTGGAAAGCTGTCCTCGGGACTGCACGGGCCAAGAGGGACGCCTGGAATGCTGTCCTCGGGACTGCACAGGCCTAGAGGGACGTCTGGAACTCTGTTCTCGAGACTGCACGGGCCGAGAGGGACTTTGGATGGCTGTCCTCGGGACTGCACGCGCCAAGAAGGACGTTGGATGGCTGTCCTCGGGACTGCACAGTCTGAGGGGGACGCCTGGAACGCTGTTCTCGGGACTGCACGGGCCGAGAAAGACATTGGATGGCTGTCCACGGGACTGCACGGGCCAAGAGGGACGTTGGATGGCTGTCACGGGACTGCAGGGGCCTAGAGGGACTTTGGATGGCTCTCCTCGGGACTGCACGGGCCGAGAGGGATGCCTGGAATGCTGTCCTTGGGACTGCAGTGGCCGAGAGGGATATTGGATGGGTGTCCTCAGGCCAGCACGGGCCGAGAGGGACGTTGGATGGCTGTCCTCGGGACTGCACGGGCTAAGAGTGACGTTGGATGGCTGTCCTCGGGATTGCACGGGCCAAGAGGGACATTGGATGGCAGTCCTCGGGACTGCACGGGCCTAGAGGGATGTTGGATCGCTGTCCTTGTGACTGCACTGGCCAAGAGGGACACCTGGAACGCTGTCCCTTGGACTGCACGGGCCGAAAAGGACTCCTGGAACGAAGTCCTCGGGACTGCACGGGATGAGGGGGACCCCTGGAACGCTGTCCTCGGGACTGCATAGGCCAAGAGGGACGTTGGATGGCTGTCCTCGGGACTGCACAGGCCAAGAGGGACATTGGATGGCTGTCCACGGGACTGCATGCGCCAAGAGGGACGTTGGATGGCTGTCCTCGGGACTGCACGGGCCAAGAGGGACGTTGGATGGCTGTCCTCGGGACTGCACGGGCTGAGGAGGATGCCTGGAACGCTGTTCTCGGGACTGCACTGACCTAGAGATACATTGGATGGCTGTACTCAGGACTGCACGGGCCTAGAGGGACCCCTGGAATGCTGTCCTCGGGACTGCACGGGCCTAGAGGGACATTGGATGGCTGTCCTCAGGACTGCACAGGCCTAGAGGGAAGCCTGGAATGCTGTTCTCCGGACTGCAAGGACCTAGAGGGACTCTTGGAAAGCTGTCCTCGGGACTGCACGGGCCAAGAGGGACGCCTGGAATGCTGTCCTCAGGACTGCACGGGCCTAGAGGGACGCCTGGAACTCTGTTCTCGGGACTGCACGGGCCGAGAGGGACGTTTTATGCCTGTCCTTGGGACTGCATGCGCCAAGAGGGACGTTGGATGGCTGTCCTCGGGACTGCACAGTCTGAGGGAGACGCCTGGAACTCTGTTCTCGGGACTGCACTGGCCGAGAGGGACGTTGGATGGCTGTCCTCGGGACTGCACGGGCCAAGAGGGAATTTGGATGGCGGTCTTCGGGATAGCCTGGGCCGAGAGGGACTCCAGGAACGCTGTCCTCGGGACTGCACGGGATGAGGGGGATGCCTGGAACGCTTTCCTCAGGACTGCACTGGCCAAGAGGGACATTGGATGGCTGTACTCGGAACTGCATGGGCCTAGAGGGATGCCTGGAACGCTGTTCTCTGGACTGCAGAGGCCAAGAGGGACGCATGGAATGCTGTCCTCGGGACTGCACGGGCTGAGGGGGAAGCCTGGAAAGCTGTCCTGGAGACTGCATGGGCCAATCGGGATGTTGGATGGCTGTCCTCGGGACTGCATTGGCCAAGAGGGACATTGGATGGCTGTCCTAGGGACTGCACAGTCTGAGGGGGACGCCTGGAACGCTGTTCTTGGGACTGCACGGGCCGAGAGGGACATTGGATGGCTGTACATGGGACTGCATGTGCCAAGAGGGACGTTGGATGGCTGTCCTCGGGACTGCACGGGCCTAGAGGGATGTTGGATGGCTGTCCTCGGGACTGCACTGGCCAAGAGGGACACCTGGAATTCTGTCCTCTGGACTGCACGGGCTGAGAAGGACTCCTGGAACGAAGTCCTCGGGACTGCACGGGATGAGGGGGACCCTTGGAACGCTGTCCTCGGGACTGCATGGGCCAAGAGGGACGTTGGATGGCTGTCCTCGGGACTGCACGGGCCAAGAGGGACATTGGATGGCTGTCCTCGGGACTGCACGGGCCAAGAGGTACATTGGATGGCTGTCCTCGGGACTGCAGGGGCCAAGAGGGACGTTGGATGGCTGTCCTCCGGACTGCACGGGCTCAGGGGAATGCCTGGAACGCTGTTCTCGGGACTGCACTGACCTAGAGATACATTGGGTGGCTGTCCTCAGGACTGCACGGGCCTAGAGAGACCCCTGGAAGCTGTCCTCGGACTGCACGGGCCTAGAGGGACATTGGATGGCTGTCCTCAGGACTGCACAGGCCTAGAGGCAAGCCAGGAACGCTGTTCTCCGGACTGCAAGGGCCTAGAGGGACTCTTGGAAAGCTGTCCTCGGGACTGCACGGGCCAAGAGGGACGCCTGGAATGCTGTCCTCGGGACTGCACGGGCCTAGAGGGACATCTGGAACTCTGTTCTCGAGACTGCACGGGCCGAGAGGGACTTTGGATGGCTGTCCTCGGGACTGCACGTGCCAAGAGGGACGTTGGATGGCTGTCCTCGGGACTGCACAGTCTGAGGGGGACGCCTGGAACGCTGTTCTCGGGACTGCACGGGCCGAGAAGGACGTTGGATGGCTGTCCACGGGACTGCACGGGCCAAGAGGGACGTTGGATGGCTGTCACGGGACTGCAGGGGCCTAGAGGGACTTTGGATGGCTCTCCTCGGGACTGCACGGGCCGAGAGGGATGCCTGGAATGCTGTCCTTGGGACTGCAGTGGCCGAGAGGGATATTGGATGGGTGTCCTCGGGCCAGCACGGGACAAGAGGGACGTTGGATGGCTGTCCTCGGGACTGCACAGGCTAAGAGTGATTTGGATGGCTGTCCTCGGGATTGCACGGGGCAAGAGGGACCTTGGATTGCTGTCCTCGGGACTGCACGGGCCTAGAGGGATGTTGGATCGCTGTCCTCGGGACTGCACTGGCCAAGAGGGACACCTGGAACGCTGTCCCATGGACTGCACGGGCCGAAAAGGACTCCTGGAACGAAGTCCTCGGGACTGCACGGGATGAGGGGGACCCCTGGAACGCTGTCCTCGGGACTGCATAGGCCAAGAGGGACGTTGGATGGCTGTCCTCGGGACTGCACAGGCCAAGAGGGACATTGGATGGCTGTCCTCGGGACTGCACGGGCCAAGAGGGACATTGGATGGCTGTCCTCGGGACTGCACGCGCCAAGAGGGAGGTTGGATGGCTGTCCTCGGGAATGCACGGGCCAAGAGGGACGTTGGATGGCTGTCCTCGGGACTGCACGGGCTGAGGGGGATGCCTGGAACGCTGTTCTCAGGACTGCACTGACCTAGAGATACATTGGATGGCTGTCCTCAGGACTGCACGGGCCTAGAGGAAACCCTGGAATGCTGTCCTCGGGACTGCACGGGCCTAGAGGGACATTGGATGGCTGTCCTCAGGACTGCACAGGCCTAGAGGGAAGCCTGGAACGCTGTTCTCCGGACTGCAAGGACCTAGAGGGACTCTTGGAAAGCTGTCCTTGGGACTGCACGGGCCAAGAGGGACGCCTGGAATGCTGTCCTCGGGACTGCACGGGCCTAGAGGGACGCCTGGAACTCTGTTCTCAGGACTGCACGGGCCGAGAGGGACGTTGGATGGCTGTTCTTGGGACTGCATGCGCCAAGAGGGACGTTGGATGGCTGTCCTCGGGACTGCACAGTCTGAGGGGGTCGCCTGGAACTCTGTTCTCGGGACTGCACTGGCCGAGAGGGACGTTGGATGGCTGTCCTCGGGACTGCACAGTCTGAGGGGGTCGCCTGGAACTCTGTTCTCGGGACTGCACTGGCCGAGAGGGACGTTGGATGGCTGTCCTCGGGACTGCACGGGCTAAGAGTGACGTTGGATGGCTGTCCTCGGGATTGCACGGGCCAAGAGGGACGTTGGATGGCAGTCCTCGGGACTGCACGGGCCTAGAGGGATGTTGGATCGCTGTACTCGGGACTGCACTGGCCAAGAGGGACACCTGGAACGCTGTCCCTTGGACTGCACGGGCCGAAAAGGACTCCTGGAACGATGTCCTCGGGACTGCACAGGATGAGGGGGACCCCTGGAACGCTGTCCTCGGGACTGCATAGGCCAAGAGGGACGTTGGATGGCTGTCCTCGGGACTGCACAGGCCAAGAGGGACATTGGATGGCTGTCCTCGGGACTGCACGGGCCAAGAGGGACATTGGATGGCTGTCCTCCGGACTGCAAGCGCCAACAGGTACGTTGGATGGATGTCCTCGGGACTGCACGGGCCAAGAGGGACTTTGGATGGCTGTCCTCGGGACTGCACGGGCTGAGGGGGATGCCTGAAATGCTGTTCTCGGGACTGCACTGACCTAGAGATACATTGGATGGCTGTCCTCAGGACTGCACGGGCCTAGAGGGACCCCTGGAATGCTGTCCTCGGGACTGCACGTGCCGAGAGGGACGTTGGATGGCTGTCCACGGGACTGCATGCGCCAAGAGGGACGTTGGATGGCTGTCCTCGGGACTGCACAGGCCTAGAGGGAAGCCTGGAACGCTGTTCTCCGGACTGCAAGGACCTAGAGGGACTCTTGGAAAGCTGTCCTCGGGACTGCACGGCCAAGAGGGACGCCTGGAATGCTGTCCTCGGGACTGCACGGGCCTAGAGGGACGCCTGGAACTCTGTTCTCGGGACTGCACGGGCCGAGAGGGACGTTGGATGGCTGTCCTCGGGACTGCACGCGCCAAGAGGGACGTTGGATGGCTATCCTCGGGACTGCATGCGCCTAGAGGGACGTTGGATGGCTATCCTCGGGACTGCATGCGCCAAGAGGGACGTTGGATGGCTGTCCTCGGGACTGCATGCGCCAAGAGGGACGTTGGATGGCTATCCTCGGGACTGCATGCGCCAACAGGGACGTTGGATGGCTGTCCTCGGGACTGCACAGTCTGAGGGGGACGCCTGGAACTCTGTTCTCGGGACTGCAGTGGCCGAGAGGGACTTTGGATGGCTGTCCTCGGGACTGCACGGGCCAAGAGGGACTTTGGATGGCTGTCGTCCTCACAGCACGGGCCGAGAGGGACTCCAGGAACGCTGTCCTCGGGACTGCACGGGCTGAGGGGGATGCCTGGAACGCTGTCCTCGGGACTGCACTGGCCAAGAGGGACGTTGGATGGCTGTCCTCGGGACTGCACAGTCTGAGGGGGTCGCCTGGAACTCTGTTCTCGGGTCTGCACTGGCCGAGAGGGATGTTGGATGGCTGTCCTCGGGACTGCATTGGACAAGAGGGACATTGGATGGCTGTCCTAGGGACTGCACAGTCTGAGGGGGACGCCTGGAACGCTGTTCTTGGGACTTCACGTGCCGAGAGGGACATTGAATGGCTGTCCTCGGGACTGCAGGGGCCTAGAGGGTCTTTGGATGCCTCTCCTCGGGACTGCAAGGGCCGAGAGGGATGCCTGGAATGCTGTCCTAGGGACTGCAGTGGCCGAGAGGGATATTGGATGGCAGTCCTCGGGACAGCACAGGCCAAGAGGGACGATGGATGGCTGTACTCGGGACTGCACGGGCCAAGAGGGACGTTGGATGGCTGTCCTCGGGACTACACTGGCCAAGAGGGACACCTGGAACGCTGTCCTCTGGACTGCACAGGCTGAGAAGGACTCCTGGAACGAAGTCCTCGCGACTGCACGGGATGAGGGGGACCCTTGGAACGCTGTCCTCGGGACTGCATGGGCCAAGAGGGACGTTGGATGGCTGTCCTCGGGACTGCAAGGGCCAAGAGGGACATTGGATGGCTGTCCTCGGGACTGCACGGGCCAAGAGGGAAGTTGGATGGCTGTCCTCAGGACTGCAAGGGCCAAGAGGGACGTTGGATGGCTGTCCTCTGGACCTCACGGGCTGAGGGGGATGCCTGGAAGGCTGTTCTCGGGACTGCACTGACCTAGAGATACATTGGGTGGCTGTCCTCAGGACTGCACGGGCCTAGAGGGACGCCTGGAATGCTGTCCTCGGGACTGCACGGGCCTAGAGGGACATTGGATGGCTGTCCTCAGGACTGCACAGGCCTAGAGGCAAGCCAGGAACGCTGTTCTCCGGACTGCAAGGGCCTAGAGGGACTCTTGGAAAGCTGTCCTCGGGACTGCACGGGCCAAGAGGGACGCCTGGAATGCTGTCCTCGGGACTGCACGGGCCTAGAGGGACATTGGATGGCTGTCCTCAGGACTGCACAGGCCTAGAGGCAAGCCAGGAACGCTGTTCTCTGGACTGCAAGGGCCTAGAGGGACTCTTGGAAAGCTGTCCTCGGGACTGCACGGGCCAAGAGGGACGCCTGGAATGCTGTCCTCGGGACTGCACGGGCCTAGAGGGACGTCTGGAACTCTGTTCTCGAGACTGCACGGGCCGAGAGGGACTTTGGATGGCTGTCCTCGGGACTGCACGCGCCAAGAAGGACGTTGGATGGCTGTCCTCGGGACTGCACAGTCTGAGGGGGACGCCTGGAACGCTGTTCTCGGGACTGCACGGGCCGAGAAAGACATTGGATGGCTGTCCACGGGACTGCACGGGCCAAGAGGGACGTTGGATGGCTGTCACGGGACTGCAGGGGCCTAGAGGGACTTTGGATGGCTCTCCTCGGGACTGCACGGGCCGAGAGGGATGCCTGGAATGCTGTCCTTGGGACTGCAGTGGCCGAGAGGGATATTGGATGGGTGTCCTCAGGCCAGCACGGGCCGAGAGGGACGTTGGATGGCTGTCCTCGGGACTGCACGGGCTAAGAGTGACGTTGGATGGCTGTCCTCGGGATTGCACGGGCCAAGAGGGACATTGGATGGCAGTCCTCGGGACTGCACGGGCCTAGAGGGATGTTGGATCGCTGTCCTTGTGACTGCACTGGCCAAGAGGGACACCTGGAACGCTGTCCCTTGGACTGCACGGGCCGAAAAGGACTCCTGGAACGAAGTCCTCGGGACTGCACGGGATGAGGGGGACCCCTGGAACGCTGTCCTCGGGACTGCATAGGCCAAGAGGGACGTTGGATGGCTGTCCTCGGGACTGCACAGGCCAAGAGGGACATTGGATGGCTGTCCACGGGACTGCATGCGCCAAGAGGGAGGTTGGATGGCTGTCCTCGGGACTGCACGGGTCAAGAGGGACGTTGGATGGCTGTCCTCGGGACTGCACGGGCTGAGGGGGATGCCTGGAACGCTGTTCTCGGGACTGCACTGACCTAGAGATACATTGGATGGCTGTACTCAGGACTGCACGGGCCTAGAGGGACCCCTGGAATGCTGTCCTCGGGACTGCACGGGCCTAGAGGGACATTGGATGGCTGTCCTCAGGACTGCACAGGCCTAGAGGGAAGCCTGGAATGCTGTTCTCCGGACTGCAAGGACCTAGAGGGACTCTTGGAAAGCTGTCCTCGGGACTGCACGGGCCAAGAGGGACGCCTGGAATGCTGTCCTCAGGACTGCACGGGCCTAGAGGGACGCCTGGAACTCTGTTCTCGGGACTGCACGGGCCGAGAGGGACGTTTTATGGCTGTCCTTGGGACTGCATGCGCCAAGAGGGACGTTGGATGGCTGTCCTCGGGACTGCACAGTCTGAGGGGGACGCCTGGAACTCTGTTCTCGGGACTGCACTGGCCGAGAGGGACGTTGGATGGCTGTCCTCGGGACTGCACGGGCCAAGAGGGAATTTGGATGGCGGTCGTCGGGATAGCCTGGGCCGAGAGGGACTCCAGGAACGCTGTCCTCGGGACTGCACGGGATGAGGGGGATGCCTGGAACGCTTTCCTCAGGACTGCACTGGCCAAGAGGGACATTGGATGGCTGTACTCGGAACTGCATGGGCCTAGAGGGATGCCTGGAACGCTGTTCTCTGGACTGCAGAGGCCAAGAGGGACGCATGGAATGCTGTCCTCGGGACTGCACGGGCTGAGGGGGAAGCCTGGAAAGCTGTCCTGGAGACTGCATGGGCCAATCGGGATGTTGGATGGCTGTCCTCGGGACTGCATTGGCCAAGAGGGACATTGGATGGCTGTCCTAGGGACTGCACAGTCTGAGGGGGACGCCTGGAACGCTGTTCTTGGGACTGCACGGGCCGAGAGGGACATTGGATGGCTGTACATGGGACTGCATGTGCCAAGAGGGACGTTGGATGGCTGTCCTCGGGACTGCACGGGCCTAGAGGGATGTTGGATGGCTGTCCTCGGGACTGCACTGGCCAAGAGGGACACCTGGAATTCTGTCCTCTGGACTGCACGGGCTGAGAAGGACTCCTGGAACGAAGTCCTCGGGACTGCACGGGATGAGGGGGACCCTTGGAACGCTGTCCTCGGGACTGCATGGGCCAAGAGGGACGTTGGATGGCTGTCCTCGGGACTGCACGGGCCAAGAGGGACATTGGATGGCTGTCCTCGGGACTGCACGGGCCAAGAGGTACATTGGATGGCTGTCCTCGGGACTGCAGGGGCCAAGAGGGACGTTGGATGGCTGTCCTCCGGACTGCACGGGCTCAGGGGAATGCCTGGAACGCTGTTCTCGGGACTGCACTGACCTCGAGATACATTGGGTGGCTGTCCTCAGGACTGCACGGGCCTAGAGAGACCCCTGGAAGCTGTCCTCGGACTGCACGGGCCTAGAGGGACATTGGATGGCTGTCCTCAGGACTGCACAGGCCTAGAGGCAAGCCAGGAACGCTGTTCTCCGGACTGCAAGGGCCTAGAGGGACTCTTGGAAAGCTGTCCTCGGGACTGCACGGGCCAAGAGGGACGCCTGGAATGCTGTCCTCGGGACTGCACGGGCCTAGAGGGACATCTGGAACTCTGTTCTCGAGACTGCACGGGCCGAGAGGGACTTTGGATGGCTGTCCTCGGGACTGCACGTGCCAAGAGGGACATTGGATGGCTGTCCTCGGGACTGCACAGTCTGAGGGGGACGCCTGGAACGCTGTTCTCGGGACTGCACGGGCCGAGAAGGACGTTGGATGGCTGTCCACGGGACTGCACGGGCCAAGAGGGACGTTGGATGGCTGTCACGGGACTGCAGGGGCCTAGAGGGACTTTGGATGGCTCTCCTCGGGACTGCACGGGCCGAGAGGGATGCCTGGAATGCTGTCCTTGGGACTGCAGTGGCCGAGAGGGATATTGGATGGGTGTCCTCGGGCCAGCACGGGACAAGAGGGACGTTGGATGGCTGTCCTCGGGACTGCACAGGCTAAGAGTGATTTGGATGGCTGTCCTCGGGATTGCACGGGGCAAGAGGGACCTTGGATTGCTGTCCTCGGGACTGCACAGTCTGAGGGGGTCGCCTGGAACTCTGTTCTCGGGACTGCACTGGCCGAGAGGGACGTTGGATGGCTGTCCTCGGGACTGCACAGTCTGAGGGGGTCGCCTGGAACTCTGTTCTCGGGACTGCACTGGCCGAGAGGGACGTTGGATGGCTGTCCTCGGGACTGCACGGGCCAAGAGGGACTTTGGATGGCTGTTGTCGGCACAGCACGGGCCGAGAGGGACTCCAGGAACGCTGTCCTCGGGACTGCACGGGATGAGGGGGATGCCTGGAACGCTGTCCTCGGGACTGCACTGGCCAAGAGGGACATTGGATGGCTGTACTCGGAACTGCATGTGCCTAGAGGGATGCCTGGAACGCTGTTCTCTGGACGGCACGGGCCAAGAGGGACACATGGAATGCTGTCCTCGGGACTGCACGGGCTGAGGGGGAAGCCTGGAAAGCTGTCCTGGAGACTGCATGGGCCAAGCGGGATGTTGGATGGCTGTCCTCGGGACTGCATTGGACAAGAGGGACATTGGATGGCTGTCCTAGGGACTGCACAGTCTGAGGGGGACGCCTGGAACGCTGTTCTTGGGACTTCACGTGCCGAGAGGGACATTGAATGGCTGTCCTCGGGACTGCACGTCCAAGAGGGACGTTGGATGGCTGTCCTCGGGACAGCACGGGCCGAGAGGGACTCCAGGAACGCTGTCCTCGGGACTGCACGGGCTGAGGGTGTTGCCTGGAACGCTGTCCTCGGGACTGCACTGGCCAAGAGGGACATTGGATGGCTGTACTTGGAACTGCATGGGCCTAGAGGGATGCCTGGAACGCTGTTCTCTGGACTGCACGGGCCAAGAGGGACTCCTGGAATGCTGTCCTCGGGCCTGCACGAACCAAGAGGGACTCCTGGAACGTTGTTCTCCTGACTGAACTGGCCAAGAGGGACTCCTGGAATGCTGTCCTCGGGACTGCGCAGGCCTAGAGGGACGCCTGGAACTCTGTCCTCGGGACTGCACGGGCCCAGAGGGACGTTGGATGGCTGTCCTCGGGACTGCACGGGCCAAGAGGGACTCCTGGAACGCTATCCTCGGGCCTGCACGAACCAAGAGGGACTCCTGGAACGTTGTTCTCCTGACTGAACTGGCCAAGAGGGACTCCTGGAATGCTGTCCTCGGCACTGCGCAGGCCTAGAGGGACGCCTGGAACTCTGTCCTCGGGACTGCACGGGCCCAGAGGGACGTTGGATGGCTGTCCTCGGGACTGCACGGGCCAAGAGGTAAGTTGGATGTCTGTCCTCGGGACTGCACAGTCTGAGGGGGACGCCTGGAATGCTGTTCTCGGGACTGCACGGACCGAGAGGGACATTGGATGGCTATCCTCGGGACAGCACGGGCCGAGAAGGACACCTGGAATGCTGTCCTTGGGACTGCACGAACCAAAAGGGAGGTTGGATGGCTGTCACGGGACTGCAGGGGCCTAGAGGGGCTTTGGATGCCTCTCCTCGGGACTGCAAGGGCCGAGAGGGATGCCTGGAATGCTGTCCTAGGGACTGCAGTGGCCGAGAGGGATATTGGAAGGCAGTCCTCGGGACAGCACAGGCCAAGAGGGACGATGGATGGCTGTACTCGGGACTGCACGGGCCAAGAGGGACGTTGGATGGCTGTCCTCGGGACTGCACGGGCCTAGAGGGATGTTGGATGGCTGTCCTCGGGACTGCACTGGCCAAGAGGGACACCTGGAACGCTGTCCTCTGGACTGCACGGGCTGAGAAGGACTCCTGGAACGAAGTCCTCGGGACTGCACGGGATGAGGGGGACCCTTGGAACGCTGTCCTCGGGACTGCATGGGCCAAGAGGGACGTTGGATGGCTGTCCTCGGGACTGCAAGGGCCAAGAGGGACATGGGATGGCTGTCCTCGGGACTGCACGGGCCAAGAGGGAAGTTGGATGGCTGTCCTCGGGACTGCAAGGGCCAAGAGGGACGTTGGATGGCTGTCCTCTGGACCTCACGGGCTGAGGGGGATGCCTGGAAGGCTGTTCTCGGGACTGCACTGACCTAGAGATACATTGGGTGGCTGTCCTCAGGACTGCACGGGCCTAGAGGGACGCCTGGAATGCTGTCCTCGGGACTGCACGGGCCTAGAGGGACATTGGATGGCTGTCCTCAGGACTGCACAGGCCTAGAGGCAAGCCAGGAACGCTGTTCTCCGGACTGCAAGGGCCTAGAGGGACTCTTGGAAAGCTGTCCTCAGGACTGCACGGGCCAAGAGGGACGCCTGGAATGCTGTCCTCGGGACTGCACGGGCCTAGAGGGACATTGGATGGCTGTCCTCAGGACTGCACAGGCCTAGAGGCAAGCCAGGAACGCTGTTCTCCGGACTGCAAGGGCCTAGAGGGACTCTTGGAAAGCTGTCCTCGGGACTGCACGGGCCAAGAGGGACGCCTGGAATGCTGTCCTCGGGACTGCACGGGCCTAGAGGGACGTCTGGAACTCTGTTCTCGAGACTGCACGGGCCGAGAGGGACTTTGGATGGCTGTCCTCGGGACTGCACGCGCCAAGAAGGACGTTGGATGGCTGTCCTCGGGACTGCACAGTCTGAGGGGGACGCCTGGAACGCTGTTCTCGGGACTGCACGGGCCGAGAAAGACATTGGATGGCTGTCCACGGGACTGCACGGGCCAAGAGGGACGTTGGATGGCTGTCACGGGACTGCAGGGGCCTAGAGGGACTTTGGATGGCTCTCCTCGGGACTGCACGGGCCGAGAGGGATGCCTGGAATGCTGTCCTTGGGACTGCAGTGGCCGAGAGGGATATTGGATGGGTGTCCTCAGGCCAGCACGGGCCGAGAGGGACGTTGGATGGCTGTCCTCGGGACTGCACGGGCTAAGAGTGACGTTGGATGGCTGTCCTCGGGATTGCACGGGCCAAGAGGGACATTGGATGGCAGTCCTCGGGACTGCACGGGCCTAGAGGGATGTTGGATCGCTGTCCTCGTGACTGCACTGGCCAAGAGGGACACCTGGAACGCTGTCCCTTGGACTGCACGGGCCGAAAAGGACTCCTGGAACGAAGTCCTCGGGACTGCACGGGATGAGGGGGACCCCTGGAACGCTGTCTTCGGGACTGCATAGGCCAAGAGGGACGTTGGATGGCTGTCCTCGGGACTGCACAGGCCAAGAGGGACATTGGATGGCTGTCCTCGGGACTGCATGCGCCAAGAGGGACGTTGGATGGCTGTCCTCGGGACTGCACGGGCCAAGAGGGACGTTGGATGGCTGTCCTCGGGACTGCACGGGCTGAGGGGGATGCCTGGAACGCTGTTCTCGGGACTGCACTGACCTAGAGATACATTGGATGGCTGTCCTCAGGACTGCACGGGCCTAGAGGGACCCCTGGAATGCTGTCCTCGGGACTGCACGGGCCTAGAGGGACATTGGATGGCTGTCCTCAGGACTGCACAGGCCTAGAGGGAAGCCTGGAATGCTGTTCTCCGGACTGCAAGGACCTAGAGGGACTCTTGGAAAGCTGTCCTCGGGACTGCACGGGCCAAGAGGGACGCCTGGAATGCTGTCCTCAGGACTGCACGGGCCTAGAGGGACGCCTGGAACTCTGTTCTCGGGACTGCACGGGCCGAGAGGGACGTTTTATGGCTGTCCTTGGGACTGCATGCGCCAAGAGGGACGTTGGATGGCTGTCCTCGGGACTGCACAGTCTGAGGGGGACGCCTGGAACTCTGTTCTCGGGACTGCACTGGCCGAGAGGGACGTTGGATGGCTGTCCTCGGGACTGCACGGGCCAAGAGGGAATTTGGATGGCGGTCGTCGGGATACCTGGGCCGAGAGGGACTCCAAGAACGCTGTCCTCGGGACTGCACGGGATGAGGGGGATGCCTGGAACGCTTTCCTCAGGACTGCACTGGCCAAGAGGGACATTGGATGGCTGTACTCGGAACTGCATGGGCCTAGAGGGATGCCTGGAACGCTGTTCTCTGGACTGCAGAGGCCAAGAGGGACGCATGGAATGCTGTCCTCTGGACTGCACGGGCTGAGGGGGAAGCCTGGAAAGCTGTCCTGGAGACTGCATGGGCCAATCGGGATGTTGGATGGCTGTCCTCGGGACTGCATTGGCCAAGAGGGACATTGGATGGCTGTCCTAGGGACTGCACAGTCTGAGGGGGACGCCTGGAACGCTGTTCTTGGGACTGCACGGGCCGAGAGGGACATTGGATGGCTGTACATGGAACTGCATGTGCCAAGAGGGACGTTGGATGGCTGTCCTCGGGACTGCACGGGCCTAGAGGGATGTTGGATGGCTGTCCTCGGGACTGCACTGGCCAAGAGGGACACCTGGAATTCTGTCCTCTGGACTGCACGGGCTGAGAAGGACTCCTGGAACGAAGTCCTCGGGACTGCACGGGATGAGGGGGACCCTTGGAACGCTGTCCTCGGGACTGCATGGGCCAAGAGGGACGTTGGATGGCTGTCCTCGGGACTGCACGGGCCAAGAGGGACATTGGATGGCTGTCCTCGGGACTGCACGGGCCAAGAGGTACATTGGATGGCTGTCCTCGGGACTGCAGGGGCCAAGAGGGACGTTGGATGGCTGTCCTCCGGACTGCACGGGCTCAGGGGAATGCCTGGAACGCTGTTCTCGGGACTGCACTGACCTAGAGATACATTGGGTGGCTGTCCTCAGGACTGCACGGGCCTAGAGAGACCCCTGGAAGCTGTCCTCGGACTGCACGGGCCTAGAGGGACATTGGATGGCTGTCCTCAGGACTGCACAGGCCTAGAGGCAAGCCAGGAACGCTGTTCTCCGGACTGCAAGGGCCTAGAGGGACTCTTGGAAAGCTGTCCTCGGGACTGCACGGGCCAAGAGGGACGCCTGGAATGCTGTCCTCGGGACTGCACGGGCCTAGAGGGACGTCTGGAACTCTGTTCTCGAGACTGCACGGGCCGAGAGGGACTTTGGATGGCTGTAATCGGGACTGCACGTGCCAAGAGGGACGTTGGATGGCTGTCCTCGGGACTGCACAGTCTGAGGGGGACGCCTGGAACGCTGTTCTCGGGACTGCACGGGCCGAGAAGGACGTTGGATGGCTGTCCATGGGACTGCACGGGCCAAGAGGGACGTTGGATGGCTGTCACGGGACTGCAGGGGCCTAGAGGGACTTTGGATGGCTCTCCTCGGGACTGCACGGGCCGAGAGGGATGCCTGGAATGCTGTCCTTGGGACTGCAGTGGCCGAGAGGGATATTGGATGGGTGTCCTCGGGCCAGCACGGGACAAGAGGGACGTTGGATGGCTGTCCTCGGGACTGCACAGGCTAAGAGTGATTTGGATGGCTGTCCTCGGGATTGCACGGGGCAAGAGGGACCTTGGATTGCTGTCCTCGGGACTGCACGGGCCTAGAGGGATGTTGGATCGCTGTCCTCGGGACTGCACTGGCCAAGAGGGACACCTGGAACGCTGTCCCATGGACTGCACGGGCCGAAAAGGACTCCTGGAACGAAGTCCTCGGGACTGCACGGGATGAGGGGGACCCCTGGAACGCAGTCCTCGGGACTGCATAGGCCAAGAGGGACGTTGGATGGCTGTCCTCGGGACTGCACGGGCTGAGGGGGATGCCTGGAACGCTGTTCTCAGGACTGCACTGACCTAGAGATACATTGGATGGCTGTCCTCAGGACTGCACGGGCCTAGAGGAAACCCTGGAATGCTGTCCTCTGGACTGCACGGGCCTAGAGGGACATTGGATGGCTGTCCTCAGTACTGCACAGGCCTAGAGGTAAGCCTGGAACGCTGTTCTCCGGACTGCAAGGACCTAGAGGGACTCTTGGAAAGCTGTCCTTGGGACTGCACGGGCCAAGAGGGACGCCTGGAATGCTGTCCTCGGGACTGCACGGGCCTAGAGGGACGCCTGGAACTCTGTTCTCAGGACTGCACGGGCCGAGAGGGACGTTGGATGGCTGTTCTTGGGACTGCATGCGCCAAGAGGGACGTTGTATGGCTGTCCTCGGGACTGCACAGTCTGAGGGGGACGCCTGGAACTCTGTTCTCGGGACTGCACTGGCCGAGAGGGACGTTGGATGGCTGTCCTCGGGACTGCACGGGCCAAGATGGACTTTGGATGGCGGTCTTCGGGATAGCATGGGCCGAGAGGGACTCCAGGAACGCTGTCCTCGGGACTGCACGGGCTGAGGGGGATGCCTGGAACGCTGTCCTCGGGACTGCACAAGCCAAGAGGGACATTGGATGGCTGTACTTGGAACTGCATGGGCCTAGAGGGATGAGTGGAACTCTGTTCTCTGGACTGCACGGGCCAAGACGGATGCATGGAATGCTGTCTTCGGGACTGCACTGGCTGAGGGGGAAGCCTGGAAAGCTGTCCTGGAGACTGCATGGGCCATGCGGGATGTTGGATGGTTGTCCTCGGGACTGCATTGGCCAAGAGGGACATTGGATGGCTGTCCTAGGGACTGCACAGTCTGAGGGGGACGCCTGGAACGCTGTTCTTGGGACTGCACGGGCCGAGAGGGACGTTGGATGGCTGTCCTCGGGACTGCACGGGCCAAGAGGGACGTTGGATGGCTGTCCTCGGGACAGCACGGGCCGAGAGGGACTCCAGGAACGCTGTCCTCGGGACTGCACTGGCCAAGAGGGACGTTGGATGGCTGTACGTGGAACTGCATGGGCCTAGAGGGATGCCTGGAACGCTGTTCTCGGGACTGCACGGGCCAAGAGGGACTCCTGGAATGCTGTCCTCGGGACCAGACGGGCTGAGGGGGACGCCTGGAACGCTTTCCTGGAGACTGCATGGGCCAAGTGGTATGTTGGATGGCTGTCCTCGGGACTGTACGGGCCAAGAGGGACGCCTGGAACGGTGTCCTCGGGACTGCACGGGCCAAGAGGGACATTGGATGGCTGTCCTCGGGACTGCTCGGACAAAGTGGGACATTGGATGGCTGTCCTCAGGACTGCACTGGCCAAGAGGGACTCCTGGAACGCTCTCCTCGGGCCTGCACAAACCAGAGGGACTCCTGGAACGTTGTTCTCCTGACTGCACTGGCCTAGAGGGACTCCTGGAATGCTGTCCTCGGGACTGCACAGGCCTAGAGGGACGCCTGGAACTCTGTCCTCGGGACTGCACGGGCCCAGAGGGACTTTGGATGGCTGTCCTCGGGACTGCACGGGCCAAGAGGTACGTTGGATGGCTGTCCTCGGGACTGCACAGTCTGAGGGGGACGCCTGGAATGCTGTTCTCGGGACTGCACGGGCCAAGAGGGACATTGGATGGCTGTCCTCGGGGCAACACGGGCCGAGAGGGACACCTGGAATGCTGTCCTTGGGACTGCACGAACCAAAAGGGAGGTTGGATGGCTGTCACGGGAATGCAGGGGCCTAGAGGTTCTTTGGATGCCTCTCCTCGGGACTGCAAGGGCCGAGAGGGATGCCTGGAATGCTGTCCAAGGGACTGCAGTGGCCGAGAGGGATATTGGATGGCAGTCCTCGGGACAGCACAGGCCGAGAGGGAAGTTGGATGGCTGTACTCGGGACTGCACGGGCCAAGAGGGACGTTGGATGGCTGTCCTCGGGACTGCACGGGCCTAGAGGGATGTTGGATGGCTGTCCTCGGGACTGCACTGGCCAAGAGGGAAACCTGGAACACTGTCCTCTGGACTGCACGGGCTGAGAAGGACTCCTGGAACGAAGTCCTCGGGACTGCACGGGATGAGGGGGACCCTTGGAACGCTGTCCTCGGGACTGCATGGGCCAAGAGGGACGTTGGATGGCTGTCCTCGGGACTGCACGGGCCAAGAGGGACATTGGATGGCTGTCCTCGGGACTGCACGGGCCAAGAGGGACTCCTGGAACGCTCTCCTCGGGCCTGCACGAACCAAGAGGGACTCCTGGAACGTTGTTCTCCTGACTGAACTGGCCAAGAGGGACTCCTGGAATGCTGTCCTCGGCACTGCGCAGGCCTAGAGGGACGCCTGGAACTCTGTCCTCGGGACTGCACGAGCCCAGAGGGACGTTGGATGGCTGTCCTCGGGACTGCACGGGCCAAGAGGTAAGTTGGATGTCTGTCCTCGGGACTGCACAGTCTGAGGGGGACGCCTGGAATGCTGTTCTCGGGACTGCACGGACCGAGAGGGACATTGGATGGCTATCCTCGGGACAGCACGGGCCGAGAAGGACACCTGGAATGCTGTCCTTGTGACTGCACGAACCAAAAGGGAGGTTGGATGGCTGTCACGGGACTGCAGGGGCCTAGAGGGTCTTTGGATGCCTCTCCTCGGGACTGCAAGGGCCGAGAGGGATGCCTGGAATGCTGTCCTAGGGACTGCAGTGGCCGAGAGGGATATTGGATGCCAGTCCTCGGGACAGCACAGGCCAAGAGGGACGATGGATGGCTGTACTCGGGACTGCACGGGCCAAGAGGGACGTTGGATGGCTGTCCTCGGGACTGCACGGGCCTAGAGGGATGTTGGATGGCTGTCCTCGGGACTGCACTGGCAAAGAGGGACACCTGGAACGCTGTCCTCTGGACTGCACGGGCTGAGAAGGACTCCTGGAACGAAGTCCTCGGGACTGCACGGGATGAGGGGGACCCTTGGAACGCTGTCCTCGGTACTGCATGGGCCAAGAGGGACGTTGGATGGCTGTCCTCGGGACTGCAAGGGCCAAGAGGGACATTGGATGGCTGTCCTCGGGACTGCACGGGCCAAGAGGGAAGTTGGATGGCTGTCCTCGGGACTGCAAGGGCCAAGAGGGACGTTGGATGGCTGTCCTCTGGACCTCACGGGCTGAGGGGGATGCCTGGAAGGCTGTTCTCGGGACTGCACTGACCTAGAGATACATTGGGTGGCTGTCCTCAGGACTGCACGGGCCTAGAGGGACATTGGATGGCTGTCCTCAGGACTGCACAGGCCTAGAGGCAAGCCAGGAACCCTGTTCTCCGGACTGCAAGGGCCTAGAGGGACTCTTGGAAAGCTGTCCTCGGGACTGCACGGGCCAAGAGGGACTCCTGGAATGCTGTCCTCGGGACTGCACGGGCCTAGAGGGACATTGGATGGCTGTCCTCAGGACTGCACAGGCCTAGAGGCAAGCCAGGAACGCTGTTCTCCGGACTGCAAGGGCCTAGAGGGACTCTTGGAAAGCTGTCCTCGGGACTGCACGGGCCAAGAGGGACGCCTGGAATGCTGTCCTCCGGACTGCACGGGCCTAGAGGGACGTCTGGAACTCTGTTCTCGAGACTGCACGGGCCGAGAGGGACTTTGGATGGCTGTCCTCGGGACTGCACGCGCCAAGAAGGACGTTGGATGGCTGTCCTCGGGACTGCACAGTCTGAGGGGGACGCCTGGAACGCTGTTCTCGGGACTGCACGGGCCGAGAAAGACATTGGATGGCTGTCCACGGGACTGCACGGGCCAAGAGGGACGTTGGATGGCTGTCACGGGACTGCAGGGGCCTAGAGGGACTTTGGATGGCTCTCCTCGGGACTGCACGGGCCGAGAGGGATGCCTGGAATGCTGTCCTTGGGACTGCAGTGGCCGAGAGGGATATTGGATGGGTGTCCTCAGGCCAGCACGGGCCGAGAGGGACGTTGGATGGCTGTCCTCGGGACTGCAGGTGCTAAGAGTGACGTTGGATGGCTGTCCTCGGGATTGCACGGGCCAAGAGGGACATTGGATGGCAGTCCTCGGGACTGCACGGGCCTAGAGGGATGTTGGATCGCTGTCCTCGTGACTGCACTGGCCAAGAGGGACACCTGGAACGCTGTCCCTTGGACTGCACAGGCCGAAAAGGACTCCTGGAACGAAGTCCTCGGGACTGCACGGGATGAGGGGGACCCCTGGAACGCTGTCCTCGGGACTGCATAGGCCAAGAGGGACGTTGGATGGCTGTCCTCGGGACTGCACAGGCCAAGAGGGACATTGGATGGAATGTCCTCGGGACTGCAAAGGCCAAGAGGGACATTGGATGGCTGTCCTCGGGACTGCATGCGCCAAGAGGGACGTTGGATGGCTGTCCACGGGACTGCACGGGCCAAGAGGGACGTTGGATGGCTGTCCTCGGGACTGCACGGGCTGAGGGGGATGCCTGGAAAGCTGTTCTCGGGACTGCACTGACCTAGAGATACATTGGATGGCTGTCCTCAGGACTGCACGGGCCTAGAGGGACCCCTGGAATGCTGTCCTCGGGACTGCACGGGCCTAGAGGGACATTGGATGGCTGTCCTCAGGACTGCACAGGCCTAGAGGGAAGCCTGGAATGCTGTTCTCCGGACTGCAAGGACCTAGAGGGACTCTTGGAAAGCTGTCCTCGGGACTGCACGGGCCAAGAGAGACGCCTGGAATGCTGTCCTCAGGACTGCACGGGCCTAGAGGGACGCCTGGAACTCTGTTCTCGGGACTGCATGGGCCGAGAGGGACGTTTTATGGCTGTCCTTGGGACTGCATGCGCCAAGAGGGACGTTGGATGGCTGTCCTCGGGACTGCACAGTCTGAGGGGGACGCCTGGAACTCTGTTCTCGGGACTGCACTGGCCGAGAGGGACGTTGGATGGCTGTCCTCGGGACTGCACGGGCCAAGAGGGACTTTGGATGGCGGTCGTCGGGATAGCCTGGGCCGAGAGGGACTCCAGGAACGCTGTCCTCGGGACTGCACGGGATGAGGGGGATGCCTGGAACGCTTTCCTCAGGACTGCACTGGCCAAGAGGGACATTGGATGGCTGTACTCGGAACTGCATGGGCCTAGAGGGATGCCTGGAACGCTGTTCTCTGGACTGCAGAGGCCAAGAGGGACACATGGAATGCTGTCCTCGGGACTGCACGGGCTGAGGGGGAAGCCTGGAAAGCTGTCCTGGAGACTGCATGGGCCAATCGGGATGTTGGATGGCTGTCCTCGGGACTGCATTGGCCAAGAGGGACATTGGATGGCTGTCCTAGGGACTGCACAGTCTGAGGGGGACGCCTGGAATGCTGTTCTTGGGACTGCACGGGCCGAGAGGGACATTGGATGGCTGTACATGGGACTGCATGTGCCAAGAGGGACGTTGGATGGCTGTCCTCGGGACTGCATGGGCCTAGACGGATGTTGGATGGCTGTCCTCGGGACTGCACTGGCCAAGAGGGACACCTGGAATTCTGTCCTCTGGACTGCACGGGCTGAGAAGGACTCCTGGAACGAAGTCCTCGGGACTGCACGGGATGAGGGGGACCCTTGGAACGCTGTCCTCGGGACTGCACGGGCCAAGAGGGACATTGGATGGCTGTCCTCGGGACTGCACGGGCCAAGAGGTACATTGGATGGCTGTCCTCGGGACTGCAGGGGCCAAGAGGGACGTTGGATGGCTGTCCTCCGGACTGCACGGGCTCAGGGGAATGCCTGGAACGCTGTTCTCGGGACTGCACTGACCTAGAGATACATTGGGTGGCTGTCCTCAGGACTGCACGGGCCTAGAGAGACCCCTGGAAGCTGTCCTCGGACTGCACGGGCCTAGAGGGACATTGGATGGCTGTCCTCAGGACTGCACAGGCCTAGAGGCAAGCCAGGAACGCTGTTCTCCGGACTGCAAGGGCCTAGAGGGACTCTTGGAAAGCTGTCCTCGGGACTGCACGGGCCAAGAGGGACGCCTGGAATGCTGTCCTCGGGACTGCACGGGCCTAGAGAGACGTCTGGAACTCTGTTCTCGAGACTTCACGGGCCGAGAGGGACTTTGGATGGCTGTCCTCGGGACTGCACGTGCCAAGAGGGACGTTGGATGGCTGTCCTCGGGACTGCACAGTCTGAGGGGGACGCCTGGAACGCTGTTCTCGGGACTGCACGGGCCGAGAAGGACGTTGGATGGCTGTCCACGGGACTGCACGGGCCAAGAGGGACGTTGGATGGCTGTCACGGGACTGCAGGGGCCTAGAGGGACTTTGGATGGCTCTCCTCGGGACTGCACGGGCCGAGAGGGATGCCTGGAATGCTGTCCTTGGGACTGCAGTGGCCGAGAGGGATATTGGATGGGTGTCCTCGGGCCAGCACGGGACAAGAGGGACGTTGGATGGCTGTCCTCGGGACTGCACAGGCTAAGAGTGACGTTGGATGGCTGTCCTCGGGATTGCACGGGGCAAGAGGGACCTTGGATTGCTGTCCTCGGGACTGCACGGGCCTAGAGGGATGTTGGATCGCTGTCCTCGGGACTGCACTGGCCAAGAGGGACACCTGGAACGCTGTCCCATGGACTGCACGGGCCGAAAAGGACTCCTGGAACGAAGTCCTCGGGACTGCACGGGATGAGGGGGACCCCTGGAACGCTGTCCTCGGGACTGCATAGGCCAAGAGGGACGTTGGATGGCTGTCCTCGGGACTGCACAGGCCAAGAGGGACATTGGATGGCTGTCCTCGGGACTGCACGGGCCAAGAGGGACATTGGATGGCTGTCCTCGGGACTGCACGCGCTAAGAGGGAGGTTGGATGGCTGTCCTCGGGACTGCACGGGCCAAGAGGGACGTTGGATGGCTGTCCTCGGGACTGCACGGGCTGAGGGGGATGCCTGGAACGCTGTTCTCAGGACTGCACTGACCTAGAGATACATTGGATGGCTGTCCTCAGGACTGCACGGGCCTAGAGGAACCCCTGGAATGCTGTCCTCGGGACTGCACGGGCCTAGAGGGACATTGGATGGCTGTCCTCAGGACTGCACAGGCCTAGAGGGAAGCCTGGAACGCTGTTCTCCGGACTGCAAGGACCTAGAGGGACTCTTGGAAAGCTATCCTTGGGACTGCACGGGCCAAGAGGGACGCCTGGAATGCTGTCCTCGGGACTGCACGGGCCTAGAGGGACGCCTGGAACTCTGTTCTCAGGACTGCACGGGCCGAGAGGGACGTTGGATGGCTGTTCTTGGGACTGCATGCGCCAAGAGGGACTTTGGATGGCTGTCCTCGGGACTGCACAGTCTGAGGGGGACGCCTGGAACTCTGTTCTCGGGATTGCACTGGCCGAGAGGGACGTTGGATGGCTGTCCTCGGGACTGCACGGGCCAAGATGGACTTTGGATGGCGGTCGTCGGGATAGCATGGGCCGAGAGGGACTCCAGGAACGCTGTCCTCGGGACTGCACGGGCTGAGGGGGATGCCTGGAACGCTGTCCTCGGGACTGCACAAGCCAAGAGGGACATTGGATTGCTGTACTTGGAACTGCATGGGCCTAGAGGGATGAGTGGAACTCTGTTCTCTGGACTGCACGGGCCAAGACGGATGCATGGAATGCTGTCTTCGGGACTGCATGGGCTGAGGGGGAAGCCTGGAAAGCTGTCCTGGAGACTGCATGGGCCAAGCGGGATGTTGGATGGCTGTCCTCGGGACTGCATTGGCCAAGAGGGACATTGGATGGCTGTCCTAGGGACTGCACAGTCTGAGGGGGACGCCTGGAACGCTGTTCTTGGGACTGCACGGGCCGAGAGGGACGTTGGATGGCTGTCCTCGGGACTGCACGGGCCAAGAGGGACGTTGGATGGCTGTCCTCGGGACAGCACGGGACGAGAGGGACTCCAGGAACGCTGTCCTCCGGACTGCACGGGCTGAGGGGGACGCCTGGAACGCTGTCCTCGGGACTGCACTGGCAAAGAGGGACTTTGGATGGCTGTACTCGGAACTGCATGGGCCTAGAGGGATGCCTGGAACGCTGTCCTCGGGACTGCACGGGCCAAGAGGGACGTTGGATGGCTGTCCTCGGGACTGCACGGGCTGAGGGGGATGCCTGGAACGCTGTTCTCGGGACTGCACTGACCTAGAGATACATTGGATGGCTGTCCTCAGGACTGCACGGGCCTAGAGGGACCCCTGGAATGCTGTCCTCGGGACTGCACGGGCCTAGAGGGACATTGGATGGCTGTCCTCAGGACTGCACAGGCCTAGAGGGAAGCCTGGAATGCTGTTCTCCGGACTGCAAGGATCTAGAGGGACTCTTGGAAAGCTGTCCTCGGGACTGCACGGGCCAAGAGGGACGCCTGGAATGCTGTCCTCAGGACTGCACGGGCCTAGAGGGACGCCTGGAACTCTGTTCTCGGGACTGCACGGGCCGAGAGGGACGTTTTATGGCTGTCCTTGGGACTGCATGCGCCAAGAGGGACGTTGGATGGCTGTCCTCGGGACTGCACAGTCTGAGGGGGACGCCTGGAACTCTGTTCTCGGGACTGCACTGGCCGAGAGGGACGTTGGATGGCTGTCCTCGGGACTGCACGGGCCAAGAGGGACTTTGGATGGCGGTCGTCGGGATATCCTGGGCCGAGAGGGACTCCAGGAACGCTGTCCTCGGGACTGCACGGGATGAGGGGGATGCCTGGAACGCTTTCCTCAGGACTGCACTGGCCAAGAGGGACATTGGATGGCTGTACTCGGAACTGCATTGGCCTAGAGGGATACCTGGAACGCTGTTCTCTGTACTGCAGAGGCCAAGAGGGACGCATGGAATGCTGTCCTCGGGACTGCACGGGCTGAGGGGGAAGACTAGAAAGCTGTCCTGGAGACTGCATGGGCCAATCGGGATGTTGGATGGCTGTCCTCGGGACTGCATTGGCCAAGAGGGACATTGGATGGCTGTCCTAGGGACTGCACAGTCTGAGGGGGACGCCTGGAACGCTGTTCTTGGGACTGCACGGGCCGAGAGGGACATTGGATGGCTGTACATGGGACTGCATGTGCCAAGAGGGACGTTGGATGGCTGTCCTCGGGACTGCACGGACCTAGAGGGATGTTGGATGGCTGTCCTCGGGACTGCACTGGCCAAGAGGGACACCTGGAATTCTGTCCTCTGGACTGCACGGGCTGAGAAGAACTCCTGGAACGAAGTCCTCGGGACTGCACGGGATGAGGGGGACCCTTGGAACGCTGTCCTCGGGACTGCATGGGCCAAGAGGGACGTTGGATGGCTGTCCTCGGGACTGCACGGGCCAAGAGGGACATTGGATGGCTGTCCTCGGGACTGCACGGGCCAAGAGGTACATTGGATGGCTGTCCTCGGGACTGCAGGGGCCAAGAGGGACGTTGGATGGCTGTCCTCCGGACTGCACGGGCTCAGGGGAATGCCTGGAACGCTGTTCTCGGGACTGCACTGACCTAGAGATACATTGGGTGGCTGTCCTCAGGATTGCACGGGCCTAGAGAGACCCCTGGAAGCTGTCCTCGGACTGCACGGGCCTAGAGGGACATTGGATGGCTGTCCTCAGGACTGCACAGGCCTAGAGGCAAGCCAGGAACGCTGTTCTCCGGACTGCAAGGGCCTAGAGGGACTCTTGGAAAGCTGTCCTCGGGACTGCACGGGCCAAGAGGGACGCCTGGAATGCTGTCCTCGGGACTGCACGGGCCTAGAGGGACGTCTGGAACTCTGTTCTCGAGACTGCACGGGCCGAGAGGGACTTTGGATGGCTGTCCTCGGGACTGCACGTGCCAAGAGGGACGTTGGATGGCTGTCCTCGGGACTGCACAGTCTGAGGGGGACGCCTGGAACGCTGTTCTCGGGACTGCACGGGCCGAGAAGGACGTTGGATGGCTGTCCACGGGACTGCACGGGCCAAGAGGGACGTTGGATGGCTGTCACGGGACTGCAGGGGCCTAGAGGGACTTTGGATGGCTCTCCTCGGGACTGCACGGGCCGAGAGGGATGCCTGGAATGCTGTCCTTGGGATTGCAGTGGCCGAGAGGGATATTGGGTGGGTGTCCTCGGGCCAGCACGGGACAAGAGGGACGTTGGATGGCTGTCCTCGGGACTGCACAGGCTAAGAGTGACGTTGGATGGCTGTCATCGGGATTGCACGGGGCAAGAGGGACCTTGGATTGCTGTCCTCGGGACTGCACGGGCCTAGAGGGATGTTGGATCGCTGTCCTCGGGACTGCACTGGCCAAGAGGGACACCTGGAACGCTGTCCCATGGACTGCACGGGCCGAAAAGGACTCCTGGAACGAAGTCCTCAGGACTGCACGGGATGAGGGGGACCCCTGGAACGCTGTTCTCAGGACTGCACTGACCTAGAGATACATTGGATGGCTGTCCTCAGGACTGCCCGGGCCTAGAGGAACCCCTGGAATGCTGTCCTCGGGACTGCACGGGCCTAGAGGGACATTGGATGGCTGTCCTCAGGACTGCACAGGCCTAGAGGGAAGCCTGGAACGCTGTTCTCCGGACTGCAAGGACCTAGAGGGACTCTTGGAAAGCTGTCCTTGGGACTGCACGGGCCAAGAGGGACGCCTGGAATGCTGTCCTCGGGACTGCACGGGCCTAGAGGGACGCCTGGTACTCTGTTCTCAGGACTGCACGGGCCGAAAGGGACGTTGGATGGCTGTTCTTGGGACTGCATGCGCCAAGAGGGACGTTGGATGGCTGTCCTCGGGACTGCACAGTCTGAGGGGGACGCCTGGAACTCTGTTCTCGGGACTGCACTGGCCGAGAGGGACATTGGATGGCTGTCCTCGGGACTGCACGCGCCAAGAGGGACGTTGGATGGCTGTCCTCGGGACTGCACGGGCCAAGAGGGACGTTGGATGGCTGTCCTCGGGACTGCACGGGCTGAGGGGGATGCCTGGAATGCTGTTCTCGGGACTGCACTGACCTAGAGATACATTTGGTGGCTGTCCTCAGGACTGCACCGGCCTAGAGAGACCTCTGGATGCTGTCCTCAGACTGCACGGGCCTAGAGGGACATTGGATGGCTGTCCTCAGGACTGCACAGGCCTAGAGGCAAGCCAGGAACGCTGTTCTCCGGACTGCAAGGGCCTAGAGGGACTCTTGGAAAGCTGTCCTCGGGACTGCACGGGCCAAGAGGGACGCCTGGAATGCTGTCCTCGGGACTGCACGGGCCCAGAGGGACGTCTGGAACTCTGTTCTCGAGACTGCACGGGAAGAGGGGGACGTTGGATGGCTGTCCTCGGGACTGCACGCGCCAAGAGGGACGTTGGATGGCTGTCCTCGGGACTGCACAGTCTGAGGGGGACGCCTGGAACGCTGTTCTCGGGACTGCACGGGCTGAGAGGGACGTTGGATGGCTGTCCACGGGACTGCACGGGCCAAGAGGGACATTGGATGGCTGTCACGGGACTGGAGGGGCCTAGAGGGACTTTGGATGGCTCTCCTCAGGACTGCACGGGCCGAGAGGGATGCCTGGAATGCTGTCCTTGGGACTGCAGTGGCCGAGAGGGATATTGGATGGCTGTCCTCGGGCCAGCACGGGCCGAGAGGGACGTTGGATGGCTGTCCTCGGGACTACACGGGCTAAGAGGGACATTGGATGACTGTCCTTGGGACTGCACGGGCCAAGAGGGACATTGGATGGCTGTCCTCGGGACTGCACGGGCCTAGAGGGATGTTGGATCGCTGTCCTCGGGACTGCACTGGCCAAGAGGGACACCTGGAACGCTGTCCCCTGGACTGCACGGGCCGAAAAGGACTCCTGGAACGAAGTCCTCAGGACTGCACGGGATGAGGGGGACCCCTGGAAAGCTGTCCTCGGGACTGCATAGGCCAAGAGGGACATTGGATGGCTGTCCTCGTGACTGCAGGGGCCAAGAGGGACGTTGGATGGCTGTCCTCGGGACTGCACGGGCCAAGAGGGACGCCTGGAATGCTGTCCTCGGGACTGCACGGGCCTAGAGGGACGTCTCGAACTCTGTTCTCGGGACTGCACTGGCCGAGAGGGACGTTGGATGGCTGTCCTCGGGACAGCACGCGCCAAGAGGGATGTTGGATGGCTGTCCTCGAGACTGCACAGTCTGAGGGGGACGCCTGGAACGCTGTTCTCGGGACTGCACGGGCCGAGAGATCCATTGGATGGCTGTCCTCAGGACTGCACAGGCCTAGAGGGAAGCCTGGAACGCTGTTCTCCGGACTGCAAGGACCTAGAGGGACTCTTGGAATGCTGTCCTCGGGACTGCACGGGCCTAGAGGGACATTGGATGGCTCTCCATGGTACTGCACGGGCCTAGAGGGACCCTGGAATGCTGTCCACAGGACTGCACGGGCCTAGAGGGACATTGGATGGCTGTCCTCAGGACTGCACAGGCCTAGAGGGAAGCCTGGAACGCTGTTCTCCGGACTGCAAGGACCTAGAGGGACTCTTGGAATGCTGTCCTCGGGACTGCACGGGCCTAGAGGGACATTGGATGGCTGTCCTCGGGACTGCACGGGCCTAGAGGGACGCCTGGAACTCTGTTCTCGGAACTGCACTGGCCGAGATGGACGTTGGATGGCTGTCCTCGGGACTGCACGGGCCAAGAAGGACGTTGGATGGCTGTCGTCGGGACAGCACGGGCCGAGAGGGACTCCAGGAATGCTGTCCTCGGGACTGCACGGGCTGAGGGGGATGCCTGGAACGCTGTACTCGGGACTGCACTGGCCAAGAGGGACGTTGGATGGCTGTACTTGGAACTGCATGGGCCTAGAGGGATGCCTGGAACGCTGTTCTCTGGACTGCACGGGCCAAGAGGGACGCCTGGAATGCTGTCCTCGGGACTGCATGGGCTGAGGGGGACGCCTGGAACGCTGTCCTGGAGACTGCATGGGCCAAGCGGGATGTTGGATGGCTGTCCTCGGGACTGCATTGGCCAAGAGGGACATTGGATGGCTGTCCTAGTGACTGCACAGTCTGAGGGGAACGCCTGGAACGCTGTTCTCGGGACTGCACGGGACGAGAGGGACATTGGATGGCTGTCCTTGGGACTGCACAGGCCAAGAGGGACATTGGATGGATGTCCTCGGGACAGCACGGGCCGAGAGGGACTCCAGGAACGCTGTCCTCGGGACTGCACGGGCTGAGGGGGACGCCTGGAACGCTGTCCTCAGGACTGCACTGGCCAAGAGGGACGTTGGATGGCTGTACTCGGAACTGCATGGGCTTAGAGGGATGCCTGGAACGCTGTTCTCTGGACTGCACGGGCCAAGAGGGACGCCTGGAATGCTGTCCTCGGGACTGGACGGGCTGAGGGGGACGCCTGGAACGCTTTCCTGGAGACTGCATGGGCCACGTGGGATGTTGGATGGCTGTCCTCGGGACTGCACGGGCCAAGAGGTACGCCTGGAACGGTGTACTCGGGATTGCACGGGCCGAGAGGGACGTTGGATGGCTGTCCACGGGACTGCACGGGCCAAGAGGGATGTTGGATGGCTGTCACGGGACTGGAGGGTCCTAGAGGGACTTTGGATGGCTCTCCTCGGGACTGCACGGGCCGAGAGGGATGCCTGGAATGCTGTCCTTGGGACTGCAGTGGCCGAGAGGGATATTGGATGGCTGTCCTCGGGCCAGCACGGGCCGAGAGGGACGTTGGACGGCTGTCCTCGGGACTGCACGGGCTAAGAGGGACGTTGGATGGCTGTCCTCGGGACTGCACGGGCCAAGAGGGACATTGGATGGCTGTCCTCGGGACTGCACGGGCCTAGAGGGATGTTGGATCGCTGTCCTCGGGACTGCACTGGCCAAGAGGGACACCTGGAACGCTGTCCCCTGGACTGCACGGGCCGAAAAGGACTCCTGGAACGAAGTCCTCGGGACTGCACGGGATGAGGGGGACCCCTGGAAAGCTGTCCTCGGGACTGCATAGGCCAAGAGGGACGTTGGATGGCTGTCCTCGGGACTGCACGGGCCAAGAGGGACATTGGATGGCTGTCCTCGGGACTGCACGGGCCAATAGGGACATTGGATGGCTGTCCTCGGGACTGCAGGGGCCAAGAGGGACGTTGGATGGCTGTTTTCGGGACTGCCCGGGCCAAGAGGGACGTCTGGAACTCTGTTCTCGGGACTGAACGGGCCGAGAGGGACGTTGGATGGCTGCCTCGGGACTGAACGCGCCAAGAGGGACATTGGATGGCTGTCCTCAGGACTGCTCGGGCAAAGTTGGACATTGGATGGCTGTCCTCAGGACTGCACTGGCCAAGAGGGACTCCTGGAACGCTCTCCTCGGGCCTGCACGAACCAAGAGGGACTCCTGGAACGTTGTTCTCCTGACTGCACTGGCCTAGAGGGACTCCTGGAATGCTGTCCTCGGGACTGCGCAGGCCTAGAGGGACGCCTGGAACTCTGTCCTCGGGACTGCACGGGCCCAGAGGGACGTTGGATGGCTGTCCTCGGGACTGCACAGTCTGAGGGGGACGCCTGGAATGCTGTTCTCGGGACTGCACGGGCCGAGAGGTACGTTGGATGGCTGTCCTCGGGACAGCACGGGCCGAGAGGGACACCTGGAATGCTGTCCTCGGGACTGCACGAACCAAAAGGGAGGTTGGATGGCTGTCACAGGACTGCAGGGGCCTAGAGGGTCCTTGGATGCCTCACCTCGGGACTGCAAGGGCCGAGAGGGATGCCTGGAATGCTGTCCTAGGGACTGCAGTGGCCGAGAGTGATATTGGATGGCAGTCCTCGGGACAGCACGGGCCGAGAGGGAAGTTGGATGGCTGTACTCGGGACTGCACGGGCCAAGAGGGACGTTGGATGGCTGTCCTCGGGACTGCACGGGCCTAGAGGGACGTTGGATGGCTGTCCTCGGGACTGCATGCGCCAAGAGGAACGTTGGATGGCTGTCCTCGCGACTGCACAGTCTGAGGGGGACGCCTGGAACTCTGTTCTCGGAACTGCACTGGCCGAGATGGACGTTGGATGGCTGTCCTTGGGACGGCACGGGCCAAGAGGGACATTGGATGGCTGTCCTCGGGACTGCACAGTCTGAGGGGGACGCCTGGAACTCTGTTCTCGGAACTGCACTGGCCGAGATGGACGTTGGATGGCTGTTCTCGGGACTGCACTGGCCGAGAGGGACATTGGATGGCTGTCCTCGGGACTGCACGGGCCAAGAAGGACGTTGGATGGCTGTCGTCGGGACAGCACGGGCCGAGAGGGACTCCAGGAACGCTGTCCTCGGGACTGCACGGGCTGAGGCGGATGCCTGGAACGCTGTCCTCGGGACTGCACTGGCCAAGAGGGACGTTGGATGGCTGTACTTGGAACTGCATGGGCCTAGAGGGATGCCTGGAACGCTGTTCTCTGGACTGCACGGGCCAAGAGGGACGCCTGGAATGCTGTTCTCGGGACTGCACGGGCCGAGAGGGACGTTGGATGGCTGTTCTTGGGACTGCATGCGCCAAGAGGGACGTTGGATGGCTGTCCTCGGGACTGCACAGTCTGAGGGGGACGCCTGGAACTCTGTTCTCGGGACTGCACTGGCCGAGAGGGACATTGGATGGCTGTCCTCGGGACTGCACGGGCCAAGAGGGACGTTGGATGGCTGTCCTCGGGACTGCACGGGCTGAGGGGGATGCCTGGAATGCTGTTCTCGGGACTGCACTGACCTAGAGATACATTGGTTGGCTGTCCTCAGGACTGCACCGGCCTAGAGAGACCTCTGGATGCTGTCCTCAGACTGCACGGGCCTAGAGGGACATTGGATGGCTGTCCTCAGGACTGCACAGGCCTAGAGGCAAGCCAGGAACGCTGTTCTCCGGACTGCAAGGGCCTAGAGGGACTCTTGGAAAGCTGTCCTCGGGACTGCACGGGCCAAGAGGGACGCCTGGAATGCTGTCCTCGGGACTGCACGGGCCCAGAGGGACGTCTGGAACTCTGTTCTCAAGACTGCACGGGAAGAGAGGGACGTTGGATGGCTGTCCTCGGGACTGCACGCGCCAAGAGGGACGTTGGATGGCTGTCCTTGGGACTGCACAGTCTGAGGGGGACGCCTGGAACGCTGTTCTCGGGACTGCACGGGCCGAGAGGGACGTTGGATGGCTGTCCACGGGACTGCACGGGCCAAGAGGGACATTGGATGGCTGTCACGGGACTGGAGGGGCCTAGAGGGACTTTGGATGGCTCTCCTCAGGACTGCACGGGCCGAGAGGGATGCCTGGAATGCTGTCCTTGGGACTGCAGTGGCCGAGAGGGATATTGGATGGCTGTCCTCGGGCCAGCACGGGCCGAGAGGGACGTTGGATGGCTGTCCTCGGGACTACACGGGCTAAGAGGGACATTGGATGACTGTCCTTGGGACTGCACGGGCCAAGAGGGACATTGGATGGCTGTCCTCGGGACTGCACGGGCCTAGAGGGATGTTGGATCGCTGTCCTCGGGACTGCACTGGCCAAGAGGGACACCTGGAACGCTGTCCCCTGGACTGCACGGGCCGAAAAGGACTCCTGGAACGAAGTCCTCAGGACTGCACGGGATGAGGGGGACCCCTGGAAAGCTGTCCTCGGGACTGCATAGGCCAAGAGGGACATTGGATGGCTGTCCTCGGGACTGCAGGGGCCAAGAGGGACGTTGGATGGCTGTCCTCGGGACTGCACGGGCCAAGAGGGACGCCTGGAATGCTGTCCTCGGGACTGCACGGGCCTAGAGGGACGTCTGGAACTCTGTTCTCGGGACTGCACTGGCCGAGAGGGACGTTGGATGGCTGTCCTCGGGACAGCACGCGCCAAGAGGGATGTTGGATGGCTGTCCTCGGGACTGCACAGTCTGAGGGGGACGCCTGGAACGCTGTTCTCGGGACTGCACGGGCCGAGAGATCCATTGGATGGCTGTCCTCAGGACTGCACAGGCCTAGAGGGAAGCCTGGAACGCTGTTCTCCGGACTGCAAGAACCTAGAGGGACTCTTGGAATGCTGTCCTCGGGACTGCACGGGCCTAGAGGGACATTGGATGGCTCTCCATGGTACTGCACGGGCCTAGAGGGACCCTGGAATGCTGTCCACAGGACTGCACGGGCCTAGAGGGACATTGGATGGCTGTCCTCAGGACTGCACAGGCCTAGAGGGAAGCCTGGAACGCTGTTCTCCGGACTGCAAGGACTTAGAGGGACTCTTGGAATGCTGTCCTCGGGACTGCACGGGCCTAGAGGGACATTGGATGGCTGTCCTCGGGACTGCACGGGCCTAGTGGGACGCCTGGAACTCTATTCTCGGGACTGCATGGGCCGAGAGGGACGTTGGATGGCTGTCCTCGGGACTGCATGCGCCAAGAGGGATGTTGGATGGCTGTCCTCGGGACTGCACAGTCTGAGGGGGATGCCTGGAACTCTGTTCTCGGAACTGCACTGGCCGAGATGGACGTTGGATGGCTGTCCTCGGGACTGCACGGGCCAAGAAGGACGTTGGATGGCTGTCGTCGGGACAGCACGGGCCGAGAGGGACTCCAGGAATGCTGTCCTCGGGACTGCACGGGCTGAGGGGGATGCCTGGAACGCTGTCCTCGGGACTGCACTGGCCAAGAGGGACGTTGGATGGCTGTACTTGGAACTGCATGGGCCTAGAGGGATGCCTGGAACGCTGTTCTCTGGACTGCACGGGCCAAGAGGGACGCCTGGAATGCTGTCCTCGGGACTGCATGGGCTGAGGGGGACGCCTGGAACGCTGTCCTGGAGACTGCATGGGCCAAGCGGGATGTTGGATGGCTGTCCTCGGGACTGCATTGGCCAAGAGGGACATTGGATGGCTGTCCTAGTGACTGCACAGTCTGAGGGGAACGCCTGGAACGCTGTTCTCGGGACTGCACGGGACGAGAGGGACATTGGATGGCTGTCCTTGGGACTGCACGGGCCAAGAGGGACATTGGATGGATGTCCTCGGGACAGCACGGGCCGAGAGGGACTCCAGGAACGCTGTCCTCGGGACTGCACGGGCTGAGGGGGACGCCTGGAACGCTGTCCTCAGGACTGCACTGGCCAAGAGGGACGTTGGATGGCTGTACTCGGAACTGCATGGGCTTAGAGGGATGCCTGGAACGCTGTTCTCTGGACTGCACGGGCCAAGAGGGACGCCTGGAATGCTGTCCTCGGGACTGGACGGGCTGAGGGGGACGCCTGGAACGCTTTCCTGGAGACTGCATGGGCCACGTGGGATGTTGGATGGCTGTCCTCGGGACTGCACGGGCCAAGAGGGACGCCTGGAACGGTGTACTCGGGATTGCACGGGCCGAGAGGGACGTTGGATGGCTGTCCACGGGACTGCACGGGCCAAGAGGGATGTTGGATGGCTGTCACGGGACTGGAGGGTCCTAGAGGGACTTTGGATGGCTCTCCTCGGGACTGCACGGGCCGAGAGGGATGCCTGGAATGCTGTCCTTGGGACTGCAGTGGCCGAGAGGGATATTGGATGGCTGTCCTCGGGCCAGCACGGGCCGAGAGGGACGTTGGACGGCTGTCCTCGGGACTGCACGGGCTAAGAGGGACGTTGGATGGCTGTCCTCGGGACTGCACGGGCCAAGAGGGACATTGGATGGCTGTCCTCGGGACTGCACGGGCCTAGAGGGATGTTGGATCGCTGTCCTCGGGACTGCACTGGCCAAGAGGGACACCTGGAACGCTGTCCCCTGGACTGCACGGGCCGAAAAGGACTCCTGGAACGAAGTCCTCGGGACTGCACGGGATGAGGGGGACCCCTGGAAAGCTGTCCTCGGGACTGCATAGGCCAAGAGGGACGTTGGATGGCTGTCCTCGGGACTGCACGGGCCAAGAGGGACATTGGATGGCTGTCCTCGGGACTGCACGGGCCAATAGGGACATTGGATGGCTGTCCTCGGGACTGCAGGGGCCAAGAGGGACGTTGGATGGCTGTCCTCGGGACTGCCCGGGCCAAGAGGGACGTCTGGAACTCTGTTCTCGGGACTGAACGGGCCGAGAGGGACGTTGGATGGCTGCCTCGGGACTGAACGCGCCAAGAGGGACATTGGATGGCTGTCCTCAGGACTGCTCGGGCAAAGTTGGACATTGGATGGCTGTCCTCAGGACTGCACTGGCCAAGAGGGACTCCTGGAACGCTCTCCTCGGGCTTGCACGAACCAAGAGGGACTCCTGGAACGTTGTTCTCCTGACTGCACTGGCCTAGAGGGACTCCTGGAATGCTGTCCTCGGGACTGCGCAGGCCTAGAGGGACGCCTGGAACTCTGTCCTCGGGACTGCACGGGCCCAGAGGGACGTTGGATGGCTGTCCTCGGGACTGCACAGTCTGAGGGGGACGCCTGGAATGCTGTTATCGGGACTGCACGGGCCGAGAGGTACATTGGATGGCTGTCCTCGGGACAGCACGGGCCGAGAGGGACACCTGGAATGCTGTCCTCGGGACTGCACGAACCAAAAGGGAGGTTGGATGGCTGTCACAGGACTGCAGGGGCCTAGAGGGTCCTTGGATGCCTCACCTCGGGACTGCAAGGGCCGAGAGGGATGCCTGGAATGCTGTCCTAGGGACTGCAGTGGCCGAGAGTGATATTGGATGGCAGTCCTCGGGACAGCACGGGCCGAGAGGGAAGTTGGATGGCTGTACTCGGGACTGCACGGGCCAAGAGGGACGTTGGATGGCTGTCCTCGGGACTGCACGGGCCTAGAGGGACGTTGGATGGCTGTCCTCGGGACTGCATGCGCCAAGAGGAACGTTGGATGGCTGTCCTCGCGACTGCACAGTCTGAGGGGGACGCCTGGAACTCTGTTCTCGGAACTGCACTGGCCGAGATGGACGTTGGATGGCTGTCCTTGGGACGGCACGGGCCAAGAGGGACATTGGATGGCTGTCCTCGGGACTGCACAGTCTGAGGGGGACGCCTGGAACTCTGTTCTCGGAACTGCACTGGCCGAGATGGACGTTGGATGGCTGTTCTCGGGACTGCACTGGCCGAGAGGGACATTGGATGGCTGTCCTCGGGACTGCACGGGCCAAGAAGGACGTTGGATGGCTGTCGTCGGGACAGCACGGGCCGAGAGGGACTCCAGGAACGCTGTCCTCGGGACTGCACGGGCTGAGGCGGATGCCTGGAACGCTGTCCTCGGGACTGCACTGGCCAAGAGGGACGTTGGATGGCTGTACTTGGAACTGCATGGGCCTAGAGGGATGCCTGGAACGCTGTTCTCTGGACTGCACGGGCCAAGAGGGACGCCTGGAATGCTGTTCTCGGGACTGCACGGGCCGAGAGGGACGTTGGATGGCTGTTCTTGGGACTGCATGCGCCAAGAGGGACGTTGGATGGCTGTCCTCGGGACTGCACAGTCTGAGGGGGACGCCTGGAACTCTGTTCTCGGGACTGCACTGGCCGAGAGGGACATTGGATGGCTGTCCTCGGGACTGCACGCGCCAAGAGGGACGTTGGATGGCTGTCCTCGGGACTGCACGGGCCAAGAGGGACGTTGGATGGCTGTCCTCGGGACTGCACGGGCTGAGGGGGATGCCTGGAATGCTGTTCTCGGGACTGCACTGACCTAGAGATACATTGGTTGGCTGTCCTCAGGACTGCACCGGCCTAGAGAGACCTCTGGATGCTGTCCTCAGACTGCACGGGCCTAGAGGGACATTGGATGGCTGTCCTCAGGACTGCACAGGCCTAGAGGCAAGCCAGGAACGCTGTTCTCCGGACTGCAAGGGCCTAGAGGGACTCTTGGAAAGCTGTCCTCGGGACTGCACGGGCCAAGAGGGACGCCTGGAATGCTGTCCTCGGGACTGCACGGGCCCAGAGGGACGTCTGGAACTCTGTTCTCGAGACTGCACGGGAAGAGAGGGACGTTGGATGGCTGTCCTCGGGACTGCACGCGCCAAGAGGGACGTTGGATGGCTGTCCTCGGGACTGCACAGTCTGAGGGGGACGCCTGGAACGCTGTTCTCGGGACTGCACGGGCCGAGAGGGACGTTGGATGGCTGTCCACGGGACTGCACGGGCCAAGAGGGACATTGGATGGCTGTCACGGGACTGGAGGGGCCTAGAGGGACTTTGGATGGCTCTCCTCAGGACTGCACGGGCCGAGAGGGATGCCTGGAATGCTGTCCTTGGGACTGCAGTGGCCGAGAGGGATATTGGATGGCTGTCCTCGGGCCAGCACGGGCCGAGAGGGACGTTGGATGGCTGTCCTCGGGACTACACGGGCTAAGAGGGACATTGGATGACTGTCCTTGGGACTGCACGGGCCAAGAGGGACATTGGATGGCTGTCCTCGGGACTGCACGGGCCTAGAGGGATGTTGGATCGCTGTCCTCGGGACTGCACTGGCCAAGAGGGACACCTGGAACGCTGTCCCCTGGACTGCACGGGCCGAAAAGGACTCCTGGAACGAAGTCCTCAGGACTGCACGGGATGAGGGGGACCCCTGGAAAGCTGTCCTCGGGACTGCATAGGCCAAGAGGGACATTGGATGGCTGTCCTCGGGACTGCAGGGGCCAAGAGGGACGTTGGATGGCTGTCCTCGGGACTGCACGGGCCAAGAGGGACGCCTGGAATGCTGTCCTCGGGACTGCACGGGCCTAGAGGGACGTCTGGAACTCTGTTCTCGGGACTGCACTGGCCGAGAGGGACGTTGGATGGCTGTCCTCGGGACAGCACGCGCCAAGAGGGATGTTGGATGGCTGTCCTCGGGACTGCACAGTCTGAGGGGGACGCCTGGAACGCTGTTCTCGGGACTGCACGGGCCGAGAGATCCATTGGATGGCTGTCCTCAGGACTGCACAGGCCTAGAGGGAAGCCTGGAACGCTGTTCTCCGGACTGCAAGAACCTAGAGGGACTCTTGGAATGCTGTCCTCGGGACTGCACGGGCCTAGAGGGACATTGGATGGCTCTCCATGGTACTGCACGGGCCTAGAGGGACCCTGGAATGCTGTCCACAGGACTGCACGGGCCTAGAGGGACATTGGATGGCTGTCCTCAGGACTGCACAGGCCTAGAGGGAAGCCTGGAATGCTGTTCTCCGGACTGCAAGGACTTAGAGGGACTCTTGGAATGCTGTCCTCGGGACTGCACGGGCCTAGAGGGACATTGGATGGCTGTCCTCGGGACTGCACGGGCCTAGAGGGACGCCTGGAACTCTGTTCTCGGGACTGCATGGGCCGAGAGGGACGTTGGATGGCTGTCCTCGGGACTGCATGCGCCAAGAGGGATGTTGGATGGCTGTCCTCGGGACTGCACAGTCTGAGGGGGACGCCTGGAACTCTGTTCTCGGAACTGCACTGGCCGAGATGGACGTTGGATGGCTGTCCTCGGGACTGCACGGGCCAAGAAGGACGTTGGATGGCTGTCGTCGGGACAGCACGGGCCGAGAGGGACTCCAGGAATGCTGTCCTCGGGACTGCACGGGCTGAGGGGGATGCCTGGAACGCTGTCCTCGGGACTGCACTGGCCAAGAGGGACGTTGGATGGCTGTACTTGGAACTGCATGGGCCTAGAGGGATGCCTGGAACGCTGTTCTCTGGACTGCACGGGCCAAGAGGGACGCCTGGAATGCTGTCCTCGGGACTGCATGGGCTGAGGGGGACGCCTGGAACGCTGTCCTGGAGACTGCATGGGCCAAGCGGGATGTTGGATGGCTGTCCTCGGGACTGCATTGGCCAAGAGGGACATTGGATGGCTGTCCTAGTGACTGCACAGTCTGAGGGGAACGCCTGGAACGCTGTTCTCGGGACTGCACGGGACGAGAGGGACATTGGATGGCTGTCCTTGGGACTGCACGGGCCAAGAGGGACATTGGATGGATGTCCTCGGGACAGCACGGGCCGAGAGGGACTCCAGGAACGCTGTCCTCGGGACTGCACGGGCTGAGGGGGACGCCTGGAACGCTGTCCTCAGGACTGCACTGGCCAAGAGGGACGCCTGGAACGCTGTCCTCGGAACTGCACTGGCCAAGAGGGACGTTGGATGGCTGTACTCGGAACTGCATGGGCTTAGAGGGATGCCTGGAACGCTGTTCTCTGGACTGCACGGGCCAAGAGGGACGCCTGGAATGCTGTCCTCGGGACTGGACGGGCTGAGGGGGACGCCTGGAACGCTTTCCTGGAGACTGCATGGGCCACGTGGGATGTTGGATGGCTGTCCTCGGGACTGCACGGGCCAAGAGGGACGCCTGGAACGGTGTACTCGGGATTGCACGGGCCGAGAGGGACGTTGGATGGCTGTCCACGGGACTGCACGGGCCAAGAGGGATGTTGGATGGCTGTCACGGGACTGGAGGGTCCTAGAGGGACTTTGGATGGCTCTCCTCGGGACTGCACGGGCCGAGAGGGATGCCTGGAATGCTGTCCTTGGGACTGCAGTGGCCGAGAGGGATATTGGATGGCTGTCCTCGGGCCAGCACGGGCCGAGAGGGACGTTGGACGGCTGTCCTCGGGACTGCACGGGCTAAGAGGGACGTTGGATGGCTGTCCTCGGGACTGCACGGGCCAAGAGGGACATTGGATGGCTGTCCTCGGGACTGCACGGGCCTAGAGGGATGTTGGATCGCTGTCCTCGGGACTGCACTGGCCAAGAGGGACACCTGGAACGCTGTCCCCTGGACTGCACGGGCCGAAAAGGACTCCTGGAACGAAGTCCTCGGGACTGCACGGGATGAGGGGGACCCCTGGAAAGCTGTCCTCGGGACTGCATAGGCCAAGAGGGACGTGGATGGCTGTCCTCGGGACTGCACGGGCCAAGAGGGACATTGGATGGCTGTCCTCGGGACTGCACGGGCCAATAGGGACATTGGATGGCTGTCCTCGGGACTGCAGGGGCCAAGAGGGACGTTGGATGGCTGTCCTCGGGACTGCCCGGGCCAAGAGGGACGTCTGGAACTCTGTTCTCGGGACTGAACGGGCCGAGAGGGACGTTGGATGGCTGCCTCGGGACTGAACGCGCCAAGAGGGACATTGGATGGCTGTCCTCAGGACTGCTCGGGCAAAGTTGGACATTGGATGGCTGTCCTCAGGACTGCACTGGCCAAGAGGGACTCCTGGAACGCTCTCCTCGGGCCTGCACGAACCAAGAGGGACTCCTGGAACGTTGTTCTCCTGACTGCACTGGCCTAGAGGGACTCCTGGAATGCTGTCCTCGGGACTGCGCAGGCCTAGAGGGACGCCTGGAACTCTGTCCTCGGGACTGCACGGGCCCAGAGGGACGTTGGATGGCTGTCCTCGGGACTGCACAGTCTGAGGGGGACGCCTGGAATGCTGTTATCGGGACTGCACGGGCCGAGAGGTACATTGGATGGCTGTCCTCGGGACAGCACGGGCCGAGAGGGACACCTGGAATGCTGTCCTCGGGACTGCACGAACCAAAAGGGAGGTTGGATGGCTGTCACAGGACTGCAGGGGCCTAGAGGGTCCTTGGATGCCTCACCTCGGGACTGCAAGGGCCGAGAGGGATGCCTGGAATGCTGTCCTAGGGACTGCAGTGGCCGAGAGTGATATTGGATGGCAGTCCTCGGGACAGCACGGGCCGAGAGGGAAGTTGGATGGCTGTACTCGGGACTGCACGGGCCAAGAGGGACGTTGGATGGCTGTCCTCGGGACTGCACGGGCCTAGAGGGACGTTGGATGGCTGTCCTCGGGACTGCATGCGCCAAGAGGAACGTTGGATGGCTGTCCTCGCGACTGCACAGTCTGAGGGGGACGCCTGGAACTCTGTTCTCGGAACTGCACTGGCCGAGATGGACGTTGGATGGCTGTCCTTGGGACGGCACGGGCCAAGAGGGACATTGGATGGCTGTCCTCGGGACTGCACAGTCTGAGGGGGACGCCTGGAACTCTGTTCTCGGAACTGCACTGGCCGAGATGGACGTTGGATGGCTGTTCTCGGGACTGCACTGGCCGAGAGGGACATTGGATGGCTGTCCTCGGGACTGCACGGGCCAAGAAGGACGTTGGATGGCTGTCGTCGGGACAGCACGGGCCGAGAGGGACTCCAGGAACGCTGTCCTCGGGACTGCACGGGCTGAGGCGGATGCCTGGAACGCTGTCCTCGGGACTGCACTGGCCAAGAGGGACGTTGGATGGCTGTACTTGGAACTGCATGGGCCTAGAGGGATGCCTGGAACGCTGTTCTCTGGACTGCACGGGCCAAGAGGGACGCCTGGAATGCTGTTCTCGGGACTGCACGGGCCGAGAGGGACGTTGGATGGCTGTTCTTGGGACTGCATGCGCCAAGAGGGACGTTGGATGGCTGTCCTCGGGACTGCACAGTCTGAGGGGGACGCCTGGAACTCTGTTCTCGGGACTGCACTGGCCGAGAGGGACATTGGATGGCTGTCCTCGGGACTGCACGCGCCAAGAGGGACGTTGGATGGCTGTCCTCGGGACTGCACGGGCCAAGAGGGACGTTGGATGGCTGTCCTCGGGACTGCACGGGCTGAGGGGGATGCCTGGAATGCTGTTCTCGGGACTGCACTGACCTAGAGATACATTGGTTGGCTGTCCTCAGGACTGCACCGGCCTAGAGAGACCTCTGGATGCTGTCCTCAGACTGCACGGGCCTAGAGGGACATTGGATGGCTGTCCTCAGGACTGCACAGGCCTAGAGGCAAGCCAGGAACGCTGTTCTCCGGACTGCAAGGGCCTAGAGGGACTCTTGGAAAGCTGTCCTCGGGACTGCACGGGCCAAGAGGGACGCCTGGAATGCTGTCCTCGGGACTGCACGGGCCCAGAGGGACGTCTGGAACTCTGTTCTCGAGACTGCACGGGAAGAGAGGGACGTTGGATGGCTGTCCTCGGGACTGCACGCGCCAAGAGGGACGTTGGATGGCTGTCCTCGGGACTGCACAGTCTGAGGGGGACGCCTGGAACGCTGTTCTCGGGACTGCACGGGCCGAGAGGGACGTTGGATGGCTGTCCACGGGACTGCACGGGCCAAGAGGGACATTGGATGGCTGTCACGGGACTGGAGGGGCCTAGAGGGACTTTGGATGGCTCTCCTCAGGACTGCACGGGCCGAGAGGGATGCCTGGAATGCTGTCCTTGGGACTGCAGTGGCCGAGAGGGATATTGGATGGCTGTCCTCGGGCCAGCACGGGCCGAGAGGGACGTTGGATGGCTGTCCTCGGGACTACACGGGCTAAGAGGGACATTGGATGACTGTCCTTGGGACTGCACGGGCCAAGAGGGACATTGGATGGCTGTCCTCGGGACTGCACGGGCCTAGAGGGATGTTGGATCGCTGTCCTCGGGACTGCACTGGCCAAGAGGGACACCTGGAACGCTGTCCCCTGGACTGCACGGGCCGAAAAGGACTCCTGGAACGAAGTCCTCAGGACTGCACGGGATGAGGGGGACCCCTGGAAAGCTGTCCTCGGGACTGCATAGGCCAAGAGGGACATTGGATGGCTGTCCTCGGGACTGCAGGGGCCAAGAGGGACGTTGGATGGCTGTCCTCGGGACTGCACGGGCCAAGAGGGACGCCTGGAATGCTGTCCTCGGGACTGCACGGGCCTAGAGGGACGTCTGGAACTCTGTTCTCGGGACTGCACTGGCCGAGAGGGACGTTGGATGGCTGTCCTCGGGACAGCACGCGCCAAGAGGGATGTTGGATGGCTGTCCTCGGGACTGCACAGTCTGAGGGGGACGCCTGGAACGCTGTTCTCGGGACTGCACGGGCCGAGAGATCCATTGGATGGCTGTCCTCAGGACTGCACAGGCCTAGAGGGAAGCCTGGAACGCTGTTCTCCGGACTGCAAGAACCTAGAGGGACTCTTGGAATGCTGTCCTCGGGACTGCACGGGCCTAGAGGGACATTGGATGGCTCTCCATGGTACTGCACGGGCCTAGAGGGACCCTGGAATGCTGTCCACAGGACTGCACGGGCCTAGAGGGACATTGGATGGCTGTCCTCAGGACTGCACAGGCCTAGAGGGAAGCCTGGAACGCTGTTCTCCGGACTGCAAGGACTTAGAGGGACTCTTGGAATGCTGTCCTCGGGACTGCACGGGCCTAGAGGGACATTGGATGGCTGTCCTCGGGACTGCACGGGCCTAGAGGGACGCCTGGAACTCTGTTCTCGGGACTGCATGGGCCGAGAGGGACGTTGGATGGCTGTCCTCGGGACTGCATGCGCCAAGAGGGATGTTGGATGGCTGTCCTCGGGACTGCACAGTCTGAGGGGGACGCCTGGAACTCTGTTCTCGGAACTGCACTGGCCGAGATGGACGTTGGATGGCTGTCCTCGGGACTGCACGGGCCAAGAAGGACGTTGGATGGCTGTCGTCGGGACAGCACGGGCCGAGAGGGACTCCAGGAATGCTGTCCTCGGGACTGCACGGGCTGAGGGGGATGCCTGGAACGCTGTCCTCGGGACTGCACTGGCCAAGAGGGACGTTGGATGGCTGTACTTGGAACTGCATGGGCCTAGAGGGATGCCTGGAACGCTGTTCTCTGGACTGCACGGGCCAAGAGGGACGCCTGGAATGCTGTCCTCGGGACTGCATGGGCTGAGGGGGACGCCTGGAACGCTGTCCTGGAGACTGCATGGGCCAAGCGGGATGTTGGATGGCTGTCCTCGGGACTGCATTGGCCAAGAGGGACATTGGATGGCTGTCCTAGTGACTGCACAGTCTGAGGGGAACGCCTGGAACGCTGTTCTCGGGACTGCACGGGACGAGAGGGACATTGGATGGCTGTCCTTGGGACTGCACGGGCCAAGAGGGACATTGGATGGATGTCCTCGGGACAGCACGGGCCGAGAGGGACTCCAGGAACGCTGTCCTCGGGACTGCACGGGCTGAGGGGGACGCCTGGAACGCTGTCCTCAGGACTGCACTGGCCAAGAGGGACGTTGGATGGCTGTACTCGGAACTGCATGGGCTTAGAGGGATGCCTGGAACGCTGTTCTCTGGACTGCACGGGCCAAGAGGGACGCCTGGAATGCTGTCCTCGGGACTGGACGGGCTGAGGGGGACGCCTGGAACGCTTTCCTGGAGACTGCATGGGCCACGTGGGATGTTGGATGGCTGTCCTCGGGACTGCACGGGCCAAGAGGGACGCCTGGAACGGTGTACTCGGGATTGCACGGGCCGAGAGGGACGTTGGATGGCTGTCCACGGGACTGCACGGGCCAAGAGGGATGTTGGATGGCTGTCACGGGACTGGAGGGTCCTAGAGGGACTTTGGATGGCTCTCCTCGGGACTGCACGGGCCGAGAGGGATGCCTGGAATGCTGTCCTTGGGACTGCAGTGGCCGAGAGGGATATTGGATGGCTGTCCTCGGGCCAGCACGGGCCGAGAGGGACGTTGGACGGCTGTCCTCGGGACTGCACGGGCTAAGAGGGACGTTGGATGGCTGTCCTCGGGACTGCACGGGCCAAGAGGGACATTGGATGGCTGTCCTCGGGACTGCACGGGCCTAGAGGGATGTTGGATCGCTGTCCTCGGGACTGCACTGGCCAAGAGGGACACCTGGAATGCTGTCCCCTGGACTGCACGGGCCGAAAAGGACTCCTGGAACGAAGTCCTCGGGACTGCACGGGATGAGGGGGACCCCTGGAAAGCTGTCCTCGGGACTGCATAGGCCAAGAGGGACGTTGGATGGCTGTCCTCGGGACTGCACGGGCCAAGAGGGACATTGGATGGCTGTCCTCGGGACTGCACGGGCCAATAGGGACATTGGATGGCTGTCCTCGGGACTGCAGGGGCCAAGAGGGACGTTGGATGGCTGTCCTCGGGACTGCCCGGGCCAAGAGGGACGTCTAGAACTCTGTTCTCGGGACTGAACGGGCCGAGAGGGACGTTGGATGGCTGTCCTCGGGACTGAACGCGCCAAGAGGGACATTGGATGGCTGTCCTCAGGACTGCTCGGGCAAAGTTGGACATTGGATGGCTGTCCTCAGGACTGCACTGGCCAAGAGGGACTCCTGGAACGCTCTCCTCGGGCCTGCACGAACCAAGAGGGACTCCTGGAATGCTGTCCTCGGGACTGCGCAGGCCTAGAGGGACGCCTGGAACTCTGTCCTCGGGACTGCACGGGCCCAGAGGGACGTTGGATGGCTGTCCTCGGGACTGCACAGTCTGAGGGGGACGCCTGGAATGCTGTTCTCGGGACTGCACGGGCCGAGAGGTACGTTGGATGGCTGTCCTCGGGACAGCACGGGCCGAGAGGGACACCTGGAATGCTGTCCTCGGGACTGCACGAACCAAAAGGGAGGTTGGATGGCTGTCACAGGACTGCAGGGGCCTAGAGGGTCCTTGGATGCCTCACCTCGGGACTGCAAGGGCCGAGAGGGATGCCTGGAATGCTGTCCTAGGGACTGCAGTGGCCGAGAGTGATATTGGATGGCAGTCCTCGGGACAGCACGGGCCGAGAGGGAAGTTGGATGGCTGTACTCGGGACTGCATGGGCCAAGAGGGACGTTGGATGGCTGTCCTCGGGACTGCACGGGCCTAGAGGGACGTTGGATGGCTGTCCTCGGGACTGCATGCGCCAAGAGGAACGTTGGATGGCTGTCCTCGCGACTGCACAGTCTGAGGGGGACGCCTGGAACTCTGTTCTCGGAACTGCACTGGCCGAGATGGACGTTGGATGGCTGTCCTTGGGACGGCACGGGCCAAGAGGGACATTGGATGGCTGTCCTCGGGACTGCACAGTCTGAGGGGGACGCCTGGAACTCTGTTCTCGGAACTGCACTGGCCGAGATGGACGTTGGATGGCTGTTCTCGGGACTGCACTGGCCGAGAGGGACATTGGATGGCTGTCCTCGGGACTGCACGGGCCAAGAAGGACGTTGGATGGCTGTCGTCGGGACAGCACGGGCCGAGAGGGACTCCAGGAACGCTGTCCTCGGGACTGCACGGGCTGAGGCGGATGCCTGGAACGCTGTCCTCGGGACTGCACTGGCCAAGAGGGACGTTGGATGGCTGTACTTGGAACTGCATGGGCCTAGAGGGATGCCTGGAACGCTGTTCTCTGGACTGCACGGGCCAAGAGGGACGCCTGGAATGCTGTTCTCGGGACTGCACGGGCCGAGAGGGACGTTGGATGGCTGTCCTAGGGACAGCACGGGCCAAGAGGGACGCCTGGAATGCTGTCCTCGGGACTGCATGGGCTGAGGGGGACGCCTGGAACGCTGTCCTGGAGACTGCATGGGCCAAGCGGGATGTTGGATGGCTGTCCTCGGGACTGCATTGGCCAAGAGGGACATTGGATGGTTGTCCTAGGGACTGCACAGTCTGAGGGGAACGCCTGGAACGCTGTTCTCGGGACTGCACGGGACGAGAGGGACATTGGATGGCTGTCCTTGGGACTGCACGGGCCAAGAGGGACATTGGATGTATGTCCTCGGGACAGCACTGGCCGAGAGGGACTCCAGGAACACTGTCCTCGGGACTGCACGGGCTGAGGGGGACGCCTGGAACGCTGTCCTCGGGACTGCACTGGCCAAGAGGGACGTTGGATGGCTGTACTCGGAACTGCATGGGCTTAGAGGGATGCCTGGAACGCTGTTCTCTGGACTGCACGGGCCAAGAGGGACGCCTGGAATGCTGTCCTCGGGACTGGACGGGCTGAGGGGGACGCCTGGAACGGTTTCCTGGAGACTGCATGGGCCAAGTGGGATGTTGGATGGCTGTCCTCGGGACAGCACGGGCCAAGAGGGACGCCTGGAACGGTGTACTCGGGACTGCACGGGCCGAGAGGGACGTTGGATGGCTGTCCACGGGACTGCACGGGCCAAGAGGGACGTTGGATGGCTGTCACGGGACTGGAGGGGCCTAGAGGGACTTTGGATGGCTCTCCTAGGGACTGCACGGGCCGAGAGGGATGCCTGGAATGCTGTCCTTGGGACTGCAGTGGCCGAGAGGGATATTGGATGGCTGTCCTCGGGCCAGCACGGGCCGAGAGGGACGTTGGACGGCTGTTTCGGGACTGCACGGGCTAAGAGGGACGTTGGATGGCTGTCCTCGGGACTGCACGGGCCAAGAGGGACATTGGATGGCTGTCCTCGGTACTGCATGGGCCTAGAGGGATGTTGGATCGCTGTCCTCGGGACTGCACTGGCCAACAGGGACACCTGGAACGCTGTCCCCTGGACTGCACGGGCCGAAAAGGACTCCTGGAATGAAGTCCTCGGGACTGCACGGGATGAGGGGGACCCCTGGAAAGTTGTCCTCGGGACTGCATAGGCCAAGAGGGACGTTGGATGGCTGTCCTCGGGACTGCACGGGCCAAGAGGGACATTGGATGGCTGTCCTCGGGACTGCACGGGCCAAGAGGGACATTGGATGGCTGTCCTCGGGACTGCAGGGGCCAAGAGGGACATTGGATGGCTGTCCTCGGGACTGCACGGGCCAAGAGGGACGCCTGGAATGCTGTCCTCAGGAATGCACGGGCCTAGAGGGACGTCTGGAACTCTGTTCTCGGGACTGAACGGGCCGAGAGGGACGTTGGATGGCTGTCCTCGGGACTGCACGCGCCAAGAGGGACACCTGGAATGCTGTCCTCGGGACTGCACGAACCAAAAGGGAGGTTGGATGGCTGTCACAGGACTGCAGGGGCCTAGAGGGTCTTTGGATGCCTCTCCTCGGGACTGCAAGGGCCGAGAGGGATGCCTGGAATGCTGTCCTAGGGACTGCAGTGGCCTAGAGTGATATTGGATGGCAGTCCTCGGGACAGCACGGGCCGAGAGGGAAGTTGGATGGCTGTACTCGGGACTGCACGGGCCAAGAGGGACATTGGATGGCTGTTCTCGGGACTGCACGGGCCTAGAGGGACGTTGGATGGCTGTCCTCGGGACTGCATGCGCCAAGAGGGACGTTGGATGGCTGTCCTCGGGACTGCACAGTCTGAGGGGGACGCCTGGAACTCTGTTCTTGGAACTGCACTGGCCGAGATGGACGTTGGATGGCTGTCCTCGGGACTGCACGGGCCAAGAGGGACATTGGATGGCTGTCCTCGGGACTGCACAGTCTGAGGGGGACGCCTGGAACTCTGTTCTCGGAACTGCACTGGCCGAGATGGACGTTGGATGGCTGTTCTCGGGACTGCACTGGCCGAGAGGGACATTGGATGGCTGTCCTCGGGACTGCACGGGCCAAGAAGGACGTTGGATGGCTGTACTTGGAACTGCATGGGCCTAGAGGGATGCCTGGAACGCTGTTCTCTGGACTGCACGGGCCAAGAGGGACGCCTGGAATGCTGTCCTCGGGACTGCACGGGCTGAGGGGGACACCTGGAACGCTGTCCTGGAGACTGCATGGGCCAAGCGGGATGTTGGATGGCTGTCCTCGGGACTGCATTGGCCAAGAGGGACATTGGATGGCTGTCCTAGGGACTGCACAGTCTGAGGGGAACGCCTGGAACGCTGTTCTCGGGACTGCACGGGCCGAGAGGGACGTTGGATGGCTGTCCTTGGGACTGCACGGGCCAAGAGGGACGTTGGATGGATGTCCTCGGGACAGCACAGGCCGAGAGGGACTCCAGGAACGCTGTCCTCGGGACTGCACGGGCTGAGGGGGACGCCTGGAACGCTGTCCTCGGGACTGCACTGGCCAAGAGGGACGCCTGGAATGCTGTCCTCGGGACTGGACGGGCTGAGGGGGACGCCTGGAACGCTGTTCTCTGGACTGCATGGGCCAAGAGGGACGCCTGGAATGCTGTCCTCGGGACTGGACGGGCTGAGGGGGACGCCTGGAACGCTTTCCTGAAGACTTCATGGGCCAAGTGGGATGTTGGATGGCTGTCCTCGGGACTGCACGGGCCAAGAGGGACGCCTGGAACTGTGTACTCGGGACTGCACAGGCCAAGAGGGACATTGGATGGCTGTCCTCGGGACTGCTCGGGCAATGTGAGACATTCGATGGCTGTCCTCAGGACTGCACTGGCCAAGAGGGACTCCTGGAATGCTCTCCTCGGGCCTGCACGAACCAAGAGGGACTCCTGGAACGTTGTTCTCCTGACTGCACTGGCCTAGAGGGACTCCTGGAATGCTGTCCTCGGGACTGCGCAGGCCTAGAGGGACGCCTGGAACTCTGTCCTCGGGACTGCACGGGCCCAGAGGGACGTTGGATGGCTGTCCTCGGGACTGCACAGTCTGAGGGGGACGCCTGGAATGCTGTTCTCGGGACTGCACGGGCCGAGAGGGACGTTGGATGGCTGTCCTCGGGACAGCACGGGCCGAGAGGGAAGTTGGATGGCTGTACTCGGGACTGCACGGGCCAAGAGGGACGTTGGATGGCTGTCCTCGGGACTGCACGGGCCTAGAGGGTCTTTGGATGCCTCTCCTCGGGACTGCACGGGCCGAGAGGGACACCTGGAATGCTGTCCTCGGGACTGCACGAACCAAAAGGGAGGTTGGATGGCTGTCACGGGACTGCAGGGGCCTAGAGGGTCTTTGGATGCCTCTCCTCGGGACTGCACGGGCCGAGAGGGATGCCTGGAATGCTGTCCTAGGGACTGCAGTGGCCTAGAGTGATATTGGATGGCAGTCCTCGGGACAGCACGGGCCGAGAGGGAAGTTGGATGGCTATCCTCGGGACTGCACGGGCCAAGAGGGACATTGGATGGCTGTCCTCGGACTGCAGGGGCCAAGAGGGACGTTGGATGGCTGTCCTCGGGACTGCACGGGCCAAGAGGGACGCCTGGAACTGTGTACTCGGGACTGCACGGGCCAAGAGGGACATTGGATGGCTGTCCTCGGGACTGCTCGGGCAAAGTTGGACATTGGATGGCTGTCCTCAGGACTGCACTGGCCAAGAGGGACTCCTGGAACGCTCTCTTCGGGCCTGCACGAACCAAGAGGGACTCCTGGAACGTTGTTCTCCTGACTGCACTGGCCTAGAGGGACTCCTGGAATGCTGTCCTCGGGACTGCGCAGGCCTAGAGGGACGCCTGGAACTCTGTACTCGGGACTGCACGGGCCCAGAGGGACGTTGGATGTCTGTCCTCGGGACTGCACAGTCTGAGGGGGACGCCTGGAATGCTGTTCTCGGGACTGCACGGACCGAGAGGGACATTGGATGGCTATCCTCGGGACAGCACGGGCCGAGAAGGACACCTGGAATGCTGTCCTTGTGACTGCACGAACCAAAAGGGAGGTTGGATGGCTGTCACGGTACTGCAGGGGCCTAGAGGGTCTTTGGATGCCTCTCCTCGGGACTGCAAGGGCCGATAGGGATGCCTGGAATGCTGTCCTAGGGACTGCAGTGGCCGAGAGTGATATTGGATGGCAGTCCTCGGGACAGCACGGGCCGAGAGGGAAGTTGGATGGCTGTACTCGGGACTGCACGGGCCAAGAGGGACGTTGGATGGCTGTCCTCGGGACTGCACGGGCCTAGAGGGATGTTGGATGGCTGTCCTCGGGACTGCACTGGCCAAGAGGGACACCTGGAACGCTGTCCTCTGGACTGCACGGGCCGAAAAGGACTCCTGGAACGAAGTCCTCGGGACTGCACGGGATGAGGGGGACCCTTGGAACGCTGTCCTCGGGACTGCATGGGCCAAGAGGGACATTGGATGGCTGTTCTCGGGACTGCACTGACCTAGAGATACATTGGGTGGCTGTCCTCAGGACTGCACTGGCCTAGAGAGACCCCTGGAATGCTGTCCTCGGGACTGCACGGGCCTAGAGGGACATTGGATGGCTGTCCTCAGGACTGCACAGGCCTAGAGGCAAGCCAGGAATGCTGTTCTCGGGACTGCAAGGGCCTAGAGGGACTCTTGGAAAGCTGTCCTCGGGACTGCACGGGCCAAGAGGGACGCCTGGAATGCTGTCCTCGGGACTGCACGGGCCTAGAGGGACGTCTGGAACTCTGTTCTCGGGACTGCACGGGACGAGAGGGACGTTGGATGGCTGTCCTCGGGGCTGCACGCTCCAAGAGGGACGTTGGATGGCTGTCCTCGGGACTGCACAGTCTGAGGGGGACGCCTGGAACGCTGTTCTCGGGACTGCACGGGCCGAGAGGGACGTTGGATGGCTGTCCACGGGACTGCACGGGCCAAGAGGGACGTTGGATGGCTGTCACGGGACTGCAGGGGCCTAGAGGGACTTTGGATGGCTCTCCTCGGGACTGCACGGGCCGAGAGGGATGCCTGGAATGCTGTCCTTGGGACTGCAGTGGCCGAGAGGGATATTGGATGGCTGTCCTCGGGCCTGCAAGGGCCGAGAGGGACGTTGGATGGCTGTCCTCGGGACTGCACGGGCCAAGAGGGACATTGGATGGCTGTCCTCGGGACTGCACGGGCCAAGAGGGACATTGGATGGCTGTCCTCGGGACTGCACAGGCTGAGGGGAATGCCTGGAACGCTGTTCTCGGGACTGCACTGACCTAGAGATACATTGGATTGCTGTCCTCAGGACTGCATGGGCCTAGAGGGACCCCTGGAATGCTGTCCTCGGGACTGCACGGGCCTAGAGGGACATTGGATGGCTGTCCTCGGGACTGTACAGGCCTAGAGGGACGCCTGGAACGCTGTTCTCCGGACTGCAAGGACCTGGAGGGACTCTTGGAAAGCTGTCCTCGGGACTGCACGGCCAAGAGGGACGCCTGGAATGCTGTCCTCGGGACTGCACGGGCTGAGGGGGACGCCTGGAACGCTGTCCTGGAGACTGCATGGGCCAAGCGGGATGTTGGATGGCTGTCCTCGGGACTGCATGGGCCAAGTGGGATGTTGGATGGCTGTCCTCGGGACTGCACGGGCCAAGAGGGACGCCTGGAACTGTGTACTCGGGACTGCACGGGCCAAGAGGGACATTGGATGGCTGTCCTCGGGACTGCTCGGGCAAAGTTGGACATTGGATGGCTGTCCTCAGGACTGCACTGGCCAAGAGGGACTCCTGGAACGCTCTCCTCGGGCCTGCACGAACCAAGAGGGACTCCTGGAACGTTGTTCTCCTGACTGCACTGGCCTAGAGGGACTCCTGGAATGCTGTCCTCGGGACTGCGCAGGCCTAGAGGGAGGCCTGGAACTCTGTCCTCGGGACTGCACGGGCCCAGAGGGACGTTGGATGGCTGTCCTCGGGACTGCACAGTCTGAGGGTGACGCCTGGAATGCTGTTCTCGGGACTGCACGGGCCGAGAGGGACGTTGGATGGCTGTCCTCGGGACAGCACGGGCCGAGAGGGACACCTGGAATGCTGTCCTCGGGACTGCACGAACCAAAAGAGAGGTTGGATGGCTGTCACAGGACTGCAGGGGCCTAGAGGGTCTTTGGATGCCTCTCCTCGGGACTGCAAGGGCCGAGAGGGATGCCTGGAATGCTGTCCTAGGGACTGCAGTGGCCGAGAGTGATATTGGATGGCAGTCCTCGGGACAGCACGGGCCGAGAGGGAAGTTGGATGGCTGTACTCAGGACTGCATGGGCCAAGAGGGACGTTGGATGGCTGTCCTCGGGACTGCACGGGCCTAGAGGGACGTTGGATGGCTGTCCTCGGGACTGCATGCGCCAAGAGGGACGTTGGATGGCTGTCCTCGGGACTGCACAGTCTGAGGTGGACGCCTGGAACTCTGTTCTAGGAACTGCACTGGCCGAGATGGACGTTGGATGGCTGTCCTCGGGACTGCACGGGCCGAGAGGGACTTTGGATGGCTGTCGTCGGGACAGCACTGGCCGAGAGGGACTCCAGGAACGCTGTCCTCTGGACTGCACGGGCTGAGGGGGATGCCTGGAACGCTGTCCTCGGGACTGCACTGGCCAAGAGGGACGTTGGATGGCTGTACTTGGAACTGCATGGGCCTAGAGGGATGCCTGGAACGCTGTTCTCTGGACTACACGGGCCAAGAGGGACGCCTGGAATGCTGTCCTCGGGACTGCACGGGCTGAGGGGAACGCCTGGAACGCTGTTCTCGGGACTGCACTGGCCAAGAGGGACGTTGGATGGCTGTCCTTGGGACTGCACGGGCCAAGAGGGACGTTGGATGGATGTCCTCGGGACAGCACGGGCCGAGAGGGACTTCAGGAACGCTGTCCTCGGGACTGCACGGGCTGAGGGGCACGCCTGGAACGCTGTCCTCGGGACTGCACTGGCCAAGAGGGACGCCTGGAATGCTGTCCTCGGGACTGGACGGGCTGAGGGGGACGCCTGGAACGCTGTTCTCTGGACTGCACGGGCCAAGAGGGACGCCTGGAATGCTGTCCTCGGGACTGGACGGGCTGAGGGGGACGCCTGGAACGCTTTCCTGAAGACTGCATGGGCCAAGTGGGATGTTGGATGGCTGTCCTCGGGACTGCACGGGCCAAGAGGGACGCCTGGAACTGTGTACTCGGGACTGCACGGGCCAAGAGGGACATTGGATGGCTGTCCTCGGGACTGCTCGGGCAAAGTGAGACATTCGATGGCTGTCCTCAAGACTGCACTGGCCAAGAGGGACTCCTGGAAAGCTCTCCTCGGGCCTGCACGAACCAAGAGGGACTCCTGGAACGTTGTTCTCCTGACTGCACTGGCCTAGAGGGACTCCTGGAATGCTGTCCTCGGGACTGCGCAGGCCTAGAGGGACGCCTGGAACTCTGTCCTCGGGACTGCACGGGCCCAGAGGGACGTTGGATGGCTGTCCTCGGGACTGCACAGTCTGAGGGGGACGCCTGGAATGCTGTTCTCGGGACTGCACGGGCCGAGAGGGACGTTGGATGGCTGTCCTCGGGACAGCACGGGCCGAGAGGGACACCTGGAATGCTGTCCTCGGGACTGCACGAACCAAAAGGGAGGTTGGATGGCTGTCACGGTACTGCAGGGGCCTAGAGGGTCTTTGGATGCCTCTCCTCGGGACTGCAACGGCCGATAGGGATGCCTGGAATGCTGTCCTAGGGACTGCAGTGGCCGAGAGTGATATTGGATGGCAGTCCTCGGGACAGCACGGGCCGAGAGGGAAGTTGGATGGCTGTACTCGGGACTGCACGGGCCAAGAGGGACGTTGGATGGCTGTCCTCGGGACTGCACGGGCCTAGAGGGATGTTGGATGGCTGTCCTCGGGACTGCACTGGCCAAGAGGGACACCTGGAACGCTGTCCTCTGGACTGCACGGGCCGAAAAGGACTCCTGGAACGAAGTCCTCGGGACTGCACGGGATGAGGGGGATCCTTGGAACGCTGTCCTCGGGACTGCATGGGCCAAGAGGGACATTGGATGGCTGTTCTCGGGACTGCACTGACCTAGAGATACATTGGGTGGCTGTCCTCAGGACTGCACTGGCCTAGAGAGACCCCTGGAATGCTGTCCTCGGGACTGCACGGGCCTAGATGGACATTGGATGGCTGTCCTCAGGACTGCACAGGCCTAGAGGCAAGCCAGGAATGCTGTTCTCCGGACTGCAAGGGCCTAGAGGGACTCTTGGAAAGCTGTCCTCGGGACTGCACGGGCCAAGAGGGACGCCTGGAATGCTGTCCTCGGGACTGCACGGGACGAGAGGGACGTTGGATGGCTGTCCTCGGGACTGCACGCTCCAAGAGGGACGTTGGATGGCTGTCCTCGGGACTGCACAGTCTGAGGGGGACGCCCGGAACGCTGTTCTCGGGACTGCACGGGCCGAGAGGGACGTTGGATGGCTGTCCACGGGACTGCACGGGCCAAGAGGGACGTTGGATGTCTGTCACGGGACTGCAGGGGCCTAGAGGGACTTTGGATGGCTCTCCTCGGGACTGCACGGGCCGAGAGGGATGCCTGGAATGCTGTCCTTGGGACTGCAGTGGCCGAGAGGGATATTGGATGGCTGTCCTCGGGACTGCAAGGGCCGAGAGGGACGTTGGATGGCTGTCCTCGGGACTGCACGGGCCAAGAGGGACATTGGATGGCTGTCCTCGGGACTGCACGGGCCAAGAGGGACATTGGATGGCTGTCCTCGGGACTGCACAGGCTGAGGGGGATGCCTGGAACGCTGTTCTCGGGACTGCACTGACCTAGAGATACATTGGATTGCTGTCCTCAGGACTGCATGGGCCTAGAGGGACCCCTGGAATGCTGTCCTCGGGACTGCACGGGCCTAGAGGGACATTGGATGGCTGTCCTCAGGACTGTACAGGCCTAGAGGGACGCCTGGAACGCTGTTCTCCAGACTGCAAGGACCTGGAGGGACTCTTGGAAAGCTGTCCTCGGGACTGCACGGGCCAAGAGGGACGCCTGGAATGCTGTCCTCGGGACTGCACGGGCCAAGAGGGACGCCTGGAACGCTGTCCTGGAGACTGCATGGGCCAAGCGGGATGTTGGATGGCTGTCCTCGGGACTGCATTGGCCAAGAGGGACATTGGATGGCTGTCCTAGGGACTGCACAGTCTGAGGGGAACGCCTGGAACGCTGTTCTCGGGACTGCACGGGCCGAGAGGGACGTTGGATGGCTGTCCTTGGGACTGTACGGGCCAAGAGGGACGTTGGATGGCTGTCCTCGGGACAGCACTGGCCGAGAGGGACACCTGGAATGCTGTCCTCGGGACTGCACGAACCAAAAGGGAGGTTGGATGGCTGTCACGGGACTGCAGGGGCCTAGAGGGTCTTTGGATGCCTCTCCTCGGGACTGCAAGGGCCAAGAGGGATGCCTGGAATGTTGACCTAGGGACTGCAGTGGCCTAGAGGGATATTGGATGGCAGTCCTCGGTACAGCACGGGCCGAGAGGGAAGTTGGATGGCTGTACTCGGGACTGCACGGGCCAAGAGGGACATTGGATGGCTGTCCTCGGGACTGCACCGGCCTAGAGGGAAGTTGGATGGCTGTCCTCGGGACTGCACTGGCCAAGAGGGACACCTGGAACGCTGTCCTCTGGACTGCACGGGCCGAAAAGGACTCCTGGAACGAAGTCCTCGGGACTGCACGGGATGAGGGGGACCCTTGGAACGCTGTCCTCGGGACTGCATGGGCCAAGAGGGACCTTGGATGGCTGTCCTCGGGACTGCACGGGCCAAGAGGGACGTTGGATGGCTGTCCTCGGGACAGCAGGGGCCGAGAGGGACTCCAGGAACGCTGTCCTCGGGACTGCACGGGCTGAGGGTGATGCCTGGAACGCTGTCCTCGGGACTGCACTGGCCAAGAGGGACGTTGGATGGCTGTACTCGGAACTGCATGGGCCTAGAGGGATGCCTGGAACGCTGTTCTCTGGACTTCACGGGCCAAGAGGGACGCCTGGAATGCTGTCCTCGGGACTGCACGGGCTAAGGGGGACGCCTGGAACGCTTTCCTGGAGACTGCATTGGCCAAGCGGGATGTTGGATGGCTGTCCTCGGGACTGCACAGTCTGAGGGGGACGCCTGGAATGCTGTTCTCGGGACTGCACGGGCCGAGAGGGACGTTGGATGGCTGTCCTCGGGACAGCACGGGCCGAGAGGGACACCTGGAATGCTGTCCTCGGGACTGCACGAACCAAAAGGGAGGTTGGATGGCTGTCACAGGACTGCAGGGGCCTAGAGGGTCTTTGGATGCCTCTCCTCGGGACTGCAGTGGCCGAGAGTGATATTGGATGGCAGTCCTCGGGACAGCACGGGCCGAGAGGGAAGTTGGATGGCTGTACTCAGGACTGCATGGGCCAAGAGGGACGTTGGATGGCTGTCCTCGGGACTGCACGGGCCTAGAGGGACGTTGGATGGCTGTCCTCGGGACTGCATGCGCCAAGAGGGACGTTGGATGGCTGTCCTCGGGACTGCACAGTCTGAGGGGGACGCCTGGAACTCTGTTCTAGGAACTGCACTGGCCGAGATGGACGTTGGATGGCTGTCCTCGGGACTGCACGGGCCGAGAGGGACTTTGGATGGCTGTCGTCGGGACAGCACTGGCCGAGAGGGACTCCAGGAACGCTGTCCTCTGGACTGCACGGGCTGAGGGGGATGCCTGGAACGCTGTCCTCGGGACTGCACTGGCCAAGAGGGACGTTGGATGGCTGTACTTGGAACTGCATGGGCCTAGAGGGATGCCTGGAACGCTGTTCTCTGGACTGCACGGGCCAAGAGGGACGCCTGGAATGCTGTCCTCGGGACTGCACGGGCTGAGGGGAACGCCTGGAACGCTGTTCTCGGGACTGCACTGGCCAAGAGGGACGTTGGATGGCTGTCCTTGGGACTGCACGGGCCAAGAGGGACGTTGGATGGATGTCCTCGGGACAGCACGGGCCGAGAGGGACTCCAGGAACGCTGTCCTCGGGACTGCACGGGCTGAGGGGCACGCCTGGAACGCTGTCCTCGGGACTGCACTGGCCAAGAGGGACGCCTGGAATGCTGTCCTCGGGACTGGACGGGCTGAGGGGGACGCCTGGAACGCTTTCCTGAAGACTGCATGGGCCAAGTGGGATGTTGGATGGCTGTCCTTGGGACTGCACGGGCCAAGAGGGACGCCTGGAACTGTGTACTCGGGACTGCACGGGCCAAGAGGGACATTGGATGGCTGTCCTCGGGACTGCTCGGGCAAAGTGAGACATTCGATGGCTGTCCTCAAGACTGCACTGGCCAAGAGGGACTCCTGGAAAGCTCTCCTCGGGCCTGCACGAACCAAGAGGGACTCCTGGAACGTTGTTCTCCTGACTGCACTGGCCTAGAGGGACTCCTGGAATGCTGTCCTCGGGACTGCGCAGGCCTAGAGGGACGCCTGGAACTCTGTCCTCGGGACTGCACGGGCCCAGAGGGACGTTGGATGGCTGTCCTCGGGACTGCACAGTCTGAGGGGGACGCCTGGAATGCTGTTCTCGGGACTGCACGGGCCGAGAGGGACGTTGGATGGCTGTCCTCGGGACAGCACGGGCCGAGAGGGACACCTGGAATGCTGTCCTCGGGACTGCACGAACCAAAAGGGAGGTTGGATGGCTGTCACGGGACTGCAGGAGCCTAGAGAGTCTTTGGATGCCTCTCCTCGGGACTGCAAGGGCCGATAGGGATGCCTGGAATGCTGTCCTAGGGACTGCAGTGGCCGAGAGTGATATTGGATGGCAGTCCTCGGGACAGCACGGGCCGAGAGGGAAGTTGGATGGCTGTACTCGGGACTGCACGGGCCAAGAGGGACGTTGGATGGCTGTCCTCGGGACTGCACGGGCCTAGAGGGATGTTGGATGGCTGTCCTCGGGACTGCACTGGCCAAGAGGGACACCTGGAACGCTGTCCTCTGGACTGCACGGGCAGAAAAGGACTCCTGGAACGAAGTCCTCGGGACTGCACGGGATGAGAGGGACCCTTGGAACGCTGTCCTCGGGACTGCATGGGCCAAGAGGGACATTGGATGGCTGTTCTCGGGACTGCACTGACCTAGAGATACATTGGGTGGCTGTCCTCAGGACTGCACTGGCCTAGAGAGACCCCTGGAATGCTGTCCTCGGGACTGCACGGGCCTAGAGGGACATTGGATGGCTGTCCTCAGGACTGCACAGGCCTAGAGGCAAGCCAGGAATGCTGTTCTCCGGACTGCAAGGGCCTAGAGGGACTCTTGGAAAGCTGTCCTCGGGACTGCACGGGCCAAGAGGGATGCCTGGAATGCTGTCCTCGGGACTGCACGGGCCTAGAGGGACATCTGGAACTCTGTTCTCGGGACTGCACGGGACGAGAGGGACGTTGGATGGCTGTCCTCGGGACTGCACGCTCCAAGAGGGACGTTGGATGGCTGTCCTCGGGACTGCACAGTCTGAGGGGGACGCCTGGAACGCTGTTCTCGGGACTGCACGGGCCGTGAGGGACGTTGGATGGCTGTCCACGGGACTGCACGGGCCAAGAGGGACGTTGGATGGCTGTCACGGGACTGCAGGGGCCTAGAGAGACTTTGGATGGCTCTCCTCGGGACTGCACGGGCCGAGAGGGATGCCTGGAATGCTGTCCTTGGAACTGCAGTGGCCGAGAGGGATATTGGATGGCTGTCCTCGGGCCTGCAAGGGCCGAGAGGGACGTTGGATGGCTGTCCTCGGGACTGCACGGGCCAAGAGGGACATTGGATGGCTGTCCTCGGGACTGCACGGGCCAAGAGGGACATTGGATGGCTGTCCTCGGGACTGCACAGGCTGAGGGGGATGCCTGGAACGCTGTTCTCGGGACTGCACTGACCTAGAGATACATTGGATTGCTGTCCTCAGGACTGCATGGGCCTAGAGGGACCCCTGGAATGCTGTCCTCGGGACTGCACGGGCCTAGAGGGACATTGGATGGCTGTCCTCAGGACTGTACAGGCCTAGAGGGACGCCTGGAACGCTGTTCTCCGTACTGCAAGGACCTGGAGGGACTCTTGGAAAGCTGTCCACGGGACTGCACGGGCCAAGAGGGACGCCTGGAATGCTGTCCTCGGGACTGCACGGGCTGAGGGGGACGCCTGGAACGCTGTCCTGGAGACTGCATGGGCCAAGCGGGATGTTGGATGGCTGTCCTCGGGACTGCATTGGCCAAGAGGGACATTGGATGGCTGTCCTAGGGACTGCACAGTGTGAGGGGAACGCCTGGAACGCTGTTCTCGGGACGGCACGGGCCGAGAGGGACGTTGGATGGCTGTCCTTGGGACTGTACGGGCCAAGAGGGACGTTGGATGGCTGTCCTCGGGACTGCACGGGCCAAGAGGTACGTTGGATGGCTGTCCTTGGGACTGCACAGTCTGAGGGGGACGCCTGAAATGCTGTTCTCGGGACTGCACGGGCAAAGAGGGACGTTGGATGGCTGTCCTCGGGACAGCACTGGCCGAGAGGGACACCTGGAATGCTGTCCTCGGGACTGCACGAACCAAAAGGGAGGTTGGATGGCTGTCACGGGACTGCAGGGGCCTAGAGGGTCTTTGGATGCCTCTCCTCGGGACTGCAAGGGCCAAGAGGGATGCCTGGAATGTTGACCTAGGGACTGCAGTGGCCTAGAGGGATATTGGATGGCAGTCCTCGGTACAGCACGGGCCGAGAGGGAAGTTGGATGTCTGTACTCGGGACTGCACGGGCCAAGAGGGACATTGGATGGCTGTCCTCGGGACTGCACCGGCCTAGAGGGAAGTTGGATGGCTGTCCTCGGGACTGCACTGGCCAAGAGGGACACCTGGAACGCTGTCCTCTGGACTGCACAGGCCGAAAAGGACTCCTGGAACGAAGTCCTCCGGACTGCACGGGATGAGGGGGACCCTTGGAACGCTGTCCTCGGGACTGCATGGGCCAAGAGGGACCTTGGATGGCTGTCCTCGGGACTGCACGGGCCAAGAGGGACGTTGGATGGCTGTCCTCGGGACAGCAGGGGCCGAGAGGGACTCCAGGAACGCTGTCCTCGGGACTGCATTGGCCAAGAGGGACATTGGATGGCTGTCCTCGGGACTGCACAGTCTGAGTGGTACGCCTGGAACGCTGTTCTCGGGACTGCACGGGCCGAGAGGGACGTTGGATGGCTTTCCTCGGGACTGCACGGCAAAGAGGGACGTTGGATGGCTGTCCTCGGGACAGCACGGGCCGAGAGGGACTCCAGGAACGCTGTCCTCGGGACTGCACGGGCTGAGGGGGACGCCTGGAACACTGTCCTCGGGACTGCACTGGCCAAGAGGGACGTTGGATGGCTGTACTCGGAACTGCATTGGCCTAGAGGGATGCCTGGAACGCTGTTCTCTGGACTGCACGGGCCAAGAGGGACTCCTGGAACGTTGTTCTCCTGACTGCACTGGCCTAGAGGGATGCCTGGAATGCTGTCCTTGGGACTGCAGTGGCCGAGAGGGATATTGAATGGCTGTCCTCGGGCCAGCACGGGCCGAGAGGGACGTTGGATGGCTGTCCTCGGGACTGTACTGGCTAAGAGGGAAGTTGGATGGCTGTACTCGGGACTGCACTGGCCTAGAGGGACGCCTGGAACTCTGTTCTCGGGACTGCATGGGCCGAGAGGGACTTTGGATGGCTGTCCTCGGGACTGCACGCGCCAAGAGGGACGTTGGACGGCTGTCCTCGGGACTGCACAGTCTGAGGGGGACGCCTGGAACGCTGTTCTCGGGACTGCACGGGCCGAGAAGGACGTTGGATGGCTGTCCACGGGACTGCACTGGCCGAGAGGGACGTTGGATGGCTGTCCTCGGGACTGCACGGGCCAAGAGGGAGGTTGGATGGCTGTCACGGGACTTCAGGGGCCTAGAGGGTCTTTGGATGCCTCTCCTCGGGACTGCAAGGGCCGAGAGGGATGCCTGGAATGCTGTCCTAGGGACTGCAGTGGCCGAGAGGGATATTGGATGGCAGTCCTCGGGACAGCACGGGCCGAGAGGGAAGTTGGATGGCTGTACTCGGGACTGCACGGGCCAAGAGGGACGTTGGATGGCTGTCCTCGGGACTGAACGGGCCTAGAGGGATGTTGGATGGCTGTACTCGGGACTGCACGGGCCAAGAGTGACATTGTTTGGCTGCCCTTGGGACTGCACGGGCTGAGCGGGACTCCTGGAATGCTGTCCTCGGGACTGTACGGGCCAAGAGGGACATTGGATGGCTGTCCTCAGGACTGCACGTGCCAAGAGGGAAGTTGGATGGCTGTCCTCGGGACTGCAAGGGCCAAGAGGGACGTTGGATGGCTGTCCTCCGGACTGCACGGGCTGAGGGGTATGACTGGAACGCTGTTCTCGGGACTGCACTGACCTAGAGATACATTGGGTGGCTGTCCTCAGGACTGCACTGGCCTAGAGAGACCCCTGGAATGCTGTCCTCGGGACTGCACGGGCCTAGAGGGACATTGGATGGCTGTCCTCAGGACTGCACAGGCCTAGAGGCAAGCCAGGAACGCTGTTCTCCGGACTGCAAGTGCCTAGAGGGACACTTGGAAAGCTGTCCTCGGGACTGCAAGGGCCAAGAGGGACGCCTGGAATGCTGTCCTCGGGACTGCACGGGCCTAGAGGGACATTTGGAACTCTGTTCTTGGGACTGCACGGGACGAGAGGGACGTTGGATGGCTGTCCTCGGGACTGCACCCGCCAAGAGGGACGTTGGATGGATGTCCTCAGGACTGCACAGTCTGAGGGGACACCTGGAACGCTGTTCTCGGGACTGCACGGGCCGAGAAGGACGTTGGATGGCTGTCCACGGGACTGCACGGGCCAAGAGGGATGTTGGATGGCTGTCACGGGACTGCAGGGGCCTAGAGGGACTTTGGATGGCTCTCCTCGGGACTGCACGGGCCGAGAGGGATGCCTGGAATGCTGTCCTTGGGACTGCAGTGGCCGAGAGGGATATTGGATGGCTGTCCTCGGGCCAGCAAGGGCCGAGAGGGACATTGGATGGCTGTCCTCGGGACTGCACGGGCTAAGAGGGACGTTGGATGGCTGTCCTCGGGACTGCACGGGCCAAGAGGGACATTGGATGGCTGTCCTCGGGACTGCACGAACCAAAAGGGAGGTTGGATGGCTGTCACGGGACTGCAGGGGCCTAGAGGGTCTTTGGATGCCTCTCCTCGGGACTGCAAGGGCCGAGAGGGATGCCTGGAATGCTGTCGTAGGGACTGCAGTGGCCGAGAGGGATATTGGATGGCAGTCCTCGGGACAGCACGGGCCAAGAGGGAAGTTGGATGGCTGTACTCGGGACTGCACGGGCCAAGAAGGACGTTGGATGGCTGTCCTCGGGACTGCACGGGCCTAGAGGGATGTTGGATGGCTGTCCTCGGGACTGCACTGGCCGAGAAGGACACCTGGAACGCTGTCCTCTGGACTGCACTGGCCGAGAAGGACTCCTGGAACGAAGTCCTCTGGACTGCACAGGATGAGGGGGACCCTTGGAATGCTGTCCTCGGGACTGCATGGGCCAAGAGGGACGTTGGATGGCTGTCCTCGGGACTGCACGGGCCAAGAGGGACATTGGATGGCTGTCCTCGGGACTGCACGGGCCAAAAGGGACGCCTGGAATGCTGTCCTCGGGACTGGACGGGCTGAGGGGGACGCCTGGAACGCTTTCCTGGAGACTGCATGGGCCAAGTGGTATGTTGGATGGCTGTCCTTGGGACTGCACGGGCCAAGAGGGACGCCTGGAACGGTGTCCTCGGGACTGCACGGGCCCAGAGGGACATTGGATGGCTGTCCTCGGGACTGCTCGGGCAAAGTGGGACATTGGATGGCTGTCCTCAGGACTGCACTGGCCAAGAGGGACTCCTGGAACACTCTCCTCGGGCCTGCACGAACCAAGAGGGACTCCTGGAACGTTGTTCTCCTGACTGCACTGGCCTAGAGGGACTCCTGGAATGCTGTCCTCGGGACTGCAGGGGCCTAGAGGGACGTCTGGAACTCTGTTCTTGAGACTGCACGGGCCGAGAGGGACTTTGGTTGGCTGTTCTCGGGCCAGGACGGGCCGAGAGGGACGTTGGATGGCTGTCCTCGGGACTGCATGCGCCAAGAGGGACGTTGGATGGCTGTCCTCAGGACTGCACAGGCCTAGAGGCAAGCCAGGAACGCTGTTCTCCGGACTGCAAGGGCCTATAGGGACTCTTACAAAGCTGTCCTCGGGACTGCACGGGCCAAGAGGGACGCCTGGAATGCTGTCCTCGGGACTGCACGGGCATAGAGGGACGTCTGGAACTCTGTTTGCGAGACTGCACGGGCCGAGAGGGACGGTGGATGGCCGTCCTCGGGACTGCACGCGCCAAGAGGGACGTTGGATGGCTGTCCTCTGGACTGCACAGTCTGAGGGGAGCGCCTGGAACGCTGTTCTCGGGACTGCACCGGCCGAGAAGGACATTGGATGGCTGTCCACGGGACTGCACGGGCCAAGAGGGACGTTGGATGGCTGTCACGGGACTGCAGGGGCCTAGAGGGACTTTGGATGGCTCTCCTCGGGACTGCACGGGCCGAGAAGGATGCCTGGAATGCTGTCCTTGGGACTGTAGTGGCCGAGAGGGATATTGGATGGGTGTCCTCGGGCCAGCACGGGCGGAGAGGGACGTTGGATGGCTGTCTTCGGGACTGCACGGGCTAAGAGTGACGTTGGATGGCTGTCCTCGGGATTGCATGGGCCAAGAGGGACGTTGGATGGCTGTCCTCGGGACTGCACGGGCCTAGAGGGACACCTGGAACGCTGTCCCCTGGACTGCACGGGCCGAAAAGGACTCCTGGAACGAAGTCCTTGGGACTGCACGGGATGAGGGGGACCCATGGAACGCTGTCCTCGGGAATGCATAGGCCAAGAGGGACGTTGGATGGCTGTCCTCGGGACTGCACAGGCCAAGAAGGACGTTGGATGGCTGTCCTCGGGACAGCTCGGGCAAAGAGGGACTCAAGGAACGCTGTCCTCGGGACTGCACGGGCTGAGGGGGATGCCTGAAATGCTGTTCTCGGGACTGCACGGGCAAAGAGGGACATTGGATGGCTGTCCTCAGGACTGTACAGGCCTAGAGGGACGCCTGGAACGCTGTTCTCCGTACTGCAAGGACCTGGAGGGACTCTTGGAAAGCTGTCCTCGGGACTGCACGGGCCAAGAGGGACGCCTGGAATGCTGTCCTCGGGACTGCACGGGCTGAGGGGGACGCCTGGAACGCTGTCCTGGAGACTGCATGGGCCAAGCGGGATGTTGGATGGCTGTCCTCGGGACTGCATTGGCCAAGAGGGACATTGGATGGCTGTCCTAGGGACTGCACAGTGTGAGGGGAACGCCTGGAACGCTGTTCTCGGGACTGCACGGGCCGAGAGGGACGTTGGATGGCTGTCCTTGGGACTGTACGGGCCAAGAGGGACGTTGGATGGCTGTCCTCGGGACTGCACGGGCCAAGAGGTACGTTGGATGGCTGTCCTTGGGACTGCACAGTCTGAGGGGGACGCCTGAAATGCTGTTCTCGGGACTGCACGGGCAAAGAGGGACGTTGGATGGCTGTCCTCGGGACAGCACTGACCGAGAGGGACACCTGGAATGCTGTCCTCGGGACTGCACGAACCAAAAGGGAGGTTGGATGGCTGTCACGGGACTGCAGGGGCCTAGAGGGTCTTTGGATGCCTCTCCTCGGGACTGCAAGGGCCAAGAGGGATGCCTGGAATGTTGACCTAGGGACTGCAGTGGCCTAGAGGGATATTGGATGGCAGTCCTCGGTACAGCACGGGCCGAGAGGGAAGTTGGATGGCTGTACTCGGGACTGCACGGGCCAAGAGGGACATTGGATGGCTGTCCTCGGGACTGCACCGGCCTAGAGGGAAGTTGGATGGCTGTCCTCGGGACTGCACTGGCCAAGAGGGACACCTGGAACGCTGTCCTCTGGACTGCACAGGCCGAAAAGGACTCCTGGAACGAAGTCCTCCGGACTGCACGGGATGAGGGGGACCCTTGGAACGCTGTCCTCGGGACTGCATGGGCCAAGAGGGACCTTGGATGGCTGTCCTCGGGACTGCACTGGCCAAGAGGGACGTTGGATGGCTGTCCTCGGGACAGCAGGGGCCGAGAGGGACTCCAGGAACGCTGTCCTCGGGACTGCACGGGCTGAGGGTGATGCCTGGAACGCTGTCCTCGGGACTGCACTGGCCAAGAGGGACGTTGGATGGCTGTACTCGGAACTGCATGGGCCTAGAGGGATGCCTGGAACGCTGTTCTCTGGACTTCACGGGCCAAGAGGGACACCTGGAATGCTGTCCTCGGGACTGCACGGGCTGAGGGGGACGCCTGGAACGCTTTCCTGGAGACTGCATTGGCCAAGCGGGATGTTGGATGGCTGTCCTCGGGACTGCATTGGCCAAGAGGGACATTGGATGGCTGTCCTCGGGACTGCACAGTCTGAGTGGTACGCCTGGAACGCTGTTCTCGGGACTGCACGGGCCGAGAGGGACGTTGGATGGCTTTCCTCGGGACTGCACAGGCCAAGAGGGACGTTGGATGGCTGTCCTCGGGACAGCACGGGCCGAGAGGGACACCAGGAACGCTGTCCTCGGGACTGCACGGGCTGAGGGGGACGCCTGGAACACTGTCCTCGGGACTGCACTGGCCAAGAGGGACGTTGGATGGCTGTACTCGGAACTGCATTGGGCTAGAGGGATGCCTGGAACGCTGTTCTCTGGACTGCACGGGCCAAGAGGGACTCCTGGAACGTTGTTCTCCTGACTGCACTGGCCAAGTGGGATGCCTGGAATGCTGTCCTTGGGACTGCAGTGGCCGAGAGGGATATTGAATGGCTGTCCTCGGGCCAGCACGGGCCGAGAGGGACGTTGGATGGCTGTCCTCGGGACTGTACTGGCTAAGAGGGAAGTTGGATGGCTGTACTCGGGACTGCACGGGCCTAGACGGACGCCTGGAACTCTGTTCTCGGGACTGCATGGGCCTAGAGGGACTTTGGATGGCTGTCCTCGGGACTGCACGCGCCAAGAGGGACGTTGGACGGCTGTCCTCGGGACTGCACAGTCTGAGGGGGACGCCTGGAACACTGTTCTCGGGACTGCACGGGCCGAGAGGGACGTTGGATGGCTGTCCACGGGACTGCACTGGCCGAGAGGGACGTTGGATGGCTGTCCTCGGGACTGCATGGGCCAAGAGGGAGGTTGGATGGCTGTCACGGGACTTCAGGGGCCTAGAGGGTCTTTGGATGCCTCTCCTCGGGACTGCAAGGGCCGAGAGGGATGCCTGGAATGCTGTCCTAGGGACTGCAGTGGCCGAGAGGGATATTGGATGGCAGTCCTCGGGACAGCACAGGCCGAGAGGGAAGTTGGATGGCTGTACTCGGGACTGCACGGGCCAAGAGGGACGTTGGATGGCTGTCCTCGGGACTGAACGGGCCTAGAGGGATGTTGGATGGCTGTACTCGGGACTGCACGGGCCAAGAGTGACATAGTTTGGCTGCCCTTGGGACTGCACGGGCTGAGCGGGACTCCTGGAATGCTGTCCTCGGGACTGTACGGGCCAAGAGGGACATTGGATGGCTGTCCTCAGGACTGCACGTGCCAAGAGGGAAGTTGGATGGCTGTCCTCGGGACTGCAAGGGCCAAGAGGGACGTTGGATGGCTGTCCTCCGGACTGCACGGACTGAGGGGTATGCCTGGAACGCTGTTCTCGGGACTGCACTGACCTAGAGATACATTGGGTGGCTGTCCTCAGGACTGCACTGGCCTAGAGAGACCCCTGGAATGCTGTCCTCGGGACTGCACGGGCCTAGAGGGACATTGGATGGCTGTCCTCAGGACTGCACAGGCCTAGAGGCAAGCCAGGAACGCTGTTCTCCGGACTGCAAGTGCCTAGAGGGACACTTGGAAAGCTGTCCTCGGGACTGCAAGGGCCAAGAGGGACGCCTGGAATGCTGTCCTCGGGACTGCACGGGCCTAGAGGGACATTTGGAACTCTGTTCTTGGGACTGCACGGGACGAGAGGGACTTTGGATGGCTGTCCTCCGGACTGCACCCGCCAAGAGGGACATTGGATGGATGTCCTCGGGACTGCACAGTCTGAGGGGACACCTGGAACGCTGTTCTCGGGACTGCACGGGCCGAGAAGGACGTTGGATGGCTGTCCACGGGACTGCACGGGCCAAGAGGGATGTTGGATGGCTGTCACGGGACTGCAGGGGCCTAGAGGGACTTTGGATGGCTCTCCTCGGGACTGCACGGGCCGAGAGGGATGCCTGGAATGCTGTCCTTGGGACTGCAGTGGCCGAGAGGGATATTGGATGGCTGTCCTCGGGCCAGCAAGGGCCGAGAGGGACGTTGGATGGCTGTCCTCGGGACTGCACGGGCTAAGAGGGACGTTGGATGGCTGTCCTCGGGACTGCACCGGCCAAGAGGGACATTGGATGGCTGTCCTCGGGACTGCACGAACCAAAAGGGAGGTTGGATGGCTGTCACGGGACTGCAGGGGCCTAGAGGGTCTTTGGATGCCTCTCCTCGGGACTGCAAGGGCCGAGAGGGATGCCTGGAATGCTGTCGTAGGGACTGCAGTGGCCGAGAGGGATATTGGATGGCAGTCCTCGGGACAGCACAGGCCAAGAGGGAAGTTGGATGGCTGTACTCGGGACTGCACGGGCCAAGAAGGACGTTGGATGGCTGTCCTCGGGACTGCACGGGCCTAGAGGGATGTTGGATGGCTGTCCTCGGGACTGCACTGGCCGAGAAGGACACCTGGAACGCTGTCCTCTGGACTGCACTGGCCGAGAAGGACTCCTGGAACGAAGTCCTCTGGACTGCACAGGATGAGGGGGACCCTTGGAATGCTGTCCTCGGGACTGCATGGGCCAAGAGGGACGTTGGATGGCTGTCCTCGGGACTGCACGGGCCAAGAGGGACATTGGATGGCTGTCCTTGGGACTGCACGGGCCAAAAGGGACGCCTGGAATGCTGTCCTCGGGACTGGACGGGCTGAGGGGGACGCCTGGAACGCTTTCCTGGAGACTGCATGGGCCAAGTGGTATGTTGGATGGCTGTCCTTGGGACTGCACGGGCCAAGAGGGACGCCTGGAACGGTGTCCTCGGGACTGCACGGGCCCAGAGGGACATTGGATGGCTGTCCTCGGGACTGCTCGGGCAAAGTGGGACATTGGATGGCTGTCCTCAGGACTGCACTGGCCAAGAGGGACTCCTGGAACACTCTCCTCGGGCCTGCACGAACCAAGAGGGACTCCTGGAACGTTGTTCTCCTGACTGCACTGGCCTAGAGGGACTCCTGGAATGCTGTCCTCAGGACTGCAGGGGCCTAGAGGGACGTCTGGAACTCTGTTCTTGAGACTGCACGGGCCGAGAGGGACTTTGGATGGCTGTTCTCGGGCCAGCACGGGCCGAGAGGGACGTTGGATGGCTGTCCTCGGGACTGCATGCGCCAAGAGGGACGTTGGATGGCTGTCCTCAGGACTGCACAGGCCTAGAGGCAAGCCAGGAACGCTGTTCTCCGGACTGCAAGGGCCTATAGGGACTCTTACAAAGCTGTCCTCGGGACTGCACGGGCCAAGAGGGACGCCTGGAATGCTGTCCTCGGGACTGCACGGGCATAGAGGGACGTCTGGAACTCTGTTTGCGAGACTACACGGGCCGAGAGGGACGGTGGATGGCCGTCCTCGGGACTGCACGCGCCAAGAGGGACGTTGGATGGCTGTCCTCTGGACTGCACAGTCTGAGGGGAGCGCCTGGAACGCTGTTCTCGGGACTGCACCGGCCGAGAAGGACATTGGATGGCTGTCCACGGGACTGCACGGGCCAAGAGGGACGTTGGATGGCTGTCACGGGACTGCAGGGGCCTAGAGGGACTTTGGATGGCTCTCCTCGGGACTGCACGGGCCGAGAAGGATGCCTGGAATGCTGTCCTTGGGACTGTAGTGGCCGAGAGGGATATTGGATGGGTGTCCTCGGGCCAGCACGGGACAAGAGGGACGTTGGATGGCTGTCCTCGGGACTGCACGGGCTAAGAGTGACATTGGATGGCTGTCCTCGGGATTGCACGGGCCAAGAGGGACGTTGGATGGCTGTCCTCGGGACTGCACGGGCCTAGAGGGACACCTGGAACGCTGTCCCCTGGACTGCACGGGCCGAAAAGGACTCCTGGAACGAAGTCCTCGGGACTGCACGGGATGAGGGGGACCCATGGAACGCTGTCCTCGGGAATGCATAGGCCAAGAGGGACGTTGGATGGCTGTCCTCGGGACTGCACGGGCCAAGAAGGACGTTGGATGGCTGTCCTCGGGACAGCTCGGGCCAAGAGGGACTCAAGGAACGCTGTCCTCGGGACTGCACGGGCTGAGGGGGATGCCTGGAACGCTGTCCTCGGGACTGCACTGGCCAAGAGGGACATTGGATGGCTGTACTCGGAACTGCATGGGCCTAGAGGGATGCCTGGAACGCTGTTCTCTGTACTGCACGGGCCAAGAGGGACGCCTGGAATGCTGTCCTTGGGACTGCACGGGCTGAGGGGGACGCCTGGAACGCTCTCCTGGAGACTGCATTGGCCAAGCGGGATGTTGGATGGCTGTCCTCGGGACTGCATTGGCCAAGAGGGACATTGGATGGCTGTCCTCAGGACTGCACAGTCTGAGGGGGACGCCTGGAACGCTGTTCTCGGGACTGCACGGGCCGAGAGGGACGTTGGATGGCTGTCCTCGGGACTGCACGGGCCAAGAGGGACATTGGATGGCTGTCCTCGGGACTGCACAGGCCTAGAGGCAAGCCAGGAATGCTGTTCTCCGGACTGCAAGGGCCTAGAGGGACTCTTGGAAAGCTGTCCTCGGGACTGCACGGGCCAAGAGGGACGCCTGGAATGCTGTCCTCGGGACTGCACGGGCCTAGAGGGACATCTGGAACTCTGTTCTCGGGACTGCACGGGACGAGAGGGACGTTGGATGGCTGTCCTCGGGACTGCACGCTCCAAGAGGGACGTTGGATGGCTGTCCTCGGGACTGCACAGTCTGAGGGGGACGCCCGGAACGCTGTTCTCGGGACTGCACGGGCCGAGAGGGACGTTGGATGGCTGTCCACGGGACTGCACGGGCCAAGAGGGACGTTGGATGTCTGTCACGGGACTGCAGGGGCCTAGAGCGACTTTGGATGGCTCTCCTCGGGACTGCACGGGCCGAGAGGGATGCCTGGAATGCTGTCCTTGGGACTGCAGTGGCCGAGAGGGATATTGGATGGCTGTCCTCGGGACTGCAAGGGCCGAGAGGGACGTTGGATGGCTGTCCTCGGGACTGCACGGGCCAAGAGGGACATTGGATGGCTGTCCTCGGGACTGCACGGGCCAAGAGGGACATTGGATGGCTGTCCTCGGGACTGCACAGGCTGAGGGGGATGCCTGGAACGCTGTTCTCGGGACTGCACTGACCTAGAGATACATTGGATTGCTGTCCTCAGGACTGCATGGGCCTAGAGGGACCCCTGGAATGCTGTCCTCGGGACTGCACGGGCCTAGAGGGACATTGGATGGCTGTCCTCAGGACTGTACAGGCCTAGAGGGACGCCTGGAACGCTGTTCTCCGGACTGCAAGGGCCTATAGGGACTCTTACAAAGCTGTCCTCGGGACTGCACGGGCCAAGAGGGACGCCTGGAATGCTGTCCTCGGGACTGCACGGGCATAGAGGGACGTCTGGAACTCTGTTTGCGAGACTACACGGGCCGAGAGGGACGGTGGATGGCCGTCCTCGGGACTGCACGCGCCAAGAGGGACGTTGGATGGCTGTCCTCTGGACTGCACAGTCTGAGGGGAGCGCCTGGAACGCTGTTCTCGGGACTGCACCGGCCGAGAAGGACATTGGATGGCTGTCCACGGGACTGCACGGGCCAAGAGGGACGTTGGATGGCTGTCACGGGACTGCAGGGGCCTAGAGGGACTTTGGATGGCTCTCCTCGGGACTGCACGGGCCGAGAAGGATGCCTGGAATGCTGTCCTTGGGACTGTAGTGGCCGAGAGGGATATTGGATGGGTGTCCTCGGGCCAGCACGGGACAAGAGGGACGTTGGATGGCTGTCCTCGGGACTGCACGGGCTAAGAGTGACATTGGATGGCTGTCCTCGGGATTGCACGGGCCAAGAGGGACGTTGGATGGCTGTCCTCGGGACTGCACGGGCCTAGAGGGACACCTGGAACGCTGTCCCCTGGACTGCACGGGCCGAAAAGGACTCCTGGAACGAAGTCCTCGGGACTGCACGGGATGAGGGGGACCCATGGAACGCTGTCCTCGGGAATGCATAGGCCAAGAGGGACGTTGGATGGCTGTCCTCGGGACTGCACGGGCCAAGAAGGACGTTGGATGGCTGTCCTCGGGACAGCTCGGGCCAAGAGGGACTCAAGGAACGCTGTCCTCGGGACTGCACGGGCTGAGGGGGATGCCTGGAACGCTGTCCTCGGGACTGCACTGGCCAAGAGGGACATTGGATGGCTGTACTCGGAACTGCATGGGCCTAGAGGGATGCCTGGAACGCTGTTCTCTGTACTGCACGGGCCAAGAGGGACGCCTGGAATGCTGTCCTTGGGACTGCACGGGCTGAGGGGGACGCCTGGAACGCTCTCCTGGAGACTGCATTGGCCAAGCGGGATGTTGGATGGCTGTCCTCGGGACTGCATTGGCCAAGAGGGACATTGGATGGCTGTCCTCAGGACTGCACAGTCTGAGGGGGACGCCTGGAACGCTGTTCTCGGGACTGCACGGGCCGAGAGGGACGTTGGATGGCTGTCCTCGGGACTGCACGGGCCAAGAGGGACATTGGATGGCTGTCCTCGGGACTGCACAGGCCTAGAGGCAAGCCAGGAATGCTGTTCTCCGGACTGCAAGGGCCTAGAGGGACTCTTGGAAAGCTGTCCTCGGGACTGCACGGGCCAAGAGGGACGCCTGGAATGCTGTCCTCGGGACTGCACGGGCCTAGAGGGACATCTGGAACTCTGTTCTCGGGACTGCACGGGACGAGAGGGACGTTGGATGGCTGTCCTCGGGACTGCACGCTCCAAGAGGGACGTTGGATGGCTGTCCTCGGGACTGCACAGTCTGAGGGGGACGCCCGGAACGCTGTTCTCGGGACTGCACGGGCCGAGAGGGACGTTGGATGGCTGTCCACGGGACTGCACGGGCCAAGAGGGACGTTGGATGTCTGTCACGGGACTGCAGGGGCCTAGAGCGACTTTGGATGGCTCTCCTCGGGACTGCACGGGCCGAGAGGGATGCCTGGAATGCTGTCCTTGGGACTGCAGTGGCCGAGAGGGATATTGGATGGCTGTCCTCGGGCCAGCACGGGCCGAGAGGGACGTTGGACGGCTGTCCTCGGGACTGCACGTGCCAAGAGGGAAGTTGGATGGCTGTCCTCGGGACTGCAAGGGCCAAGAGGGACGTTGGATGGCTGTCCTCCGGACTGCACGGACTGAGGGGTATGCCTGGAACGCTGTTCTCGGGACTGCACTGACCTAGAGATACATTGGGTGGCTGTCCTCAGGACTGCACTGGCCTAGAGAGACCCCTGGAATGCTGTCCTCGGGACTGCACGGGCCTAGAGGGACATTGGATGGCTGTCCTCAGGACTGCACAGGCCTAGAGGCAAGCCAGGAACGCTGTTCTCCGGACTGCAAGTGCCTAGAGGGACACTTGGAAAGCTGTCCTCGGGACTGCAAGGGCCAAGAGGGACGCCTGGAATGCTGTCCTCGGGACTGCACGGGCCTAGAGGGACATTTGGAACTCTGTTCTTGGGACTGCACGGGACGAGAGGGACGTTGGATGGATGTCCTCGGGACTGCACAGTCTGAGGGGACACCTGGAACGCTGTTCTCGGGACTGCACGGGCCGAGAAGGACGTTGGATGGCTGTCCACGGGACTGCACGGGCCAAGAGGGATGTTGGATGGCTGTCACGGGACTGCAGGGGCCTAGAGGGACTTTGGATGGCTCTCCTCGGGACTGCACGGGCCGAGAGGGATGCCTGGAATGCTGTCCTTGGGACTGCAGTGGCCGAGAGGGATATTGGATGGCTGTCCTCGGGCCAGCAAGGGCCGAGAGGGACGTTGGATGGCTGTCCTCGGGACTGCACGGGCTAAGAGGGACGTTGGATGGCTGTCCTCGGGACTGCACGGGCCAAGAGGGACATTGGATGGCTGTCCTCGGGACTTCACGAACCAAAAGGGAGGTTGGATGGCTGTCACGGGACTGCAGGGGCCTAGAGGGTCTTTGGATGCCTCTCCTCGGGACTGCAAGGGCCGAGAGGGATGCCTGGAATGCTGTCGTAGGGACTGCAGTGGCCGAGAGGGATATTGGATGGCAGTCCTCGGGACAGCACAGGCCAAGAGGGAAGTTGGATGGCTGTACTCGGGACTGCACGGGCCAAGAAGGACGTTGGATGGCTGTCCTCGGGACTGCACGGGCCTAGAGGGATGTTGGATGGCTGTCCTCGGGACTGCACTGGCCGAGAAGGACACCTGGAACGCTGTCCTCTGGACTGCACTGGCCGAGAAGGACTCCTGGAACGAAGTCCTCTGGACTGCACAGGATGAGGGGGACCCTTGGAATGCTGTCCTCGGGACTGCATGGGCCAAGAGGGACGTTGGATGGCTGTCCTCGGGACTGCACGGGCCAAGAGGGACATTGGATGGCTGTCCTTGGGACTGCACGGGCCAAGAGGGACGCCTGGAATGCTGTCCTCGGGACTGGACGGGCTGAGGGGGACGCCTGGAACGCTTTCCTGGAGACTGCATGGGCCAAGTGGTATGTTGGATGGCTGTCCTTGGGACTGCACGGGCCAAGAGGGACGCCTGGAACGGTGTCCTCGGGACTGCACGGGCCCAGAGGGACATTGGATGGCTGTCCTCGGGACTGCTCGGGCAAAGTGGGACATTGGATGGCTGTCCTCAGGACTGCACTGGCCAAGAGGGACTTCTGGAACACTCTCCTCGGGCCTGCACGAACCAAGAGGGACTCCTGGAACGTTGTTCTCCTGACTGCACTGGCCTAGAGGGACTCCTGGAATGCTGTCCTCAGGACTGCAGGGGCCTAGAGGGACGTCTGGAACTCTGTTCTTGAGACTGCACGGGCCGAGAGGGACTTTGGATGGCTGTTCTCGGGCCAGCACGGGCCGAGAGGGACGTTGGATGGCTGTCCTCGGGACTGCATGCGCCAAGAGGGACGTTGGATGGCTGTCCTCAGGACTGCACAGGCCTAGAGGCAAGCCAGGAACGCTGTTCTCCGGACTGCAAGGGCCTATAGGGACTCTTACAAAGCTGTCCTCGGGACTGCACGGGCCAAGAGGGACGCCTGGAATGCTGTCCTCGGGACTGCACGGGCATAGAGGGACGTCTGGAACTCTGTTTGCGAGACTACACGGGCCGAGAGGGACGGTGGATGGCCGTCCTCGGGACTGCACGCGCCAAGAGGGACGTTGGATGGCTGTCCTCTGGACTGCACAGTCTGAGGGGAGCGCCTGGAACGCTGTTCTCGGGACTGCACCGGCCGAGAAGGACATTGGATGGCTGTCCACGGGACTGCACGGGCCAAGAGGGACGTTGGATGGCTGTCACGGGACTGCAGGGGCCTAGAGGGACTTTGGATGGCTCTCCTCGGGACTGCACGGGCCGAGAAGGATGCCTGGAATGCTGTCCTTGGGACTGTAGTGGCCGAGAGGGATATTGGATGGGTGTCCTCGGGCCAGCACGGGACAAGAGGGACGTTGGATGGCTGTCCTCGGGACTGCACGGGCTAAGAGTGACATTGGATGGCTGTCCTCGGGATTGCACGGGCCAAGAGGGACGTTGGATGGCTGTCCTCGGGACTGCACGGGCCTAGAGGGACACCTGGAACGCTGTCCCCTGGACTGCACGGGCCGAAAAGGACTCCTGGAACGAAGTCCTCGGGACTGCACGGGATGAGGGGGACCCATGGAACGCTGTCCTCGGGAATGCATAGGCCAAGAGGGACGTTGGATGGCTGTCCTCGGGACTGCACGGGCCAAGAAGGACGTTGGATGGCTGTCCTCGGGACAGCTCGGGCCAAGAGGGACTCAAGGAACGCTGTCCTCGGGACTGCACGGGCTGAGGGGGATGCCTGGAACGCTGTCCTCGGGACTGCACTGGCCAAGAGGGACATTGGATGGCTGTACTCGGAACTGCATGGGCCTAGAGGGATGCCTGGAACGCTGTTCTCTGTACTGCACGGGCCAAGAGGGACGCCTGGAATGCTGTCCTCGGGACTGCACGGGCTGAGGGGGACGCCTGGAACGCTCTCCTGGAGACTGCATTGGCCAAGCGGGATGTTGGATGGCTGTCCTCGGGACTGCATTGGCCAAGAGGGACATTGGATGGCTGTCCTCAGGACTGCACAGTCTGAGGGGGACGCCTGGAACGCTGTTCTCGGGACTGCACGGGCCGAGAGGGACGTTGGATGGCTGTCCTCGGGACTGCACGGGCCAAGAGGGACGTTGGATGGCTGTCCTCGGGACAGCACGGGCCGAGAGGGACTCCAGGAACGCTGTCCTCGGGACTGCACGGGCTGAGGGGGACGCCTGGAAAGCTGTCCTCGGGACTGCACTGGCCAAGAGGGACGTTGGATGGCTGTACTCGGAACTGCATGGGCCTAGAGGGATGCCTGGAACGCTGTTCTCTGGACTGCAGGGGCCAAGAAGGACGCCTGGAATGCTGTCCTCGAGACTGGACGGGCTGAGGGGGACGCCTGGAACGCTTTCCTGGAGACTGCATGGGCCAAGTGGGATGTTGGATGGCTGTCCTCGGGACTGCACCGGCCAAGATTGACGCCTGGAACGGTGTCCTCGGGACTGCACGGGCCAAGAGGGACATTGGATGGCTGTCCTCGGGACAGCACGGGCCGAGAGGGACACCTGGAATGCTGTCCTCCGGACTGCACGAACCAAAAGGGAGGTTGGATAGCTGTCACGGGACTGCAGGGGCCTAGAGGGTTTTTGGATGCCTCTCCTCGGGACTGCAAGGGCCGAGAGGGATGCCTGGAATGCTGTCCTAGGGACTGGAGTGGCCGAGATGGATATTGGATGGCAGTCCTCGGGACAGCATGGGCCGAGAGGGAAGTTGGATGGCTGTACTCGGGACTGCATGGGCCAAGAGGGACGTTGGATGGCTGTCCTCGGGACTGCACGGGCCTAGAGGGATGTTGGATGGCTGTCCTCGGGACTGCACTGGCCAAGAGGGACACCTGGAACGCTGTCCTCTGGACTGCACGGGCCGAGAAGGACTCCTGGAACAAAGTCCTCGGGACTGCACGGGATGAGGGGGATGCCTGGAACGCTGTCCTCAGGACTGCACTGGCCAAGAGGGACTCCTGGAACGCTCTCCTCGGGCCTGCACGAACCAAGAGGGACTCCTGGAACGTTGTTCTCCTGACTGCACTGGCCTAGAGGGACTCCTGGAATGCTGTCCTCGGGACTGCAGGGGCCTAGAGGGACGTCTGGAACTCTGTTCTTGAGACTGCACGGGCCGAGAGGGACTTTGGATGGCTGTTCTCGGGCCAGCACGGGCCGAGAGGGACGTTGGATGGCTGTCCTCGGGACTGCATGCGCCAAGAGGGACGTTGGATGGCTGTCCTCAGGACTGCACAGGCCTAGAGGCAAGCCAGGAATGCTGTTCTCCGGACTGCAAGGGCCTATAGGGACTCTTGCAAAGCTGTCCTCGGGACTGCACGGGCCAAGAGGGACGCCTGGAATGCTGTCCTCGGGACTGCACGGGCATAGAGGGACGTCTGGAACTCTGTTTGCGAGACTGCACGGGCCGAGAGGGACGGTGGATGGCCGTCCTCGGGACTGCACGCGCCAAGAGGGACGTTGGATGGCTGTCCTCTGGACTGCACAGTCTGAGGGGAGCGCCTGGAACGCTGTTCTCGGGACTGCACCGGCCGAGAAGGACATTGGATGGCTGTCCACGGGACTGCACGGGCCAAGAGGGACGTTGGATGGCTGTCACGGGACTGCAGGGGCCTAGAGGGACTTTGTATGGCTCTCCTCGGGACTGCACGGGCCAAGAGGGATGCCTGGAATGCTGTCCTTGGGACTGTAGTGGCCGAGAGGGATATTGGATGGGTGTCCTCGGGCCAGCACGGGCCGAGAGGGACGTTGGATGGCTGTCTTCGGGACTGCACGGGCTAAGAGTGACGTTGGATGGCTGTCCTCGGGATTGCACGGGCCAAGAGGGACGTTGGATGGCTGTCCTCGGGACTGCACGGGCCTAGAGGGACACCTGGAACGCTGTCCCCTGGACTGCACGGGCCGAAAAGGACTCCTGGAACGAAGTCCTCGGGACTGCACGGGATGAGGGGGACCCATGGAACGCTGTCCTCGGGAATGCATAGGCCAAGAGGGACGTTGGATGGCTGTCCTCGGGACTGCACGGGCCAAGAGGGACTTTGGATGGCTGTCGTCGGGACAGCACGGGCCGAGAGGGACTCCAGGAACGCTGTCCTCGGGACTCCACTGGCCAAGAGGGACATTGGATGGCTGTACTCGGAACTGCATGGGCCTAGAGGGATGCCTGGAACGCTGTTCTCTGGACTGCACAGGCCAGGAGGGACGCATGGAATGCTGTCCTCGGGACTGCACGGGCTGAGGGGGAAGCCTGGAAAGCTGTCCTGGAGACTGCATGGGCCAAGCGGGATGTTGGATGGCTGTCCTCGGGACTGCATTGGCCAAGAGGGACATTGGATGGCTGTCCTAGGGACAGCACGGGCCGACAGGGACTCCAGGAACGCTGTCCTCGGGACTGCACGGGCTGAGGGGGACGCCTGGAACGCTGTCCTCGGGACTGCACTGGCCAAGAGGGACGTTGGATGGCTGTACTTGGAACTGCATGGGCCTAGAGGGATGCCTGGAACGCTGTTCTCTGGACTGCACGGGCCAAGAGGGACGCCTGGAATGCTGTCCTCGGGACTGGATGGGCTGAGGGGGACACCTGGAACGCTTTCCTGGAGACTGCATGGGCCAAGTGGTATGTTGGATGGCTGTCCTCGGAACTGCACGGGCCAAGAGGGACGCCTGGAACGGTGTCCTCGGGACTGCACGGGCCAAGAGGGACATTGGATGGCTGTCCTCGAAACTCCTCGGGCCAAGAGGGACCTTGGATGGCTGTACTCGGGACTGCAAGGGCCAAGAGGGACGTTGGATGGCTGTCCTCGGGACGGCACGGTCCTAGAGGGATGTTGGATGGCTGTCCTCGGGACTGCACTGGCCAAGAGGGACTCCTGGAACGCTCTCCTCGGGCCTGCACGAACCAAGAGGGACTCCTGGAACGTTGTTCTCCTGACTGCACTGGCCTAGAGGGACTCCTGGAATGCTGTCCTCGGGACTGCACGGGCCCAGAGGGACGTTGGATGGCTGTCCTCGGGACTGCACGGGCCAAGAGGTACGTTGGATGGCTGTCCTCGGGACTGCACAGTCTGAGGGGGACGCCTGGAATGCTGTACTCGGGACTGCACGGGCCGAGAGGGACATTGGATGGCTGTCCTCAGGACAGCACGGGCCGAGAGGGACACCTGGAATACTGTCCTTGGGACTGCACGAACCAAAAGGGAGGTTGGATGGCTGTCAGGGGACTGCACGGGTCTAGATTGTCTTAGGATGCCTCTCCTAGGTACTGCAAGGGCGGAGAGGGATGCCTGGAATGCTGTCCTAGGGACTGCAGTGGCCGAGAGGGATATTGGATGGCAGTCCTCGGGACAGCACAGGCCGAGAGGGAAGTTGGATGGCTGTACTCGGGACTGCACGGGCCAAGAGGGACATTGGATGGCTGTCCTCGGGACTGCACGGGCCTAGATGGATGTTGGATGGCTGTCCTCCGGACTGCACTGGCCAAGAGGGACACCTGGAATGCGGTCCTCTGGACTGCACGGGCTGAGAAGGACTCCTGGAAAAAAGTCCTCGGGTCTAAACTGGATAAGGGGACCCTTGGAACGCTGTCCTCGGGACTGCATGGGCCAAGAAGGATGTTGGATGGCTGTCCTCGGGACTGCACGGGCCAAGAGGGACATTGGATGGCTGTCCTCGGGACTGCACGGGCCAAGAGGGAAGTTGGATGGCTGTCCTCGGGAATGCAAGGGCCAAGAGGGACGTTGGATGGCTGTCCTCCAGACTGTACGGGGTGAGGGGGATGCCTGGAACGCTGTTCTCGGGACTGCACTGACCTAGAGATACATTGGGTGGCTGTCCTCAGGACTGCACGGGCCTAGAGAGACCCCTGGAATGCTATCCTCGGACTGCACAGGCCTAGAGGGACATTGGATGGCTGTCCTCAGGACTGCACAGGCCTAGAAGCAAGCCAGGAACGCTGTTCGCCGGACTGCAAGGGCCTAGAGGGACTCTTGGAAAGCTGTCCTCGGGACTGCACGGGCCAAGAGGGACGCCTGGAATGCTGTCCTCGGGACTGCACGGGATTGGAGGGACGTCTGGAACTCTGTTCTCGAGACTGCACGGGCCGAGAGGGACGTTGGATGGCTCTCCTCGGGACTGCACGCGCCAAGAAGGACGTTGGATGGCTGTCCTCGGGATTGCACAGTCTGAGGGGGACGCCTGGAACGCTGTTCTCGGGACTGCACGGGCCGAGATGGACGTTGGATGGCTGTCCACGGGACTGTACGGGCCAAGAGGGACGTTGGATGGCTGTCACGGGACTGCAGGGGCCTAGAGGGACTTTGGATGGCTCTCCTCCGGACTGCACGGGCCGAGAGGGATGCCTGGAATGCTGTCCTTGGGACTGCAGTGGCCGAGAGGGATATTGGATGGCTGTCCTCGGGCCAGCACGGGAGAGAGGGACGTTGGATGGCTGTCCTCGGGACTGCACGGGCCAAGAGGGACATTGGATGGCTGTCCTCGGGACTGCACGGGCCAAGAGGGACATTGGATGGCTGTCCTCGGGACTGCACGGGCCAAGAGGGACGTTGGATGGTTGTCCTCCGGACTGCACGGGCTGAGGGGGATGCCTGGAACGCTGTTCTCGGGACTGCACTGACCTAGAGATACATTGGATGGCTGTCCTCAGGACTGCACGGGCTTGGAGGGACCCCTGGAGTGCTGTCCTCGGGACTGCACGGGCCTAGAGGGACATTGGATGGCTGTCCTCAGGACTGCACAGGCCTAGAGGGAAGCCTGGAACGCTGTTCTCCGGACTGCAAGGACCTAGAGGGACTCTTGGAAAGCTGTCCTCGGGACTGCACGGGCCTAGAAGGACGCCTGGAACTCTGTTCTCGGGACTGCACAGGCCGAGAGGGACGTTGGATGGCTGTCCGCGGGACTGCATGCTCCAAGAGGGTCGTTGGATGGCTGTCCTCGGGACTGCACAGTCTGAGGGGGATGCCTGGAACTCTGTTCTCGGGACTGCACTGGCCGAGAGGGACGTTGGATGGCTGTCCTCGGGACAGCACGGGCCGAGAGGGACTCAAGGAACGCTGTCCTCGGGACTGCACAGTCTGAGGGGGACGCCTGGAACGCTGTTCTCGGGACTGCACGGGCCGAGAGGGACGTTGGATGGCTGTCCTCGGGACTGCACGGGCCAAGAGGGACGTTGGATGGCTGTCCTCGGGACAGCACGGGCCGAGAGGGACTCCAGAAACGCTGTCCTCGGGACTGCACGAGCTGAGGGGGACGCCTGGAACGCTGTCCTCGGGACTGCACTGGCCAAGAGGGACGTTGGATGGCTGTACTCGGAACTGCATGAGCCTAGAGGGATGCCTGGAACGCTGTTCTCTGGACTGCAGGGGCCAAGAAGGACGCCTGGAATGCTGTCCTCGAGACTGGACGGGCTGAGGGGGACGCCTGGAACGCTTTCCTGGAGACTGCATGGGCCAAGTGGGATGTTGGATGGCTGTCCTCGGGACTGCACCGGCCAAGATTGACGCCTGGAACGGTGTCCTCGGGACTGCACGGGCCAAGAGGGACATTGGATGGCTGTCCTCGGGACAGAACGGGCCGAGAGGGACACCTGGAATGCTGTCCTCCGGACTGCACGAACCAAAAGGGAGGTTGGATGGCTGTCACGGGACTGCAGGGGCCTAGAGTGTTTTTGGATGCCTCTCCTCGGGACTGCAAGGGCCGAGAGGGATGCCTGGAATGCTGTCCTAGGGACTGCAGTGGCTGAGATGGATATTGGATGGCAGTCCTCGGGACAGCATGGGCCGAGAGGGAAGTTGGATGGCTGTACTCGGGACTGCATGGGCCAAGAGGGACGTTGGATGGCTGTCCTCGGGACTGCACGGGCCTAGAGGGATGTTGGATGGCTGTCCTCGGGACTGCACTGGCCAAGAGGGACACCTGGAACGCTGTCCTCTGGACTGCACGGGCCGAGAAGGACTCCTGGAACGAAGTCCTCGGGACTGCACGGGATGAGGGGGACCCTTGGAACGCTGTCCTCGGGACTGCATGGGCCAAGAGGGACGTTGGATGGCTGTCCTCGGGACTGCACGGGCCAAGAGGGACATTGGATGGCTGTCCTCGGGACTGCACGGGCCAAGAGGGACGTTGGATGGCTGTCCTCGGGACTGCAGGGGCCAAGAGGGACGTTGGTTGGCTGTCCTCGGGACTGCACGGGCCAAGAGGGACGTTGGATGGCTGTCCTCGGGACTGCACGGGCCAAGAGGGACGTTGGATGGTTGTCCTCCGGACTGCACGGGCTGAGGGGGATGCCTGGAACGCTGTTCTCGGGACTGCACTGACCTAGAGATACATTGGATGGCTGTCCTCAGGACTGCACGGGCTTGGAGGGACCCCTGGAGTGCTGTCCTCGGGACTGCACGGGCCTAGAGGGACGTTGGTTGGCTGTCCTCGGGACTGCACGGGCCAAGAGGGACGTTGGATGGCTGTCCTCGGGACTGCATGCGCCAAGAGGGTCGTTGGATGGCTGTCCTCGGGACTGCACAGTCTGAGGGGGATGCCTGGAACTCTGTTCTCGGGACTGCACAGGCCGAGAGGGACATTGAATGGCTGTCCTCGGGACAGCACGGGCCGAGAGGGACGTTGGATGGCTGTCCACGGGACTGCACGGGCCAAGAGGGACGTTGGATGGCTGTCCTCGGGACAGCTCGGGCCGAGAGGGACTCCAGGAACGCTGTCCTCGGGACTGCACGTGCTGAGGGGGATGCCTGGAACGCTGTCCTCGGGACTGCACTGGCCAAGAGGGACGTTGGATGGCTGTACTCGGAACTGCATGGGCCTAGAGGGATGCCTGAACGCTGTTCTCTGTACTGCACGGGCCAAGAGGGACGCCTGGAATGCTGTCCTCGGGACTGCACTGGCCAAGAGGGACGTTGGATGGCTGTACTCGGAACTGCATGGGCCTAGAGGGATGCCTTGAACTCTGTTGTCTGTACTGCACGGGCCAAGAGGGACGCCTGGAATGCTGTCCTCGGGACTGCACGGGCTGAGGGGGACGCCTGGAACGCTCTCCTGGAGACTGCATTGGCCAAGCGGGATGTTGGATGGCTGTCCTCGGGACTGCATTGGCCAAGAGGGACATTGGATGGCTGTCCTCAGGACTGCACAGTCTGAGGGGGACGCCTGGAACGCTGTTCTCGGGACTGCACGGGCCGAGAGGGACGTTGGATGGCTGTCCTCGGGACTGCACGGGCCAAGAGGGACGTTGGATGGCTGTCCTCGGGACAGCACGGGCCGAGAGGGACTCCAGGAACGCTGTCCTCGGGACTGCACGGGCTGAGGGGGACGCCTGGAACGCTGTCCTCGGGACTGCACTGGCCAAGAGGGACGTTGGATGGCTGTACTCGGAACTGCATAGGCCTAGAGGGATGCCTGGAACGCTGTTCTCTGGACTGCAGGGGCCAAGAAGGACGCCTGGAATGCTGTCCTCGAGACTGGACGGGCTGAGGGGGACGCCTGGAATGCTTTCCTGGAGACTGCATGGGCCAAGTGGGATGTTGGATGGCTGTCCTCGGGACTGCACCGGCCAAGATTGACGCCTGGAACGGTGTCCTCGGGACTGCACGGGCCAAGAGGGACATTGGATGGCTGTCCTCGGGACAGCACGGGCCGAGAGGGACACCTGGAATGCTGTCCTCCGGACTGCACGAACCAAAAGGGAGGTTGGATGGCTGTCACGGGACTGCAGGGGCCTAGAGGGTCTTTGGATGCCTCTCCTCGGGACTGCAAGGGCCGAGGGGGATGCCTGGAATGCTGTCCTAGGGACTGCAGTGGCCGAGATGGATATTGGATGGCAGTCCTCGGGACAGCATGGGCCGAGAGGGAAGTTGGATGGCTGTCCTCGGGACTGCACGGGCCTAGAGGGATGTTGGATGGCTGTCCTCGGGACTGCACTGGCCAAGAGGGACACCTGGAACGCTGTCCTCTGGACTGCACGGGCCGAGAAGGACTCCTGGAACGAAGTCCTCGGGACTGCACGGGATGAGGGGGACCCTTGGAACGCTGTCCTCGGGACTGCATGGGCCAAGAGGGACGTTGGATGGCTGTCCTCGGGACTGCACGGGCCAAGAGGGACATTGGATGGCTGTCCTCGGGACTGCACGGGCCAAGAGGGAAGTTGGATGGCTGTCCTCGGGACTGCAAGGGCCAAGAGAGACGTTGGATGGCTGTCCTCCGGACTGCACGGGCTGAGGGGGATGCCTGGAACGCTGTTCTCGGGACTGCACTGACCTAGAGATACATTGGGTGGCTGTTCTCAGGACTGCACGGGCCTAGAGAGACCCCTGGAATGCTGTCCTCGGGACTGCACGGGCCTAGAGGGACATTGGATGGCTGTCCTCAGGACTGCACAGGCCTAGAGGCAAGCCAGGAACGCTGTTCTCCGGACTGCAAGGGCCTAGAGGGACTCTTGGAAAGCTGTCCTCGGGACTGCACGGGCCAAGAGGGACGCCTGGAATACTGTCCTCGGGACTGCACGGGCCTAGAGGGACGTCTGGAACTCTGTTCTCGAGACTGCACGGGCCGAGAGGGACGTTGGATGGCTGTCCTCAGGACTGCACGCGCCAAGAGGGACGTTGGATGGCTGTCCTCGGGACTGCACAGTCTGAGGGGGACGCCTGGAACGCTGTTCTCGGGACTGCACGGGCCGAGAGGGACGTTGGATGGCTGTCCACGGGACTGCACGGGCCAAGAGGGACGTTGGATGGCTGTCAAGGGACTGCAGGGGCCTAGAGGGACTTTGGATGGCTGTCCTCGGGACTGCACGGGCCTAGAGGGATGTTGGATCGCTGTCCTCGGGACTGCACTGGCCAAGAGGGACACCTGGAACGCTGTCCCCTGGACTGCACGGGCCGAAAAGGACTCCTGGAACGAAGTCCTCGGGACTGCACGGGATGAGGGGGACCCCTGGAAAGCTGTCCTCGGGACTGCATGCACCAAGAGGGTCGTTGGATGGCTGTCCTCGGGACTGCACAGTCTGAGGGGGACGCCTGGAACTCTGTTCTCGGGACTGCACTGGCCGAGAGGGACGTTGGATGGCTGTCCTCGGGACTGCACGGGCCAAGAGGGACGTTGGATGGCTGTCCTCGGGACAGCTCGGGCCGAGAGGGACTCCAGGAACGCTGTCCTCGGACTGCACGGGCTGAGGGGGATGCCTGGAACGCTGTCCTCGGGACTGCACTGGCCAAGAGGGACGTTGGATGGCTGTACTCGGAACTGCATGGGCCTAGAGGGATGCCTGGAACGCTGTTCACTGGACTGCACAGGCCAAGAGGGACGCCTGGAATGCTGTCCTCGGGACTGCATGGGCTGAGGGGGACGCCTGGAACGCTTTCCTGGAGACTGCATTGGCCAAGCAGGATGTTGGATGGCTGTCCTCGGGACTGCATTGGCCAAGAGGGACATTGGATGGCTGTCCTCGGGACTGCACAGTCTGAGGGGGACGCCTGGAACGCTGTTCTCGGGACTGCACGGGCCGAGAGGGACGTTGGATGGCTGTCCTCGGGACTGCACGGGCCAAGAGGGACGTTGGATGGCTGTCCTCGGGACAGCACGGGCCGAGAGGGACTCCAGGAACGCTGTCCTCGGGACTGCAGGGGCTGAGGGGGATGCCTGGAACGCTGTTCTCGGGACTGCACTGACCTAGAGATACATTGGATGGCTTTCCTCAGGACTGCACGGGCCTAGAGGGACCCCTGGAATGCTGTCCTCGGGACTGCACGGGCCTAGAGGGACATTGGATGGCTGTCCTGAGGACTGCACAGGCCTATTGAGAAGCCTGGAACGCTGTTCTCCGGACTGCAAGGACCTAGAGGGACTCTTGGAAAGCTGTCCTCGGGACTGCACGGGCCAAGAGGGACGCCTGGAATGCTGTCCTCGGGACTGCACGGGCCTAGAGGGACGCCTGGAACTCTGTTCTCGGGAATGCATGGGCCGAGAGGGACGTTGGATGGCTGTCCTCGGGACTGCATGCACCAAGAGGGTCGTTGGATGGCTGTCCTCGGGACTGCACAGTCTGAGGGGGACGCCTGGAACTCTGTTCTCGGGACTGCACTGGCCGAGAAGGACGTTGGATGGCTGTCCTCGGGACTGCACGGGCCAAGAGGGACGTTGGATGGCTGTCCTCGGGACAGCACGGGCCGAGAGGGACTCCAGGAACGCTGTCCTCGGGACTGCACGGGCTGAGGGGGATGCCTGGAACTCTGTCCTTGGGACTGCACTGGCCAAGAGGGACGTTGGATGGCTGTACACGGAACTGCATGGGCCTAGAGGGATGCCTGGAACACTGTTCTCTGGACTGCACGGGCCAAGAGGGACTCCTGGAATGCTGTCCTCGGGACTGCACGGGCTGAGGGGGACGCCTGGAACGCTTTCCTGGAGACTGCATTGGCCAAGCGGGATGTTGGATGGCTGTCCTCGGGACTGCATTGGCCAAGAGGGACATTGGATGGCTGTCCTCGGGACTGCACAGTCTGAGGGGGACGCCTGGAACGCTGTTCTCGGGACTGCACGGGCCGAGAGGGACGTTGGATGGCTGTCCTTGGGACTGCACGGGGCTAGAGGGATGTAGGATGGCTGTCCTCGGGACTGCAGTGGCCAAAGGGACACCAGGAACGCTGTCCTCTGGACTGCACGGGCCGAGAAGGACTCCTGGAACGAAGTCCTCGGGACTGCACGGGATGAAGGGGACCCTTGGAACGCTGTCCTCGGGACTGCATTGGCCAAGAGGGACATTGGATGGCTGTCCTCGGAACTGCAGGGGCCAAGAGGGACATTGGATGGCTGTCCTTGGGACTGCACGGTCCAAGAGGGACGTTGGATGGCTGTCCTCGGGACTGCATAGGCCAAGAGGGACGTTGGATGGCTGTCACGGGACTGCAGGGGCCAAGAGGGTCATTGGATGGCTGTCCTCGGGACTGCACGGGCCAAGAGGGACATTGGATGGCTGTCCTCGGAACTGCAGGGGCCAAGAGGGACGCCTGGAATGCTGTCCTCGGGACTGCACGGGCCTAGAGGGACGCCTGGAACTCTGTTCTCGGGACTGCATGGGCTGAGAGGGACGTTGGATGGCTGTCCTCGGGACTGCATGCACCAAGAGGGTCGTTGGATGGCTGTCCTCGGGACTGCACAGACTGAGGGGGACGCCTGGAACTCTGTTCTCGGGACTGCACTGGCCGAGAAGGACGTTGGATGGCTGTCCTCGGGACTGCACGGGCCAAGAGGGACGTTGGATGGCTGTCCTCGGGACAGCACGGGCAGAGAGGGACTCCAGGAACGCTGTCCTCGGGACTGCACGGGCTGAGGGGGATGCCTGGAACGCTGTCCTCGGGACTGCACTGGCCAAGAGGGACGTTGGATGGCTGTACTCGGAACTGCATGGGCCTAGAGGGATGCCTGGAACGCTGTTCTCTGGACTGCACGGGCCAAGAGGGACTCCTGGAATGCTGTCCTCGGGACTGCACGGGCTGAGGGGGACGCCTGGAACGCTTTCCTGGAGACTGCATTGGCCAAGCGGGATGTTGGATGGCTGTCCTCGGGACTGCCTTGGCCAAGAGGGACATTGGATGGCTGTCCTCGGGACTGCACAGTCTGAGGGGGACGCCTGGAACGCTGTTCACGGGACTGCATGGGCCGAGTGGGACATTGGATGGCTGTCCTCGGGACTGCACGGGCCAAGAGGGACGTTGGATGGCTGTCCTCGGGACAGCACGGGCCGAGAGGGACTCCAGGAACGCTGTCCTCGGGACTGCACGGGCTGAGGGGGACGCCTGGAACGCTGTCCTCGGGACTGCACTGGCCAAGAGGGACGTTGGATGGCTGTACTCGGAACTGCATGGGCCTAGAGGGATGCCTGGAACGCTGTTCTCTGGACTGCACTGACCTAGAGATACATTGGGTGGCTGTTCTCAGGACTGCACGGGCCTAGAGAGACCCCTGGAATGCTGTCCTCGGGACTGCACGGGCCTAGAGGGACATTGGATGGCTGTCCTCAGGACTGCACAGGCCTAGAGGCAAGCCAGGAACGCTGTTCTCCGGACTGCAAGGGCCTAGAGGGACTCTTGGAAAGCTGTCCTCGGGACTGCACGGGCCAAGAGGGACGCCTGGAATGCTGTCCTCGGGACTGCACGGGCCTAGAGGGACGTCTGGAACTCTGTTCTCGAGACTGCACGGGCCGAGAGGGACGTTGGATGGCTGTCCTAGGGACAGCACGGGCCGAGAGGGACTCCAGGAACGCTGTCCTCGGGACTGCACGGGCTGAGGGGGATGCCTGGAACTCTGTCCTTGGGACTGCACTGGCCAAGATGGACGTTGGATGGCTGTACACGGATCTGCATGGGCCTAGAGGGATGCCTGGAACGCTGTTCTCTGGACTGCACGGGCCAAGAGGGACTCCTGGAATGCTGTCCTCGGGACTGCACGGGCTGAGGGGGACGCCTGGAACGCTTTCCTGGAGACTGCATTGGCCAAGCGGGATGTTGGATGGCTGTCCTCGGGACTGCATTGGCCCAGAGGGACATTGGATGGCTGTCCTCGGGACTGCACAGTCTGAGGGGGACGCCTGGAACGCTGTTCTCGGGACTGCACGGGCCGAGAGGGACGTTGGATGGCTGTCCTCGGGACTGCACGGGGCTAGAGGGATGTAGGATGGCTGTCCTCGGGACTGCACTGGCCAAAGGGACACCAGGAACGCTGTCCTCTGGACTGCACGGGCCGAGAAGGACTCCTGGAACGAAGTCCTCGGGACTGCACGGGATGAGGGGGACCCTTGGAACGCTGTCCTCGGGACTGCATGGGCCAAGAGGGACGTTGGATGGCTGTCCTCGGGACTGCACGGGCCAAGAGGGACATTGGATGGCTGTCCTCGGGACTGCACGGGCCTAGAGGGATGTTGGATCGCTGTCTTCGGGACTGCACTGGCCAAGAGGGACACCTGGAACGCTGTCCCCTGGACTGCACGGGCCGAAAAGGACTCCTGGAACGAAGTCCTCGGGACTGCACAGGATGAGGGGGACCCTTGGAAAGCTGTCCTCGGGACTGCATAGGCCAAGAGGGACGTTGGATGGCTGTCACGGGACTGCAGGGGCCAAGAGGGTCATTGGATGGCTGTCCTCGGGACTGCACGGGCCAAGAGGGACATTGGATGGCTGTCCTCGGGACTGCAGGGGCCAAGAGGGACGTTGGATGGCTGTCCTCGGGACTGCACGGTCCAAGAGGGACGTTGGATGGCTGTCCTCGGGACTGCACAGGCCAAGAGGGACATTGGATGGCTGTCCTCGGGACTGCACAGGCTGAGGGGGATGCCTGGAACGCTGTTCTCGGGACTGCACTGACCTAGAGATACATTGGATGGCTTTCCTCAGGACTGCACGGGCCTAGAGGGACCCCTGGAATGCTGTCCTCGGGACTGCACGGGCCTAGAGGGACATTGGATGGCTGTCCTCAGGACTGCACAGGCCTAGAGGGAAGCCTGGAACGCTGTTCTCCGGACTGCAAGGACCTAGAGGGACTCTTGGAAAGCTGTCCTCGGCACTGCAAGGGCCAAGAGGGACGCCTGGAATGCTGTCCTCGGGACTGCACAGGCCTAGAGGGACGCCTGGAACTCTGTTCTCGGGACTGCATGGGCTGAGAGGGACGTTGGATGGCTGTCCTCGGGACTGCATGCACCAAGAGGGTCGTTGGATGGCTGTCCTCGGGACTGCACAGTCTGAGGGGGACGCCTGGAACTCTGTTCTCGGGACTGCACTGGCCGAGAAGGACGTTGGATGGCTGTCCTCGGGACTGCACGGGCCAAGAGGGACGTTGGATGGCTGTCCTCGGGACAGCACGGGCAGAGAGGGACTCCAGGAACGCTGTCCTCGGGACTGCACGGGCTGAGGGGGATGCCTGGAACGCTGTCCTCGGGACTGCACTGGCCAAGAGGGACGTTGGATGGCTGTACTCGGAACTGCATGGGCCTAGAGGGATGCCTGGAACGCTGTTCTCTGGACTGCACGGGCCAAGAGGGACTCCTGGAATGCTGTCCTCGGGACTGCACGGGCTGAGGGGGACGCCTGGAACGCTTTCCTGGAGACTGCATTGGCCAAGCGGGATGTTGGATGGCTGTCCTCGGGACTGCCTTGGCCAAGAGGGACATTGGATGGCTGTCCTCGGGACTGCACAGTCTGAGGGGGATGCCTGGAACGCTGTTCACGGGACTGCATGGGCCGAGTGGGACATTGGATGGCTGTCCTCGGGACTGCACGGGCCAAGAGGGACGTTGGATGGCTGTCCTCGGGACAGCACGGGCCGAGAGGGACTCCAGGAACGCTGTCCTCGGGACTGCACGGGCTGAGGGGGACGCCTGGAACGCTGTCCTCGGGACTGCACTGGCCAAGAGGGACGTTGGATGGCTGTACTCGGAACTGCATGGGCCTAGAGGGATGCCTGGAACGCTGTTCTCTGGACTGCACTGACCTAGAGATACATTGGGTGGCTGTTCTCAGGACTGCACGGGCCTAGAGAGACCCCTGGAATGCTGTCCTCGGGACTGCACGGGCCTAGAGGGACATTGGATGGCTGTCCTCAGGACTGCACAGGCCTAGAGGCAAGCCAGGAACGCTGTTCTCCGGACTGCAAGGGCCTAGAGGGACTCTTGGAAAGCTGTCCTCGGGACTGCACGGGCCAAGAGGGACGCCTGGAATGCTGTCCTCGGGACTGCACGGGCCTAGAGGGACGTCTGGAACTCTGTTCTCGAGACTGCACGGGCCGAGAGGGACGTTGGATGGCTGTCCTCGGGATTGCACGCGCCAAGAGGGACGTTGGATGGCTGTCCTCGGGACAGAACAGTCTGAGGGGGACGCCTGGAACGCTGTTCTCGGGACTGCACGTGCCGAGAGGGACGTTGGATGGCTGTCCACGGGACTGCACGGGCCAAGAGGGATGTTGGATGGCTGTCAAGGGACTGCAGGGGCCTAGAGGGACTTTGGATGGCTGTCCTCGGGACTGCACGGGCCTAGAGGGATGTTCGATCGCTGTCCTCGGGACTGCACTGGCCTAGAGGGACACCTGGAACGCTGTCCCCTGGACTGCACGGGCCGAAAAGGACTCCTGGAACGAAGTCCTCGGGACTGCACGGGATGAGGGGGACCCCTGGAAAGCTGTCCTCGGGACTGCATGCACCAAGAGGGTCGTTGGATGGCTGTCCTCGGGACTGCACAGTCTGAGGGGGACGCCTGGAACTCTGTTCTCGGGACTGCACTGGCCGAGAGGGACGTTGGATGGCTGTCCTCGGGACTGCACGGGCCAAGAGGGACGTTGGATGGCTGTCCTCGGGACAGCACGGGCCGAGAGGGACTCCAGGAACGCTGTCCTCGGACTGCACGGGCTGAGGGGGATGCCTGGAATGCTGTCCTCGGGACTGCACTGGCCAAGAGGGACGTTGGATGGCTGTACTCGGAACTGCATGGGCCTAGAGGGATGCCTGGAACGCTGTTCTCTGGACTGCACAGGCCAAGAGGGACGCCTGGAATGCTGTCCTCGGGACTGCACGGGATGAGGGGGACGCCTGGAACGCTTTCCTGGAGACTGCATTGGCCAAGCGGGATGTTGGATGGCTGTCCTCGGGACTGCATTGGCCAAGAGGGACATTGGATGGCTGTCCTCGGGACTGCACAGTCTGAGGGGACGCCTGGAACGCTGTTCTCGGGACTGCACGGGCCGAGAGGGACGTTGGATGGCTGTCCTCGGGACTGCACGGGCCAAGAGGGACGTTGGATGGCTGTCCTCGGGACAGCACGGGCCGAGAGGGACTCCAGGAACGCTGTCCTCGGGACTGCACGGGCTGAGGGGGATGACTGGAACGCTGTTCTCGGGACTGCACTGACCTAGAGATACATTGGATGGCTTTCCTCAGGACTGCACGGGCCTAGAGGGACCCCTGGAATGCTGTCCTCGGGACTGCACGGGCCTAGAGGGACATTGGATGGCTGTCCTCAGGACTGCACAGGCCTATTGAGAAGCCTGGAACGCTGTTCTCCGGACTGCAAGGACCTAGAGGGACTCTTGGAAAGCTGTCCTCGGGACTGCACGGGCCAAGAGGGACGCCTGGAATGCTGTCCTCGGGACTGCACGGGCCTAGAGGGACGCCTGGAACTCTGTTCTCGGGAATGCATGGGCCGAGAGGGTCGTTGGATGGCTGTCCTCGGGACTGCATGCACCAAGAGGGTCGTTGGATGGCTGTCCTCGGGACTGCACAGTCTGAGGGGGACGCCTGGAACTCTGTTCTCGGGTCTGCACTGGCCGAGAAGGACGTTGGATGGCTGTCCTCGGGACTGCACGGGCCAAGAGGGACGTTGGATGGCTGTCCTCGGGACAGCACGGGCCGAGAGGGACTCCAGGAACGCTGTCCTCGGGACTGCACGGGCTGAGGGGGATGCCTGGAACTCTGTCCTTGGGACTGCACTGGCCAAGAGGGACGTTGGATGGCTGTACACGGAACTGCATGGGCCTAGAGGGATGCCTGGAACACTGTTCTCTGGACTGCACGGGCCAAGAGGGACTCCTGGAATGCTGTCCTCGGGACTGCACGGGCTGAGGGGGACGCCTGGAACGCTTTCCTGGAGACTGCATTGGCCAAGCGGGATGTTGGATGGCTGTCCTCGGGACTGCATTGGCCAAGAGGGACATTGGATGGCTGTCCTCGGGACTGCACAGTCTGAGGGGGACGCCTGGAACGCTGTTCTCGGGACTGCACGGGCCGAGAGGGACATTGGATGGCTGTCCTCGGGACTGCACGGGGCTAGAGGGATGTAGGATGGCTGTCCTCGGGACTGCACTGGCCAAAGGGACACCAGGAACGCTGTCCTCTGGACTGCACGGGCCGAGAAGGACTCCTGGAACGAAGTCCTCGGGACTGCACGGGATGAGGGGGACCCTTGGAACGCTGTCCTCGGGACTGCATGGGCCAAGAGGGACGTTGGATGGCTGTCCTCGGGACTGCACGGGCCAAGAGGGACGTTGGATGGCTGTCCTCGGGACTGCACGGGCCTAGAGGGATGTTGGATCGCTGTCTTCGGGACTGCACTGGCCAAGAGGGACACCTGGAACGCTGTCCCCTGGACTGCACGGGCCGAAAAGGACTCCTGGAACGAAGTCCTCGGGACTGCACAGGATGAGGGGGACCCTTGGAAAGCTGTCCTCGGGACTGCATAGGCCAAGAGGGACGTTGGATGGCTGTCACGGGACTGCAGGGGCCAAGAGGGTCATTGGATGGCTGTCCTCGGGACTGCACGGGCCAAGAGTGACATTGGATGGCTGTCCTCGGGACTGCAGGGGCCAAGAGGGACGTTGGATGGCTGTCCTCGGGACTGCACGGTCCAAGAGGGACGTTGGATGGCTGTCCTCGGGACTGCACGGGCCAAGAGGGACATTGGATGGCTGTCCTCGGGACTGCACAGGCTGAGGGGGATGCCTGGAACGCTGTTCTCGGGACTGCACTGACCTAGAGATACATTGGATGGCTTTCCTCAGGACTGCACGGGCCTAGAGGGACCCCTGGAATGCTGTCCTCGGGACTGCACGGGCCTAGAGGGACATTGGATGGCTGTCCTCAGGACTGCACAGGCCTAGAGGGATGCCTGGAACGCTGTTCTCTGGACTGCACGGGCCAAGAGGGACTCCTGGAATGCTGTCCTCGGGACTGCACGGGCTGAGGGGGACGCCTGGAACGCTTTCCTGGAGACTGCATTGGCCAAGCGGGATGTTGGATGGCTCTCCTCGGGACTGCATTGGCCAAGAGGGACATTGGATGGCTGTCCTCGGGACTGCACAGTCTGAGGGGGACGCCTGGAACGCTGTTCACGGGACTGCACGGTCCGAGTGGGACATTGGATGGCTGTCCTCGGGACTGCACAGGCCAAGAGGGACGTTGGATGGCTGTCCTCGGGACAGCACGGGCCGAGAGGGACTCCAGGAACGCTGTCCTCGGGACTGCACGGGCTGAGGGGGACGCCTGGAACGCTGTCCTCGGGACTGCACTGGCCAAGAGGGACGTTGGATGGCTGTACTCGGAACTGCATGGGCCTAGAGGGATGCCTGGAACGCTGTTCTCTGGACTGCACTGACCTAGAGATACATTGGGTGGCTGTTCTCAGGACTGCACGGGCCTAGAGAGACCCCTGGAATGCTGTCCTCGGGACTGCACGGGCCTAGAGGGACATTGGATGGCTGTCCTCAGGACTGCACAGGCCTAGAGGCAAGCCAGGAACGCTGTTCTCCGGACAGCAAGGGCCTAGAGGGACTCTTGGAAAGCTGTCCTCGGGACTGCACGGGCCAAGAGGGACGCCTGGAATGCTGTCCTCGGGACTGCACGGGCCTAGAGGGACGTCTGGAACTCTGTTCTCGAGACTGCACGGGCCGAGAGCGACGTTGGATGGCTGTCCTCGGGATTGCATGCGCCAAGAGGGACGTTGGATGGCTGTCCTCGGGACTGCACAGTCTGAGGGGGACGCCTGGAACGCTGTTCTCGGGACTGCACGGGCCGAGAGGGACGTTGGATGGCTGTCCACGGGACTGCACGGGCCAAGAGGGACGTTGGATGGCTGTCAAGGGACTGCAGGGGCCTAGAGGGACTTTGGATGGCTGTCCTCGGGATTGCACGGGCCTAGAGGGATGTTGGATCGCTGTCCTAGGGACTGCACTGGCCTAGAGGGACACCTGGAACGCTGTCCCCTGGACTGCACGGGCCGAAAAGGACTCCTGGAACGAAGTCCTCGGGACTGCACGGGATGAGGGGGACCCCTGGAAAGCTGTCCTCGGGACTGCATGCACCAAGAGGGTCGTTGGATGGCTGTCCTTGGGACTGCACAGTCTGAGGGGGACGCCTGGAACTCTGTTCTCGGGACTGCACTGGCCGAGAGGGACGTTGGATGGCTGTCCTCGGGACTGCACGGGCCAAGAGGGATGTTGGATGGCTGTCCTCGGGACAGCTCGGGCCGAGAGGGACTCCAGGAACGCTGTCCTCGGACTGCACGGGCTGAGGGGGATGCCTGGAATGCTGTCCTCGGGACTGCACTGGCCAAGAGGGACGTTGGATGGCTGTACTCGGAACTGCATGGGCCTAGAGGGATGCCTGGAACGCTGTTCTCTGGACTGCACAGGCCAAGAGGGACGCCTGGAATGCTGTCCTCGGGACTTCACGGGATGAGGGGGACGCCTGGAACGCTTTCCTGGAGACTGCATTGGCCAAGCGGGATGTTGGATGGCTGTCCTCGGGACTGCATTGGCCAAGAGGGACATTGGATGGCTGTCCTCGGGACTGCACAGTCTGAGGGGACGCCTGGAACGCTGTTCTCGGGACTGCACGGGCCGAGAGGGACGTTGGATGGCTGTCCTCGGGACTGCACGGGCCAAGAGGGACGTTGGATGGCTGTCCTCGGGACAGCACGGGCCGAGAGGGACTCCAGGAACGCTGTCCTCGGGACTGCACGGGCTGAGGGGGATGCCTGGAACGCTGTTCTCGGGACTGCACTGACCTAGAGATACATTGGATGGCTTTCCTCAGGACTGCACGGGCCTAGAGGGACCCCTGGAATGCTGTCCTCGGGACTGCACGGGCCTAGAGGGACATTGGATGGCTGTCCTCAGGACTGCACAGGCCTATTGAGAAGCCTGGAACGCTGTTCTCCGGACTGCAAGGACCTAGAGGGACTCTTGGAAAGCTGTCCTCGGGACTGCACGGGCCAAGAGGGACGCCTGGAATGCTGTCCTCGGGACTGCACGGGCCTAGAGGGACGCCTGGAACTCTGTTCTCGGGAATGCATGGGCCGAGAGGGACGTTGGATGGCTGTCCTCGGGACTGCATGCACCAAGAGGGTCGTTGGATGGCTGTCCTCGGGACTGCACAGTCTGAGGGGGACGCCTGGAACTCTGTTCTCGGGACTGCACTGGCCGAGAAGGACGTTGGATGGCTGTCCTCGGGACTGCACGGGCCAAGAGGGACGTTGGATGGCTGTCCTCGGGACAGCACGGGCCGAGAGGGACTCCATGAACGCTGTCCTCGGGACTGCACGGGCTGAGGGGGATGCCTGGAACTCTGTCCTTGGGACTGCACTGGCCAAGAGGGACGTTGGATGGCTGTACACGGAACTGCATGGGCCTAGAGGGATGCCTGGAACACTGTTCTCTGGACTGCACGGGCCAAGAGGGACTCCTGGAATGCTGTCCTCGGGACTGCACGGGCTGAGGGGGACGCCTGGAACGCTTTCCTGGAGACTGCATTGGCCAAGCGGGATGTTGGATGGCTGTCCTCGGGACTGCATTGGCCAAGAGGGACATTGGATTGCTGTCCTCGGGACTGCACAGTCTGAGGGGGACGCCTGGAACGCTGTTCTCGGGACTGCACGGGCCGAGAGGGACGTTGGATGGCTGTCCTCGGGACTGCACGGGGCTAGAGGGATGTAGGATGGCTGTCCTCGGGACTGCACTGGCCAAAGGGACACCAGGAACGCTGTCCTCTGGACTGCACGGGCCGAGAAGGACTCCTGGAACGAAGTCCTCGGGACTGCACGGGATGAGGGGGACCCTTGGATCGCTGTCCTCGGGACTGCATGGGCCAAGAGGGACGTTGTATGGCTGTCCTCGGGACTGCACGGGCCAAGAGGGACGTTGGATGGCTGTCCTCGGGACTGCACGGGCCTAGAGGGATGTTGGATCGCTGTCTTCGGGACTGCACTGGCCAAGAGGGACACCTGGAACGCGGTCCCCTGGACTGCACGGGCCGAAAAGGACTCCTGGAACGAAGTCCTCGGGACTGCACAGGATGAGGGGGACCCTTGGAAAGCTGTCCTCGGGACTGCATAGGCCAAGAGGGACGTTGGATGGCTGTCACGGGACTGCAGGGGCCAAGAGGGTCATTGGATGGCTGTCCTCGGGACTGCACGGGCCAAGAGTGACATTGGATGGCTGTCCTCGGGACTGCAGGGGCCAAGAGGGACGTTGGATGGCTGTCCTCGGGACTGCACGGTCCAAGAGGGACGTTGGATGGCTGTCCTCGGGACTGCACGGGCCAAGAGGGACATTGGATGGCTGTCCTCGGGACTGCACAGGCTGAGGGGGATGCCTGGAACGCTGTTCTCGGGACTGCACTGACCTAGAGATACATTGGATGGCTTTCCTCAGGACTACACGGGCCTAGAGGGACCCTTGGAATGCTGTCCTCGGGACTGCACGGGCCTAGAGGGACATTGGATGGCTGTCCTCAGGACTGCACAGGCCTAGAGGGAAGCCTGGAACGCTGTTCCCCGGACTGCAAGGACCTAGAGGGACTCTTGGAAAGCTGTCCTCGGGACTGCACGGGCCAAGAGGGACGCCTGGAATGCTGTCCTCGGGACTGCACAGGCCTAGAGGGACGCCTGGAACTCTGTTCTCGGGACTGCATGGGCTGAGAGGGACTCCTGGAATGCTGTCCTCGGGACTGCACGGGCTGAGGGGGACGCCTGGAACGCTTTCCTGGAGACTGCATTGGCCAAGCGGGATGTTGGATGGCTCTCCTCGGGACTGCATTGGCCAAGAGGGACATTGGATGGCTGTCCTCGGGACTGCACAGTCTGAGGGGGACGCCTGGAACGCTGTTCACGGGACTGCACGGTCCGAGTGGGACATTGGATGGCTGTCCTCGGGACTGAACAGGCCAAGAGGGACGTTGGATGGCTGTCCTCGGGACAGCACGGGCCGAGAGGGACTCCAGGAACGCTGTCCTCGGGACTGCACGGGCTGAGGGGGACGCCTGGAACGCTGTCCTCGGGACTGAACTGGCCAAGAGGGACGTTGGATGGCTGTACTCGGAACTGCATGGGCCTAGAGGGATGCCTGGAACGCTGTTCTCTGGACTGCACTGACCTAGAGATACATTGGGTGGCTGTTCTCAGGACTGCACGGGCCTAGAGAGACCCCTGGAATGCTGTCCTCGGGACTGCACGGGCCTAGAGGGACATTGGATGGCTGTCCTCAGGACTGCACAGGCCTAGAGGCAAGCCAGGAACGCTGTTCTCCGGACAGCAAGGGCCTAGAGGGACTCTTGGAAAGCTGTCCTCGGGACTGCACGGGCCAAGAGGGACGCCTGGAATGCTGTCCTCGGGACTGCACGGGCCTAGAGGGACGTCTGGAACTCTGTTCTCGAGACTGCACGGGCCGAGAGGGACGTTGGATGGCTGTCCTCGGGATTGCATGCGCCAAGAGGGACGTTGGATGGCTGTCCTCGGGACTGCACAGTCTGAGGGGGACGCCTGGAACGCTGTTCTCGGGACTGCACGGGCCGAGAGGGACGTTGGATGGCTGTCCACGGGACTGCACGGGCCAAGAGGGACGTTGGATGGCTGTCAAGGGACTGCAGGGGCCTAGAGGGACTTTGGATGGCTGTCCTCGGGATTGCATGGGCCTAGAGGGATGTTGGATCGCTGTCCTAGGGACTGCACTGGCCTAGAGGGACACCTGGAACGCTGTCCCCTGGACTGCACGGGCCGAAAAGGACTCCTGGAACGAAGTCCTCAGGACTGCACGGGATGAGGGGGACCCCTGGAAAGCTGTCCTCGGGACTGCATGCACCAAGAGGGTCGTTGGATGGCTGTCCTCGGGACTGCACAGTCTGAGGGGGACGCCTGGAACTCTGTTCTCGGGACTGCACTGGCCGAGAGGGACGTTGGATGGCTGTCCTCGGGACTGCACGGGCCAAGAGGGACGTTGGATGGCTGTCCTCGGGACAGCTCGGGCCGAGAGGGACTCCAGGAACGCTGTCCTCGGACTGCACGGGCTGAGGGGGATGCCTGGAATGCTGTCCTCGGGACTGCACTGGCCAAGAGGGACGTTGGATGGCTGTACTCGGAACTGCATGGGCCTAGAGGGATGCCTGGAACGCTGTTCTCTGGACTGCACAGGCCAAGAGGGACGCCTGGAATGCTGTCCTCGGGACTTCACGGGATGAGGGGGACGCCTGGAACGCTTTCCTGGAGACTGCATTGGCCAAGCGGGATGTTGGATGGCTGTCCTCGGGACTGCATTGGCCAAGAGGGACATTGGATGGCTGTCCTCGGGAATGCACAATCTGAGGGGACGCCTGGAACGCTGTTCTCGGGACTGCACGGGCCGAGAGGGACGTTGGATGGCTGTCCTCGGGACTGCACGGGCCAAGAGGGACGTTGGATGGCTGTCCTCGGGACAGCACGGGCCGAGAGGGACTCCAGGAACGCTGTCCTCTGGACTGCACGGGCTGAGGGGGATGCCTGGAACGCTGTTCTCGGGACTGCACTGACCTAGAGATACATTGGATGGCTTTCCTCAGGACTGCACGGGCCTAGAGGGACCCCTGGAATGCTGTCCTCGGGACTGCACGGGCCTAGAGGGACATTGGATGGCTGTCCTCAGGACTGCACAGGCCTATTGAGAAGCCTGGAACGCTGTTCTCCGGACTGCAAGGACCTAGAGGGACTCTTGGAAAGCTGTCCTCGGGACTGCACGGGCCAAGAGGGACGCCTGGAATGCTGTCCTCGGGACTGCACGGGCCTAGAGGGACGCCTGGAACTCTGTTCTCGGGAATGCATGGGCCGAGAGGGACGTTGGATGGCTGTCCTCGGGACTGCATGCACCAAGAGGGTCGTTGGATGGATGTCCTCGGGACTGCACAGTCTGAGGGGGACGCCTGGAACTCTGTTCTCGGGACTGCACTGGCCGAGAAGGACGTTGGATGGCTGTCCTCGGGACTGCACGGGCCAAGAGGGACGTTGGATGGCTGTCCTCGGGACTGCACTGGCCAAAGGGACACCAGGAACGCTGTCCTCTGGACTGCACGGGCCGAGAAGGACTCCTGGAACGAAGTCCTCGGGACTGCACGGGATGAGGGGGACCCTTGGAACGCTGTCCTCGGGACTGCATGGGCCAAGAGGGACGTTGGATGGCTGTCCTCGGGACTGCACGTGCCAAGAGGGACGTTGGATGGCTGTCCTCGGGACTGCACGGGCCTAGAGGGATGTTGGATCGCTGTCTTCGGGACTGCACTGGCCAAGAGGGACACCTGGAACGCGGTCCCCTGGACTGCACGGGCCGAAAAGGACTCCTGGAACGAAGTCCTCGGGACTGCACAGGATGAGGGGGACCCTTGGAAAGCTGTCCTCGGGACTGCATAGGCCAAGAGGGACGTTGGATGGCTGTCACGGGACTGCAGGGGCCAAGAGGGTCATTGGATGGCTGTCCTCGGGACTGCACGGGCCAAGAGTGACATTGGATGGCTGTCCTCGGGACTGCAGGGGCCAAGAGGGACGTTGGATGGCTGTCCTCGGGACTGCACGGTCCAAGAGGGACGTTGGATGGATGTCCTCGGGACTGCACGGGCCAAGAGGGACATTGGATGGCTGTCCTCGGGACTGCACAGGCTGAGGGGGATGCCTGGAACGCTGTTCTCGGGACTGCACTGACCTAGAGATACATTGGATGGCTTTCCTCAGGACTACACGGGCCTAGAGGGACCCCTGGAATGCTGTCCTCGGGACTGCACGGGCCTAGAGGGACATTGGATGGCTGTCCTCAGGACTGCACAGGCCTCGAGGGAAGCCTGGAACGCTGTTCTCCGGACTGCAAGGACCTAGAGGGACTCTTGGAAAGCTGTCCTCGGGACTGCACGGGCCAAGAGGGACGCCTGGAATGCTGTCCTCGGGACTGCACAGGCCTAGAGGGACGCCTGGAACTCTGTTCTCGGGACTGCATGGGCTGAGAGGGACGTTGGATGGCTGTCCTCGGGACTGCATGCACAAAGATGGTCGTTGGATGGCTGTCCTCGGGACTGCACAGTCTGAGGGGGACGCCTGGAACTCTGTTCTCAGGACTGCACTGGCCGAGAAGGACGTTGGATGGCTGTCCTCGGGACTGCACGGGCCAAGAGGGACGTTGGATGGCTGTCCTCGGGACAGCACGGGCCGAGGGGACTCCAGGAATGCTGTCCTTGGGACTGCACGGGCTGAGGGGGATACCTGAAACGCTGTCCTCGGGACTGCACTGGCCAAGAGGGACGTTGGATGGCTGTACTCGGACTTGCATGGGCCTAGAGGGATGCCTGGAACGCTGTTCTCTGCACTGCACGGGCCAAGAGGGACTCCTGGAATGCTGTCCTCGGGACTGCACGGGCTGAGGGGGACGCCTGGAACGCTTTCCTGGAGACTGCATTGGCCAAGCGGGATGTTGGATGGCTGTCCTCGGGACTGCATTGGCCAAGAGGGACATTGGATGGCTGTCCTCGGGACTGCACAGTCTGAGGGGGACGCCTGGAACGCTGTTCTCGGGACTGCACGGGCCGAGAGGGACGTTGGATGGCTGTCCTCGGGACAGCACGGGCCAAGAGGGACGTTGGATGGCTGTCCTCGGGACTGCACGGGCCTAGAGGGATGTTGGATGGCTGTCCTCGGGACTGCACTGGCCAAGAGGGACACCTGGAACGCTGTCCTCTGGACTGCACGGGCCGAGAAGGACTCCTGGAACGAAGTCCTCGGGACTGCACGGGATGAGGGGGACCCTTGGAACGCTGTCCTCGGGACTGCATGGGCCAAGAGGGACGTTGGATGGCTGTCCTCGGGACTGCACTGGCCAAGAGGGACGTTGGATGGCTGTACTCGGAACTGCATGGGCCTAGAGGGATGCCTGGAACGCTGTTCTCTGTACTGCACGGGCCAAGAGGGATGCCTGGAATGCTGTCCTCAGGACTACACGGGCTGAGGGGGACGCCTGGAACGCTCTCCTGGAGACTGCATTGGCCAAGCGGGATGTTGGATGGCTGTCCTCGGGACTGCATTGGCCAAGAGGGACATTGGATGGCTGTCCTCAGGACTGCACAGTCTGAGGGGGACGCCTGGAACGCTGTTGTCGGGACTGCACGGGCCGAGAGGGACGTTGGATGGCTGTCCTCGGGACTGCACAGGCCAAGAGGGACGTTGGATGGCTGTCCTCGGGACAGCACGGGCCGAGAGGGACTCCAGGAACGCTGTCCTCGGGACTGCATGGGCCAAGAGGGACATTGGATGGCTGTCCTCGGGACTGCACGGGCCAAGAGGGACATTGGATGGCTGTCCTCGGGACTGCAGGGGCCAAGAGGGACGATGGTTGGCTGTCCTCGGGACTGCACGGGTCAAGAGGGACGTTGGATGGCTGTCCTCGGGACTGCACAGGCCAAGAGGGACGTTGGATGGTTGTCCTCCGGACTGCACGGGCTGAGGGGGATGCCTGGAACGCTGTTCTCGGGACTGCACTGACCTAGAGATACATTGGATGGCTGTCCTCAGGACTGCACGGGCTTGGAGGGACCTCTGGAGTGCTGTCCTCGGGACTGCACGGGCCTAGAGGGACATTGGATGGCTGTCCTCAGGACTGCACAGGCTTGGAGGGAAGCCTGTAACGCTGTTTTCCAGACTGCAAGGACCTAGAGGGACTCTTGGAAAGCTGTCCTCGGGACTGCACAGTCTGAGGGGGATGCCTGGAACTCTGTTCTCGGGACTGCACTGGCCGAGAGGGACATTGGATGGCTGTCCTCGGGACAGCACGGGCCGAGAGGGACGTTGGATGGCTGTCCTCGGGACTGCACGGGCCAAGAGGGACGTTGGATGGCGGTTCCTCGGGACAGCTCGGGCCGAGAGGGACTCCAGGAACGCTGTCCTCGGGACTGCACGTGCTGAGGGGGATGCCTGGAACGCTGTCCTCGGGACTGCACTGGCCAAGAGGGACGTTGGATGGCTGTACTAGGAAGTGCATGGGCCTAGAGGGATGCCTGAACGCTGTTCTCTGTACTGCACGGGCCAAGAGGGACGCCTGGAATGCTGTCCTCGGGACTGCACTGGCCAAGAGGGATGTTGGATGGCTGTACTCGGAACTGCATGGGCCTAGAGGGATGCCTGGAACGCTGTTCTCTGTACTGCACGGGCCAAGAGGGACGCCTGGAATGCTGTCCTCGGGACTGCACGGGCTGAGGGGGACGCTTGGAACGCTCTCCTGGAGACTGCATTGGCCAAGCGGGATGTTGGATGGCTGTCCTCGGGACTGCATTGGCCAAGAGGGACATTGGATGGCTGTCCTCAGGACTGCACAGTCTGAGGGGGACGCCTGGAACGCCGTTCTCGGGACTGCACGGGCCGAGAGGGACGTTGGATGGCTGTCCTCGGGACTGCACGGGCCAAGAGGGACGTTGGATGGCTGTCCTCGGGACAGCACGGGCCGAGAGGGACTCCAGGAACGCTGTCCTCGGGACTGCACGGGCTGAGGGGGACGCCTGGAACGCTGTCCTCGGGACTGCACTGGCCAAGAGGGACGTTGGATGGCTGTACTCGGAACTGCATGGGCCTAGATGGATGCCTGGAACGCTGTTCTCTGGACTGCAGGGGCCAAGAAGGACGCCTGGAATGCTGTCCTCGAGACTGGACGGGCTGAGGGGGACGCCTGGAACGCTTTCCTGGAGACTGCATGGGCCAAGTGGGATGTTGGATGGCTGTCCACGGGACTGCACCGGCCAAGATTGACGCCTGGAACGGTGTCCTCGGGACTGCACGGGCCAAGAGGGACATTGGATGGCTGTCCTCGGGACAGCACGGGCCGAGAGGGACACCTGGAATGCTGTCCTCCGGACTGCACGAACCAAAAGGGAGGTTGGATGGCTGTCACGGGACTGCAGGGGCCTAGAGGGTCTTTGGATGCCTCTCCTCGGGACTGCAAGGGCCGAGAGGGATGCCTGGAATGCTGTCCTAGGGACTACAGTGGCCGAGATGGATATTGGATGGCAGTCCTCGGGACAGCATGGGCCGAGAGGGAAGTTGGATGGCTGTCCTCGGTACTGCACTGGCCAAGAGGGACACCTGGAACGCTGTCCTCTGGACTGCACGGGCCGAGAAGGACTCCTGGAACGAAGTCCTCGGGACTGCACGGGATGAGGGGGACCCTTGGAACGCTGTCCTCGGGACTGCATGGGCCAAGAGGGACGTTGGATGGCTGTCCTCGGGACTGCACGGGCCAAGAGGGACATTGGATGGCTGTCCTCGGGACTGAACGGGCCAAGAGGGACATTGGATGGCTGTCCTCGGGACTGCAGGGGCCAAGAGGGACGTTGGTTGGCTGTCCTCGGGACTGCACGGGCCAAGAGGGACGTTGGATGGTTGTCCTCCGGACTGCACGGGCTGAGGGGGATGCCTGGAACGCTGTTCTATGGACTGCACTGACCTAGAGATACATTGGATGGCTGTCCTCAGGACTGCACGGGCTTGGAGGGACCCCTGGAGTGCTGTCCTCGGGACTGCACGGGCCTAGAGGGACATTGGATGGCTGTCCTCAGGACTGCACAGGCCTAGAGGGAAGCCTGGAACGCTGTTCTCCAGACTGCAAGGACCTAGAGGGACTCTTGGAAAGCTGTCCTCGGGACTGCACAGGCCTAGAGGGACGCCTGGAACTCTGTTCTCGGGACTGCACGGGCCGAGAGGGACGTTGGATGGCTGTCCTCGGGACTGCATGCGCCAAGAGGGTCGTTGGATGGCTGTCCTCGGGACTGCACAGTCTGAGGGGGATGCCTGGAACTCTGTTCTCGGGACTGCACTGGCCGAGAGGGACATTGGATGGCTGTCCTCGGGACAGCACGGGCCGAGAGGGACGTTGGATGGCTGTCCTCGGGACTGCACGGGCCAAGAGGGACGTTGGATGGCGGTTCCTCGGGACAGCTCGGGCCGAGAGGGACTCCAGGAACGCTGTCCTCGGGACTGCACGTGCTGAGGGGGATGCCTGGAACGCTGTCCTCGGGACTGCACTGGCCAAGAGGGACGTTGGATGGCTGTACTAGGAACTGCATGGGCCTAGAGGGATGCCTGAACGCTGTTCTCTGTACTGCACGGGCCAAGAGGGACGCCTGGAATGCTGTCCTCGGGACTGCACTGGCCAAGAGGGATGTTGGATGGCTGTACTCGGAACTGCATGGGCCTAGAGGGATGCCTGGAACGCTGTTCTCTGTACTGCACGGGCCAAGAGGGACGCCTGGAATGCTGTCCTCCGGACTGCACGAACCAAAAGGGAGGTTGGATGGCTGTCACGGGACTGCAGGGGCCTAGAGGGTCTTTGGATGCCTCTCCTCGGGACTGCAAGGGCCGAGAGGGATGCCTGGAATGCTGTCCTAGGGACTGCAGTGGCCGAGATGGATATTGGATGGCAGTCCTCGGGACAGCATGGGCCGAGAGGGAAGTTGGATGGCTGTACTCGGGACTGCATGGGCCAAGAGGGACGTTGGATGGCTGTCCTCGGGACTGCACGGGCCTAGAGGGATGTTGGATGGCTGTCCTCGGGACTGCACTGGCCAAGAGGGACACCTGGAACGCTGTCCTCTGGACTGCACGGGCCGAGAAGGACTCCTGGAACGAAGTCCTCGGGACTGCACGGGATGAGGGGGACCCTTGGAACGCTGTCCTCGGGACTGCATGGGCCAAGAGGGACGTTGGATGGCTGTCCTCGGGACTGCACGGGCCAAGAGGGACATTGGATGGCTGTCCTCGGGACTGCACGGGCCAAGAGGGAAGTTGGATGGCTGTCCTCGGGACTGCAAGGGCCAAGAGAGAGGTTGGATGGCTGTCCTCCGGACTGCACGGGCTGAGGGGGATGCCTGGAACGCTGTTCTCGGGACTGCACTGACCTAGAGATACATTGGGTGGCTGTTCTCAGGACTGCATGGGCCTAGAGAGACCCCTGGAATGCTGTCCTCGGGACTGCACGGGCCTAGAGGGACATTGGATGGCTGTCCTCAGGACTGCACAGGCCTAGAGGCAAGCCAGGAACGCTGTTCTCCGGACTGCAAGGGCCTAGAGGGACTCTTGGAAAGCTGTCCTCGGGACTGCACGGGCCAAGAGGGACGCCTGGAATGCTGTCCTCGGGACTGCACGGGCCTAGAGGGACGTTGGATGGCTGTCCTCGGGACTGCACAGTCTGAGGGGGACGCCTGGAACGCTGTTCTTGAGACTGCACGGGCCGAGAGGGACGTTGGATGGCTGTCCTCGGGACTGCACGCGCCAAGAGGGACGTTGGAAGGCTGTCCTCGGGACTGCACAGTCTGAGGTGGACGCCTGGAATGCTGTTCTCGGGACTGCACGGGCCGAGAGGGACGTTGGATGGCTGTCCACGGGACTGCACGGGCCAAGAGGGACGTTGGATGGCTGTCAAGGGACTGCAGGGGCCTAGAGGGACTTTGGATGGCTGTCCTCGGGACTGCACGGGCCTAGAGGGATGTTGGATCGCTGTCCTCGGGACTGCACTGGCCAAGAGGGACACCTGGAACGCTGTCCCCTGGACTGCACGGGCCGAAAAGGACTCCTGGAACGAAGTCCTCGGGACTGCACGGGATGAGGGGGACCCCTGGAAAGCTGTCCTCGGGACTGCATGCACCAAGAGGGTCGTTGGATGGCTGTCCTCGGGACTGCACAGTCTGAGGGGGACGCCTGGAACGCTGTTCTCGGGACTGCACGGGCCGAGAGGGACGTTGGATGGCTGTCCTCGGGACTGCACGGGCCAAGAGGGACGTTGGATGGCTGTCCTCGGGACAGCACGGGCCGAGAGGGACTCCAGGAACGCTGTCCTCGGGACTGCACGGGCTGAGGGGGATGCCTGGAACGCTGTTCTCGGGACTGCACTGACCTAGAGATACATTGGATGGCTTTCCTCAGGACTGCACGGGCCTAGAGGGACCCCTGGAATGCTGTCCTCGGGACTGCACGGGCCTAGAGGGACATTGGATGGCTGTCCTCAGGACTGCACAGGCCTATTGAGAAGCCTGGAACGCTGTTCTCCGGACTGCAAGGACCTAGAGGGACTCTTGGAAAGCTGTCCTCGGGACTGCACGGGCCAAGAGGGACGCCTGGAATGCTGTCCTCGGGACTGCACGGGCCTAGAGGGACGCCTGGAACTCTGTTCTCGGGAATGCATGGGCCGAGAGGGACGTTGGATGGCTGTCCTCGGGACTGCATGCACCAAGAGGGTCGTTGGATGGCTGTCCTCGGGACTGCACAGTCTGAGGGGGACGCCTGGAACTCTGTTCTCGGGACTGCACTGGCCGAGAAGGACGTTGGATGGCTGTCCTCGGGACTGCATGGGCCAAGAGGGACGTTGGATGGCTGTCCTCGGGACAGCACGGGCCGAGAGGGACTCCAGGAACGCTGTCCTCGGGACTGCACGGGCTGAGGGGGATGCCTGGAACTCTGTCCTTGGGACTGCACTGGCCAAGAGGGACGTTGGATGGCTGTACACGGAACTGCATGGGCCTAGAGGGATGCCTGGAACACTGTTCTCTGGACTGCACAGGCCAAGAGGGACTCCTGGAATGCTGTCCTCGGGACTGCACGGGCTGAGGGGGACGCCTGGAACGCTTTCCTGGAGACTGCATTGGCCAAGCGGGATGTTGGATGGCTGTCCTCGGGACTGCATTGGTCAAGAGGGACATTGGATGGCTGTCCTCGGGACTGCACTGTCTGAGGGGGACGCCTGGAACGCTGTTCTCGGGACTGCACGGGCCGAGAGGGACGTTGGATGGCTGTCCTCGGGACTGCACGGGGCTAGAGGGATGTAGGATGGCTGTCCTCGGGACTGCAGTGGCCAAAGTGACACCAGGAACGCTGTCCTCTGGACTGCACGGGCCGAGAAGGACTCCTGGAACGAAGTCCTCGGGACTGCACGGGATGAGGGGGACCCTTGGAACGCTGTCCTCGGGACTGCATGGGCCAAGAGGGACGTTGGATGGCTGTCCTCGGGACTGCATGGGCCAAGAGGGACGTTGGATGGCTGTCCTCGGGACTGCACGGGCCTAGAGGGATGTTGGATTGCTGTCTTCGGGACTGCACTGGCCAAGAGGGACACCTGGAACGCTGTCCCCTGGACTGCACGGGCCGAAAAGGACTCCTGGAACGAAGTCCTCGGGACTGCACAGGATGAGGGGGACCCTTGGAAAGCTGTCCTCGGGACTGCATAGGCCAAGAGGGACGTTGGATGGCTGTCACGGGACTGCAGGGGCCAAGAGGGTCATTGGATGGCTGTCCTCGGGACTGCACGGGCCAAGAGGGACATTGGATGGCTGTCCTCGGGACTGCAGGGGCCAAGAGGGACGTTGGATGGCTGTCCTCGGGACTGCACGGTCCAAGAGGGACGTTGGATGGCTGTCCTCGGGACTGCACGGGCCAAGAGGGACATTGGATGACTGTCCTCGGGACTGCACAGGCTGAGGGGGATGCCTGGAACGCTGTTCTCGGGACTGCACTGACCTAGAGATACATTGGATGGCTTTCCTCAGGACTGCACGGGCCTAGAGGGACCCCTGGAATGCTGTCCTCAGGACTGCACGGGCCTAGAGGGACATTGGATGGCTGTCCTCAGGACTGCACAGGCCTAGAGGGAAGCCTGGAACGCTGTTCTCCGGACTGCAAGGACCTAGAGGGACTCTTGGAAAGCTGTCCTCGGGACTGCACGGGCCAAGAGGGACGCCTGGAATGCTGTCCTCGGGACTGCACAGGCCTAGAGGGATGCCTGGAACTCTGTTCTCGGGACTGCATGGGCTGAGAGGGACGTTGGATGGCTGTCCTCCGGACTGCATGCACCAAGAGGGTCGTTGGATGGCTGTCCTCGGGACTGCACAGTCTGAGGGGGACGCCTGGAACTCTGTTCTCGGGACTGCACTGGCCGAGAGGGACGTTGGATGGCTGTCCTCGGGACTGCATGGGCCAAGAGGGACGTTGGATGGCTGTCCTCGGGACAGCTCGGGCCGAGAGGGACTCCAGGAACGCTGTCCTCGGACTGCACGGGATGAGGGGGATGCCTGGAACGCTGTCCTCGGGACTGCACTGGCCAAGAGGGACATTGGATGGCTGTACTCGGAACTGCATGGGCCTAGAGGGATGCCTGGAACGCTGTTCTCTGGACTGCACAGGCCAAGAGGGACGCCTGGAATGCTGTCCTCGGGACTGCACGGGCTGAGGGGGACGCCTGGAACGCTTTCCTGGAGACTGCATTGGCCAAGCGGGATGTTGGATGGCTGTCCTCGGGACTGCATTGGCCAAGAGGGACATTGGATGGCTGTCCTCGGGACTGCACAGTCTGAGGGGGACGCCTGGAACGCTGTTCTCGGGACTGCACGGGCCGAGAGGGACGTTGGATGGCTGTCCTCGGGACAGCACGGGCCGCTAGGGACTCCAGGAACGCTGTCCTCGGGACTGCACGGGCTGAGGGGGATGCCTGGAACGCTGTTCTCGGGACTGCACTGACCTAGAGATACATTGGATGGCTTTACTCAGGACTGCACGGGCCTAGAGGGACCCCTGGAATGCTGTCCTCGGGACTGCACGGGCCTAGAGGGACATTGGATGGCTGTCCTCAGGACTGCACAGGCCTATTGAGAAGCCTGGAACGCTGATCTCCGGACTGCAAGGACCTAGAGGGACTCTTGGAAAGCTGTCCTCGGGACTGCACGGGCCAAGAGGGACGCCTGGAATGCTGTCCTCGGGACTGCACGGGCCTAGAGTGACGCCTGGAACTCTGTTCTCGGGAATGCATGGGCCGAGAGGGACGTTGGATGGCTGTCCTCGGGACTGCATGCACCAAGAGGGTCGTTGGATGGCTGTCCTCGGGACTGCACAGTCTGAGGGGGACGCCTGGAACTCTGTTCTCGGGACTGCACTGGCCGAGAAGGACGTTGGATGGCTGTCCTCGGGACTGCACGGGCCAAGAGGGACGTTGGATGGCTGTCCTCGGGACAGCACGGGCCGAGAGGGACTCCAGGAACGCTGTCCTCGGGACTGCACGGGCTGAGGGGGATGCCTGGAACTCTGTCCTTGGGACTGCACTGGCCAAGAGGGACGTTGGATGGCTGTACACGGAACTGCATGGGCCTAGATGGATTCCTGGAACACTGTTCTCTGGACTGCACAGGCCAAGAGGGACTCCTGGAATGCTGTCCTCGGGACTGCACGGGCTGAGGGGGACGCCTGGAACGCTTTCCTGGAGACTGCATTGGCCAAGCGGGATGTTGGATGGCTGTCCTCGGGACTGCATTGGCCAAGAGGGACATTGGATGGCTGTCCTCGGGACTGCACAGTCTGAGGGGGATGCCTGGAACGCTGTTCTCGGGACTGCACTGACCTAGAGATACATTGGATGGCTTTCCTCAGGACTGCACGGGCCTAGAGGGACCCCTGGAATGCTGTCCTCAGGACTGCACGGGCCTAGAGGGACATTGGATGGCTGTCCTCAGGACTGCACAGGCCTAGAGGGAAGCCTGGAACGCTGTTCTCCGGACTGCAAGGACCTAGAGGGACTCTTGGAAAGCTGTCCTCGGGACTGCACGGGCCAAGAGGGACGCCTGGAATGCTGTCCTCGGGACTGCACAGGCCTAGAGGGATGCCTGGAACTCTGTTCTCGGGACTGCATGGGCTGAGAGGGACATTGGATGGCTGTCCTCCGGACTGCATGCACCAAGAGGGTCGTTGGATGGCTGTCCTCGGGACTGCACAGTCTGAGGGGGACGCCTGGAACTCTGTTCTCGGGACTGCACTGGCCGAGAGGGACGTTGGATGGCTGTCCTCGGGACAGCTCGGGCCGAGAGGGACTCCAGGAACGCTGTCCTCGGACTGCACGGGATGAGGTGGATGCCTGGAACGATGTCCTCGGGACTGCACTGGCCAAGAGGGACATTGGATGGCTGTACTCGGAACTGCATGGGCCTAGAGGGATGCCTGGAACGCTGTTCTCTGGACTGCACAGGCCAAGAGGGACGCCTGGAATGCTGTCCTCGGGACTGCACGGGCTGAGGGGGACGCCTGGAACGCTTTCCTGGAGACTGCATTGGCCAAGCGGGATGTTGGATGGCTGTCCTCGGGACTGCATTGGCCAAGAGGGACATTGGATGGCTGTCCTCGGGACTGCACAGTCTGAGGGGGACGCCTGGAACGCTGTTCTCGGGACTGCATGGGCCGAGAGGGACGTTGGATGGCTGTCCTCGGGACTGCACGGGCCAAGAGGGACGTTGGATGGCTGTCCTCGGGACAGCACGGGCAGCTAGGGACTCCAGGAACGCTGTCCTCGGGACTGCACGGGCTGAGGGGGATGCCTGGAACGCTGTTCTCGGGACTGCACTGACCTAGAGATACATTGGATGGCTTTACTCAGGACTGCACGGGCCTAGAGGGACCCCTGGAATGCTGTCATCGGGACTGCACGGGCCTAGAGGGACATTGGATGGCTGTCCTCAGGACTGCACAGGCCTATTGAGAAGCCTGGAACGCTGATCTCCGGACTGCAAGGACCTAGAGGGACTCTTGGAAAGCTGTCCTCGGGACTGAACGGGCCAAGAGGGACGCCTGGAATGCTGTCCTCGGGACTGCACGGGCCTAGAGTGACGCCTGGAACTCTGTTCTCGGGAATGCATGGGCCGAGAGGGACGTTGGATGGCTGTCCTCGGGACTGCATGCACCAAGAGGGTCGTTGGATGGCTGTCCTCGGGACTGCACAGTCTGAGGGGGACGCCTGGAACTCTGTTCTCGGGACTGCACTGGCCGAGAAGGACGTTGGATGGCTGTCCTCGGGACTGCACGGGCCAAGAGGGACGTTGGATGGCTGTCCTCGGGACAGCACGGGCCGAGAGGGACTCCAGGAACGCTGTCCTCGGGACTGCACGGGCTGAGGGGGATGCCTGGAACTCTGTCCTTGGGACTGCACTGGCCAAGAGGGACGTTGGATGGCTGTACACGGAACTGCATGGGCCTAGATGGATTCCTGGAACACTGTTCTCTGGACTGCACAGGCCAAGAGGGACTCCTGGAATGCTGTCCTCGGGACTGCACGGGCTGAGGGGGACGCCTGGAACGCTTTCCTGGAGACTGCATTGGCCAAGCGGGATGTTGGATGGCTGTCCTCGGGACTGCATTGGCCAAGAGGGACATTGGATGGCTGTCCTCGGGACTGCACAGTCTGAGGGGGACGCCTGGAACGCTGTTCTCGGGACTGCACGGGCCGAGAGGGACGTTGGATGGCTGTCCTCGGGACTGCACGGGGCTAGAGGGATGTAGGATGGCTGTCCTCGGGACTGCACTGGCCAAAGGGACACCAGGAACGCTGTCCTCTGGACTGCACGGGCCGAGAAGGACTCCTGGAACGAAGTCCTCGGGACTGCACGGGATGAGGGGGACCCTTGGAACGCTGTCCTCGGGACTGCATGGGCCAAGAGGGACGTTGGATGGCTGTCCTCGGGACTGCACGGGCCTAGAGGTATATTGGATCGCTGTCTTCGGGACTGCACTGGCCAAGAGGGACACCTGGAACGCTGTACCCTGGACTGCACGGGCCGAAAAGGACTCCTGGAACGAAGTCCTCGGGACTGCACAGGATGAGGGGGACCCTTGGAAAGCTGTCCTCGGGACTGCACGGGCCGAGAGGGACGTTGGATGGCTGTCCTCGGGACTGCACGGGCCAAGAGGGACGTTGGATGGCTGTCCTCGGGACTGCACGGTCCAAGAGGGACGTTGGATGGCTGTCACGGGACTGCAGGGGCCAAGAGGGTCATTGGATGGCTGTCCTCGGGACTGCACGGGCCAAGAGGGACATTGGATGGCTGTCCTCGGGACTGCAGGGGCCAAGAGGGACGTTGGATGGCTGTCCTCGGGACTGCACGGTCCAAGAGGGACGTTGGATGGCTGTCCTCGGGACTGCACGGGCCAAGAGGGACATTGGATGGCTGTCCTCGGGACTGCACAGGCTGAGGGGGATGCCTGGAACGCTGTTCTCGGGACTGCACTGACCTAGAGATACATTGGATGGCTTTCCTCAGGACTGCACGGGCCTAGAGGGACCCCTGGAATGCTGTCCTCGGGACTGCACGGGCCTAGAGGGACATTGGATGGCTGTCCTCAGGACTGCACAGGCCTAGAGGGAAGCCTGGAACGCTGTTCTCCGGACTGCAAGGACCTAGAGGGACTCTTGGAAAGCTGTCCTCGGGACTGCACGGGCCAAGAGGGACGCCTGGAATGCTGTCCTCGGGACTGCACAGGCCTAGAGGGACGCCTGGAACTCTGTTCTCGGGACTGCATGGGCTGAGAGGGACGTTGGATGGCTGTCCTCGGGACTGCATGCACCAAGAGGGTCGTTGGATGGCTGTCCTCGGGACTGCACAGTCTGAGGGGGACGCCTGGAACTCTGTTCTCGGGACTGCACTGGCCAAGAAGGACGTTAGATGGCTGTCCTCGGGACTGCACGGGCCAAGAGGGACGTTTGATGGCTGTCCTCGGGACAGCACGGGCCGAGAGGGACTCCAGGAACGCTGTCCTCGGGACTGCACGGGCTGAGGGGGATGCCTGGAACGCTGTCCTCGGGACTGCACTGGCCAAGAGGGACGTTGGATGGCTGTACTCGGAACTGCATGGGCCTAGAGGGATGCCTGGAACGCTGTTCTCTGGACTGCACGGGCCAAGAGGGACTCCTGGAATGCTGTCCTCGGGACTGCACGGGCTGAGGGGGACGCCTGGAACGCTTTCCTGGAGACTGCATTGGCCAAGCGGGATGTTGGATGGCTGTCCTCGGGACTGCATTGGCCAAGAGGGACATTGGATGGCTGTCCTCGGGACTGCACAGTCTGAGGGGGACGCCTGGAACGCTGTTCTCGGGACTGCACGGGCCGTGAGGGACGTTGGATGGCTGTCCTCGGGACTGCACGGGCCAAGAGGGACGTTGGATGGCTGTCCTCGGGACAGCACAGGCCGAGAGGGACTCCAGGAACGCTGTCCTCGGGACTGAACGGGCTGAGGGGGACGCCTGGAACGCTGTCCTCGGGACTGCACTGGCCAAGAGGGACGTTGGATGGCTGTACTCGGAACTGCATGGGCCTAGAGGGATGCCTGGAACGCTGTTCTCTGGACTGCACGGGCCAAGAGGGTCGCCTGGAATGCTGTCCTCGGGACTGCACGAACCAAAAGGGAGTTTGGATGGCTGTCACGGGACTGCAGGGGCCTAGAGGGTCTTTGGATGCCTCTCCTCGTGACTGCAAGGGCCGAGAGGGATGCCTGGAATGCTGTCCTAGGGACTGCAGTGGCCGAGAGGGATATTGGATGGCAGTCGCGGGACAGCACGGGCCGAGAGGAAAGCTGGATGGCTGTACTCGGGACTGCACGGGCCAAGAGGGACGTTGGATGGCTGTCCTCGGGACTGCACGGGCCTAGAGGGATGTTGGATGGCTGTCCTCGGGACTGCACTGGCCAAGAGGGACACCTGGAACGCTGTCCTCTGGACTGCACGGGCCGAAAAGGACTCCTGGAACGAAGTCCTTGGAACTGCACGGGATGAGGGCGACCCTTGGAACGCTGTCCTCGGTACTGCATGGGCCAAGAGGGACGTTGGATGGCTGTCCTCGGGACTGCACGGGCCAAGAGGGACATTGGATGGCTGTCCTCGGGACTGCACGGGCCAAGAGGGAAGTTGGATGGCTGTCCTCGGGAATGCAAGGGCCAAGAGAGACGTTGGATGGCTATCCTCAGGACTGCACAGGCCTAGAGGCAAGCCAGGAACGCTGTTCTCCGGACTGCACGGGCCTAGAGGGACTCTTGGAAAGCTGTCCTCGGGACAGCATGGGCCAAGAAGGACGCCTGGAATGCTGTCCTCGGGACTGCATGGGCCTAGAGGGAAGTCTGGAACTCTGTTCTCGAGACTGCACGGGCCGAGAAGGACGTTGGATGGCTGTCCTCGGGACTGCACAGTCTGAGGGGGACGCCTGGAACGCTGTTCTCGGGACTGCACGGCCCGAGAAGGACGTTGGATGGCTCTCCTCGGGACTGCACGGGCCGAGAGGGATGCCTGGAATGCTGTCCTTGGGACTGCAGTGGCCGAGAGGGATATTGGATGGGTGTCCTCGGGCCAGCACGGGCCGAGAGGGACGTTGGATGGCTGTCCTCGGGACTGCACGGGCTAAGAGTGACATTGGATGGCTGTCCTCGGGACTGCACGGGCCAAGAGTGACATTGGATGGCTGTCCTCGGGACTGCAGAGGCCAAGAGGGACGTTGGATGGCTGTCCTCGGGACTGCACGGTCCAAGAGGGACGTTGGATGGCTGTCCTCGGGACTGCACGGGCCAAGAGGGACATTGGATGGCTGTCCTCGGGACTGCACAGGCTGAGGGGGATGCCTGGAACGCTGTTCTCGGGACTGCACTGACCTAGAGATACATTGGATGGCTTTCCTCAGGACTGCACGGGCCTAGAGGGACCCCTGGAATGCTGTCCTCGGGACTGCACGGGCCTAGAGGGACATTGGATGGCTGTCCTCAGGACTGCACAGGCCTAGAGGGAAGCCTGGAACGCTGTTCTCCGGACTGCAAGGACCTAGAGGGACTCTTGGAAAGCTGTCCTCGGGACTGCACGGGCCAAGAGGGACGCCTGGAATGCTGTCCTCGGGACTGCACAGGCCTAGAGGGACGCCTGGAACTCTGTTCTCGGGACTGCATGGGCTGAGAGGGACGTTGGATGGCTGTCCTCGGGACTGCATGCACCAAGAGGGTCGTTGGATGGCTGTCCTCGGGACTGCACAGTCTGAGGGGGACGCCTGGAACTCTGTTCTCGGGACTGCACTGGCCGAGAAGGACGTTGGATGGCTGTCCTCGGGACTGCACGGGCCAAGAGGGACGTTGGATGGCTGTCCTCGGGACAGCACGGGCCGAGAGGGACTCCAGGAACGCTGTCCTCGGGACTGCACGGGCTGAGGGGGATGACTGGAACGCTGTCCTCGTGACTGCACTGGCCAAGAGGGACGTTGGATGGCTGTACTCGGAACTGCATGGGCCTAGAGGGATGCCTGGAACGCTGTTCTCTGGACTGCACGGGCCAAGAGGGACTCCTGGAATGCTGTCCTCGGGACTGCACGGGCTGAGGGGGACGCCTGGAACGCTTTCCTGGAGACTGCATTGGCCAAGCGGGATGTTGGATGGCTGTCCTCGGGACTGCATTGGCCAAGAGGGACATTGGATGGCTGTCCTCGGGACTGCACAGTCTGAGGGGGACGCCTGGAACGCTGTTCTCGGGACTGCACGGGCCGAGAGGGACGTTGGATGGCTGTCCTCGGGACTGCACGGGCCAAGAGGGACGTTGGATGGCTGTCCTCGGGACTGCACGGGCCAAGAGGGACGTTGGATGGCTGTCCTCGGGACAGCACAGGCCGAGAGGGACTCCAGGAACGCTGTCCTCGGGACTGAACGGGCTGAGGGGGACGCCTGGAACGCTGTCCTCGGGACTGCACTGGCCAAGAGGGACGTTGGATGGCTGTACTCGGAACTGCATGGGCCTAGAGGGATGCCTGGAAAGCTGTTCTTTGGACTGCACGGGCCAAGAGGGTCGCCTGGAATGCTGTCCTCTAGACTGGACGGGCTGAGGGGGACGCCTGGAACGCTTTCCTGGAGACTGCATTGGCCAAGTGGGATGTTGGATGGCTGTCCTCGGGACTGCATGGGCCAAGATTGACGCCTGGAACGGTGTCCTCGGGACTGCACGGGCCAAGAGGGACATTGGATGGCTGTCCTCGGGACAGCACGGGCCGAGAGGGACACCTGGAATGCTGTCCTCGGGACTGCACGAACCAAAAGGGAGGTTCGATGGCTGTCACGGGACTGCAGAGGCCTAGAGGGTCTTTGGATGCCTCTCCTCGGGACTGCAAGGGCCGAGAGGGATGCCTGGAATGCTGTCCTAGGGACTGCAGTGGCCGAGAGGGATATTGGATGGCAGTCCTCGGGACAGCACGGGCCGAGAGGGAAGTTGGATGGCTGTACTCGGGACTGCACGGGCAAAGAGGGATGTTGGATGGCTGTCCTCGGGACTGCACGGGCCTAGAGGGATGTTGGATGGCTGTCCTCGGGACTGCACTAGCCAAGAGGGACACCTGGAACGCTGTCCTCTGGACTGCACGGGCCGAGAAGGACTCCTGGAACGAAGTCCTCGGGACTGCACGGGCCAAGAGGGACATTGGATGGCTGTCCTCGGGACTGCACGGGCCAAGAGGGAAGTTGGATGGCTGTCCTCGGGAATGCAAGGGCCAAGAGAGACGTTGGATGGCTATCCTCAGGACTGCACAGGCCTAGAGGCAAGCCAGGAACGCTGTTCTCCAGACTGCAAGGGCCTAGAGGGACTCTTGGAAAGCTGTCCTCGGGACAGCACGGGCCAAGAAGGACGCCTGGAATGCTGTCCTCGGGACTGCATGGGCCTAGAGGGAAGTCTGGAACTCTGTTCTCGAGACTGCACGGGCCGAGAGGGACGTTGGATGGCTGTCCTCGGGACTGCACGCGCCAAGAGGGACTTTGGATGGCTGTCCTCGGGACTGCACAGTCTGAGGGGGACGCCTGGAACGCTGTTCTCCGGACTGCACGGCCCGAGAAGGACGTTGGATGGCTGTCCACGAGACTGCACTGGCCAAGAGGGTCGTTGGATGGCTGTCACGGGACTGCAGGGGCCTAGAGGGACTTTGGATGGCTCTCCTCGGGACTGCACGGGCCGAGAGGGATGCCTGGAATGCTGTCCTTGGGACTGCAGTGGCCGAGAGGGATATTGGATGGGTGTCCTCGGGATTGCACGGGCCAAGAGGGACGTTGGATGGCTGTCCTCGGGACTGCATTGGCCAAGAGGGACATTGGATGGCTGTCCTAGGGACTGCACAGTCTGAGGGGGACGCCTGGAATGCTGATCTCGGGACTGCACGGGCCGAGAGGGACGTTGGATGGCTGTCCTCGGGACTGCACGGGCTAAGAGTGACGTTGGATGGCTGTCCTCGGGATTGCACGGGCCAAGAGGGACGTTGGATGGCTGTCCTCGGGACTGCATTGGCCAAGAGGGACATTGGATGGCTGTCCTAGGGACTGCACAGTCTGAGGGGGACGCCTGGAATGCTGATCTCGGGACTGCACGGGCCGAGAGGGACGTTGGATGGCTGTCCTCGGGACTGCACGGGCCAAGAGGGACGTTGGATGGCTGTCCTCGGGACTGCACGGGCCTAGAGGGATGTTGGATCGCTGTCCTCGGGACTGCACTGGCCAAGAGGGACACCTGGAACGCTGTCCCCTGGACTGCACGGGCCAAAAAGGACTCCTGGAACGAAGTCCTCGGGACTGCACGGGATGAGGGAGACCCCTGGAACGCTGTCCTCGGGACTGCATAGGCCAAGAGGGACGTTGGATGGCTGTCCTCGGGACTGCACAGGCCAAGAGGGACATTGGATGGCTGTCCTCGGGACTGCACGGGAAGAGGGACATTGGATGGCTGTCCTCGGGACTGCACGCGCCAAGAGGGACTTTGGATGGCTGTCCTCGGGACTGCACGGGCCAAGAGGGACATTGGATGGCTGTCCTCGGGACTGCACGGGCTGAGTGGGATGCCTGGAACGCTGTTCTCGGGACTGCACTGACCTAGAGATACATTGGATGGCTGTCCTCAGGACTGCACGGGCCTAGAGGGACCCCTGGAATGCTGTCCTCGGGACTGCACGGGCTTAGACGGACATTGGATGGCTGTCCTCAGGACTCCACAGGCCTAGAGGGAAGCCTGGAACGCTGTTCTCAGGACTGCAAGGACCTAGAGGGACTCATGGAAAGCTGTCCTCGGGACTGCACGGGCCAAGAGGGACGCCTGGAATGCTGTCCTCGGGACTGCACGGGCCTAGAGGGACGCCTGGAACTCTGTTCTCGGGACTGCACGGGCCGAGAGGGACGTTGGATGGCTGTCCTCGGACTGCATGCACCAAGAGGGACGTTGGATGGCTGTCCTCGGGACTGCACGGGCCAAGAGGGACGTTGGATGGCTGTCGTCGGGACAGCACGGGCCGAGAGGGACTCCAGGAACACTGTCCTCGGGACTGCACGGGCTGAGGGGGATGCCTGGAACGCTGTCCTCGGGACTGCACTGGCCAAGAGGGACGTTGGATGGCTGTACTCGGAACTGCATGGGCCTAGAGGGATGCCTGGAACGCTGTTCTCTGGACTGCACGGGCCAAGAGGGACTCCTGGAATGCTGTCCTCGGGACTGCACGGGCTGAGGGGGACGCCTGGAACGCTTTCCTGGAGACTGCATTGGCCAAGCGGGATGTTGGATGGCTGTCCTCGGGACTGCATTGGCCAAGAGGGACATTGGATGGCTGTCCTCGGGACTGCACAGTCTGAGGGGGACGCCTGGAACGCTGTTCTCGGGACTGCACGGGCCGAGAGGGACGTTGGATGGCTGTCCTCAGGACTGCACGGGCCAAGAGGGACGTTGGATGGCTGTCCTCGGGACAGCACGGGCCGAGAGGGACTCCAGGAACGCTGTCCTCGGGACTGAACGGGCTGAGGGGGACGCCTGGAACGCTGTCCTCGGGACTGCACTGGCCAAGAGGGACGTTGGATGGCTGTACTCGGAACTGCATGGGCCTAGAGGGATGCCTGGAACTCTGTTCTCTGGACTGCAAGGGCCAAGAGGGACGCATGGAATGCTGTCGTCGGGACTGCACGGGCTGAGGGGGAAGCCTGGAAAGCTGTCCTGGAGACTGCATGGGCCAAGCGGGATGTTGGATGGCTGTCCTCGGGACTACATTGGCCAAGAGGGACATTGGATGGCTGTCCTAGGGACTGCACACTCTGAGGGGGAGGCCTGGAACGCTGTTCTCGGGACTGCACGGGCCGAGAGGGACGTTGGATGGCTGTCCGCGGGACTGCACGTGCCAAGAGGGACTTTGGATGGCTGTCCTCGGGACTGCACGGGGCTAGAGGGATGTAGGATGGCTGTCCTCGGGACTGCACTGGCCAAGAGGGACACCAGGAACGCTGTCCTCTGGACTGCACTGGCCGAGAAGGACTCCTGGAACGAAGTCCTCGGGACTGCACGGGATGAGGGGGACCCTTGGAACGCTGTCCTCGGCACTGCATGGGCCATGAGGGACGTTGGATGGCTGTCCTCGGGACTGCACGGGCCAAGAGGGACGTTGGATGGCTGTCCTCGGGACTGCACGGGCCTAGAGGGATGTTGGATCGCTGTCCTCGGGACTGCACTGGCCAAGAGGGACACCTGGAACGCTGTCTTCTGGACTGCACGGGTCGAAAAGGACTCCTGGAACGAAGTCCTCGGGACTGCACGGGATGAGGGGGACCCCTGGAAAGCTGTCCTCGGGACTGCATAGGCCAAGAGGGACGTTGGATGGCTGTCCTCGGGACTGCACGGGCCAAGAGGGTCATTGGATGGCTGTCTTCGGGACTGCACGGGCCAAGAGGGACATTGGATGGCTGTCCTCGGGACTGCAGGGGCCAAGAGGGACGTTGGATGGCTGTCCTCGGGACTGCATGGGCCAAGAGGGACATTGGATGGCTGTCCTCGGGACTGCACGGGCTGAGTGGGATGCCTGGAACGCTGTTCTCGGGACTGCACTGACCTAGAGATACATTGGATGGCTTTCCTCAGGACTGCACGGGCCTAGAGGGACCCCTGGAATGCTGTCCTCGGGACTGCACGGGCCTAGAGGGACATTGGATGGCTGTCCTCAGGACTGCACAGGCCTAGAGAGAAGCCTGGAACGCTGTTCTCCGGACTGCAAGGACCTAGAGGGACTCTTGGAAAGCTGTCCTCGGGACTGCACGGGCCAAGAGGGACGCCTGGAATGCTGTCCTCGGGACTGCACGGGCCTAGAGGGACGCCTGGAACTCTGTTCTCGGGACTGCATGGGCCGAGAGGGACGTTGGATGGCTGTCCTCCGGACTGCATGCACCAAGAGGGTCGTTGGATGGCTGTCCTCGGGACTGCACAGTCTGAGGGGGACGCCTGGAACTCTGTTCTCGGGACTGCACTGGCCGAGAAGGACGTTGGATGGCTGTCCTCGGGATTGCCCGGGCCAAGAGGGACGTTGGATGGCTGTCGTCGGGACAGCACGGGCCGAGAGGGACTCCAGGAACACTGTCCTCGGGACTGCACGGGCTGAGGGGGATGCCTGGAACGCTGTCCTCGGGACTGCACTGGCCAAGAGGGACGTTGGATGGCTGTACTCGGAACTGCATGGGCCTAGAGGGATGCCTGGAACGCTGTTCTCTGGACTGCACGGGCCAAGAGGGACTCCTGGAATGCTGTCCTCGGGACTGCACGGGCTGAGGGGGACGCCTGGAACGCTTTCCTGGAGACTGCATTGGCCAAGCGGGATGTTGGATGGCTGTCCTCGGGACTGCATTGGCCAAGAGGGACATTGGATGGCTGTCCTCGGGACTGCACAGTCTGAGGGGGACGCCTGGAACGCTGTTCTCGGGACTGCACGGGCCGAGAGGGACGTTGGATGGCTGTCCTCGGGACTGCACGGGCCAAGAGGGACGTTGGATGGCTGTCCTCGGGACAGCACGGGCCGAGAGGGACTCCAGGAACGCTGTCCTCGGGACTGAACGGGCTGAGGGGGACGCCTCGAACGCTGTCCTCGGGAATGCACTGGCCAAGAGGGACGTTGGATGGCTGTACTCGGAACTGCATGGGCCTAGAGGGATGCCTGGAACGCTGTTCTCTGGACTGCACGGGCCAAGAGGGTCGCCTGGAATGCTGTCCTCTAGACTGGACGGGCTGAGGGGGACGCCTGGAACGCTTTCCTGGAGACTGCATTGGCCAAGTGGGATGTTGGATGGCTGTCCTCGGGACTGCATGGGCCAAGATTGACGCCTGGAACGGTGTCCTCGGGACTGCACGGGCCAAGAGGGACATTGGATGGCTGTCCTCGGGACAGCACGGGCCGAGAGGGACACCTGGAATGCTGTCCTAGGGACTGCACGAACCAAAAGGGAGGTTCGATGGCTGTCACGGGACTGCAGGGGCCTAGAGGGTCTTTGGATGCCTCTCCTCGGGACTGCAAGGGCCGAGAGGGATGCCTGGAATGCTGTCCTAGGGACTGCAGTGGCCGAGAGGGATATTGGATGGCAGTCCTCGGGACAGCACGGGCCTAGAGGGATGTTGGATGGCTGTCCTCGGGACTGCACGGGCCAAGAGGGACGTTGGATGGCTGTCCTCGGGACTGCACGGGCCTAGAGGGATGTTGGATGGCTGTCCTCGGGACTGCACTGGCCAAGAGGGACACCTGGAACGCTGTCCTCTGGACTGCACGGGCCGAGAAGGACTCCTGGAACGAAGTCCTCGGGACTGCACGGGATGAGGGGGACCCTTGGAACGCTGTCCTCGGGACTGCATGGGCCAAGAGGGACGTTGGATGGCTGTCCTCGGGACTGCACGGGCCAAGAGGGACATTGGATGGCTGTCCTCGGGACTGCACGGGCCAAGAGGGAAGTTGTATGGCTGTCCTCGGGAATGCAAGGGCCAAGAGAGACGTTGGATGGCTATCCTCAGGACTGCACAGGCCTAGAGGCAAGCCAGGAATGCTGTTCTCCGGACTGCAAGGGCCTAGAGGGACTCTTGGAAAGCTGTCCTCGGGACAGCACGGGCCAAGAAGGACGCCTGGAATGCTGTCCTCGGGACTGCATGGGCCTAGAGGGAAGTCTGGAACTCTGTTCTCGAGACTGCACGGGCCGAGAGGGACGTTGGATGGCTGTCCTCGGGACTGCACGCGCCAAGAGGGACTTTGGATGGCTGTCCTCGGGACTGCACAGTCTGAGGGGGACGCCTGGAACGCTGTTCTCGGGACTGCACGGCCCGAGAAGGACGTTGGATGGCTGTCCACGAGACTGCACTGGCCAAGAGGGTCGTTGGATGGCTGTCACGGGACTGCAGGGGCCTAGAGGGACTTTGGATGGCTCTCCTCGGGACTGCATGGGCCGAGAGGGATGCCTGGAATGCTGTCCTTGGGACTGCAGTGGCCGAGAGGGATATTGGATGGGTGTCCTCGGGCCAGCACGGGCCGAGAGGGACGTTGGATGGCTGTCCTCGGGACTGCACGGGCTAAGAGTGACGTTGGATGGCTGTCCTCGGGATTGCACGGGCCAAGAGGGACGTTGGATGGCTGTCCTCGGGACTGCATTGGCCAAGAGGGACATTGGATGGCTGTCCTAGGGACTGCACAGTCTGAGGGGGACGCCTGGAATGCTGATCTCGGGACTGCACGGGCCGAGAGGGACGTTGGATGGCTGTCCTCGGGACTGCACGGGCCAAGAGGGACGTTGGATGGCTGTCCTCGGGACTGCACGGGCCTAGAGGGATGTTGGATCGCTGTCCTCGGGACTGCACTGGCCAAGAGGGACACCTGGAACGCTGTCCCATGGACTGCACGGGCGAAAAAGGACTCCTGGAACGAAGTCCTCGGGACTGCACGGGATGAGGGAGACCCCTGGAACGCTGTCCTCGGGACTGCATAGGCCAAGAGGGACGTTGGATGGCTGTCCTCGGGACTGCACAGGCCAAGAGGGACATTGGATGGCTGTCCTCGGGACTGCACGGGCCAAGAGGGACATTGGATGGCTGTCCTCGGGACTGCACGCGCCAAGAGGGACTTTGGATGGCTGTCCTCGGGACTGCACGGGCCAAGAGGGACATTGGATGGCTGTCCTCGGGACTGCACGGGCTGAGGGGGATGCCTGGAACGCTGTTCTCGGGACTGCACTGACCTAGAGATACATTGGATGGCTGTCCTCAGGACTGCACGGGCCTAGAGGGACCCCTGGAATGCTGTCCTCGGGACTGCACGGGCTTAGAGGGACATTGGATGGCTGTCCTCAGGACTCCACAGGCCTAGAGGGAAGCCTGGAACGCTGTTCTCAGGACTGCAAGGACCTAGAGGGACTCATGGAAAGCTGTCCTCGGGACTGCACGGGCCAAGAGGGACGCCTGGAATGCTGTCCTCGGGACTGCACGGGCCTAGAGGGACGCCTGGAACTCTGTTCTCGGGACTGCACGGGCCGAGAGGGACGTTGGATGGCTGTCCTCGGGACTGCATGCACCAAGAGGGACGTTGGATGGCTGTCCTCGGGACTGCACAGTCTGAGGGGGACGCCTGGAACTCTGTTCTCGGGACTGCACTGGCCGAGATGGACGTTGGATGGCTGTCCTCTGGACTGCACGGGCCAAGAGGGACGTTGGATGGCTGTCGTCGGGACAGCACGGGCCGAGAGGGACTCCAGGAACACTGTCCTCGGGACTGCACGGGCTGAGGGGGATGCCTGGAACGCTGTCCTCGGGACTGCACTGGCCAAGAGGGACATTGGATGGCTGTACTCGGAACTGCATGGGCCTAGAGGGATGCCTGGAACTCTGTTCTCTGGACTGCAAGGGCCAAGAGGGACGCATGGAATGCTGTCGTCGGGACTGCACGGGCTGAGGGGGAAGCCTGGAAAGCTGTCCTGGAGACTGCATGGGCCAAGCGGGATGTTGGATGGCTGTCCTCGGGACTACATTGGCCAAGAGGGACATTGGATGGCTGTCCTAGGGACTGCACACTCTGAGGGGGACGCCTGGAACGCTGTTCTCGGGACTGCACGGGCCGAGAGGGACGTTGGATGGCTGTCCGCGGGACTGCACGTGCCAAGAGGGACTTTGGATGGCTGTCCTCGGGACTGCACGGGGCTAGAGGGATGTAGGATGGCTGTCCTCGGGACTGCACTGGCCAAGAGGGACACCAGGAACGCTGTCCTCTGGACTGCACTGGCCGAGAAGGACTCCTGGAACGAAGTCCTCGGGACTGCACGGGATGAGGGGGACCCTTGGAACGCTGTCCTCGGCACTGCCTGGGCCATGAGGGACGTTGGATGGCTGTCCTCGGGACTGCACGGGCCAAGAGGGACGTTGGATGGCTGTCCTCGGGACTGCACGGGCCTAGAGGGATGTTGGATCGCTGTCCTCGGGACTGCACTGGCCAAGAGGGACACCTGGAACGCTGTCTTCTGGACTGCACGGGTCGAAAAGGACTCCTAGAACGAAGTCCTCGGGACTGCACGGGATGAGGGGGACCCCTGGAAAGCTGTCCTCGGGACTGCATAGGCCAAGAGGGACGTTGGATGGCTGTCCTCGGGACTGCACGGGCCAAGAGGGTCATTGGATGGCTGTCTTCGGGACTGCACGGGCCAAGAGGGACATTGGATGGCTGTCCTCGGGACTGCAGGGGCCAAGAGGGACGTTGGATGGCTGTCCTCGGGACTGCATGGGCCAAGAGGGACATTGGATGGCTGTCCTCGGGACTGCACGGGCTGAGTGGGATGCCTGGAACGCTGTTCTCGGGACTGCACTGACCTAGAGATACATTGGATGGCTTTCCTCAGGACTGCCGGGCCTAGAGGGACCCCTGGAATGCTGTCCTCGGGACTGCACGGGCCTAGAGGGACATTGGATGGCTGTCCTCAGGACTGCACAGGCCTAGAGAGAAGCCTGGAACGCTGTTCTCCGGACTGCAAGGACCTAGAGGGACTCTTGGAAAGCTGTCCTCGGGACTGCACGGGCCAAGAGGGACGCCTGGAATGCTGTCCTCGGGACTGCACGGGCCTAGAGGGACGCCTGGAACTCTGTTCTCGGGACTGCATGGGCCGAGAGGGACGTTGGATGGCTGTCCTCGGGACTGCATGCACCAAGAGGGTCGTTGGATGGCTGTCCTCGGGACTGCACAGTCTGAGGGGGACGCCTGGAACTCTGTTCTCGGGACTGCACTGGCCGAGAAGGACGTTGGATGGCTGTCCTCGGGATTGCCCGGGCCAAGAGGGACGTTGGATGGCTGTCCTCGGGACAGAACGGGCCGAGAGGGACTCCAGGAAAGCTGTCCTCGGGACTGCACGGGCTGAGGGGGATGCCTGGAACGCTGTCCTCGGGACTGCACTGGCCAAGAGGGACATTGGATGGCTGTACTCGGAACTGCATGGGCCTAGAGGGATGCCTGGAACGCTGTTCTCTGGACTGCACGGGCCAAGAGGGACTCCTGGAATGCTGTCCTTGGGACTGCACGGACTGAGGGGGACGCCTGGAACGCTTTCCTGGAGACTGCATTGGGTAAGCGGGATGTTGGATGGCTGTCCTCGGGACTGCATTGGCCAAGAGGGACATTGGATGGCTGTCCTCGGGACTGCACAGTCTGAGGGGGACGCCTGGAACGCTGTTCTCGGGACAGCACGGGCCGAGAGGGACGTTGGATGGCTGTCCACGGGACTGCACGGGCCAAGAGGGACGTTGAATGGCTGTCCTCGGGACTGCACGGGGCTAGAGGATGTAGGATGGCTGTCCTCGGGACTGCACTGGCCAAGAGGGACACCAGGAACGCTGTCCTCTGGACTGCACGGGCCGAGAAGGACTCCTGGAACGAAGTCCTCGGGACTGCACGGGATGAGGGGGACCCTTGGAACGCTGTCCTCGGGACTGCATGGGCCAAGAGGGACGTTGGATGGCTGTCCTCAGGACTGCACGGGCCAAGAGGGACGTTGGATGGCTGTCCTCGGGACTGCACGGGCCTAGAGGGATGTTGGATCGCTGTCCTCGGGACTGCACTGGCCAAGAGGGACACCTGGAACGCTGTCCCCTGGACTGCACGGTCCGAAAAGGACTCCTGGAACGAAGTCCTCTGGACTGCACGGGATGAGGGGGACCCTTGGAAAGCTGTCCTCGGGACTGCATAGGCCAAGAGGGACGTTGGATGGCTGTCCTCGGGACTGCACGGGCCAAGAGGGTCATTGGATGGCTGTCCTCGGGACAGCACGGGCCGAGAGGGACACCTGGAATGCTGTCCTCGGGACTGCACGAACCAAAAGGGAGGTTGGATGGCTGTCACGGGACTGCAGGCGCCTAGAGGGTCTTTGGATGCCTCTCCTCGGGACTGCAAGGGCCGAGAGGGATGCCTGGAATGCTGTCCTAGGGACTGCAGTGGCCGAGAGGGATATTGGATGGCAGTCCTCGGGACAGCACGGGCCGAGAGGGAAGTTGGATGGCTGTACTCGGGACTGCACGGGCCAAGAGGGACGTTGGATGGCTGTCCTCGGGACTGCACGGGCCTATAGGCATGTTGGATGGCTGTCCTCGGGATTGCACTGGCCAAGAGGGACACCTGGAACGCTGTCCTCTGGACTGCACGGGCCGAGAAGGACTCCTGGAACGAAGTCCTCGGGACTGCACGGGATGAGGGGGACCCTTGGAACGCTGTCCTCGGGACTGCATGGGCCAAGAGGGACGTTGGATGGCTGTCCTCAGGACTGCACGGCCCAAGAGGGACATTGGATGGCTGTCCTCGGGACTGCACGGGCCAAGAGGGAAGTTGGATGGCTGTCCTGGGGACTGCAAGGGCCAAGAGAGAGGTTGGATGGCTGTCCTCCGGACTGCACGGGCTGAGGGGGATGCCTGGAATGCTGTTCTCGGGACTGCACTGACCTAGAGATACATTGGGTGGCTGTCCTCAGGACTGCACGGGCCTAGAGAGACCCCTGGAATGCAGTCCTCGGGACTGCACGGGCCTAGAGGGACATTGGATGGCTGTCCTCAGGACTGCACAGGCCTAGAGGCAAGCCAGGAACGCTGTTCTCCGGACTGCAAGGGCCTAGAGGGACTCTTGGAAAGCTGTCCTCGGGACTGCATGGGCCAAGAAGGACACCTGGAATGCTGTCCTCGGGACTGCACGGGCCTAGAGGGAAGTATGGAACTCTGTTCTCGGGACTGCACAGGCCGAGAGGGACGTTGGATGGCTGTCCTCGGGACTGCATTGGCCAAGAGGGACATTGGATGGCTGTCCTAGGGACTGCACAGTCTGAGGGGGACGCCTGGAATGCTGATCTCGGGACTGCACGGGCCGAGAGGGACGTTGGATGGCTGTCCTCGGGACTGCACGGGCCAAGAGGGACGTTGGATGGCTGTCCTCGGGACTGCACGGGCCTAGAGTGATGTTGGATCGCTGTCCTCGGGACTGCACTGGCCAAGAGGGACACCTGGAACGCTGTCCCCTGGACTGCACAGGCCGAAAAGGACTCCTGGAACGAAGTCCTCGGGACTGCACGGGATTAGGGGGACCCCTGGAACGCTGTCCTCGGGACTGCATAGGCCAAGAGGGACGTTGGATGGCAGTCCTCGGGACTGCACATGCCAAGAGGGACATTGGATGGCTGTCCTCGGGACTGCACGGGTCAAGAGGGACATTGGATGGCTGTCCTCGGGACTGCACGCGCCAAGAGGGACTTTGGATGGCTGTCCTCGGGACTGCACGGGCCAAGAGGGACGTTGGATGGCTGTCCTCGGGACTGCACGGGCTGAGGGGGATGCCTGGAACACTGTTCTCGGGACTGCACTGACCTAGAGATACATTGGATGGCTGTCCTCAGGATTGCATGGGCCTAGAGGGACCCCTGGAATGCTGTCCTCGGGACTGCACGGGCCTAGAGGGACGCCTGGAACGCTGTTCTCCGGACGGCAAGGACCTAGAGGGACTCTTGGAAAGCAGTCCTCGGGACTGCACGGGCCAAGAGGGACGCCTGGAATGCTGTCCTCGGGACTGCACGGGCCTAGAGGGACGCCTGGAACTCTGTTCTCGGGACTGCACGGGCAGAGAGGGACGTTGGATGGCTGTCCTCGGGAGTGCATGCGCCAAGAGGGACGTTGGATGGCTGTCCTCGGGACTGCAAGGGCCAAGAGAGAGGTTGGATGGCTGTCCTCCGGACTGCACGGGCTGAGGGGGATGCCTGGAATGCTGTTCTCGGGACTGCACTGACCTAGAGATACATTGGGTGGCTGTCCTCAGGACTGCACGGGCCTAGAGAGACCCCTGGAATGCAGTCCTCGGGACTGCACGGGCCTAGAGGGACATTGGATGGCTGTCCTCAGGACTGCACAGGCCTAGAGGCAAGCCAGGAACGCTGTTCTCCGGACTGCAAGGGCCTAGAGGGACTCTTGGAAAGCTGTCCTCGGGACTGCATGGGCCAAGAAGGACACCTGGAATGCTGTCCTCGGGACTGCACGGGCCTAGAGGGAAGTATGGAACTCTGTTCTCGGGACTGCACAGGCCGAGAGGGACGTTGGATGGCTGTCCTCGGGACTGCATTGGCCAAGAGGGACATTGGATGGCTGTCCTAGGGACTGCACAGTCTGAGGGGGACGCCTGGAATGCTGATCTCGGGACTGCACGGGCCGAGAGGGACGTTGGATGGCTGTCCTCGGGACTGCACGGGCCAAGAGGGACGTTGGATGGCTGTCCTCGGGACTGCACGGGCCTAGAGTGATGTTGGATCGCTGTCCTCGGGACTGCACTGGCCAAGAGGGACACCTGGAACGCTGTCCCCTGGACTGCACAGGCCGAAAAGGACTCCTGGAACGAAGTCCTCGGGACTGCACGGGATTAGGGGGACCCCTGGAACGCTGTCCTCGGGACTGCATAGGCCAAGAGGGACGTTGGATGGCAGTCCTCGGGACTGCACATGCCAAGAGGGACATTGGATGGCTGTCCTCGGGACTGCACGGGTCAAGAGGGACATTGGATGGCTGTCCTCGGGACTGCACGCGCCAAGAGGGACTTTGGATGGCTGTCCTCGGGACTGCACGGGCCAAGAGGGACGTTGGATGGCTGTCCTCGGGACTGCACGGGCTGAGGGGGATGCCTGGAACACTGTTCTCGGGACTGCACTGACCTAGAGATACATTGGATGGCTGTCCTCAGGATTGCATGGGCCTAGAGGGACCCCTGGAATGCTGTCCTCGGGACTGCACGGGCCTAGAGGGACGCCTGGAACGCTGTTCTCCGGACGGCAAGGACCTAGAGGGACTCTTGGAAAGCAGTCCTCGGGACTGCACGGGCCAAGAGGGACGCCTGGAATGCTGTCCTCGGGACTGCACGGGCCTAGAGGGACGCCTGGAACTCTGTTCTCGGGACTGCACGGGCAGAGAGGGACGTTGGATGGCTGTCCTCGGGAGTGCATGCGCCAAGAGGGACGTTGGATGGCTGTCCTCGGGACTGCACAGTCTGAGGGGGATGCCTGGAACTCTGTTCTCGGGACTGCACTGGCCGAGAGGGACATTGGATGGCTGTCCTCGGGACTGCACGGGCTGAGGGGGATGCCTGGAACGCTGTCCTCGGGACTGCACTGGCCAAGAGGGACATTGGATGGCTGTACTCGGAACTGCATGGGCCTAGAGGGATGCCTGGAACTCTGTTCTCTGGACTGCAAGGGCCAAGAGGGACGCATGGAATGCTGTCGTCGGGACTGCACGGGCTGAGGGGGAAGCCTGGAAAGCTGTCCTGGAGACTGCATGGGCCAAGCGGGATGTTGGATGGCTGTCCTCGGGACTACATTGGCCAAGAGGGACATTGGATGGCTGTCCTAGGGACTGCACACTCTGAGGGGGACGCCTGGAACGCTGTTCTCGGGACTGCACGGGCCGAGAGGGACGTTGGATGGCTGTCCGCGGGACTGCACGTGCCAAGAGGGACTTTGGATGGCTGTCCTCGGGACTGCACGGGGCTAGAGGGATGTAGGATGGCTGTCCTCGGGACTGCACTGGCCAAGAGGGACACCAGGAACGCTGTCCTCTGGACTGCACTGGCCGAGAAGGACTCCTGGAACGAAGTCCTCGGGACTGCACGGGATGAGGGGGACCCTTGGAACGCTGTCCTCGGCACTGCCTGGGCCATGAGGGACGTTGGATGGCTGTCCTCGGGACTGCACGGGCCAAGAGGGACGTTGGATGGCTGTCCTCGGGACTGCACGGGCCTAGAGGGATGTTGGATCGCTGTCCTCGGGACTGCACTGGCCAAGAGGGACACCTGGAACGCTGTCTTCTGGACTGCACGTGTCGAAAAGGACTCCTAGAACGAAGTCCTCGGGACTGCACGGGATGAGGGGGACCCCTGGAAAGCTGTCCTCGGGACTGCATAGGCCAAGAGGGACGTTGGATGGCTGTCCTCGGGACTGCACGGGCCAAGAGGGTCATTGGATGGCTGTCTTCGGGACTGCACGGGCCAAGAGGGACATTGGATGGCTGTCCTCGGGACTGCAGGGGCCAAGAGGGACGTTGGATGGCTGTCCTCGGGACTGCATGGGCCAAGAGGGACATTGGATGGCTGTCCTCGGGACTGCACGGGCTGAGTGGGATGCCTGGAACGCTGTTCTCGGGACTGCACTGACCTAGAGATACATTGGATGGCTTTCCTCAGGACTGCCGGGCCTAGAGGGACCCCTGGAATGCTGTCCTCGGGACTGCACGGGCCTAGAGGGACATTGGATGGCTGTCCTCAGGACTGCACAGGCCTAGAGAGAAGCCTGGAACGCTGTTCTCCGGACTGCAAGGACCTAGAGGGACTCTTGGAAAGCTGTCCTCGGGACTGCACGGGCCAAGAGGGACGCCTGGAATGCTGTCCTCGGGACTGCACGGGCCTAGAGGGACGCCTGGAACTCTGTTCTCGGGACTGCATGGGCCGAGAGGGACGTTGGATGGCTGTCCTCGGGACTGCATGCACCAAGAGGGTCGTTGGATGGCTGTCCTCGGGACTGCACAGTCTGAGGGGGACGCCTGGAACTCTGTTCTCGGGACTGCACTGGCCGAGAAGGACGTTGGATGGCTGTCCTCGGGATTGCCCGGGCCAAGAGGGACGTTGGATGGCTGTCCTCGGGACAGAACGGGCCGAGAGGGACTCCAGGAAAGCTGTCCTCGGGACTGCACGGGCTGAGGGGGATGCCTGGAACGCTGTCCTCGGGACTGCACTGGCCAAGAGGGACATTGGATGGCTGTACTCGGAACTGCATGGGCCTAGAGGGATGCCTGGAACGCTGTTCTCTGGACTGCACGGGCCAAGAGGGACTCCTGGAATGCTGTCCTTGGGACTGCACGGACTGAGGGGGACGCCTGGAACGCTTTCCTGGAGACTGCATTGGGTAAGCGGGATGTTGGATGGCTGTCCTCGGGACTGCATTGGCCAAGAGGGACATTGGATGGCTGTCCTCGGGACTGCACAGTCTGAGGGGGACGCCTGGAACGCTGTTCTCGGGACAGCACTGGCCGAGAGGGACGTTGGATGGCTGTCCACGGGACTGCACGGGCCAAGAGGGACGTTGAATGGCTGTCCTCGGGACTGCACGGGGCTAGAGGATGTAGGATGGCTGTCCTCGGGACTGCACTGGCCAAGAGGGACACCAGGAACGCTGTCCTCTGGACTGCACGGGCCGAGAAGGACTCCTGGAACGAAGTCCTCGGGACTGCACGGGATGAGGGGGACCCTTGGAACGCTGTCCTCGGGACTGCATGGGCCAAGAGGGACGTTGGATGGCTGTCCTCAGGACTGCACGGGCCAAGAGGGACGTTGGATGGCTGTCCTCGGGACTGCACGGGCCTAGAGGGATGTTGGATCGCTGTCCTCGGGACTGCACTGGCCAAGAGGGACACCTGGAACGCTGTCCCCTGGACTGCACGGTCCGAAAAGGACTCCTGGAACGAAGTCCTCTGGACTGCACGGGATGAGGGGGACCCTTGGAAAGCTGTCCTCGGGACTGCATAGGCCAAGAGGGACGTTGGATGGCTGTCCTCGGGACTGCACGGGCCAAGAGGGTCATTGGATGGCTGTCCTCGGGACAGCACGGGCCGAGAGGGACACCTGGAATGCTGTCCTCGGGACTGCACGAACCAAAAGGGAGGTTGGATGGCTGTCACGGGACTGCAGGCGCCTAGAGGGTCTTTGGATGCCTCTCCTCGGGACTGCAAGGGCCGAGAGGGATGCCTGGAATGCTGTCCTAGGGACTGCAGTGGCCGAGAGGGATATTGGATGGCAGTCCTCGGGACAGCACGGGCCGAGAGGGAAGTTGGATGGCTGTACTCGGGACTGCACGGGCCAAGAGGGACGTTGGATGGCTGTCCTCGGGACTGCACGGGCCTATAGGCATGTTGGATGGCTGTCCTCGGGATTGCACTGGCCAAGAGGGACACCTGGAACGCTGTCCTCTGGACTGCACGGGCCGAGAAGGACTCCTGGAACGAAGTCCTCGGGACTGCACGGGATGAGGGGGACCCTTGGAACGCTGTCCTCGGGACTGCATGGGCCAAGAGGGACGTTGGATGGCTGTCCTCAGGACTGCACGGCCCAAGAGGGACATTGGATGGCTGTCCTCGGGACTGCACGGGCCAAGAGGGAAGTTGGATGGCTGTCCTGGGGACTGCAAGGGCCAAGAGAGAGGTTGGATGGCTGTCCTCCGGACTGCACGGGCTGAGGGGGATGCCTGGAATGCTGTTCTCGGGACTGCACTGACCTAGAGATACATTGGGTGGCTGTCCTCAGGACTGCACGGGCCTAGAGAGACCCCTGGAATGCAGTCCTCGGGACTGCACGGGCCTAGAGGGACATTGGATGGCTGTCCTCAGGACTGCACAGGCCTAGAGGCAAGCCAGGAACGCTGTTCTCCGGACTGCAAGGGCCTAGAGGGACTCTTGGAAAGCTGTCCTCGGGACTGCATGGGCCAAGAAGGACACCTGGAATGCTGTCCTCGGGACTGCACGGGCCTAGAGGGAAGTATGGAACTCTGTTCTCGGGACTGCACAGGCCGAGAGGGACGTTGGATGGCTGTCCTCGGGACTGCATTGGCCAAGAGGGACATTGGATGGCTGTCCTAGGGACTGCACAGTCTGAGGGGGACGCCTGGAATGCTGATCTCGGGACTGCACGGGCCGAGAGGGACGTTGGATGGCTGTCCTCGGGACTGCACGGGCCAAGAGGGACGTTGGATGGCTGTCCTCGGGACTGCACGGGCCTAGAGTGATGTTGGATCGCTGTCCTCGGGACTGCACTGGCCAAGAGGGACACCTGGAACGCTGTCCCCTGGACTGCACAGGCCGAAAAGGACTCCTGGAACGAAGTCCTCGGGACTGCACGGGATTAGGGGGACCCCTGGAACGCTGTCCTCGGGACTGCATAGGCCAAGAGGGACGTTGGATGGCAGTCCTCGGGACTGCACATGCCAAGAGGGACATTGGATGGCTGTCCTCGGGACTGCACGGGTCAAGAGGGACATTGGATGGCTGTCCTCGGGACTGCACGCGCCAAGAGGGACTTTGGATGGCTGTCCTCGGGACTGCACGGGCCAAGAGGGACGTTGGATGGCTGTCCTCGGGACTGCACGGGCTGAGGGGGATGCCTGGAACACTGTTCTCGGGACTGCACTGACCTAGAGATACATTGGATGGCTGTCCTCAGGATTGCATGGGCCTAGAGGGACCCCTGGAATGCTGTCCTCGGGACTGCACGGGCCTAGAGGGACGCCTGGAACGCTGTTCTCCGGACGGCAAGGACCTAGAGGGACTCTTGGAAAGCAGTCCTCGGGACTGCACGGGCCAAGAGGGACGCCTGGAATGCTGTCCTCGGGACTGCACGGGCCTAGAGGGACGCCTGGAACTCTGTTCTCGGGACTGCACGGGCAGAGAGGGACGTTGGATGGCTGTCCTCGGGAGTGCATGCGCCAAGAGGGACGTTGGATGGCTGTCCTCGGGACTGCACAGTCTGAGGGGGATGCCTGGAACTCTGTTCTCGGGACTGCACTGGCCGAGAGGGACATTGGATGGCTGTCCTCGGGACTGCACGGGCTGAGGGGGATGCCTGGAACGCTGTCCTCGGGACTGCACTGGCCAAGAGGGACATTGGATGGCTGTACTCGGAACTGCATGGGCCTAGAGGGATGCCTGGAACTCTGTTCTCTGGACTGCAAGGGCCAGGGACGCATGGAATGCTGTTCTCGGGACTGCACGGGCTGAGGGGTAAGCTTGGAAAGCTGTCCTGGAGACTGCATGGGCCAAGCGGGATGTTGGATGGCTGTCCTCGGGACTGCATTGGCCAAGAGGGACATTGGATGGCTTTCCTAGGGACTGCACAGTCTGAGGGGGACGCCTGGAACGCTGTTCTCGGGACTGCACGGGCCGAGAGGGACGTTGGATGGCTGTCTACGGGACTGCACGTGCCAAGAGGGACGTTGGATGGCTGTCCTCGGGACTGCACGGGGGTAGAGGGATGTAGGATGGCTGTCCTCGGGACTGCACTGGCCAAGAGGGACACAAGGAACGCTGTCCTCTGGACTGCACGGGCCGAGAAGGACTCCTGGAACGATGTCCTCGGGACTGCACGGGATGAGGGGGACCCTTGGAACGCTGTCCTCGGTACTGCATGGGCCATGAGGGACGTTGGATGGCTGTCCTCGGGACTGCACGGGCCAAGAGGGCGTTGGATGGCTGTCCTCGGGACTGCACGGGCCTAGAGGGATGTTGGATCGCTGTCCTCGGGACTGCACTGGCCAAGAGGGACACCTGGAACGCTGTCCTCTGGACTGCACGGGCCGAGAAGGACTCCTGGAACGAAGTCCTCGGGACTGCACTGGATGAGGGGGACCCTTGGAACGCTGTCCTCGGGACTACATGGGCCAAGAGGGACATTGGATGGCTGTCCTCGGGACTGCACGGGCCAAGAGGGACATTGGATGGCTGTCCTCGGGACTGCACGGGCCAAGAGGGAAGTTGGATGGCTGTCCTCGGGACTGCAAGGGCCAAGAGAGACTTTGGATGGCTGTCCTCCGGACTGCACGGGCTGAGGGGGATGCCTGGAACGCTGTTCTCGGGACTGCACTGACCTAGAGATACATTGGGTGGCTGTCCTCAGGACTGCACGGGCCTAGAGAGACCCCTGGAATGCTGTCCTCGGGACTGCACGGGCCTAGAGGGACATTGGATGGCTGTCCTCAGGACTGCACAGGCCTAGATGCAAGCCAGGAACGCTGTTCTCCGGACTGCAAGGGCCTAGAGGGACTCTTGGAAAGCTGTCCTCGGGACTGCACGGGCCAAGAAGGACCCCTGGAATGCTGTCCTCGGGACTGCACGGGCCGAGAGGGACGTTGGATGGCTGTCCTCGGGATTGCACGCGCCAAGAGGGACGTTGGATGGCTGTCCTCGGGACTGCACAGTCTGAGGGGGACGCCTGGAACGCTGTTCTCGGGACTGCACGGCCCGAGAAGGAAGTTGGATGGCTGTCCACGGGACTGCACTGGCCAAGAGGGACGTTGGATGGCTGTCACGGGACTGCAGGGGCCTAGAGGGACTTTGGATGGCTCTCCTCGGGACTGCACGGGCCGAGAGGGATGCCTGGAATGCTGTCCTTGGGACTGCAGTGCCCGAGAGGGATATTGGATGGGTGTCCTCGGGCCAGCACGGGCCGAGAGGGACGTTGGATGGCTGTCCTCGGGACTGCACGGGCTAAGAGTGACATTGGATGGCTGTCCTCGGGATTGCACGGGCCAAGAGGGACGTTGGATGGCTGTCCTCGGGACTGCATTGGCCAAGAGGGACATTGGATGGCTGTCCTAGGGACTGCACAGTCTGAGGGGGACGCCTGGAATGCTGATCTCGGGACTGCACGGGCCGAGAGGGACGTTGGATGGCTGTCCTCGGGACTGCACTGGCCAAGAGGGACACCTGGAACGCTGTCCCCTGGACTGCAGGGGCCGAAAAGGACTCCTGGAACGAAGTCCTCAGGACTGCACGGGATGAGGGGGACCCCTGGAACGCTGTCCTCGGGACTGCATAGGCCAAGAGGGACGTTGGATGGCTGTCCTCGGGACTGCACAGGCCAAGAGGGACATTGGATGGCTGTCCTCGGGACTGCACGGGCCAAGAGGGACATTGGATGGCTGTCCTCGGGACTGCACGCGCCAAGAGGGACTTTGGATGGCTGTCCTCAGGACTGCACGGGCCAAGAGGGACGTTGGATGGCTGTCCTCGGGACTGCACGGGCCAAGAGGGACGTTGGATGGCTGTCCTCGGGACTGCATGAGCTGAGGGGGATGCCTGGAACGCTGTTCTCCGGACTGCACTGACCTAGAGATACATTGGATGGCTGTACTCAGGACAGCACGGGCCTAGAGGGACCCCTGGAATGCTGTCCTCGGGACTGCACGGGCCTAGAGGGACATTGGATGGCTGTCCTCAGGACTGCACAGGCCTAGAGGGAAGCCTGGAACGCTGTTCTCCGGACTGCAAGGACCTAGAGGGACTCTTGGAAAGCTGTCCTCGGGACTGCACGGGCCAAGAGGGACGCCTGGAATGCTGTCCTCGGGACTGCACGGGCCTAGAGGGACACCTGGAACTCTGTTCTCGGGACTGCACTGGCCGAGAGGGCCGTTGGATGGCTGTCCTCGGGACTGCACGGGCCAAGAGGGACGTTGGATGGCTGTCGTCGGGACAGCACGGGCCGAGAGGGACTCCAGGAACACTGTCCTCGGGACTGCACGGGCTGAGGGGGATGCCTGGAACGCTGTCCTCGGGACTGCACTGGCCAAGAGGGACATTGGATGGCTGTACTCGGAACTGCATGGGCCTAGAGGGATGCCTGGAACTCTGTTCTCTGGACTGCACGGGCCAAGAGGGACTCCTGGAATGCTGTCCTCGGGACTGCACGGGCTGAGGGGGATGCCTGGAACGCTTTCCTGGAGACTGCATTGGCCAAGCGGGATGTTGGATGGCTGTCCTCGGGACTGCATTGGCCAAGAGGGACATTGGATGGCTGTCCTCGGGACTGCACAGTCTGAGGGGGACGCCTGGAACGCTGTTCTCGGGACTGCACGGGCCCAGAGGGACGTTGGATGGCTGTCCACGAGACTGCACGGGCCAAGAGGGACGTTGGATGGCTGTCCTCGGGACTGCACGGGGCTAGAGGGATGTAGGATGGCTGTCCTCGGGACTGCACTGGCCAAGAGGGACACCAGGAACGCTGTCCTCTGGACTGAACGGGCCGAGAAGGACTCCTGGAACGAAGTCCTCGGGACTGCACGGGATGAGGGGGACCCTTGGAACGCTGTCCTCGGGACTGCATGGGCCAAGAGGGACGTTGGATGGCTGTCCTCGGGACTGCACGGGCCTAGAGGGACGTTGGATGGCTGTCCTCGGGACTGCACGGTCCAAGAGGGACGTTGGATGGCTGTCCTCGGGACTGCACGGTCCAAGAGGGACGTTGGATGGCTGTCCTCGGGACTGCACGGGCCAAGAGGGACATTGGATGGCTGTCCTCAGGACTGCACGGGCTGAGGGGGATGCCTGGAACGCTGTTCTCGTGACTGCACTGACCTAGAGATACATTGGATGGCTTTCCTCAGGACTGCACGGGCCTAGAGGGACCCCTGGAATGCTGTCCTCGGGACTGCACGGGCCTAGAGGGACATTGGATGGCTGTCCTCAGGACTGCACAGGCCTAGAGGGAAGCCTGGAACGCTGTTCTCTGGACTGCAAGGACCTAGAGGTATCTTGGAAAGCTGTCCTCCGGACTGCACGGGCCAAGAGGGACGCCTGGAATGCTGTCCTCGGGACTGCACAGGCCTAGACGGACGCCTGGAACTCTGTTCTCGGGACTGCATGGGCCGAGAGGGACGTTGGATGGCTGTCCTCGGGACTGCATGCACCAAGAGGGTCGTTGGATGGCTGTCCTCGGGACTGCACAGTCTGAGGGGGACGCCTGGAACTCTGTTCTCGGGACTGCACTGGCCGAGAAGGACGTTGGATGGCTGTCCTCGGGACTGCACGGGCCAAGAGGGACGTTGGATGGCTGTCCTCGGGACTGCACGGGCCAAGAGGGACGTTGGATGGCTGTCGTCGGGACAGCACGGGCCGAGAGGGACTCCAGGAACACTGTCCTCGGGACTGCACGGGCTGAGGGGGATGCCTGGAACGCTGTCCTCGGGACTGCACTGGCCAAGAGGGACGTTGGATGGCTGTACTCGGAACTGCATGGGCCTAGAGGGATGCCTGGAACGCTGTTCTCTGGACTGCACGGGCCAAGAGGGACTCCTGGAATGCTGTCCTCGGGACTGCACGGGCTGAGGGGGACGCCTGGAACGCTTTCCTGGAGACTGCATTGGCCAAGCGGGATGTTGGATGGCTGTCCTCGGGACTGCATTGGCCAAGAGGGACATTGGATGGCTGTCCTCGGGACTGCACAGTCTGAGGGGGACGCCTGGAACGCTGTTCTCGGGACTGCACGGGCCGAGAGGGACGTTGGATGGCTGTCCTCGGGACTGCACGGGCCAAGAGGGACGTTGGATGGCTGTCCTCGGGACAGCACGGGCCGAGAGGGACTCCAGGAACGCTGTCCTCGGGACTGAACGGGCTGAGGGGGACGCCTGGAACGCTGTCCTCGGGACTGCACTGGCCAAGAGGGACGTTGGATGGCTGTACTCGGAACTGCATGGGCCTAGAGGGATGCCTGGAACTCTGTTCTCTGGACTGCAAGGGCCAAGAGGGACGCATGGAATGCTGTCGTCGGGACTGCACGGGCTGAGGGGGAAGCCTGGAAAGCTGTCCTGGAGACTGCATGGGCCAAGCGGGATGTTGGATGGCTGTCCTCGGGACTACATTGGCCAAGAGGGACATTGGATGGCTGTCCTAGGGACTGCACACTCTGAGGGGGAGGCCTGGAACGCTGTTCTCGGGACTGCACGGGCCGAGAGGGACGTTGGATGGCTGTCCGCGGGACTGCACGTGCCAAGAGGGACTTTGGATGGCTGTCCTCGGGACTGCACGGGGCTAGAGGGATGTAGGATGGCTGTCCTCGGGACTGCACTGGCCAAGAGGGACACCAGGAACGCTGTCCTCTGGACTGCACTGGCCGAGAAGGACTCCTGGAACGAAGTCCTCGGGACTGCACGGGATGAGGGGGACCCTTGGAACGCTGTCCTCGGCACTGCATGGGCCATGAGGGACGTTGGATGGCTGTCCTCGGGACTGCACGGGCCAAGAGGGACGTTGGATGGCTGTCCTCGGGACTGCACGGGCCTAGAGGGATGTTGGATCGCTGTCCTCGGGACTGCACTGGCCAAGAGGGACACCTGGAACGCTGTCTTCTGGACTGCACGGGTCGAAAAGGACTCCTGGAACGAAGTCCTCGGGACTGCACGGGATGAGGGGGACCCCTGGAAAGCTGTCCTCGGGACTGCATAGGCCAAGAGGGACGTTGGATGGCTGTCCTCGGGACTGCACGGGCCAAGAGGGTCATTGGATGGCTGTCTTCGGGACTGCACGGGCCAAGAGGGACATTGGATGGCTGTCCTCGGGACTGCAGGGGCCAAGAGGGACGTTGGATGGCTGTCCTCGGGACTGCATGGGCCAAGAGGGACATTGGATGGCTGTCCTCGGGACTGCACGGGCTGAGTGGGATGCCTGGAACGCTGTTCTCGGGACTGCACTGACCTAGAGATACATTGGATGGCTTTCCTCAGGACTGCACGGGCCTAGAGGGACCCCTGGAATGCTGTCCTCGGGACTGCACGGGCCTAGAGGGACATTGGATGGCTGTCCTCAGGACTGCACAGGCCTAGAGAGAAGCCTGGAACGCTGTTCTCCGGACTGCAAGGACCTAGAGGGACTCTTGGAAAGCTGTCCTCGGGACTGCACGGGCCAAGAGGGACGCCTGGAATGCTGTCCTCGGGACTGCACGGGCCTAGAGGGACGCCTGGAACTCTGTTCTCGGGACTGCATGGGCCGAGAGGGACGTTGGATGGCTGTCCTCGGGACTGCATGCACCAAGAGGGTCGTTGGATGGCTGTCCTCGGGACTGCACAGTCTGAGGGGGACGCCTGGAACTCTGTTCTCGGGACTGCACTGGCCGAGAAGGACGTTGGATGGCTGTCCTCGGGATTGCCCGGGCCAAGAGGGACGTTGGATGGCTGTCGTCGGGACAGCACGGGCCGAGAGGGACTCCAGGAACACTGTCCTCGGGACTGCACGGGCTGAGGGGGATGCCTGGAACGCTGTCCTCGGGACTGCACTGGCCAAGAGGGACGTTGGATGGCTGTACTCGGAACTGCATGGGCCTAGAGGGATGCCTGGAACGCTGTTCTCTGGACTGCACGGGCCAAGAGGGACTCCTGGAATGCTGTCCTCGGGACTGCACGGGCTGAGGGGGACGCCTGGAACGCTTTCCTGGAGACTGCATTGGCCAAGCGGGATGTTGGATGGCTGTCCTCGGGACTGCATTGGCCAAGAGGGACATTGGATGGCTGTCCTCGGGACTGCACAGTCTGAGGGGGACGCCTGGAACGCTGTTCTCGGGACTGCACGGGCCGAGAGGGACGTTGGATGGCTGTCCTCGGGACTGCACGGGCCAAGAGGGACGTTGGATGGCTGTCCTCGGGACAGCACGGGCCGAGAGGGACTCCAGGAACGCTGTCCTCGGGACTGAACGGGCTGAGGGGGACGCCTCGAACGCTGTCCTCGGGACTGCACTGGCCAAGAGGGACGTTGGATGGCTGTACTCGGAACTGCATGGGCCTAGAGGGATGCCTGGAACGCTGTTCTCTGGACTGCACGGGCCAAGAGGGTCGCCTGGAATGCTGTCCTCTAGACTGGACGGGCTGAGGGGGACGCCTGGAACGCTTTCCTGGAGACTGCATTGGCCAAGTGGGATGTTGGATGGCTGTCCTCGGGACTGCATGGGCCAAGATTGACGCCTGGAACGGTGTCCTCGGGACTGCACGGGCCAAGAGGGACATTGGATGGCTGTCCTCGGGACAGCACGGGCCGAGAGGGACACCTGGAATGCTGTCCTAGGGACTGCACGAACCAAAAGGGAGGTTCGATGGCTGTCACGGGACTGCAGGGGCCTAGAGGGTCTTTGGATGCCTCTCCTCGGGACTGCAAGGGCCGAGAGGGATGCCTGGAATGCTGTCCTAGGGACTGCAGTGGCCGAGAGGGATATTGGATGGCAGTCCTCGGGACAGCACGGGCCGAGAGGGAAGTTGGATGGCTGTACTCGGGACTGCACGGGCCAAGAGGGACGTTGGATGGCTGTCCTCGGGACTGCACGTGCCTAGAGGGATGTTGGATGGCTGTCCTCGGGACTGCACTGGCCAAGAGGGACACCTGGAACGCTGTCCTCTGGACTGCACGGGCCTGAAGGACTCCTGGAACGAAGTCCTCGGGACTGCACGGGATGAGGGGGACCCTTGGAACGCTGTCCTCGGGACTGCATGGGCCAAGAGGGACGTTGGATGGCTGTCCTCGGGACTGCACGGGCCAAGAGGGACATTGGATGGCTGTCCTCGGGACTGCACGGGCCAAGAGGGAAGTTGGATGGCTGTCCTCGGGAATGCAAGGGCCAAGAGAGACGTTGGATGGCTATCCTCAGGACTGCACAGGCCTAGAGGCAAGCCAGGAATGCTGTTCTCCGGACTGCAAGGGCCTAGAGGGACTCTTGGAAAGCTGTCCTCGGGACAGCACGGGCCAAGAAGGACGCCTGGAATGCTGTCCTCGGGACTGCATGGGCCTAGAGGGAAGTCTGGAACTCTGTTCTCGAGACTGCACGGGCCGAGAGGGACGTTGGATGGCTGTCCTCGGGACTGCACGCGCCAAGAGGGACTTTGGATGGCTGTCCTCGGGACTGCACAGTCTGAGGGGGACGCCTGGAACGCTGTTCTCAGGACTGCACGGCCCGAGAAGGACGTTGGATGGCTGTCCACGAGACTGCACTGGCCAAGAGGGTCGTTGGATGGCTGTCACGGGACTGCAGGGGCCTAGAGGGACTTTGGATGGCTCTCCTCGGGACTGCATGGGCCGAGAGGGATGCCTGGAATGCTGTCCTTGGGACTGCAGTTGCCGAGAGGGATATTGGATGGGTGTCCTCGGGCCAGCACGGGCCGAGAGGGACGTTGGATGGCTGTCCTCGGGACTGCACGGGCTAAGAGTGACGTTGGATGGCTGTCCTCGGGATTGCACGGGCCAAGAGGGACGTTGGATGGCTGTCCTCGGGACTGCATTGGCCAAGAGGGACATTGGATGGCTGTCCTAGGGACTGCACAGTCTGAGGGGGACGCCTGGAATGCTGATCTCGGGACTGCACGGGCCGAGAGGGACGTTGGATGGCTGTCCTCGGGACTGCACGGGCCAAGAGGGACGTTGGATGGCTGTCCTCGGGACTGCACGGGCCTAGAGGGATGTTGGATCGCTGTCCTCGGGACTGCACTGGCCAAGAGGGACACCTGGAACGCTGTCCCATGGACTGCACGGGCGAAAAAGGACTCCTGGAACGAAGTCCTCGGGACTGCACGGGATGAGGGAGACCCCTGGAACGCTGTCCTCGGGACTGCATAGGCCAAGAGGGACGTTGGATGGCTGTCCTCGGGACTGCACAGGCCAAGAGGGACATTGGATGGCTGTCCTCGGGACTGCACGGGCCAAGAGGGACATTGGATGGCTGTCCTCGGGACTGCACGCGCCAAGAGGGACTTTGGATGGCTGTCCTCGGGACTGCACGGGCCAAGAGGGACATTGGATGGCTGTCCTCGGGACTGCACGGGCCTAGAGGGACCCCTGGAATGCTGTCCTCGGGACTGCACGGGCTTAGAGGGACATTGGATGGCTGTCCTCAGGACTCCACAGGCCTAGAGGGAAGCCTGGAACGCTGTTCTCAGGACTGCAAGGACCTAGAGGGACTCATGGAAAGCTGTCCTCGGGACTGCACGGGCCAAGAGGGACGCCTGGAATGCTGTCCTCGGGACTGCACGGGCCTAGAGGGACGCCTGGAACTCTGTTCTCGGGACTGCACGGGCCGAGAGGGACGTTGGATGGCTGTCCTCGGGACTGCATGCACCAAGAGGGACGTTGGATGGCTGTCCTCGGGACTGCACAGTCTGAGGGGGACGCCTGGAACTCTGTTCTCGGGACTGCACTGGCCGAGATGGACGTTGGATGGCTGTCCTCTGGACTGCACGGGCCAAGAGGGACGTTGGATGGCTGTCGTCGGGACAGCACGGGCCGAGAGGGACTCCAGGAACACTGTCCTCGGGACTGCACGGGCTGAGGGGGATGCCTGGAACGCTGTCCTCGGGACTGCACTGGCCAAGAGGGACATTGGATGGCTGTACTCGGAACTGCATGGGCCTAGAGGGATGCCTGGAACTCTGTTCTCTGGACTGCAAGGGCCAAGAGGGACGCATGGAATGCTGTCGTCGGGACTGCACGGGCTGAGGGGGAAGCCTGGAAAGCTGTCCTGGAGACTGCATGGGCCAAGCGGGATGTTGGATGGCTGTCCTCGGGACTACATTGGCCAAGAGGGACATTGGATGGCTGTCCTAGGGACTGCACACTCTGAGGGGGACGCCTGGAATGCTGTTCTCGGGACTGCACGGGCCGAGAGGGACGTTGGATGGCTGTCCGCGGGACTGCACGTGCCAAGAGGGACTTTGGATGGCTGTCCTCGGGACTGCACGGGGCTAGAGGGATGTAGGATGGCTGTCCTCGGGACTGCACTGGCCAAGAGGGACACCAGGAACGCTGTCCTCTGGACTGCACTGGCCGAGAAGGACTCCTGGAACGAAGTCCTCGGGACTGCACGGGATGAGGGGGACCCTTGGAACGCTGTCCTCGGCACTGCCTGGGCCATGAGGGACGTTGGATGGCTGTCCTCGGGACTGCACGGGCCAAGAGGGACGTTGGATGGCTGTCCTCGGGACTGCACGGGCCTAGAGGGATGTTGGATCGCTGTCCTCGGGACTGCACTGGCCAAGAGGGACACCTGGAACGCTGTCTTCTGGACTGCACGGGTCGAAAAGGACTCCTGGAACGAAGTCCTCGGGACTGCACGGGATGAGGGGGACCCCTGGAAAGCTGTCCTCGGGACTGCATAGGCCAAGAGGGACGTTGGATGGCTGTCCTCGGGACTGCACGGGCCAAGAGGGTCATTGGATGGCTGTCTTCGGGACTGCACGGGCCAAGAGGGACATTGGATGGCTGTCCTCGGGACTGCAGGGGCCAAGAGGGACGTTGGATGGCTGTCCTCGGGACTGCATGGGCCAAGAGGGACATTGGATGGCTGTCCTCGGGACTGCACGGGCTGAGTGGGATGCCTGGAACGCTGTTCTCGGGACTGCACTGACCTAGAGATACATTGGATGGCTTTCCTCAGGACTGCACGGGCCTAGAGGGACCCCAGGAATGCTGTCCTCGGGACTGCACGGGCCTAGAGGGACATTGGATGGCTGTCCTCAGGACTGCACAGGCCTAGAGAGAAGCCTGGAACGCTGTTCTCCGGACTGCAAGGACCTAGAGGGACTCTTGGAAAGCTGTCCTCGGGACTGCACGGGCCCAGAGGGACGCCTGGAATGCTGTCCTCGGGACTGCACGGGCCTAGAGGGACGCCTGGAACTCTGTTCTCGGGACTGCATGGGCCGAGAGGGACGTTGGATGGCTGTCCTCGGGACTGCATGCACCAAGAGGGTCGTTGGATGGCTGTCCTCGGGACTGCACAGTCTGAGGGGGACGCCTGGAACTCTGTTCTCGGGACTGCACTGGCCGAGAAGGACGTTGGATGGCTGTCCTCGGGATTGCCCGGGCCAAGAGGGACGTTGGATGGCTGTCCTCGGGACAGAACGGGCCGAGAGGGACTCCAGGAAAGCTGTCCTCGGGACTGCACGGGCTGAGGGGGATGCCTGGAACGCTGTCCTCGGGACTGCACTGGCCAAGAGGGACATTGGATGGCTGTACTCGGAACTGCATGGGCCTAGAGGGATGCCTGGAACGCTGTTCTCTGGACTGCACGGGCCAAGAGGGACTCCTGGAATGCTGTCCTTGGGACTGCACGGACTGAGGGGGACGCCTGGAACGCTTTCCTGGAGACTGCATTGGGTAAGCGGGATGTTGGATGGCTGTCCTCGGGACTGCATTGGCCAAGAGGGACATTGGATGGCTGTTCTCGGGACTGCACGGGCCAAGAGGGACGTTGAATGGCTGTCCTCGGGACTGCACGGGGCTAGAGGATGTAGGATGGCTGTCCTCGGGACTGCACTGGCCAAGAGGGACACCAGGAACGCTGTCCTCTGGACTGCACGGGCCGAGAAGGACTCCTGGAACGAAGTCCTCGGGACTGCACGGGATGAGGGGGACCCTTGGAACGCTGTCCTCGGGACTGCATGGGCCAAGAGGGACGTTGGATGGCTGTCCTCAGGACTGCACGGGCCAAGAGGGACGTTGGATGGCTGTCCTCGGGACTGCACGGGCCTAGAGGGATGTTGGATCGCTGTCCTCGGGACTGCACTGGCCAAGAGGGACACCTGGAACGCTGTCCCCTGGACTGCACGGTCCGAAAAGGACTCCTGGAACGAAGTCCTCTGGACTGCACGGGATGAGGGGGACCCTTGGAAAGCTGTCCTCGGGACTGCATAGGCCAAGAGGGACGTTGGATGGCTGTCCTCGGGACTGCACGGGCCAAGAGGGTCATTGGATGGCTGTCCTCGGGACAGCACGGGCCGAGAGGGACACCTGGAATGCTGTCCTCGGGACTGCACGAACCAAAAGGGAGGTTGGATGGCTGTCATGGGACTGCAGGCGCCTAGAGGGTCTTTGGATGCCTCTCCTCGGGACTGCAAGGGCCGAGAGGGATGCCTGGAATGCTGTCCTAGGGACTGCAGTGGCCGAGAGGGATATTGGATGGCAGTCCTCGGGACAGCACGGGCCGAGAGGGAAGTTGGATGGCTGTACTCGGGACTGCACGGGCCAAGAGGGACGTTGGATGGCTGTCCTCGGGACTGCACGGGCCTATCGGCATGTTGGATGGCTGTCCTCGGGATTGCACTGGCCAAGAGGGACACCTGGAACGCTGTCCTGTGGACTGCACGGGCCGAGAAGGACTCCTGGAACGAAGTCCTCGGGACTGCACGGGATGAGGGGGACCCTTGGAACGCTGTCCTCGGGACTGCATGGGCCAAGAGGGACGTTGGATGGCTGTCCTCGGGACTGCACGGGCCAAGAGGGACATTGGATGGCTGTCCTCAGGACTGCACGGGCCTAGAGAGACCCCTGGAATGCTGTCCTCGCGACTGCACGGGCCTAGAGGGACATTGGATGGCTGTCCTCAGGACTGCACAGGCCTAGAGGCAAGCCAGGAACGCTGTTCTCCGGACTGCAAGGGCCTAGAGGGACTCTTGGAAAGCTGTCCTCGGGACTGCATGGGCCAAGAAGGACGCCTGGAATGCTGTCCTCGGGACTGCACAGGCCTAGAGGGAAGTATGGAACTCTGTTCTCGGGACTGCACAGGCCGAGAGGGACGTTGGATGGCTGTCCTCGGGACTGCATTGGCCAAGAGGGACATTGGATGGCTGTCCTAGGGACTGCACAGTCTGAGGGGGACGCCTGGAATGCTGATCTCGGGACTGCACGGGCCGAGAGGGACGTTGGATGGCTGTCCTCGGGACTGCACGGGCCAAGAGGGACGTTGGATGGCTGTCCTCGGGACTGCACGGGCCTAGAGTGATGTTGGATCGCTGTCCTCGGGACTGCACTGGCCAAGAGGGACACCTGGAACGCTGTCCCCTGGACTGCACGGGCCGAAAAGGACTCCTGGAACGAAGTCCTCGGGACTGCACGGGATTAGGAGGACCCCTGGAACGCTGTCCTCGGGACTGCATAGGCCAAGAGGGACGTTGGATGGCTGTCCTCGGGACTGCACATGCCAAGAGGGACATTGGATGGCTGTCCTCGGGACTGCACGGGTCAAGAGGGACATTGGATGGCTGTCCTCGGGACTGCACGCGCCAAGAGGGACTTTGGATGGCTGTCCTCGGGACTGCACGGGCCAAGAGGGACGTTGGATGGCTGTCCTCGGGACTGCACGGGCTGAGGGGGATGCCTGGAACACTGTTCTCGGGACTGCACTGACCTAGAGATACATTGGATGGCTGTCCTCAGGACTGCACGGGCCTAGAGGGACCCCTGGAATGCTGTCCTCGGGACTGCACGGGCCTAGAGGGAAGCCTGGAACGCTGTTCTCCGGACTGCAAGGACCTAGAGGGACTCTTGGAAAGCAGTCCTCGGGACTGCACGGGCCAAGAGGGACGCCTGGAATGCTGTCCTCGGGACTGCACGGGCCTAGAGGGACGCCTGGAACTCTGTTCTCGGGACTGCACGGGCAGAGAGGGACGTTGGATGGCTGTCCTCGGGACTGCATGCGCCAAGAGGGACGTTGGATGGCTGTCCTCGGGACTGCACAGTCTGAGGGGGATGCCTGGAACTCTGTTCACGGGACTGCACTGGCCGAGAGGGACGTTGGATGGCTGTCCTCGGGACTGCACGGGCTGAGGGGGATGCCTGGAACGCTGTCCTCTGGACTGCACTGGCCAAGAGGGACATTGGATTGCTGTACTCGGAACTGCATGGGCCTAGAGGGATGCCTGGAACGCTGTTCTCTGGACTGCACGGGCCAAGAGGGACACATGGAATGCTGTCCTCAGGACTGCACGGGCTGAGGGGGAATCTTGGAAAGCTGTCCTGGAGACTGCATGGGCCAAGCGGTATGTTGGATGGCTGTCCTCAGGACTGCATTGGCCAAGAGGGACATTGGATGGCTCTCCTAGGGACTGCACAGTCTGAGGGGGACGCCTGGAACGCTGTTCTCGGGACTGCACGGGCCGAGAGGGACGTTGGATGGCTGTCCTCGGGACTGCACGGGCCAAGAGGGACGTTGGATGGCTGTCCTCGGGACAGCACGGGCCAAGAGGGACTCCAGGAACGCTGTCCTCGGGACTGCACGGGCTGAGGGGTACGCCTGGAACGCTGTCCTCGGGACTGCACTGGCCAAGAGGGACGTTGGATGGCTGTACTTGGAACTGCATGGGCCTAGAGGGATGCCTGGAACGCTGTTCTCTGGACTGCACTGGCCAAGAGGGACGCCTGGAATGCTGTCCTCGGGACTGGACGGGCTGAGGGGGACGCCTGGAACGCTTTCCTGGAGACTGCATGGGCCAAGTGGTATGTTGGATGGCTGTCCTCGGGACTGCACGGGCCAAGAGGGACGCCTGGAACGGTGTCCTTGGGACTGCACGGGCCAAGAGGGACATTGGATGGCTGTCCTCGGGACTGCTCGGGCAAAGTGGGACATTGGATGGCTGTCCTCAGGACTGCACTGGCCAAGATGGACTCCTGGAACGTTGTTCTCCTGACTGCACTGGCCTAGAGGGACTCCTGGAATGCTGTCCTCTGGACTGCGCAGGCCTAGAGGGACGCCTAGAACTCTGTCCTCGAGACTGCAAGGGCCCAGAGGGACGTTGGATGGCTGTCCTCGGGACTGCACGGGCCAAGAGGTACGTTGGATGGCTGTCCTCGGGACTGCACAGTCTGAGGGGGACGACTGGAATGCTGCTCTCAGGACTGCACGGGACGAGAGGGACATTGGATGGCTGTCCTCGGGACAGCACTGGCCGAAGGGACACCTGGAATGCTGTCCTCGGGACTGCACGAACCAAAAGGGAGGTTGGATGGCTGTCACGGGACTGCAGAAGCCTAGAGGGTCTTTGGATGCCTCTCCTCGGGACTGCAAGGGCCGAGAGGGATGCCTGGAATGCTGTCCTAGGGACTGCAGTGGCCAAGAGGGATATTGGATGGTAGTCCTCGGGACAGCACAGGCCGAGAGGGAAGTTGGATGGCTGTACTCGGGACTGCACGGGCCAAGAGGGACGTTGGATGGCTGTCCTCGGGACTGCACGGGCCTAGAGGGATGTTGGATGGCTGTCCTCGGGACTGCACTGGCCAAGAGGGACACCTGGAACGAAGTCCTCGGGACTGCACGGGATGAGGGGGACCCTTGGAACGCTGTCCTCGGGACTGCATGGGCCAAGAGGGACGTTGGATGGCTGTCCTCGGGACTGCACGGGCCTAGAGGGACTTCTGGAACTCTGTTCTCGAGACTGCATGGGCCGAGAGGGACGTTGGATGGCTGTCCTCGGGACTGCACGCGCCAAGAGGGACATTGGATGGCTGTCCTCGGGACTGCACAGTCTGAGGGGGATGCCTGGAACGCTGTTCTCGGGACTGACGGGCCGAGAAGGACGTTGGATGGCTGTCCACTGGACTGCACGGGCCAAGAGGGACGTTGGATGGCTGTCACGGGACTGCAGGGGCCTAGAGGGACTTTGGATGCTCTCCTCGGGACTGCACGGGCCGAGAGGGATTCCTGGAATGCTGTCCTTGGGACTGCAGTGGCCGAGAGGGATATTGGATGGCAGTCCTCGGGCCAGCACGGGCCGAGAGAGACGTTGGATGGCTGTCCTCGGGACTGCACGGGCTAAGAGGGACGTAGGATGGCTGTCCTCGGGACTGCACGGGCCAAGAGGGACGTTGGATGGCTGTCCTCGGGACTGCACGGGCCTAGAGGGATGTTGGATCCCTGTCCTCGGGACTGCACTGGCCAAGAGGGACACCTGGAACGCTGTCTCCTGGACTGCACGGGCCGAAAAGGACTCCTGGAACGAAGTCCTCGGGACTGCACGGGATGAGAGGGACCCTTGGAACGCTGTCCTCGGGACTGCATGGGCCAAGAGGGACATTGGATGGCTGTCCTCGGGACTGCACGGGCCAAGAGGGACATTGGATGGCTGTCCTCGGGACTGCACGGGCCAAGAGGGAAGTTGGATGGCTGTCCTCGGGACTGCAAGGGCCAAGAGGGACGTTGGATGGCTGTCCTCCGGACTGCACGGGCTGAGGGGGATGCCTGGAACGCTGTTCTCGGGACTGCACTGACCTAGAGATACATTGGATGGCTGTCCTGAGGACTGCACGTGCCTAGAGGGACCCCTGGAGTGCTGTCCTCGGGACTGCACGGGCCTAGAGGGACATTGGATGGCTGTCCTCAGGACTGCACAGGCCTAGAGGGAAGCATGGAACGCTGTTCTCCGGACTGCAAGGACCTAGAGGGACTCTTGGAAAGCTGTCCTCGGGACTGCACGGGCCTAGAGGGACGCCTGGAACTCTGTTCTCGGGACTGCACGGGCCGAGAGGGACGTTGGATGGGTGTAGTCGGGACTGCATGCGCCAAGAGGGTCGTTGGATGGCTGTCCTTGGGACTGCACAGTCTGAGGGGGATGCCTGGAACTCTGTTCTCGGGACTGCACTGGCCGAGAGGGACATTGGATGTCTGTCCTCGGGACTGCACGGGCCAAGAGGGACATTGGATGGCTGTACTCGGGACAGCACAGTCTGATGGGGACGCCTGGAATGCTGTTCTCGGGACTTCACGGGCTGAGAGGGACGTTGGATGCCTGTCCTCGGGACAGCACGGGCCGAGAGGGACACCTGGAATGCTGTCCTCGGGACTGCACGGGCCAAGAGGGACTTTGGATGGCTGTACTCGGAACTGCATGGGCCTAGAGGGATGCCTGGAACGCTGTTCTCTGGACTGCACGGGCCAAGAGGGACGCCTGGAATGCTGTCCTCAGGACTGCACGGGCTGAGGGGGACGCCTGGAACGCTTTCCTGGAGACTGCATTGGCCAAGCGGGATGTTGGATGGCTGTCCTCGGGACTGCATTGGCCAAGAGGGACATTGGATGGCTGTCCTCGGGACTGCACAGTCTGAGGGGGACGCCTGGAACGCTGTTCTCGGGACTGCACGGGCCGAGAGGGACATTGGATGGCTGTCCTCGGGACTGCACGGGCCAAGAGGGACGTTGGATGGCTGTCGTCGGGACAGCACGGGCCGAGAGGGACTCCAGGAACGCTGTCCTCGGGACTGCACTGCCCAAGAGGGACTTTGGATGGCTGTACTCGGAACTGCACGGGCCTAGAGGGATGCCTGGAACGCTGTTCTCTGGACTACACGGGCTGAGGGGGACTCCTGGAACGCTTTCCTGGAGACTGCATGGGCCAAGTGGGATGTTGTATGGCTGTCCTCGGGACTGCACGGGCCAAGATTGACGCCTGGAACGGTGTCCTCGGGTCTTCACGGGCCAAGAGGGACATTGGATGGCTGTCCTCGGGACAGCACGGGCCGAGAGGGACACCTGGAATGCTGTCCTCGGGACTGCACGAACCAAAAGGGAGGTTGGATGGCTGTCACGGGACTGCAGGGGCCTAGAGGGTATTTGGATGCCTCTCCTCGGGACTGCAAGGGCCGAGAGGGATGCCTGGAATGCTGTCCTAGGGACTGCAGTGGCCGAGAGGGATATTGGATGGCAGAGCTCGGGACAGCACGGGCCGAGAGTGAAGTTGGATGGCTGTACTCGGGACTGCACGGGCCAAGAGGGACGTTGGATGGCTGTCCTAGGGACTGCACGGGCCTAGAGGGATGTTGGATGGCTGTCCTCGGGACTGCACTGGCCAAGAGGGACACCTGGAACGCTGTCCTCTGGACTGCACGGGCCGAGAAGGACTCCTGGAACGAAGTCCTCGGGACTGCACGGGATGAGGGGGACCCTTGGAACGCTGTCCTCGGGACTGCATGGGCCAAGAGGAACGTTGGATGGCTGTCCTCGGGACTGCACGGGCCAAGAGGGACATTGGATGGCTGTCCTCGGGACTGCACGTGCCAAGAGGGAGGTTGGATGGCTGTCCTCGGAACTGCAAGGGTCAAGAGAGACATTGGATGGCTGTCCTCCGGACTGCACGGGCTGAGGCGGATGCCTGGAACGCTGTCCTCGGGACTGCACGGGCCTAGAGGGACATTGGATGGCTGTCCTCAGGAGTGCACAGGCCTAGAGGGAAGCCTGGAATGCTGTTCTCCGGACTGCAAGGACCTAGAGGGACTCTTGGAAAGCTGTCCTCGGGACTGCACGGGCCAAGAGGGACGCCTGGAATGCTGTCCTCGGGACTGCACGGGCCTAGAGGGACGCCTGGAACTCTGTTCTCGGGACTGCACGGGCCGAGAGGGACGTTGGATGGCTGTCCTCGGGACTGCATGCGCCAAGAGGGACGTTGGATGGCTGTCCTCGGGACTGCACAGTCTGAGGGGGACGCCTGGAACTCTGTTCTCGGGACTGCACTGGCCGAGAGGGACATTGGATGGCTGTCCTCGGGACTGCACGGGCCAAAAGGGATGTTGGATGGCTGTCGTCGGGACAGCACGGGCCGAGAGGGACTCCAGGAACGCTGTCCTCGGGACTGCACGGGCTGAGGGGGATGCCTGGAACGCTGTCCTCGGGACTGCACTTGCCAAGAGGGACATGGGATGGCTGTACTTGGAACTGCATGGGCCTAGAGGGATGCCTGGAACGCTGTTCTCTGGACTGCAGGGGCCAAGAGGGACACATGGAATGCTGTCCTCGGGACTGCACGGGCTGAGCGGGAAGCCTGGAAAGCTATCCTGGAGACTGCATGGGCCAAGCGGGATGTTGGATGGCTGTCCTCGGGACTGCATTGGCCAAGAGGGACAATGGATGGCTGTCCTAGGGACTGCACAGTCTGAGGGGGACGCCTGGAACGCTGTTCTCGGGACTGCACGGGCCGAGAGGGACGTTGGATGGCTGTCCTCGGGACTGCACGGGCCAAGAGGGACGTTGGATGGCTGTGCTCGGGACAGCACGGGCTGAGAGGGACTCAAGGAACGCTGTCCTCGGGACTGCACGGGCTGAGGGGGACACCTGGAACGCTGTCCTCGGGACTGCACTGGCCAAGAGGGACGTTGGATGGCTGTACTTGGAACTGCATGGGCCTAGAGGGATGCCTGGAACGCTGTTCTCTGGACTGCACGGGCCAAGAGGGATGCCTGGAATGCTGTCCTCGGGACTGGACGGGCTGAGGGGGACGCCTGGAACGCTTTCCTGGAGACTGCATGGGCCAAGTGGTATGTTGGATGGCTGTCCTCAGGACTGCACGGGCCAAGAGGGACACCTGGAACGCTGTCCTCTGGACTGTACGGGCTGAGAAGGACTCCTGGAACGAAGTCCTCGGGACTGCACGGGATGAGGGGGACCCTTGGAACGCTGTCCTCGGGACTGCATGGGCCAAGAGGGACGTTGGATTGCTGTCCTCGGGACTGCACGTGCCAAGAGGGAAGTTGGATGGCTGTCCTCGGGACTGAAAGGGCCAAGAGGGACGTTGGATGGCTGTCCTCCGGACTGCACGGGCTGAGGGGGATGCCTGGAACGCTGTTCTCGGGACTGCACTGACCTAGAGATACATTGGGTGGCTGTCCTCAGGACTGCACGGGCCTAGAGACCCCTGGAATGCTGTCCTCGGGACTGCACGGGCCTAGAGGGACATTGGGTGGCTGTACTCAGGACTGCACAGGCCTAGAGGCAAGCCAGCAACGCTGTTCTCCGGACTGCAAGGGCCTAGAGGGACTCTTGGAAAGCTGTCCTCGGGACTGCACGGGCCAAGAGGGACTCCTGGAATGCTGTCCTCGGGATTGCACGGGCCTAGAGGGACTTCTGGAACTCAGTTCTCGAGACTGCTCGGGCCGAGAGGGACGTTGGATGGCTGTCCTCGGGACTGCACGCGCCAAGAGGGACATTGGATGGCTGTCCTCGGGACTGCACAGTCTGAGGGGGACGCCTGGAATGCTGTCCTCGGGACTGCACGGGCCTAGAGGGACGTCTGGAACTCAGTTCTCGAGACTGCACGGGCCGAGAGGGACGTTGGATGGCTGTCCTCGGGACTGCACGGGCCATGAGGGACATTGGATGGCTGTCCTCGGGACAGCACTGGCCGAGAGGGACTCCAGGAACGCTCTCCTCGGGACTGTACGGGCTGAAGGGGACGCCTGGAATGCTGTCCTCGGGACTGCACTGGCCAAGAGGGACATTGGATGGCTGTACTCGGAACTGCATGGGCCTAGAGGGATGCCTGGAACGCTGTTCTCTGGACTGCACGGGCCAAGAGGGACGCCTGGAATGCTGTCCTCGAGACTGGACGGGCTGAGGGGGACGCCTGGAACGCTTTCCTGGAGACTGCGTGGGCCAAGTGGGATGTTGGATGGCTGTCCTCGGGACAGCACGGTCCAAGATTGACGCCTGGAACGGTGTCCTCGGGACTGCACGGACCAAGAGGGACATTGGATGGCTGTCCTCGGGACAGCATGGGCCGAGAGGGACACCTGGAATGCTGTCCTCGGGACTGCACGGGCCAAGAGGTACGTTGGATGGCTGTCCTCGGGACTGCACTGGCCAAGAGGGACGTTGGATGGCTGTCCTCGGGACTGCACGGGCCTAGAGGGATGTTGGATGGCTGTCCTCGGGACTGCACTGGCCAAGAGGGACACCTGGAACGCTGTCCTCTGGACTGTACGGGCTGAGAAGGACTCCTGGAACGAAGTCCTCGGGACTGCACGGGCTGAGGGGGATGCCTGGAACGCTGTCCTCGGGACTGCACTTGCCAAGAGGGACATGGGATGGCTGTACTTGGAACTGCATGGGCCTAGAGGGATGCCTGGAACGCTGTTCTCTGGACTGCAGGGGCCAAGAGGGACACATGGAATGCTGTCCTCGGGACTGCACGGGCTGAGCGGGAAGCCTGGAAAGCTATCCTGGAGACTGCATGGGCCAAGCGGGATGTTGGATGGCTGTCCTCGGGACTGCATTGGCCAAGAGGGACAATGGATGGCTGTCCTAGGGACTGCACAGTCTGAGGGGGACGCCTGGAACGCTGTTCTCGGGACTGCACGGGCCGAGAGGGACGTTGGATGGCTGTCCTCGGGACTGCACGGGCCAAGAGGGACGTTGGATGGCTGTGCTCGGGACAGCACGGGCTGAGAGGGACTCAAGGAACGCTGTCCTCGGGACTGCACGGGCTGAGGGGGACGCCTGGAACGCTGTCCTCGGGACTGCACTGGCCAAGAGGGACGTTGGATGGCTGTACTTGGAACTGCATGGGCCTAGAGGGATGCCTGGAATGCTGTCCTCGGGACTGGACGGGCTGAGGGGGACGCCTGGAACGCTTTCCTGGAGACTGCATGGGCCAAGTGGTATGTTGGATGGCTGTCCTCAGGACTGCACGGGCCAAGAGGGACGCCTGGAACGGTGTCCTTGGGACTGCACGGGCCAAGAGGGACATTGGATGGCTGTCCTCGGGACTGCTCGGGCAAAGTGGGACATTGGATGGCTGTCCTCAGGACTGCACTGGCCAAGAGGGACTCCTGGAACGCTCTCCTCGGGCCTTCACGAACCAAGAGGGACTCCTGGAACGTTGTTCTCCTGACTGCACTGGCCAAGAGGGACTCCTGGAATGCTGTCCTCGGGACTGCGCAGGCCGAGAGGGACGCCTGGAACTCTGTCCTCGGGACTGCACGGGCCCAGAGGGACGTTGGATGGCTGTCCTCGGGACTGCACGGGCCAAGAAGTACGTTGGATGGCTGTCCTCGGGACTGCACAGTCTGAGGGGGACGCCTGGAATGCTGTTCTCGGGACTGCACGGGCCGAGAGGGACATTGGATGGCTGTCCTCGGGACAGCACCGGCCGAGAGGGACACCTGGAATGCTGTCCTCAGGACTGCACGAACCAAAAGGGAGGTTGGATGGCTGTCACGGGACTGCAGGGGCCTAGAGGGTCTTTGGATGCCTCTCCTCGGGACTGCAAGGGCCGAGAGGGATGCCTGGAATGCTGTCCTAGGGACTGCAGTGGCCGAGAGGGATATTGGATGGCAGTCCTCGGGAAAGCACAGGCCGAGAGGGAAGTTGTATGGCTGTACTCGGGACTGCACTGGCCAAGAGGGACGTGGGATGGCTGTCCTCGGGAGTGCACGGGCCTAGAGGGATGTTGGATGGCTGTCCTCGGGACTGCACTGGCCAAGAGGGACACCTGGAACGCTGTCCTCTGGACTGTACGGGCTGAGAAGGACTCCTGGAACGAAGTCCTCAGGACTGCACGGGATGAGGGGGACCCTTGGAACGCTGTCCTCGGGACTGCTTGGGCCAAGAGGGACATTGAATTGCTGTCCTCGGGACTGCACGGGCCAAGAGGGAAGTTGGATGGCTGTCCTCGGGACTGCAAGGGCCAAGAGGGACGTTGGATGGCTGTCCTCCGGACTGCACGGGCTGAGGGGGATGCCTGGAACGCTGTTCTCGGGACTGCACTGACCTAGAGATACATTGGGTGGCTGTCCTCAGGACTGCACGGGCCTAGAGAGACCCCTGGAATGCTGTCCTCGGGACTGCACGGGCCTAGAGGGACATTGGATGGCTGTACTCAGGACTGCACAGGCCTAGAGGCAAGCCAGAAACGCTGTTCTCCGGACTGCAAGGGCCTAGAGGGACTCTTGGAAAGCTGTCCTCGGGACTGCACGGGCCAAGAGGGACGCCTGGAATGCTGTCCTCGGGATTGCACGGGCCTAGAGGGACTTCTGGAACTCAGTTCTCGAGACTGCACGGGCCGAGAGGGACGTTGGATGGCTGTCCTCGGGACTGCACGCGCCAAGAGGGACATTGGATGGCTGTCCTCAGGAATGCACAGTCTGAGGGGGACGCCTGGAATGCTGTCCTCGGGACTGCACGGGCCTAGAGGGACGTCTGGAACTCAGTTCTCGAGACTGCACGGGCCGAGAGGGACATTGGATGGCTGTCCTCGGGACTGCACGGGCCATGAGGGACATTGGATGGCTGTCCTCGGGACAGCACTGGCCGAGAGGGACTCCAGGAACGCTCTCCTCGGGACTGCACGGGCTGAGGGGGACGCCTGGAATGCTGTCCTCGGGACTGCACTGGCCAAGAGGGACATTGGATGGCTGTACTCGGAACTGCATGGGCCTAGAGGGATGCCTGGAACACTGTTCTCTGGACTGCACGGGCCAAGAGGGACGCCTGGAATGCTGTCCTCGAGACTGGACGGGCTGAGGGGGACGCCTGGAACGCTTTCCTGGAGACTGCGTGGGCCAAGTGGGATGTTGGATGGCTGTCCTCGGGACAGCACGGTCCAAGATTGACACCTTGAACGGTGTCCTCGGGACTGCACGGACCAAGAGGGACATTGGATGGCTGTCCTCGGGACAGCACGGGCCGAGAGGGACACCTGGAATGCTGTCCTCGGGACTTCACGGGCCAAGAGGTACGTTGGATGGCTGTCCTCGGGACTGCACTGGCCAAGAGGGACGTTGGATGGCTGTCCTCGGGACTGCACGGGCTGAGGGGGATGCCTGGAACGCTGTCCTCGGGACTGCACTTGCCAAGAGGGACATGGGATGGCTGTACTTGGAACTGCATGGGCCTAGAGGGATGCCTGGAACGCTGTTCTCTGGACTGCAGGGGCCAAGAGGGACACATGGAATGCTGTCCTCGGGACTGCACGGGCTGAGCGGGAAGCCTGGAAAGCTATCCTTGAGACTGCATGGGCCAAGCGGGATGTTGGATGGCTGTCCTCGGGACTGCATTGGCCAAGAGGGACTTTGGATGGCTGTCCTAGGGACTGTACAGTCTGAGGGGGACGCCTGGAACGCTGTTCTCGGGACTGCACGAACCAAAAGGGAGGTTGGATGGCTGTCACGGGACTGCAGGGGCCTAGAGGGTCTTTGGATGCCTCTCCTCGGGACTGCAAGGGCCGATAGGGATGCCTGGAATGCTGTCCTAGGGACTGCAGTGGCCGAGATGGATATTGGATGGCAGTCCTCGGGACAGCACGGGCCGAGAGGGAAGTTGGATGGCTGTACTCGGGACTGCACGGGCCAAGAGGGACATTGGATGGCTGTCTCGGGACTGCACAGGCTGAGGGTTATGCCTGGAACGCTGTTCTCGGGACTGCACTGACCTAGAGATACATTGGATGGCTGTCCTCAGGACTGCACGGGCCTAGAGGGACCCCTGGAATGCTGTCCTCGGGACTGCACGGGCCTAGAGGGACATTGGATGGCTGTCCTTAGGACTGCACAGGCCTAGAGGGAAGCCTGGAACGCTGTTCTCCGGACTGCAAGGACCTAGAGGGACTCTTGGAAAGCTGTCCTCGGGACTGCACAGGCCAAGAGGGACACCTGGAATGCTGTCCTCGGGACTGCACGGGCAAAGAGGGACGCCTGGAACTCTGTTCTCGGGACTGCACGCGCCGAGAGGGACGTTGGATGGCTGTCCTCGGGACTACACAGGCCAAGAGGGACGTTGGATGGCTGTCCTCGGGACAGCACGGGCCGAGAGGGACTCCAGGAACGCTGTCCTCGGGACTGCACGGGCTGAGGGGGACGCCTGGAACGCAGTCCTCGGGACTGCACTGGCCAAGAGGGACGTTGGATGGCTGTACTTGGAACTGCATGGGCCTAGAGGGATGCCTGGAACGCTGTTCTCTGGACTGCACGGGCCAAGAGGGAAGCCTGGAATGCTGTCCTCGGGACTGGACGGGCTGAGGGGGACGCCTGGAACGCTTTCCTGGAGACTGCATGGGCCAAGTGGTATGTTGGATGGCTGTCCTCAGGACTGCACGGGCCAAGAGGGACGCCTGGAACGGTGTCCTCGGGACTGCACGGGCCAAGAGGGACATTGGATGGCTGTCCTCGGGACTGCTCGGGCAAAGTGGGACATTGGATGGCTGTCCTCAGGACTGCACTGGCCAAGAGGGACTCCTGGAACGCTCTCCTCGGGCCTTCACGAACCAAGAGGGACTCCTGGAACGTTGTTCTCCTGACTGCACTGGCCAAGAGGGACTCCTGGAATGCTGTCCTCGGGACTGCGCAGGCCGAGAGGGACGCCTGGAACTCTGTCCTCGGGACTGCACGGGCCCAGAGGGACGTTGGATGGCTGTCCTCGGGACTGCACGGGCCAAGAAGTACGTTGGATGGCTGTCCTCGGGACTGCACAGTCTGAGGGGGACGCCTGGAATGCTGTTCTCGGGACTGCACGGGCCGAGAGGGACATTGGATGGCTGTCCTCGGGACAGCACCGGCCGAGAGGGACACCTGGAATGCTGTCCTCAGGACTGCACGAACCAAAAGGGAGGTTGGATGGCTGTCACGGGACTGCAGGGGCCTAGAGGGTCTTTGGATGCCTCTCCTCGGGACTGCAAGGGCCGAGAGGGATGCCTGGAATGCTGTCCTAGGGACTGCAGTGGCCGAGAGGGATATTGGATGGCAGTCCTCGGGAAAGCACAGGCCGAGAGGGAAGTTGTATGGCTGTACTCGGGACTGCACTGGCCAAGAGGGACGTGGGATGGCTGTCCTCGGGAGTGCACGGGCCTAGAGGGATGTTGGATGGCTGTCCTCGGGACTGCACTGGCCAAGAGGGACACCTGGAACGCTGTCCTCTGGACTGTACGGGCTGAGAAGGACTCCTGGAACGAAGTCCTCGGGACTGCACGGGATGAGGGGGACCCTTGGAACGCTGTCCTCGGGACTGCTTGGGCCAAGAGGGACATTGAATTGCTGTCCTCGGGACTGCACGGGCCAAGAGGGAAGTTGGATGGCTGTCCTCGGGACTGCAAGGGCCAAGAGGGACGTTGGATGGCTGTCCTCCGGACTGCACGGGCTGAGGGGGATGCCTGGAACGCTGTTCTCGGGACTGCACTGACCTAGAGATACATTGGGTGGCTGTCCTCAGGACTGCACGGGCCTAGAGAGACCCCTGGAATGCTGTCCTCGGGACTGCACGGGCCTAGAGGGACATTGGATGGCTGTACTCAGGACTGCACAGGCCTAGAGGCAAGCCAGAAACGCTGTTCTCCGGACTGCAAGGGCCTAGAGGGACTCTTGGAAAGCTGTCCTCGGGACTGCACGGGCCAAGAGGGACGCCTGGAATGCTGTCCTCGGGATTGCACGGGCCTAGAGGGACTTCTGGAACTCAGTTCTCGAGACTGCATGGGCCGAGAGGGACGTTGGATGGCTGTCCTCGGGACTGCACGCGCCTAGAGGGACATTGGATGGCTGTCCTCAGGAATGCACAGTCTGAGGGGGACGCCTGGAATGCTGTCCTCGGGACTGCACGGGCCTAGAGGGACGTCTGGAACTCAGTTCTCGAGACTGCACGGGCCGAGAGGGACATTGGATGGCTGTCCTCGGGACTGCACGGGCCATGAGGGACATTGGATGGCTGTCCTCGGGACAGCACTGGCCGAGAGGGACTCCAGGAACGCTCTCCTCGGGACTGCACGGGCTGAGGGGGACGCCTGGAATGCTGTCCTCGGGACTGCACTGGCCAAGAGGGACATTGGATGGCTGTACTCGGAACTGCATGGGCCTAGAGGGATGCCTGGAACGCTGTTCTCTGGACTGCACGGGCCAAGAGGGACGCCTGGAATGCTGTCCTCGAGACTGGACGGGCTGAGGGGGACGCCTGGAACGCTTTCCTGGAGACTGCGTGGGCCAAGTGGGATGTTGGATGGCTGTCCTCGGGACAGCACGGTCCAAGATTGACGCCTGGAACGGTGTCCTCGGGACTGCACGGACCAAGAGGGACATTGGATGGCTGTCCTCGGGACAGCACGGGCCGAGAGGGACACCTGGAATGCTGTCCTCGGGACTTCACGGGCCAAGAGGTACGTTGGATGGCTGTCCTCGGGACTGCACTGGCCAAGAGGGACGTTGGATGGCTGTCCTCGGGACTGCACGGGCTGAGGGGGATGCCTGGAACGCTGTCCTCGGGACTGCACTTGCCAAGAGGGACATGGGATGGCTGTACTTGGAACTGCATGGGCCTAGAGGGATGCCTGGAACGCTGTTCTCTGGACTGCAGGGGCCAAGAGGGACACATGGAATGCTGTCCTCGGGACTGCACGGGCTGAGCGGGAAGCCTGGAAAGCTATCCTGGAGACTGCATGGGCCAAGCGGGATGTTGGATGGCTGTCCTCGGGACTGCATTGGCCAAGAGGGACATTGGATGGCTGTCCTAGGGACTGTACAGTCTGAGGGGGACGCCTGGAACGCTGTTCTCGGGACTGCACGAACCAAAAGGGAGGTTGGATGGCTGTCACGGGACTGCAGGGGCCTAGAGGGTCTTTGGATGCCTCTCCTCGGGACTGCAAGGGCCGATAGGGATGCCTGGAATGCTGTCCTAGGGACTGCAGTGGCCGAGATGGATATTGGATGGCAGTCCTCGGGACAGCACGGGCCGAGAGGGAAGTTGGATGGCTGTACTCGGGACTGCACGGGCCAAGAGGGACATTGGATGGCTGTCTCGGGACTGCACAGGCTGAGGGTTATGCCTGGAACGCTGTTCTCGGGACTGCACTGACCTAGAGATACATTGGATGGCTGTCCTCAGGACTGCACGGGCCTAGAGGGACCCCTGGAATGCTGTCCTCGGGACTGCACGGGCCTAGAGGGACATTGGATGGCTGTCCTTAGGACTGCACAGGCCTAGAGGGAAGCCTGGAACGCTGTTCTCCGGACTGCAAGGACCTAGAGGGACTCTTGGAAAGCTGTCCTCGGGACTGCACGGGCCAAGAGGGACACCTGGAATGCTGTCCTCGGGACTGCACGGGCAAAGAGGGACGCCTGGAACTCTGTTCTCGGGACTGCACGCGCCGAGAGGGACGTTGGATGGCTGTCCTCGGGACTACTCGGGCCAAGAGGGACGTTGGATGGCTGTCCTCGGGACAGCACGGGCCGAGAGGGACTCCAGGAACGCTGTCCTCGGGACTGCACGGGCTGAGGGGGACGCCTGGAACGCAGTCCTCGGGACTGCACTGGCCAAGAGGGACGTTGGATGGCTGTACTTGGAACTGCATGGGCCTAGAGGGATGCCTGGAACGCTGTTCTCTGGACTGCACGGGCCAAGAGGGAAGCCTGGAATGCTGTCCTCGGGACTGGACGGGCTGAGGGGGACGCCTGGAACGCTTTCCTGGAGACTGCATGGGCCAAGTGGTATGTTGGATGGCTGTCCTCGGGACTGCACGGGCCAAGAGGGACGCCTGGAACGGTGTCCTCGGACTGCACGGGCCAAGAGGGACATTGGATGGCTGTCCTCGGGACTGCTCGGGCAAAGTGGGACATTGGATGGCTGTCCTCAGGACTGCACTGGCCAAGAGGGACTCCTGGAACGCTCTCCTCGGGCCTGCACGAACCAAGAGGGACTCCTGGAACGTTGTTCTCCTGACTGCACTGGCCTAGAGGGACTCCTGGAATGCTGTCCTCGGGACTGCACAGGCCGAGAGGGACGCCTGGAACTCTGTCCTCGGGACTGCACGGGCCCAGAGGGACGTTGGATGGCTGTTCTCGGGACTGCACGGGCCAAGAGGTACGTTGAATGGATGTCCTCGGGACTGCACAGTCTGAGGGGGACGCCTGGAATGCTGTTCTCGGGACTGCACGGGCCGAGAGGGACATTGGATGGCTGTCCTCGGGACAGCACGGGCCGAGAGGGACACCTGGAATGCTGTCCTCGGGACTGCACCAACCAAAAGGGAGGTTGGATGGCTGTCACGGGACTGCAGGGGCCTAGAGGGTCTTTGGATGCCTCTCCTCGGGACTGCAAGGGCCGAGAGGGATGCCTGGAATGCTGTCCTAGGGACTGCAGTGGCCGAGAGGTAAGTTGGATGGCTGTACTCGGGACTGCACGGGCCAAGAGGGACATTGGATGGCTGTCTCGGGACTGCACGGGCTGAGGGTTATGCCTGGAACGCTGTTCTCGGGACTGCACAGACCTAGAGATACATTGGATGGCTGTCCTCAGGACTGCACGGGCCTAGAGGGACCCCTGGAATGCTGTCCTCGGGACTGCACGGGCCAAGAGGTACGTTGGATGGCTGTCCTCGGGACTGCACTGGCCAAGAGGTAAGTTGGATGGCTGTCCTCGGGACTGCACGGGCCTAGAGGGATGTTGGATGGCTGTCCTCGGGACTGCACTGGCCAAGAGGGACACCTGGAACGCTGTCCTCTGGACTGTACGGGCTGAGAAGGACTCCTGGAACGAAGTCCTCGGGACTGCACGGGATGAGGGGGACCCTTGGAATGCTGTCCTCGGGACTGCATGGGCCAAGAGGGACGTTGGATGGCTGTCCTCGGGACTGCACGGGCCAAGAGGGACATTGGATGGTTGTCCTCGGGACTGCACGGGCCAAGAGGGAAGTTGGATGGCTGTCCTCGGGACTGCAAGGGCCAAGAGGGACGTTGGATGGCTGTCCTCCGGACTGCACGGGCTGAGGGGGATGCCTGGAACGCTGTTCTCGGGACTGCACTGACCTAGAGATACATTGGGTGGCTGTCCTCAGGACTGCACGGGCCTAGAGAGACCCCTGGAATGCTGTCCTTGGGACTGCACGGGCCTAGAGGGACATTGGATGGCTGTACTCAGGACTGCACAGGCCTAGAGGCAAGCCAGGAACGCTGTTCTCCGGACTGCAAGGGCCTAGAGGGACTCTTGGAAAGCTGTCCTCGGGACTGCACGGGCCAAGAGGGACGCCTGGAATGCTGTCCTCGGGACTGCACGGGCCTAGAGTGACGTCTGGAACTCAGTTCTCGAGACTGCACGGGCCGAGAGGGACATTGGATGGCTGTCCTCGGGACTGCACGCGCCAAGAGGGACGTTGGATGGCTGTCCTCGGGACTGCACAGTCTGAGGGGGACGCCTGGAATGCTGTCCTCGGGACTGCACGGGCCTAGAGGGATGTCTGGAACTCAGTTCTCGAGACTGCACGGGCCGAGAGGGACATTGGATGGCTGTCCTCGGGACAGCACGGGCCGAGAGGGACTCCAGGAACGCTGTCCTCGGGACTGCACGGGCTGAGGGGGACGCCTGGAATGCTGTCCTCGGGACTGCACTGGCCAAGAGGGACGTTGGATGGCTGTACTCGGAACTGCACAGGCCTAAGGGATGCCTGGAACGCTGTTCTCTGGACTGCACGGGCCAAGAGGGACGCCTGGAATGCTGTCCTCGAGACTGGACGGGCTGAGGGGGACGCCTGGAACGCTTTCCTGGAGACTGCATGGGCCAAGTGGGATGTTGGATGGCTGTCCTCGGGACTGCACGGGCCAAGATTGACGCCTGGAACGGTGTCCTCGGGACTGCACGGGCCAAGAGGGACATTGGATGGCTGTCCTCGGGACAGCACGGGCCGAGAGGGACACCTGGAATGCTGTCCTCGGGACTGCACGAACCAAAAGGGAGGTTGGATGGCTGTCACGGGACTGCAGGGGCCTAGAGGTTCTTTGGATGCCTCTCCTCGGGACTGGAAGGGCCGAGAGGGATGCCTGGAATGCTGTCCTAGGGACTGCAGTGGCCGAGATGGATATTGGATGGCAGTCCTCGGGACAGCACGGGCCGAGAGGGAAGTTGGATGGCTGTCCTCGGGACTGCATGGGTCTAGAGGGACATTGGATGGCTGTCCTCAGGACTGCACAGGCCTAGAGGGAAGCCTGGAACGCTGTTCTCCGGACTGGAAGGACCTAGAGGGACTCTTGGAAAGCTGTCCTCGGGATTGCACGGGCCAAGAGGGACGCCTGGAATGCTGTCCTCAGGACTGCACAGTCTGAGGGGGACGCCTGGAACTCTGTTCTCGGGACTGCACTGGCCGAGAGGGACGTTGGATGGCTGTCCTCGGGACTGCACGGGCCAAAAGGGACTCCAGGAACGCTGTCCTCGGGACTGCACGGGCTGAGGGGGATGCCTGGAACGCTGTCCTTGGGACTGCACTCACCAAGAGGGACATTGGATGGCTGTACTCGGAACTGCATGGGCCTAGAGGGATGCCTGGAACGCTGTTCTCTGGACTGCACGGGCCAAGAGGGACGCATGGAATGCTGTCCTCGGGACTGCACGGTCTGAGGGGGAAGCCTGGAAAGCTGTCCTGGAGACTGCATGGGCCAAGCGGGATGTTGGATGGCTGTCCTCGGGACTGCCTGCGCCAAGAGGGTCGTTGTATGGCTGTCCTCGGGACTGCACAGTCTGAGGGGATGCCTGGAACTCTGTCCTCGGGACTGCACTGGCCGAGAGGGACGTTGGATCGCTGTCCTCGGGACTGCACAGTCTGAGGGGGACGCCTGAAATGCTGTTCTCGGGACTGCACGGGCCGAGAGGGACGTTGGATGGCTGTCCTCGGGACAGGACGGGCCGAGAGGGAAACCTGGAATGCTCCCTTGGGACTGCACGAACCAAAAGGGAGGTTGGATGGCTGTCACGGGACTGCAGGGGCGTAGAGGGTCTTGGGATGCCTCTCCTCGGGACTGCAAGGGCCGAGAGGGATGCCTGGAATGCTGTCCTAGGGACTGCAGTGGCCGAGAGGGATATTGGATGGCAGGCCTCGGGACAGCACGGGCCGAGAGGGATGTTGGATGGCTGTACTCGGGACTGCACGGGCCAAGAGGGACGTTGGATGGCTGTCCTCGGGACTGCACGGGCCAAGTGGGATGTTGGATGGCTGTCCTCGGGACTGCACGGGCCAAGAGGGACGCCTGGAACGGTGTCCTCGGGACTGCACGGGCCAAGAGGGACATTGGATGGCTGTCCTCGGGACTGCTCGGGCAAAGTGGGACATTGGATGGCTGTCCTCAGGACTGCACTGGCCAAGAGGGACTCCTGGAACGCTCTCCTCGGGCCTGCACGAACCAAGAGGGACTCCTGGAACATTGTTCTCCTGACTGCATTGGCCTAGAGGGACTCCTGGAATGCTGTCCTCGGGACTGCGCAGGCCTAGAGGGACGCCTGGAACGCTGTCCTCGGGACTGCACGGGCCCAGAGGGACGTTGGATGGCTGTCCTCGGGACTGCACAGTCTGAGGGGGACGCCTGGAATGCTGTTCTCGGGACTGCACGGGCCGAGAGGGACATTGGATGGCTGTCCTCGGGACAGCACGGGCCGAGAGGGACACCTGGAATGCTGTCCTCGGGACTGCACCAACCAAAAGGGAGGTTGGATGGCTGTCACGGGACTGCAGGGGCCTAGAGGGTCTTTGGATGCCTCTCCTCGGGACTGCAAGGGCCGAGAGGGATGCCTGGAATGCTGTCCTAGGGACTGCAGTGGCCGAGATGGATATTGGATGGCAGTCCTCGGGACAGCACGGGCCGAGAGGGAAGTTGGATGGCTGTACTCGGGACTGCACGGGCCAAGAGGGACATTGGATGGCTGTCTCGGGACTGCACGGGCTGAGGGTTATGCCTGGAATGCTGTTCTCGGGACTGCACTGACCTAGAGATACATTGGATGGCTGTCCTCAGGAATGCACGTGCCTAGAGGGACCCCTGGAATGCTGTCCTCGGGACTGCACGGGCCAAGAGGTACGTTGGATGGCTGTCCTCGGGACTGCACTGGCCAAGAGGGACGTTGGATGGCTGTCCTCGGGACTGCACGGTCCTAGAGGGATGTTGGATGGCTGTCCTCGGGACTGCACTGGCCAAGAGGGACACCTGGAACGCTGTCCTCTGGACTGTACGGGCTGAGAAGGACTCCTGGAACGAAGTCCTCGGGACTGCACGGGATGAGGGGGACCCTTGGAACGCTGTCCTCGGGACTGCATGGGCCAAGAGGGACGTTGGATGGCTGTCCTCGGGACTGCACGGGCCAAGAGGGACATTGGATGGCTGTCCTCGGGACTGCACGGGCCAAGAGGGAAGTTGGATGGCTGTCCTCGGTACTGCAAGGGCCAAGAGGGACGTTGGATGGCTGTCCTCCGGACTGCACGGGCTGAGGGGGATGCCTGGAACGCTGTTCTCGGGACTGCACTGACCTAGAGATACATTGGGTGGCTGTCCTCAGGACTGCATGGGCCTAGAGAGACCCCTGGAATGCTGTCCTTGGGACTGCACGGGCCTAGAGGGACATTGGATGGCTGTACTCAGGACTGCACAGGCCTAGAGGCAAGACAGGAACGCTGTTCTCCGGACTGCAAGGGCCTAGAGGGACTCTTGGAAAGCTGTCCTCGGGACTGCACGGGCCAAGAGGGACGCCTGGAATGCTGTCCTCGGGACTGCACGGGCCTAGAGTGACGTCTGGAACTCAGTTCTCGAGACTGCACGGGACGAGAGGGACGTTGGATGGCTGTCCTCGGGACTACACGGGCTGAGGGGGACGCCTGGAACGCAGTCCTCGGGACTGCACTGGCCAAGAGGGACGTTGGATGGCTGTACTCGGAACTGCATAGGCCTAAGGGATGCCTGGAACGCTGTTCTCTGGACTGCACGGGCCAAGAGGGACGCCTGGAATGCTGTCCTCGAGACTGGACGGGCTGAGGGGGACGCCTGGAACGCTTTCCTGGAGACTGCATGGGCCAAGTGGGATGTTGGATGGCTGTCCTCGGGACTGCACGGGCCAAGATTGACGCCTGGAACGGTGTCCTCGGGACTGCACGGGCCAAGAGGGACATTGGATGGCTGTCCTCGGGACAGCACGGGCCGAGAGGGACACCTGGAATGCTGTCCTCGGGACTGCACGAACCAAAAGGGAGGTTGGATGGCTGTCACGGGACTGCAGGGGCCTAGAGGGTCTTTGGATGCCTCTCCTCGGGACTGGAAGGGCCGAGAGGGATGCCTGGAATGCTGTCCTAGGGACTGCAGTGGCCGAGATGGATATTGGATGGCAGTCCTCGGGACAGCACGGGCCGAGAGGGAAGTTGGATGGCTGTCCTCGGGACTGCACGGGTCTAGAGGGACATTGGATGGCTGTCCTCAGGACTGCACAGGCCTAGAGGGAAGCCTGGAACGCTGTTCTCCGGACTGGAAGGACCTAGAGGGACTCTTGGAAAGCTGTCCTCGGGATTGCACGGGCCAAGAGGGACGCCTGGAATGCTGTCCTCAGGACTGCACAGTCTGAGGGGGACGCCTGGAACTCTGTTCTCCGGACTGCACTGGCCGAGAGGGACGTTGGATGGCTGTCCTCGGGACAGCACGGGCCGAGAGGGACACCTGGAATGCTGTCCTCGGGACTGCACCAACCAAAAGGGAGGTTGGATGGCTGTCACGGGACTGCAGGGGCCTAGAGGGTCTTTGGATGCCTCTCCTCGGGACTGCAAGGGCCGAGAGGGATGCCTGGAATGCTGTCCTAGGGACTGCAGTGGCCGAGATGGATATTGGATGGCAGTCCTCGGGACAGCACGGGCCGAGAGGGAAGTTGGATGGCTGTACTCGGGACTGCACGGGCCAAGAGGGACATTGGATGGCTGTCTCGGGACTGCACGGGCTGAGGGTTATGCCTGGAATGCTGTTCTCGGGACTGCACTGACCTAGAGATACATTGGATGGCTGTCCTCAGGAATGCACGTGCCTAGAGGGACCCCTGGAATGCTGTCCTCGGGACTGCACGGGCCAAGAGGTACGTTGGATGGCTGTCCTCGGGACTGCACTGGCCAAGAGGGACGTTGGATGGCTGTCCTCGGGACTGCACGGTCCTAGAGGGATGTTGGATGGCTGTCCTCGGGACTGCACTGGCCAAGAGGGACACCTGGAACGCTGTCCTCTGGACTGTACGGGCTGAGAAGGACTCCTGGAACGAAGTCCTCGGGACTGCACGGGATGAGGGGGACCCTTGGAACGCTGTCCTCGGGACTGCATGGGCCAAGAGGGACGTTGGATGGCTGTCCTCGGGACTGCACGGGCCAAGAGGGACATTGGATGGCTGTCCTCGGGACTGCACGGGCCAAGAGGGAAGTTGGATGGCTGTCCTCGGTACTGCAAGGGCCAAGAGGGACGTTGGATGGCTGTCCTCCGGACTGCACGGGCTGAGGGGGATGCCTGGAACGCTGTTCTCGGGACTGCACTGACCTAGAGATACATTGGGTGGCTGTCCTCAGGACTGCATGGGCCTAGAGAGACCCCTGGAATGCTGTCCTTGGGACTGCACGGGCCTAGAGGGACATTGGATGGCTGTACTCAGGACTGCACAGGCCTAGAGGCAAGACAGGAACGCTGTTCTCCGGACTGCAAGGGCCTAGAGGGACTCTTGGAAAGCTGTCCTCGGGACTGCACGGGCCAAGAGGGACGCCTGGAATGCTGTCCTCGGGACTGCACGGGCCTAGAGTGACGTCTGGAACTCAGTTCTCGAGACTGCACGGGACGAGAGGGACGTTGGATGGCTGTCCTCGGGACTACACGGGCTGAGGGGGACGCCTGGAACGCAGTCCTCGGGACTGCACTGGCCAAGAGGGACGTTGGATGGCTGTACTCGGAACTGCATAGGCCTAAGGGATGCCTGGAACGCTGTTCTCTGGACTGCACGGGCCAAGAGGGACGCCTGGAATGCTGTCCTCGAGACTGGACGGGCTGAGGGGGACGCCTGGAACGCTTTCCTGGAGACTGCATGGGCCAAGTGGGATGTTGGATGGCTGTCCTCGGGACTGCACGGGCCAAGATTGACGCCTGGAACGGTGTCCTCGGGACTGCACGGGCCAAGAGGGACATTGGATGGCTGTCCTCGGGACAGCACGGGCCGAGAGGGACACCTGGAATGCTGTCCTCGGGACTGCACGAACCAAAAGGGAGGTTGGATGGCTGTCACGGGACTGCAGGGGCCTAGAGGGTCTTTGGATGCCTCTCCTCGGGACTGGAAGGGCCGAGAGGGATGCCTGGAATGCTGTCCTAGGGACTGCAGTGGCCGAGATGGATATTGGATGGCAGTCCTCGGGACAGCACGGGCCGAGAGGGAAGTTGGATGGCTGTCCTCGGGACTGCACGGGTCTAGAGGGACATTGGATGGCTGTCCTCAGGACTGCACAGGCCTAGAGGGAAGCCTGGAACGCTGTTCTCCGGACTGGAAGGACCTAGAGGGACTCTTGGAAAGCTGTCCTCGGGATTGCACGGGCCAAGAGGGACGCCTGGAATGCTGTCCTCAGGACTGCACAGTCTGAGGGGGACGCCTGGAACTCTGTTCTCCGGACTGCACTGGCCGAGAGGGACGTTGGATGGCTGTCCTCGGGACTGCACGGGCCAAAAGGGACTCCAGGAACGCTGTCCTCGGGACTGCACGGGCTGAGGGGGATGCCTGGAACGCTGTCCTCGGGACTGCACTCACCAAGAGGGACATTGGATGGCTGTACTCGGAACTGCATGGGCCTAGAGGGATGCCTGGAACGCTGTTCTCTGGACTGCACGGGCCAAGAGGGACGCATGGAATGCTGTCCTCGGGACTGCACGGTCTGAGGGGGAAGCCTGGAAAGCTGTCCTGGAGACTGCATGGGCCAAGCGGGATGTTGGATGGCGGTCCTCGGGACTGCCTGCGCCAAGAGGGTCGTTGGATGGCTGTCCTCGGGACTGCACAGTCCGAGGGGATGCCTGGAACTCTGTCCTCAAGACTGCACGGGCCCAGAGGGACGTTGGATGGCTGTCCTCGGGACTGCACAGTCTGAGGGGGACGCCTGGAATGCTGTTCTCGGGACTGCACGGGCCGAGAGGGACATTGGATGGCTGTCCTCGGGACAGCACGGGCCGAGAGGGACACCTGGAATGCTGTCCTCGGGACTGCACCAACCAAAAGGGAGGTTGGATGGCTGTCACGGGACTGCAGGGGCCTAGAGGGTCTTTGGATGCCTCTCCTCGGGACTGCAAGGGCCGAGAGGGATGCCTGGAATGCTGTCCTAGGGACTGCAGTGGCCGAGATGGATATTGGATGGCAGTCCTCGGGACAGCACGGGCCGAGAGGGAAGTTGGATGGCTGTACTCGGGACTGCACGGGCCAAGAGGGACATTGGATGGCTGTCTCGGGACTGCACGGGCTGAGGGTTATGCCTGGAATGCTGTTCTCGGGACTGCACTGACCTAGAGATACATTGGATGGCTGTCCTCAGGAATGCACGTGCCTAGAGGGACCCCTGGAATGCTGTCCTCGGGACTGCACGGGCCAAGAGGTACGTTGGATGGCTGTCCTCGGGACTGCACTGGCCAAGAGGGACGTTGGATGGCTGTCCTCGGGACTGCACGGGCCGAGAGGGAAGTTGGATGGCTGTCCTCGGGACTGCACGGGTCTAGAGGGACATTGGATGGCTGTCCTCAGGACTGCACAGGCCTAGAGGGAAGCCTGGAACGCTGTTCTCCGGACTGGAAGGACCTAGAGGGACTCTTGGAAAGCTGTCCTCGGGATTGCACGGGCCAAGAGGGACGCCTGGAATGCTGTCCTCAGGACTGCACAGTCTGAGGGGGACGCCTGGAACTCTGTTCTCCGGACTGCACTGGCCGAGAGGGACGTTGGATGGCTGTCCTCGGGACTGCACGGGCCAAAAGGGACTCCAGGAACGCTGTCCTCGGGACTGCACGGGCTGAGGGGGATGCCTGGAACGCTGTCCTCGGGACTGCACTCACCAAGAGGGACATTGGATGGCTGTACTCGGAACTGCATGGGCCTAGAGGGATGCCTGGAACGCTGTTCTCTGGACTGCACGGGCCAAGAGGGACGCATGGAATGCTGTCCTCGGGACTGCACGGTCTGAGGGGGAAGCCTGGAAAGCTGTCCTGGAGACTGCATGGGCCAAGCGGGATGTTGGATGGCGGTCCTCGGGACTGCCTGCGCCAAGAGGGTCGTTGGATGGCTGTCCTCGGGACTGCACAGTCCGAGGGGATGCCTGGAACTCTGTCCTCGGGACTGCACTGGCCGAGAGGGACGTTGAATCGCTGTCCTCGGGACTGCACAGTCTGAGGGGGACGCCTGAAATGCTGTTCTCGGGACTGCACGGGCCGAGAGGGACGTTGGATGGCTGTCCTCGGGACAGGACGGGCCGAGAGGGAAACCTGGAATGCTCCCTCGGGACTGCACGAACCAAAAGGGAGGTTGGATGGCTGTCACGGGACTGCAGGGGCGTAGAGGGTCTTGGGATGCCTCTCCTCGGGACTGCAAGGGCCGAGAGGGATGCCTGGAATGCTGTCCTAGGGACTGCAGTGGCCGAGAGGGATATTGGATGGCAGGCCTCGGGACAGCACGGGCCGAGAGGGATGTTGGATGGCTGTACTCGGGACTGCACGGGCCAAGAGGGACGTTGGATGGCTGTCCTCGGGACTGCACGGGCCAAGTGGGATGTTGGATGGCTGTCCTCGGGACTGCACGGGCCAAGAGGGACGCCTGGAACGGTGTCCTCGGGACTGCACGGGCCAAGAGGGACATTGGATGGCTGTCCTCGGGACTGCTCGGGCAAAGTGGGACATTGGATGGCTGTCCTCAGGACTGCACTGGCCAAGAGGGACTCCTGGAACGCTCTCCTCGGGCCTGCACGAACCAAGAGGGACTCCTGGAACATTGTTCTCCTGACTGCATTGGCCTAGAGGGACTCCTGGAATGCTGTCCTCGGGACTGCGCAGGCCTAGAGGGACGCCTGGAACTCTGTCCTCGGGACTGCACGGGCCCAGAGGGACGTTGGATGGCTGTCCTCGGGACTGCACAGTCTGAAGGGGATGCCTGGAACTCTGTTCTCGGGACTGCACTGGCCGAGAGGGACGTTGGATGGCTGTCCTCGGGACTGCATGCGCCAAGAGGGACGTTGGATGGCTGTCCTCGGGACTGCACAGTCTGAGGGGGATGCCTGGAACTCTGTTCTCGGGACTGCACTGGCCGAGAGGGACGTTGGATGGCTGTCCTCGGGACTACACGGGCTGAGGGGGACGCCTGGAACGCAGTCCTCGGGACTGCACTGGCCAAGAGGGACGTTGGATGGCTGTACTTGGAACTGCATGGGCCTAGAGGGATGCCTGGAACGCTGTTCTCTGGACTGCACGGGCCAAGAGGGACGCCTGGAATGCTGTCCTCGGGACTGGACGGGCTGAGGGGGACGCCTGGAACGCTTTCCTGGAGACTGCATGGGCCAAGTGGTATGTTGGATGGCTGTCCTCGGGACTGCACGGGCCAAGAGGGACGCCTGGAACGGTGTCCTCGGGACTGCACGGGCCAAGAGGGACATTGGATGGCTGTCCTCGGGACTGCTCGGGCAAAGTGGGACATTGGATGGCTGTCCTCAGGACTGCACTGGCCAAGAGGGACTCCTGGAACGCTCTCCTCGGGCCTGCACGAACCAAGAGGGACTCCTGGAACGTTGTTCTCCTGACTGCACTGGCCTAGAGGGACTCCTGGAATGCTGTCCTCGGGACTGCGCAGGCCGAGAGGGACGCCTGGAACTCTGTCCTCGGGACTGCACGGGCCCAGAGGGACGTTGGATGGCTGTTCTCGGGACTGCACGGGCCAAGAGGTACGTTGAATGGCTGTCCTCGGGACTGCACAGTCTGAGGGGGACGCCTGGAATGCTGTTCTCGGGACTGCACGGGCCGAGAGGGACATTGGATGGCTGTCCTCGGGACAGCACGGGCCGAGAGGGACACCTGGAACGCTGTCCTCGGGACTGCACCAACCAAAAGGGAGGTTGGATGGCTGTCACGGGACTGCAGGGGCCTAGAGGGTCTTTGGATGCCTCTCCTCGGGACTGCAAGGGCCGAGAGGGATGCCTGGAATGCTGTCCTAGGGACTGCAGTGGCCGAGATGGATATTGGATGGCAGTCCTCGGGACAGCACGGGCCGAGAGGGAAGTTGGATGGCTGTACTCGGGACTGCACGGGCCAAGAGGGACATTGGATGGCTGTCTCGGGACTGCACGGGCTGAGGGTTATGCCTGGAATGCTGTTCTCGGGACTGCACTGACCTAGAGATACATTGGATGGCTGTCCTCAGGACTGCACGTGCCTAGAGGGACCCCTGGAATGCTGTCCTCGGGACTGCACGGGCCAAGAGGTACGTTGGATGGCTGTCCTCGGGACTGCACTGGCCAAGAGGGACGTTGGATGGCTGTCCTCGGGACTGCACGGTCCTAGAGGGATGTTGGATGGCTGTCCTCGGGACTGCACTGGCCAAGAGGGACACCTGGAACGCTGTCCTCTGGACTGTACGGGCTGAGAAGGACTCCTGGAACGAAGTCCTCGGGACTGCACGGGATGAGGGGGACCCTTGGAACGCTGTCCTCGGGACTGCATGGGCCAAGAGGGACGTTGGATGGCTGTCCTCGGGACTGCACGGGCCAAGAGGGACATTGGATGGCTGTCCTCGGGACTGCACGGGCCAAGAGGGAAGTTGGATGGCTGTCCTCGGGACTGCACTGGCCAAGAGGGACACCTGGAACGCTGTCCTCTGGACTGTACGGGCTGAGAAGGACTCCTGGAACGAAGTCCTCGGGACTGCACGGGATGAGGGGGACCCTTGGAACGCTGTCCTCGGGACTGCATGCGCCAAGAGGGACGTTGGATGGCTGTCCTCGGGACTGCACAGTCTGAGGGGGATGCCTGGAACTCTGTTCTCGGGACTGCACTGGCCGAGAGGGACGTTGGATGGCTGTCCTCAGGACTACACGGGCCAAGAGGGACGTTGGATGGCTGTCCTCGGGACAGCACGGGCCGAGAGGGACTCCAGGAACGCTGTCCAATGGACTGCAGGGGCTGAGGGGGACGCCTGGAACGCAGTCCTCGGGACTGCACTGGCCAAGAGGGACGTTGGATGGCTGTACTTGGAACTGCATGGGCCTAGAGGGATGCCTGGAACGCTGTTCTCTGGACTGCACGGGCCAAGAGGGACGCCTGGAATGCTGTCCTCGGGACTGGACGGGCTGAGGGGGACGCCTGGAACGCTTTCCTGGAGACTGCATGGGCCAAGTGGTATGTTGGATGGCTGTCCTCGGGACTGCACGGGCCAAGAGGGACGCCTGGAACGGTGTCCACGGGACTGCACGGGCCAAGAGGGACATTGGATGGCTGTCCTCGGGACTGCTCGGGCAAAGTGGGACATTGGATGGCTGTCCTCAGGACTGCACTGGCCAAGAGGGACTCCTGGAACGCTCTCCTCGGGCCTGCACGAACCAAGAGGGACTCCTGGAACGTTGTTCTCCTGACTGCACTGGCCTAGAGGGACTCCTGGAATGCTGTCCTCGGGACTGCGCAGGCCGAGAGGGACGCCTGGAACTCTGTCCTCGGGACTGCACGGGCCCAGAGGGACGTTGGATGGCTGTTCTCGGGACTGCACGGGCCAAGAGGTACGTTGAATGGCTGTCCTCGGGACTGCACAGTCTGAGGGGGACGCCTGGAATGCTGTTCTCGGGACTGCACGGGCCGAGAGGGACATTGGATGGCTGTCCTCGGGACAGCACGGGCCGAGAGGGACACCTGGAATGCTGTCCTCGGGACTGCACCAACCAAAAGGGAGGTTGGATGGCTGTCACGGGACTGCAGGGGCCTAGAGGGTCTTTGGATGCCTCTCCTCGGGACTGCAAGGGCCGAGAGGGATGCCTGGAATGCTGTCCTAGGGACTGCAGTGGCCGAGATGGATATTGGATGGCAGTCCTCGGGACAGCACGGGCCAAGAGGGAAGTTGGATGGCTGTACTCGGGACTGCACGGGCCAAGGGGGACATTGGATGGCTGTCTCGGGACTGCACGGGCTGAGGGTTATGCCTGGAATGCTGTTCTCGGGACTGCACTGACCTAGAGATACATTGGATGGCTGTCCTCAGGACTGCACTTGCCTAGAGGGACCCCTGGAATGCTGTCCTCGGGACTGCACGGGCCAAGAGGTACGTTGGATGGCTGTCCTCGGGACTGCACTGGCCAAGAGGGACGTTGGATGGCTGTCCTCGGGACTGCACGGTCCTAGAGGGATGTTGGATGGCTGTCCTCGGGACTGCACTGGCCAAGAGGGACACCTGGAACGCTGTCCTCTGGACTGTACGGGCTGAGAAGGACTCCTGGAACGAAGTCCTCGGGACTGCACGGGATGAGGGGGACCCTTGGAACGCTGTCCACGGGACTGCATGGGCCAAGAGGGACGTTGGATGGCTGTCCTCGGGACTGCACGGGCCAAGAGGGACATTGGATGGCTGTCCTAGGGACTGCACGGGCCAAGAGGGAAGTTGGATGGCTGTCCTCGGGACTGCAAGGGCCAAGAGGGACGTTGGATGGCTGTCCTCCGGACTGCACGGGCTGAGGGGGATGCCTGGAACGCTGTTCTCGGGACTGCACTGACCTAGAGATACATTGGGTGGCTGTCCTCAGGACTGCACGGGCCTAGAGAGACCCCTGGAATGCTGTCCTTGGGACTGCACGGGCCTAGAGGGACATTGGATGGCTGTACTCAGGACTGCACAGGCCTAGAGGCAAGCCAGGAACGCTGTTCTCCGGACTGCAAGGGCCTAGAGGGACTCTTGGAAAGCTGTCCTCGGGACTGCACGGGCCAAGAGGGACGCCTGGAATGCTGTCCTCGGGACTGCACGGGCCTAGAGTGACGTCTGGAACTCAGTTCTCGAGACTGCACGGGCCGAGAGGGACATTGGATGGCTGTCCTCGGGACTGCACGCGCCAAGAGGGACGTTGGATGGCTGTCCTCGGGACTGCACAGTCTGAGGGGGACGCCTGGAATGCTGTCCTCGGGACTGCACGGGCCTAGAGGGACGTCTGGAACTCAGTTCTCGAGACTGCACGGGCCGAGAGGGACATTGGATGGCTGTCCTCGGGACAGCACGGGCCGAGAGGGACTCCAGGAACGCTGTCCTCGGGACTGCACTGGCTGAGGGGGACGCCTGGAATGCTGTCCTCGGGACTGCACTGGCCAAGAGGGACGTTGGATGGCTGTACTCGGAACTGCATAGGCCTAAGGGATGCCTGGAACGCTGTTCTCTGGACTGCACGGGCCAAGAGGGACACCTGGAATGCTGTCCTCGAGACTGGACGGGCTGAGGGGGACGCCTGGAACGCTTTCCTGGAGACTGCATGGGCCAAGTGGGATGTTGGATGGCTGTCCTCGGGACTGCACGGGCCAAGATTGACGCCTGGAACGGTGTCCTCGGGACTGCACGGGCCAAGAGGGACATTGGATGGCTGTCCTCGGGACAGCACGGGCCGAGAGGGACACCTGGAATGCTGTCCTCGGGACTGCACGAACCAAAAGGGAGGTTGGATGGCTGTCACCGGACTGCAGGGGCCTAGAAGGTCTTTGGATGCCTCTCCTCGGGACTGGAAGGGCCGAGAGGGATGCCTGGAATGCTGTCCTAGGGACTGCAGTGGCCGAGATGGATATTGGATGGCAGTCCTCGGGACAGCACGGGCCGAGAGGGAAGTTGGATGGCTGTCCTCGGGACTGCACGAGTCTAGAGGGACATTGGATGGCTGTCCTCAGGACTGCACAGGCCTAGAGGGAAGCCTGGAACGCTGTTCTCCGGACTGCAAGGACCTAGAGGGACTCTTGGAAAGCTGTCCTCGGGATTGCACGGGCCAAGAGGGACGCCTGGAATGCTGTCCTCAGGACTGCACAGTCTGAGGGGGACGCCTGGAACTCTGTTCTCGGGACTGCACTGGCCGAGAGGGACGTTGGATGGCTGTCCTCGGGACTGCACGGGCCAAAAGGGACTCCAGGAACGCTGTCCTCGGGACTGCACGGGCTGAGGGGGATGCCTGGAACGCTGTCCTCGGGACTGCACTCACCAAGAGGGACATTGGATGGCTGTACTCGGAACTGCATGGGCCTAGAGGGATGCCTGGAACGCTGTTCTCTGGACTGCACGGGCCAAGAGGGACGCATGGAATGCTGTCCTCGGGACTACACGGGCTGAGGGGGAAGCCTGGAAAGCTGTCCTGGAGACTGCATGGGCCAAGCGGGATGTTGGATGGCTGTCCTCGGGACTGCCTGCGCCAAGAGGGTCGTTGGATGGCTGTCCTCGGGACTGCACAGTCTGAGGGGATGCCTGGAACTCTGTCCTCGGGACTGCACTGGCCGAGAGGGACGTTGGATCGCTGTCCTCGGGACTGCACAGTCTGAAGGGGACGCCTGAAATGCTGTTCTCGGGACTGCACGGGCCGAGAGGGACGTTGGATGGCTGTCCTCGGGACAGGACGGGCCGAGAGGGAAACCTGGAATGCTCCCTCGGGACTGCACGAACCAAAAGGGAGGTTGGATGGCTGTCACGGGACTGCAGGGGCGTAGAGGGTCTTGGGATGCCTCTCCTTGGGACTGCAAGGGCCGAGAGGGATGCCTGGAATGCTGTCCTAGGGACTGCAGTGGCCGAGAGGGATAATGGATGGCAGGCCTCGGGACAGCACGGGCCGAGAGGGATGTTGGATGGCTGTACTCGGGACTGCACGGGCCAAGAGGGACATTGGATGGCTGTCCTCGGGACTGCACGGGCCAAGTGGGATGTTGGATGGCTGTCCTCGGGACTGCACGGGCCAAGAGGGACGCCTGGAACGGTGTCCTCGGGACTGCACGGGCCAAGAGGGACATTGGATGGCTGTCCTCGGGACTGCTCGGGCAAAGTGGGACATTGGATGGCTGTCCTCAGGACTGCACTGGCCAAGAGGGACTCCTGGAACGCTCTCCTCGGGCCTGCACGAACCAAGAGGGACTCCTGGAACGTTGTTCTCCTGACTGCACTGGCCTAGAGGGACGCCTGGAATGCTGTCCTCGGGACTGCGCAGGCCTAGAGGGACGCCTGGAACTCTGTCCTCGGGACTGCACGGGCCCAGAGGGACGTTGGATGGCTGTCCTCGGGACTGCACAGTCTGAGGGGGACGCCTGAAATGTTGTTCTCGGGACTGCACGGGCTGAGAGGGACGTTGGATGGCTGTCCTCGGGACTGCATGCGCCAAGAGGGACGTTGGATGGCTGTCCACGGGACTGCACAGTCTGAGGGGGATGCCTGGAACTCTGTTCTCGGGACTGCACTGGCCGAGAGGGACGTTGGATGGCTGTCCTCGGGACTACAGGGGCCAAGAGGGACGTTGGATGGCTGTCCTCGGGACAGCACGGGCCGAGAGGGACTCCAGGAACGCTGTCCTCGGGACTGCACGGGCTGAGGGGGACGCCTGGAACGCAGTCCTCGGGACTGCACTGGCCAAGATGGACGTTGGATGGCTGTACTTGGAACTGCATGGGCCTAGAGGGATGCCTGGAACGCTGTTCTCTGGACTGCACGGGCCAAGAGGGACGCCTGGAATGCTGTCCTCGGGACTGGACGGGCTGAGGGGGACACCTGGAACGCTTTCCTGGAGACTGCATGGGCCAAGTGGTATGTTGGATGGCTGTCCTCGGGAGTGCACGGGCCAAGAGGGACGCCTGGAACGGTGTCCTCGGGACTGCACGGGCCAAGAGGGACATTGGATGGCTGTCCTCGGGACTGCTCGGGCAAAGTGGGACATTGGATGGCTGTCCTCAGGACTGCACTGGCCAAGAGGGACTCCTGGAACGCTCTCCTCGGGCCTGCACGAACCAAGAGGGACTCCTGGAACGTTGTTCTCCTGACTGCACTGGCCTAGAGGGACTCCTGGAATGCTGTCCTCGGGACTGCGCAGGCCGAGAGGGACGCCTGGAACTCTGTCCTCGGGACTGCACGGGCCCAGAGGGACGTTGGATGGCTGTTCTCGGGACTGCACGGGCCAAGAGGTACGTTGAATGGCTGTCCTCGGGACTGCACAGTCTGAGGGGGACGCCTGGAATGCTGTTCTCGGGACTGCACGGGCCGAGAGGGACATTGGATGGCTGTCCTCGGGACAGCACGGGCCGAGAGGGACACCTGGAATGCTGTCCTCGGGACTGCACCAACCAAAAGGGAGGTTGGATGGCTGTCACGGGACTGCAGGGGCCTAGAGGGTCTTTGGATGCCTCTCCTCGGGACTGCAAGGGCCGAGAGGGATGCCTGGAATGCTGTCCTAGGGACTGCAGTGGCCGAGATGGATATTGGATGGCAGTCCTCGGGACAGCACGGGCCAAGAGGGAAGTTGGATGGCTGTACTCGGGACTGCACGGGCCAAGAGGGACATTGGATGGCTGTCTCGGGACTGCACGGGCTGAGGGTTATGCCTGGAATGCTGTTCTCGGGACTGCACTGACCTAGAGATACATTGGATGGCTGTCCTCAGGACTGCACGTGCCTAGAGGGACCCCTGGAATGCTGTCCTCGGGACTGCACGGGCCAAGAGGTACGTTGGATGGCTGTCCTCGGGACTGCACTGGCCAAGAGGGACGTTGGATGGCTGTCCTCGGGACTGCACGGTCCTAGAGGGATGTTGGATGGCTGTCCTCGGGACTGCACTGGCCAAGAGGGACACCTGGAACGCTGTCCTCTGGACTGTACGGGCTGAGAAGGACTCCTGGAACGAAGTCCTCGGGACTGCACGGGATGAGGGGGACCCTTGGAACGCTGTCCTCGGGACTGCATGGGCCAAGAGGGACGTTGGATGGCTGTCCTCGGGACTGCACGGGCCAAGAGGGACATTGGATGGCTGTCCTAGGGACTGCACGGGCCAAGAGGGAAGTTGGATGGCTGTCCTCGGGACTGCAAGGGCCAAGAGGGACGTTGGATGGCTGTCCTCCGGACTGCACGGGCTGAGGGGGATGCCTGGAACGCTGTTCTCGGGACTGCACTGACCTAGAGATACATTGGGTGGCTGTCCTCAGGACTGCACGGGCCTAGAGAGACCCCTGGAATGCTGTCCTTGGGACTGCACGGGCCTAGAGGGACATTGGATGGCTGTACTCAGGACTGCACAGGCCTAGAGGCAAGCCAGGAACGCTGTTCTCCGGACTGCAAGGACCTAGAGGGACTCTTGGAAAGCTGTCCTCGGGACTGCACGGGCCAAGAGGGACGCCTGGAATGCTGTCCTCGGGACTGCACGGGCCTAGAGTGACGTCTGGAACTCAGTTCTCGAGACTGCACGGGCCGAGAAGGACATTGGATGGCTGTCCTCGGGACTGCACGCGCCAAGAGGGACGTTGGATGGCTGTCCTCGGGGCTGCACAGTCTGAGGGGGACGCCTGGAATGCTCTCCTCGGGACTGCACGGGCCTAGAGGGACGTCTGGAACTCAGTTCTCGAGACTGCACGGGCCGAGAGGGACATTGGATGGCTGTCCTCGGGACAGCACGGGCCGAGAGGGACTCCAGGAACGCTGTCCTCGGGACTGCACGGGCTGAGGGGGACGCCTGGAATGCTGTCCTCGGGACTGCACTGGCCAAGAGGGACGTTGGATGGCTGTACTCGGAACTGCATAGGCCTAAGGGATGCCTGGAACGCTGTTCTCTGGACTGCACGGGCCAAGAGGGACACCTGGAATGCTGTCCTCGAGACTGGACGGGCTGAGGGGGACGCCTGGAACGCTTTCCTGGAGACTGCATGGGCCAAGTGGGATGTTGGATGGCTGTCCTCGGGACTGCACGGGCCAAGATTGACGCCTGGAACGGTGTCCTCGGGACTGCACGGGCCAAGAGGGACATTGGATGGCTGTCCTCGGGACAGCACGGGCCGAGAGGGACACCTGGAATGCTGTCCTCGGGACTGCACGAACCAAAAGGGAGGTTGGATGGCTGTCACGGGACTGCAGGGGCCTAGAGGGTCTTTGGATGCCTCTCCTCGGGACTGGAAGGGCCGAGAGGGATGCCTGGAATGCTGTCCTAGGGACTGCAGTGGCCGAGATGGATATTGGATGGCAGTCCTCGGGACAGCACGGGCCGAGAGGGAAGTTGGATGGCTGTCCTCGGGACTGCACGGGTCTAGAGGGACATTGGATGGCTGTCCTCAGGACTGCACAGGCCTAGAGGGAAGCCTGGAACGCTGTTCTCCGGACTGCAAGGACCTAGAGGGACTCTTGGAAAGCTGTCCTCGGGATTGCACGGGCCAAGAGGGACGCCTGGAATGCTGTCCTCGGGACTGCACAGTCTGAGGGGGACGCCTGGAACTCTGTTCTCGGGACTGCACTGGCCGAGAGGGACGTTGGATGGCTGTCCTCGGGACTGCACGGGCCAAAAGGGACTCCAGGAACGCTGTCCTCGGGACTGCACGGGCTGAGGGGGATGCCTGGAACGCTGTCCTCGGGACTGCACTCACCAAGAGGGACATTGGATGGCTGTACTCGGAACTGCATGGGCCTAGAGGGATGCCTGGAACGCTGTTCTCTGGACTGCACGGGCCAAGAGGGACGCATGGAATGCTGTCCTCGGGACTGCACGGGCTGAGGGGGAAGCCTGGAAAGCTGTCCTGGAGACTGCATGGGCCAAGCGGGATGTTGGATGGCTGTCCTCGGGACTGCTTGCGCCAAGAGGGTCGTTGGATGGCTGTCCTCGGGACTGCACAGTCTGAGGGGATGCCTGGAACTCTGTCCTCGGGACTGCACTGGCCGAGAGGGACGTTGGATCGCTGTCCTCGGGACTGCACAGTCTGAGGGGGACGCCTGAAATGCTGTTCTCAGGACTGCACGGGCCGAGAGGGACGTTGGATGGCTGTCCTCGGGACAGGACGGGCCGAGAGGGAAACCTGGAATGCTCCCTCGGGACTGCACGAACCAAAAGGGAGGTTGGATGGCTGTCACGGGACTGCAGGGGCGTAGAGGGTCTTGGGATGCCTCTCCTCGGGACTGCAAGGGCCGAGAGGGATGCCTGGAATGCTGTCCTAGGGACTGCAGTGGCCGAGAGGGATATTGGATGGCAGGCCTCGGGACAGCACGGGCCGAGAGGGATGTTGGATGGCTGTACTCGGGACTGCACGGGCCAAGAGGGACGTTGGATGGCTGTCCTCGGGACTGCACGGGCCAAGTGGGATGTTGGATGGCTGTCCTCGGGACTGCACGGGCCAGGAGGGACGCCTGGAACGGTGTCCTCGGGACTGCACGGGCCAAGAGGGACATTGGATGGCTGTCCTCGGGACTGCTCGGGCAAAGTGGGACATTGGATGGCTGTCCTCAGGACTGCACTGGCCAAGAGGGACTCCTGGAACGCTCTCCTCGGGCCTGCACGAACCAAGAGGGACTCCTGGAACGTTGTTCTCCTGACTGCACTGGCCTAGAGGGACTCCTGGAATGCTGTCCTCGGGACTGCGCAGGCCTAGAGGGACGCCTGGAACTCTGTCCTCGGGACTGCACGGGCCCAGAGGGACGTTGGATGGCTGTCCTCGGGAATGCACAGTCTGAGGGGGACGCCTGAAATGCTGTTCTCGGGACGGCACGGGCTGAGAGGGACGTTGGATGGCTGTCCTCGGGACAGCACGGGCCGAGAGGGACACCTGGAATGCTGTCCTCGGGACTGCACGAACCAAAAGGGAGGTTGGATGGCTGTCACGGGCCTGCAGGGGCCTAGAAGGTCTTTGGATGCCTCTCCTCGGGACTGCAAGGGCCGATAGGGATGCCTGGAATGCTGTCCTAGGGACTGCAGTGGCCGAGAGGGATATTGGATGGCAGTCCTCGGGACAGCACGAGCCGAGAGGGAAGTTGGATGGCTGTACTCGGGACTGCACGGGCCAAGAGGGACGTTGGATGGCTGTCCTCGGGACTGCACGGGCCTACAGGGATGTTGGATGGCTGTCCTCGGGACTGCACTGGCCAAGAGGGACACCTGGAACACTGTCCTCTGGACTGCACGGGCCGAAAAGGACTCCTGGAACGAAGTCCTCGGGACTGCACAGGATGAGGGGGACCCTTGGAACGCTGTCCTCGGGACTGCATGGGCCAAGCGGGACGTTGGATGGCTGTCCTCGGGACTGCACGGGCCAAGAGGGACATTGGATGGCTGTCCTCGGGACTGCACGGGCCAAGAGTGACATTGTGTGGCTGCCCTTGGGACTGCACGGGCTGAGAGGGACTCCTGGAATGCTGTCCTCAGGACTGCACGGGCCAAGAGGGACGTTGGATGGCTGTCCTCGGGACTGCACGGGCCAAGAGGGACATTGGATGGCTGTCCTCGGGACAGCACGGGCCGAGAGGGACACCTGGAATGCTGTCCTCGGGACTGCACGAACCCAAAGCGAGGTTGGATGGCTGTCACGGGACTGCAGGGGCCTAGAGGGTCTTTGGATGCCTCTCCTCGGGACTGCAAGGGCCGAGAGGGATGCCTGGAATTCTGTCCTAGGGACTGCAGTGGCCGAGATGGATATTGGATGGCAGTCCTCGGGACAGCACGGGCCGAGAGGGAAGTTGGATGGCTGTACTCGGGACTGCACGGGCCAAGAGGGACATTGGATGGCTGTCTCGGGACTGCACAGGCTGAGGGTTATGCCTGGAACGCTGTTCTCGGGACTGCACTGACCTAGAGATACATTGGATGGCTGTCCTCGGGACTGCACGGGCCTAGAGGGACATTGGATGGCTGTCCTCAGGACTGCACAGGCCTAGAGGGAAGCCTGGAACGCTGTTCTCCGGACTGCAAGGACCTAGAGGGACTCTTGGAAAGCTGTCCTCGGGACTGCACGGGCCAAGAGGGACACCTGGAATGCTGTCCTCGGGACTGCACGGGCAAAGAGGGACGTTGGATGGCTGTCCTCGGGACTGCACTGGCCAAGAGGGACGTTGGATGGCTGTCCTCGGGACTGCACTGGCCAAGAGGGACGTTGGATGGCTGTCCTCGGGACTGCACGCGCCTAGAGGGACATTGGATGGCTGTCCTCGGGACTGCACGGGCCAAGAGGGAAGTTGGATGGCTGTCCTCGGGACTGCAAGGGCCAAGAGGGACGTTGGATGGCTGTCCTCCGGACTGCACGGGCTGAGGGGGATGCCTGGAACGCTGTTCTCGGGACTGCACTGACCTAGAGATACATTGGGTGGCTGTCCTCAGGACTGCACGGGCCTAGAGAGACCCCTGGAATGCTGTCCTTGGGACTACACGGGCCTAGAGGGACATTGGATGGCTGTACTCAGGACTGCACAGGCCTAGAGGCAAGCCAGGAACGCTGTTCTCCGGACTGCAAGGGCCTAGAGGGACTCTTGGAAAGCTGTCCTCGGGACTGCACGGGCCAAGAGGGACGCCTGGAATGCTGTCCTCGGGACTGCACGGGCCTAGAGGGACGTCTGGAACTCAGTTCTCGAGACTGCACGGGCCGAGGGGGACGTTGGATGGCTGTCCTCGGGACTGCACAGTCTGAGGGGGACGCCTGGAATGCTGTCCTCGGGACTGCACGGTCCTAGAGGGACGTCTGGAACTCAGTTCTCGAGACTGCACGGGCCGAGAGGGACATTGGATGGCTGTCCTCAGGACAGCACGGGCCGAGAGGGACTCCAGGAACGCTGTCCTCGGGACTGCACGGGCTGAGGGGGACGCCTGGAATGCTGTCCTCGGGACTGCACTGGCCAAGAGGGACATTGGATGGCTGTACTCGGAACTGCATAGGCCTAAGGGATGCCTGGAACGCTGTTCTCTGGACTGCACGGGCCAAGAGGGACGCCTGGAATGCTGTCCTCGAGACTGGACGGGCTGAGGGGGACGCCTGGAACGCTTTCCTGGAGACTGCATGGGCCAAGTGGGATGTTGGATGGCTGTCCTCGGGACTGCACGGGCCAAGATTGACGCCTGGAACGGTGTCCTCGGGACTGCACGGGCCAAGAGGGACATTGGATGGCTGTCCTCGGGACAGCACGGGCCGAGAGGGACACCTGGAATGCTGTCCTCGGGACTGCACGAACCAAAAGGGAGGTTGGATGGCTGTCACGGGACTGCAGGGGCCTAGAGGGTCATTGGATGCCTCTCCTCAGGACTGGAAGGGCCGAGAGGGATGCCTGTAATGCTGTCCTAGGGACTGCAGTGGCCGTGATGGATATTGGATGGCAGTCCTCGGGACAGCAAGGGCCGAGAGGGAAGTTGGATGGCTGTCCTCGGGACTGCACGGGCCTAGAGGGACATTGGATGGCTGTCCTCAGGACTGCACAGGCCTAGAGGGAAGCCTGGAATGCTGTTCTCCGGACTGCAAGGACCTAGAGGGACTCTTGGAAAGCTGTCCTCGGGATTGCACGGGCCAAGAGGGACGCCTGGAATGCTGTCCTCGGGACTGCACAGTCTGAGGGGGACGCCTGGAACTCTGTTCTCGGGACTGCACTGGCCGAGAGGGACGTTGGATGGCTGTCCTCGGGACTGCACGGGCCAAAAGGGACTCCAGGAACGCTGTCCTCGGGACTGCACAGGCTGAGGGGGATGCCTGGAACGCTGTCCTCGGGACTGCACTCACCAAGAGGGACATTGGATGGCTGTACTCGGAACTGCATGGGCCTAGAGGGATGCCTGGAACGCTGTTCTCTGGACTGCACTGGCCAAGAGGGACGCATGGAATGCTGTCCTCGGGACTGCACGGGCTGAGGGGGAAGCCTGGAAAGCTGTCCTGGAGACTGCATGGGCCAAGCGGGATGTTGGATGGCTGTCCTCGGGACTGCTTGCGCCAAGAGGGTCGTTGGATGGCTGTCCTCGGGACTGCACAGTCTGAGGGGATGCCTGGAACTCTGTCCTCGGGACTGCACTGGCCGAGAGGGACGTTGGATCGCTGTCCTCGGGACTGCACAGTCTGAGGGGGACGCCTGAAATGCTGTTCTCAGGACTGCACGGGTCGAGAGGGACGTTGGATGGCTGTCCTCGGGACAGGACGGGCCGAGAGGGAAACCTGGAATGCTCCCTCGGGACTGCACGAACCAAAAGGGAGGTTGGATGGCTGTCACGGGACTGCAGGGGCGTAGAGGGTCTTGGGATGCCTCTCCTCGGGACTGCAAGGGCCGAGAGGGATGCCTGGAATGCTGTCCTAGGGACTGCAGTGGCCGAGAGGGATATTGGATGGCAGGCCTCGGGACAGCACGGGCCGAGAGGGATGTTGGATGGCTGTACTCGGGACTGCACGGGCCAAGAGGGACGTTGGATGGCTGTCCTCGGGACTGCACGGGCCAAGTGGGATGTTGGATGGCTGTCCTCGGGACTGCACGGGCCAGGAGGGACGCCTGGAACAGTGTCCTCGGGACTGCACGGGCCAAGAGGGACATTGGATGGCTGTCCTCGGGACTGCTCGGGCAAAGTGGGACATTGGATGGCTGTCCTCAGGACTGCACTGGCCAAGAGGGACTCCTGGAACGCTCTCCTCGGGCCTGCACGAACCAAGAGGGACTCCTGGAACGTTGTTCTCCTGACTGCACTGGCCTAGAGGGACTCCTGGAATGCTGTCCTCGGGACTGTGCAGGCCTAGAGGGACGCCTGGAACTCTGTCCTCGGGACTGCACGGGCCCAGAGGGACGTTGGATGGCTGTCCTCGGGAATGCACAGTCTGAGGGGGACGCCTGAAATGCTGTTCTCGGGACGGCACGGGCTGAGAGGGACGTTGGATGGCTGTCCTCGGGACAGCACGGGCCGAGAGGGACACCTGGAATGCTGTCCTCGGGACTGCACGAACCAAAAGGGAGGTTGGATGGTTGTCACGGGCCTGCAGGGGCCTAGAGGGTCTTTGGATGCCTCTCCTCGGGACTGCAAGGGCCGATAGGGATGCCTGGAATGCTGTCCTAGGGACTGCAGTGGCCGAGAGGGATATTGGATGGCAGTCCTCGGGACAGCACGGGCCGAGAGGGAAGTTGGATGGCTGTACTCGGGACTGCACGGGCCAAGAGGGACGTTGGATGGCTGTCCTCGGGACTGCACGGGCCTACAGGGATGTTGGATGGCTGTCCTCGGGACTGCACTGGCCAAGAGGGACACCTGGAACACTGTCCTCTGGACTGCACGGGCCGAAAAGGACTCCTGGAACGAAGTCCTCGGGACTGCACAGGATGAGGGGGACCCTTGGAACGCTGTCCTCGGGACTGCATGGGCCAAGCGGGACGTTGGATGGCTGTCCTCGGGACTGCACGGGCCAAGAGGGACATTGGATGGCTGTCCTCGGGACTGCACGGGCCAAGAGTGACATTGTGTGGCTGCCCTTGGGACTGCACGGGCTGAGAGGGACTCCTGGAATGCTGTCCTCAGGACTGCACGGGCCAAGAGGGACGTTGGATGGCTGTCCTCGGGACTGCACGGGCCAAGAGGGACATTGGATGGCTGTCCTCGGGACAGCACGGGCCGAGAGGGACACCTGGTTGCTGTCCTCGGGACTGCACGAACCAAAAACGAGGTTGGATGGCTGTCACGGGACTGCAGGGGCGTAGAGGGTCTTGGGATGCCTCTCCTCGGGACTGCAAGGGCCGAGAGGGATGCCTGGAATGCTGTCCTAGGGACTGCAGTGGCCGAGATGGATATTGGATGGCAGTCCTCGGGACAGCATGGGCCGAGAGGGAAGTTGGATGGCTGTACTCGGGACTGCACTGGCCAAGAGGGACATTGGATGGCTGTACTCGGAACTGCATAGGCCTAAGGGATGCCTGGAACGCTGTTCTCTGGACTGCACGGGCCAAGAGGGACGCCTGGAATGCTGTCCTCGAGACTGGACGGGCTGAGGGGGACGCCTGGAACGCTTTCCTGGAGACTGCATGGGCCAAGTGGGATGTTGGATGGCTGTCCTCGGGACTGCACGGGCCAAGATTGACGCCTGGAACGGTGTCCTCGGGACTGCACGGGCCAAGAGGGACATTGGATGGCTGTCCTCGGGACAGCACGGGCCGAGAGGGACACCTGGAATGCTGTCCTCGGGACTGCACGAACCAAAAGGGAGGTTGGATGGCTGTCACGGGACTGCAGGGGCCTAGAGGGTCATTGGATGCCTCTCCTCAGGACTGGAAGGGCCGAGAGGGATGCCTGTAATGCTGTCCTAGGGACTGCAGTGGCCGTGATGGATATTGGATGGCAGTCCTCGGGACAGCAAGGGCCGAGAGGGAAGTTGGATGGCTGTCCTCGGGACTGCACGGGCCTAGAGGGACATTGGATGGCTGTCCTCAGGACTGCACAGGCCTAGAGGGAAGCCTGGAATGCTGTTCTCCGGACTGCAAGGACCTAGAGGGACTCTTGGAAAGCTGTCCTCGGGATTGCACGGGCCAAGAGGGACGCCTGGAATGCTGTCCTCGGGACTGCACAGTCTGAGGGGGACGCCTGGAACTCTGTTCTCGGGACTGCACTGGCCGAGAGGGACGTTGGATGGCTGTCCTCGGGACTGCACGGGCCAAAAGGGACTCCAGGAACGCTGTCCTCGGGACTGCACAGGCTGAGGGGGATGCCTGGAACGCTGTCCTCGGGACTGCACTCACCAAGAGGGACATTGGATGGCTGTACTCGGAACTGCATGGGCCTAGAGGGATGCCTGGAACGCTGTTCTCTGGACTGCACTGGCCAAGAGGGACGCATGGAATGCTGTCCTCGGGACTGCACGGGCTGAGGGGGAAGCCTGGAAAGCTGTCCTGGAGACTGCATGGGCCAAGCGGGATGTTGGATGGCTGTCCTCGGGACTGCTTGCGCCAAGAGGGTCGTTGGATGGCTGTCCTCGGGACTGCACAGTCTGAGGGGATGCCTGGAACTCTGTCCTCGGGACTGCACTGGCCGAGAGGGACCTTGGATCGCTGTCCTCGGGACTGCACAGTCTGAGGGGGACGCCTGAAATGCTGTTCTCAGGACTGCACGGGCCGAGAGGGACGTTGGATGGCTGTCCTCGGGACAGGACGGGCCGAGAGGGAAACCTGGAATGCTCCCTCGGGACTGCACGAACCAAAAGGGAGGTTGGATGGCTGTCACGGGACTGCAGGGGCGTAGAGGGTCTTGGGATGCCTCTCCTCGGGACTGCAAGGGCCGAGAGGGATGCCTGGAATGCTGTCCTAGGGACTGCAGTGGCCGAGAGGGATATTGGATGGCAGGCCTCGGGACAGCACGGGCCGAGAGGGATGTTGGATGGCTGTACTCGGGACTGCACGGGCCAAGAGGGACGTTGGATGGCTGTCCTCGGGACTGCACGGGCCAAGTGGGATGTTGGATGGCTGTCCTCGGGACTGCACGGGCCAGGAGGGACGCCTGGAACAGTGTCCTCGGGACTGCACGGGCCAAGAGGGACATTGGATGGCTGTCCTCGGGACTGCTCGGGCAAAGTGGGACATTGGATGGCTGTCCTCAGGACTGCACTGGCCAAGAGGGACTCCTGGAACGCTCTCCTCGGGCCTGCACGAACCAAGAGGGACTCCTGGAACGTTGTTCTCCTGACTGCACTGGCCTAGAGGGACTCCTGGAATGCTGTCCTCGGGACTGTGCAGGCCTAGAGGGACGCCTGGAACTCTGTCCTCGGGACTGCACGGGCCCAGAGGGACGTTGGATGGCTGTCCTCGGGAATGCACAGTCTGAGGGGGACGCCTGAAATGCTGTTCTCGGGACGGCACGGGCTGAGAGGGACGTTGGATGGCTGTCCTCGGGACAGCACGGGCCGAGAGGGACACCTGGAATGCTGTCCTCGGGACTGCACGAACCAAAAGGGAGGTTGGATGGTTGTCACGGGCCTGCAGGGGCCTAGAGGGTCTTTGGATGCCTCTCCTCGGGACTGCAAGGGCCGATAGGGATGCCTGGAATGCTGTCCTAGGGACTGCAGTGGCCGAGAGGGATATTGGATGGCAGTCCTCGGGACAGCACGGGCCGAGAGGGAAGTTGGATGGCTGTACTCGGGACTGCACGGGCCAAGAGGGACGTTGGATGGCTGTCCTCGGGACTGCACGGGCCTACAGGGATGTTGGATGGCTGTCCTCGGGACTGCACTGGCCAAGAGGGACACCTGGAACACTGTCCTCTGGACTGCACGGGCCGAAAAGGACTCCTGGAACGAAGTCCTCGGGACTGCACAGGATGAGGGGGACCCTTGGAACGCTGTCCTCGGGACTGCATGGGCCAAGCGGGACGTTGGATGGCTGTCCTCGGGACTGCACGGGCCAAGAGGGACATTGGATGGCTGTCCTCGGGACTGCACGGGCCAAGAGTGACATTGTGTGGCTGCCCTTGGGACTGCACGGGCTGAGAGGGACTCCTGGAATGCTGTCCTCAGGACTGCACGGGCCAAGAGGGACGTTGGATGGCTGTCCTCGGGACTGCACGGGCCAAGAGGGACATTGGATGGCTGTCCTCGGGACAGCACGGGCCGAGAGGGACACCTGGAATGCTGTCCTCGGGACTGCACGAACCAAAAACGAGGTTGGATGGCTGTCACGGGACTGCAGGGGCGTAGAGGGTCTTGGGATGCCTCTCCTCGGGACTGCAAGGGCCGAGAGGGATGCCTGGAATGCTGTCCTAGGGACTGCAGTGGCCGAGATGGATATTGGATGGCAGTCCTCGGGACAGCATGGGCCGAGAGGGAAGTTGGATGGCTGTACTCGGGACTGCACTGGCCAAGAGGGACATTGGATGGCTGTACTCGGAACTGCATAGGCCTAAGGGATGCCTGGAACGCTGTTCTCTGGACTGCACGGGCCAAGAGGGACGCCTGGAATGCTGTCCTCGAGACTGGACGGGCTGAGGGGGACGCCTGGAACGCTTTCCTGGAGACTGCATGGGCCAAGTGGGATGTTGGATGGCTGTCCTCGGGACTGCACGGGCCAAGATTGACGCCTGGAACGGTGTCCTCGGGACTGCACGGGCCAAGAGGGACATTGGATGGCTGTCCTCGGGACAGCACGGGCCGAGAGGGACACCTGGAATGCTGTCCTCGGGACTGCACGAACCAAAAGGGAGGTTGGATGGCTGTCACGGGACTGCAGGGGCCTAGAGGGTCATTGGATGCCTCTCCTCAGGACTGGAAGGGCCGAGAGGGATGCCTGTAATGCTGTCCTAGGGACTGCAGTGGCCGTGATGGATATTGGATGGCAGTCCTCGGGACAGCAAGGGCCGAGAGGGAAGTTGGATGGCTGTCCTCGGGACTGCACGGGCCTAGAGGGACATTGGATGGCTGTCCTCAGGACTGCACAGGCCTAGAGGGAAGCCTGGAATGCTGTTCTCCGGACTGCAAGGACCTAGAGGGACTCTTGGAAAGCTGTCCTCGGGATTGCACGGGCCAAGAGGGACGCCTGGAATGCTGTCCTCGGGACTGCACAGTCTGAGGGGGACGCCTGGAACTCTGTTCTCGGGACTGCACTGGCCGAGAGGGACGTTGGATGGCTGTCCTCGGGACTGCACGGGCCAAAAGGGACTCCAGGAACGCTGTCCTCGGGACTGCACGGGCTGAGGGGGATGCCTGGAACGCTGTCCTCAGAACTGCACTCACCAAGAGGGACATTGGATGGCTGTACTCGGAACTGCATGGGCCTAGAGGGATGCCTGGAACGCTGTTCTCTGGACTGCACTGGCCAAGAGGGACGCATGGAATGCTGTCCTCGGGACTGCACGGGCTGAGGGGGAAGCCTGGAAAGCTGTCCTGGAGACTGCATGGGCCAAGCGGGATGTTGGATGGCTGTCCTCGGGACTGCTTGCGCCAAGAGGGTCGTTGGATGGCTGTCCTCGGGACTGCACAGTCTGAGGGGATGCCTGGAACTCTGTCCTCGGGACTGCACTGGCCGAGAGGGACGTTGGATCGCTGTCCTCGGGACTGCACAGTCTGAGGGGGACGCCTGAAATGCTGTTCTCAGGACTGCACGGGCCGAGAGGGACGTTGGATGGCTGTCCTCGGGACAGGACGGGCCGAGAGGGAAACCTGGAATGCTCCCTCGGGACTGCACGAACCAAAAGGGAGGTTGGATGGCTGTCACGGGACTGCAGGGGCGTAGAGGGTCTTGGGATGCCTCTCCTCGGGACTGCAAGGGCCGAGAGGGATGCCTGGAATGCTGTCCTAGGGACTGCAGTGGCCGAGAGGGATATTGGATGGCAGGCCTCGGGACAGCACGGGCCGAGAGGGATGTTGGATGGCTGTACTCGGGACTGCACGGGCCAAGAGGGACGTTGGATGGCTGTCCTCGGGACTGCACGGGCCAAGTGGGATGTTGGATGGCTGTCCTCGGGACTGCACGGGCCAGGAGGGACGCCTGGAACAGTGTCCTCGGGACTGCACGGGCCAAGAGGGACATTGGATGGCTGTCCTCGGGACTGCTCGGGCAAAGTGGGACATTGGATGGCTGTCCTCAGGACTGCACTGGCCAAGAGGGACTCCTGGAACGCTCTCCTCGGGCCTGCACGAACCAAGAGGGACTCCTGGAACGTTGTTCTCCTGACTGCACTGGCCTAGAGGGACTCCTGGAATGCTGTCCTCGGGACTGTGCAGGCCTAGAGGGACGCCTGGAACTCTGTCCTCGGGACTGCACGGGCCCAGAGGGACGTTGGATGGCTGTCCTCGGGAATGCACAGTCTGAGGGGGACGCCTGAAATGCTGTTCTCGGGACGGCACGGGCTGAGAGGGACGTTGGATGGCTGTCCTCGGGACAGCACGGGCCGAGAGGGACACCTGGAATGCTGTCCTCGGGACTGCACGAACCAAAAGGGAGGTTGGATGGTTGTCACGGGCCTGCAGGGGCCTAGAGGGTCTTTGGATGCCTCTCCTCGGGACTGCAAGGGCCGATAGGGATGCCTGGAATGCTGTCCTAGGGACTGCAGTGGCCGAGAGGGATATTGGATGGCAGTCCTCGGGACAGCACGGGCCGAGAGGGAAGTTGGATGGCTGTACTCGGGACTGCACGGGCCAAGAGGGACGTTGGATGGCTGTCCTCGGGACTGCACGGGCCTACAGGGATGTTGGATGGCTGTCCTCGGGACTGCACTGGCCAAGAGGGACACCTGGAACACTGTCCTCTGGACTGCACGGGCCGAAAAGGACTCCTGGAACGAAGTCCTCGGGACTGCACAGGATGAGGGGGACCCTTGGAACGCTGTCCTCGGGACTGCATGGGCCAAGCGGGACGTTGGATGGCTGTCCTCGGGACTGCACGGGCCAAGAGGGACATTGGATGGCTGTCCTCGGGACTGCACGGGCCTAGAGTGACATTGTGTGGCTGCCCTTGGGACTGCACGGGCTGAGAGGGACTCCTGGAATGCTGTCCTCAGGACTGCACGGGCCAAGAGGGACGTTGGATGGCTGTCCTCGGGACTGCACGGGCCAAGAGGGACATTGGATGGCTGTCCTCGGGACAGCACGGGCCGAGAGGGACACCTGGAATGCTGTCCTCGGGACTGCACGAACCAAAAACGAGGTTGGATGGCTGTCACGGGACTGCAGGGGCCTAGAGGGTCTTTGGATGCCTCTCCTCGGGACTGCAAGGGCCGAGAGGGATGCCTGGAATGCTGTCCTAGGGACTGCAGTGGCCGAGATGGATATTGGATGGCAGTCCTCGGGACTGCACGGGCCAAGAGGGACATTGGATGGCTGTCTCGGGACTGCACAGGCTGAGGGTTATGCCTGGAACGCTGTTCTCGGGACTGCACTGACCTAGAGATACATTGGATGGCTGTCCTCGGGACTGCACGGGCCTAGAGGGACATTGGATGGCTGTCCTCAGGACTGCACAGGCCTAGAGGGAAGCCTGGAACGCTGTTCTCCGGACTGCAAGGACCTAGAGGGACTCTTGGAAAGCTGTCCTCGGGACTGCACGGGCCAAGAGGAACACCTGGAATGCTGTCCTCGGGACTGCACGGGCAAAGAGGGACGCCTGGAACTCTGTTCTCGGGACTGCACGCGCCGAGAGGGACGTTGGATGGCTGTCCTCGGGACTGCATGCGCCAAGAGGGACGTTGGATGGCTGTCCTCGGGACTGCACAGTCTGAGGGGGACGCCTGGAACTCTGTTCTCGGGACTGCACTGGCCGAGAGGGACGTTGGATGGCTGTCCTCGGGACGACACGGGCCAAGAGGGACGTTGGATGGCTGTCCTCGGGACAGCACGGGCCGAGAGGGACTCCAGGAACGCTGTCCTCGGGACTGCACGGGCTGAGGGGGACGCCTGGAACGCAGTCCTCGGGACTGCACTGGCCAAGAGGGACGTTGGATGGCTGTACTTGGAACTGCATGGGCCTAGAGGAATGCCTGGAACGCTGTTCTTTGGACTGCACTGACCAAGAGGGACGCCTGGAATGCTGTCCTCGGGACTGGACGGGCTGAGGGGGACGCCTGGAACGCTTTCCTGGAGACTGCATGGGCCAAGTGGTATGTTGTATGGCTGTCCTCGGGACTGCACGGGCCAAGAGGGACGCCTGGAACGGTGTCCTCGGGACTGCACGGGCCAAGAGGGACATTGGATGGCTGTCCTCGGGACTGCACTGGCAAAGAGGGACTCCTGGAACGCTCTCCTCGGGCCTGCACGAACCAAGAGGGACTCCTGGAACGTTGTTCTCCTGACTGCACTGGCCTAGAGGGACTCCTGGAATGCTGTCCTCGGGACTGCGCAGGCCGAGAGGGACGCCTGGAACTCTGTCCTCGGGACTGCACGGGCCCAGAGGGACGTTGGATGGCTGTTCTCGGGACTGCACGGGCCAAGAGGTACGTTAGATGGCTGTCCTCGGGACTGCACAGTCTGAGGGGGACGCCTGGAATGCTGTTCTCGGGACTGCACGGGCCGAGAGGGACATTGGATGGCTGTCCTCGGGACAGCACGGGCCGAGAGGGACACCTGGAATGCTGTCCTCGGGACTGCACCAACCAAAAGGGAGGTTGGATGGCTGTCACGGGACTGCAGGGGCCTAGAGGGTCTTTGCATGCCTCTCCTCGGGACTGCAAGGGCCGAGAGGGATGCCTGGAATGCTGTCCTAGGGACTGCAGTGGCCGAGATGGATATTGGATGGCAGTCCTCGGGACAGCATGGGCCGAGAGGGAAGTTGGATGGCTGTACTCGGGACTGCACGGGCCAAGAGGGACATTGGATGGCTGTCTCGGGACTGCACGGGCTGAGGGTTATGCCTGGAATGCTGTTCTCGGGACTGCACTGACCTAGAGATACATTGGATGGCTGTCCTCAGGACTGCACGGGCCTAGAGGGACCCCTGGAATGCTGTCCTCGGGACTGCACGGGCCAAGAGGTACGTTGGATGGCTGTCCTCGGGACTGCACTGGCCAAGAGGGACGTTGGATGGCTGTCCTCGGGACTGCACGGGCCTAGAGGGATGTTGGATGGCTGTCCTCGGGACTGCACTGGCCAAGAGGGACACCTGGAACGCTGTCCTCTGGACTGTACGGGCTGAGAAGGACTCCTGGAACGAAGTCCACGGGACTGCACGGGATGAGGGGGACCCTTGGAACGCTGTCCTCGGGACTGCATGGGCCAAGAGGGACGTTGGATGGCTGTCCTCGGGACTGCACGGGCCAAGAGGGACATTGGATGGCTGTCCTCGGGACTGCACGGGCCAAGAGGGAAGTTGGATGGCTGTCCTCGGGACTGCAAGGGCCAAGAGGGACGTTGGATGGCTGTCCTCCGGACTGCACGGGCTGAGGGGGATGCCTGGAACGCTGTTCTCGGGACTGCACTGACCTAGAGATACATTGGGTGGCTGTCCTCAGGACTGCACGGGCCTAGAGAGACCCCTGGAATGCTGTCCTTGGGACTGCACGGGCCTAGAGGGACATTGGATGGCTGTACTCAGGACTGCACAGGCCTAGAGGCAAGCCAGGAACGCTGTTCTCCGGACTGCAAGGGCCTAGAGGGACTCTTGGAAAGCTGTCCTCGGGACTGCACGGGCCAAGAGGGACGCCTGGAATGCTGTCCTCGGGACTGCACGGGCCTAGAGTGACGTCTGGAACTCAGTTCTCGAGACTGCACGGGCCGAGAGGGACATTGGATGGCTGTCCTCGGGACTGCACGCGCCAAGAGGGACGTTGGATGGCTGTCCTCGGGACTGCACAGTCTGAGGGGGACGCCTGGAATGCTCTCCTCGGGACTGCACGGGCCTAGAGGGACGTCTGGAACTCAGTTCTCGAGACTGCACGGGCCGAGAGGGACATTGGATGGCTGTCCTCGGGACAGCACGGGCCGAGAGGGACTCCAGGAACGCTGTCCTCGGGACTGCACGGGCTGAGGGGGACGCCTGGAATGCTGTCCTCGGGACTGCACTGGCCAAGAGGGACGTTGGATGGCTGTACTCGGAACTGCATAGGCCTAAGGGATGCCTGGAACGCTGTTCTCTGGACTGCACGGGCCAAGAGGGACACCTGGAATGCTGTCCTCGAGACTGGACGGGCTGAGGGGGACGCCTGGAACGCTTTCCTGGAGACTGCATGGGCCAAGTGGGATGTTGGATGGCTGTCCTCGGGACTGCACGGGCCAAGATTGACGCCTGGAACGGTGTCCTCGGGACTGCACGGGCCAAGAGGGACATTGGATGGCTGTCCTCGGGACAGCACGGGCCGAGAGGGACACCTGGAATGCTGTCCTCGGGACTGCACGAACCAAAAGGGAGGTTGGATGGCTGTCACGGGACTGCAGGGGCCTAGAGGGTCTTTGGATGCCTCTCCTCGGGACTGGAAGGGCCGAGAGGGATGCCTGGAATGCTGTCCTAGGGACTGCAGTGGCCGAGATGGATATTGGATGGCAGTCCTCGGGACAGCACGGGCCGAGAGGGAAGTTGGATGGCTGTCCTCGGGACTGCACGGGTCTAGAGGGACATTGGATGGCTGTCCTCAGGACTGCACAGGCCTAGACGGAAGCCTGGAACGCTGTTCTCCGGACTGCAAGGACCTAGAGGGACTCTTGGAAAGCTGTCCTCGGGATTGCACGGGCCAAGAGGGACGCCTGGAATGCTGTCCTCGGGACTGCACAGTCTGAGGGGGACGCCTGGAACTCTGTTCTCGGGACTGCACTGGCCGAGAGGGACGTTGGATGGCTGTCCTCGGGACTGCACGGGCCAAAAGGGACTCCAGGAACGCTGTCCTCGGGACTGCACGGGCTGAGGGGGATGCCTGGAACGCTGTCCTCGGGACTGCACTCACCAAGAGGGACATTGGATGGCTGTACTCGGAACTGCATGGGCCTAGAGGGATGCCTGGAACGCTGTTCTCTGGACTGCACGGGCCAAGAGGGACGCATGGAATGCTGTCCTCGGGACTGCACGGGCTGAGGGGGAAGCCTGGAAAGCTGTCCTGGAGACTGCATGGGCCAAGCGGGATGTTGGATGGCTGTCCTCGGGACTGCTTGCGCCAAGAGGGTCGTTGGATGGCTGTCCTCGGGACTGCACAGTCTGAGGGGATGCCTGGAACTCTGTCCTCGGGACTGCACTGGCCGAGAGGGACGTTGGATCGATGTCCTCGGGACTGCACAGTCTGAGGGGGACGCCTGAAATGCTGTTCTCAGGACTGCACGGGCCGAGAGGGACGTTGGATGGCTGTCCTCGGGACAGGACGGGCCGAGAGGGAAACCTGGAATGCTCCCTCGGGACTGCACGAACCAAAAGGGAGGTTGGATGGCTGTCACGGGACTGCAGGGGCGTAGAGGGTCTTGGGATGCCTCTCCTCGGGACTGCAAGGGCCGAGAGGGATGCCTGGAATGCTGTCCTAGGGACTGCAGTGGCCGAGAGGGATATTGGATGGCAGGCCTCGGGACAGCACGGGCCGAGAGGGATGTTGGATGGCTGTACTCGGGACTGCACGGGCCAAGAGGGACGTTGGATGGCTGTCCTCGGGACTGCACGGGCCAAGTGGGATGTTGGATGGCTGTCCTCGGGACTGCACGGGCCAGGAGGGACGCCTGGAACGGTGTCCTCGGGACTGCACGGGCCAAGAGGGACATTGGATGGCTGTCCTCGGGACTGCTCGGGCAAAGTGGGATATTGGATGGCTGTCCTCAGGACTGCACTGGCCAAGAGGGACTCCTGGAACGCTCTCCTCGGGCCTGCACGAACCAAGAGGGACTCCTGGAACGTTGTTCTCCTGACTGCACTGGCCTAGAGGGACTCCTGGAATGCTGTCCTCGGGACTGCGCAGGCCTAGAGGGACGCCTGGAACTCTGTCCTCGGGACTGCACGGGCCCAGAGGGACGTTGGATGGCTGTCCTCGGGAATGCACAGTCTGAGGGGGACGCCTGAAATGCTGTTCTCGGGACGGCACGGGCTGAGAGGGACGTTGGATGGCTGTCCTCGGGACAGCACGGGCCGAGAGGGACACCTGGAATGCTGTCCTCGGGACTGCACGAACCAAAAGGGAGGTTGGATGGCTGTCACGGGCCTGCAGGGGCCTAGAGGGTCTTTGGATGCCTCTCCTCGGGACTGCAAGGGCCGATAGGGATGCCTGGAATGCTGTCCTAGGGACTGCAGTGGCCGAGAGGGATATTGGATGGCAGTCCTCGGGACAGCACGGGCCGAGAGGGAAGTTGGATGGCTGTACTCGGGACTGCACGGGCCAAGAGGGACGTTGGATGGCTGTCCTCGGGACTGCACGGGCCTACAGGGATGTTGGATGGCTGTCCTCGGGACTGCACTGGCCAAGAGGGACACCTGGAACACTGTCCTCTGGACTGCACGGGCCGAAAAGGACTCCTGGAACGAAGTCCTCGGGACTGCACAGGATGAGGGGGACCCTTGGAACGCTGTCCTCGGGACTGCATGGGCCAAGCGGGACGTTGGATGGCTGTCCTCGGGACTGCACGGGCCAAGAGGGACATTGGATGGCTGTCCTCGGGACTGCACGGGCCAAGAGTGACATTGTGTGGCTGCCCTTGGGACTGCATGGGCTGAGAGGGACTCCTGGAATGCTGTCCTCAGGACTGCACGGGCCAAGAGGGACGTTGGATGGCTGTCCTCGGGACTGCACGGGCCAAGAGGGACATTGGATGGCTGTCCTCGGGACAGCACGGGCCGAGAGGGACACCTGGAATGCTGTCCTCGGGACTGCACGAACCAAAAGCGAGGTTGGATGGCTGTCACGGGACTGCAGGGGCCTAGAGGGTCTTTGGATGCCTCTCCTCGGGACTGCAAGGGCCGAGAGGGATGCCTGGAATGCTGTCCTAGGGACTGCAGTGGCCGAGATGGATATTGGATGGCAGTCCTCGGGACAGCACGGGCCGAGAGGGAAGTTGGATGGCTGTACTCGGGACTGCACGGGCCAAGAGGGACATTGGATGGCTGTCTCGGGACTGCACAGGCTGAGGGTTATGCCTGGAACGCTGTTCTCGGGACTGCACTGACCTAGAGATACATTGGATGGCTGTCCTCGGGACTGCACGGGCCTAGAGGGACATTGGATGGCTGTCCTCAGGACTGCACAGGCCTAGAGGGAAGCCTGGAACGCTGTTCTCCGGACTGCAAGGACCTAGAGGGACTCTTGGAAAGCTGTCCTCGGGACTGCACGGGCCAAGAGGGACACCTGGAATGCTGTCCTCGGGACTGCACGGGCAAAGAGGGACGCCTGGAACTCTGTTCTCGGGACTGCACGCGCCGAGAGGGACGTTGGATGGCTGTCCTCGGGACTGCACTGGCCAAGAGGGACGTTGGATGGCTGTCCTCGGGACTGCACGGGCCTAGAGGGATGTTGGATGGCTGTCCTCGGGACTGCACTGGCCAAGAGGGACACCTGGAACGCTGTCCTCTGGACTGTACGGGCTGAGAAAGACTCCTGGAACGAAGTCCTCGGGACTGCACGGGATGAGGGGGACCCTTGGAACGCTGTCCTCGGGACTGCATGGGCCAAGAGGGACGTTGGATGGCTGTCCTCGGGACTGCACGGGCCAAGAGGGACATTGGATGGCTGTCCTCGGGACTGCACGGGCCAAGAGGGAAGTTGGATGGCTGTCCTCGGGACTGCAAGGGCCAAGAGGGACGTTGGATGGCTGTCCTCCGGACTGCACGGGCTGAGGGGGATGCCTGGAACGCTGTTCTCGGGACTGCACTGACCTAGAGATACATTGGGTGGCTGTCCTCAGGACTGCACGGGCCTAGAGAGACCCCTGGAATGCTGTCCTTGGGACTACACGGGCCTAGAGGGACATTGGATGGCTGTACTCAGGACTGCACAGGCCTAGAGGCAAGCCAGGAACGCTGTTCTCCGGACTGCAAGGGCCTAGAGGGACTCTTGGAAAGCTGTCCTCGGGACTGCACGGGCCAAGAGGGACGCCTGGAATGCTGTCCTCGGGACTGCACGGGCCTAGAGGGACGTCTGGAACTCAGTTCTCGAGACTGCACGGGCCGAGGGGGACGTTGGATGGCTGTCCTCGGGACTGCACAGTCTGAGGGGGACGCCTGGAATGCTGTCCTCGGGACTGCACGGTCCTAGAGGGACGTCTGGAACTCAGTTCTCGAGACTGCACGGGCCGAGAGGGACATTGGATGGCTGTCCTCAGGACAGCACGGGCCGAGAGGGACTCCAGGAACGCTGTCCTCGGGACTGCACGGGCTGAGGGGGACGCCTGGAATGCTGTCCTCGGGACTGCACTGGCCAAGAGGGACATTGGATGGCTGTACTCGGAACTGCATAGGCCTAAGGGATGCCTGGAACGCTGTTCTCTGGACTGCACGGGCCAAGAGGGACGCCTGGAATGCTGTCCTCGAGACTGGACGGGCTGAGGGGGACGCCTGGAACGCTTTCCTGGAGACTGCATGGGCCAAGTGGGATGTTGGATGGCTGTCCTCGGGACTGCACGGGCCAAGATTGACGCCTGGAACGGTGTCCTCGGGACTGCACGGGCCAAGAGGGACATTGGATGGCTGTCCTCGGGACAGCACGGGCCGAGAGGGACACCTGGAATGCTGTCCTCGGGACTGCACGAACCAAAAGGGAGGTTGGATGGCTGTCACGGGACTGCAGGGGCCTAGAGGGTCATTGGATGCCTCTCCTCAGGACTGGAAGGGCCGAGAGGGATGCCTGGAATGCTGTCCTAGGGACTGCAGTGGCCGAGATGGATATTGGATGGCAGTCCTCGGGACAGCAAGGGCCGAGAGGGAAGTTGGATGGCTGTCCTCGGGACTGCACGGGCCTAGAGGGACATTGGATGGCTGTCCTCAGGACTGCACAGGCCTAGAGGGAAGCCTGGAATGCTGTTCTCCGGACTGCAAGGACCTAGAGGGACTCTTGGAAAGCTGTCCTCGGGATTGCACGGGCCAAGAGGGACGCCTGGAATGCTGTCCTCGGGACTGCACAGTCTGAGGGGGACGCCTGGAACTCTGTTCTCGGGACTGCACTGGCCGAGAGGGACGTTGGATGGCTGTCCTCGGGACTGCACGGGCCAAAAGGGACTCCAGGAACGCTGTCCTCGGGACTGCACGGGCTGAGGGGGATGCCTGGAACGCTGTCCTCGGGACTGCACTCACCAAGAGGGACATTGGATGGCTGTACTCGGAACTGCATGGGCCTAGAGGGATGCCTGGAACGCTGTTCTCTGGACTGCACTGGCCAAGAGGGACGCATGGAATGCTGTCCTCGGGACTGCACGGGCTGAGGGGGAAGCCTGGAAAGCTGTCCTGGAGACTGCATGGGCCAAGCGGGATGTTGGATGGCTGTCCTCGGGACTGCTTGCGCCAAGAGGGTCGTTGGATGGCTGTCCTCGGGACTGCACAGTCTGAGGGGATGCCTGGAACTCTGTCCTCGGGACTGCACTGGCCGAGAGGGACGTTGGATCGCTGTCCTCGGGACTGCACAGTCTGAGGGGGACGCCTGAAATGCTGTTCTCAGGACTGCACGGGCCGAGAGGGACGTTGGATGGCTGTCCTCGGGACAGGACGGGCCGAGAGGGAAACCTGGAATGCTCCCTCGGGACTGCACGAACCAAAAGGGAGGTTGGATGGCTGTCACGGGACTGCAGGGGCGTAGAGGGTCTTGGGATGCCTCTCCTCGGGACTGCAAGGGCCGAGAGGGATGCCTGGAATGCTGTCCTAGGGACTGCAGTGGCCGAGAGGGATATTGGATGGCAGGCCTCGGGACAGCACGGGCCGAGAGGGATGTTGGATGGCTGTACTCGGGACTGCACGGGCCAAGAGGGACGTTGGATGGCTGTCCTCGGGACTGCACGGGCCAAGTGGGATGTTGGATGGCTGTCCTCGGGACTGCACGGGCCAGGAGGGACGCCTGGAACAGTGTCCTCGGGACTGCACGGGCCAAGAGGGACATTGGATGGCTGTCCTCGGGACTGCTCGGGCAAAGTGGGATATTGGATGGCTGTCCTCAGGACTGCACTGGCCAAGAGGGACTCCTGGAACGCTCTCCTCGGGCCTGCACGAACCAAGAGGGACTCCTGGAACGTTGTTCTCCTGACTGCACTGGCCTAGAGCGACTCCTGGAATGCTGTCCTCGGGACTGTGCAGGCCTAGAGGGACGCCTGGAACTCTGTCCTCGGGACTGCACGGGCCCAGAGGGACGTTGGATGGCTGTCCTTGGGAATGCACAGTCTGAGGGGGACGCCTGAAATGCTGTTCTCGGGACGGCACGGGCTGAGAGGGACGTTGGATGGCTGTCCTCGGGACAGCACGGGCCGAGAGGGACACCTGGAATGCTGTCCTCGGGACTGCACGAACCAAAAGGGAGGTTGGATGGCTGTCACGGGCCTGCAGGGGCCTAGAGGGTCTTTGGATGCCTCTCCTCGGGACTGCAAGGGCCGATAGGGATGCCTGGAATGCTGTCCTAGGGACTGCAGTGGCCGAGAGGGATATTGGATGGCAGTCCTCGGGACAGCACGGGCCGAGAGGGAAGTTGGATGGCTGTACTCGGGACTGCACGGGCCAAGAGGGACGTTGCATGGCTGTCCTCGGGACTGCACGGGCCTACAGGGATGTTGGATGGCTGTCCTCGGGACTGCACTGGCCAAGAGGGACACCTGGAACACTGTCCTCTGGACTGCACGGGCCGAAAAGGACTCCTGGAACGAAGTCCTTGGGACTGCACAGGATGAGGGGGACCCTTGGAACGCTGTCCTCGGGACTGCATGGGCCAAGCGGGACGTTGGATGGCTGTCCTCGGGACTGCACGGGCCAAGAGGGACATTGGATGGCTGTCCTCGGGACTGCACGGGCCAAGAGTGACATTGTGTGGCTGCCCTTGGGACTGCACGGGCTGAGAGGGACTCCTGGAATGCTGTCCTCAGGACTGCACGGGCCAAGAGGGACGTTGGATGGCTGTCCTCGGGACTGCACGGGCCAAGAGGGACATTGGATGGCTGTCCTCGGGACAGCACGGGCCGAGAGGGACACCTGGAATGCTGTCCTCGGGACTGCACGAACCAAAAACGAGGTTGGATGGCTGTCACGGGACTGCAGGGGCCTAGAGGGTCTTTGGATGCCTCTCCTCGGGACTGCAAGGGCCGAGAGGGATGCCTGGAATGCTGTCCTAGGGACTGCAGTGGCCGAGATGGATATTGGATGGCAGTCCTCGGGACAGCACGGGCCGAGAGGGAAGTTGGATGGCTGTACTCGGGACTGCACGGGCCAAGAGGGACATTGGATGGCTGTCTCGGGACTGCACAGGCTGAGGGTTATGCCTGGAACGCTGTTCTCGGGACTGCACTGACCTAGAGATACATTGGATGGCTGTCCTCGGGACTGCACGGGCCTAGAGGGACATTGGATGGCTGTCCTCAGGACTGCACAGGCCTAGAGGGAAGCCTGGAACGCTGTTCTCCGGACTGCAAGGACCTAGAGGGACTCTTGGAAAGCTGTCCTCGGGACTGCACGGGCCAGGAGGGACACCTGGAATGCTGTCCTCGGGACTGCACGGGCAAAGAGGGACGCCTGGAACTCTGTTCTCGGGACTGCACGCGCCGAGAGGGACGTTGGATGGCTGTCCTCGGGATTGCATGCGCCAAGAGGGACGTTGGATGGCTGTCCTAGGGACTGCACAGTCTGAGGGGGACGCCTGGAACTCTGTTCTCGGGACTGCACTGGCCGAGAGGGACGTTGGATGGCTGTCCTCGGGACGACACGGGCCAAGAGGGACGTTGGATGGCTGTCCTCGGGACAGCACGGGCCGAGAGGGACTCCAGGAACGCTGTCCTCGAGACTGCACGGGCTGAGGGGGACGCCTGGAACGCAGTCCTCGGGACTGCACTGGCCAAGAGGGACGTTGGATGGCTGTACTTGGAACTGCATGGGCCTAGAGGAATGCCTGGAACGCTGTTCTCTGGACTGCACTGACCAAGAGGGACGCCTGGAATGCTGTCCTCGGGACTGGACGGGCTGAGGGGGACGCCTGGAACGCTTTCCTGGAGACTGCATGGGCCAAGTGGTATGTTGTATGGCTGTCCTCGGGACTGCACGGGCCAAGAGGGACGCCTGGAACGGTGTCCTCGGGACTGCACGGGCCAAGAGGGACATTGGATGGCTGTCCTCGGGACTGCACTGGCAAAGAGGGACTCCTGGAACGCTCTCCTCGGGCCTGCACGAACCAAGAGGGACTCCTGGAACGTTGTTCTCCTGACTGCACTGGCCTAGAGGGACTCCTGGAATGCTGTCCTCGGGACTGCGCAGGCCGAGAGGGACGCCTGGAACTCTGTCCTCGGGACTGCACGGGCCCAGAGGGACGTTGGATGGCTGTTCTCGGGACTGCACGGGCCAAGAGGTACGTTAGATGGCTGTCCTCGGGACTGCACAGTCTGAGGGGGACGCCTGGAATGCTGTTCTCGGGACTGCACGGGCCGAGAGGGACATTGGATGGCTGTCCTCGGGACAGCACGGGCCGAGAGGGACACCTGGAATGCTGTCCTCGGGACTGCACCAACCAAAAGGGAGGTTGGATGGCTGTCACGGGACTGCAGGGGCCTAGAGGGTCTTTGGATGCCTCTCCTCGGGACTGCAAGGGCCGAGAGGGATGCCTGGAATGCTGTCCTAGGGACTGCAGTGGCCGAGATGGATATTGGATGGCAGTCCTCGGGACAGCATGGGCCGAGAGGGAAGTTGGATGGCTGTACTCGGGACTGCACGGGCCAAGAGGGACATTGGATGGCTGTCTCGGGACTGCACGGGCTGAGGGTTATGCCTGGAATGCTGTTCTCGGGACTGCACTGACCTAGAGATACATTGGATGGCTGTCCTCAGGACTGCACCGGCCTAGAGGGACCCCTGGAATGCTGTCCTCGGGACTGCACGGGCCAAGAGGTACGTTGGATGGCTGTCCTCGGGACTGCACTGGCCAAGAGGGACGTTGGATGGCTGTCCTCGGGACTGCACGGGCCTAGAGGGATGTTGGATGGCTGTCCTCGGGACTGCACTGGCCAAGAGGGACACCTGGAACGCTGTCCTCTGGACTGTACGGGCTGAGAAGGACTCCTGGAACGAAGTCCACGGGACTGCACGGGATGAGGGAGACCCTTGGAACGCTGTCCTCGGGACTGCATGGGCCAAGATGGACGTTGGATGGCTGTCCTCGGGACTGCACGGGCCAAGAGGGACATTGGATGGCTGTCCTCGGGACTGCACGGGCCAAGAGGGAAGTTGGATGGCTGTCCTCGGGACTGCAAGGGCCAAGAGGGACATTGGATGGCTGTCCTCCGGACTGCACGGGCTGAGGGGGATGCCTGGAACGCAGTTCTCGGGACTGCACTGACCTAGAGATACATTGGGTGGCTGTCCTCAGGACTGCACGGGCCTAGAGAGACCCCTGGAATGCTGTCCTCGAGACTGCACGGGCCTAGAGGGACATTGGATGGCAGTACTCAGGACTGCACAGGCCTAGAGGCAAGCCAGGAACGCTGTTCTCCGGACTGCAAGGGCCTAGAGGGACTCTTGGAAAGCTGTCCTCGGGACTGCACGGGCCAAGAGGGACGCCTGGAATGCTGTCCTCGGGACTGCACGGGCCTAGAGGGACGTCTGGAACTCAGTTCTCGGGACTGCACAGGCCGAGAGGGACGTTGGATGGCTGTCCTCGGGACTGCACACGCCAAGAGGGACGTTGGATGGCTGTCCTCGGGACTGCACAGTCTGAGGGGGACGCCTGGAATGCTGTCCTCGGGACTGCACGGGCCTAGAGGGACGTCTGGAACTCAGTTCTCGAGACAGCACGGGCCGAGAGGGACATTGGATGGCTGTCCTCGGGACAGCACGGGCCGAGAGGGACTCCAGGAACGCTGTCCTCGGGACTGCACGGGCTGAGGGGGATGCCTGGAATGCTGTCCTCGGGACTGCACTGGCCAAGAGGGACGTTGGATGGCTGTACTCGGAACTGCATAGGCCTAAGGGATGCCTGGAACGCTGTTCTCTGGACTGCACGGGCCAAGAGGGACTCCTGGAATGCTGTCCTCGAGACTGGACGGGCTGAGGGGGACGCCTGGAACGCTTTCCTGGAGACTGCATGGGCCAAGTGGGATGTTGGATGGCTGTCCTCGGGACTGCACGGGCCAAGATTGACGCCTGGAACGGTGTCCTCGGGACTGCACGGGCCAAGAGGGACATTGGATGGCTGTCCTCGGGACAGCACGGGCCGAGAGAGACACCTGGAATGCTGTCCTCGGGACTGCACGAACCAAAAGGGAGGTTGGATGGCTGTCACGGGACTGCAGGTGCCTAGAGGGTCTTTGGATGCCTCTCCTCGGGACTGGAAGGGCTGAGAGGGATGCCTGGAATGCTGTCCTAGGGACTGCAGTGGCCGAGATGGATATTGGATGGCAGTCCTCGGGACAGCACGGGCCGAGAGGGATGTTGGATGGCTGTCCTCGGGACTGCACGGGCCTAGAGGGACATTGGATGGCTGTCCTCAGGACTGCACAGGCCTAGAGGGAAGCCTGGAACGCTGTTCTCCGGACTACAAGGACCTAGAGGGACTCTTGGAAAGCTGTCCTCGGGATTGCACGGGCCAAGAGGGACGCCTGGAATGCTGTCCTCGGGACTGCACAGTCTGAGGGGGACGCCTGGAACTCTGTTCTCGGGACTGCACTGGCCGAGAGGGACGTTGGATGGCTGTCCTCGGGACTGCACGGGCCAAAAGGGACTCCAGGAACGCTGTCCTCGGGACTGCACGGGCTGAGGGGGATGCCTGGAACGCTGTCCTCGGGACTGCACTCACCAAGAGGGACATTGGATGGCTGTACTCGGAACTGCATGGGCCTAGAGGGACGCCTGGAACGCTGTTCTCGGGACTGCACGGGCCAAGAGGGACGCATGGAATGCTGTCCTCGGGACTGCACGGGCTGAGGGGGAAGCCTGGAAAGCTGTCCTGGAGACTGCATGGGCCAAGCGGGATGTTGGATGGCTGTCCTCGGGACTGCATGCGCCAAGAGGGTCGTTGGATGGCTGTCCTCGGGACTGCACAGTCTGAGGGGATGCCTGGAACTCTGTCCTCGGGACTGCACTGGCCGAGAGGGACGTTGGATGGCTGTCCTCGGGACTGCACAGTCTGAGGGGGACGCCTGAAATGCTGTTCTCGGGACTGCACGGGCTGAGAGGGACATTGGATGGCTGTCCTCGGGACAGGACGGGCAGAGAGGGAAACCTGGAATGCTCCCTCGGGACTGCATGAACCAAAAGGGAGGTTGGATGGCTGTCACGGGACTGCAGGTGCGTAGAGGGTCTTGGGATGCCTCTCCTCGGGACTGCAAGGGCCGAGAGGGATGCCTGGAATGCTGTCCTAGGGACTGCAGTGGCCGAGAGGGATATTGGATGGCAGGCCTCGGGACAGCACGGGCCGAGAGGGATGTTGGATGGCTGTACTCGGGACTGCACGGGCCAAGAGGGACGTTGGATGGCTGTCCTCGGGACTGCACGGGCCAAGTGGGATGTTGGATGGCTGTCCTCGGGACTGCACGGGCCAAGAGGGACATTGGATGGCTGTCCTCGGGACTGCTCGGGCAAAGTGGGACATTGGATGGCTGTCCTCAGGACTGCACTGGCCAAGAGGGACTCCTGGAACGCTCTCCTCGGGCCTGCACGAACCAACAGGGACTCCTGGAACGTTGTTCTCCTGACTGCACTGGCCTAGAGGGACTCCTGGAATGCTGTCCAGGGACTGCGCAGGCCTAGAGGGACGCCTGGAACTCTGTCCTCGGGACTGCACGGGCCCAGAGGGACGTTGGATGGCTGTCCTCGGGACAGCACGGGCCGAGAGGGACACCTGGAATGCTGTCCTCGGGACTGCACGAACCAAAAGGGAGGTTGGATGGCTGTCACGGGCCTGCAGGGGCCTAGAGGGTCTTTGGATGCCTCTCCTCGGGACTGCCAGGGCCGATAGGGATGCCTGGAATGCTGTCCTAGGGACTGCAGTGGCCGAGAGGGATATTAGATTGCAGTCCTCGGGACAGCACGGGCCGAGAGGGAAGTTGGATGGCTGTACTCGGGACTGCACGGGCCAAGAGGGACGTTGGATGGCTGTCCTCGGGACTGCATGGGCCTACAGGGATGTTGGATGGCTGTCCTCGGGACTGCACTGGCCAAGAGGGACACCTGGAACACTGTCCTCTGGACTGCACGGGCCGAAAAGGACTCCTGGAACGAAGTCCTCGGGACTGCACAGGATGAGGGGGACCCTTGGAACGCTGTCCTCGGGACTGCATGGGCCAAGCAGGACGTTGGATGGCTGTCCTCGGGACTGCACGGGCCAAGAGGGACATTGGATGGCTGTCCTCGGGACTGCACGGGCCAAGAGTGACATTGTGTGGCTGCCCTTGGGACTGCACGGGCTGAGAGGGACTCCTGGAATGCTGTCCTCAGGACTGCACGGGCCAAGAGGGACGTTGGATGGCTGTCCTCGGGACTGCACGGGCCAAGAGGGACATTGGATGGCTGTCCTCGGGACTGCACGGGCCAAGAGGGAAGTTTGATGGCTGTCCTCGGGACTTCAAGGGCCAAGAGAGACGTTGGATGGCTGTCCTCCGGACTGCACGGGCTGAGGGGGATGCCTGGAACGCTGTTCTCGGGACTGCACTGACCTAGAGATACATTGGGTGGCTGTCCTCAGGACTGCACGGGCCTAGAGAGACCCCTGGAATGCTGTCCTCGGGACTGCACGGGCCTAGAGGGACATTGGATGGCTGTCCTCAGGACTGCACAGGCCTAGAGGCAAGCCAGGAACGCTGTTCTCCGGACTGCAAGGGCCTAGAGGGACTCTTGAAAAGCTGTCCTCGGGACTGCACGGGCCAAGAGGGACGCCTGGATGCTGTCCTCGGGACTGCACGGGCCTAGTGGGACGTCTGGAACTCTGTTCTCGGGACTGCACGGGCCTAGAGGGACGTTGGATGGCTGTCCTCGGGACTGCACGGGCCGAGAGGGACGTTGGATGGCTGTCCTCGGGACTGCACGGGCCAAAAGGGACTCCAGGAACGCTGTCCTCGGGACTGCACAGGCTGAGGGGGATGCCTGGAACGCTGTCCTCGGGACTGCACTCACCAAGAGGGACATTGGATGGCTGTACTCGGAACTGCATGGGCCTAGAGGGATGCCTGGAACGCTGTTCTCTGGACTGCACTGGCCAAGAGGGACGCATGGAATGCTGTCCTCGGGACTGCACGGGCTGAGGGGGAAGCCTGGAAAGCTGTCCTGGAGACTGCATGGGCCAAGCGGGATGTTGGATGGCTGTCCTCGGGACTGCTTGCGCCAAGAGGGTCGTTGGATGGCTGTCCTCGGGACTGCACAGTCTGAGGGGATGCCTGGAACTCTGTCCTCGGGACTGCACTGGCCGAGAGGGACGTTGGATCGCTGTCCTCGGGACTGCACAGTCTGAGGGGGACGCCTGAAATGCTGTTCTCAGGACTGCACGGGCCGAGAGGGACGTTGGATGGCTGTCCTCGGGACAGGACGGGCCGAGAGGGAAACCTGGAATGCTCCCTCGGGACTGCACGAACCAAAAGGGAGGTTGGATGGCTGTCACGGGACTGCAGGGGCGTAGAGGGTCTTGGGATGCCTCTCCTCGGGACTGCAAGGGCCGAGAGGGATGCCTGGAATGCTGTCCTAGGGACTGCAGTGGCCGAGAGGGATATTGGATGGCAGGCCTCGGGACAGCACGGGCCGAGAGGGATGTTGGATGGCTGTACTCGGGACTGCACGGGCCAAGAGGGACGTTGGATGGCTGTCCTCGGGACTGCACGGGCCAAGTGGGATGTTGGATGGCTGTCCTCGGGACTGCACGGGCCAGGAGGGACGCCTGGAACAGTGTCCTCGGGACTGCACGGGCCAAGAGGGACATTGGATGGCTGTCCTCGGGACTGCTCGGGCAAAGTGGGACATTGGATGGCTGTCCTCAGGACTGCACTGGCCAAGAGGGACTCCTGGAACGCTCTCCTCGGGCCTGCACGAACCAAGAGGGACTCCTGGAACGTTGTTCTCCTGACTGCACTGGCCTAGAGGGACTCCTGGAATGCTGTCCTCGGGACTGTGCAGGCCTAGAGGGACGCCTGGAACTCTGTCCTCGGGACTGCACGGGCCCAGAGGGACGTTGGATGGCTGTCCTCGGGAATGCACAGTCTGAGGGGGACGCCTGAAATGCTGTTCTCGGGACGGCACGGGCTGAGAGGGACGTTGGATGGCTGTCCTCGGGACAGCACGGGCCGAGAGGGACACCTGGAATGCTGTCCTCGGGACTGCACGAACCAAAAGGGAGGTTGGATGGTTGTCACGGGCCTGCAGGGGCCTAGAGGGTCTTTGGATGCCTCTCCTCGGGACTGCAAGGGCCGATAGGGATGCCTGGAATGCTGTCCTAGGGACTGCAGTGGCCGAGAGGGATATTGGATGGCAGTCCTCGGGACAGCACGGGCCGAGAGGGAAGTTGGATGGCTGTACTCGGGACTGCACGGGCCAAGAGGGACGTTGGATGGCTGTCCTCGGGACTGCACGGGCCTACAGGGATGTTGGATGGCTGTCCTCGGGACTGCACTGGCCAAGAGGGACACCTGGAACACTGTCCTCTGGACTGCACGGGCCGAAAAGGACTCCTGGAACGAAGTCCTCGGGACTGCACAGGATGAGGGGGACCCTTGGAACGCTGTCCTCGGGACTGCATGGGCCAAGCGGGACGTTGGATGGCTGTCCTCGGGACTGCACGGGCCAAGAGGGACATTGGATGGCTGTCCTCGGGACTGCACGGGCCAAGAGTGACATTGTGTGGCTGCCCTTGGGACTGCACGGGCTGAGAGGGACTCCTGGAATGCTGTCCTCAGGACTGCACGGGCCAAGAGGGACGTTGGATGGCTGTCCTCGGGACTGCACGGGCCAAGAGGGACATTGGATGGCTGTCCTCGGGACAGCACGGGCCGAGAGGGACACCTGGAATGCTGTCCTCGGGACTGCACGAACCAAAAACGAGGTTGGATGGCTGTCACGGGACTGCAGGGGCGTAGAGGGTCTTGGGATGCCTCTCCTCGGGACTGCAAGGGCCGAGAGGGATGCCTGGAATGCTGTCCTAGGGACTGCAGTGGCCGAGATGGATATTGGATGGCAGTCCTCGGGACAGCACGGGCCGAGAGGGAAGTTGGATGGCTGTACTCGGGACTGCACGGGCCAAGAGGGACATTGGATGGCTGTCTCGGGACTGCACAGGCTGAGGGTTATGCCTGGAACGCTGTTCTCGGGACTGCACTGACCTAGAGATACATTGGATGGCTGTCCTCGGGACTGCACGGGCCTAGAGGGACATTGGATGGCTGTCCTCAGGACTGCACAGGCCTAGAGGGAAGCCTGGAACGCTGTTCTCCGGACTGCAAGGACCTAGAGGGACTCTTGGAAAGCTGTCCTCGGGACTGCACGGGCCAAGAGGAACACCTGGAATGCTGTCCTCGGGACTGCACGGGCAAAGAGGGACGCCTGGAACTCTGTTCTCGGGACTGCACGCGCCGAGAGGGACGTTGGATGGCTGTCCTCGGGACTGCATGCGCCAAGAGGGACGTTGGATGGCTGTCCTCGGGACTGCACAGTCTGAGGGGGACGCCTGGAACTCTGTTCTCGGGACTGCACTGGCCGAGAGGGACGTTGGATGGCTGTCCTCGGGACGACACGGGCCAAGAGGGACGTTGGATGGCTGTCCTCGGGACAGCACAGTCTGAGGGGGACGCCTGGAACTCTGTTCTCGGGACTGCACTGGCCGAGAGGGACGTTGGATGGCTGTCCTCGGGACGACACGGGCCAAGAGGGACGTTGGATGGCTGTCCTCGGGACAGCACGGGCCGAGAGGGACTCCAGTAACGCTGTCCTCGGGACTGCACGGGCTGAGGGGGACGCCTGGAACGCAGTCCTCGGGACTGCACTGGCCAAGAGGGACGTTGGATGGCTGTACTTGGAACTGCATGGGCCTAGAGGAATGCCTGGAACGCTGTTCTTTGGACTGCACTGACCAAGAGGGACGCCTGGAATGCTGTCCTCGGGACTGGACGGGCTGAGGGGGACGCCTGGAACGCTTTCCTGGAGACTGCATGGGCCAAGTGGTATGTTGTATGGCTGTCCTCGGGACTGCACGGGCCAAGAGGGACGCCTGGAACGGTGTCCTCGGGACTGCACGGGCCAAGAGGGACATTGGATGGCTGTCCTCGGGACTGCACTGGCAAAGAGGGACTCCTGGAACGCTCTCCTCGGGCCTGCACGAACCAAGAGGGACTCCTGGAACGTTGTTCTCCTGACTGCACTGGCCTAGAGGGACTCCTGGAATGCTGTCCTCGGGACTGCGCAGGCCGAGAGGGACGCCTGGAACTCTGTCCTCGGGACTGCACGGGCCCAGAGGGACGTTGGATGGCTGTTCTCGGGACTGCACGGGCCAAGAGGTACGTTAGATGGCTGTCCTCGGGACTGCACAGTCTGAGGGGGACGCCTGGAATGCTGTTCTCGGGACTGCACGGGCCGAGAGGGACATTGGATGGCTGTCCTCGGGACAGCACGGGCCGAGAGGGACACCTGGAATGCTGTCCTCGGGACTGCACCAACCAAAAGGGAGGTTGGATGGCTGTCACGGGACTGCAGGGGCCTAGAGGGTCTTTGCATGCCTCTCCTCGGGACTGCAAGGGCCGAGAGGGATGCCTGGAATGCTGTCCTAGGGACTGCAGTGGCCGAGATGGATATTGGATGGCAGTCCTCGGGACAGCATGGGCCGAGAGGGAAGTTGGATGGCTGTACTCGGGACTGCACGGGCCAAGAGGGACATTGGATGGCTGTCTCGGGACTGCACGGGCTGAGGGTTATGCCTGGAATGCTGTTCTCGGGACTGCACTGACCTAGAGATACATTGGATGGCTGTCCTCAGGACTGCACGGGCCTAGAGGGACCCCTGGAATGCTGTCCTCGGGACTGCACGGGCCAAGAGGTACGTTGGATGGCTGTCCTCGGGACTGCACTGGCCAAGAGGGACGTTGGATGGCTGTCCTCGGGACTGCACGGGCCTAGAGGGATGTTGGATGGCTGTCCTCGGGACTGCACTGGCCAAGAGGGACACCTGGAACGCTGTCCTCTGGACTGTACGGGCTGAGAAGGACTCCTGGAACGAAGTCCACGGGACTGCACGGGATGAGGGGGACCCTTGGAACGCTGTCCTCGGGACTGCATGGGCCAAGAGGGACGTTGGATGGCTGTCCTCGGGACTGCACGGGCCAAGAGGGACATTGGATGGCTGTCCTCGGGACTGCACGGGCCAAGAGGGAAGTTGGATGGCTGTCCTCGGGACTGCAAGGGCCAAGAGGGACGTTGGATGGCTGTCCTCCGGACTGCACGGGCTGAGGGGGATGCCTGGAACGCTGTTCTCGGGACTGCACTGACCTAGAGATACATTGGGTGGCTGTCCTCAGGACTGCACGGGCCTAGAGAGACCCCTGGAATGCTGTCCTTGGGACTGCACGGGCCTAGAGGGACATTGGATGGCTGTACTCAGGACTGCACAGGCCTAGAGGCAAGCCAGGAACGCTGTTCTCCGGACTGCAAGGGCCTAGAGGGACTCTTGGAAAGCTGTCCTCGGGACTGCACGGGCCAAGAGGGACGCCTGGAATGCTGTCCTCGGGACTGCACGGGCCTAGAGTGACGTCTGGAACTCAGTTCTCGAGACTGCACGGGCCGAGAGGGACATTGGATGGCTGTCCTCGGGACTGCACGCGCCAAGAGGGACGTTGGATGGCTGTCCTCGGGACTGCACAGTCTGAGGGGGACGCCTGGAATGCTCTCCTCGGGACTGCACGGGCCTAGAGGGACGTCTGGAACTCAGTTCTCGAGACTGCACGGGCCGAGAGGGACATTGGATGGCTGTCCTCGGGACAGCACGGGCCGAGAGGGACTCCAGGAACGCTGTCCTCGGGACTGCACGGGCTGAGGGGGACGCCTGGAATGCTGTCCTCGGGACTGCACTGGCCAAGAGGGACGTTGGATGGCTGTACTCGGAACTGCATAGGCCTAAGGGATGCCTGGAACGCTGTTCTCTGGACTGCACGGGCCAAGAGGGACACCTGGAATGCTGTCCTCGAGACTGGACGGGCTGAGGGGGACGCCTGGAACGCTTTCCTGGAGACTGCATGGGCCAAGTGGGATGTTGGATGGCTGTCCTCGGGACTGCACGGGCCAAGATTGACGCCTGGAACGGTGTCCTCGGGACTGCACGGGCCAAGAGGGACATTGGATGGCTGTCCTCGGGACAGCACGGGCCGAGAGGGACACCTGGAATGCTGTCCTCGGGACTGCACGAACCAAAAGGGAGGTTGGATGGCTGTCACGGGACTGCAGGGGCCTAGAGGGTCTTTGGATGCCTCTCCTCGGGACTGGAAGGGCCGAGAGGGATGCCTGGAATGCTGTCCTAGGGACTGCAGTGGCCGAGATGGATATTGGATGGCAGTCCTCGGGACAGCACGGGCCGAGAGGGAAGTTGGATGGCTGTCCTCGGGACTGCACGGGTCTAGAGGGACATTGGATGGCTGTCCTCAGGACTGCACAGGCCTAGACGGAAGCCTGGAACGCTGTTCTCCGGACTGCAAGGACCTAGAGGGACTCTTGGAAAGCTGTCCTCGGGATTGCACGGGCCAAGAGGGACGCCTGGAATGCTGTCCTCGGGACTGCACAGTCTGAGGGGGACGCCTGGAACTCTGTTCTCGGGACTGCACTGGCCGAGAGGGACGTTGGATGGCTGTCCTCGGGACTGCACGGGCCAAAAGGGACTCCAGGAACGCTGTCCTCGGGACTGCACGGGCTGAGGGGGATGCCTGGAACGCTGTCCTCGGGACTGCACTCACCAAGAGGGACATTGGATGGCTGTACTCGGAACTGCATGGGCCTAGAGGGATGCCTGGAACGCTGTTCTCTGGACTGCACGGGCCAAGAGGGACGCATGGAATGCTGTCCTCGGGACTGCACGGGCTGAGGGGGAAGCCTGGAAAGCTGTCCTGGAGACTGCATGGGCCAAGCGGGATGTTGGATGGCTGTCCTCGGGACTGCTTGCGCCAAGAGGGTCGTTGGATGGCTGTCCTCGGGACTGCACAGTCTGAGGGGATGCCTGGAACTCTGTCCTCGGGACTGCACTGGCCGAGAGGGACGTTGGATCGATGTCCTCGGGACTGCACAGTCTGAGGGGGACGCCTGAAATGCTGTTCTCAGGACTGCACGGGCCGAGAGGGACGTTGGATGGCTGTCCTCGGGACAGGACGGGCCGAGAGGGAAACCTGGAATGCTCCCTCGGGACTGCACGAACCAAAAGGGAGGTTGGATGGCTGTCACGGGACTGCAGGGGCGTAGAGGGTCTTGGGATGCCTCTCCTCGGGACTGCAAGGGCCGAGAGGGATGCCTGGAATGCTGTCCTAGGGACTGCAGTGGCCGAGAGGGATATTGGATGGCAGGCCTCGGGACAGCACGGGCCGAGAGGGATGTTGGATGGCTGTACTCGGGACTGCACGGGCCAAGAGGGACGTTGGATGGCTGTCCTCGGGACTGCACGGGCCAAGTGGGATGTTGGATGGCTGTCCTCGGGACTGCACGGGCCAGGAGGGACGCCTGGAACGGTGTCCTCGGGACTGCACGGGCCAAGAGGGACATTGGATGGCTGTCCTCGGGACTGCTCGGGCAAAGTGGGACATTGGATGGCTGTCCTCAGGACTGCACTGGCCAAGAGGGACTCCTGGAACGCTCTCCTCGGGCCTGCACGAACCAAGAGGGACTCCTGGAACGTTGTTCTCCTGACTGCACTGGCCTAGAGGGACTCCTGGAATGCTGTCCTCGGGACTGCGCAGGCCTAGAGGGACGCCTGGAACTCTGTCCTCGGGACTGCACGGGCCCAGAGGGACGTTGGATGGCTGTCCTCGGGAATGCACAGTCTGAGGGGGACGCCTGAAATGCTGTTCTCGGGACGGCACGGGCTGAGAGGGACGTTGGATGGCTGTCCTCGGGACAGCACGGGCCGAGAGGGACACCTGGAATGCTGTCCTCGGGACTGCACGAACCAAAAGGGAGGTTGGATGGCTGTCACGGGCCTGCAGGGGCCTAGAGGGTCTTTGGATGCCTCTCCTCGGGACTGCAAGGGCCGATAGGGATGCCTGGAATGCTGTCCTAGGGACTGCAGTGGCCGAGAGGGATATTGGATGGCAGTCCTCGGGACAGCACGGGCCGAGAGGGAAGTTGGATGGCTGTACTCGGGACTGCACGGGCCAAGAGGGACGTTGGATGGCTGTCCTCGGGACTGCACGGGCCTACAGGGATGTTGGATGGCTGTCCTCGGGACTGCACTGGCCAAGAGGGACACCTGGAACACTGTCCTCTGGACTGCACGGGCCGAAAAGGACTCCTGGAACGAAGTCCTCGGGACTGCACAGGATGAGGGGGACCCTTGGAACGCTGTCCTCGGGACTGCATGGGCCAAGCGGGACGTTGGATGGCTGTCCTCGGGACTGCACGGGCCAAGAGGGACATTGGATGGCTGTCCTCGGGACTGCACGGGCCAAGAGTGACATTGTGTGGCAGCCCTTGGGACTGCACGGGCAGAGAGGGACTCCTGGAATGCTGTCCTCAGGACTGCACGGGCCAAGAGGGACGTTGGATGGCTGTCCTCGGGACTGCACGGGCCAAGAGGGACATTGGATGGCTGTCCTCGGGACAGCACGGGCCGAGAGGGACACCTGGAATGCTGTCCTCGGGACTGCACGAACCAAAAGCGAGGTTGGATGGCTGTCACGGGACTGCAGGGGCCTAGAGGGTCTTTGGATGCCTCTCCTCGGGACTGCAAGGGCCGAGAGGGATGCCTGGAATGCTGTCCTAGGGACTGCAGTGGCCGAGATGGATATTGGATGGCAGTCCTCGGGACAGCACGGGCCGAGAGGGAAGTTGGATGGCTGTACTCGGGACTGCACGGGCCAAGAGGGACATTGGATGGCTGTCTCGGGACTGCACAGGCTGAGGGTTATGCCTGGAACGCTGTTCTCGGGACTGCACTGACCTAGAGATACATTGGATGGCTGTCCTCGGGACTGCACGGGCCTAGAGGGACATTGGATGGCTGTCCTCAGGACTGCACAGGCCTAGAGGGAAGCCTGGAACGCTGTTCTCCGGACTGCAAGGACCTAGAGGGACTCTTGGAAAGCTGTCCTCGGGACTGCACGGGCCAAGAGGGACACCTGGAATGCTGTCCTCGGGACTGCACGGGCAAAGAGGGACGCCTGGAACTCTGTTCTCGGGACTGCACGCGCCGAGAGGGACGTTGGATGGCTGTCCTCGGGACTGCACTGGCCAAGAGGGACGTTGGATGGCTGTCCTCGGGACTGCACGGGCCTAGAGGGATGTTGGATGGCTGTCCTCGGGACTGCACTGGCCAAGAGGGACACCTGGAACGCTGTCCTCTGGACTGTACGGGCTGAGAAAGACTCCTGGAACGAAGTCCTCGGGACTGCACGGGATGAGGGGGACCCTTGGAACGCTGTCCTCGGGACTGCATGGGCCAAGAGGGACGTTGGATGGCTGTCCTCGGGACTGCACGGGCCAAGAGGGACATTGGATGGCTGTCCTCGGGACTGCACGGGCCAAGAGGGAAGTTGGATGGCTGTCCTCGGGACTGCAAGGGCCAAGAGGGACGTTGGATGGCTGTCCTCCGGACTGCACGGGCTGAGGGGGATGCCTGGAACGCTGTTCTCGGGACTGCACTGACCTAGAGATACATTGGGTGGCTGTCCTCAGGACTGCACGGGCCTAGAGAGACCCCTGGAATGCTGTCCTTGGGACTACACGGGCCTAGAGGGACATTGGATGGCTGTACTCAGGACTGCACAGGCCTAGAGGCAAGCCAGGAACGCTGTTCTCCGGACTGCAAGGGCCTAGAGGGACTCTTGGAAAGCTGTCCTCGGGACTGCACGGGCCAAGAGGGACGCCTGGAATGCTGTCCTCGGGACTGCACGGGCCTAGAGGGACGTCTGGAACTCAGTTCTCGAGACTGCACGGGCCGAGGGGGACGTTGGATGGCTGTCCTCGGGACTGCACAGTCTGAGGGGGACGCCTGGAATGCTGTCCTCGGGACTGCACGGTCCTAGAGGGACGTCTGGAACTCAGTTCTCGAGACTGCACGGGCCGAGAGGGACATTGGATGGCTGTCCTCAGGACAGCACGGGCCGAGAGGGACTCCAGGAACGCTGTCCTCGGGACTGCACGGGCTGAGGGGGACGCCTGGAATGCTGTCCTCGGGACTGCACTGGCCAAGAGGGACATTGGATGGCTGTACTCGGAACTGCATAGGCCTAAGGGATGCCTGGAACGCTGTTCTCTGGACTGCACGGGCCAAGAGGGACGCCTGGAATGCTGTCCTCGAGACTGGACGGGCTGAGGGGGACGCCTGGAACGCTTTCCTGGAGACTGCATGGGCCAAGTGGGATGTTGGATGGCTGTCCTCGGGACTGCACGGGCCAAGATTGACGCCTGGAACGGTGTCCTCGGGACTGCACGGGCCAAGAGGGACATTGGATGGCTGTCCTCGGGACAGCACGGGCCGAGAGGGACACCTGGAATGCTGTCCTCGGGACTGCACGAACCAAAAGGGAGGTTGGATGGCTGTCACGGGACTGCAGGGGCCTAGAGGGTCATTGGATGCCTCTCCTCAGGACTGGAAGGGCCGAGAGGGATGCCTGGAATGCTGTCCTAGGGACTGCAGTGGCCGAGATGGATATTGGATGGCAGTCCTCGGGACAGCAAGGGCCGAGAGGGAAGTTGGATGGCTGTCCTCGGGACTGCACGGGCCTAGAGGGACATTGGATGGCTGTCCTCAGGACTGCACAGGCCTAGAGGGAAGCCTGGAATGCTGTTCTCCGGACTGCAAGGACCTAGAGGGACTCTTGGAAAGCTGTCCTCGGGATTGCACGGGCCAAGAGGGACGCCTGGAATGCTGTCCTCGGGACTGCACAGTCTGAGGGGGACGCCTGGAACTCTGTTCTCGGGACTGCACTGGCCGAGAGGGACGTTGGATGGCTGTCCTCGGGACTGCACGGGCCAAAAGGGACTCCAGGAACGCTGTCCTCGGGACTGCACGGGCTGAGGGGGATGCCTGGAACGCTGTCCTCGGGACTGCACTCACCAAGAGGGACATTGGATGGCTGTACTCGGAACTGCATGGGCCTAGAGGGATGCCTGGAACGCTGTTCTCTGGACTGCACTGGCCAAGAGGGACGCATGGAATGCTGTCCTCGGGACTGCACGGGCTGAGGGGGAAGCCTGGAAAGCTGTCCTGGAGACTGCATGGGCCAAGCGGGATGTTGGATGGCTGTCCTCGGGACTGCTTGCGCCAAGAGGGTCGTTGGATGGCTGTCCTCGGGACTGCACAGTCTGAGGGGATGCCTGGAACTCTGTCCTCGGGACTGCACTGGCCGAGAGGGACGTTGGATCGCTGTCCTCGGGACTGCACAGTCTGAGGGGGACGCCTGAAATGCTGTTCTCAGGACTGCACGGGCCGAGAGGGACGTTGGATGGCTGTCCTCGGGACAGGACGGGCCGAGAGGGAAACCTGGAATGCTCCCTCGGGACTGCACGAACCAAAAGGGAGGTTGGATGGCTGTCACGGGACTGCAGGGGCGTAGAGGGTCTTGGGATGCCTCTCCTCGGGACTGCAAGGGCCGAGAGGGATGCCTGGAATGCTGTCCTAGGGACTGCAGTGGCCGAGAGGGATATTGGATGGCAGGCCTCGGGACAGCACGGGCCGAGAGGGATGTTGGATGGCTGTACTCGGGACTGCACGGGCCAAGAGGGACGTTGGATGGCTGTCCTCGGGACTGCACGGGCCAAGTGGGATGTTGGATGGCTGTCCTCGGGACTGCACGGGCCAGGAGGGACGCCTGGAACAGTGTCCTCGGGACTGCACGGGCCAAGAGGGACATTGGATGGCTGTCCTCGGGACTGCTCGGGCAAAGTGGGATATTGGATGGCTGTCCTCAGGACTGCACTGGCCAAGAGGGACTCCTGGAACGCTCTCCTCGGGCCTGCACGAACCAAGAGGGACTCCTGGAACGTTGTTCTCCTGACTGCACTGGCCTAGAGCGACTCCTGGAATGCTGTCCTCGGGACTGTGCAGGCCTAGAGGGACGCCTGGAACTCTGTCCTCGGGACTGCACGGGCCCAGAGGGACGTTGGATGGCTGTCCTTGGGAATGCACAGTCTGAGGGGGACGCCTGAAATGCTGTTCTCGGGACGGCACGGGCTGAGAGGGACGTTGGATGGCTGTCCTCGGGACAGCACGGGCCGAGAGGGACACCTGGAATGCTGTCCTCGGGACTGCACGAACCAAAAGGGAGGTTGGATGGCTGTCACGGGCCTGCAGGGGCCTAGAGGGTCTTTGGATGCCTCTCCTCGGGACTGCAAGGGCCGATAGGGATGCCTGGAATGCTGTCCTAGGGACTGCAGTGGCCGAGAGGGATATTGGATGGCAGTCCTCGGGACAGCACGGGCCGAGAGGGAAGTTGGATGGCTGTACTCGGGACTGCACGGGCCAAGAGGGACGTTGGATGGCTGTCCTCGGGACTGCACGGGCCTACAGGGATGTTGGATGGCTGTCCTCGGGACTGCACTGGCCAAGAGGGACACCTGGAACACTGTCCTCTGGACTGCACGGGCCGAAAAGGACTCCTGGAACGAAGTCCTTGGGACTGCACAGGATGAGGGGGACCCTTGGAACGCTGTCCTCGGGACTGCATGGGCCAAGCGGGACGTTGGATGGCTGTCCTCGGGACTGCACGGGCCAAGAGGGACATTGGATGGCTGTCCTCGGGACTGCACGGGCCAAGAGTGACATTGTGTGGCTGCCCTTGGGACTGCACGGGCTGAGAGGGACTCCTGGAATGCTGTCCTCAGGACTGCACGGGCCAAGAGGGACGTTGGATGGCTGTCCTCGGGACTGCACGGGCCAAGAGGGACATTGGATGGCTGTCCTCGGGACAGCACGGGCCGAGAGGGACACCTGGAATGCTGTCCTCGGGACTGCACGAACCAAAAACGAGGTTGGATGGCTGTCACGGGACTGCAGGGGCCTAGAGGGTCTTTGGATGCCTCTCCTCGGGACTGCAAGGGCCGAGAGGGATGCCTGGAATGCTGTCCTAGGGACTGCAGTGGCCGAGATGGATATTGGATGGCAGTCCTCGGGACAGCACGGGCCGAGAGGGAAGTTGGATGGCTGTACTCGGGACTGCACGGGCCAAGAGGGACATTGGATGGCTGTCTCGGGACTGCACAGGCTGAGGGTTATGCCTGGAACGCTGTTCTCGGGACTGCACTGACCTAGAGATACATTGGATGGCTGTCCTCGGGACTGCACGGGCCTAGAGGGACATTGGATGGCTGTCCTCAGGACTGCACAGGCCTAGAGGGAAGCCTGGAACGCTGTTCTCCGGACTGCAAGGACCTAGAGGGACTCTTGGAAAGCTGTCCTCGGGACTGCACGGGCCAAGAGGGACACCTGGAATGCTGTCCTCGGGACTGCACGGGCAAAGAGGGACGCCTGGAACTCTGTTCTCGGGACTGCACGCGCCGAGAGGGACGTTGGATGGCTGTCCTCGGGATTGCATGCGCCAAGAGGGACGTTGGATGGCTGTCCTAGGGACTGCACAGTCTGAGGGGGACGCCTGGAACTCTGTTCTCGGGACTGCACTGGCCGAGAGGGACGTTGGATGGCTGTCCTCGGGACGACACGGGCCAAGAGGGACGTTGGATGGCTGTCCTCGGGACAGCACGGGCCGAGAGGGACTCCAGGAACGCTGTCCTCGAGACTGCACGGGCTGAGGGGGACGCCTGGAACGCAGTCCTCGGGACTGCACTGGCCAAGAGGGACGTTGGATGGCTGTACTTGGAACTGCATGGGCCTAGAGGAATGCCTGGAACGCTGTTCTCTGGACTGCACTGACCAAGAGGGACGCCTGGAATGCTGTCCTCGGGACTGGACGGGCTGAGGGGGACGCCTGGAACGCTTTCCTGGAGACTGCATGGGCCAAGTGGTATGTTGTATGGCTGTCCTCGGGACTGCACGGGCCAAGAGGGACGCCTGGAACGGTGTCCTCGGGACTGCACGGGCCAAGAGGGACATTGGATGGCTGTCCTCGGGACTGCACTGGCAAAGAGGGACTCCTGGAACGCTCTCCTCGGGCCTGCACGAACCAAGAGGGACTCCTGGAACGTTGTTCTCCTGACTGCACTGGCCTAGAGGGACTCCTGGAATGCTGTCCTCGGGACTGCGCAGGCCGAGAGGGACGCCTGGAACTCTGTCCTCGGGACTGCACGGGCCCAGAGGGACGTTGGATGGCTGTTCTCGGGACTGCACGGGCCAAGAGGTACGTTAGATGGCTGTCCTCGGGACTGCACAGTCTGAGGGGGACGCCTGGAATGCTGTTCTCGGGACTGCACGGGCCGAGAGGGACATTGGATGGCTGTCCTCGGGACAGCACGGGCCGAGAGGGACACCTGGAATGCTGTCCTCGGGACTGCACCAACCAAAAGGGAGGTTGGATGGCTGTCACGGGACTGCAGGGGCCTAGAGGGTCTTTGGATGCCTCTCCTCGGGACTGCAAGGGCCGAGAGGGATGCCTGGAATGCTGTCCTAGGGACTGCAGTGGCCGAGATGGATATTGGATGGCAGTCCTCGGGACAGCATGGGCCGAGAGGGAAGTTGGATGGCTGTACTCGGGACTGCACGGGCCAAGAGGGACATTGGATGGCTGTCTCGGGACTGCACGGGCTGAGGGTTATGCCTGGAATGCTGTTCTCGGGACTGCACTGACCTAGAGATACATTGGATGGCTGTCCTCAGGACTGCACGGGCCTAGAGGGACCCCTGGAATGCTGTCCTCGGGACTGCACGGGCCAAGAGGTACGTTGGATGGCTGTCCTCGGGACTGCACTGGCCAAGAGGGACGTTGGATGGCTGTCCTCGGGACTGCACGGGCCTAGAGGGATGTTGGATGGCTGTCCTCGGGACTGCACTGGCCAAGAGGGACACCTGGAACGCTGTCCTCTGGACTGTACGGGCTGAGAAGGACTCCTGGAACGAAGTCCACGGGACTGCACGGGATGAGGGGGACCCTTGGAACGCTGTCCTCGGGACTGCATGGGCCAAGAGGGACGTTGGATGGCTGTCCTCGGGACTGCACGGGCCAAGAGGGACATTGGATGGCTGTCCTCGGGACTGCACGGGCCAAGAGGGAAGTTGGATGGCTGTCCTCGGGACTGCAAGGGCCAAGAGGGACATTGGATGGCTGTCCTCCGGACTGCACGGGCTGAGGGGGATGCCTGGAACGCAGTTCTCGGGACTGCACTGACCTAGAGATACATTGGGTGGCTGTCCTCAGGACTGCACGGGCCTAGAGAGACCCCTGGAATGCTGTCCTCGAGACTGCACGGGCCTAGAGGGACATTGGATGGCAGTACTCAGGACTGCACAGGCCTAGAGGCAAGCCAGGAACGCTGTTCTCCGGACTGCAAGGGCCTAGAGGGACTCTTGGAAAGCTGTCCTCGGGACTGCACGGGCCAAGAGGGACGCCTGGAATGCTGTCCTCGGGACTGCACGGGCCTAGAGGGACGTCTGGAACTCAGTTCTCGGGACTGCACAGGCCGAGAGGGACGTTGGATGGCTGTCCTCGGGACTGCACACGCCAAGAGGGACGTTGGATGGCTGTCCTCGGGACTGCACAGTCTGAGGGGGACGCCTGGAATGCTGTCCTCGGGACTGCACGGGCCTAGAGGGACGTCTGGAACTCAGTTCTCGAGACAGCACGGGCCGAGAGGGACATTGGATGGCTGTCCTCGGGACAGCACGGGCCGAGAGGGACTCCAGGAACGCTGTCCTCGGGACTGCACGGGCTGAGGGGGATGCCTGGAATGCTGTCCTCGGGACTGCACTGGCCAAGAGGGACGTTGGATGGCTGTACTCGGAACTGCATAGGCCTAAGGGATGCCTGGAACGCTGTTCTCTGGACTGCACGGGCCAAGAGGGACTCCTGGAATGCTGTCCTCGAGACTGGACGGGCTGAGGGGGACGCCTGGAACGCTTTCCTGGAGACTGCATGGGCCAAGTGGGATGTTGGATGGCTGTCCTCGGGACTGCACGGGCCAAGATTGACGCCTGGAACGGTGTCCTCGGGACTGCACGGGCCAAGAGGGACATTGGATGGCTGTCCTCGGGACAGCACGGGCCGAGAGAGACACCTGGAATGCTGTCCTCGGGACTGCACGAACCAAAAGGGAGGTTGGATGGCTGTCACGGGACTGCAGGGGCCTAGAGGGTCTTTGGATGCCTCTCCTCGGGACTGGAAGGGCTGAGAGGGATGCCTGGAATGCTGTCCTAGGGACTGCAGTGGCCGAGATGGATATTGGATGGCAGTCCTCGGGACAGCACGGGCCGAGAGGGATGTTGGATGGCTGTCCTCGGGACTGCACGGGCCTAGAGGGACATTGGATGGCTGTCCTCAGGACTGCACAGGCCTAGAGGGAAGCCTGGAACGCTGTTCTCCGGACTACAAGGACCTAGAGGGACTCTTGGAAAGCTGTCCTCGGGATTGCACGGGCCAAGAGGGACGCCTGGAATGCTGTCCTCGGGACTGCACAGTCTGAGGGGGACGCCTGGAACTCTGTTCTCGGGACTGCACTGGCCGAGAGGGACGTTGGATGGCTGTCCTCGGGACTGCACGGGCCAAAAGGGACTCCAGGAACGCTGTCCTCGGGACTGCACGGGCTGAGGGGGATGCCTGGAACGCTGTCCTCGGGACTGCACTCACCAAGAGGGACATTGGATGGCTGTACTCGGAACTGCATGGGCCTAGAGGGACGCCTGGAACGCTGTTCTCGGGACTGCACGGGCCAAGAGGGACGCATGGAATGCTGTCCTCGGGACTGCACGGGCTGAGGGGGAAGCCTGGAAAGCTGTCCTGGAGACTGCATGGGCCAAGCGGGATGTTGGATGGCTGTCCTCGGGACTGCATGCGCCAAGAGGGTCGTTGGATGGCTGTCCTCGGGACTGCACAGTCTGAGGGGATGCCTGGAACTCTGTCCTCGGGACTGCACTGGCCGAGAGGGACGTTGGATGGCTGTCCTCGGGACTGCACAGTCTGAGGGGGACGCCTGAAATGCTGTTCTCGGGACTGCACGGGCTGAGAGGGACATTGGATGGCTGTCCTCGGGACAGGACGGGCAGAGAGGGAAACCTGGAATGCTCCCTCGGGATTGCATGAACCAAAAGGGAGGTTGGATGGCTGTCACGGGACTGCAGGTGCGTAGAGGGTCTTGGGATGCCTCTCCTCGGGACTGCAAGGGCCGAGAGGGATGCCTGGAATGCTGTCCTAGGGACTGCAGTGGCCGAGAGGGATATTGGATGGCAGGCCTCGGGACAGCACGGGCCGAGAGGGATGTTGGATGGCTGTACTCGGGACTGCACGGGCCAAGAGGGACGTTGGATGGCTGTCCTCGGGACTGCACGGGCCAAGTGGGATGTTGGATGGCTGTCCTCGGGACTGCACGGGCCAAGAGGGACATTGGATGGCTGTCCTCGGGACTGCTCGGGCAAAGTGGGACATTGGATGGCTGTCCTCAGGACTGCACTGGCCAAGAGGGACTCCTGGAACGCTCTCCTCGGGCCTGCACGAACCAACAGGGACTCCTGGAACGTTGTTCTCCTGACTGCACTGGCCTAGAGGGACTCCTGGAATGCTGTCCAGGGACTGCGCAGGCCTAGAGGGACGCCTGGAACTCTGTCCTCGGGACTGCACGGGCCCAGAGGGACGTTGGATGGCTGTCCTCGGGACAGCACGGGCCGAGAGGGACACCTGGAATGCTGTCCTCGGGACTGCACGAACCAAAAGGGAGGTTGGATGGCTGTCACGGGCCTGCAGGGGCCTAGAGGGTCTTTGGATGCCTCTCCTCGGGACTGCCAGGGCCGATAGGGATGCCTGGAATGCTGTCCTAGGGACTGCAGTGGCCGAGAGGGATATTGGATTGCAGTCCTCGGGACAGCACGGGCCGAGAGGGAAGTTGGATGGCTGTACTCGGGACTGCACGGGCCAAGAGGGACGTTGGATGGCTGTCCTCGGGACTGCATGGGCCTACAGGGATGTTGGATGGCTGTCCTCGGGACTGCACTGGCCAAGAGGGACACCTGGAACACTGTCCTCTGGACTGCACGGGCCGAAAAGGACTCCTGGAACGAAGTCCTCGGGACTGCACAGGATGAGGGGGACCCTTGGAACGCTGTCCTCGGGACTGCATGGGCCAAGCGGGACGTTGGATGGCTGTCCTCGGGACTGCACGGGCCAAGAGGGACATTGGATGGCTGTCCTCGGGACTGCACGGGCCAAGAGTGACATTGTGTGGCTGCCCTTGGGACTGCACGGGCTGAGAGGGACTCCTGGAATGCTGTCCTCAGGACTGCACGGGCCAAGAGGGACGTTGGATGGCTGTCCTCGGGACTGCACGGGCCAAGAGGGACATTGGATGGCTGTCCTCGGGACTGCACGGGCCAAGAGGGAAGTTTGATGGCTGTCCTCGGGACTTCAAGGGCCAAGAGAGACGTTGGATGGCTGTCCTCCGGACTGCACGGGCTGAGGGGGATGCCTGGAACGCTGTTCTCGGGACTGCACTGACCTAGAGATACATTGGGTGGCTGTCCTCAGGACTGCACGGGCCTAGAGAGACCCCTGGAATGCTGTCCTCGGGACTGCACGGGCCTAGAGGGACATTGGATGGCTGTCCTCAGGACTGCACAGGCCTAGAGGCAAGCCAGGAACGCTGTTCTCCGGACTGCAAGGGCCTAGAGGGACTCTTGAAAAGCTGTCCTCGGGACTGCACGGGCCAAGAGGGACGCCTGGATGCTGTCCTCGGGACTGCACGGGCCTAGTGGGACGTCTGGAACTCTGTTCTCGGGACTGCACGGGCCTAGAGGGACGTTGGATGGCTGTCCTCGGGACTGCACGGGCCGAGAGGGACGTTGGATGGCTGTCCACGGGACTGCACGGGCCAAGAGGGACGTTGGATGGCTGTCACGGGACTGCACGGGCCAAGAGTGACATTGTGTGGCTGCCCTTGGGACTGCACGGGCTGAGAGGGATGCCTGGAATGCTGTCCTTGGGACTGCAGTGGCCGAGAGGGATATTGGATGGGTGTCCTCGGGCCAGCACGGGCCGAGAGGGACGTTGGATGGCTGTCCTCGGGACTGCACGGGCTGAGGGGGATGCCTGGAACGCTGTTCTCGGGACTGCACTGACCTAGAGATACATTGGATGGCTGTCCTCAGGACTGCACGGGCCTAGAGGGACCCCTGGAATGCTGTCCTCGGGACTGCACGGGCCTAGAGGGACGCCTGGAACTCTGTTCTCGGGACTGCACGGGCCGAGAGGGACGTTGGATGGCTGTCCTCGGGACTGCATGCACCAAGAGGGTCGTTGGATGGCTGTCCTCGGGACTGTACAGTAAGAGGGGGACGCCTGGAACTCTGTTCTCGGGACTCCACTGGCCGAGAGGGACGTTGGATGGCTGTCCTCGGGACTGCATGGGCCAAGAGGGTCGTTGGATGGCTGTCCTCGGGACAGCACGGGCCGAGAGGGACTCCAGGAACGCTGTCCTCGGGACTGCACGGGCTGAGGGGGACGCCTGTAACGCTGTCCTCGGGACTGCACTGGCCAAGAGGGACGTTGGATGGCTGTACTCGGAACTGCATGGGCCTAGAGGGATGCCTGGAACGCTGTTCTCTGGACTGCACGGGCTAAGAGGGACTCCTGGAATGCTGTCCTCGGGACTGCACGGGCTGAGGGGTACGCCTGGAACGCTTTCCTGGAGACTGCATTGGCCAAGCGGGATGTTGGATGGCTGTCCTCGGGATTGCATTGGCCAAGAGGGACATTGGATGGCTGTCCTCGGGACTGCACAGTCTGAGGGGGACGCCTGGAACGCTGTTCTCGGGACTGCACGGGCCGAGAGGGACATTGGATGGCTGTCCTCGGGACTGCACGGGCCAAGAGGGACGTTGGATGGCTGTCCTCGGGACAGCACGGGCCGAGAGGGACTCCAGGAACGCTGTCCTCGGGACTGCACGGGCTGAGGGGGACGCCTGTAACGCTGTCCTCGGGACTGCACTGGCCAAGAGGGACGTTGGATGGCTGTACTCGGAACTGCATGGGCCTAGAGGGATGCCTGGAATGCTGTCCTCCGGACTGCACGGGCTGAAGTGGATGCCTGGAACGCTGTTCTCGGGACTGCACTGACCTAGAGATACATTGGGTGGCTGTCCTCAGGACTGCACAGGCTTAGAGAGACCCCTGGAATGCTGTCCTCGGGACTGCACGGGCCTAGAGGGACATTGGATGGCTGTCCTCAGGACTGCACAGTCCTAGAGGCAAGCCAGGAACGCTGTTCTCCGGACTGCAAGGGCCTAGAGGGACTCTTGGAAAGTTGTCCTCGGGACTGCACGGGCCAAGAGGGACGCCTGGAATTCTGTCCTCGGGACTGCACGGGCCTAGAGGGACGTCTGGAACTCTGTTCTCGGGACTGCACGGGCCTAGAGGGACGTTGGATGGCTGTCCTCGGGACTGCACGGGCCGAGAGGGACGTTGGATGGCTGTCCACGGGACTGCAGGGGCCTAGAGGGACTTTGGATGCCTCTCCTCGGGACTGCACGGGCCGAGAGGGATGCCTGGAATGCTGTCCTTGGGACTGCAGTGGCCGAGAGGGATATTGGATGGGTGTCCTCGGGCCAGCACGGGCCGAGAGGGACGTTGGATGGCTGTCCTCGGGACTGCACGGGCTGAGGGGGATGCCTGGAACGCTGTTCTCGGGACTGCACTGACCTAGAGATACATTGGATGGCTGTCCTCAGGACTGCACGGGCCTAGAGGGACCCCTGGAATGCTGTACTCGGGACTGCACGGGCCTAGAGGGACGCCTGGAACTCTGTTCTCGGGACTGCACTGGCCGAGAGGGACGTTGGATGGCTGTCCTCAGGACTGCATGCACCAAGAGGGTCTTTGGATGGCTGTCCTCGGGACTGCACAGTAAGAGGGGGACGCCTGGAACTCTGTTCTCGGGACTGCACTGGCCGAGAGGGACGTTGGATGGCTGTCCTCGGGACTGCATGGGCCAAGAGGGACGTGGGATGGCTGTCCTCGGGACAGCACGGGCCGAAAGGGACTCCAGGAACGCTGTTCTCGGGACTGCACGGGCCAAGAGGGACGCCTGGAATGCTGTCCTCGGGACTGCACGGGCTGAGGGGTACGCCTGGAACGCTTTCCTGGAGACTGCATTGGCCAAGCGGGATGTTGGATGGCTGTCCTCGGGATTGCATTGGCCAAGAGGGACATTGGATGGCTGTCCTCGGGACTGCACAGTCTGAGGGGGACGCCTGGAACGCTGTTCTCGGGATTGCAAGGGCCGAGAGGGACATTGGATGGCTGTCCTCGGGACTGCACGGGCCAAGAGGGACGTTGGATGGCTGTCCTTGGGACAGCACGGGCCGAGAGGGACTCCAGGAACGCTGTCCTTGGGACTGCACGGGCTGAGGGGGACGCCTGTAACGCTGTCCTCGGGACAGCACTGGCCAAGAGGGACGTAGGATGGCTGTACTCGGAACTGCATGGGCCTAGAGGGATGCCTGGAACGCTGTTCTCTGGACTGCACGGGCCAAGAGGGACGCCTGGAATGCTGTCCTCGAGACTGGACGGGCTGAAGGGGACGCCTGGAACGCTTTCCTGGAGACTGCATGGGCCAAGAGGGATGTTGGATGGCTGTCCTCTGGACTGCACGGGCCAAGATTGAGGCCTGGAACGGTGTCCTCAGGACTGCACGGGCCAAGAGGGACATTGGATGGCTGTCCTCGGGACAGCACGGGCCGAGAGGGACACCTGGAATGCTGTCCTCGGGACTGCACGAACCAAAAGGGAGGTTGGATGGCTGTCACGGGACTGCAGGGGCCTAGAGGGTCTTTGGATGCCTCTCCTCGGGACTGCAAGGGCCGATAGGGATGCCTGGAATGCTGTCCTAGGGACTGCAGTGGCCTAGATGGATATTGGATGGCAGTCCTCGGGACAGCACGGGCCGAGAGGGAAGTTGGATGGCTGTACTCAGGACTGCACGGGCCAAGAGGGACGTTGGATGGCTGTCCTCGGGAATGCACGGGCCTAGAGGGATGTTGGATGGATGTCCTCGGGACTGCACTGGCCAAGAGGGACACCTGGAACGCTGTCCTCTGGACTGCACGGGCCAAAAAGGACTCCTGGAACGAAGTCCTCGGGACTGCACGGGATGAGGGGGACCCTTGGAAAGCTGTCCTCGGGACTGCACGGGCCAAGAGGGACGCCTGGAATTCTGTCCTCGGGACTGCACGGGCCTAGAGGGACGTCTGGAACTCTGTTCTCGGGACTGCACGGGCCTAGAGGGACGTTGGATGGCTGTCCTCGGGACTGCACGGGCCGAGAGGGACGTTGGATGGCTGTCCACGGGACTGCAGGGGCCTAGAGGGACTTTGGATGCCTCTCCTCGGGACTGCACGGGCCGAGAGGGATGCCTGGAATGCTGTCCTTGGGACTGCAGTGGCCGAGAGGGATATTGGATGGGTGTCCTCGGGCCAGCACGGGCCGAGAGGGACGTTGGATGGCTGTCCTCGGGACTGCACGGGCTGAGGGGGATGCCTGGAACGCTGTTCTCGGGACTGCACTGACCTAGAGATACATTGGATGGCTGTCCTCAGGACTGCACGGGCCTAGAGGGACCCCTGGAATGCTGTACTCGGGACTGCACGGGCCTAGAGGGACGCCTGGAACACTGTTCTCGGGACTGCACTGGCCGAGAGGGACGTTGGATGGCTGTCCTCAGGACTGCATGCACCAAGAGGGTCTTTGGATGGCTGTCCTCGGGACTGCACAGTAAGAGGGGGACGCCTGGAACTCTGTTCTCGGGACTGCACTGGCCGAGAGGGACGTTGGATGGCTGTCCTCGGGACTGCATGGGCCAAGAGGGACGTGGGATGGCTGTCCTCGGGACAGCACGGGCCGAAAGGGACTCCAGGAACGCTGTCCTCGGGACTGCACGGGCCAAGAGGGACGCCTGGAATGCTGTCCTCGGGACTGCACGGGCTGAGGGGTACGCCTGGAACGCTTTCCTGGAGACTGCATTGGCCAAGTGGGATGTTGGATGGCTGTCCTCGGGATTGCATTGGCCAAGAGGGACATTGGATGGCTGTCCTCGGGACTGCACAGTCTGAGGGGGACGCCTGGAACGCTGTTCTCGGGATTGCAAGGGCCGAGAGGGACATTGGATGGCTGTCCTCGGGACTGCACGGGCCAAGAGGGACGTTGGATGGCTGTCCTCGGGACAGCACGGGCCGAGAGGGACTCCAGGAACGCTGTCCTTGGGACTGCACGGGCTGAGGGGGACGCCTGTAACGCTGTCCTCGGGACAGCACTGGCCAAGAGGGACGTTGGATGGCTGTACTCGGAACTGCATGGGCCTAGAGGGATGCCTGGAACGCTGTTCTCTGGACTGCACGGGCCAAGAGGGACGCCTGGAATGCTGTCCTCGAGACTGGATGGGCTGAGGGGGACGCCTGGAACGCTTTCCTGGAGACTGCATGGGCCAAGTGGGATGTTGGATGGCTGTCCTCTGGACTGCACGGGCCAAGATTGACGCCTGGAACGGTGTCCTCAGGACTGCACGGGCCAAGAGGGACATTGGATGGCTGTCCTCGGGACAGCACGGGCCGAGAGGGACACCTGGAATGCTGTCCTCGGGACTGCACGAACCAAAAGGGAGGTTGGATGGCTGTCACGGGACTGCAGGGGCCTAGAGGGTCTTTGGATGCCTCTCCTCGGGACTGCAAGGGCCGATAGGGATGCCTGGAATGCTGTCCTAGGGACTGCAGTGGCCTAGATGGATATTGGATGGCAGTCCTCGGGACAGCACCGACCGAGAGGGAAGTTGGATGGCTGTACTCGGGACTGCACGGGCCAAGAGGGACATTGGATGGCTGTCCTCGGGAATGCACGGGCTGAGGGGGATGCCTGGAACGCTGTTCTCGGGACTGCACTGACCTAGAGATACATTGGATGGCTGTCCTCAGGACTGCACGGGCCTAGAGGGACCCCTGGAATGCTGTCCTCGGGACTGCACGGGCCTAGAGGGACATTGAATGGCTGTCCTCAGGACTGCACAGGCCTAGAGGGAAGCCTGGAACGCTGTTCTCCGGACTGCAAGGACCTAGAGGGACTCTTGGAAAGCTGTCCTCGGGACTGCACGGACCAAGAGGGACGCCTGGAATGCTGTCCTCGGGACTGCACGGGCCTAGATGGACGCCTGGAACTCTGTTCTCGGGACTGCACGGGCCGAGAGGGACGTTGGATGGCTGTCCTCGGGACTGCATGCACCAAGAGGGACGTTGGATGGCTGTCCTCGGGACTGCACAGTCTGAGGGGGACGCCTGGAACTCTGTTCTCGGGACTGCACTGGCCGAGAGGGACGTTGGATGGCTGTACTCGGAACTGCATGGGCCTAGAGGGATGCCTGGAACGCTGTTCTCTGGACTGCACGGGCCAAGAGGGACGCATGGAATGCTGTCCTCGGGACTGCACGGGCTGAGGGGGAAGCCTGGAAAGCTGTCCTGGAGACTGCATGGGCCAAGCGGGTTGATGGATGGCTGTCCTCGGGACTGCATGCGCCAAGAGGGTCGTTGGATGGCTGTCCTCGGGACTGCACAGTCTGAGGGGGATGCCTGGAACTCTGTCCTCGGGACTGCACTGGCCGAGAGGGACGTTGGATGGCTGTCCTCGGGACTGCACGGGCCAAGAGGTACATTGGATGGCTGTCCTCGGGACTGCACGGGCCGAGAGGGACATTGGATGGCTGTCCTCGGGACAGGACGGGCCGAGAGGGACACCTGGAATGCTGTCCTCGGGACTGCACGAACCAAAAGGGAGGTTGGATGGCTGTCACGGGACTGCAGGGGCTTAGAGGGTCTTGGGATGCCTCTCCTCGGGACTGCAAGAGCCGAGAGGGATGCCTGGAATGCTGTCCTAGGGACTGCAGTGGCCGAGAGGGATATTGGATGGCAGTCCTCGGGACAGCACGGGCCGAGAGGGAAGTTGGATGGCTGTACTCAGGACTGCATGGGCCAAGAGGGACGTTGGATGGCTGTCCTCGGGAATGCACGGGCCTAGAGGGATGTTGGATGGATGTCCTCGGGACTGCACTGGCCAAGAGGGACACCTGGAACGCTGTCCTCTGGACTGCACGGGGCGAAAAGGACTCCTGGAACGAAGTCCTCGGGACTGCACGGGATGAAGGGTACCCTTGGAAAGCTGTCCTCGGGACTGCACGGGCCAAGAGGGACATTGGATGGCTGTCCTCAGGACTGCACGGGCCAAGAGGGAAGTTGGATGGCTGTCCTCGGGACTGCAAGGGCCAAGAGGGACTTGGGATGGCTGTCCTCCGGACTGCACGGGCTGAGGGGGATGCCTGGAACGCTGTTTTCGGGACTGCACTGTCCTAGAGATACATTGGATGGCTGTCCTCAGGACTGCAAGGGCCTAGAGGGACCCCTGGAATGCTGTCCTCGGGACTGCACGGGCCTAGAGGGACATTGGATGGCTGTCCTCAGGACTGCACAGGCCTAGAGGGAAGCCTGGAACGCTGTTCTCCGGACTGCAAGGACCTAGAGGGACTCTTGGAAAGCTGTCCTCGGACTGCACGGGCCAAGAGGGACGCCTGGAATGCTGTCCTCGGTACTGCACGGGCTGAGGGGGACGCCTGGAACGCTGTCCTGGAGACTGCATGGGCCAAGCGGGATGTTGGATGGCTGTCCTCGGGACTGCATTGGCCAAGAGGGACATTGGATGGCTGTCCTCAGGACTGCACAGTCTGAGGGGAACGCCTGGAACGCTGTTCTCGGGACTGCACGGGCCGAGAGGGACGTTGGAAGGCTGTCCTCGGGACAGCACGGTCCTACAGGGATGTTGGATGGCTGTCCTCGGGACTGCACTGGCCAAGAGGGACACCTGGAACACTGTCCTCTGGACTGCACGGGCCGAAAAGGACTCCTGGAACGAAGTCCTCGGGACTGCACGGGATGAGGGGGACCCTTGGAACGCTGTCCTCGGGACTGCATGGGCAAGAGGGACGTTGGATGGCTGTCCTCGGGACTGCACGGGCCAAGAGGGACATTGGATGGCTGTCCTAGGGACTGCACGGGCCAAGAGTGACATTGTGTGGCTGCCCTTGGGACTGCACGGGCTGAGAGGGACTCCTGGAATGCTGTCCTCAGGACTGCATGGGCCAAGAGGGACTTTGGATGGCTGTCCTCCGGACTGCAAGGGCCAAGAGAGACGTTGGATGGCTGTCCTCCGGACTGCACGGGCTGAGGGGGATGCCTGGAACGCTGTTCTCGGGACTGCACTGACTAAGATACATTGGGTGGCTGTCCTCAGGACTGCACGGGCCTAGAGAGACCCCTGGAATGCTGTCCTCGGGACTGCACGGGCCTAGAGGGACATTGGATGGCTGTCCTCAGGACTGCACAGGCCTAGAGGCAAGCAAGGAACGCTGTTCTCCGGACTGCAAGGGCCTAGAGGGACTTTGGAAGGCTGTCCTCGGGACTGCACGGGCCAAGAGGGACGCCTGGAATGCTGTCCTCGGGACTGCACGGGCCTAGAGGGACGTCTGGAACTCTGTTCTCGGGACTGCACGGGCCTAGAGGGACGTTGGATGGCTGTCCTCGGGACTGCACGGGCCGAGAGGGACGTTGGATGGCTGTCCACGGGACTGCACGGGCCAAGAGGGACGTTGGATGGCTGTCACGGGACTGCAGGGGCCTAGAGGGACTTTGGATGGCTCTTCTCGGGACTGCACGGGCCGAGAGGGATGCCTGGAATGCTGTCCTTGGGACTGCAGTGGCCGAGAGGGATATTGGATGGGTGTCCTCGGGCCAGCACGGGCCGAGAGGGACGTTGGATGGCTGTCCTCGGGACTGCACGGGCTGAGGGGGATGCCTGGAACGCTGTTCTCGGGACTGCACTGACCTAGAGATACATTGGATGGCTGTCCTCAGGACTGCACGGGCCTAGAGGGACCCCTGGAATGCTGTCCTCGGGATTGCACGGGCCGAGAGGGATGCCTGGAATGCTGTCCTCAGGACTGCATGGGCTGAGGGGTACGCCTGGAACGCTTTCCTGGAGACTGCATTGGCCAAGAGGGACATTGGATGGCTGTCCTCGGGACTGCACAGTCTGAGGGGGACGCCTGTAACGCTGTTCTCGGGACTGCACGGGCCGAGAGGGACATTGGATGGCTGTCCTCGGGACTGCTCAGTCTTAGGGGGACGCCTGGAACTCTGTCCTCGGGACTGCACGGGCCAAGAGGGACGTTGGATGGCTGTCCTCGGGACTGCACGGGCCTACAGGGATGTTGGATGGCTGTCCTCGGGACTGCACTGGCCAAGAGGGACACCTGGAACACTGTCCTCTGGACTGCACGGGCCGAAAAGGACTCCTGGAACGAAGTCCTCGGGACTGCACGGGATGAGGGGGACCCTTGGAACGCTGTCCTCGGGACTGCATGGGCCAAGAGGGACGTTGGATGGCTGTCCTCGGGACTGCACGGGCCAAGAGGGACATTGGATGGCTGTCCTAGGGACTGCACGGGCCAAGAGTGACATTGTGTGGCTGCCCTTGGGACTGCACGGGCTGAGAGGGACTCCTGGAATGCTGTCCTCAGGACTGCACGGGCCAAGAGGGACGTTGGATGGCTGTCCTCGGGACTGCAAGGGCCAAGAGAGACGTTGGATGGCTCTCCTCCGGACTGCACGGGCTGAGGGGGATGCCTGGAACGCTGTTCTCAGGACTGCACTGACTAAGATACATTGGGTGGCTGTCCTCAGGACTGCACGGGCCTAGAGAGACCCCTGGAATGCTGTCCTCGGGACTGCACGGGCCTAGAGGGACATTGGATGGCTGTCCTCAGGACTGCACAGGCCTAGAGGCAAGCAAGGAACGCTGTTCTCCGGACTGCAAGGGCCTAGAGGGACTCTTGGAAAGCTGTCCTCGGGACTGCACGGGCCAAGAGGGACGCCTGGAATGCTGTCCTCGGGACTGCACGGGCCTAGAGGGACGTCTGGAACTCTGTTCTCGGGACTGCACGGGCCTAGAGGGACGTTGGATGGCTGTCCTCGGGACTGCATGGGCCAAGAGGGACGTTGGATGGCTGTCCTCGGGACTGCACAGTCTGAGGGGGATGCCTGGAACGCTGTTCTCGGTACTGCACGGGCCGAGAGGGACATTGGATGGCTGTCCTCGGGACTGCACGGGCCAAGAGGGACGTTGGATGGCTGTCCTCGGGACAGCACGGGCCGAGAGGGACTCCAGGAACGCTGTCCTCGGGACTGCACGGGCTGAGGGGGACGCCTGTAACGCTGTCCTCGGGACTGCACTGGCCAAGAGGGACGTTGGATGGCTGTACTCGGAACTGCATGGGCCTAGAGGGATGCCTGGAACGCTGTTCTCTGGACTGCACGGGCCAAGAGGGACGCCTGGAATGCTGTCCTCGAGACTGGACAGGCTGAGGGGGACGCCTGGAACGCTTTCCTGGAGACTGCATGGGCCAAGTGGGATGTTGGATGGCTGTCCTCTGGACTGCACGGGCCAAGATTGACGCCTGGAATGGTGTCCTCGGGACTGCACGGGCCAAGAGGGACATTGGATGGCTGTCCTCGGGACAGCACGGGCCGAGAGGGACACCTGGAATGCTGTCCTCGGGACTGCACGAACCAAAAGGGAGGTTGGATGGCTGTCACGGGACTGCAGGGACCTAGAGGGTCTTTGGATGCCTCTCCTCGGGACTGCAAGGGCCGAGAGGGATGCCTGGAATGCTGTCCTAGGGACTGCAGTGGCCTAGATGGATATTGGATGGCAGTCCTCGGGACAGCACGGACCGAGAGGGAAGTTGGATGGCTGTACTCGGGACTGCACGGGCCAAGAGGGACATTGGATGGCTGTCCTCGGGACTGCACGGGCTGAGGGGGATGCCTGGAACGCTGTTCTCGGGACTGCACTGACCTAGAGATACATTGGATGGCTGTCCTCAGGACTGCACGGGCCTAGAGGGAGCCCTGGAATGCTGTCCTCGGGACTGCACGGGCCTAGAGGGACATTGGATGGCTGTCCTCAGGACTGCACAGGCCTAGAGGGAAGCCTGGAACGCTGTTCTCCGGACTGCAAGGACCTAGAGGGACTCTTGGAAAGCTGTCCTCGGGACTGCACGGGCCAAGAGGGACGCCTGGAATGCTGTCCTCGGGACTGCACGGGCCTAGAGGGACGCCTGGAACTCTGTTCTCGGGACTGCACGGGCCGAGAGGGACGTTGGATGGCTGTCCTCGGGACTGCATGCACCAAGAGGGACGTTGGATGGCTGTCCTCGGGACTGCACGGGCCAAAAGGGACTCCAGGAACGCTGTCCTCGGGACTGCACGGGCTGAGGGGGATGCCTGGAACGCTGTCCTCCGGACTGCACTCGCCATAGGGACATTGGATGGCTGTACTCGGAACTGCATGGGCCTAGAGGGATGCCTGGATCGCTGTTCTCTGGACTGCACGAGCCAAGAGGGACGCATGGAATGCTGTCCTCGGGACTGCACGGGCTGAGGGGGAAGCCTGGAAAGCTGTCCTGGAGACTGCATGGGCCAAGCGGGTTGATGGATGGCTGTCCTCGGGACTGCATGCGCCAAGAAGGTCGTTGGATGGCTGTCCTCGGGACTACACAGTCTGAGGGGGATGCCTGGAACTCTGTCCTCGGGACTGCACTGGCCGAGAGGGACGTTGTATGGCTGTCTCGGGACTGCACGGGCCAAGAGGTACGTTGGATGGCTGTCCTCAGGACTGCACAGTCTGAGGGGGACGCCTGAAATGCTGTTCTCGGGACTGCACGGGCCGAGAGGGACGTTGGATGGCTGTCCTCGGGACAGGACGGGCCGAGAGGGACACCTGGAATGCTGTCCTCGGGACTGCACGAACCAAAAGGGAGGTTGGATGGCTGTCACGGGACTGCAGGGGCATAGAGGGTCTTGGGATGCCTCTCCTCGGGACTGCAAGGGCCGAGAGGGATGCCTGGAATGCTGTCCTAGGGACTGCAGTGGCCGAGAGGGATATTGGATGGCAGTCCTCGGGACAGCACGGGCCGAGAGGGAAGTTGGATGGCTGTACTCGGGACTGCACGGGCCAAGAGGGACGTTGGATGGCTGTCCTCGGGAATGCACGGGCCTAGAGGGATGTTGGATGGCTGTCCTCGGGACTGCACTGGCCAAGAGGGACACCTGGAACGCTGTCCTCTGGACTGCACAGGCCGAAAAGGTCTCCTGGAACGAAGTCCTCGGGACTGCACGGGATGAGGGGGACCCTTGGAACGCTGTCCTCGGGACTGCATGGGCCAAGAGGGACGTTGGATGGCTGTCCTCGGGACTGCACGGGCCAAGAGGGACATTGGATGGCTGTCCTCGGGACTGCACGGGCCAAGAGTGACATTGTGTGGCTGCCCTTGGGACTGCACGGGCTGAGAGGGACTCCTGGAATGCTGTCCTCGGGACTGCACGGGCCAAGAGGGACATTGGATGTCTGTCCTCAGGACTGCACGGGCCAAGAGGGAAGTTGGATGGCTGTCCTCGGGACTGCAAGGGCCAAGAGGGACGTGGGATGGCTGTCCTCCGGACTGCACGGGCTGAGGGGGATGCCTGGAACGCTGTTCTCGGGACTGCACTGTCCTAGAGATACATTGGATGGCTGTCCTCAGGACTGCAAGGGCCTAGAGAGACCCCTTGAATGCTGTCCTCGGGACTGCACGGGCCTAGAGGGACATTGGATGGCTGTCCTCAAGACTGCACAGGCATAGAGGGAAGCCTGGAACGCTGTTCTCCGGACTGCAAGGACCTAGAGGGACTCTTGGAAAGCTGTCCTCGGGACTGCACGGGCCAAGAGGGACGCCTGGAATGCTGTCCTCGGGACTGCACGGGCCTAGAGGGACGTCTGGAACTCTGTTCTCGGGACTGCACAGGCCGAGAGGGACGTTGGATGGCTGTCCTCGGGACTGCATGCACCAAGAGGGTCGTTGGATGGCTGTCCTCGGGACTGCACAGTCTGAGGGGGACGCCTGGAACTCTGTCCTCGGGACTGCACTGGCCAAGAGGGACACCTGGAACGCTGTCCTCTGGACTGCACGGGCCGAAAAGGACTCCTGGAACGAAGTCCTCGGGACTGCACGGGATACGGGGGACCCTTGGAATGCTGTCCTCGGGACTGCATGGGCCAAGAGGGACGTTGGATGGCTGTCCTCGGTACTGCACGGGCTAAGAGGGACATTGGATGACTGTCCTCGGGACTGCACGGGCCAAGAGTGACATTGTGTGGCTGCCCTTGGGACTGCACGGAATGAGAGGGACTCCTGGAATGCTGTCCTCGGGACTGCACGGGCCAAGAGGGACATTGGATGGCTGTCCTCAGGACTGCACGGGCCAAGAGGGAAGTTGGATGGCTGTCCTCGGGAATGCACAGTCTGAGGGGGATGCCTGGAACTGTGTCCTCGGGACTGCACTGGCCGAGAGGGACGTTGTATGGCTGTCCTCGGGACTGCACGGGCCAAGAGGTACGTTGGATGGCTGTCCTCGGGACTGCACAGTCTGAGGGGGACGCCTGAAATGCTGTTCTCGGGACTGCACGGGCCGAGAGGGACGTTGGATGGCTGTCCTCGGGACAGGACGGGCCGAGAGGGACACCTGGAATGCTGTCCTCGGGACTGCACGAACCAAAAGGGAGGTTGGATGGCTGTCACGGGACTGCAGGGGCATAGAGGGTCTTGGGATGCCTCTCCTCGGGACTGCAAGGGCCGAGAGGGATGCCTGGAATGCTGTCTTAGGGACTGCAGTGGCCGAGAGGGATATTGGATGGCAGTCCTCGGGACAGCATGGGCCGAAGGGAAGTTGGATGGCTGTACTCGGGACTGCACGGGCCAAGAGGGACGTTGGATGGCTGTCCTCGGGAATGCACGGGCCTAGAGGGATGTTGGATGGCTGTCCTCGGGACTGCACTGGCCAAGAGGGACACCTGAAACGCTGTCCTCTGGACTGCACGGGCCGAAAAGGACTCCTGGAACGAAGTCCTCGGGACTGCATGGGCCAAGAGGGACGTTGGATAGCTGTCCTCGGGACTGCACGGGCCAAGAGGGACATTGGATGGCTGTCCTCAGGACTGCACGGGCCAAGAGGGAAGTTGGATGGCTGTCCTCGGGACTGCACAGTCTGAGGGGGATGCCTGGAACTCTGTCCTCGGGACTGCACTGGCCGAGAGGGACGTTGTATGGCTGTCCTCGGGACTGCACGGGCCAAGAGGTACGTTGGATGGCTGTCCTCGGGACTGCACAGTCTGAGGGGGACGCCTGAAATGCTGTTCTCGGGACTGCACGGGCCGAGAGGGACGTTGGATGGCTGTCCTCGGGACAGGACGGGCCGAGAGTGACATTGTGTGGCTGCCCTTGGGACTGCACGGGCTGAGAGGGACTCCTGGAATGCTGTCCTCGGGACTGCACGGGCCAAGAGGGACATTGGATGGCTGTCCTCAGGACTGCACGGGCGAAGAGGGAAGTTGGATGGCTGTCCTCGGGACTGCAAGGGCCAAGAGGGACGTGGGATGGCTGTCCTCCGGACTGCACGGGCTGAGGGGGATGCCTGGAACGCTGTTCTCGGGACTGCACTGTCCTAGAGATACATTGGATGGCTGTCCTCAGGACTGCAAGGGCCTAGAGAGACCCCTTGAATGCTGTCCTCGGGACTGCACGGGCCTAGAGGGACATTGGATGGCTGTCCTCAGGACTGCACAGGCCTAGAGGGAAGCCTGGAACGCTGTTCTCCGGACTGCAAGGACCTAGAGGGACTCTTGGAAAGCTGTCCTCGGGACTGCACGGGCCAAGAGGGACGCCTGGAATGCTGTCCTCGGGACTGCACGGGCCTAGAGGGACGTCTGGAACTCTGTTCTCGGGACTGCACAGGCCGAGAGGGACGTTGGATGGCTGTCCTCGGGACTGCATGCACCAAGAGGGTCGTTGGATGGCTGTCCTCGGGACTGCACAGTCTGAGGGGGACGCCTGGAACTCTGTCCTCGGGACTGCACTGGCCAAGAGGGACACCTGGAACGCTGTCCTCTGGACTGCACGGGCCGAAAAGGACTCCTGGAACGAAGTCCTCGGGACTGCACGGGATACGGGGGACCCTTGGAACGCTGTCCTCGGGACTGCATGGGCCAAGAGGGACATTGGATGGCTGTCCTCGGTACTGCACGGGCTAAGAGGGACATTGGATGGCTGTCCTCGGGACTGCACGGGCCAAGAGTGACATTGTGTGGCTGCCCTTGGGACTGCACGGAATGAGAGGGACTCCTGGAATGCTGTCCTCGGGACTGCACTGGCCAAGAGGGACATTGGATGGCTGTCCTCAGGACTGCACGGGCCAAGAGGGAAGTTGGATGGCTGTCCTCGGGACTGCACAGTCTGAGGGGGATGCCTGGAACTCTGTCCTCGGGACTGCACTGGCCGAGAGGGACGTTGTATGGCTGTCTCGGGACTGCACGGGCCAAGAGGTACGTTGGATGGCTGTCCTCGGGACTGCACAGTCTGAGGGGGACGCCTGAAATGCTGTTCTCGGGACTGCACGGGCTGAGAGGGACGTTGGATGGCTGTCCTCGGGACAGCACGGGCCGAGAGGGACACCTGGAATGCTGTCCTCGGGACTGCACGAACCAAAAGGGAGGTTGGATGGCTGTCACGGGACTGCAGGGGCCTAGAGGGTCTTTGGATGCCTCTCCTCGGGACTGCAAGGGCCGAGAGGGATGCCTGGAATGCTGTCCTCGAGACTGCACGGGCCTAGAGGGACATTGGATGGCTGTCCTCATGACGGCACAGGACTAGAGGGAAGCCTGGAACGCTGTTCTCCGGACTGCAAGGACCTAGAGGGACTCTTGGAAAGCTGTCCTCGGGACTGCACGGGCCAAGAGGGACGCCTGGAATGCTGTCCTCGGTACTGCACGGGCTGAGGGGGACGCCTGGAATGCTGTCCAGGAGACTGCATGGGCCAAGCGGGATGTTGGATGGCTGTGCTCAGGACTGCATTGGCCAAGAGGAACATTGTATGGCTGTCCTAGGGACTGCACAGTCTGAGGGGAAAGCCTGGAACGCTGTTCTCGGGACTGCACAGGCCGAGAGGGACGTTGGATGGCTGTCCTTGGGACTGCACCGGCCAAGAGGGACGTTGGATGGCTGTCCTCGGGACAGCACGGGCCGAGAGGGACTCCAGGAATGCTGTCCTCGGGACTGCAAGGGCTGAGGGGGACGCCTGGAACGCTGTCCTCGGGACTGCACTGGCCAAGAGGGACATTGGATTGCTGTACTCGGAACTGCATGGGCTTAGAGGGATGCCTGGAACGCTGTTCTCTGGACTGCACGGGCCAAGAGGGACGCATGGAATGCTGTCCTCGGGACTGGACGGGCTGAGGGGGACGCCTGAACGCTTTCCTGGAGACTGCATGGGCCAAGTGGGATGTTGGATGGCTGTCCATGGGACTGCACGGGCCAGGAGGGACGCCTGGAACGGTGTCCTCGGGACTGCACGGGCCAAGAGGGACATTGGATGGCTGTCCTCGGGACTGCTCGGGCAAAGTGGGACATTGGATGGCTGTCCTCAGGACTGCACTGGCCAAGATGGACTCCTGGAACGCTCTCCTCGGGCCTGCACGAACCAAGAGGGACTCCTGGAACGTTGTTCTCCTGACTGCACTGGCCTAGAGGGACTCCTGGAATGCTGTCCTCGGGACTGCGCAGGCCTAGAGGGACGCCTGGAACTCTGTCCCCGGGACTGCACGGGCCCAGAGGGACGTTGGATGGCTGTCCTCGGGACTGCACAGTCTGAGGGGGACGCCTGAAATGCTGTTCTCGGGACTACACGGGCTGAGAGGGACGTTGGATGGCTGTCCTCGGGACAGCCATGGCCGAGAGGGACACCTGGAATGCTGTCCTCGGGACTGCACGAACCAAAAGGGAGGTTGGATGACTGTCACGGGCCTGCAGGGGCCTAGAGGGTCTTTGGATGCCTCTCCTCGGGACTGCAAGGGCCGAGAGGGATGCCTGGAATGCTGTCCTAGGGACTGCAGTGGCCAAGAGGGATATTGGATGGCAGTCCTCGGGACAGCACGGGCCAAGAGGGACGTTGGATGGCTGTCCTCGGGACTGCACGGGCCTACAGGGATGTTGGATGGCTGTCCTCGGGACTGCACGGGCCTACAGGGATGTTGGATGGCTGTCCTCTGGACTGCACGGGCCGAAAAGGACTCCTGGAACGAAGTCCTCGGGACTGCACGGGATGAGGGGAACCTTCGAACGCTGTCCTCGGGACTGCATGGGCCAAGAGGGACGTTGGATGGCTGTCCTCGGGACTGCACGGGCCAAGGGGGACATTGGATGGCTGTCCTCGGGACTGCACGGGCCAAGAGTGACATTGTGTGGCTGCCCTTGGGACTGAACGGGCTGAGAGGGACTCCTGGAATGCTGTCCTCAGGACTGCACGGGCCAAGAGGGACGTTGGATGGCTGTCCTCGGGACTGCACGGGCCAAGAGGGACATTGGATGGCTGTCCTCGGGACTGCAAGGGCCAAGAAAGACGTTGGATGGCTGTCCTCCGGACTGCACGGGCTGAGGGGGATGCCTGGAACGCTGTTTTCGGGACTGCACTGACTAAGATACATTGGGTGGCTGTCCACAGGACTGCACGGGCCTAGAGAGACCCCTGGAATGCTGTCCTCGGGACTGCACGGGCCTAGAGGGACATTGGATGGCTGTCCTCAGGACTGCACAGGCCTAGAGGCAAGCCAGGAACGCTGTTCTCCGGACTGCAAGGGCCTAGAGGGACTCTTGGAAAGCTGTCCTCGGGACTGGACGGGCCAAGAGGGACGCCTGGAATGCTGTCCTCGGGACTGCACGGGCCTAGAGGGACGTCTGGAACTCTGTTCTCGGGACTGCACGGGCCTAGAGGGACGTTGGATGCCTGTCCTCGGGACTGCACGGGCCGAGAGGGACGTTGGATGGCTGTCCACGGGACTGCACGGGCCAAGAGGGACGTTGGATGGCTGTCACGGGACTGCAGGGGCCTAGAGGGACTTTGGATGGCTCTTCTCGGGACTGCACGGGCCGAGAGGGATGCCTGGAATGCTGTCCTTGGGACTGCAGTGGCCGAGAGGGATATTGGATGGGTGTCCTCGGGCCAGCACGGGCCGAGAGGGACGTTGGATGGCTGTCCTCGGGACAGCACGGGCCGAGAGGGACTCCAGGAACGCTGTCCTCGGGACTGCACGGGCCAAGAGGGACACCTGGAATGCTGTCCTCGGGACTGCATGGGCTGAGGGGTACGCCTGGAACGCTTTCCTGGAGACTGCATTGGCCAAGCGGGATGTTGTATGGCTGTCCTCGGGACTGCATTGGCCAAGAGGGACATTGGATGGCTGTCCTCGGGACTGCACAGTCTGAGGGGGACGCCTGGAACGCTGTTCTCGGGACTGCACGGGCCGAGAGGGACATTGGATGGCTGTCCTCGGGACTGCACGGGCCAAGATGGACGTTGGATGTCTGTCCTCGGGACAGCATGGGCCGAGAGGGACTCCAGGAACGCTGTCCTCGGGACTGCACGTGCTGAGGGGGATGCCTGTAACGCTGTCCTCGGGACTGCACTGGCCAAGAGGGACGTTGGATGGCTGTACTCGGAACTGCATGGGCCTAGAGGGATGCCTGGAACGCTGTTCTCTGGACTGCACGGGCCAAGAGGGACGCCTGGAATGCTGTCCTCGAGACTGGACGGGCTGAGGGGGACGCCTGGAACGCTTTCCTGGAGACTGCATGGGCCAAGTGGGATGTTGGATGTCTGTCCTCTGGACTGCACGGGCCAAGATTGACGCCTTGAATGGTGTCCTCGGGACTGCACGGGCCAAGAGGGACATTGGATGGCTGTCCTCGGGACAGCACGGGCCGAGAGGGACACCTGGAATGCTGTCCTCGGGACTGCACGAACCAAAAGGGAGGTTGGATGGCTGTCACGGGACTGCAGGGACCTAGAGGGTCTTTGGATGCCTCTCCTCGGGACTGCAAGGGCCGAGAGGGATGCCTGGAATGCTGTCCTAGGGACTGCAGTGGCCTAGATGGATATTGGATGGCAGTCCTCGGGACAGCACGGACCGAGAGGGAAGTTGGATGGCTGTACTCGGGACTGCACGGGCCAAGAGGGACATTGGATGGCTGTCCTCGGGACTGCACGGGCTGAGGGGGATGCCTGGAACGCTGTTCTCGGGACTGCACTGACCTAGAGATTCATTGGATGGCTGTCCTCAGGACTGCACGGGCCTAGAGGGACCCCTGGAATGCTGTCCTCGGGACTGCACGGGCCTAGAGGGACATTGGATGGCTGTCCTCAGGACTGCACAGGCCTAGAGGGAAGCCTGGAACGCTGTTCTCCGGACTGCAAGGACCTAGAGGGACTCTTGGAAAGCTGTCCTCGGGACTGCATGGGCCAAGAGGGACGCCTGGAATGCTGTCCTCGGGACTGCACGGGCCTAGAGGGACGCCTGGAACTCTGTTCTCGGGACTGCACGGGCCGAGAGGGACGTTGGATGGCTGTCCTCGGGACTGCATGCACCAAGAGGGACATTGGATGGCTGTCCTCGGGACTGCACGGGCCAAAAGGGACTCCAGGAACACTGTCCTCGGGACTGCACGGGCTGAGGGGGATGCCTGGAACACTGTCCTCCGGACTGCACTCGCCAAGAGGGACATTGGATGGCTGTACTCGGAACTGCATGGGCCTAGAGGGATGCCTGGATCGCTGTTCTCTGGACTGCACGGGCCAAAAGGGACGCATGGAATGCTGTCCTCGGGACTGCACAGGCTGAGGGGGAAGCCTGGAAAGCTGTCCTGGAGACTGCATGGGCCAAGCGGGTTGATGGATGGCTGTCCTCGGGACTGCATGCGCCAAGAGGGTCGTTGGATGGCTGTCCTCGGGACTGCACAGTCTGAGGGGGATGCCTGTAATGCTGTTCTCTGGACTGCATGGGCCAAGAGGGACGTTGGATGACTGTCCTCGGGACCGCACAGTGTGAGGGGGATGCCTGAAATGCTGTTCTCAGGACTGCACGGGCCGAGAGGGACGTTGGATGGCTGTCCTCGGGACAGGACGGGCCGAGAGGGACACCTGGAATGCTGTCCTCGGGACTGCACGAACCAAAAGGGAGGTTGGATGGCTGTCACAGGACTGCAGGGGCATAGAGGGTCTTGGGATGCCTCTCCTCGGGACTGCAAGGGCCGAGAGGGATGCCTGGAATGCTGTCCTAGGGACTGCAGTGGCCGAGAGGGATATTGGATGGCAGTCCTCGGGACAGCACGGGCCGAGAGGGAAGTTGGATGGCTGTACTCGGGACTGCACGGGCCAAGAAGGAAGTTGGATGGCTGTCCTCGGGAATGCACGGGCCTAGAGGGATGTTGGATGGCTGTCCTCGGGACTGCACTGGCCAAGAGGGACACCTGGAACGCTGTCCTCTGGACTGCACAGGCCGAAAAGGTCTCCTGGAACGAAGTCCTCGGGACTGCACGGGATGAGGGGGACCGTTGGAACGCTGTCCTCGGGACTGCATGGGCCAAGAGGGACGTTGGATGGCTGTCCTCGGGACTGCACGGGCCAAGAGGGACATTGGATGGCTGTCCTCGCGATTGCACGGGCCAAGAGTGACATTGTGTGGCTGCCCTTGGGACTGCACGGGCTGAGAGGGACTCCTGGAATGCTGTCCTCGGGACTGCACGGGCCAAGAGGGACATTGGATGGCTGTCCTCAGGACTGCACGGGCCAAGAGGGAAGTTGGATGGCTGTCCTCGGGACTGCAAGGGCCAAGAGGGACGTGGGATGGCTGTCCTCCGGACTGCACGGGCTGAGGGGGATGCCTGGAACGCTGTTCTCGGGACTGCACCGTCCTAGAGATACATTGGATGGCTGTCCTCAGGACTGCAAGGGCCTAGAGGGACCCCTGGAATGCTGTCCTCGGGACTGCACGGGCCTAGAGGGACATTGGATGGCTGTCCTCAGGACTGCACAGGCCTAGAGGGAAGCCTGGAACGCTGTTCTCCGGACTGCAAGGACCTAGAGGGACTCTTGGAAAGCTGTCCTCGGGACTGCACGGGCCAAGAGGGACGCCTGGAATGCTGTCCTCGGGACTGCACGGGCCTAGAGGGACGTCTGGAACTCTGTTCTCGGGACTGCCCAGGCCGAGAGGGACGTTGGATGGCTGTCCTCGGGACTGCATGCACCAAGAGGGTCGTTGGATGGCTGTCCTCGGGACTGCACAGTCTGAGGGGGACGCCTGGAACTCTGTCCTCGGGACTGCACTGGCCAAGAGGGACACCTGGAACGCTGTCCTCTGGACTGCACGGGCCGAAAAGGACTCCTGGAACGAAGTCCTCGGGACTGCACGGGATGCGGGGACCCTTGGAACGCTGTCCTCGGGACTGCATGGGCCAAGAGGGACGTTGGATGGCTGTCCTCGGTACTGCACGGGCCAAGAGGGACATTGGATGGCTGTCCTCGGGACTGCACGGGCCAAGAGTGACATTGTGTGGCTGCCCTTGGGACTGCACGGGATGAGAGGGACTCCTGGAATGCTGTCCTCGGGAGTGCACGGGCCAAGAGGGACATTGGATGGCTGTCCTCAGGACTGCATGGGCCAAGAGGGAAGTTGGATGGCTGTCCTCGGGACTGCACAGTCTGAGGGGGACGCCTGAATTGCTGTTCTCGGGACTGCACGGGCCGAGAGGGACGTTGGATGGCTGTCCTCGGGACAGGACGGGCCGAGAGGGACACCTGGAATGCTGTCCTCGGGACTGCACGAACCAAAAGGGAGGTTGGATGGCTGTCACGGGACTGCAGGGGCGTAGAGGGTCTTGGGATGCCTCTCCTCGGGACTGCAAGGGCCGAGAGGGATGCATGGAATGCTGTCCTAGGGACTGCAGTGGCCGAGAGGGATATTGGATGGCAGTCCTCGGGACAGCACGGGCCGAGAGGGAAGTTGGATGGCTGTACTCGGGACTGCACGGGCCAAGAGGGACGTTGGATGGCTGTCCTCGGGAATGCACGGGCCTAGAGGGATGTTGGATGGCTGTCCTCGGGACTGCACTGGCCAAGAGGGACACCTGGAACGCTGTCCTCTGGACTGCACGGGCCGAAAAGGACTCCTGGAACGAAGTCCTCGGGACTGCACGGGATGAGGGGGACCCTTGGAACGCTGTCCTCGGGACTGAATGGGCCAAGAGGGACATTGGATGGCTGTCCTCGGGACTGCACGGGCCAAGAGTGACATTGTGTGGCTGCCCTTGGGACTGCACGGGTTGAGAGGGACTCCTGGAATGCTGTCCTCGGGACTGCACGGGCCAAGAGGGACATTGGATGGCTGTCCTCGGTACAGCACGGGCCGAGAGGGACTCCAGGAATGCTGTCCTCGGGACTGCACGGGCTGAGGGGGATGCCTGGAATGCTGTTCTCGGGACTGCACTGTCCTAGAGATACATTGGATGGCTGTCCTCAGGACTGTACGGGCCTAGAGGGACCCCTGGAATGCTGTCCTCGAGACTGCACGGGCCTAGAGGGACATTGGATGGCTGTCCTCAGGACTGCACAGGCCTAGAGGGAAGCCTGGAACGCTGTTCTCCGGACTGCAAGGACCTAGAAGGACTCTTGGAAAGCTGTCCTCGGGACTGCACGGGCCAAGAGGGACGCCTGGAATGCTGTCCTCGGTACTGCACGGGCTGAAGGGGACGCCTGGAACGCTGTCCAGGAGACTGCATGGGCCAAGCGGGATGTTGGATGGCTGTGCTCGGGACTGCATTGGCCAAGAGGGACATTGTATGGCTGTCCTAGGGACTGCACAGTCTGAGGGGAACTCCTGGAACGCTGTTCTCGGGACTGCACAGGCCGAGAGGGACGTTGGATGGCTGTCCTTTGGACTGCACCGGCCAAGAGGGACGTTGGATGGCTGTCCTCGGGACAGCACGGGCCGAGAGGGACTCCAGGAATGCTGTCCTCGGGACTGCACGGGCTGAGGGGGACGCCTGGAACGCTGTCCTCGGGACTGCACTGGCCAAGAGGGACGTTGGATGGCTGTACTCGGAACTGCATGGGCTTAGAGGGATGCCTGGAACGCTGTTCTCTGGATTGCACGGGCCAAGAGGGACGCATGGAATGCTGTCCTCAGGACTGGACGGGCTGAGGGGGACGCCTGAACGCTTTCCTGGAGACTGCATGGGCCAGGTGGGATGTTGGATGGCTGTCCTCGGGACTGCACGGGCCAAGAGGGACGCCTGGAACGGTGTCCTCGGGACTGCATGGGCCAAGAGGGACATTGGATGGCTGTCCTCGGGACTGCTCGGGCAAAGTGGGACATTGGATGGCTGTCCTCAGGACTGCACTGGCCAAGAGGGACTCCTGGAACGCTCTCCTCGGGCCTGCACGAACCAAGAGGGACTCCTGGAACATTGTTCTCCTGACTGCACTGGCCTAGAGGGACTCCTGGAATGCTGTCCTCGGGACTGCGCAGGCCTAGAGGGACGCCTGGAACTCTGTCCTCGGGACTGCACGGGCCCAGAGGGACGTTGGATGGCTGTCCTCGGGACTGCACAGTCTGAGGGGGACGCCTGAAATGCTGTTCTCGGGACTGCACGGGCTGAGAGGGACGTTGGATGGCTGTCCTCGGGACAGCACGGGCCGAGAGGGACACCTGGAATGCTGTCCTCGGGACTGCACGAACCAAAAGGGAGGTTGGATGGCTGTCACGGGCCTGCAGGGGCCTAGAGGGTCTTTGGATGCCTCTCCTCGGGACTGCAAGGGCCGAGAGGGATGTCTGGAATGCTGTCCTAGGGACTGCTGTGGCCGAGAGGGATATTGGATGGCAGTCCTCGGGACAGCACGGGCCGAGAGGGAAGTTGGATGGCTGTACTCGGGACTGCACGGGCCAAGAGGGACGTTGGATGGCTGTCCTCGGGACTGCACGGGCCTACAGGGATGTTGGATGGCTGTCCTCGGGACTGCACTGGCCAAGAGGGACACCTGGAACACTGTCCTCTGGACTGCATGGGCCGAAAAGGACTCCTGGAACGAAGTCCTCGGGACTGCACGGGATGAGGGGGACCCTTGGAACGCTGTCCTCGGGACTGCATGGGCCAAGAGGGACGTTAGATGGCTGTCCTCGGGACTGCACGGGCCAAGAGGGACATTGGATGGCTGTCCTCGGGACTGCACGGGCCAAGAGTGACATTGTGTGGCTGCCCTTGGGACTGCACGGGCTGAGAGGGACTCCTGGAATGCTGTCCTCAGGACTGCACGGGCCAAGAGGGACGTTGGATGGCTGTCCTCGGGACTGCACGGGCCAAGAGGGACATTGGATGGCTGTCCTCGGGACTGCAAGGGCCAAGAGAGACGTTGGATGGCTGTCCTCCGGACTGCACGGGCTGAGGGGGATGCCTGGAACGCTGTTCTCGGGACTGCACTGACTAAGATACATTGGGTGGCTGTCCTCAGGACTGCACGGGCCTAGAGAGACCCCTGGAATGCTGTCCTCGGGACTGCACGGGCCTAGAGGGACATTGGATGGCTGTCCTCAGGACTGCACAGGCCTAGAGGCAAGCCAGGAACGCTGTTCTCCGGACTGCAAGGGCCTAGAGGGACTCTTGGAAAGCTGTCCTCGGGACTGCACGGGCCAAGAGGGACGCCTGGAATGCTGTCCTCGGGACTGCACGGGCCTAGAGGGACGTCTGGAACTCTGTTCTCGGGACTGCACGGGCCTAGAGGGACGTTGGATGGTTGTCCTCGGGACTGCACGGGCCGAGAGGGACGTTGGATGGCTATCCACGGGACTGCACGGGCCAAGAGGGACGTTGGATGGCTGTCACGGGACTGCAGGGGCCTAGAGGGACTTTGGATGGCTCTTCTCGGGACTGCACGGGCCGAGAGGGATGCCTGGAATGCTGTCCTTGGGACTGCAGTGGCCGAGAGGGATATTGGATGGGTGTCCTCGGGCCAGCACGGGCCGAGAGGGACGTTGGATGGCTGTCCTCGGGACTGCACGGGCTGAGGGGGATGCCTGGAACGCTGTTCTCGGGACTACACTGACCTAGAGATACATTGGATGGCTGTCCTCAGGACTGCACGGGCCTAGAGGGACCCCTGGAATGCTGTCCTCGGGTTGCACGGGCCGAGAGGGATGCCTGGAATGCTGTCCTTGGGACTGCAGTGGCCGAGAGGGACGTTGGATGGCTGTCCTCGGGACTGCATGCACCAAGAGGGTCTTTGGATGGCTGTCCACGGGACTGCACAGTAAGAGGGGGACGCCTGGAACTCTGTTCTCGGGACTGCACTGGCCGAGAGGGACGTTGGATGGCTGTCCACGGGACTGCATGGGCCAAGAGGGACGTTGGATGGCTGTCCTCGGGACAGCACGGGCCGAGAGGGACTCCAGGAACGCTGTCCTCGGGACTGCACGGGCCAAGAGGGACGCCTGGAATGCTGTCCTCGGGACTGCATGGGCTGAGGGGTACGCCTGGAATGCTTTCCTGGAGACTGCATTGGCCAAGCGGGATGTTGGATGGCTGTCCTCGGGACTGCATTGGCCAAGAGGGACATTGGATGGCTGTCCTCGGGACTGCACAGTCTGAGGGGGACGCCTGGAACGCTGTTCTCGGGACTGCACGGGCCGAGAGGGACATTGGATGGCTGTCCTCGGGACTGCACGGGCCAAGAGGGACGTTGGATGGCTGTCCTCGGGACAGCACGGGCCGAGAGGGACTCCAGGAACGCTGTCCTCGGGACTGCACGGGCTGAGGGGGACGCCTGTAACGCTGTCCTCGGGACTGCACTGGCCAAGAGGGACGTTGGATGGCTGTACTCGGAACTGCATGGGCCTAGAGGGATGCCTGGAACGCTGTTCTCTGGACTGCACGGGCGAAGAGGGATGCCTGGAATGCTGTCCTCGAGACTGGACGGGCTGAGGGGGACGCCTGGAACGCTTTCCTGGAGACTGCATGGGCCAAGTGGGATGTTGGATGTCTGTCCTCTGGACTGCACGGGCCAAGATTGACGCCTGGAATGGTGTCCTCGGGACTGCACCGGCCAAGAGGGACATTGGATGGCTGTCCTCGGGACAGCACGGGCCGAGAGGGACACCTGGAATGCTGTCCTCGGGACTGCACGAACCAAAAGGGAGGTTGGATGGCTGTCACGGGACTGCAGGGACCTAGAGGGTCTTGGATGCCTCTCCTCGGGACTGCAAGGGCCGAGAGGGATGCCTGGAATGCTGTCCTAGGGACTGCAGTGGCCTAGATGGATATTGGATGGCAGTCCTCGGGACAGCACGGACCGAGAGGGAAGTTGGATGGCTGTACTCGGGACTGCACGGGCCAAGAGGGACATTGGATGGCTGTCCTCGGGACTGCACGGGCTGAGGGGGATGCCTGGAACGCTGTTCTCGGGACTGCACTGACCTAGAGATACATTGGATGGCTGTCCTCAGGATTGCACGGGCCTAGAGGGACCCCTGGAATGCTGTCCTCGGGACTGCACGGGCCAAAAGGGACTCCAGGAACGCTGTCCTCGGGACTGCACGGGCTGAGGGGGATGCCTGGAACGCTGTCCTCCGGACTGCACTCGCCAAGAGGGACATTGGATGGCTGTACTCGGAACTGCATGGGCCTAGAGGGATGCCTGGATCGCTGTTCTCTGGACTGCACGGGCCAAGAGGGACGCATGGAATGCTGTCCTCGGGACTGCACGGGCTGAGGGGGAAGCCTGGAAAGCTGTCCTGGAGACTGCATGGGCCAAGCGGGATGTTGGATGGCTGTCCTCAGGACTGCATGCGCCAAGAGGGTCGTTGGATGGCTGTCCTCGGGACTGCACAGTCTGAGGGGGATGCCTGGAACTCTGTCCTCGGGACTGCACTGGCCGAGAGGGATGTTGGATGGCTGTCCTCGGGACTGCACGGGCCAAGAGGTACGTTGGATGGCTGTTCTCGGGACTGCACAGTCTGAGGGGGACGCCTGAAATGCTGTTCTAGGGACTGCATGGGCCGAGAGGGACGTTGGATGGCTGTCCTCGGGACTGCACAGTCTGAGGGGGACGCCTGGAACGCTGTTCTCGGGACTGCACGGGCCGAGAGGAACATTGGATGGCTGTCCTCGGGACTGCACGGGCCAAGAGGGACGTTGGATGGCTGTCCTCGGGACAGCACGGGCCGAGAGGGACTCCAGGAACGCTGTCCTCGGGACTGCACGGGCTGAGGGGGACGCCTGTAACGCTGTCCTCGGGACTGCACTGGCCAAGAGGGACTTTGGATGGCTGTACTCGGAACTGCATGGGCCTAGAGGGATGCCTGGAACGCTGTTCTCTGGACTGCACGGGCCAAGAGGGACGCCTGGAATGCTGTCCTCGAGACTGGACGGGCTGAGGGGGACGCCTGGAACGCTTTCCTGGAGACTGCATGGGCCAAGTGGGATGTTGGATGGCTGTCCTCGGGACTGCACGGGCCAAGAGGGACATTGGATGGCTGTCCTCGGGACTGCACGGGCCAAGAGTGACATTGTGTGGCTGCCCTTGGGACTGCACGGGCTGAGAGGGACTCCTGGAATGCTGTCCTCGGGACTGCACGGGCCAAGAGGGACATTGGATGGCTGTCCTCAGGACTGCACGGGCCAAGAGGGAAGTTGGATGGCTGTCCTCGGGACTGCAAGGGCCAAGAGGGACGTGGGATGGCTGTCCTCCGGACTGCACGGGCTGAGGGGGATGCCTGGAACGCTGTTCTCGGGACTGCACCGTCCTAGAGATACATTGGATGGCTGTCCTCAGGACTGCAAGGGCCTAGAGGGACCCCTGGAATGCTGTCCTCGGGACTGCACGGGCCTAGAGGGACATTGGATGGCTGTCCTCAGGACTGCACAGGCCTAGAGGGAAGCCTGGAACGCTGTTCTCCGAACTGCAAGGACCTAGAGGGACTCTTGGAAAGCTGTCCTCGGGACTGCACGGGCCAAGAGGGACGCCTGGAATGCTGTCCTCGGGACTGCACGGGCCTAGAGGGACGTCTGGAACTCTGTTCTCGGGACTGCACAGGCCAAGAGGGACGTTGGATGGCTGTCCTCGGGACTGCATGCACCAAGAGGGTCGTTGGATGGCTGTCCTCGGGACTGCACAGTCTGAGGGGGACGCCTGGAACTCTGTCCTCGGGACTGCACTGGCCAAGAGGGACACCTGGAACGCTGTCCTCTGGACTGCATGGGCCGAAAAGGACTCCTGGAACGAAGTCCTCGGGACTGCACGGGATGCGGGGGACCCTTGGAACGCTGTCCTCAGGACTGCACGGGCCTAGAGGGACCCCTGGAATGCTGTCTCGAGACTGCACGGGCCTAGAGGGACATTGGATGGCTGTCCTCAGGACTGCACAGGCCTAGAGGGAAGCCTGGAACACTGTTCTCCGGACTGCAAGGACCTAGAAGGACTCTTGGAAAGCTGTCCTCGGGACTGCACGGGCCAAGAGGGACGCCTGGAATGCTGTCCTCGGTACTGCACGGGCTGAGGGGGACGCCTGGAACGCTGTCCAGGAGACTGCATGAGCCAAGCGGGATGTTGGATGGCTGTGCTCGGGACTGCATTGGCCAAGAGGGACATTGTATGGCTGTCCTAGGGACTGCACAGTCTGAGGGGAACGCCTGGAACGCTGTTCTCGGGACTGCACAGGCCGAGAGGGACGTTGGATGGCTGTCCTTTGGACTGCACCGGCCAAGAGGGACGTTGGATGGCTGTCCTCGGGACAGCACGGGCCGAGAGGGACTCCAGGAATGCTGTCCTCGGGACTGCACGGGCTGAGGGGGACGCCTGGAACGCTGTCCTCGGGACTGCACTGGCCAAGAGGGACGTTGGATGGCTGTACTCGGAACTGCATGGGCTTAGAGGGATGCCTGGAACGCTGTTCTCTGGATTGCACGGGCCAAGAGGGACGCATGGAATGCTGTCCTCAGGACTGGACGGGCTGAGGGGGACGCCTGAACGCTTTCCTGGAGACTGCATGGGCCAAGTGGGATGTTGGATGGCTGTCCTCGGGACTGCGCAGGCCTAGAGGGACGCCTGGAACTCTGTCCTCGGGACTGCGCGGGCCCAGTGGGACGTTGGATGGCTGTCCTCGGGACTGCACAGTCTGAGGGGGACGCCTGAAATGCTGTTCTCGGGACTGCACGGGCTGAGAGGGACGTTGGATGGCTGTCCTCGGGACAGCACGGGCCGAGAGGGACACCTGGAATGCTGTCCTCGGGACTGCACGAACCAAAAGGGAGGTTGGATGGCTGTCACGGGCCTGCAGGGGCCTAGAGGGTCTTTGGATGCCTCTCCTCGGGACTGCAAGGGCCGAGAGGGATGTCTGGAATGCTGTCCTAGGGACTGCAGTGGCCGAGAGGGATATTGGATGGCAGTCCTCGGGACAGCACGGGCCGAGAGGGAAGTTGGATGGCTGTACTCGGGACTGCACGGGCCAAGAGGGACGTTGGATGGCTGTCCTCGGGACTGCACGGGCCTACAGGGATGTTGGATGGCTGTCCTCGGGACTGCACTGGCCAAGAGGGACACCTGGAACACTGTCCTCTGGACTGCACGGGCCGAAAAGGACTCCTGGAACGAAGTCCTCGGGACTGCACGGGATGAGGGGGACCCTTGGAACGCTGTCCTCGGGACTGCATGGGCCAAGAGGGACGTTAGATGGCTGTCCTCGGGACTGCACGGGCCAAGAGGGACATTGGATGGCTGTCCTCGGGACTGCACGGGCCAAGAGTGACATTGTGTGGCTGCCCTTGGGACTGCACGGGCTGAGAGGGACTACTGGAATGCTGTCCTCAGGACTGCACGGGCCAAGAGGGACGTTGGATGGCTGTCCTCGGGACTGCACGGGCCAAGAGGGACATTGGATGGCTGTCCTCGGGACTGCAAGGGCCAAGAGAGACGTTGGATGGCTGTCCTCCGGACTGCACGGGCTGAGGGGGATGCCTGGAACGCTGTTCTCGGGACTGCACTGACTAAGATACATTGGGTGGCTGTCCTCAGGACTGCACGGGCCTAGAGAGACCCCTGGAATGCTGTCCTCGGGACTGCACGGGCCTAGAGGGACATTGGATGGCTGTCCTCAGGACTGCACAGGCCTAGAGGCAAGCCAGGAACGCTGTTCTCCGGACTGCAAGGGCCTAGAGGGACTCTTGGAAAGCTGTCCTCGGGACTGCACGGGCCAATAGGGACGCCTGGAATGCTGTCCTCGGGACTGCACGGGCCTAGAGGGACGTCTGGAACTCTGTTCTCAGGACTGCACGGGCCTAGAGGGACGTTGGATGGTTGTCCTCGGGACTGCACGGGCCGAGAGGGACGTTGGATGGCTGTCACGGGACTGCAGGGGCCTAGAGGGACTTTGGATGGCTCTTCTCGGGACTGCACGGGCCGAGAGGGATGCCTGGAATGCTGTCCTTGGGACTGCAGTGGCCGAGAGGGATATTGGATGGGTGTCCTCGGGCCAGCACGGGCCGAGAAGGACGTTGGATGGCTGTCCTCGGGACTGCACGGGCTGAGGGGGATGCCTGGAACGCTGTTCTCGGGACTGCACTGACCTAGAGATACATTGGATGGCTGTCCTCAGGAATGCACGGGCCTAGAGGGACCCCTGGAATCCTGTCCTCGGGACTGCACGGGCCGAGAGGGATGCCTGGAATGCTGTCCTTGGGACTGCAGTGGCCGAGAGGGACGTTGGATGGCTGTCCTCGGGACTGCATGCACCAAGAGGGTCGTTGGATGGCTGTCCTCGGGACTGCACAGTAAGAGGGGGACGCCTGGAACTCTGTTCTCGGGACTGCACTGGCCGAGAGGGACGTTGGATGGCTGTCCACGGGACTGCATGGGCCAAGAGGGACGTTGGATGGCTGTCCTCGGGACAGCACGGGCCGAGAGGGACTCCAGGAACGCTGTCTTCGGGACTGCACGGGCCAAGAGGGACGCCTGGAATGCTGTCCTCGGGACTGCATGGGCTGAGGGGTACGCCTGGAATGCTTTCCTGGAGACTGCATTGGCCAAGCGGGATGTTGGATGGCTGTCCTCGGGACTGCATTGGCCAAGAGGGACATTGGATGGCTGTCCTCGGGACTGCACAGTCTGAGGGGGACGCCTGGAACGCTGTTCTCGGGACTGCACGGGCCGAGAGGGACGTTGGATGGCTGTCCTCGGGACTGCACGGGCCAAGAGGGACGTTGGATGGCTGTCCTCGGGACAGCACGGGCCGAGAGGGACTCCAGGAACGCTGTCCTCGGGACTGCACGGGCTGAGGGGGACGCCTGTAACGCTGTCCTCGAGACTGGACGGGCTGAGGGGGACGCCTGGAACGCTTTCCTGGATACTGCATGGGCCAAGTGGGATGTTGGATGTCTGTCCTCTGGACTGCACGGGCCAAGATTGACGCCTGGAATGGTGTCCTCGGGACTGCACCGGCCAAGAGGGACATTGGATGGCTGTCCTCGGGACAGCACGGGCCGAGAGGGACACCTGGAATGCTGTCCTCGGGACTGCACGAACCAAAAGGGAGGTTGGATGGCTGTCACGGGACTGCAGGGACCTAGAGGGTCTTTGGATGCCTCTCCTCGGGACTGCAAGGGCCGAGAGGGATGCCTGGAATGCTGTCCTAGGGACTGCAGTGGCCTAGATGGATATTGGATGGCAGTCCTCGGGACAGCACGGACCGAGAGGGAAGTTGGATGGCTGTACTCGGGACTGCACGGGCCAAGAGGGACATTGGATGGCTGTCCTCGGGACTGCATGGGCTGAGGGGGATGCCTGGAACGCTGTTCTCGGGACTGCACTGACCTAGAGATACATTGGATGGCTGTCCTCAGGATTGCACGGGCCTAGAGGGACCCCTGGAATGCTGTCCTCGGGACTGCACGGGCCTAGAGGGACATTGGATGGCTGTCCTCAGGACTGCACAGGCCTAGAGGGAAGCCTGGAACGCTGTTCTCCGGACTGCAAGGACCTAGAGGGACTCTTTGAAAGCTGTCCTCGGGACTGCACGGGCCAAGAGGGACGCCTGGAATGCTGTCCTCGGGACTGCACGGGCCTAGAGGGACGCCTGGAACTCTGTTCTCGGGACTGCACGGGCCGAGAGGGACGTTGGATGGCTGTCCTCGGGACTGCATGCACCAAGAGGGACGTTGGATGGCTGTCCTCGGGACTGCACGGGCCAAAAGGGACTCCAGGAACGCTGTCCTCGGGACTGCACGGGCTGAGGGGGATGCCTGGAACGCTGTCCTCCGGACTGCACTCGCCAAGAGGGACATTGGATGGCTGTACTCGGAACTGCATGGGCCTAGAGGGATGCCTGGATCGCTGTTCTCTGGACTGCACGGGCCAAGAGGGACGCATGGAATGCTGTCCTCGGGACTGCACGGGCTGAGGGGGAAGCCTGGAAAGCTGTCCTGGAGACTGCATGGGCCAAGCGGGATGTTGGATGGCTGTCCTCGGGACTGCATGCGCCAAGAGGGTCGTTGGATGGCTGTCCTCGGGACTGCACAGTCTGAGGGGGATGCCTGGAACTCTGTCCTCGGGACTGCACTGGCCGAGAGGGATGTTGGATGGCTGTCCTCGGGACTGCACGGGCCAAGAGGTACGTTGGATGGCTGTTCTCGGGACTGCACAGTCTGAGGGGGACGCCTGAAATGCTGTTCTCGGGACTGCATGGGCCGAGAGGGACGTTGGATGGCTGTCCTCGGGACTGCACGGGCCAAGAGGGACGCATGGAATGCTGTCCTCGGGACTGCACGGGCTGAGGGGGACGCCTGGAACGCTGTCCTCGGGACTGCACTGGCCAAGAGGGACGTTGGATGGCTGTACTTGGAATTGCATGGGCCTAGAGGGATGCCTGGAATGCTGTTCTCTGGACTGCACGGCTCAAGAGGGACGCCTGGAATGCTGTCCTCGGGACTGCACGGGCTGAGGGGTACGCCTGGAACGCTTTCCTGGAGACTGCATTGGCCAAGCGGGATGTTGGATGGCTGTCCTCGGGACTGCATTGGCCAAGAGGGACATTGGATGGCTGTCCTCGGGACTGCACAGTCTGAGGGGGACGCCTGGAATGCTGTTCTCGGGACTGCACGGGCCGAGAGGAACATTGGATGGCTGTCCTCGGGACTGCACGGGCCAAGAGGGACGTTGGATGGCTGTCCTCGGGACAGCACGGGCCGGGAGGGACTCCAGGAACGCTGTCCTCGGGACTGCACGGGCTGAGGGGGACGCCTGTAACGCTGTCCTCGGGACTGCACTGGCCAAGAGGGACTTTGGATGGCTGTACTCGGAACTGCATGGGCCTAGAGGGATGCCTGGAACGCTGTTCTCTGGACTGCACGGGCCAAGAGGGACGCCTGGAATGCTGTCCTCGAGACTGGACGGGCTGAGGGGGACGCCTGGAACGCTTTCCTGGAGACTGCATGGGCCAAGTGGGATGTTGGATGGCTGTCCTCGGGACTGCACGGGCCAAGATTGACGCCTGGAACGGTGTCCTCGGGACTGCACGGGCCAAGAGGGACATTGGATGGCTGTCCTCGGGACAGCCCGGGCCGAGAGGGACACCTGGAATGCTGTCCTCCGGACTGCACGAACCAAAAGGGAGGTTGGATGGCTGTCACGGGACTGCAGGGGCCTAGAGGGTCTTTGGATGCCTCTCCTCGGGACTGCAAGGGCCTAGAGGGATGCCTGGAATGCTGTCCTAGGGACTGCAGTGGCCGAGATGGATATTGGATGGCAGTCCTCGGGACAGCACGGGCCGAGAGGGAAGTTGGATGGCTGTACTCGGGACTGCACGGGCCAAGAGGGACATTGGATGGCTGTCCTCGGGACTGCACGGGCTGAGGGGGATGCCTGGAACGCTGTTCTCGGGACTGCACTGACCTAGAGATACATTGGATGGCTGTCCTCAGGACTGCACGGGCCTAGAGGGACCCCTGGAATGCTGTCCTCGGGACTGCACGGGCCTAGAGGGACATTGGATGGCTGTCCTCAGGACTGCACAGGCCTAGAGTGAAGCCTGGAACGCTGTTCTCCGGACTGCAAGGACCTAGAGGGACTCTTGGAAAGCTGTCCTCGGGACTGCACGGGCCAAGAGGGACGCCTGGAATGCTGTCCTCGGGACTGCACGGGCCTAGAGGGACGCCTGGAACTCTGTTCTCGGGACTGCACGGGCCGAGAGGGACGTTGGATGGCTGTCCTCGGGACTGCATGCACCAAGAGGGACGTTGGATGGCTGTCCTCGGGACTGCACAGTCTGAGGGGGACGCCTGGAACTCTGACTTCGGGACTGCACTGGCCGAGAAGGACGTTGGATGGCTGTCCTCGGGACTGCACGGGCCAAAAGGGACTCCAGGAACGCTGTCCTCGGGACTGCACGGGCTGAGGGAGATGCCTGGAACGCTGTCCTCGGGACTGCACTCGCCAAGAGGGACATTGGATGGCTGTACTCGGAACTGCATGGGCCTAAAAGGATGCCTGGAAGGCTGTTCTCTGACTGCACGGGCCAAGAGGTACGCATGGAATGCTGTCCTCGGGACTGCACGGGCTGAGGGGGAAGCCTGGAAAGCTGTCCTGGAGACTGCATGGGCCAAGAGGGATGATGGATGGCTGTCCTCGGGACTGCATGCGCCAAGAGGGACATTGGATGGCTGTCCTAGGGACTGCACAGTCTGAGGGGGATGCCTGGAACTCTGTCCTCGGGACTGCACTGGCCGAGAGGGACGTTGGATGGCTGTCCCCGGGACTGCACGGGCCAAGAGGTACGTTGGATGGCTGTCCTCGGGACTGCACAGTCTGAGGGGGACGCCTGAAATGCTGTTCTCGGGACTGCACGGGTCGAGAGGGACGTTGGATGGCTGTCCTCGGTACAGGACGGGCCGAGAGGGACACCTGGAATGCTGTCCTCGGGACTGCACGAACCAAAAGGGAGGTTGAATGGCTGTCACGGGACTGCAGGGGCATAGAGGGTCTTGGGATGCCTCTCCTCGGGACTGCAAGGGCCGAGAGGGATGCCTGGAATGCTGTCCTAGGGACTGCAGTGGCCGAGAGGGATATTGGATGGCAGTCCTCGGGACAGCACGGGCCGAGAGGGAAGTTGGATGGCTGTCCTCGGGACTGCACGGGCCTAGAGGGATGTTGGATGGCTGTCCTCGGGACTGCACTGGCCAAGAGGGAGACCTGGAACGCTGTCCTCTGGACTGCACGGGCCGAAAAGGACTCCTGGAACGAAGTCCTCGGGACTGCACGGGATGAGTGGGACCTTGGAACACTGTCCTCGGGACAGCATGGGCCAAGAGGGACGTTGGATGGCTGTCCTCGGGAATGCACGGGCCAAGAGGGACATTGGATGGCTGTCCTCGGGACTGCACGGGCGAAGAGTGACATTGTGTGGCTGCCCTTGGGACTGCACGGGCTGAGAGGGACTCCTGGAATGCTGTCCTCGGGACTGCACGGGCCAAGAGGGACATTGGATGGCAGTCCTCAGGACTGCACGGGCCAAGAGGGAAGTTGGATGGCTGTCCTCGGGACTGCAAGGGCCAAGAGGGACGCCTGGAATGCTGTCCTCGGGACTGCACGTGTCTAGAGGGACGCCTGGAACTCTGTTATCGGGACTGCACAGGCCGAGAGGGACGTTGGATGGCTGTCCTTGGGACTGCATTGGCCAAGAGGGACATTGGATGGCTGTCCTAGGGACTGCATAGTCTGAGGGGAACGCCTGGAACGCTGTTCTCCGGACTGCAAGGACCTAGAGGGACTCTTGGAAAGCTGTCCTCGGGACTGCACAGGCCAAGAGGGATGCCTGGAATGCTGTCCTCGGTACTGCACGGGCTGAGGGGGACGCCTGGAACACTGTCCTGGAGACTGCATGGGCCAAGCGGGATGTTGGATGGCTGTCCTCGGGACTGCATTGGCCAAGAGGGACATGGGATGGCTGTCCTAGGGACTGCACAGTCTGAGGGGAACGCCTGGAACGCTGTACTCGGGTCTGCACGGGCCGAGAGGGACGTTGGATGGCTGTCCTTGGGACTGCATGGGCCAAGAGGGACGTTGGAAGGCTGTCCTCAGGACAGCACGGGCCGAGAGGGACTCCAGGAATGCTGTCCTCGGGACTGCACGGGCTGAGGGGGACGCCTGGAACGCTGTCCTCGGGACTGCACTGGCCAAGAGGGACGTTGGATGGCTGTACTCGGAACTGCATGGGCTTAGAGGGATGCCTGGAACGCTGTTCTCTGGACTGCACGGGCCAAGAGGGACGCATGGAATGCTGTCCTCGGGACTGGACGGGCAGAGGGGGACGCCTGGAACGCTTTCCTGGAGACTGCATGGGCCAAGTGGGATTTTGGATGGCTGTCCTCTGGACTGCACGGGCCAAGAGGGACGCCTGGAACGGTGTCCTCGGACTGCACGGGCCAAGAGGGACATTGGATGGCTGTCCTCGGGACTGCTCGGGCAAAGTGGGACTTTGGATGGCTGTCCTCAGGACTGCACTGGCCAAGAGGGACTCCTGGAACGCTCTCCTCGGGCCTGCACGAACCAAGAGGGACTCCTGGAACGTTGTTCTCCTGACTGCACTGGCCTAGAGGGACTCCTGGAATGCTGTCCTCGGGACTGTGCAGGCCTAGAGGGACGCCTGGAACTCTGTCCTCGGGACTGCACGGGCCCAGAGGGACGTTGGATGGCTGTCCTCGGGACTGCACAGTCTGAAGGGGACGCCTGAAATGCTGTTCTCGGGACTGCACTGGCCGAGAGGGACGTTGGATGGCTGTCCCCGGGACTGCACGGGCCAAGAGGTACGTTGGATGGCTGTCCTCGGGACTGCACAGTCTGAGGGGGACGCCTGAAATGCTGTTCTCGGGACTGCACGGGTCGAGAGGGACGTTGGATGGCTGTCCTCGGTACAGGACGGGCCGAGAGGGACACCTGGAATGCTGTCCTCGGGACTGCACGAACCAAAAGGGAGGTTGAATGGCTGTCACGGGACTGCAGGGGCATAGAGGGTCTTGGGATGCCTCTCCTCGGGACTGCAAGGGCCGAGAGGGATGCCTGGAATGCTGTCCTAGGGACTGCAGTGGCCGAGAGGGATATTGGATGGCAGTCCTCGGGACAGCACGGGCCGAGAGGGAAGTTGGATGGCTGTCCTCGGGACTGCACGGGCCTAGAGGGATGTTGGATGGCTGTCCTCGGGACTGCACTGGCCAAGAGGGAGACCTGGAATGCTGTCCTCTGGACTGCACGGGCCGAAAAGGACTCCTGGAACGAAGTCCTCGGGACTGCACGGGATGAGGGGGACCTTGGAACGCTGTCCTCGGGACTGCATGGGCCAAGAGGGACGTTGGATGGCTGTCCTCGGGAATGCACGGGCCAAGAGGGACATTGGATGGCTGTCCTCGGGACTGCACGGGCGAAGAGTGACATTGTGTGGCTGCCCTTGGGACTGCACGGGCTGAGAGGGACTCCTGGAATGCTGTCCTCGGGACTGCACGGGCCAAGAGGGACATTGGATGGCAGTCCTCAGGACTGCACGGGCCAAGAGGGAAGTTGGATGGCTGTCCTCGGGACTGCAAGGGCCAAGAGGGAGGCCTGGAATGCTGTCCTCGGGACTGCACGTGTCTAGAGGGACGCCTGGAACTCTGTTATCGGGACTGCACAGGCCGAGAGGGACGTTGGATGGCTGTCCTTGGGACTGCATTGGCCAAGAGGGACATTGGATGGCTGTCCTAGGGACTGCATAGTCTGAGGGGAACGCCTGGAACGCTGTTCTCCGGACTGCAAGGACCTAGAGGGACTCTTGGAAAGCTGTCCTCGGGACTGCACAGGCCAAGAGGGATGCCTGGAATGCTGTCCTCGGTACTGCACGGGCTGAGGGGGACGCCTGGAACGCTGTCCTGGAGACTGCATGGGCCAAGCGGGATGTTGGATGGCTGTCCTCGGGACTGCATTGGCCAAGAGGGACATGGGATGGCTGTCCTAGGGACTGCACAGTCTGAGGGGAACGCCTGGAACGCTGTACTCGGGTCTGCACGGGCCGAGAGGGACGTTGGATGGCTGTCCTTGGGACTGCATGGGCCAAGAGGGACGTTGGAAGGCTGTCCTCAGGACAGCACGGGCCGAGAGGGACTCCAGGAATGCTGTCCTCGGGACTGCACGGGCTGAGGGGGACGCCTGGAACGCTGTCCTTGGGACTGCACTGGCCAAGAGGGACGTTGGATGGCTGTACTCGGAACTGCATGGGCTTAGAGGGATGCCTGGAACGCTGTTCTCTGGACTGCACGGGCCAAGAGGGACGCATGGAATGCTGTCCTCGGGACTGGACGGGCAGAGGGGGACGCCTGGAACGCTTTCCTGGAGACTGCATGGGCCAAGTGGGATTTTGGATGGCTGTCCTCTGGACTGCACGGGCCAAGAGGGACGCCTGGAACGGTGTCCTCGGGACTGCACGGGCCAAGAGGGACATTGGATGGCTGTCCTCGGGACTGCTCGGGCAAAGTGGGACATTGGATGGCTGTCCTCAGGACTGCACTGGCCAAGAGGGACTCCTGGAACGCTCTCCTCGGGCCTGCACGAACCAAGAGGGACTCCTGGAACGTTGTTCTCCTGACTGCACTGGCCTAGAGGGACTCCTGGAATGCTGTCCTCGGGACTGTGCAGGCCTAGAGGGACGCCTGGAACTCTGTCCTCGGGACTGCACGGGCCCAGAGGGACGTTGGATGGCTGTCCTCGGGACTGCACAGTCTGAGGGGGACGCCTGAAATGCTGTTCTCGGGACTGCACGGGCTGAGAGGGACGTTGGATGGCTGTCCTCGGGACAGCACGGGCCGAGAGGGACACCTGGAATGCTGTCCTCGGGACTGCACGAACCAAAAGGGAGGTTGGATGGCTGTCACGGGCCTGCAGGGTCCTAGAGGGTCTTTGGATGCCTCTCCTCGGGACTGCAAGAGCCGAGAGGGATGCCTGGAATGCTGTCCTAGGGACTGCAGTGGCCGAGAGGGATGTTGGATGGCAGTCCTCGGAACAGCACGGGCCGAGAGGGAAGTTGGATGGCTGTACTCGGGACTGCAAGGGCCAAGAGGGACGTTGGATGGCTGTCCTCGGGACTGCACGGGCCTACAAGGATGTTGGATGGCTGTCCTCGGGACTGCACTGGCCAAGAGGGACACCTGGAACACTGTCCTCTAGACTGCACGGGCCGAAAAGGACTCCTGGAACGAAGTCCTTGGGACTGCACGGGATGAGGGGGACCCTTGGAACGCTGTCCTCGGGACTGCATGGGCCAAGAGGGACGTTGGATGGCTGTCCTCGGGACTGCACGGGCCAAGAGGGACATTGGATGGCTGTCCTTGGGACTGCACGGGCCAAGAGTGACATTGTGTGGCTGCCCTTGGGACTGCACGGGCTGAGAGGGACTCCTGGAATGCTGTCCTCAGGACTGCACGGGCCAAGAGGGACATTGGATGGCTGTCCTCAGGACTGCACTGGCCTAGAGAGACCCCTGGAATGCTGTCCACGGGACTGCACGGGCCTAGAGGGACATTGGATGGCTGTCCTCAGGACTGCACAGGCCTAGAGGCAAGCCAGGAACGCTGTTCTCCGGACTGCAAGGGCCTAGAGGGACTCTTGGAAAGCTGTCCTGGGGACTGCACGGGCCAAGAGGGATGCCTGGAATGCTGTCCTCAGGACTGCACGGGCCAAGAGGGATATTGGATGGCTGTCCTCGGGACTGCACGGGCCGAGAGGGACTCTGGATGGCTGTCCTCGGGACTGCACGGGATGAGGGGGACCCCTGGAACGCTGTCCTCGGGACTGCATAGGCCAAGAGGGACGTTGGATGGCTGTCCTCGGGACTGCACGGGCCGAGAGGGACTCTGGATGGCTGTCCTCGGGACTGCACAGGCCAAGAGGGACATTGGATGGCTGTCCTCGGGACTGCACGGGCCAAGAGGGACATTGGATGGCTGTCCTCGGGACTGCAGGGGCCAAGAGGGACGTTGGATGGCTGTCCTCGGGAATGCACGGGCCAAGAGGGACGTTGGATGGCTGTCCTCGGGACTGGACGGGCTGAGGGGGATGCCTGGAACGCTGTTCTCGGGACTTCACTGACCTAGAGTTACATTGGATGGCTGTCCTCAGGACTGCACGGGCCTAGAGGGACCCCTGGAATGCTGTCCTCGGGACTGCACGGGCCTAGAGGGACATTGGATGGCTGTCCTCGGGACTGCTCGGGCAAAGTGGGACATTGGATGGCTGTCCTCAGGACTGCACTGGCCAAGAGGGACTCCTGGAACGCTCTCCTCCGGCCTGCACGAACCAAGAGGGACTCCTGGAACGTTGTTCTCCTGACTGCACTGGCCTAGAGGGACTCCTGGAATGCTGTCCTCGGGACTGCACGGGCCCAGAGGGACGTTGGATGGCTGTCCTCGGGACTACACGGGCCAAGAGGTACGTTGGATGGCTGTCCTCGGGACTGCACAGTCTGAGGGGGACGCCTGAAATGCTGTTCTCGGGACTGCACAGGTCGAGAGGGACATTGGATGGCTGTCCTCGGGACAGCACGGGCCGAGAGGGACACCTGGAATGCTGTCCTCGGGACTGCACGAACCAAAAGGGAGGTTGGATGGCTGTCATGGGACTGCAGGGGCCTAGAGGGTCTTTGGATGCCTCTCCTCGCGACTGCAAGGGCCGAGAGGGATGCCTGGAATGCTGTCCTAGGGACTGCAGTGGCCGAGAGGGATATTGGATGGCAGTCCTCGGGACAGCACAGGCCGAGAGGGAAGTTGGATGGCTGTACTCGGGACTGCACGGGCCAAGAGGGAGGTTGGATGGCTGTCCTCGGGACTGCACGGGCCTAGAGGGATGTAGGATGGCTGTCCTCGGGACTGCACTGGCCAAGAGGGACACCTGGAACGCTGTACTCTGGACTGCACGGGCTGAGAAGACCTCCTGGAACGAAGTCCTCGTGACTGCACGGGATGAGGGGGACCTTTGGAACGCTGTCCTCGGGAGTGCATGGGCCAAGAGGGACCTTGGATGGCTGTCCTCCGGACTGCACGGGCCAAGAGGGACATTGGAAGGCTGTCCTCGGGACTGCACGGGCCAAGAGGGAAGTTGGATGGCTGTCCTCGGGACTGCACGGGCCAAGAGGGACATTGGTTGGCTGTCCTCGGGACTGCACGGGCCAAGAGGGAAGTTGGATGGCTGTCCTCGGGACTGCATGGACCAAGAGGGACATTGGATGGCTGTCCTCGGGACTGCACGGGCCAAGAGGGAAGTTGGATGGCTGTCCTCCGGACTGCACGGGCTGAGGGGGATGCCTGGAACGCTGTTCTCGGGACTGCACTGACCTAGAGATACATTGGGTGGCTGTCCTCAGGACTGCACGGGCCTAGAGAGACCCCTGGATTGCTGTCCTTGGGACTGCACGGGCCTAGAGGGACATTGGATGGCTGTCCTCAGGACTGCACAGGCCTAGAGGCAAGCCAGGAACGCTGTTCTCCGGACTGCAAGGGCCTAGAGGGACTCTTGGAAAGCTGTCCTCGGGACTGCACGGGCCAAGAAGGACGCCTGGAATGCTGTCCTCGGGACTGCACAGGCCTAGAGGGACATCTGGAACTCTGTTCTCGAGACTGCATGGGCCGAGATGGACTTTGGATGGCTGTCCTCGGGACTGCACGCGCCAAGAGGGACGTTGGATGGCTGTCCTCGGGACTGCACAGTCTGAGGGTGACGCCTGGAATGCTGTTCTCGGGACTGCATGGGCCGAGAGGGACGTTGGATGGCTGTCACGGGACTGCAGGGGCCTAGAGGGACTTTGGATGGCTCTCCTCGGGACTGCACGGGCCGAGAGGGATGCCTGGAATGCTGTCCTTGGGACTGCAGTGGCCGAGAGGGATATTGGATGGGTGTTCTCGGGCCAGCATGGGCCGAGAGGGACGTTGGATGGCTGTCCTCGGGACTGCACGGGCTAAGAGTGACGTTGGATGGCTGTCCTCGGGATTGCACGGGCCAAGAGGGACGTTGGATGGCTGTCCTCGGGACTGCACGGGCCTAGAGGGATGTTGGATCGCTGTCCTCGGGACTGCACTGGCCAAGAGGGACACCTGGAACGCTGTCCCCTGGACTGCAGGGGCCGAAAAGGACTCCTGGAACGAAGTCCTCGGGACTGCACGGGATGAGGGGGACCCCTGGAACGCTGTCCTCGGGACTGCATAGGCCAAGAGGGATGTTGGATGGCTGTCCTCGGGACTGCACAGGCCAAGAGGGACATTGGATGGCTGTCCTCGGGACTGCACGGGCCAAGAGGGACATTGGATGGCTGTCCTCGGGACTGCAGGGGCCAAGAGGGACGTTGGATGGCTGTCCTCGGGAATGCACGGGTCAAGAGGGACGTTGGATGGCTGTCCTCGGGACTGCACGGGCTGAGGGGGATGCCTGGAACGCTGTTCTCGGGACTTCACTGACCTAGAGTTACATTGGATGGCTGTCCTCAGGACTGCACGGGCCTAGAGGGACCCCTGGAATGCTGTCCTCGGGACTGCACGGGCCTAGAGGGACATTGGATGGCTGTCCTCGGGACTGCTCGGGCAAAGTGGGACATTGGATGGCTGTCCTCAGGACTGCACTGGCCAAGAGGGACTCCTGGAACGCTCTCCTCCGGCCTGCACGAACCAAGAGGGACTCCTGGAACGTTGTTCTCCTGACTGCACTGGCCTAGAGGGACTCCTGGAATGCTGTCCTCGGGACTGCACCGGCCCAGAGGGACGTTGGATGGCTGTCCTCGGGACTACATGGGCCAAGAGGTACGTTGGATGGCTGTCCTCGGGACTGCACGGGCCAAGATTGACGCCTGGAACGGTGTCCTCGGGACTGCACGGGCCAAGAGGGACATTGGATGGCTGTCCTCGGGACAGCACGGGCCGAGAGGGACACCTGGAATGCTGTCCTCGGGACTGCACGAACCAAAAGGGAGGTTGGATGGCTGTCACGGGACTGCAGGGGCCTAGAGGGTCTTTGGATGCCTCTCCTCGGGACTGCAAAGGCCGAGAGGGATGCCTGGAATGCTGTCCTAGGGAATGCAGTGGCCAAGAGGGAAATTGGATGGCAGTCCTCGGGACAGCACAGGCCGAGAGGGAAGTTGGATGGCTGTACTCGGGACTGCACGGGCCAAGAGGGAGGTTGGATGGCTGTCCTCGGGACTGCACGGGCCTAGAGGGATGTTGGATGGCTGTCCTCGGGACTGCACTGGCCAAGAGGGACACCTGGAACGCTGTACTCTGGACTGCACGGGCTGAGAAGGACTCCTGGAACGAAGTCGTCGGGACTGCACGGGATGAGGGGGACCCTTGGAACGCTGTCCTCGGGACTGCAGGGGCCAAGAGGGACCTTGGATGGCTGTCCTCGGGACTGCACGGGCCAAGAGGGAAGTTGGATGGCTGTCCTCCGGACTGCACGGGCTGAGGGGGATGCCTGGAACGCTGTTCTCGGGACTGCACTGACCTAGAGATACATTGGGTGGCTGTCCTCAGGACTGCACGGGCCTAGAGAGACCCCTGGAATGCTGTCCTTGGGACTGCACGGGCCTAGAGGGACATTGGATGGCTGTCCTCAGGACTGCACAGGCCTAGAGGCAAGCCAGGAACGCTGTTCTCCGGACTGCAAGGGCCTAGAGGGACTCTTGGAAAGCTGTCCTCGGGACTGCACGGGCCAAGAGGGACGCCTGGAATGCTGTCCTCGGGACTGCACGGGCCTAGAGGGACTTCTGGAACTCTGTTCTCGAGACTGCACGGGCCGAGAGGGACTTTGGATGGCTGTCCTCGGGACTGCACGCGCCAAGAGGGACGTTGGATGGCTGTCCTCGGAACTGCACAGTCTGAGGGGGACGCCTGGAATGCTGTTCTCGGGACTGCATGGGCCGAGAGGGACGGTGGATGGCTGTCCACGGGACTGCACGGGCCAAGAGGGACGTTGGATGGCTGTCACGGGACTGCAGGGGCCTAGAGGGACTTTGGATGGCTCTCTTCGGGACTGCACGGGCCGAGACGGATGCCTGTAATGCTGTCCTTGGGACTGCAGTGGCCCAGAGGGATATTGGATGGCTGTCCTCGGGCCAGCACGGGCCGAGAGGGACGTTGGATGGCTGTCCTCGGGACTGCATAGGCCAAGAGGGACGTTGGATGGCTGTCCTCGGGACTGCATAGGCCAAGAGGGACGTTGGATGGCTGTCCTCGGGACTGCACTGGCCAAGAGGGACACCTGGAATGCTGTCCCCTGGACTGCACGGGCCGAAAAGGACTCCTGGAACGAAGTCCTCGGGACTGCACGGGATGAGGGGGACCCCTGGAAAGCTGTCCTCGGGACTGCATAGGCCAAGAGGGACGTTGGATGGCTGTCCTCGGGACTGCACGGGCCAAGAGGGATATTGGATGGCTATCCTCGGGACTGCATGGGCCAAGAGGGACGTTGGATGGCTGTCCTCGGGACTGCATGCACCAAGAGGGACGTTGAATGGCTGTCCTCGGGACTGCACAGTCTGAGGGGGACGCCTGGAACTCTGTTTTCGGGACTGCACTGGCCGAGAGGGACGTTGGATGGCTGTCCTCGGGACTGCACGGGCCAAGAGGGACGTTGGATGGCTGTCCTCGGGACAGCACGGGCCGAGAGGGACTCCAGGAACGCTGTCCTCGGGACTGCACGGGCTGAGGGGGATGCCTGGAACGCTGTCCTCGGGACTGCACTGGCCAAGAGGGACGTTTGATGGCTGTACTCGGAACTGCATGGGCCTAGAGGGATGCCTGGAATGCTGTTCTCTGGACTGCACGGGCCAAGTGGGACGCCTGGAATGCTGTCCTCGGGACTGCACGGGCTGAGGGGGACGCCTGGAACGCTTTCCTGGAGACTTCATTGGCCAAGCGGGATGTTGGACGGCTGTCCTCGGGACTGCATTGGCCAAGAGGGACATTGGATTGCTCTCCTCGGGACTGCACAGTCTGAGGGGGACGTCTGGAACGCTGTTCTCGGGACTGCACGGGCCGAGAGGGACGTTGGATGGCTGTCCTCGGGACTGCACGGGCCAAGAGGGACGTTGGATGGCTGTCCTCGGGACAGCACGGGCCGAGAGGGACTCCAGGAACGCTGTCCTCGGGACTGCACGGGCTGAGGGGGACGCCTGGAACGCTGTCCTCGGGACTGCACTGGCCAAGAGGGACGTTGGATGGCTGTACTCGGAACAGCATGGGCCTAGAGGGATGCCTGGAACGCTGTTCTCTGGACTGCACGGGCCAAGAGGGACGCCTGGAATGGTGTCCTCGGGACTGCACGGGCCAAGAGGGACATTGGATGGCTGTCCTCGGGACTGCTCGGGCAAAGTGGGACATTGGATGGCTGTCCTCAGGACTGCACTGGCCAAGAGGGACTCCTGGAACGCTCTCCTCGGGCCTGCACGAACCAAGAGGGACTCCTGGATCGTTGTACTCCTGACTGCACTGGCCTAGAGGGACTCCTGGAATGCTTTCCTCGGGACTGCGCAGGCCTAGAGGGACGCCTGGAACTCTGTCCTCGGGACTGCACGGGCCCAGAGGGACGTTGGATGGCTGTCCTCGGGACTGCACAGTCTGAGGGGGACGCCTGGAATGCTGTTCTCGGAACTGCACTGGTCGAGAGGGACATTGGATGGCTGTCCTCGGGACAGCACGGGCCGAGAGGGACACCTGGAATGCTGTCCTCGGGACTGCACGAAGCAAAAGGGAGGTTGGATGGCTGTCATGGGACTGCAGGGGCCTAGAGGGTCTTTGGATGCCTCTCCTCGGGACTGCAAGGGCTGAGAGGGATGCCTGGAATGCTGTCCTAGGGACTGCAGTGGCCGAGAGGGATATTGGATGGCAGTCCTCGGGACAGCACAGGCCGAGAGGGACACCTGGAACGCTGTACTCTAGACTGCACGGGCTGAGAAGGACTCCTGGAACGAAGTCCTCGGGACTGCACGGGATGAGGGGGACCCTTGGAACGCTGTCCTCGGGACTGCATGGGCCAAGAGGGACCTTGGATGGCTGTCCTCCGGACTGCACGAGCCAAGAGGGACATTGGATGGCTGTCCTCAGGACTGCACAGGCCTAGAAGCAAGCCAGGAACGCTGTTCTCCGGACTGCAAGGGCCTAGAGGGACTCTTGGAAAGCTGTCCTCGGGACTGCACGGGCCAAGAGGGACGCCTGGAATGCTGTCCTCGGGACTGCACGGGCCTAGAGGGACGTCTGGAACTCTGTTCTCGAGACTGTACGGGCCGAGATGGACTTTGGATGGCTGTCCTCGGGACTGCACGCGCCAAGAGGGACGTTGGATGGCTGTCCTCGGGACTGCACAGTCTGAGGGGGACGCCTGGAATGCTGTTCTTGGGACTGCATGGGCCGAGAGGGACGTTGGATGGCTGTCCACGGGACTGCACGGGCCAAGAGGGAAGTTGGATGGCTGTCACGGGACTGCAGGGGCCTAGAGGGACTTTGGATGGCTCTCCTCAGGACTGCACGGGCCGAGAGGGATGCATGGAATGCTGTCCTTGGGACTGCAGTGGCCGAGAGGGATATTGGATGGGTGTTCTCGGGCCAGCACGGGCCGAGAGGGACGTTGGATGGCTGTCCTCGGGACTGCACGGGCTAAGAGTGACGTTGGATGGCTGTCCTCGGGATTGCACGGGCCAAGAGGGACGTTGGATGGCTGTCCTCGGGACTGCACGGGCCTAGAGGGATGTTGGATCGCTGTCCTCGGGACTGTACTGGCCAAGAGGGACACCTGGAACGCTGTCCCCTGGACTGCACGGGCCGAAAAGGACTCCTGGAACGAAGTCCTCGGGACTGCACGGGATGAGGGGGACCCCTGGAACGCTGTCCTCGGGACTGCATAGGCCAAGTGGGATGTTGGATGGCTGTCCTCGGGACTGCACAGGCCAAGAGGGACATTGGATGGCTGTCCTCGGGACTGCACGGGCCAAGAGGGACATTGGATGGCTGTCCTCGGGACTGCACGGGCCAAGAGGGACTCTGGATGGCTGTCCTCGGGACTGCACGGGCCAAGAGGTACGTTGGATGGCTGTCCTCGGGACTGCACGGGCTGAGGGGGATGCCTGGAACGCTGTTCTCGGGACTGCACTGACCTAGAGTTACATTGGATGGCTGTCCTCAGGACTGCACGGGCCTAGAAGGACCCCTGGAATGCTGTCCTCGGGACTGCACGGGCCTAGAGGGACATTGGATGGCTGTCCTCGGGACTGCTCAGGCAAAGTGGGACATTGGATGGCTGTCCTCAGGACTGCACTGGCCAAGAGGGACTCCTGGAACGTTGTTCTCCTGACTGCACTGGCCTAGAGGGACTCCTGGAATGCTGTCCTCGGGACTGCACGGGCCCAGAGGGACGTTGGATGGCTGTCCTCGGGACTACACGGGCCAAGAGGTACGTTGGATGGCTGTCCTCGGGACTGCACAGTCTGAGGAGGACGCCTGAAATGCTGTTCTCGGGACTGCACAGGTCGAGAGGGACATTGGATGGGTGTCCTCGGGTCACCACGGGCCAATAGGGACTTTGGATGGCTGTCCTCGGGACTGCACGGGCTAAGAGTGACTTTGGATGGCTGTCCTCGTGACTGCACGGACCTAGAGGGATGTTGGATCGCTGTCCTCGGGACTGCACTGGCCAAGAGGGACACCTGGAACGCTGTCCCCTGGACTGCACGGGCCGAAAAGGACTCCTGGAACAAAGTCCTCGGGACTGCACGGGATGAGCGGGACCCCTGGAACGCTGTCCTCGGGACTGCATAGGCCAAGAGGGACATTGGATGGCTGTCCTCGGGACTGCACAGGCCAAGAGGGACATTGGATGGCTGTCCTCGGGACTGCACGGGCCAAGAGGGACATTGGATGGCTGTCCTCGGGACTGCACGCGCCAAGAGGGACGTTGGATGGCTGTCCTCGGGACTGCACGGGCCAAAAGGGACATTGGATGGCTGTCCTCGGGACTGCACGGGCTGAGGGGGATGCCTGGAACGCTGTTCTCGGGACTGCACTGACCTAGAGATACATTGGATGGCTGTCCTCAGGACTGCACGGGCCTAGAGGGACCCCTGGAATGCTGTCCTCGGGACTGCACGGGCCTAGAGGGACATTGGATGGCTGTCCTCAGGACTGCACAGGCCTAGAGGGAAGCCTGGAATGCTGTTCTCCGGACTGCAAGGACCTAGAGGGACTCTTGGAAAGCTGTCCTCGGGACTGCACGGGCCAAGAGGGACGCCTGGAATGCTGTCCTTGGGACTGCACGGGCCTAGAGGGACGCCTGGAACTCTGTTCTCGGGACTGCACGGGCCTAGAGGGACATTGGATGGCTGTCCTCAGGACTGCACAGGCCTAGAGGGAAGCCTGGAATGCTGTTCTCCGGACTGCAAGGACCTAGAGGGACTCTTGGAAAGCTGTCCTCTGGACTGCATGCGCCAAGAGGGACGTTGGATGGCTGTCCTAGGGACTGCACAGTCTGAGGGGGACGCCTGGAACTCTGTTCTCGGGACTGCATGGGCCGAGAGGGACATTGGATGGCTGTCCTCTGGACTGCACGGGCCAAGAGGGACATTGGATGGCTGTCGTCGGGACAGCAGGGGCCGAGAGGGACTCCAGGAACGCTGTCCTCGGGACTGCACAGGCTGAGGGGGATGCCTGGAACGCTGTCCTCGGGACTGCACTGGCCAAGAGGGACGTTGGATGGCTGTACTTGGAACTGCATGGGCCTAGAGGGATGCCTGGAACGCTGTTCTCTGGACTGCACGGGCCAAGAGGGACACCTGGAACGCTCTCCTCTGGACTGCACGGGCCGAAAAGGACTCCTGGAACGAAGTCCTCGGGACTGCACGGGATGAGGGGGACCCTTGGAACGCTGTCCTCGGGACTGCATGGGCCAAGAGGGACGTTGGATGGCTGTACTCGGGACTGCACGGGCCAAGAGGGACATTGGATGGCTGTCCTAAGGGACTGCAATGGCCAAGAGTGACATTGTGTGGCTGCCCTTGGGACTGCACGGGCTGAGAGGGACTCCTGGAATGCTGTCCTCGGGACTGCACGGGTAAGAGGGACATTGGATGGCTGTCCTCAGGACTGCACTGGCCTAGAGAGACCCCTGGAATGCTGTCCTCGGGACTGCACGGGCCTAGAGGGACATTGGATGGCTGTCCTCAGGACTGCACAGGCCTAGAGGCAAGCCAGGAACGCTGTTCTCCGGATTGCAAGGGCCTAGAGGGACTCTTGGAAAGCTGTCCTCGGGATTGCACGGGCCAAGAGGGACGCCTGAATGCTGTCCTCGGGACTGCACGGGCCTAGAGGGACGTCTGGAACTCTGTTCTCGGGACTGCAAGGGACGAGAGGGACGTTGGATGGCTGTCCTCGGGACTGCACGGGCCAAGAGGGACGTTGGATGGCTGTCACGGGACTGCAGGCGCCTAGAGGGACTTTGGATGGCTCTCCTCGGGACTGCACGGGCCGAGAGGGATGCCTGGAATGCTGTCCTTGGGACTGCAGTGGCCGAGAGGGATATTGGATGGCTGTCCTCGGGCCAGCACGGGCCGAGAGGGACTTTGGATGGCTGTCCTCGGGACTGCACGGGCTAAGAGGGACGTTGGATGGCTGTCCTCGGGACTGCACGGGCCAAGAGGGACGTTGGATGGCTGTCCTCGGGACTGCACTGGCCAAGAGGGACACCTGGAACGCTGTCCCCTGGACTGCATGGGCCGAAAAGGACTCCTGGAACGAAGTCCTCGGGACTGCACGGGATGAGGGAGACCCCTGGAAAGCTGTCCTCGGGACTGCATAGGCCAAGAGGGACGTTGGATGGCTGTCCTCGGGACTGCACGGGCCAAGAGGGACATTGGATGGCTGTCCTCGGGACTGCACGGGCCAAGAGGGACATTGGATGGCTGTCCTCGGGACTGCAGGGGCCAAGAGGGACGTTGGATGGCTGTCCTCGGGACTGCACGGGCTGAGGGGGATGCCTGGAACGCTGTTCTTGGGACTGCACTGACCTAGAGATACATTGGATGGCTGTCCTCAGGAGTGCACGGGCCTAGAGGGACCCCTGGAATGCTGTCCTCGGGACTGCACGGGCCTAGAGGGACATTGGATGGCTGTCCTCAGGAATGCACAGGCCTAGAGGGAAGCCTGGAACGCTGTTCTCCGGACTGCAAGGACCTAGAGGGACGTTGGATGGCTGTCCTCGGGACTGCATGCACCAAGAGGGTCCTTGGATGGCTGTCCTCGGGACTGCACGGGCTGAGGGGGACGCCTGGAACGCTTTCCTGGAGACTTCATTGGCCAAGCGGGATGTTGGATGGCTGTCCTCGGGACTGCATTGGCCAAGAGGGACATTGGATTGCTGTCCTCGGGACTGCACAGTCTGAGGGGGACGCCTGGAACGCTGTTCTCGGGACTGCACGGGACGAGAGAGACGTTGGATGGCTGTCCTCGGGACTGCACGGGCCAAGAGGGACGTTGAATGGCTGTCCTCGGGACAGCACGGGCCGAGAGGGACTCCAGGAACGCTGTCCTCGGGACTGCACGGGCTGAGGGGGACGCCTGGAACGCTGTTCTCGGGACTGCACGGGACGAGAGGGACGTTGGATGGCTGTCCTCGGGACTGCACGGGCCAAGAGGGACGTTGGATGGCTGTCCTCGGGACTGCACGGGCCTAGAGGGATGTTGGATGGCTGTCCTCGGGACTGCACTGGCCAAGAGGGACACCTCGAACGCTGTCTTCTGGACTGCACGGGCCGAGAAGGACTCCTGGAACGAAGTCCTCGGGACTGCACGGGATGAGGGGGACCCTTGGAACGCTGTCCTCGGGACTGCATGGGCCAAGAGGGACGTTGGATGGCTGTCCTCGGGACTGCACGGGCCAAGAGGGACATTGGATGGCTGTCCTCGGGACTGCACGGGCAAAGAAGGAAGTTGGATGGCTGTCCTCGGGAGTGCAAGGGCCAAGAGAGACGTTGGATGGCTGTCCTCGGGACTGCACTGGCCTAGAGGGATGTTGGATCGCTGTCCTCGGGACTGCACGGGCTGAGGGGGATGCCTGGAATGCTGTTCTCGGGACTGCACTGACCTAGAGATACATTGGGTGGCTGTCCTCCGGACTGCACGGGCCGAGAGAGACCCCTGGAATGCTGTCCTCGGGACAGCACGGGCCTAGAGGAACATTGGATGGCTGTCCTCTGGACTGCACAGGCCTAGATGCAAGCCAGGAACGCTGTTCTCCGGACTGCAAGGGCCTAGAGGGACTCTTGGAAAGCTGTCCTCGGGACTGCATGGGCCAAGAAGGACGCCTGGAATGCTGTCCTCGGGACTGCACGGGCCTAGAGGGACATCTGGAACTCTGTTCTCGGGACTGCACGGGCCTAGAGGGACATTGGATGGCTGTCCTTGGGACTGCACGCGCCAAGAGGGACGTTGGATGGCTGTCCTCAGGACTGCACAGTCTGAGGGGGACGCCTGGAACGCTGTTCTCGGGACTGCACGGGCCGAGAGGGACGTTGGATGGCTGTCCACGGGACTGCACGGGCCAAGAGGGACGTTGGATGGCTGTCACGGGACTGCAGGGGCCTAGAGGGACTTTGGATGGCTCTCCTCGGGACTGCACGGGCCGAGAGGGATGCCTGGAATGCTGTCCTTGGGACTGCAGTGGCCGAGAGGGATATTGGATGGCTGTCCTCGGGTCACCACGGGCCTAGAGGGACTCTGGATGGCTGTCCTCGGGACTGCACGGGCTAAGAGTGACGTTGGATGGCTGTCCTCGGGATTGAACGGGCCAAGAGGGACGTTGGATGGCTGTCCTCGGGACTGCACAGGCCAAGAGGGACATTGGATGGCTGTCTTCGGGACTGCACGGGCCAAGAGGGACATTGGATGGCTGTCCTCGGGACTGCACACGCCAAGAGGGACGTTGGATGGCTGTCCTCGGGACTGCACGGGCCAAGAGGGACATTGGATGGCTGTCCTCGGGACTGCACGGGCTGAGGGGGATGCCTGGAACGATGTTCTCGGGACTGCACTGACCTAGAGATACATTGGATGGCTGTACTCAGGACTGCACGGGCCTAGAGGGACCCCTGGAATGCTGTCCTCGGGACTGCACGGGCCTAGAGGGACATTGGATGGCTGTCTTCAGGTCTGCATAGGCCTAGAGGGAAGCCTGGAACGCTGTTCTCCGGACTGCAAGGACCTAGAGGGACTCTTGGAAAGCTGTCCTCGGGACTGCACGGGCCAAGAGGGACGCCTGGAATGCTGTCCTTGGGACTGCACGGGCCTAGAGGGACGCCTGGAACTCTGTTCTCGGGACTGCACGGGTGTAGAGGGACATTGGATGGCTGTCCTCAGGACTGCACAGGCCTAGAGGGAAGCCTGGAACGCTGTTCTCCGGACTGCAAGGACCTAGAGGGACTCTTGGAAAGCTGTCCTCGGGACTGCATGCGCCAAGAGGGACGTTGGATGGCTGTCCTAGGGACTGCACAGTCTGAGGGGGACGCCTGGAACTCTGTTCTCGGGACTGCATGGGCCGAGAGGGATGTTGGATGGCTGTCCTCTGGACTGCACGGGCCAAGAGGGACGTTGGATGGCTGTCGTCGGGACAGCACGGGCCGAGAGGGACTCCAGGAACGCTGTCCTCGGGACTGCACGGGCTGAGGGGGATGCCTGGAACGCTGTCCTCGGGACTGCACTGGCCAAGAGGGACGTTGGATGGCTGTACTCGGAACTGCATGGGCCTAGAGGGATGCCTGGAACGCTGTTCTCTGGACTGCACGGGCCAAGAGGGACACATGGAATGCTGTCCTTGGGACTGCACGGGCTGAGGGGGAAGCCTGGAAAGCTGTCCTGGAGACTGCATGGGCCAAGCGGGATGTTGGATGGCTGTCCTCGGGACTGCATTGGCCAAGAGGGACATTGGATGGCTGTCCTAGGGACTGCACAGTCTGAGGGGGACGCCTGGAACGCTGTTCTCAGGACTGCACGGGCCGAGAGGGACGTTGGATGGCTGTCCTCGGGACTGCACGGGCCAAGAGGGACTTTGGATGGCTGTCCTCGGGACAGCACGGGCCGAGAGGGACTCCAGGAACGCTGTCCTCGGGACTGCACGGGCTGAGGGGGACGCCTGGAACGCTGTCCTCGGGACTGGACGGGCTGAGGGGGACGCCTGGAACGCTTTCCTGGAGACTGCATGGGCCAAGTGGTATGTTGGATGGCTGTCCTCGGGACTGCACGGGCCAAGAGGGACGCCTGGAACGCTGTCCTCGGGACTGCTCTGGCCAAGAGGGACGTTGGATGGCTGTACTTGGAACTGCATGGGCCTAGAGGGACGCCTGGAACGGTGTCCTCGGGACTGCACGGGCCAAGAGGGACATTGGATGGCTGTCCTCGGGACTGCACTGGCCAAGAGGGACGCCTGGAACGGTGTCCTTGGGCCTGCACGAACCAAGAGTGACTCCTGGAACGTTGTTCTCCTGACTGCACTGGCCTAGAGGGACTCCTGGAATGCTGTCCTCGGGACTGCACAGGCCCAGAGGGACGTTGGATGGCTGTCCTCGGGACTGCACGGGTCAAGAGGTACTTTGGATGGCTGTCCTCGGGACTGCACAGTCTGAGGGGGACGCCTGGAATGCTGTTCTCGGGACTGCACCGGCCAAGAGGGACCTTGGATGGCTGTCCTCGGGACAGCACGGGCCGAGAGGGACACCTGGAATGCTGTCCTCGGGACTGCACGGGCCAAGAGGGACGCCTGGAACGCTGTCCTCGGGACTGCACGGGCCAAGAGGGACATTGGATGGCTATCCTCGGGACAGCACGGGCCGAGAGGGACACCTGGAACGCTGTCCTCGGGACTGCTCTGGCCAAGAGGGACGTTGGATGGCTGTACTTGGAACTGCATGGGCCTAGAGGGATGCCTGGAACGCTGTTCTCTGGACTGCACGGGCCAAGACGGACGCCTGGAATGCTGTCCTCGGGACTGGACGGGCTGAGGGGGACGCCTGGAACGCTTTCCTGGAGACTGCACGGGCCAAGAGGGACATTGGATGGCTGTCCTCGGGACTGCACTGGCCAAGAGGGACGCCTGGAACGGTGTCCTCTGGCCTGCACGAACCAAGAGTGACTCCTGGAACGTTGTTCTCCTGACTGCACTGGCCTAGAGGGACTCCTGGAATGCTGTCTTCGGGACTGCACGGGCCCAGAGGGACGTTGGATGGCTGTCCTCGGGACTGCACGGGCCAAGAGGTACGTTGGATGGCTGTCCTCGGGACTGCACAGTCTGAGGTGGACGCCTGGAATGCTGTTCTCGGGACTGCACCGGCCAAGAGGGTCCTTGGATGGCTGTCCTCGGGACAGCACGGGCCGAGAGGGACACCTGGAATGCTGTCCTCGGGACTGCACGGGCCTAGAGGGACATTGGATGGCTGTCCTCAGGACTGCACAGGCCTAGAGGGAAGCCTGGAACGCTGTTCTCCGGACTGCAAGGACCTAGAGGGACTCTTGGAAAGCTGTCCTCGGGACTGCACGGGCCAAGAGGGACGCCTGGAATGCTGTCCTTGGGACTGCACGGGCCTAGAGGGACGCCTGGACCTCTGTTCTCGGGACTGCACGGGCCTAGAGGGACATTGGATGGCTGTCCTCAGGACTGCACAGGCCTAGAGGGAAGCCTGGAACGCTGTTCTCCGGACTGCAAGGACCTAGAGGGACTCTTGGAAAGCTGTCCTCGGGACTGCATGCGCCAAGAGGGACGTTGGATGGCTGTCCTAGGGACTGCACAGTCTGAGGGGGACGCCTGTAACTCTGTTCTCGGGACTGCACTGGCCAAGAGGGACGTTCGATGGCTGTACTCGGAACTGCATGGGCATAGAGGGATGCCTGGAACGCTGTTCTCTGGACTGCACGGGCCAAGAGGGACACCTGGAACGCTGTCCTCTGGACTGCACGGGCCGAAAAGGACTCCTGGAACGAAGTCCTCGGGACTGCACGGGATGAGGGGGACCCTTGGAACGCTGTCCTCGGGACTACATGGGCCAAGAGGGACGTTGGATGGCTGTCCTCGGGACTGCACGGGCCAAGAGGGACATTGGAAGGCTGTCCTAAGCGACTGCAATGGCCAAGAGTGACATTGTGTGGCTGCCCTTGGGACTGCACGGGCTGAGAGGGACTCCTGGAATGCTGTCCTCGGGACTGCACGGGTAAGAGGGACATTGGATGGCTGTCCTCAGGACTGCACAGGCCTAGAGGCAAGCCAGGAACGCTGTTCTCCGGACTGCAAGGGCCTAGAGGGACTCTTGGAAAGCTGTCCTCGGGATTGCACGGGCCAAGAGGGACGCCTGGAATGCTGTCCTCGGGACTGCACGGGCCTAGAGGGACGTCTGGAACTCTGTTCTCGGGACTGCAAGGGACGAGAGGGACGTTGGATGGCTGTCCTCGGGACTGCAGGGGCCTAGAGGGACTTTGGATGGCTCTCCTCGGGACTGCACGGGCCGAGAGGGATGCCTGGAATGCTGTCCTTGGGACTGCAGTGGCCGAGAGGGATATTGGATGGCTGTCCTCGGGCCAGCACGGGCCGAGAGGGACTTTGGATGGCTGTCCTCGGGACTGCACGGGCTAAGAGGGACGTTGGATGGCTGTCCTCGGGACTGCACGGGCCAAGAGGGACGTTGGATGGCTGTCCTCGGGACTGCACTGGCCAAGAGGGACACCTGGAACGCTGTCCCCTGAACTGCATGGGCCGAAAAGGACTCCTGGAACGAAGTCCTCGGGACTGCACGGAATGAGGGGGACCCCTGGAAAGCTGTCCTCGGGACTGCATAGGCCAAGAGGGACGTTGAATGGCTGTCCTCGGGACTGCACGGGCCAAGAGGGACATTGGATGGCTGTCCTCGGGACTGCACGGGCCAAGAGGGACATTGGATGGCTGTCCTTGGGACTGCAGGGGCCAAGAGGGACGTTGGATGGCTGTCCTTGGGACTGCACGGGCTGAGGGGGATTCCTGGAACGCTGTTCTCGGGACTGCACTGACCTAGAGATACATTGGATGGCTGTCCTCAGGAGTGCACGGGCCTAGAGGGACCCCTGGAATGCTGTCCTCGGGACTGCACGGGCCTAGAGGGACATTGGATGGCTGTCCTCAGGACTGCACAGGCCTAGAGGGAAGCCTGGAATGCTGTTCTCCGGACTGCAAGGACCTAGAGGGACGTTGGATGGCTGTCCTCGGGACTGCATGCACCAAGAGGGTCCTTGGATGGCTGTCCTCGGGACTGCACAGTCTGAGGGGGACGCCTGGAACTCTGTTCTCGGGACTGCACTGGCCGAGAGGGACGTTGGATGGCTGTCCTCGGGACTGCACGGGCCAAAAGGGACGTTGGATGGCTGTCCTCGGGACAGCACGGGCCGAGAGGGACTCCAGGAACGCTGTCCTCGGGACTGCACGGGCTGAGGGGGATGCCTGGAACGCTGTCCTTGGGACTGCACTGGCCAAGAGGGACGTTTGATGGCTGTACTCAGAACTGCATGGGCCAAGAGGGACGCCTGGAATGCTGTCCTTGGGACTGCACGGGCTGAGGGGGACGCCTGGAACGCTTTCCTGGAGACTTCATTGGCCAAGCGGGATGTTGGATGGCTGTCCTCGGGACTGCATTGGCCAAGAGGGACATTGGATTGCTGTCCTCGGGACTGCACAGTCTGAGGGGGACGCCTGGAACGCTGTTCTCGGGACTGCACGGGACGAGAGAGACGTTGGATGGCTGTCCTCGGGACTGCACGGGCCAAGAGGGACGTTGGATGGCTGTCCTCGGGACAGCACGGGCCGAGAGGGACTCCAGCAATGCTGTCCTCGGGACTGCACGGGCTGAGGGGGACGCCTGGAACGCTGTTCTCGGGACTGCACGGGACGAGAGGGACGTTGGATGGCTGTCCTCGGGACTGCACGGGCCAAGAGGGACGTTGGATGGCTGTCCTCGGGACTGCACGGGCCTAGAGGGATGTTGGATGGCTGTCCTCGGGACTGCACTGGCCAAGATGGACACCTCGAACGCTGTCTTCTGGACTGCACGGGCCGAGAAGGACTCCTGGAACGAAGTCCTCGGGACTGCACGGGATGAGGGGGACCCTTGGAACGCTGTCCTCGGGACTGCATGGGCCAAGAGGGACGTTGGATGGCTGTCCTCGGGACTGCACGGGCCAAGAGGGACATTGGATGGCTGTCCTCGGGACTGCACGGGCAAAGAAGGAAGTTGGATGGCTGTCCTCGGGAGTGCAAGGGCCAAGAGAGACGTTGGATGGCTGTCCTCGGGACTGCACGGGCCTAGAGGGATGTTGGATCGCTGTCCTCGGGACTGCACGGGCTGAGGGGGATGCCTGGAATGCTGTTCTCGGGACTGCACTGACCTAGAGATACATTGGGTGGCTGTCCTCAGGACTGCACGGGCCTAGAGAGACCCCTGGAATGCTGTCCTCGGGACAGCACGGGCCTAGAGGAACATTGGATGGCTGTCCTCTGGACTGCACAGGCCTAGAGGCAAGCCAGGAACGCTGTTCTCCGGACTGCAAGGGCCTAGAGGGACTCTTGGAAAGCTGTCCTCGGGACTGCATGGGCCAAGAGGGACGCGTGGAATGCTGTCCTCGGGACTGCACGGGCCTAGAGGGACATCTGGAACTCTGTTCTCGGGACTGCACGGGCCTAGAGGGACATTGGATGGCTGTCCTCGGGACTGCACTGGCCAAGAGGGACGCCTGGAACGGTGTCCTCTGGCCTGCACGAACCAAGAGTGACTCCTGGAACGTTGTTCTCCTGACTGCACTGGCCTAGAGGGACTCCTGGAATGCTGTCTTCGGGACTGCACGGGCCCAGAGGGACGTTGGATGGCTGTCCTCGGGACTGCACGGGCCAAGAGGTACGTTGGATGGCTGTCCTCGGGACTGCACAGTCTGAGGTGGACGCCTGGAATGCTGTTCTCGGGACTGCACCGGCCAAGAGGGTCCTTGGATGGCTGTCCTCGGGACAGCACGGGCCGAGAGGGACACCTGGAATGCTGTCCTCGGGACTGCACGGGCCTAGAGGGACATTGGATGGCTGTCCTCAGGACTGCACAGGCCTAGAGGGAAGCCTGGAACGCTGTTCTCCGGACTGCAAGGACCTAGAGGGACTCTTGGAAAGCTGTCCTCGGGACTGCACGGGCCAAGAGGGACGCCTGGAATGCTGTCCTTGGGACTGCACGGGCCTAGAGGGACGCCTGGACCTCTGTTCTCGGGACTGCACGGGCCTAGAGGGACATTGGATGGCTGTCCTCAGGACTGCACAGGCCTAGAGGGAAGCCTGGAACGCTGTTCTCCGGACTGCAAGGACCTAGAGGGACTCTTGGAAAGCTGTCCTCGGGACTGCATGCGCCAAGAGGGACGTTGGATGGCTGTCCTAGGGACTGCACAGTCTGAGGGGGACGCCTGTAACTCTGTTCTCGGGACTGCACTGGCCAAGAGGGACGTTCGATGGCTGTACTCGGAACTGCATGGGCATAGAGGGATGCCTGGAACGCTGTTCTCTGGACTGCACGGGCCAAGAGGGACACCTGGAACGCTGTCCTCTGGACTGCACGGGCCGAAAAGGACTCCTGGAACGAAGTCCTCGGGACTGCACGGGATGAGGGGGACCCTTGGAACGCTGTCCTCGGGACTACATGGGCCAAGAGGGACGTTGGATGGCTGTCCTCGGGACTGCACGGGCCAAGAGGGACATTGGAAGGCTGTCCTAAGCGACTGCAATGGCCAAGAGTGACATTGTGTGGCTGCCCTTGGGACTGCACGGGCTGAGAGGGACTCCTGGAATGCTGTCCTCGGGACTGCACGGGTAAGAGGGACATTGGATGGCTGTCCTCAGGACTGCACAGGCCTAGAGGCAAGCCAGGAACGCTGTTCTCCGGACTGCAAGGGCCTAGAGGGACTCTTGGAAAGCTGTCCTCGGGATTGCACGGGCCAAGAGGGACGCCTGGAATGCTGTCCTCGGGACTGCACGGGCCTAGAGGGACGTCTGGAACTCTGTTCTCGGGACTGCAAGGGACGAGAGGGACGTTGGATGGCTGTCCTCGGGACTGCAGGGGCCTAGAGGGACTTTGGATGGCTCTCCTCGGGACTGCACGGGCCGAGAGGGATGCCTGGAATGCTGTCCTTGGGACTGCAGTGGCCGAGAGGGATATTGGATGGCTGTCCTCGGGCCAGCACGGGCCGAGAGGGACTTTGGATGGCTGTCCTCGGGACTGCACGGGCTAAGAGGGACGTTGGATGGCTGTCCTCGGGACTGCACGGGCCAAGAGGGACGTTGGATGGCTGTCCTCGGGACTGCACTGGCCAAGAGGGACACCTGGAACGCTGTCCCCTGAACTGCATGGGCCGAAAAGGACTCCTGGAACGAAGTCCTCGGGACTGCACGGAATGAGGGGGACCCCTGGAAAGCTGTCCTCGGGACTGCATAGGCCAAGAGGGACGTTGAATGGCTGTCCTCGGGACTGCACGGGCCAAGAGGGACATTGGATGGCTGTCCTCGGGACTGCACGGGCCAAGAGGGACATTGGATGGCTGTCCTTGGGACTGCAGGGGCCAAGAGGGACGTTGGATGGCTGTCCTTGGGACTGCACGGGCTGAGGGGGATTCCTGGAACGCTGTTCTCGGGACTGCACTGACCTAGAGATACATTGGATGGCTGTCCTCAGGAGTGCACGGGCCTAGAGGGACCCCTGGAATGCTGTCCTCGGGACTGCACGGGCCTAGAGGGACATTGGATGGCTGTCCTCAGGACTGCACAGGCCTAGAGGGAAGCCTGGAACGCTGTTCTCCGGACTGCAAGGACCTAGAGGGACGTTGGATGGCTGTCCTCGGGACTGCATGCACCAAGAGGGTCCTTGGATGGCTGTCCTCGGGACTGCACAGTCTGAGGGGGACGCCTGGAACTCTGTTCTCGGGACTGCACTGGCCGAGAGGGACGTTGGATGGCTGTCCTCGGGACTGCACGGGCCAAGAGGGACGTTGGATGGCTGTCCTCGGGACAGCACGGGCCGAGAGGGACTCCAGGAACGCTGTCCTCGGGACTGCACGGGCTGAGGGGGATGCCTGGAACGCTGTCCTTGGGACTGCACTGGCCAAGAGGGACGTTTGATGGCTGTACTCAGAACTGCATGGGCCAAGAGGGACGCCTGGAATGCTGTCCTTGGGACTGCACGGGCTGAGGGGGACGCCTGGAACGCTTTCCTGGAGACTTCATTGGCCAAGCGGGATGTTGGATGGCTGTCCTCGGGACTGCATTGGCCAAGAGGGACATTGGATTGCTGTCCTCGGGACTGCACAGTCTGAGGGGGACGCCTGGAACGCTGTTCTCGGGACTGCACGGGACGAGAGAGACGTTGGATGGCTGTCCTCGGGACTGCACGGGCCAAGAGGGACGTTGGATGGCTGTCCTCGGGACAGCACGGGCCGAGAGGGACTCCAGCAATGCTGTCCTCGGGACTGCACGGGCTGAGGGGGACGCCTGGAACGCTGTTCTCGGGACTGCACGGGACGAGAGGGACGTTGGATGGCTGTCCTCGGGACTGCACGGGCCAAGAGGGACGTTGGATGGCTGTCCTCGGGACTGCACGGGCCTAGAGGGATGTTGGATGGCTGTCCTCGGGACTGCACTGGCCAAGATGGACACCTCGAACGCTGTCTTCTGGACTGCACGGGCCGAGAAGGACTCCTGGAACGAAGTCCTCGGGACTGCACGGGATGAGGGGGACCCTTGGAACGCTGTCCTCGGGACTGCATGGGCCAAGAGGGACGTTGGATGGCTGTCCTCGGGACTGCACGGGCCAAGAGGGACATTGGATGGCTGTCCTCGGGACTGCACGGGCAAAGAAGGAAGTTGGATGGCTGTCCTCGGGAGTGCAAGGGCCAAGAGAGACGTTGGATGGCTGTCCTCGGGACTGCACGGGCCTAGAGGGATGTTGGATCGCTGTCCTCGGGACTGCACGGGCTGAGGGGGATGCCTGGAATGCTGTTCTCGGGACTGCACTGACCTAGAGATACATTGGGTGGCTGTCCTCAGGACTGCACGGGCCTAGAGAGACCCCTGGAATGCTGTCCTCGGGACAGCACGGGCCTAGAGGAACATTGGATGGCTGTCCTCTGGACTGCACAGGCCTAGAGGCAAGCCAGGAACGCTGTTCTCCGGACTGCAAGGGCCTAGAGGGACTCTTGGAAAGCTGTCCTCGGGACTGCATGGGCCAAGAGGGACGCGTGGAATGCTGTCCTCGGGACTGCACGGGCCTAGAGGGACATCTGGAACTCTGTTCTCGGGACTGCACGGGCCTAGAGGGACATTGGATGGCTGTCCTCGGGACTGCACGCGCCATGAGGGACGTTGGATGGCTGTCCTCGGGACTGCACAGTCTGAGGGGGACGCCTGGAACGCTGTTCTCGGGACTGCACGGGCCGAGAGGGACTTGGATGGCTGTCACGGGACTGCAGGGGCCTAGAGGGACTTTGGATGGCTCTCCTCGGGAATGCACGGGCCGAGAGGGATGCCTGGAATGCTGTCCTTGGGACTGCAGTGGCCGAGAGGGATATTGGATGGGTGTCCTCGGGTCACCACGGGCCAAGAGGGACTCTGGATGGCTGTCCTCGGGACTGCACGGGCTAAGAGTGACGTTGGATGGCTGTCCTCGGGATTGCACGGGCCAAGAGGGACGTTGGATGGCTGTCCTCGGGACTGCACGGGCCTAGAGGGATGTTGGATCGCTGTCCTCGGGACTGCACTGGCCAAGAGGGACACCTGGAACGCTGTCCCCTGGACTGCACGGGCCGAAAAGGACTCCTGTAACGAAGTCCTCGGGACTGCACGGGATGAGCTGGACCCCTGGAACACTGTCCTCGGGACTGCATAGTCCAAGAGGGACGTTGGATGGCTGTCCTCGGGACTGCACAGGCCAAGAGGGACATTGGATGGCTGTCCTCGGGACTGCACGGGCCAAGAGGGACATTGGATGGCTGTCCTCGGGACTGCACGCGCCAAGAGGGACGTTGGATGGCTGTCCTCGGGACTGCACGGGCCAAGAGGGACATTGGATGGCTGTCCTCGGGACTGCACGGGCTGAGGGGGATGCCTGGAACGCTGTTCTCGGGACTGCACTGACCTAGAGATACATTGGATGGCTGTACTCAGGACTGCACGGGCCTAGAGGGACCCCTGGAATGCTGTCCTCGGGACTGCAGGGGCCTAGAGGGACATTGGATGGCTGTCCTCAGGACTGCACAGGCCTAGAGGGAAGCCTGGAACGCTGTTCTCCGGACTGCAAGGACCTAGAGGGACTCTTGGAAAGCTGTCCTCGGGACTGCACGGGCCAAGAGGGACGCCTGGAATGCTGTCCTTGGGACTGCACGGGCCTAGAGGGACGCCTGGAACTCTGTTCTCGGGACTGCACGGGCGTAGAGGGACATTGGATGGCTGTCCTCAGGACTGCACAGGCCTAGAGGGAAGCCTGGAACGCTGTTCTCCGGACTGCAAGGACCTAGAGGGACTCTTGGAAAGCTGTCCTCGGGACTGCATGCGCCAAGAGGGACGTTGGATGGCTGTCCTAGGGACTGCACAGTCTGAGGGGGACGCCTGGAACTCTGTTCTCGGGACTGCATGGGCCGAGAGGGATGTTGGAGGGCTGTCCTCTGGACTGCACGGGCCAAGAGGGACGTTGGATGGCTGTCCTCGGGACTGCACAGTCTGAGGTGGACGCCTGGAATGCTGTTCTCGGGACTGCACCGGCCAAGAGGGTCCTTGGATGGCTGTCCTCGGGACAGCACGGGCCGAGAGGGACACCTGGAATGCTGTCCTCGGGACTGCACGGGCCTAGAGGGACATTGGATGGCTGTCCTCAGGACTGCACAGGCCTAGAGGGAAGCCTGGAACGCTGTTCTCCGGACTGCAAGGACCTAGAGGGACTCTTGGAAAGCTGTCCTCGGGACTGCACGGGCCAAGAGGGACGCCTGGAATGCTGTCCTTGGGACTGCACGGGCCTAGAGGGACGCCTGGACCTCTGTTCTCGGGACTGCACGGGCCTAGAGGGACATTGGATGGCTGTCCTCAGGACTGCACAGGCCTAGAGGGAAGCCTGGAACGCTGTTCTCCGGACTGCAAGGACCTAGAGGGACTCTTGGAAAGCTGTCCTCGGGACTGCATGCGCCAAGAGGGACGTTGGATGGCTGTCCTAGGGACTGCACAGTCTGAGGGGGACGCCTGTAACTCTGTTCTCGGGACTGCACTGGCCAAGAGGGACGTTCGATGGCTGTACTCGGAACTGCATGGGCATAGAGGGATGCCTGGAACGCTGTTCTCTGGACTGCACGGGCCAAGAGGGACACCTGGAACGCTGTCCTCTGGACTGCACGGGCCGAAAAGGACTCCTGGAACGAAGTCCTCGGGACTGCACGGGATGAGGGGGACCCTTGGAACGCTGTCCTCGGGACTACATGGGCCAAGAGGGACGTTGGATGGCTGTCCTCGGGACTGCACGGGCCAAGAGGGACATTGGAAGGCTGTCCTAAGCGACTGCAATGGCCAAGAGTGACATTGTGTGGCTGCCCTTGGGACTGCACGGGCTGAGAGGGACTCCTGGAATGCTGTCCTCGGGACTGCACGGGTAAGAGGGACATTGGATGGCTGTCCTCAGGACTGCACAGGCCTAGAGGCAAGCCAGGAACGCTGTTCTCCGGACTGCAAGGGCCTAGAGGGACTCTTGGAAAGCTGTCCTCGGGATTGCACGGGCCAAGAGGGACGCCTGGAATGCTGTCCTCGGGACTGCACGGGCCTAGAGGGACGTCTGGAACTCTGTTCTCGGGACTGCAAGGGACGAGAGGGACGTTGGATGGCTGTCCTCGGGACTGCAGGGGCCTAGAGGGACTTTGGATGGCTCTCCTCGGGACTGCACGGGCCGAGAGGGATGCCTGGAATGCTGTCCTTGGGACTGCAGTGGCCGAGAGGGATATTGGATGGCTGTCCTCGGGCCAGCACGGGCCGAGAGGGACTTTGGATGGCTGTCCTCGGGACTGCACGGGCTAAGAGGGACGTTGGATGGCTGTCCTCGGGACTGCACGGGCCAAGAGGGACGTTGGATGGCTGTCCTCGGGACTGCACTGGCCAAGAGGGACACCTGGAACGCTGTCCCCTGGACTGCATGGGCCGAAAAGGACTCCTGGAACGAAGTCCTCGGGACTGCACGGAATGAGGGGGACCCCTGGAAAGCTGTCCTCGGGACTGCATAGGCCAAGAGGGACGTTGAATGGCTGTCCTCGGGACTGCACGGGCCAAGAGGGACATTGGATGGCTGTCCTCGGGACTGCACGGGCCAAGAGGGACATTGGATGGCTGTCCTTGGGACTGCAGGGGCCAAGAGGGACGTTGGATGGCTGTCCTTGGGACTGCACGGGCTGAGGGGGATTCCTGGAACGCTGTTCTCGGGACTGCACTGACCTAGAGATACATTGGATGGCTGTCCTCAGGAGTGCACGGGCCTAGAGGGACCCCTGGAATGCTGTCCTCGGGACTGCACGGGCCTAGAGGGACATTGGATGGCTGTCCTCAGGAATGCACAGGCCTAGAGGGAAGCCTGGAACGCTGTTCTCCGGACTGCAAGGACCTAGAGGGACGTTGGATGGCTGTCCTCGGGACTGCATGCACCAAGAGGGTCCTTGGATGGCTGTCCTCGGGACTGCACAGTCTGAGGGGGACGCCTGGAACTCTGTTCTCGGGACTGCACTGGCCGAGAGGGACGTTGGATGGCTGTCCTCGGGACTGCACGGGCCAAGAGGGACGTTGGATGGCTGTCCTCGGGACAGCACGGGCCGAGAGGGACTCCAGGAACGCTGTCCTCGGGACTGCACGGGCTGAGGGGGATGCCTGGAACGCTGTCCTTGGGACTGCACTGGCCAAGAGGGACGTTTGATGGCTGTACTCGGAACTGCATGGGCCAAGAGGGACGCCTGGAATGCTGTCCTTGGGACTGCACGGGCTGAGGGGGACGCCTGGAACGCTTTCCTGGAGACTTCATTGGCCAAGCGGGATGTTGGATGGCTGTCCTCGGGACTGCATTGGCCAAGAGGGACATTGGATTGCTGTCCTCGGGACTGCACAGTCTGAGGGGGACGCCTGGAACGCTGTTCTCGGGACTGCACGGGACGAGAGAGACGTTGGATGGCTGTCCTCGGGACTGCACGGGCCAAGAGGGACGTTGGATGGCTGTCCTCGGGACAGCACGGGCCGAGAGGGACTCCAGCAATGCTGTCCTCGGGACTGCACGGGCTGAGGGGGACGCCTGGAACGCTGTTCTCGGGACTGCACGGGACGAGAGGGACGTTGGATGGCTGTCCTCGGGACTGCACGGGCCAAGAGGGACGTTGGATGGCTGTCCTCGGGACTGCACGGGCCTAGAGGGATGTTGGATGGCTGTCCTCGGGACTGCACTGGCCAAGATGGACACCTCGAACGCTGTCTTCTGGACTGCACGGGCCGAGAAGGACTCCTGGAACGAAGTCCTCGGGACTGCACGGGATGAGGGGGACCCTTGGAACGCTGTCCTCGGGACTGCATGGGCCAAGAGGGACGTTGGATGGCTGTCCTCGGGACTGCACGGGCCAAGAGGGACATTGGATGGCTGTCCTCGGGACTGCACGGGCAAAGAAGGAAGTTGGATGGCTGTCCTCGGGAGTGCAAGGGCCAAGAGAGACGTTGGATGGCTGTCCTCGGGACTGCACGGGCCTAGAGGGATGTTGGATCGCTGTCCTCGGGACTGCACGGGCTGAGGGGGATGCCTGGAATGCTGTTCTCGGGACTGCACTGACCTAGAGATACATTGGGTGGCTGTCCTCAGGACTGCACGGGCCTAGAGAGACCCCTGGAATGCTGTCCTCGGGACAGCACGGGCCTAGAGGAACATTGGATGGCTGTCCTCTGGACTGCACAGGCCTAGAGGCAAGCCAGGAACGCTGTTCTCCGGACTGCAAGGGCCTAGAGGGACTCTTGGAAAGCTGTCCTCGGGACTGCATGGGCCAAGAGGGACGCGTGGAATGCTGTCCTCGGGACTGCACGGGCCTAGAGGGACATCTGGAACTCTGTTCTCGGGACTGCACGGGCCTAGAGGGACATTGGATGGCTGTCCTCGGGACTGCACGCGCCATGAGGGACGTTGGATGGCTGTCCTCGGGACTGCACAGTCTGAGGGGGACGCCTGGAACGCTGTTCTCGGGACTGCACGGGCCGAGAGGGACTTGGATGGCTGTCACGGGACTGCAGGGGCCTAGAGGGACTTTGGATGGCTCTCCTCGGGAATGCACGGGCCGAGAGGGATGCCTGGAATGCTGTCCTTGGGACTGCAGTGGCCGAGAGGGATATTGGATGGGTGTCCTCGGGTCACCACGGGCCAAGAGGGACTCTGGATGGCTGTCCTCGGGACTGCACGGGCTAAGAGTGACGTTGGATGGCTGTCCTCGGGATTGCACGGGCCAAGAGGGACGTTGGATGGCTGTCCTCGGGACTGCACGGGCCTAGAGGGATGTTGGATCGCTGTCCTCGGGACTGCACTGGCCAAGAGGGACACCTGGAACGCTGTCCCCTGGACTGCACGGGCCGAAAAGGACTCCTGTAACGAAGTCCTCGGGACTGCACGGGATGAGCTGGACCCCTGGAACACTGTCCTCGGGACTGCATAGTCCAAGAGGGACGTTGGATGGCTGTCCTCGGGACTGCACAGGCCAAGAGGGACATTGGATGGCTGTCCTCGGGACTGCACGGGCCAAGAGGGACATTGGATGGCTGTCCTCGGGACTGCACGCGCCAAGAGGGACGTTGGATGGCTGTCCTCGGGACTGCACGGGCCAAGAGGGACATTGGATGGCTGTCCTCGGGACTGCACGGGCTGAGGGGGATGCCTGGAACGCTGTTCTCGGGACTGCACTGACCTAGAGATACATTGGATGGCTGTACTCAGGACTGCACGGGCCTAGAGGGACCCCTGGAATGCTGTCCTCGGGACTGCAGGGGCCTAGAGGGACATTGGATGGCTGTCCTCAGGACTGCACAGGCCTAGAGGGAAGCCTGGAACGCTGTTCTCCGGACTGCAAGGACCTAGAGGGACTCTTGGAAAGCTGTCCTCGGGACTGCACGGGCCAAGAGGGACGCCTGGAATGCTGTCCTTGGGACTGCACGGGCCTAGAGGGACGCCTGGAACTCTGTTCTCGGGACTGCACGGGCGTAGAGGGACATTGGATGGCTGTCCTCAGGACTGCACAGGCCTAGAGGGAAGCCTGGAACGCTGTTCTCCGGACTGCAAGGACCTAGAGGGACTCTTGGAAAGCTGTCCTCGGGACTGCATGCGCCAAGAGGGAGTTGGATGGCTGTCCTAGGGACTGCACAGTCTGAGGGGGACGCCTGGAACTCTGTTCTCGGGACTGCATGGGCCGAGAGGGATGTTGGAGGGCTGTCCTCTGGACTGCACGGGCCAAGAGGGACGTTGGATGGCTGTCGTCGGGACAGCACGGGCTGAGAGGGACTCCAGGAACGCTGTCCTTGGGACTGCACGGGCTGAGGGGGAAGCCTGGAAAGCTGTCCTGGAGACTGCATGGGCCAAGCGGGATGTTGGATGGCTGTCCTCGGGACTGCATTGGCCAAGAGGGACATTGGATGGCTGTCCTAGGGACTGCACAGTCTGAGGGGGACGCCTGGAACGCTGTTCTCAGGACTGCACGGGCCGAGAGGGACGTTGGATGGCTGTCCTCGGGACTGCACGGGCCAAGAGGGACTTTGGATGGCTGTCCTCGGGACAGCACGGGCCGAGAGGGACTCCAGGAACGCTGTCCTCGGGACTGCACGGGCTGAGGGGGACGCCTGGAACGCTGTCCTCGGGACTGCACTGGCCAAGAGGGACGTTGGATGGCTGTACTTGGAACTGCATGGGCCTAGAGGGATGCCTGGAACGCTGTTCTCTGGACTGCACGGGCCAAGAGGGACGCCTGGAATGCTGTCCTCGGGACTGGACGGGCTGAGGGGGACGCCTGGAACGCTTTCCTGGAGACTGCATGGGCCAAGTGGTATGTTGGATGGCTGTCCTCGGGACTGCACGGGCCAAGAGGGACGCCTGGAACGGTGTCCTCGGGACTGCACGGGCCAAGAGGGACATTGGATGGCTGTCCTCGGGACTGCACTGGCCAAGAGGGACGCCTGGAACGGTGTCCTCGGGCCTGCACGAACCAAGAGTGACTCCTGGAACGTTGTTCTCCTGACTGCACTGGCCTAGAGGGACTCCTGGAATGCTGTCCTCGGGACTGCACGGGCCCAGAGGGACGTTGGATGGCTGTCCTCGGGACTGCACGGGCCAAGAGGTACGTTGGATGGCTGTCCTCGGGACTGCACAGTCTGAGGGGGACGCCTGGAATGCTGTTCTCGGGACTGCACCGGACAAGAGGGACCTTGGATGGCTGTCCTCGGGACAGCATGGGCCGAGAGGGACACCTGGAATGCTGTCCTCGGGACTGCATGGGCCTAGAGGGACATTGGATGGCTGTCCTCGGGACTGCACGGGCCAAGAGGGACATTGGATGGCTGTCCTTGGGACTGCAGGGGCAAAGAGGGACGTTGGATGGCTGTCCTTGGGACTGCACGGGCTGAGGGGGATTCCTGGAACGCTGTTCTCGGGACTGCACTGACCTAGAGATACATTGGATGGCTGTCCTCAGGAGTGCACGGGCCTAGAGGGACCCCTGGAATGCTGTCCTCGGGACTGCACGGGCCTAGAGGGACATTGGATGGCTGTCCTCAGGAATGCACAGGCCTAGAGGGAAGCCTGGAACGCTGTTCTCCGGACTGCAAGGACCTAGAGGGACGTTGGATGGCTGTCCTCGGGACTGCATGCACCAAGAGGGTCCTTGGATGGCTGTCCTCGGGACTGCACAGTCTGAGGGGGACGCCTGGAACTCTGTTCTCGGGACTGCACTGGCCGAGAGGGACGTTGGATGGCTGTCCTCGGGACTGCACGGGCCAAGAGGGACGTTGGATGGCTGTCCTCGGGACAGCACGGGCCGAGAGGGACTCCAGGAACGCTGTCCTCGGGACTGCACGGGCTGAGGGGGATGCCTGGAACGCTGTCCTTGGGACTGCACTGGCCAAGAGGGACGTTTGATGGCTGTACTCGGAACTGCATGGGCCAAGAGGGACGCCTGGAATGCTGTCCTTGGGACTGCACGGGCTGAGGGGGACGCCTGGAACGCTTTCCTGGAGACTTCATTGGCCAAGCGGGATGTTGGATGGCTGTCCTCGGGACTGCATTGGCCAAGAGGGACATTGGATTGCTGTCCTCGGGACTGCACAGTCTGAGGGGGACGCCTGGAACGCTGTTCTCGGGACTGCACGGGACGAGAGAGATGTTGGATGGCTGTCCTCGGGACTGCACGGGCCAAGAGGGACGTTGGATGGCTGTCCTCGGGAGAGCACGGGCCGAGAGGGACTCCAGCAATGCTGTCCTCGGGACTGCACGGGCTGAGGGGGACGCCTGGAACGCTGTTCTCGGGACTGCACGGGACGAGAGGGACGTTGGATGGCTGTCCTCGGGACTGCACGGGCCAAGAGGGACGTTGGATGGCTGTCCTCGGGACTGCACGGGCCTAGAGGGATGTTGGATGGCTGTCCTCGGGACTGCACTGGCCAAGATGGACACCTCGAACGCTGTCTTCTGGACTGCACGGGCCGAGAAGGACTCCTGGAACGAAGTCCTCGGGACTGCACGGGATGAGGGGGACCCTTGGAACGCTGTCCTCGGGACTGCATGGGCCAAGAGGGACGTTGGATGGCTGTCCTCGGGACTGCACGGGCCAAGAGGGACATTGGATGGCTGTCCTCGGGACTGCACGGGCAAAGAAGGAAGTTGGATGGCTGTCCTCGGGAGTGCAAGGGCCAAGAGAGACGTTGGATGGCTGTCCTCGGGACTGCACGGGCCTAGAGGGATGTTGGATCGCTGTCCTCGGGACTGCACGGGCTGAGGGGGATGCCTGGAATGCTGTTCTCGGGACTGCACTGACCTAGAGATACATTGGGTGGCTGTCCTCAGGACTGCACGGGCCTAGAGAGACCCCTGGAATGCTGTCCTCGGGACAGCACGGGCCTAGAGGAACATTGGATGGCTGTCCTCTGGACTGCACAGGCCTAGAGGCAAGCCAGGAACGCTGTTCTCCGGACTGCAAGGGCCTAGAGGGACTCTTGGAAAGCTGTCCTCGGGACTGCATGGGCCAAGAGGGACGCCTGGAATGCTGTCCTCGGGACTGCACGGGCCTAGAGGGACATCTGGAACTCTGTTCTCGGGACTGCACGGGCCTAGAGGGACATTGGATGGCTGTCCTCGGGACTGCACGCGCCAAGAGGGACGTTGGATGGCTGTCCTCGGGACTGCACAGTCTGAGGGGGACGCCTGGAACGCTGTTCTCGGGACTGCACGGGCCGAGAGGGACTTGGATGGCTGTCCTCGGGACTGCACAGTCTGAGGGGGACGCCTGGAACGCTGTTCTCGGGAATGCACGGGCCGAGAGGGATGCCTGGAATGCTGTCCTTGGGACTGCAGTGGCCGAGAGGGATATTGGATGGGTGTCCTCGGGTCACCACGGGCCGAGAGGGACTCTGGATGGCTGTCCTCGGGACTGCACGGGCTAAGAGTGACGTTGGATGGCTGTCCTCGGGATTGCACGGGCCAAGAGGGACGTTGGATGGCTGTCCTCGGGACTGCACGGGCCTAGAGGGATGTTGGATCGCTGTCCTCGGGACTGCACTGGCCAAGAGGGACACCTGGAACGCTGTCCCCTGGACTGCACGGGCCGAAAAGGACTCCTGTAACGAAGTCCTCGGGACTGCACGGGATGAGCTGGACCCCTGGAACACTGTCCTCGGGACTGCATAGTCCAAGAGGGACGTTGGATGGCTGTCCTCGGGACTGCACAGGCCAAGAGGGACATTGGATGGCTGTCCTCGGGACTGCACGGGCCAAGAGGGACATTGGATGGCTGTCCTCGGGACTGCACGCGCCAAGAGGGACGTTGGATGGCTGTCCTCGGGACTGCACGGGCCAAGAGGGACATTGGATGGCTGTCCTCGGGACTGCACGGGCTGAGGGGGATGCCTGGAACGCTGTTCTCGGGACTGCACTGACCTAGAGATACATTGGATGGCTGTACTCAGGACTGCACGGGCCTAGAGGGACCCCTGGAATGCTGTCCTCGGGACTGCAGGGGCCTAGAGGGACATTGGATGGCTGTCCTCAGGACTGCACAGGCCTAGAGGGAAGCCTGGAACGCTGTTCTCCGGACTGCAAGGACCTAGAGGGACTCTTGGAAAGCTGTCCTCGGGACTGCACGGGCCAAGAGGGACGCCTGGAATGCTGTCCTTGGGACTGCACGGGCCTAGAGGGACGCCTGGAACTCTGTTCTCGGGACTGCACGGGCGTAGAGGGACATTGGATGGCTGTCCTCAGGACTGCACAGGCCTAGAGGGAAGCCTGGAACGCTGTTCTCCGGACTGCAAGGACCTAGAGGGACTCTTGGAAAGCTGTCCTCGGGACTGCATGCGCCAAGAGGGAGTTGGATGGCTGTCCTAGGGACTGCACAGTCTGAGGGGGACGCCTGGAACTCTGTTCTCGGGACTGCATGGGCCGAGAGGGATGTTGGAGGGCTGTCCTCTGGACTGCACGGGCCAAGAGGGACGTTGGATGGCTGTCGTCGGGACAGCACGGGCTGAGAGGGACTCCAGGAACGCTGTCCTTGGGACTGCACGGGCTGAGGGGGAAGCCTGGAAAGCTGTCCTGGAGACTGCATGGGCCAAGCGGGATGTTGGATGGCTGTCCTCGGGACTGCATTGGCCAAGAGGGACATTGGATGGCTGTCCTAGGGACTGCACAGTCTGAGGGGGACGCCTGGAACGCTGTTCTCAGGACTGCACGGGCCGAGAGGGACGTTGGATGGCTGTCCTCGGGACTGCACGGGCCAAGAGGGACTTTGGATGGCTGTCCTCGGGACAGCACGGGCCGAGAGGGACTCCAGGAACGCTGTCCTCGGGACTGCACGGGCTGAGGGGGACGCCTGGAACGCTGTCCTCGGGACTGCACTGGCCAAGAGGGACGTTGGATGGCTGTACTTGGAACTGCATGGGCCTAGAGGGATGCCTGGAACGCTGTTCTCTGGACTGCACGGGCCAAGAGGGACGCCTGGAATGCTGTCCTCGGGACTGGACGGGCTGAGGGGGACGCCTGGAACGCTTTCCTGGAGACTGCATGGGCCAAGTGGTATGTTGGATGGCTGTCCTCGGGACTGCACGGGCCAAGAGGGACGCCTGGAACGGTGTCCTCGGGACTGCACGGGCCAAGAGGGACATTGGATGGCTGTCCTCGGGACTGCACTGGCCAAGAGGGACGCCTGGAACGGTGTCCTCGGGCCTGCACGAACCAAGAGTGACTCCTGGAACGTTGTTCTCCTGACTGCACTGGCCTAGAGGGACTCCTGGAATGCTGTCCTCGGGACTGCACGGGCCCAGAGGGACGTTGGATGGCTGTCCTCGGGACTGCACGGGCCAAGAGGTACGTTGGATGGCTGTCCTCGGGACTGCACAGTCTGAGGGGGACGCCTGGAATGCTGTTCTCGGGACTGCACCGGACAAGAGGGACCTTGGATGGCTGTCCTCGGGACAGCATGGGCCGAGAGGGACACCTGGAATGCTGTCCTCGGGACTGCATGGGCCTAGAGGGACATTGGATGGCTGTCCTCGGGACTGCACGGGCCAAGAGGGACATTGGATGGCTGTCCTTGGGACTGCAGGGGCAAAGAGGGACGTTGGATGGCTGTCCTTGGGACTGCACGGGCTGAGGGGGATTCCTGGAACGCTGTTCTCGGGACTGCACTGACCTAGAGATACATTGGATGGCTGTCCTCAGGAGTGCACGGGCCTAGAGGGACCCCTGGAATGCTGTCCTCGGGACTGCACGGGCCTAGAGGGACATTGGATGGCTGTCCTCAGGAATGCACAGGCCTAGAGGGAAGCCTGGAACGCTGTTCTCCGGACTGCAAGGACCTAGAGGGACGTTGGATGGCTGTCCTCGGGACTGCATGCACCAAGAGGGTCCTTGGATGGCTGTCCTCGGGACTGCACAGTCTGAGGGGGACGCCTGGAACTCTGTTCTCGGGACTGCACTGGCCGAGAGGGACGTTGGATGGCTGTCCTCGGGACTGCACGGGCCAAGAGGGACGTTGGATGGCTGTCCTCGGGACAGCACGGGCCGAGAGGGACTCCAGGAACGCTGTCCTCGGGACTGCACGGGCTGAGGGGGATGCCTGGAACGCTGTCCTTGGGACTGCACTGGCCAAGAGGGACGTTTGATGGCTGTACTCGGAACTGCATGGGCCAAGAGGGACGCCTGGAATGCTGTCCTTGGGACTGCACGGGCTGAGGGGGACGCCTGGAACGCTTTCCTGGAGACTTCATTGGCCAAGCGGGATGTTGGATGGCTGTCCTCGGGACTGCATTGGCCAAGAGGGACATTGGATTGCTGTCCTCGGGACTGCACAGTCTGAGGGGGACGCCTGGAACGCTGTTCTCGGGACTGCACGGGACGAGAGAGATGTTGGATGGCTGTCCTCGGGACTGCACGGGCCAAGAGGGACGTTGGATGGCTGTCCTCGGGAGAGCACGGGCCGAGAGGGACTCCAGCAATGCTGTCCTCGGGACTGCACGGGCTGAGGGGGACGCCTGGAACGCTGTTCTCGGGACTGCACGGGACGAGAGGGACGTTGGATGGCTGTCCTCGGGACTGCACGGGCCAAGAGGGACGTTGGATGGCTGTCCTCGGGACTGCACGGGCCTAGAGGGATGTTGGATGGCTGTCCTCGGGACTGCACTGGCCAAGATGGACACCTCGAACGCTGTCTTCTGGACTGCACGGGCCGAGAAGGACTCCTGGAACGAAGTCCTCGGGACTGCACGGGATGAGGGGGACCCTTGGAACGCTGTCCTCGGGACTGCATGGGCCAAGAGGGACGTTGGATGGCTGTCCTCGGGACTGCACGGGCCAAGAGGGACATTGGATGGCTGTCCTCGGGACTGCACGGGCAAAGAAGGAAGTTGGATGGCTGTCCTCGGGAGTGCAAGGGCCAAGAGAGACGTTGGATGGCTGTCCTCGGGACTGCACGGGCCTAGAGGGATGTTGGATCGCTGTCCTCGGGACTGCACGGGCTGAGGGGGATGCCTGGAATGCTGTTCTCGGGACTGCACTGACCTAGAGATACATTGGGTGGCTGTCCTCAGGACTGCACGGGCCTAGAGAGACCCCTGGAATGCTGTCCTCGGGACAGCACGGGCCTAGAGGAACATTGGATGGCTGTCCTCTGGACTGCACAGGCCTAGAGGCAAGCCAGGAACGCTGTTCTCCGGACTGCAAGGGCCTAGAGGGACTCTTGGAAAGCTGTCCTCGGGACTGCATGGGCCAAGAGGGACGCCTGGAATGCTGTCCTCGGGACTGCACGGGCCTAGAGGGACATCTGGAACTCTGTTCTCGGGACTGCACGGGCCTAGAGGGACATTGGATGGCTGTCCTCGGGACTGCACGCGCCAAGAGGGACGTTGGATGGCTGTCCTCGGGACTGCACAGTCTGAGGGGGACGCCTGGAACGCTGTTCTCGGGACTGCACGGGCCGAGAGGGACTTGGATGGCTGTCCTCGGGACTGCACAGTCTGAGGGGGACGCCTGGAACGCTGTTCTCGGGAATGCACGGGCCGAGAGGGATGCCTGGAATGCTGTCCTTGGGACTGCAGTGGCCGAGAGGGATATTGGATGGGTGTCCTCGGGTCACCACGGGCCGAGAGGGACTCTGGATGGCTGTCCTCGGGACTGCACGGGCTAAGAGTGACGTTGGATGGCTGTCCTCGGGATTGCACGGGCCAAGAGGGACGTTGGATGGCTGTCCTCGGGACTGCACGGGCCTAGAGGGATGTTGGATCGCTGTCCTCGGGACTGCACTGGCCAAGAGGGACACCTGGAACGCTGTCCCCTGGACTGCACGGGCCGAAAAGGACTCCTGTAACGAAGTCCTCGGGACTGCACGGGATGAGCTGGACCCCTGGAACACTGTCCTCGTGACTGCATAGTCCAAGAGGGACGTTGGATGGCTGTCCTCGGGACTGCACAGGCCAAGAGGGACATTGGATGGCTGTCCTCGGGACTGCACGGGCCAAGAGGGACATTGGATGGCTGTCCTCGGGACTGCACGCGCCAAGAGGGACGTTGGATGGCTGTCCTCGGGACTGCACGGGCCAAGAGGGACATTGGATGGCTGTCCTCGGGACTGCACGGGCTGAGGGGGATGCCTGGAACGCTGTTCTCGGGACTGCACTGACCTAGAGATACATTGGATGGCTGTACTCAGGACTGCACGGGCCTAGAGGGACCCCTGGAATGCTGTCCTCGGGACTGCAGGGGCCTAGAGGGACATTGGATGGCTGTCCTCAGGACTGCACAGGCCTAGAGGGAAGCCTGGAACGCTGTTCTCCGGACTGCAAGGACCTAGAGGGACTCTTGGAAAGCTGTCCTCGGGACTGCACGGGCCAAGAGGGACGCCTGGAATGCTGTCCTTGGGACTGCACGGGCCTAGAGGGACGCCTGGAACTCTGTTCTCGGGACTGCACGGGCGTAGAGGGACATTGGATGGCTGTCCTCAGGACTGCACAGGCCTAGAGGGAAGCCTGGAACGCTGTTCTCCGGACTGCAAGGACCTAGAGGGACTCTTGGAAAGCTGTCCTCGGGACTGCATGCGCCAAGAGGGACGTTGGATGGCTGTCCTAGGGACTGCACAGTCTGAGGGGGACGCCTGGAACTCTGTTCTCGGGACTGCATGGGCCGAGAGGGATGTTGGAGGGCTGTCCTCTGGACTGCACGGGCCAAGAGGGACGTTGGATGGCTGTCGTCGGGACAGCACGGGCTGAGAGGGACTCCAGGAACGCTGTCCTTGGGACTGCACGGGCTGAGGGGGAAGCCTGGAAAGCTGTCCTGGAGACTGCATGGGCCAAGCGGGATGTTGGATGGCTGTCCTCGGGACTGCATTGGCCAAGAGGGACATTGGATGGCTGTCCTAGGGACTGCACAGTCTGAGGGGGACGCCTGGAACGCTGTTCTCAGGACTGCACGGGCCGAGAGGGACGTTGGATGGCTGTCCTCGGGACTGCACGGGCCAAGAGGGACTTTGGATGGCTGTCCTCGGGACAGCACGGTCCAAGAGGGACTCCAGGAACGCTGTCCTCGGGACTGCACGGGCTGAGGGGGACGCCTGGAACGCTGTCCTCGGGACTGCACTGGCCAAGAGGGACGTTGGATGGCTGTACTTGGAACTGCATGGGCCTAGAGGGATGCCTGGAACGCTGTTCTCTGGACTGCACGGGCCAAGAGGGACGCCTGGAATGCTGTCCTCGGGACTGGACGGGCTGAGGTGGACGCCTGGAACGCTTTACTGGAGACTGCATGGGCCAAGTGGTATGTTGGATGGCTGTCCTCGGGACTGCACGGGCCAAGAGGTACGCCTGGAACGGTGTCCTCGGGACTGCACGGGCCAAGAGGGACATTGGATGGCTGTCCTCGGGACTGCACTGGCCAAGAGGGACGCCTGGAACGGTGTCCTCGGGCCTGCACGAACCAAGAGTGACTCCTGGAACGTTGTTCTCCTGACTGCACTGGCCTAGAGGGACTCCTGGAATGCTGTCCTCGGGACTGCACGGGCCCAGAGGGACGTTGGATGGCTGTCCTCGGGACTGCACGGGCCAAGAGGTACGTTGGATGGCTGTCCTCGGGACTGCACAGTCTGAGGGGGACGCCTGGAATGCAGTTCTCGGGACTGCACCGGACAAGAGGGACCTTGGATGGCTGTCCTCGGGACAGCATGGGCCGAGAGGGACACCTGGAATGCTGTCCTCGGGACTGCATGGGCCTAGAGGGACATTGGATGGCTGTCCTCAGGACTGCACAGGCCTAGAGGGAAGCCTGGAACGCTGTTCTCCGGACTGCAAGGACCTAGAGGGACTCTTGGAAAGCTGTCCTCGGGACTGCACGGGCCAAGAAGGACGCCTGGAATGTTGTCCTTGGGACTGCACGGGCCTAGAGGGACGCCTGGAACTCTGTTCTCGGGACTGCACGGGCCTAGAGGGACATTGGATGGCTGTCCTCAGGACTGCACAGGCCTAGAGGGAAGCCTGGAACGCTGTTCTCCGGACTGCAAGGACCTAGAGGGACTCTTGGAAAGCTGTCCTCGGGACTGCATGCGCCAAGAGGGACATTGGATGGCTCTCCTAGGGACTGCACAGTCTGAGGGGGACGCCTGGAACTCTGTTCTCGGGACTGCATGGGCCGAGAGGGACGTTGGATGGCTGTCCTCTGGACTGCACGGGCCAAGAGGGACATTGGATGGCTGTCGTCGGGACAGCAGGGGCCAAGAGGGACTCCAGGAACGCTGTCCTCGGGACTGCACGGGCTGAGGGGGATGCCTGGAACGCTGTCCTCGGGACTGCACTGGCCAAGAGGGACGTTCGATGGCTGTACTCGGAACTGCATGGGCCTAGAGGGATGCCGGGAACGCTGTTCTCTGGACTGCACGGGCCAAGAGGGACACCTGGAACGCTGTCCTCTGGACTGCACGGGCCGAAAAGGACTCCTGGAACGAAGTCCTCGGGACTGCACGGGATGAGGGGGACCCTTGGAACGCTGTCCTCGGGACTGCATGGGCCAAGAGGGACGTTGGATGGCTGTCCTCGGGACTGCACGGGCCAAGAGGGACATTGGATGGCTGTCCTAAGGGACTGCAATGGCCAAGAGTGACATTGTGTGGCTGCCCTTGGGACTGCACGGGCTGAGAGGGACTCCTGGAATGCTGTCCTCGGGACTGCACGGGTAAGAGGGACATTGGATGGCTGTCCTCAGGACTGCACTGGCCTAGAGAGACCCCTGGAATGCTGTCCTCGGGACTGCACGGGCCTAGAGGGACATTGGATGGCTGTCCTCAGGACTGCACAGGCCTAGAGGCAAGCCAGGAACGCTGTTCTCCGGACTTCAAGGGCCTAGAGGGACTCTTGGAAAGCTGTCCTCGGGATTGCACGGGCCAAGAGGGACGCCTGGAATGCTGTCCTTGGGACTGCAGTGGCCGAGAGGGATATTGGATGGCTGTCCTCGGGTCACCACGGGCCTAGAGGGACTCTGGATGGCTGTCCTCGGGACTGCACGGGCTAAGAGTGACGTTGGATGGCTGTCTTCGGGACTGCACGGGCCAAGAGGGACATTGGATGGCTGTCCTCGGGACTGCACGCGCCAAGAGGGACGTTGGATGGCTGTCCTCGGGACTGCACGGGCCAAGAGGGACATTGGATGGCTGTCCTCGGGACTGCACGGGCTGAGGGGGATGCCTGGAACGATGTTCTCGGGACTGCACTGACCTAGAGATACATTGGATGGCTGTACTCAGGACTGCACGGGCCTAGAGGGACCCCTGGAATGCTGTCCTCGGGACTGCACGGGCCTAGAGGGACATTGGATGGCTGTCCTCAGGTCTGCATAGGCCTAGAGGGAAGCCTGGAACGCTGTTCTCCGGACTGCAAGGACCTAGAGGGACTCTTGGAAAGCTGTCCTCGGGACTGCACGGGCCAAGAGGGACGCCTGGAATGCTGTCCTTGGGACTGCACGGGCCTAGAGGGACGCCTGGAACTCTGTTCTCGGGACTGCACGGGTGTAGAGGGACATTGGATGGCTGTCCTCAGGACTGCACAGGCCTAGAGGGAAGCCTGGAACGCTGTTCTCCGGACTGCAAGGACCTAGAGGGACTCTTGGAAAGCTGTCCTCGGGACTGCATGCGCCAAGAGGGACGTTGGATGGCTGTCCTAGGGACTGCACAGTCTGAGGGGGACGCCTGGAACTCTGTTCTCGGGACTGCATGGGCCGAGAGGGATGTTGGATGGCTGTCCTCTGGACTGCACGGGCCAAGAGGGACGTTGGATGGCTGTCGTCGGGACAGCACGGGCCGAGAGGGACTCCAGGAACGCTGTCCTCGGGACTGCACGGGCTGAGGGGGATGCCTGGAACGCTGTCCTCGGGACTGCACTGGCCAAGAGGGACGTTGGATGGCTGTACTCGGAACTGCATGGGCCTAGAGGGATGCCTGGAACGCTGTTCTCTGGACTGCACGGGCCAAGAGGGACACATGGAATGCTGTCCTTGGGACTGCACGGGCTGAGGGGGAAGCCTGGAAAGCTGTCCTGGAGACTGCATGGGCCAAGCGGGATGTTGGATGGCTGTCCTCGGGACTGCATTGGCCAAGAGGGACATTGGATGGCTGTCCTAGGGACTGCACAGTCTGAGGGGGACGCCTGGAACGCTGTTCTCAGGACTGCACGGGCCGAGAGGGACGTTGGATGGCTGTCCTCGGGACTGCACGGGCCAAGAGGGACTTTGGATGGCTGTCCTCGGGACAGCACGGGCTGAGAGGGACTCCAGGAACGCTGTCCTCGGGACTGCACGGGCTGAGGGGGACGCCTGGAACGCTGTCCTCGGGACTGGACGGGCTGAGGGGGACGCCTGGAACGCTTTCCTGGAGACTGCATGGGCCAAGTGGTATGTTGGATGGCTGTCCTCGGGACTGCACGGGCCAAGAGGGACGCCTGGAACGCTGTCCTCGGGACTGCTCTGGCCAAGAGGGACGTTGGATGGCTGTACTTGGAACTGCATGGGCCTAGAGGGACGCCTGGAACGGTGTCCTCGGGACTGCACGGGCCAAGAGGGACATTGGATGGCTGTCCTCGGGACTGCACTGGCCAAGAGGGACGCCTGGAACGGTGTCCTTGGGCCTGCACGAACCAAGAGTGACTCCTGGAACGTTGTTCTCCTGACTGCACTGGCCTAGAGGGACTCCTGGAATGCTGTCCTCGGGACTGCACAGGCCCAGAGGGACGTTGGATGGCTGTCCTCGGGACTGCACGGGCCAAGAGGTACTTTGGATGGCTGTCCTCGGGACTGCACAGTCTGAGGGGGACGCCTGGAATGCTGTTCTCGGGACTGCACCGGCCAAGAGGGACCTTGGATGGCTGTCCTCGGGACAGCACGGGCCGAGAGGGACACCTGGAATGCTGTCCTCGGGACTGCACGGGCCAAGAGGGACGCCTGGAACGCTGTCCTCGGGACTGCACGGGCCAAGAGGGACATTGGATGGCTATCCTCGGGACAGCACGGGCCGAGAGGGACACCTGGAACGCTGTCCTCGGGACTGCTCTGGCCAAGAGGGACGTTGGATGGCTGTACTTGGAACTGCATGGGCCTAGAGGGATGCCTGGAACGCTGTTCTCTGGACTGCACGGGCCAAGACGGACGCCTGGAAAGCTGTCCTCGGGACTGGACGGGCTGAGGGGGACGCCTGGAACGCTTTCCTGGAGACTGCATGGGCCAAGTGGTATGTTGGATGGCTGTCCTCGGGACTGCACGGGCCAAGTGGGACGCCTGGAACGGTGTCCTCGGGACTGCACGGGCCAAGAGGGACATTGGATGGCTGTCCTCGGGACTGCACTGGCCAAGAGGGACGCCTGGAACGGTGTCCTCGGGCCTGCACGAACCAAGAGTGACTCCTGGAACGTTGTTCTCCTGACTGCACTGGCCTAGAGGGACTCCTGGAATGCTGTCCTCGGGACTGCACGGGCCCAGAGGGACGTTGGATGGCTGTCCTCGGGACTGCACGGGCCAAGAGGTACGTTGGATGGCTGTCCTCGGGACTGCACAGTCTGAGGTGGACGCCTGGAATGCTGTTCTCGGGACTGCACCGGCCAAGAGGGTCCTTGGATGGCTGTCCTCGGGACAGCACGGGCCGAGAGGGACACCTGGAATGCTGTCCTCGGGACTGCACGGGCCTAGAGGGACATTGGATGGCTGTCCTCAGGACTGCACAGGCCTAGAGGGAAGCCTGGAACGCTGTTCTCCGGACTGCAAGGACCTAGAGGGACTCTTGGAAAGCTGTCCTCGGGACTGCACGGGCCAAGAGGGACGCCTGGAATGCTGTCCTTGGGACTGCACGGGCCTAGAGGGACGCCTGGAACTCTGTTCTCGGGACTGCACGGGCCTAGAGGGACATTGGATGGCTGTCCTCAGGACTGCACAGGCCTAGAGGGAAGCCTGGAACGCTGTTCTCCGGACTGCAAGGACCTAGAGGGACTCTTGGAAAGCTGTCCTCGGGACTGCATGCGCCAAGAGGGACGTTGGATGGCTGTCCTAGGGACTGCACAGTCTGAGGGGGACGCCTGGAACTCTGTTCTCGGGACTGCACTGGCCAAGAGGGACGTTCGATGGCTGTACTCGGAACTGCATGGGCATAGAGGGATGCCTGGAACGCTGTTCTCTGGACTGCACAGGCCAAGAGGGACACCTGGAACGCTGTCCTCTGGACTGCACGGGCCGAAAAGGACTCCTGGAACGAAGTCCTCGGGACTGCACGGGATGAGGGGGACCCTTGGAACGCTGTCCTCGGGACTACATGGGCCAAGAGGGACGTTGGATGGCTGTCCTCGGGACTGCACGGGCCAAGAGGGACATTGGAAGGCTGTCCTAAGCGACTGCAATGGCCAAGAGTGACATTGTGTGGCTGCCCTTGGGACTGCACGGGCTGAGAGGGACTCCTGGAATGCTGTCCTCGGGACTGCACGGGTAAGAGGGACATTGGATGGCTGTCCTCAGGACTGCACAGGCCTAGAGGCAAGCCAGGAACGCTGTTCTCCGGACTGCAAGGGCCTAGAGGGACTCTTGGAAAGCTGTCCTCGGGATTGCACGGGCCAAGAGGGACGCCTGGAATGCTGTCCTCGGGACTGCACGGGCCTAGAGGGACGTCTGGAACTCTGTTCTCGGGACTGCAAGGGACGAGAGGGACGTTGGATGGCTGTCCTCGGGACTGCAGGGGCCTAGAGGGACTTTGGATGGCTCTCCTCGGGACTGCACGGGCCGAGAGGGATGCCTGGAATGCTGTCCTTGGGACTGCAGTGGCCGAGAGGGATATTGGATGGCTGTCCTCGGGCCAGCACGGGCCGAGAGGGACTTTGGATGGCTGTCCTCGGGACTGCACGGGCTAAGAGGGACGTTGGATGGCTGTCCTCGGGACTGCACGGGCCAAGAGGGACGTTGGATGGCTGTCCTCGGGACTGCACTGGCCAAGAGGGACACCTGGAACGCTGTCCCCTGGACTGCATGGGCCGAAAAGGACTCCTGGAACGAAGTCCTCGGGACTGCACGGAATGAGGGGGACCCCTGGAAAGCTGTCCTCGGGACTGCATAGGCCAAGAGGGACGTTGGATGGCTGTCCTCGGGACTGCACGGGCCAAGAGGGACATTGGATGGCTGTCCTCGGGACTGCACGGGCCAAGAGGGACATTGGATGGCTGTCCTTGGGACTGCAGGGGCCAAGAGGGACGTTGGATGGCTGTCCTTGGGACTGCACGGGCTGAGGGGGATTCCTGGAACGCTGTTCTCGGGACTGCACTGACCTAGAGATACATTGGATGGCTGTCCTCAGGAGTGCACGGGCCTAGAGGGACCCCTGGAATGCTGTCCTCGGGACTGCACGGGCCTAGAGGGACATTGGATGGCTGTCCTCAGGAATGCACAGGCCTAGAGGGAAGCCTGGAACGCTGTTCTCCGGACTGCAAGGACCTAGAGGGACGTTGGATGGCTGTCCTCGGGACTGCATGCACCAAGAGGGTCCTTGGATGGCTGTCCTCGGGACTGCACAGTCTGAGGGGGACGCCTGGAACTCTGTTCTCGGGACTGCACTGGCCGAGAGGGACGTTGGATGGCTGTCCTCGGGACTACACGGGCCAAGAGGGACGTTGGATGGCTGTCCTCGGGACAGCACGGGCCGAGAGGGACTCCAGGAACGCTGTCCTCGGGACTGCACGGGCTGAGGGGGATGCCTGGAACGCTGTCCTTGGGACTGCACTGGCCAAGAGGGACGTTTGATGGCTGTACTCGGAACTGCATGGGCCAAGAGGGACGCCTGGAATGCTGTCCTTGGGACTGCACGGGCTGAGGGGGACGCCTGGAACGCTTTCCTGGAGACTTCATTGGCCAAGCGGGATGTTGGATGGCTGTCCTCGGGACTGCATTGGCCAAGAGGGACATTGGATTGCTGTCCTCGGGACTGCACAGTCTGAGGGGGACGCCTGGAACGCTGTTCTCGGGACTGCACGGGACGAGAGAGACGTTGGATGGCTGTCCTCGGGACTGCACGGGCCAAGAGGGACGTTGGATGGCTGTCCTCGGGACAGCACGGGCCGAGAGGGACTCCAGCAATGCTGTCCTCGGGACTGCACGGGCTGAGGGGGACGCCTGGAACGCTGTTCTCGGGACTGCACGGGACGAGAGGGACGTTGGATGGCTGTCCTCGGGACTGCACGGGCCAAGAGGGACGTTGGATGGCTGTCCTCGGGACTGCACGGGCCTAGAGGGATGTTGGATGGCTGTCCTCGGGACTGCACTGGCCAAGATGGACACCTCGAACGCTGTCTTCTGGACTGCACGGGCCGAGAAGGACTCCTGGAACGAAGTCCTCGGGACTGCACGGGATGAGGGGGACCCTTGGAACGCTGTCCTCGGGACTGCATGGGCCAAGAGGGACGTTGGATGGCTGTCCTCGGGACTGCACGGGCCAAGAGGGACATTGGATGGCTGTCCTCGGGACTGCACGGGCAAAGAAGGAAGTTGGATGGCTGTCCTCGGGAGTGCAAGGGCCAAGAGAGACGTTGGATGGCTGTCCTCGGGACTGCACGGGCCTAGAGGGATGTTGGATCGCTGTCCTCGGGACTGCACGGGCTGAGGGGGATGCCTGGAATGCTGTTCTCGGGACTGCACTGACCTAGAGATACATTGGGTGGCTGTCCTCAGGACTGCACGGGCCTAGAGAGACCCCTGGAATGCTGTCCTCGGGACAGCACGGGCCTAGAGGAACATTGGATGGCTGTCCTCTGGACTGCACAGGCCTAGAGGCAAGCCAGGAACGCTGTTCTCCGGACTGCAAGGGCCTAGAGGGACTCTTGGAAAGCTGTCCTCGGGACTGCATGGGCCAAGAGGGACGCCTGGAATGCTGTCCTCGGGACTGCACGGGCCTAGAGGGACATCTGGAACTCTGTTCTCGGGACTGCACGGGCCTAGAGGGACATTGGATGGCTGTCCTCGGGACTGCACGCGCCAAGAGGGACGTTGGATGGCTGTCCTCGGGACTGCACAGTCTGAGGGGGACGCCTGGAACGCTGTTCTCGGGACTGCACGGGCCGAGAGGGACTTGGATGGCTGTCACGGGACTGCAGGGGCCTAGAGGGACTTTGGATGGCTCTCCTCGGGAATGCACGGGCCGAGAGGGATGCCTGGAATGCTGTCCTTGGGACTGCAGTGGCCGAGAGGGATATTGGATGGGTGTCCTCGGGTCACCACGGGCCGAGAGGGACTCTGGATGGCTGTCCTCGGGACTGCACGGGCTAAGAGTGACGTTGGATGGCTGTCCTCGGGATTGCACGGGCCAAGAGGGACGTTGGATGGCTGTCCTCGGGACTGCACGGGCCTAGAGGGATGTTGGATCGCTGTCCTCGGGACTGCACTGGCCAAGAGGGACACCTGGAACGCTGTCCCCTGGACTGCACGGGCCGAAAAGGACTCCTGTAACGAAGTCCTCGGGACTGCACGGGATGAGCTGGACCCCTGGAACACTGTCCTCGGGACTGCATAGTCCAAGAGGGACGTTGGATGGCTGTCCTCGGGACTGCACAGGCCAAGAGGGACATTGGATGGCTGTCCTCGGGACTGCACGGGCCAAGAGGGACATTGGATGGCTGTCCTCGGGACTGCACGCGCCAAGAGGGACGTTGGATGGCTGTCCTCGGGACTGCACGGGCCAAGAGGGACATTGGATGGCTGTCCTCGGGACTGCACGGGCTGAGGGGGATGCCTGGAACGCTGTTCTCGGGACTGCACTGACCTAGAGATACATTGGATGGCTGTACTCAGGACTGCACGGGCCTAGAGGGACCCCTGGAATGCTGTCCTCGGGACTGCAGGGGCCTAGAGGGACATTGGATGGCTGTCCTCAGGACTGCACAGGCCTAGAGGGAAGCCTGGAACGCTGTTCTCCGGACTGCAAGGACCTAGAGGGACTCTTGGAAAGCTGTCCTCGGGACTGCACGGGCCAAGAGGGACGCCTGGAATGCTGTCCTTGGGACTGCACGGGCCTAGAGGGACGCCTGGAACTCTGTTCTCGGGACTGCACGGGCGTAGAGGGACATTGGATGGCTGTCCTCAGGACTGCACAGGCCTAGAGGGAAGCCTGGAACGCTGTTCTCCGGACTGCAAGGACCTAGAGGGACTCTTGGAAAGCTGTCCTCGGGACTGCATGCGCCAAGAGGGACGTTGGATGGCTGTCCTAGGGACTGCACAGTCTGAGGGGGACGCCTGGAACTCTGTTCTCGGGACTGCATGGGCCGAGAGGGATGTTGGAGGGCTGTCCTCTGGACTGCACGGGCCAAGAGGGACGTTGGATGGCTGTCGTCGGGACAGCACGGGCTGAGAGGGACTCCAGGAACGCTGTCCTTGGGACTGCACGGGCTGAGGGGGAAGCCTGGAAAGCTGTCCTGGAGACTGCATGGGCCAAGCGGGATGTTGGATGGCTGTCCTCGGGACTGCATTGGCCAAGAGGGACATTGGATGGCTGTCCTAGGGACTGCACAGTCTGAGGGGGACGCCTGGAACGCTGTTCTCAGGACTGCACGGGCCGAGAGGGACGTTGGATGGCTGTCCTCGGGACTGCACGGGCCAAGAGGGACTTTGGATGGCTGTCCTCGGGACAGCACGGGCCGAGAGGGACTCCAGGAACGCTGTCCTCGGGACTGCACGGGCTGAGGGGGACGCCTGGAACGCTGTCCTCGGGACTGCACTGGCCAAGAGGGACGTTGGATGGCTGTACTTGGAACTGCATGGGCCTAGAGGGATGCCTGGAACGCTGTTCTCTGGACTGCACGGGCCAAGAGGGACGCCTGGAATGCTGTCCTCGGGACTGGACGGGCTGAGGGGGACGCCTGGAACGCTTTCCTGGAGACTGCATGGGCCAAGTGGTATGTTGGATGGCTGTCCTCGGGACTGCACGGGCCAAGAGGGACGCCTGGAACGGTGTCCTCGGGACTGCACGGGCCAAGAGGGACATTGGATGGCTGTCCTCGGGACTGCACTGGCCAAGAGGGACGCCTGGAACGGTGTCCTCGGGCCTGCACGAACCAAGAGTGACTCCTGGAACGTTGTTCTCCTGACTGCACTGGCCTAGAGGGACTCCTGGAATGCTGTCCTCGGGACTGCACGGGCCCAGAGGGACGTTGGATGGCTGTCCTCGGGACTGCACGGGCCAAGAGGTACGTTGGATGGCTGTCCTCGGGACTGCACAGTCTGAGGGGGACGCCTGGAATGCTGTTCTCGGGACTGCACCGGACAAGAGGGACCTTGGATGGCTGTCCTCGGGACAGCATGGGCCGAGAGGGACACCTGGAATGCTGTCCTCGGGACTGCATGGGCCAAGAGGGACGTTGGATGGCTGTCCTCGGGACTGCACGGGCCAAGAGGGACATTGGATGGCTGTCCTTGGGACTGCAGGGGCAAAGAGGGACGTTGGATGGCTGTCCTTGGGACTGCACGGGCTGAGGGGGATTCCTGGAACGCTGTTCTCGGGACTGCACTGACCTAGAGATACATTGGATGGCTGTCCTCAGGAGTGCACGGGCCTAGAGGGACCCCTGGAATGCTGTCCTCGGGACTGCACGGGCCTAGAGGGACATTGGATGGCTGTCCTCAGGAATGCACAGGCCTAGAGGGAAGCCTGGAACGCTGTTCTCCGGACTGCAAGGACCTAGAGGGACGTTGGATGGCTGTCCTCGGGACTGCATGCACCAAGAGGGTCCTTGGATGGCTGTCCTCGGGACTGCACAGTCTGAGGGGGACGCCTGGAACTCTGTTCTCGGGACTGCACTGGCCGAGAGGGACGTTGGATGGCTGTCCTCGGGACTGCACGGGCCAAGAGGGACGTTGGATGGCTGTCCTCGGGACAGCACGGGCCGAGAGGGACTCCAGGAACGCTGTCCTCGGGACTGCACGGGCTGAGGGGGATGCCTGGAACGCTGTCCTTGGGACTGCACTGGCCAAGAGGGACGTTTGATGGCTGTACTCGGAACTGCATGGGCCAAGAGGGACGCCTGGAATGCTGTCCTTGGGACTGCACGGGCTGAGGGGGACGCCTGGAACGCTTTCCTGGAGACTTCATTGGCCAAGCGGGATGTTGGATGGCTGTCCTCGGGACTGCATTGGCCAAGAGGGACATTGGATTGCTGTCCTCGGGACTGCACAGTCTGAGGGGGACGCCTGGAACGCTGTTCTCGGGACTGCACGGGACGAGAGAGACGTTGGATGGCTGTCCTCGGGACTGCACGGGCCAAGAGGGACGTTGGATGGCTGTCCTCGGGAGAGCACGGGCCGAGAGGGACTCCAGCAATGCTGTCCTCGGGACTGCACGGGCTGAGGGGGACGCCTGGAACGCTGTTCTCGGGACTGCACGGGACGAGAGGGACGTTGGATGGCTGTCCTCGGGACTGCACGGGCCAAGAGGGACGTTGGATGGCTGTCCTCGGGACTGCACGGGCCTAGAGGGATGTTGGATGGCTGTCCTCGGGACTGCACTGGCCAAGATGGACACCTCGAACGCTGTCTTCTGGACTGCACGGGCCGAGAAGGACTCCTGGAACGAAGTCCTCGGGACTGCACGGGATGAGGGGGACCCTTGGAACGCTGTCCTCGGGACTGCATGGGCCAAGAGGGACGTTGGATGGCTGTCCTCGGGACTGCACGGGCCAAGAGGGACATTGGATGGCTGTCCTCGGGACTGCACGGGCAAAGAAGGAAGTTGGATGGCTGTCCTCGGGAGTGCAAGGGCCAAGAGAGACGTTGGATGGCTGTCCTCGGGACTGCACGGGCCTAGAGGGATGTTGGATCGCTGTCCTCGGGACTGCACGGGCTGAGGGGGATGCCTGGAATGCTGTTCTCGGGACTGCACTGACCTAGAGATACATTGGGTGGCTGTCCTCAGGACTGCACGGGCCTAGAGAGACCCCTGGAATGCTGTCCTCGGGACAGCACGGGCCTAGAGGAACATTGGATGGCTGTCCTCTGGACTGCACAGGCCTAGAGGCAAGCCAGGAACGCTGTTCTCCGGACTGCAAGGGCCTAGAGGGACTCTTGGAAAGCTGTCCTCGGGACTGCATGGGCCAAGAGGGACGCCTGGAATGCTGTCCTCGGGACTGCACGGGCCTAGAGGGACATCTGGAACTCTGTTCTCGGGACTGCACGGGCCTAGAGGGACATTGGATGGCTGTCCTCGGGACTGCACGCGCCAAGAGGGACGTTGGATGGCTGTCCTCGGGACTGCACAGTCTGAGGGGGACGCCTGGAACGCTGTTCTCGGGACTGCACGGGCCGAGAGGGACTTGGATGGCTGTCACGGGACTGCAGGGGCCTAGAGGGACTTTGGATGGCTCTCCTCGGGAATGCACGGGCCGAGAGGGATGCCTGGAATGCTGTCCTTGGGACTGCAGTGGCCGAGAGGGATATTGGATGGGTGTCCTCGGGTCACCACGGGCCGAGAGGGACTCTGGATGGCTGTCCTCGGGATTGCACGGGCCAAGAGGGACGTTGGATGGCTGTCCTCGGGACTGCACGGGCCTAGAGGGATGTTGGATCGCTGTCCTCGGGACTGCACTGGCCAAGAGGGACACCTGGAACGCTGTCCCCTGGACTGCACGGGCCGAAAAGGACTCCTGTAACGAAGTCCTCGGGACTGCACGGGATGAGCTGGACCCCTGGAACACTGTCCTCGTGACTGCATAGTCCAAGAGGGACGTTGGATGGCTGTCCTCGGGACTGCACAGGCCAAGAGGGACATTGGATGGCTGTCCTCGGGACTGCACGGGCCAAGAGGGACATTGGATGGCTGTCCTCGGGACTGCACGCGCCAAGAGGGACGTTGGATGGCTGTCCTCGGGACTGCACGGGCCAAGAGGGACATTGGATGGCTGTCCTCGGGACTGCACGGGCTGAGGGGAATGCCTGGAACGCTGTTCTCGGGACTGCACTGACCTAGAGATACATTGGATGGCTGTACTCAGGACTGCACGGGCCTAGAGGGACCCCTGGAATGCTGTCCTCGGGACTGCAGGGGCCTAGAGGGACATTGGATGGCTGTCCTCAGGACTGCACAGGCCTAGAGGGAAGCCTGGAACGCTGTTCTCCGGACTGCAAGGACCTAGAGGGACTCTTGGAAAGCTGTCCTCGGGACTGCACGGGCCAAGAGGGACGCCTGGAATGCTGTCCTTGGGACTGCACGGGCCTAGAGGGACGCCTGGAACTCTGTTCTCGGGACTGCACGGGCGTAGAGGGACATTGGATGGCTGTCCTCAGGACTGCACAGGCCTAGAGGGAAGCCTGGAACGCTGTTCTCCGGACTGCAAGGACCTAGAGGGACTCTTGGAAAGCTGTCCTCGGGACTGCATGCGCCAAGAGGGACGATGGATGGCTGTCCTAGGGACTGCACAGTCTGAGGGGGACGCCTGGAACTCTGTTCTCGGGACTGCATGGGCCGAGAGGGATGTTGGAGGGCTGTCCTCTGGACTGCACGGGCCAAGAGGGACGTTGGATGGCTGTCGTCGGGACAGCACGGGCTGAGAGGGACTCCAGGAACGCTGTCCTTGGGACTGCACGGGCTGAGGGGGAAGCCTGGAAAGCTGTCCTGGAGACTGCATGGGCCAAGCGGGATGTTGGATGGCTGTCCTCGGGACTGCATTGGCCAAGAGGGACATTGGATGGCTGTCCTAGGGACTGCACAGTCTGAGGGGGACGCCTGGAACGCTGTTCTCAGGACTGCACGGGCCGAGAGGGACGTTGGATGGCTGTCCTCGGGACTGCACGGGCCAAGAGGGACTTTGGATGGCTGTCCTCGGGACAGCACGGGCCAAGAGGGACTCCAGGAACGCTGTCCTCGGGACTGCACGGGCTGAGGGGGACGCCTGGAACGCTGTCCTCGGGACTGCACTGGCCAAGAGGGACGTTGGATGGCTGTACTTGGAACTGCATGGGCCTAGAGGGATGCCTGGAACGCTGTTCTCTGGACTGCACGGGCCAAGAGGGACGCCTGGAATGCTGTCCTCGGGAATGGACGGGCTGAGGTGGACGCCTGGAACGCTTTCCTGGAGACTGCATGGGCCAAGTGGTATGTTGGATGGCTGTCCTCGGGACTGCACGGGCCAAGAGGTACGCCTGGAACGGTGTCCTCGGGACTGCACGGGCCAAGAGGGACATTGGATGGCTGTCCTCGGGACTGCACTGGCCAAGAGGGACGCCTGGAACGGTGTCCTCGGGCCTGCACGAACCAAGAGTGACTCCTGGAACGTTGTTCTCCTGACTGCACTGGCCTAGAGGGACTCCTGGAATGCTGTCCTCGGGACTGCACGGGCCCAGAGGGACGTTGGATGGCTGTCCTCGGGACTGCACGGGCCAAGAGGTACGTTGGATGGCTGTCCTCGGGACTGCACAGTCTGAGGGGGACGCCTGGAATGCAGTTCTCGGGACTGCACCGGACAAGAGGGACCTTGGATGGCTGTCCTCGGGACAGCATGGGCCGAGAGGGACACCTGGAATGCTGTCCTCGGGACTGCATGGGCCTAGAGGGACATTGGATGGCTGTCCTCAGGACTGCACAGGCCTAGAGGGAAGCCTGGAACGCTGTTCTCCGGACTGCAAGGACCTAGAGGGACTCTTGGAAAGCTGTCCTCGGGACTGCACGGGCCAAGAAGGACGCCTGGAATGCTGTCCTTGGGACTGCACGGGCCTAGAGGGACGCCTGGAACTCTGTTCTCGGGACTGCACGGGCCTAGAGGGACATTGGATGGCTGTCCTCAGGACTGCACAGGCCTAGAGGGAAGCCTGGAACGCTGTTCTCCGGACTGCAAGGACCTAGAGGGACTCTTGGAAAGCTGTCCTCGGGACTGCATGCGCCAAGAGGGACATTGGATGGCTGTCCTAGGGACTGCACAGTCTGAGGGGGACGCCTGGAACTCTGTTCTCGGGACTGCATGGGCCGAGAGGGACGTTGGATGGCTGTCCTCTGGACTGCACGGGCCAAGAGGGACATTGGATGGCTGTCGTCGGGACAGCAGGGGCCAAGAGGGACTCCAGGAACGCTGTCCTCGGGACTGCACGGGCTGAGGGGGATGCCTGGAACGCTGTCCTCGGGACTGCACTGGCCAAGAGGGACGTTCGATGGCTGTACTCGGAACTGCATGGGCCTAGAGGGATGCCGGGAACGCTGTTCTCTGGACTGCACGGGCCAAGAGGGACACCTGGAACGCTGTCCTCTGGACTGCACGGGCCGAAAAGGACTCCTGGAACGAAGTCCTCGGGACTGCACGGGATGAGGGGGACCCTTGGAACGCTGTCCTCGGGACTGCATGGGCCAAGAGGGACGTTGGATGGCTGTCCTCGGGACTGCACGGGCCAAGAGGGACATTGGATGGCTGTCCTAAGGGACTGCAATGGCCAAGAGTGACATTGTGTGGCTGCCCTTGGGACTGCACGGGCTGAGAGGGACTCCTGGAATGCTGTCCTCGGGACTGCACGGGTAAGAGGGACATTGGATGGCTGTCCTCAGGACTGCACTGGCCTAGAGAGACCCCTGGAATGCTGTCCTCGGGACTGCAGGGGCCTAGAGGGACATTGGATGGCTGTCCTCAGGACTGCACAGGCCTAGAGGGAAGCCTGGAACGCTGTTCTCCGGACTGCAAGGACCTAGAGGGACTCTTGGAAAGCTGTCCTCGGGACTGCACGGGCCAAGAGGGACGCCTGGAATGCTGTCCTTGGGACTGCATGGGCCTAGAGGGACGCCTGGAACTCTGTTCTCGGGACTGCACGGGCGTAGAGGGACATTGGATGGCTGTCCTCAGGACTGCACAGGCCTAGAGGGAAGCCTGGAACGCTGTTCTCCGGACTGCAAGGACCTAGAGGGACTCTTGGAAAGCTGTCCTCGGGACTGCATGCGCCAAGAGGGACGTTGGATGGCTGTCCTAGGGACTGCACAGTCTGAGGGGGACGCCTGGAACTCTGTTCTCGGGACTGCATGGGCCGAGAGGGATGTTGGAGGGCTGTCCTCTGGACTGCACGGGCCAAGAGGGACGTTGGATGGCTGTCGTCGGGACAGCACGGGCTGAGAGGGACTCCAGGAACGCTGTCCTTGGGACTGCACGGGCTGATGGGGAAGCCTGGAAAGCTGTCCTGGAGACTGCATGGGCCAAGCGGGATGTTGGATGGCTGTCCTCGGGACTGCATTGGCCAAGAGGGACATTGGATGGCTGTCCTAGGGACTGCACAGTCTGAGGGGGACGCCTGGAACGCTGTTCTCAGGACTGCACGGGCCGAGAGGGACGTTGGATGGCTGTCCTCGGGACTGCACGGGCCAAGAGGGACTTTGGATGGCTGTCCTCGGGACAGCACGGGCCGAGAGGGACTCCAGGAACGCTGTCCTCGGGACTGCACGGGCTGAGGGGGACGCCTGGAACGCTGTCCTCGGGACTGCACTGGCCAAGAGGGACGTTGGATGGCTGTACTTGGAACTGCATGGGCCTAGAGGGATGCCTGGAACGCTGTTCTCTGGACTGCACGGGCCAAGAGGGACGCCTGGAATGCTGTCCTCGGGACTGGACGGGCTGAGGGGGACGCCTGGAACGCTTTCCTGGAGACTGCATGGGCCAAGTGGTATGTTGGATGGCTGTCCTCGGGACTGCACGGGCCAAGAGGGACGCCTGGAACGGTGTCCTCGGGACTGCACGGGCCAAGAGGGACATTGGATGGCTGTCCTCGGGACTGCACTGGCCAAGAGGGACGCCTGGAACGGTGTCCTCGGGCCTGCACGAACCAAGAGTGACTCCTGGAACGTTGTTCTCCTGACTGCACTGGCCTAGAGGGACTCCTGGAATGCTGTCCTCGGGACTGCACGGGCCCAGAGGGACGTTGGATGGCTGTCCTCGGGACTGCACGGGCCAAGAGGTACGTTGGATGGCTGTCCTCGGGACTGCACAGTCTGAGGGGGACGCCTGGAATGCTGTTCTCGGGACTGCACCGGACAAGAGGGACCTTGGATGGCTGTCCTCGGGACAGCATGGGCCGAGAGGGACACCTGGAATGCTGTCCTCGGGACTGCATGGGCCAAGAGGGACGTTGGATGGCTGTCCTCGGGACTGCACGGGCCAAGAGGGACATTGGATGGCTGTCCTTGGGACTGCAGGGGCAAAGAGGGACGTTGGATGGCTGTCCTTGGGACTGCACGGGCTGAGGGGGATTCCTGGAACGCTGTTCTCGGGACTGCACTGACCTAGAGATACATTGGATGGCTGTCCTCAGGAGTGCACGGGCCTAGAGGGACCCCTGGAATGCTGTCCTCGGGACTGCACGGGCCTAGAGGGACATTGGATGGCTGTCCTCAGGAATGCACAGGCCTAGAGGGAAGCCTGGAACGCTGTTCTCCGGACTGCAAGGACCTAGAGGGACGTTGGATGGCTGTCCTCGGGACTGCATGCACCAAGAGGGTCCTTGGATGGCTGTCCTCGGGACTGCACAGTCTGAGGGGGACGCCTGGAACTCTGTTCTCGGGACTGCACTGGCCGAGAGGGACGTTGGATGGCTGTCCTCGGGACTGCATGGGCCAAGAGGGACGCCTGGAATGCTGTCCTTGGGACTGCACGGGCTGAGGGGGACGCCTGGAACGCTTTCCTGGAGACTTCATTGGCCAAGCGGGATGTTGGATGGCTGTCCTCGGGACTGCATTGGCCAAGAGGGACATTGGATTGCTGTCCTCGGGACTGCACAGTCTGAGGGGGACGCCTGGAACGCTGTTCTCGGGACTGCACGGGACGAGAGAGACGTTGGATGGCTGTCCTCGGGACTGCACGGGCCAAGAGGGACGTTGGATGGCTGTCCTCGGGAGAGCACGGGCCGAGAGGGACTCCAGCAATGCTGTCCTCGGGACTGCACGGGCTGAGGGGGACGCCTGGAACGCTGTTCTCGGGACTGCACGGGACGAGAGGGACGTTGGATGGCTGTCCTCGGGACTGCACGGGCCAAGAGGGACGTTGGATGGCTGTCCTCGGGACTGCACGGGCCTAGAGGGATGTTGGATGGCTGTCCTCGGGACTGCACTGGCCAAGATGGACACCTCGAACGCTGTCTTCTGGACTGCACGGGCCGAGAAGGACTCCTGGAACGAAGTCCTCGGGACTGCACGGGATGAGGGGGACCCTTGGAACGCTGTCCTCGGGACTGCATGGGCCAAGAGGGACGTTGGATGGCTGTCCTCGGGACTGCACGGGCCAAGAGGGACATTGGATGGCTGTCCTCGGGACTGCACGGGCAAAGAAGGAAGTTGGATGGCTGTCCTCGGGAGTGCAAGGGCCAAGAGAGACGTTGGATGGCTGTCCTCGGGACTGCACGGGCCTAGAGGGATGTTGGATCGCTGTCCTCGGGACTGCACGGGCTGAGGGGGATGCCTGGAATGCTGTTCTCGGGACTGCACTGACCTAGAGATACATTGGGTGGCTGTCCTCAGGACTGCACGGGCCTAGAGAGACCCCTGGAATGCTGTCCTCGGGACAGCACGGGCCTAGAGGAACATTGGATGGCTGTCCTCTGGACTGCACAGGCCTAGAGGCAAGCCAGGAACGCTGTTCTCCGGACTGCAAGGGCCTAGAGGGACTCTTGGAAAGCTGTCCTCGGGACTGCATGGGCCAAGAGGGACGCCTGGAATGCTGTCCTCGGGACTGCACGGGCCTAGAGGGACATCTGGAACTCTGTTCTCGGGACTGCACGGGCCTAGAGGGACATTGGATGGCTGTCCTCGGGACTGCACGCGCCAAGAGGGACGTTGGATGGCTGTCCTCGGGACTGCACAGTCTGAGGGGGACGCCTGGAACGCTGTTCTCGGGACTGCACGGGCCGAGAGGGACTTGGATGGCTGTCACGGGACTGCAGGGGCCTAGAGGGACTTTGGATGGCTCTCCTCGGGAATGCACGGGCCGAGAGGGATGCCTGGAATGCTGTCCTTGGGACTGCAGTGGCCGAGAGGGATATTGGATGGGTGTCCTCGGGTCACCACGGGCCGAGAGGGACTCTGGATGGCTGTCCTCGGGACTGCATGGGCTAAGAGTGACGTTGGATGGCTGTCCTCGGGATTGCACGGGCCAAGAGGGACGTTGGATGGCTGTCCTCGGGACTGCACGGGCCTAGAGGGATGTTGGATCGCTGTCCTCGGGACTGCACTGGCCAAGAGGGACACCTGGAACGCTGTCCCCTGGACTGCACGGGCCGAAAAGGACTCCTGTAACGAATCCTCGGGACTGCACGGGATGAGCTGGACCCCTGGAACACTGTCCTCGTGACTGCATAGTCCAAGAGGGACGTTGGATGGCTGTCCTCGGGACTGCACAGGCCAAGAGGGACATTGGATGGCTGTCCTCGGGACTGCACGGGCCAAGAGGGACATTGGATGGCTGTCCTCGGGACTGCACGCGCCAAGAGGGACGTTGGATGGCTGTCCTCGGGACTGCACGGGCCAAGAGGGACATTGGATGGCTGTCCTCGGGACTGCACGGGCTGAGGGGGATGCCTGGAACGCTGTTCTCGGGACTGCACTGACCTAGAGATACATTGGATGGCTGTACTCAGGACTGCACGGGCCTAGAGGGACCCCTGGAATGCTGTCCTCGGGACTGCAGGGGCCTAGAGGGACATTGGATGGCTGTCCTCAGGACTGCACAGGCCTAGAGGGAAGCCTGGAACGCTGTTCTCCGGACTGCAAGGACCTAGAGGGACTCTTGGAAAGCTGTCCTCGGGACTGCACGGGCCAAGAGGGACGCCTGGAATGCTGTCCTTGGGACTGCACGGGCCTAGAGGGACGCCTGGAACTCTGTTCTCGGGACTGCACGGGCGTAGAGGGACATTGGATGGCTGTCCTCAGGACTGCACAGGCCTAGAGGGAAGCCTGGAACGCTGTTCTCCGGACTGCAAGGACCTAGAGGGACTCTTGGAAAGCTGTCCTCGGGACTGCATGCGCCAAGAGGGACGTTGGATGGCTGTCCTAGGGACTGCACAGTCTGAGGGGGACGCCTGGAACTCTGTTCTCGGGACTGCATGGGCCGAGAGGGATGTTGGAGGGCTGTCCTCTGGACTGCACGGGCCAAGAGGGACGTTGGATGGCTGTCGTCGGGACAGCACGGGCTGAGAGGGACTCCAGGAACGCTTCCTTGGGACTGCACGGGCTGAGGGGGAAGCCTGGAAAGCTGTCCTGGAGACTGCATGGGCCAAGCGGGATGTTGGATGGCTGTCCTCGGGACTGCATTGGCCAAGAGGGACATTGGATGGCTGTCCTAGGGACTGCACAGTCTGAGGGGGACGCCTGGAACGCTGTTCTCAGGACTGCACGGGCCGAGAGGGACGTTGGATGGCTGTCCTCGGGACTGCACGGGCCAAGAGGGACTTTGGATGGCTGTCCTCGGGACAGCACGGGCCAAGAGGGACTCCAGGAACGCTGTCCTCGGTACTGCACGGGCTGAGGGGGACGCCTGGAACGCTGTCCTCGGGACTGCACTGGCCAAGAGGGACGTTGGATGGCTGTACTTGGAACTGCATGGGCCTAGAGGGATGCCTGGAACGCTGTTCTCTGGACTGCACGGGCCAAGAGGGACGCCTGGAATGCTGTCCTCGGGACTGGACGGGCTGAGGTGGACGCCTGGAACGCTTTCCTGGAGACTGCATGGGCCAAGTGGTATGTTGGATGGCTGTCCTCGGGACTGCACGGGCCAAGAGGTACGCCTGGAACGGTGTCCTCGGGACTGCACGGGCCAAGAGGGACATTGGATGGCTGTCCTCGGGACTGCACTGGCCAAGAGGGACGCCTGGAACGGTGTCCTCGGGCCTGCACGAACCAAGAGTGACTCCTGGAACGTTGTTCTCCTGACTGCACTGGCCTAGAGGGACTCCTGGAATGCTGTCCTCGGGACTGCACGGGCCCAGAGGGACGTTGGATGGCTGTCCTCGGGACTGCACGGGCCAAGAGGTACGTTGGATGGCTGTCCTCGGGACTGCACAGTCTGAGGGGGACGCCTGGAATGCAGTTCTCGGGACTGCACCGGAGAAGAGGGACCTTGGATGGCTGTCCTCGGGACAGCATGGGCCGAGAGGGACACCTGGAATGCTGTCCTCGGGACTGCATGGGCCTAGAGGGACATTGGATGGCTGTCCTCAGGACTGCACAGGCCTAGAGGGAAGCCTGGAACGCTGTTCTCCGGACTGCAAGGACCTAGAGGGACTCTTGGAAAGCTGTCCTCGGGACTGCACGGGCCAAGAAGGACGCCTGGAATGCTGTCCTTGGGACTGCACGGGCCTAGAGGGACGCCTGGAACTCTGTTCTCGGGACTGCACGGGCCTAGAGGGACATTGGATGGCTGTCCTCAGGACTGCACAGGCCTAGAGGGAAGCCTGGAACGCTGTTCTCCGGACTGCAAGGACCTAGAGGGACTCTTGGAAAGCTGTCCTCGGGACTGCATGCGCCAAGAGGGACATTGGATGGCTGTCCTAGGGACTGCACAGTCTGAGGGGGACGCCTGGAACTCTGTTCTCGGGACTGCATGGGCCGAGAGGGACGTTGGATGGCTGTCCTCTGGACTGCACGGGCCAAGAGGGACATTGGATGGCTGTCGTCGGGACAGCAGGGGCCAAGAGGGACTCCAGGAACGCTGTCCTCGGGACTGCACGGGCTGAGGGGGATGCCTGGAACGCTGTCCTCGGGACTGCACTGGCCAAGAGGGACGTTCGATGGCTGTACTCGGAACTGCATGGGCCTAGAGGGATGCCGGGAACGCTGTTCTCTGGACTGCACGGGCCAAGAGGGACACCTGGAACGCTGTCCTCTGGACTGCACGGGCCGAAAAGGACTCCTGGAACGAAGTCCTCGGGACTGCACGGGATGAGGGGGACCCTTGGAACGCTGTCCTCGGGACTGCATGGGCCAAGAGGGACGTTGGATGGCTGTCCTCGGGACTGCACGGGCCAAGAGGGACATTGGATGGCTGTCCTAAGGGACTGCAATGGCCAAGAGTGACATTGTGTGGCTGCCCTTGGGACTGCACGGGCTGAGAGGGACTCCTGGAATGCTGTCCTCGGGACTGCACGGGTAAGAGGGACATTGGATGGCTGTCCTCAGGACTGCACTGGCCTAGAGAGACCCCTGGAATGCTGTCTTCGGGACTGCACGGGCCTAGAGGGACATTGGATGGCTGTCCTCAGGACTGCACAGGCCTAGAGGCAAGCCAGGAACGCTGTTCTCCGGACTGCAAGGGCCTAGAGGGACTCTTGGAAAGCTGTCCTCGGGATTGCACGGGCCAAGAGGGACGCCTGGAATGCTGTCCTCGGGACTGCACGGGCCTAGAGGGACGTCTGGAACTCTGTTTACGGGACTGCAAGGGACGAGAGGGACGTTGGATGGCTGTCCTCGGGACTGCACTGGCCAAGAGGGACGTTGGATGGCTGTCACGGGACTGCAGGGGCCTAGAGGGACTTTGGATGGCTCTCCTCGGGACTGCACGGGCCGAGAGGGATGCCTGGAATGCTGTCCTTGGGACTGCAGTGGCCGAGAGGGATATTGGATGGCTGTCCTCGGGCCAGCACGGGCCGAGAGGGACTTTGGATGGCTGTCCTCGGGACTGCATGGGCTAAGAGGGACGTTGGATGGCTGTCCTCGGGACTGCACGGGCCAAGAGGGACGTTGGATGGCTGTCCTCGGGACTGCACTGGCCAAGAGGGACACCTGGAACGCTGTCCCCTGGACTGCATGGGCCGAAAAGGACTCCTGGAACGAAGTCCTCGGGACTGCACGGGATGAGGGGGACCCCTGGAAAGCTGTCCTCGGGACTGCATAGGCCAAGAGGGACGTTGGATGGCTGTCCTCGGGACTGCACGGGCCAAGAGGGACATTGGATGGCTGTCCTCGGGACTGCACGGGCCAAGAGGGACGTTGGATGGCTGTCCTCGGGACTGCACGGGCTGAGGGGGATGCCTGGAACGCTGTTCTCGGGACTGCACTGACCTAGAGATACATTGGATGGCTGTCCTCAGGAGTGCACGGGCCTAGAGGGACCCCTGGAATGCTGTCCTCGGGACTGCACGGGCCTAGAGGGACATTGGATGGCTGTCCTCAGGAATGCACAGGCCTAGAGGGAAGCCTGGAATGCTGTTCTCCGGACTGCAAGGACCTAGAGGGACGTTGGATGGCTGTCCTCGGGACTGCATGCACCAAGAGGGTCCTTGGATGGCTGTCCTCGGGACTGCACAGTCTGAGGGGGACGCCTGGAACTCTGTTCTCGGGACTGCACTGGCCGAGAGGGACGTTGGATGGCTGTCCTCGGGACTGCACGGGCCAAGAGGGACGTTGGATGGCTGTCCTCGGGACAGCACGGGCCGAGAGGGACTCCAGGAACGCTGTCCTCGGGACTGCACGGGCTGAGGGGGATGCCTGGAACGCTGTCCTTGGGACTGCACTGGCCAAGAGGGACGTTTGATGGCTGTACTCGGAACTGCATGGGCCAAGAGGGACGCCTGGAATGCTGTCCTCGGGACTGCACGGGCTGAGGGGGACGCCTGGAACGCTTTCCTGGAGACTTCATTGGCCAAGCGGGATGTTGGATGGCTGTCCTTGGGACTGCATTGGCCAAGAGGGACATTGGATTGCTGTCCTCGGGACTGCAGAGTCTGAGGGGGACGTCTGGAACGCTGTTCTCGGAACTGCACGGGACGAGAGAGACGTTGGATGGCTGTCCTCGGGACTGCACGGGCCAAGAGGGACGTTGGATGGCTGTCCTTGGGACAGCACGGGCCGAGAGGGACTCCAGGAACGCTGTCCTCGGGACTGCACGGGCTGAGGGGGACGCCTGGAACGCTGTTCTCGGGACTGCACGGGACGAGAGGGACGTTGGATGGCTGTCCTCGGGACTGCACGGGCCAAGAGGGACGTTGGATGGATGTCCTCGGGACTGCACGGGCCTAGAGGGATGTTGGATGGCTGTCCTCGGGACTGCACTGGCCAAGAGGGACACCTCGAACGCTGTCTTCTGGACTGCACGGGCCGAGAAGGACTCCTGGAACGAAGTCCTCGGGACTGCACGGGATGAGGGGGACCCTTGGAACGCTGTCCTCGGGACTGCATGGGCCAAGAGGGACGTTGGATGGCTGTCCTCGGGACTGCACGGGCCAAGAGGGACATTGGATGGCTGTCCTCGTGACTGCACGGGCAAAGAAGGAAGTTGGATGGCTGTCCTCGGGAGTGCAAGGGCCAAGAGAGACATTGGATGGCTGTCCTCGGGACAGCACGGGATGAGGGGGATGCCTGGAATGCTGTTCTCGGGACTGCACTGACCTAGAGATACATTGGATGGCTGTACTCAGGACTGCACGGGCCTAGAGGGACCCCTGGAATGCTGTCCTCGGGACTGCACGGGCCTAGAGGGACATTGGATGGCTGTCCTCAGGACTGCACAGGCCTAGAGGGAAGCCTGGAACGCTGTTCTCCGGACTGCAAGGACCTAGAGGGACTCTTGGAAAGCTGTCCTCGGGACTGCACGGGCCAAGAGGGACGCCTGGAATGCTGTCCTAGGGACTGCACGGGCTGAGGGGGATGCCTGGAAAGCTGTCCTTGGGACTGTACTGGCCAAGAGGGACGTTTGATGGCTGTACTCGGAACTGCATGGGCCAAGAGGGACGCCTGGAATGCTGTCCTCGGGACTGCACAGGCTGAGGGGGATGCCTGGAACGCTTTCCTGGAGACTTCATTGGCCAAGCGGGATGTTGGATGGCTGTACTTGGAACTGCATGGGCCTAGAGGGATGCCTGGAACGCTGTTCTCTGGACTGCACGGGCCAAGAGGGACGCCTGGAATGCTGTCCTCGGGACTGGACGGGCTGAGGGGGACGCCTGGAACGCTTTCCTGGAGACTGCATGGGCCAAGTGGTATGTTGGATGGCTGTCCTCGGGACTGCACGGGCCAAGAGGGACGCCTGGAACGGTGTCCTCGGGACTGCACGGGCCAAGAGGGACATTGGATGGCTGTCCTCGGGACTGCACTGGCCAAGAGGGACGCCTGGAACGGTGTCCTCGGGCCTGCACGAACCAAGAGTGACTCCTGGAACGTTGTTCTCCTGACTGCACTGGCCTAGAGGGACTCCTGGAATGCTGTCCTCGGGACTGCACGGGCCCAGAGGGACGTTGGATGGCTGTCCTCGGGACTGCACGGGCCAAGAGGTACGTTGGATGGCTGTCCTCGGGACTGCACAGTCTGAGGGGGACGCCTGGAATGCTGTTCTCGGGACTGCACCGGACAAGAGGGACCTTGGATGGCTGTCCTCGGGACAGCACGGGCCGAGAGGGACACCTGGAATGCTGTCCTCGGGACTGCATGGGCCTAGAGGGACATTGGATGGCTGTCCTCAGGACTGCACAGGCCTAGAGGGAAGCCTGGAACGCTGTTCTCCGGACTGCAAGGACCTAGAGGGACTCTTGGAAAGCTGTCCTCGGGACTGCACGGGCCAAGAAGGACGCCTGGAATGCTGTCCTTGGGACTGCACGGGCCTAGAGGGACGCCTGGAACTCTGTTCTCGGGACAGCACGGGCCTAGAGGGACATTGGATGGCTGTCCTCAGGACTGCACAGGCCTAGAGGGAAGCCTGGAACGCTGTTCTCCGGACTGCAAGGACCTAGAGGGACTCTTGGAAAGCTGTCCTCGGGACTGCATGCGCCAAGAGGGACATTGGATGGCTGTCCTAGGGACTGCACAGTCTGAGGGGGACGCCTGGAACTCTGTTCTCGGGACTGCATGGGCCGAGAGGGACGTTGGATGGCTGTCCTCTGGACTGCACGGGCCAAGAGGGACATTGGATTGCTGTCCTCGGGACTGCACGGGCTGAGGGGGACGCCTGGAACGCTGTTCTCGGGACTGCACGGGACGAGAGGGACGTTGGATGGCTGTCCTCGGGACTGCACGGGCCAAGAGGGACGTTGGATGGATGTCCTCGGGACTGCACGGGCCTAGAGGGATGTTGGATGGCTGTCCTCGGGACTGCACTGGCCAAGAGGGACACCTCGAACGCTGTCTTCTGGACTGCACGGGCCGAGAAGGACTCCTGGAACGAAGTCCTCGGGACTGCACGGGATGAGGGGGACCCTTGGAACGCTGTCCTCGGGACTGCATGGGCCAAGAGGGACATTGGATGGCTGTCCTCGTGACTGCACGGGCAAAGAAGGAAGTTGGATGGCTGTCCTCGGGAGTGCAAGGGCCAAGAGAGACATTGGATGGCTGTCCTCGGGACAGCACGGGATGAGGGGGATGCCTGGAATGCTGTTCTCGGGACTGCACTGACCTAGAGATACATTGGATGGCTGTACTCAGGACTGCACGGGCCTAGAGGGACCCCTGGAATGCTGTCCTCGGGACTGCACGGGCCTAGAGGGACATTCGATGGCTGTCCTCAGGACTGCACAGGCCTAGAGGGAAGCCTGGAACGCTGTTCTCCGGACTGCAAGGACCTAGAGGGACTCTTGGAAAGCTTTCCTCGGGACTGCACGGGCCAAGAGGGACGCCTGGAATGCTGTCCTAGGGACTGCACGGGCTGAGGGGGATGCCTGGAACGCTGTCCTTGGGACTGTACTGGCCAAGAGGGATGTTTGATGGCTGTACTCCGAACTGCATGGGCCAAGAGGGACGCCTGGAATGCTGTCCTCGGGACTGCACGGGCTGAGGGGGACGCCTGGAACGCTTTCCTGGAGACTTCATTGGCCAAGCGGGATGTTGGATGGCTGTACTTGGAACTGCATGGGCCTAGAGGGATGCCTGGAACGCTGTTCTCTGGACTGCACGGGCCAAGAGGGACGCCTGGAATGCTGTCCTCGGGACTGGACGGGCTGAGGGGGACGCCTGGAACGCTTTCCTGGAGACTGCATGGGCCAAGTGGTATGTTGGATGGCTGTCCTCGGGACTGCACGGGCCAAGAGGGACGCCTGGAACGGTGTCCTCGGGACTGCACGGGCCAAGAGGGACATTGGATGGCTGTCCTCGGGACTGCACTGGCCAAGAGGGACGCCTGGAACGGTGTCCTCGGGCCTGCACGAACCAAGAGTGACTCCTGGAACGTTGTTCTCCTGACTGCACTGGCCTAGAGGGACTCCTGGAATGCTGTCCTCGGGACTGCACGGGCCCAGAGGGACGTTGGATGGCTGTCCTCGGGACTGCACGGGCCAAGAGGTACATTGGATGGCTGTCCTCGGGACTGCACAGTCTGAGGGGGACGCCTGGAATGCTGTTCTCGGGACTGCACCGGACAAGAGGGACCTTGGATGGCTGTCCTCGGGACAGCACGGGCCGAGAGGGACACCTGGAATGCTGTCCTCGGGACTGCATGGGCCTAGAGGGACATTGGATGGCTGTCCTCAGGACTGCACAGGCCTAGAGGGAAGCCTGGAACGCTGTTCTCCGGACTGCAAGGACCTAGAGGGACTCTTGGAAAACTGTCCTCGGGACTGCACGGGCCAAGAAGGACGCCTGGAATGCTGTCCTTGGGACTGCACGGGCCTAGAGGGACGCCTGGAACTCTGTTCTCGGGACTGCACGGGCCTAGAGGGACATTGGATGGCTGTCCTCAGGACTGCACAGGCCTAGAGGGAAGCCTGGAACGCTGTTCTCCGGACTGCAAGGACCTAGAGGGACTCTTGGAAAGCTGTCCTCGGGACTGCATGCGCCAAGAGGGACATTGGATGGCTGTCCTAGGGACTGCACAGTCTGAAGGGGACGCCTGGAACTCTGTTCTCGGGACTGCATGGGCCGAGAGGGACGTTGGATGGCTGTCCTCTGGACTGCACGGGCCAAGAGGGACATTGGATGGCTGTCGTCGGGACAGCAGGGGCCGAGAGGGACTCCAGGAACGCTGTCCTCGGGACTGCACGGGCTGAGGGGGATGCCTGGAACGCTGTCCTCGGGACTGCACTGGCCAAGAGGGACGTTCGATGGCTGTACTCGGAACTGCATGGGCCTAGAGGGATGCCGGGAACGCTGTTCTCTGGACTGCACGGGCCAAGAGGGACACCTGGAACGCTGTCCTCTGGACTGCACGGGCCGAAAAGGACTCCTGGAACGAAGTCCTCGGGACTGCACGGGATGAGGGGGACCCTTGGAACGCTGTCCTCGGGACTGCATGGGCCAAGAGGGACGTTGGATGGCTGTCCTCGGGACTGCACGGGCCAAGAGGGACATTGGATGGCTGTCCTAAGGGACTGCAATGGCCAAGAGTGACATTGTGTGGCTGCCCTTGGGACTGCACGGGCTGAGAGGGACTCCTGGAATGCTGTCCTCGGGACTGCACGGATAAGAGGGACATTGGATGGCTGTCCTCAGGACTGCACTGGCCTAGAGAGACCCCTGGAATGCTGTCCTCGGGACTGCACGGGCCTAGAGGGACATTGGATGGCTGTCCTCAGGACTGCACAGGCCTAGAGGCAAGCCAGGAACGCTGTTCTCCGGACTGCAAGGGCCTAGAGGGACTCTTGGAAAGCTGTCCTCGGGATTGCACGGGCCAAGAGGGACGCCTGGAATGCTGTCCTCGGGACTGCACGGGCCTAGAGGGACGTCTGGAACTCTGTTTACGGGACTGCAAGGGACGAGAGGGACGTTGGATGGCTGTCCTCGGGACTGCACGGGCCAAGAGGGACGTTGGATGGCTGTCACGGGACTGCAGGGGCCTAGAGGGACTTTTGATGGCTCTCCTCGGGACTGCACGGGCCGAGAGGGATGCCTGGAATGCTGTCCTTGGGACTGCAGTGGCCGAGAGGGATATTGGATGGCTGTCCTCGGGCCAGCACGGGCCGAGAGGGACTTTGGATGGCTGTCCTCGGGACTGCACAGGCTAAGAGGGACGTTGGATGGCTGTCCTCGGGACTGCACGGGCCAAGAGGGACGTTGGATGGCTGTCCTCGGGACTGCACTGGCCAAGAGGGACACCTGGAACGCTGTCCCCTGGACTGCATGGGCCGAAAAGGACTCCTGGAACGAAGTCCTCGGGACTGCACGGGATGAGGGGGACCCCTGGAAAGCTGTCCTCGGGACTGCATAGGCCAAGAGGGACGTTGGATGGCTGTCCTCGGGACTGCACTGGCCAAGAGGGACATTGGATGGCTGTCCTCGGGACTGCACGGGCCAAGAGGGACATTGGATGGCTGTCCTCGGGACTGCAGGGGCCAAGAGGGACGTTGGATGGCTGTCCTCGGGACTGCACGGGCTGAGGGGGATGCCTGGAACGCTGTTCTCGGGACTGCACTGACCTAGAGATACATTGGATGGCTGTCCTCAGGAGTGCACGGGCCTAGAGGGACCCCTGGAATGCTGTCCTCGGGACTGCACGGGCCTAGAGGGACATTGGATGGCTGTCCTCAGTAATGCACAGGCCTAGAGGGAAGCCTGGAACGCTGTTCTCCGGACTGCAAGGACCTAGAGGGACGTTGGATGGCTGTCCTCGGGACTGCATGCACCAAGAGGGTCCTTGGATGGCTGTCCTCGGGACTGCACAGTCTGAGGGGGACGCCTGGAACTCTGTTCTCGGGACTGCACTGGCCGAGAGGGACGTTGGATGGCTGTCCTCGGGACTGCACGGGCCAAGAGGGACGTTGGATGGCTGTCCTCGGGACAGCACGGGCCGAGAGGGACTCCAGGAACGCTGTCCTCGGGACTGCACGGGCTGAGGGGGATGCCTGGAACGCTGTCCTTGGGACTGCACTGGCCAAGAGGGACGTTTGATGGCTGTACTCGGAACTGCATGGGCCAAGAGGGACGCCTGGAATGCTGTCCTCGGGACTGCACGGGCTGAGGGGGACGCCTGGAACGCTTTCCTGGAGACTTCATTGGCCAAGCGGGATGTTGGATGGCTGTCCTCGGGACTGCATTGGCCAAGAGGGACATTGGATTGCTGTCCTCGGGACTGCAGAGTCTGAGGGGGACGTCTGGAACGCTGTTCTCGGAACTGCACGGGACGAGAGAGACGTTGGATGGCTGTCCTCGGGACTGCACGGGCCAAGAGGGACGTTGGATGGCTGTCCTTGGGACAGCACGGGCCGAGAGGGACTCCAGGAACGCTGTCCTCGGGACTGCACGGGCTGAGGGGGACGCCTGGAACGCTGTTCTCGGGACTGCACGGGACGAGAGGGACGTTGGATGGCTGTCCTCGGGACTGCACGGGCCAAGAGGGACGTTGGATGGATGTCCTCGGGACTGCACGGGCCTAGAGGGATGTTGGATGGCTGTCCTCGGGACTGCACTGTCCAAGAGGGACACCTCGAACGCTGTCTTCTGGACTGCACGGGCCGAGAAGGACTCCTGGAACGAAGTCCTCGGGACTGCACGGGATGAGGGGGACCCTTGGAACGCTGTCCTCGGGACTGCATGGGCCAAGAGTGACATTGGATGGCTGTCCTCGGGACTGCACGGGCAAAGAAGGAAGTTGGATGGCTGTCCTCGGGAGTGCAAGGGCCAAGAGAGACATTGGATGGCTGTCCTCGGGACAGCACGGGATGAGGGGGATGCCTGGAATGCTGTTCTCGGGACTGCACTGACCTAGAGATACATTGGATGGCTGTACTCAGGACTGCACGGGCCTAGAGGGACCCCTGGAATGCTGTCCTCGGGACTGCACGGGCCTAGAGGGACATTGGATGGCTGTCCTCAGGACTGCACAGGCCTAGAGGGAAGCCTGGAACGCTGTTCTCCGGACTGCAAGGACCTAGAGGGACTCTTGGAAAGCTGTCCTCGGGACTGCACGGGCCAAGAGGGACGCCTGGAATGCTGTCCTAGGGACTGCACGGGCTGAGGGGGATGCCTGGAACGCTGTCCTTGGGACTGTACTGGCCAAGAGGGACGTTTGATGGCTGTACTCGGAACTGCATGGGCCAAGAGGGACGCCTGGAATGCTGTCCTCGGGACTGCACGGGCTGAGGGGGACGCCTGGAACGCTTTCCTGGAGACTTCATTGGCCAAGCGGGATGTTGGATGGCTGTACTTGGAACTGCATGGGCCTAGAGGGATGCCTGGAACGCTGTTCTCTGGACTGCACGGGCCAAGAGGGACGCCTGGAATGCTGTCCTCGGGACTGGACGGGCTGAGGGGGACGCCTGGAACGCTTTCCTGGAGACTGCATGGGCCAAGTGGTATGTTGGATGGCTGTCCTCGGGACTGCACGGGCCAAGAGGGACGCCTGGAACGGTGTCCTCGGGACTGCACGGGCCAAGAGGGACATTGGATGGCTGTCCTCGGGACTGCACTGGCCAAGAGGGACGCCTGGAACGGTGTCCTCGGGCCTGCACGAACCAAGAGTGACTCCTGGAACGTTGTTCTCCTGACTGCACTGGCCTAGAGGGACTCCTGGAATGCTGTCCTCGGGACTGCACGGGCCCAGAGGGACGTTGGATGGCTGTCCTCGGGACTGCACGGGCCAAGAGGTACGTTGGATGGCTGTCCTCGGGACTGCACAGTCTGAGGGGGACGCCTGGAATGCTGTTCTCGGGACTGCACCGGACAAGAGGGACCTTGGATGGCTGTCCTCGGGACAGCACGGGCCGAGAGGGACACCTGGAATGCTGTCCTCGGGACTGCATGGGCCTAGAGGGACATTGGATGGCTGTCCTCAGGACTGCACAGGCCTAGAGGGAAGCCTGGAACGCTGTTCTCCGGACTGCAAGGACCTAGAGGGACTCTTGGAAAGCTGTCCTCGGGACTGCACGGGCCAAGAAGGACGCCTGGAATGCTGTCCTTGGGACTGCACGGGCCTAGAGGGACGCCTGGAACTCTGTTCTCGGGACAGCACGGGCCTAGAGGGACATTGGATGGCTGTCCTCAGGACTGCACAGGCCTAGAGGGAAGCCTGGAACGCTGTTCTCCGGACTGCAAGGACCTAGAGGGACTCTTGGAAAGCTGTCCTCGGGACTGCATGCGCCAAGAGGGACATTGGATGGCTGTCCTAGGGACTGCACAGTCTGAGGAGGACGCCTGGAACTCTGTTCTCGGGACTGCATGGGCCGAGAGGGACGTTGGATGGCTGTCCTCTGGACTGCACGGGCCAAGAGGGACATTGGATGGCTGTCGTCGGGACAGCAGGGGCCGAGAGTGACTCCAGGAACGCAGTCCTCGGGACTGCACGGGCTGAGGGGGATGCCTGGAACGCTGTCCTCGGGACTGCACTGGCCAAGAGGGACGTTCGATGGCTGTACTCGGAACTGCATGGGCCTAGAGGGATGCCGGGAACGCTGTTCTCTGGACTGCACGGGCCAAGAGGGACACCTGGAACGCTGTCCTCTGGACTGCACGGGCCGAAAAGGATTCCTGGAACGAAGTCCTCGGGACTGCACGGGATGAGGGGGACCCTTGGAACGCTGTCCTCGGGACTGCATGGGCCAAGAGGGACGTTGGATGGCTGTCCTCGGGACTGCACGGGCCAAGAGGGACATTGGATGGCTGTCCTAAGGGACTGCAATGGCCAAGAGTGACATTGTGTGGCTGCCCTTGGGACTGCACGGGCTGAGAGGGACTCCTGGAATGCTGTCCTCGGGACTGCACGGGTAAGAGGGACATTGGATGGCTGTCCTCAGGACTGCACTGGCCTAGAGAGACCCCTGGAATGCTGTCCTCGGGACTGCACGGGCCTAGAGGGACATTGGATGGCTGTCCTCAGGACTGCACAGGCCTAGAGGCAAGCCAGGAACGCTGTTCTCCGGACTGCAAGGGCCTAGAGGGACTCTTGGAAACCTGTCCTCGGGATTGCACGGGCCAAGAGGGACGCCTGGAATGCTGTCCTCGGGACTGCACGGGCCTAGAGGGACGTCTGGAACTCTGTTCTCGGGACTGCAAGGGACGAGAGGGACGTTGGATGGCTGTCCTCGGGACTGCACGGGCCAAGAGGGACGTTGGATGGCTGTCACGGGACTGCAGGGGCCTAGAGGGACTTTGGATGGCTCTCCTCGGGACTGCACGGGCCGAGAGGGATGCCTGGAATGCTGTCCTTGGGACTGCAGTGGCCGAGAGGGATATTGGATGGCTGTCCTCGGGCCAGCACGGGCCGAGAGGGACTTTGGATGGCTGTCCTCGGGACTGCATGGGCTAAGAGGGACGTTGGATGGCTGTCCTCGGGACTGCACGGGCCAAGAGGGACGTTGGATGGCTGTCCTCGGGACTGCACTGGCCAAGAGGGACACCTGGAACGCTGTCCCCTGGACTGCATGGGCCGAAAAGGACTCCTGGAACGAAGTCCTCGGGACTGCACGGGATGAGGGGGACCCCTGGAAAGCTGTCCTCGGGACTGCATAGGCCAAGAGGGACGTTGGATGGCTGTCCTCGGGACTGCACGGGCCAAGAGGGACATTGGATGGCTGTCCTCGGGACTGCACGGGCCAAGAGGGACGTTGGATGGCTGTCCTCGGGACTGCACGGGCTGAGGGGGATGCCTGGAACGCTGTTCTCGGGACTGCACTGACCTAGAGATACATTGGATGGCTGTCCTCAGGAGTGCACGGGCCTAGAGGGACCCCTGGAATGCTGTCCTCGGGACTGCACGGGCCTAGAGGGACATTGGATGGCTGTCCTCAGGAATGCACAGGCCTAGAGGGAAGCCTGGAACGCTGTTCTCCGGACTGCAAGGACCTAGAGGGACGTTGGATGGCTGTCCTCGGGACTGCATGCACCAAGAGGGTCCTTGGATGGCTGTCCTCGGGACTGCACAGTCTGAGGGGGACGCCTGGAACTCTGTTCTCGGGACTGCACTGGCCGAGAGGGACGTTGGATGGCTGTCCTCGGGACTGCACGGGCCAAGAGGGACGTTGGATGGCTGTCCTCGGGACAGCACGGGCCGAGAGGGACTCCAGGAACGCTGTCCTCGGGACTGCACGGGCTGAGGGGGATGCCTGGAACGCTGTCCTTGGGACTGCACTGGCCAAGAGGGACGTTTGATGGCTGTACTCGGAACTGCATGGGCCAAGAGGGACGCCTGGAATGCTGTCCTCGGGACTGCACGGGCTGAGGGGGACGCCTGGAACGCTTTCCTGGAGACTTCATTGGCCAAGCGGGATGTTGGATGGCTGTCCTTGGGACTGCATTGGCCAAGAGGGACATTGGATTGCTGTCCTCGGGACTGCAGAGTCTGAGGGGGACGTCTGGAACGCTGTTCTCGGAACTGCACGGGACGAGAGAGACGTTGGATGGCTGTCCTCGGGACTGCACGGGCCAAGAGGGACGTTGGATGGCTGTCCTTGGGACAGCACGGGCCGAGAGGGACTCCAGGAACGCTGTCCTCGGGACTGCACGGGCTGAGGGGGACGCCTGGAACGCTGTTCTCGGGACTGCACGGGACGAGAGGGACGTTGGATGGCTGTCCTCGGGACTGCACGGGCCAAGAGGGACGTTGGATGGATGTCCTCGGGACTGCACGGGCCTAGAGGGATGTTGGATGGCTGTCCTCGGGACTGCACTGGCCAAGAGGGACACCTCGAACGCTGTCTTCTGGACTGCACGGGCCGAGAAGGACTCCTGGAACGAAGTCCTCGGGACTGCACGGGATGAGGGGGACCCTTGGAACGCTGTCCTCGGGACTGCATGGGCCAAGAGGGACGTTGGATGGCTGTCCTCGGGACTGCACGGGCCAAGAGGGACATTGGATGGCTGTCCTCGTGACTGCACGGGCAAAGAAGGAAGTTGGATGGCTGTCCTCGGGAGTGCAAGGGCCAAGAGAGACATTGGATGGCTGTCCTCGGGACAGCACGGGATGAGGGGGATGCCTGGAATGCTGTTCTCGGGACTGCACTGACCTAGAGATACATTGGATGGCTGTACTCAGGACTGCACGGGCCTAGAGGGACCCCTGGAATGCTGTCCTCGGGACTGCACGGGCCTAGAGGGACATTGGATGGCTGTCCTCAGGACTGCACAGGCCTAGAGGGAAGCCTGGAACGCTGTTCTCCGGACTGCAAGGACCTAGAGGGACTCTTGGAAAGCTGTCCTCGGGACTGCACGGGCCAAGAGGGACGCCTGGAATGCTGTCCTAGGGACTGCACGGGCTGAGGGGGATGCCTGGAAAGCTGTCCTTGGGACTGTACTGGCCAAGAGGGACGTTTGATGGCTGTACTCGGAACTGCATGGGCCAAGAGGGACGCCTGGAATGCTGTCCTCGGGACTGCACAGGCTGAGGGGGATGCCTGGAACGCTTTCCTGGAGACTTCATTGGCCAAGCGGGATGTTGGATGGCTGTACTTGGAACTGCATGGGCCTAGAGGGATGCCTGGAACGCTGTTCTCTGGACTGCACGGGCCAAGAGGGACGCCTGGAATGCTGTCCTCGGGACTGGACGGGCTGAGGGGGACGCCTGGAACGCTTTCCTGGAGACTGCATGGGCCAAGTGGTATGTTGGATGGCTGTCCTCGGGACTGCACGGGCCAAGAGGGACGCCTGGAACGGTGTCCTCGGGACTGCACGGGCCAAGAGGGACATTGGATGGCTGTCCTCGGGACTGCACTGGCCAAGAGGGACGCCCGGAACGGTGTCCTCGGGCCTGCACGAACCAAGAGTGACTCCTGGAACGTTGTTCTCCTGACTGCACTGGCCTAGAGGGACTCCTGGAATGCTGTCCTCGGGACTGCACGGCCCAGAGGGACGTTGGATGGCTGTCCTCGGGACTGCACGGGCCAAGAGGTACGTTGGATGGCTGTCCTCGGGACTGCACAGTCTGAGGGGGACGCCTGGAATGCTGTTCTCGGGACTGCACCGGACAAGAGGGACCTTGGATGGCTGTCCTCGGGACAGCACGGGCCGAGAGGGACACCTGGAATGCTGTCCTCGGGACTGCATGGGCCTAGAGGGACATTGGATGGCTGTCCTCAGGACTGCACAGGCCTAGAGGGAAGCCTGGAACGCTGTTCTCCGGACTGCAAGGACCTAGAGGGACTCTTGGAAAGCTGTCCTCGGGACTGCACGGGCCAAGAAGGACGCCTGGAATGCTGTCCTTGGGACTGCACGGGCCTAGAGGGACGCCTGGAACTCTGTTCTCGGGACAGCACGGGCCTAGAGGGACATTGGATGGCTGTCCTCAGGACTGCACAGGCCTAGAGGGAAGCCTGGAACGCTGTTCTCCGGACTGCAAGGACCTAGAGGGACTCTTGGAAAGCTGTCCTCGGGACTGCATGCGCCAAGAGGGACATTGGATGGCTGTCCTAGGGACTGCACAGTCTGAGGGGGACGCCTGGAACTCTGTTCTCGGGACTGCATGGGCCGAGAGGGACGTTGGATGGCTGTCCTCTGGACTGCACGGGCCAAGAGGGACATTGGATGGCTGTCGTCGGGACAGCAGGGGCCGAGAGGGACTCCAGGAACGCAGTCCTCGGGACTGCACGGGCTGAGGGGGATGCCTGGAACGCTGTCCTCGGGACTGCACTGGCCAAGAGGGACGTTCGATGGCTGTACTCGGAACTGCATGGGCCTAGAGGGATGCCGGGAACGCTGTTCTCTGGACTGCACGGGCCAAGAGGGACACCTGGAACGCTGTCCTCTGGACTGCACGGGCCGAAAAGGATTCCTGGAACGAAGTCCTCGGGACTGCACGGGATGAGGGGGACCCTTGGAACGCTGTCCTCGGGACTGCATGGGCCAAGAGGGACGTTGGATGGCTGTCCTCGGGACTGCACGGGCCAAGAGGGACATTGGATGGCTGTCCTAAGGGACTGCAATGGCCAAGAGTGACATTGTGTGGCTGCCCTTGGGACTGCACGGGCTGAGAGGGACTCCTGGAATGCTGTCCTCGGGACTGCACGGGTAAGAGGGACATTGGATGGCTGTCCTCAGGACTGCACTGGCCTAGAGAGACCCCTGGAATGCTGTCCTCGGGACTGCACGGGCCTAGAGGGACATTGGATGGCTGTCCTCAGGACTGCACAGGCCTAGAGGCAAGCCAGGAACGCTGTTCTCCGGACTGCAAGGGCCTAGAGGGACTCTTGGAAAGCTGTCCTCGGGATTTCACGGGCCAAGAGGGACGCCTGGAATGCTGTCCTCGGGACTGCACGGGCCTAGAGGGACGTCTGGAACTCTGTTCTCGGGACTGCAAGGGACGAGAGGGACGTTGGATGGCTGTCCTCGGGACTGCACGGGCCAAGAGGGACGTTGGATGGCTGTCACGGGACTGCAGGGGCCTAGAGGGACTTTGGATGGCTCTCCTCGGGACTGCACGGGCCGAGAGGGATGCCTGGAATGCTGTCCTTGGGACTGCAGTGGCCGAGAGGGATATTGGATGGCTGTCCTCGGGCCAGCACGGGCCGAGAGGGACTTTGGATGGCTGTCCTCGGGACTGCATGGGCTAAGAGGGACGTTGGATGGCTGTCCTCGGGACTGCACGGGCCAAGAGGGACGTTGGATGGCTGTCCTCGGGACTGCACTGGCCAAGAGGGACACCTGGAACGCTGTCCCCTGGACTGCATGGGCCGAAAAGGACTCCTGGAACGAAGTCCTCGGGACTGCACGGGATGAGGGGGACCCCTGGAAAGCTGTCCTCGGGACTGCACGTGCCAAGAGGGACATTGGATGGCTGTCCTCGGGACTGCACGGGCCAAGAGGGACGTTGGATGGCTGTCCTCGGGACTGCACGGGCTGAGGGGGATGCCTGGAACGCTGTTCTCGGGACTGCACTGACCTAGAGATACATTGGATGGCTGTCCTCAGGAGTGCACGGGCCTAGAGGGACCCCTGGAATGCTGTCCTCGGGACTGCACGGGCCTAGAGGGACATTGGATGGCTGTCCTCAGGAATGCACAGGCCTAGAGGGAAGCCTGGAACGCTGTTCTCCGGACTGCAAGGACCTAGAGGGACGTTGGATGGCTGTCCTCGGGACTGCATGCACCAAGAGGGTCCTTGGATGGCTGTCCTCGGGACTGCACAGTCTGAGGGGGACGCCTGGAACTCTGTTCTCGGGACTGCACTGGCCGAGAGGGACGTTGGATGGCTGTCCTCGGGACTGCACGGGCCAAGAGGGACGTTGGATGGCTGTCCTCGGGACAGCACGGGCCGAGAGGGACTCCAGGAACGCTGTCCTCGGGACTGCACGGGCTGAGGGGGATGCCTGGAACGCTGTCCTTGGGACTGCACTGGCCAAGAGGGACGTTTGATGGCTGTACTCGGAACTGCATGGGCCAAGAGGGACGCCTGGAATGCTGTCCTCGGGACTGCACGGGCTGAGGGGGACGCCTGGAACGCTTTCCTGGAGACTTCATTGGCCAAGCGGGATGTTGGATGGCTGTCCTTGGGACTGCATTGGCCAAGAGGGACATTGGATTGCTGTCCTCGGGACTGCAGAGTCTGAGGGGGACGTCTGGAATGCTGTTCTCGGAACTGCACGGGACGAGAGAGACGTTGGATGGCTGTCCTCGGGACTGCACGGGCCAAGAGGGACGTTGGATGGCTGTCCTTGGGACAGCACGGGCCGAGAGGGACTCCAGGAACGCTGTCCTCGGGACTGCACGGGCTGAGGGGGACGCCTGGAACGCTGTTCTCGGGACTGCACGGGACGAGAGGGACGTTGGATGGCTGTCCTCGGGACTGCACGGGCCAAGAGGGACGTTGGATGGATGTCCTCGGGACTGCACGGGCCTAGAGGGATGTTGGATGGCTGTCCTCGGGACTGCACTGGCCAAGAGGGACACCTCGAACGCTGTCTTCTGGACTGCACGGGCCGAGAAGGACTCCTGGAACGAAGTCCTCGGGACTGCACGGGATGAGGGGGACCCTTGGAACGCTGTCCTCGGGACTGCATGGGCCAAGAGGGACGTTGGATGGCTGTCCTCGGGACTGCACGGGCCAAGAGGGACATTGGATGGCTGTCCTCGTGACTGCACGGGCAAAGAAGGAAGTTGGATGGCTGTCCTCGGGAGTGCAAGGGCCAAGAGAGACATTGGATGGCTGTCCTCGGGACAGCACGGGATGAGGGGGATGCCTGGAATGCTGTTCTCGGGACTGCACTGACCTAGAGATACATTGGATGGCTGTACTCAGGACTGCACGGGCCTAGAGGGACCCCTGGAATGCTGTCCTCGGGACTGCAGGGGCCTAGAGGGACATTGGATGGCTGTCCTCAGGACTGCACAGGCCTAGAGGGAAGCCTGGAACGCTGTTCTCCGGACTGCAAGGACCTAGAGGGACTCTTGGAAAGCTGTCCTCGGGACTGCACGGGCCAAGAGGGACGCCTGGAATGCTGTCCTAGGGACTGCACGGGCTGAGGGGGATGCCTGGAACGCTGTCCTTGGGACTGTACTGGCCAAGAGGGACGTTTGATGGCTGTACTCGGAACTGCATGGGCCAAGAGGGACGCCTGGAATGCTGTCCTCGGGACTGCACAGGCTGAGGGGGACGCCTGGAACGCTTTCCTGGAGACTTCATTGGCCAAGCGGGATGTTGGATGGCTGTACTTGGAACTGCATGGGCCTAGAGGGATGCCTGGAACGCTGTTCTCTGGACTGCACGGGCCAAGAGGGACGCCTGGAATGCTGTCCTCGGGACTGGACGGGCTGAGGGGGACGCCTGGAACGCTTTCCTGGAGACTGCATGGGCCAAGTGGTATGTTGGATGGCTGTCCTCGGGACTGCACGGGCCAAGAGGGACGCCTGGAACGGTGTCCTCGGGACTGCACGGGCCAAGAGGGACATTGGATGGCTGTCCTCGGGACTGCACTGGCCAAGAGGGACGCCTGGAACGGTGTCCTCGGGCCTGCACGAACCAAGAGTGACTCCTGGAACGTTGTTCTCCTGACTGCACTGGCCTAGAGGGACTCCTGGAATGCTGTCCTCGGGACTGCACGGGCCCAGAGGGACGTTGGATGGCTGTCCTCGGGACTGCACGGGCCAAGAGGTACATTGGATGGCTGTCCTCGGGACTGCACAGTCTGAGGGGGACGCCTGGAATGCTGTTCTCGGGACTGCACCGGACAAGAGGGACCTTGGATGGCTGTCCTCGGGACAGCACGGGCCGAGAGGGACACCTGGAATGCTGTCCTCGGGACTGCATGGGCCTAGAGGGACATTGGATGGCTGTCCTCAGGACTGCACAGGCCTAGAGGGAAGCCTGGAACGCTGTTCTCCGGACTGCAAGGACCTAGAGGGACTCTTGGAAAACTGTCCTCGGGACTGCACGGGCCAAGAAGGACGCCTGGAATGCTGTCCTTGGGACTGCACGGGCCTAGAGGGACGCCTGGAACTCTGTTCTCGGGACTGCACGGGCCTAGAGGGACATTGGATGGCTGTCCTCAGGACTGCACAGGCCTAGAGGGAAGCCTGGAACGCTGTTCTCCGGACTGCAAGGACCTAGAGGGACTCTTGGAAAGCTGTCCTCGGGACTGCATGCGCCAAGAGGGACATTGGATGGCTGTCCTAGGGACTGCACAGTCTGAAGGGGACGCCTGGAACTCTGTTCTCGGGACTGCATGGGCCGAGAGGGACGTTGGATGGCTGTCCTCTGGACTGCACGGGCCAAGAGGGACATTGGATGGCTGTCGTCGGGACAGCAGGGGCCGAGAGGGACTCCAGGAACGCTGTCCTCGGGACTGCACGGGCTGAGGGGGATGCCTGGAACGCTGTCCTCGGGACTGCACTGGCCAAGAGGGACGTTCGATGGCTGTACTCGGAACTGCATGGGCCTAGAGGGATGCCGGGAACGCTGTTCTCTGGACTGCACGGGCCAAGAGGGACACCTGGAACGCTGTCCTCTGGACTGCACGGGCCGAAAAGGACTCCTGGAACGAAGTCCTCGGGACTGCACGGGATGAGGGGGACCCTTGGAACGCTGTCCTCGGGACTGCATGGGCCAAGAGGGACGTTGGATGGCTGTCCTCGGGACTGCACGGGCCAAGAGGGACATTGGATGGCTGTCCTAAGGGACTGCAATGGCCAAGAGTGACATTGTGTGGCTGCCCTTGGGACTGCACGGGCTGAGAGGGACTCCTGGAATGCTGTCCTCGGGACTGCACGGATAAGAGGGACATTGGATGGCTGTCCTCAGGACTGCACTGGCCTAGAGAGACCCCTGGAATGCTGTCCTCGGGACTGCACGGGCCTAGAGGGACATTGGATGGCTGTCCTCAGGACTGCACAGGCCTAGAGGCAAGCCAGGAACGCTGTTCTCCGGACTGCAAGGGCCTAGAGGGACTCTTGGAAAGCTGTCCTCGGGATTGCACGGGCCAAGAGGGACGCCTGGAATGCTGTCCTCGGGACTGCACGGGCCTAGAGGGACGTCTGGAACTCTGTTTACGGGACTGCAAGGGACGAGAGGGACGTTGGATGGCTGTCCTCGGGACTGCACGGGCCAAGAGGGACGTTGGATGGCTGTCACGGGACTGCAGGGGCCTAGAGGGACTTTTGATGGCTCTCCTCGGGACTGCACGGGCCGAGAGGGATGCCTGGAATGCTGTCCTTGGGACTGCAGTGGCCGAGAGGGATATTGGATGGCTGTCCTCGGGCCAGCACGGGCCGAGAGGGACTTTGGATGGCTGTCCTCGGGACTGCACAGGCTAAGAGGGACGTTGGATGGCTGTCCTCGGGACTGCACGGGCCAAGAGGGACGTTGGATGGCTGTCCTCGGGACTGCACTGGCCAAGAGGGACACCTGGAACGCTGTCCCCTGGACTGCATGGGCCGAAAAGGACTCCTGGAACGAAGTCCTCGGGACTGCACGGGATGAGGGGGACCCCTGGAAAGCTGTCCTCGGGACTGCATAGGCCAAGAGGGACGTTGGATGGCTGTCCTCGGGACTGCACGGGCCAAGAGGGACATTGGATGGCTGTCCTCGGGACTGCACGGGCCAAGAGGGACATTGGATGGCTGTCCTCGGGACTGCAGGGGCCAAGAGGGACGTTGGATGGCTGTCCTCGGGACTGCACGGGCTGAGGGGGATGCCTGGAACGCTGTTCTCGGGACTGCACTGACCTAGAGATACATTGGATGGCTGTCCTCAGGAGTGCACGGGCCTAGAGGGACCCCTGGAATGCTGTCCTCGGGACTGCACGGGCCTAGAGGGACATTGGATGGCTGTCCTCAGGAATGCACAGGCCTAGAGGGAAGCCTGGAACGCTGTTCTCCGGACTGCAAGGACCTAGAGGGACGTTGGATGGCTGTCCTCGGGACTGCATGCACCAAGAGGGTCCTTGGATGGCTGTCCTCGGGACTGCACAGTCTGAGGGGGACGCCTGGAACTCTGTTCTCGGGACTGCACTGGCCGAGAGGGACGTTGGATGGCTGTCCTCGGGACTGCACGGGCCAAGAGGGACGTTGGATGGCTGTCCTCGGGACAGCACGGGCCGAGAGGGACTCCAGGAACGCTGTCCTCGGGACTGCACGGGCTGAGGGGGATGCCTGGAACGCTGTCCTTGGGACTGCACTGGCCAAGAGGGACGTTTGATGGCTGTACTCGGAACTGCATGGGCCAAGAGGGACGCCTGGAATGCTGTCCTCGGGACTGCACGGGCTGAGGGGGACGCCTGGAACGCTTTCCTGGAGACTTCATTGGCCAAGCGGGATGTTGGATGGCTGTCCTTGGGACTGCATTGGCCAAGAGGGACATTGGATTGCTGTCCTCGGGACTGCAGAGTCTGAGGGGGACGTCTGGAACGCTGTTCTCGGAACTGCACGGGACGAGAGAGACGTTGGATGGCTGTCCTCGGGACTGCACGGGCCAAGAGGGACGTTGGATGGCTGTCCTTGGGACAGCACGGGCCGAGAGGGACTCCAGGAACGCTGTCCTCGGGACTGCACGGGCTGAGGGGGACGCCTGGAACGCTGTTCTCGGGACTGCACGGGACGAGAGGGACGTTGGATGGCTGTCCTCGGGACTGCACGGGCCAAGAGGGACGTTGGATGGATGTCCTCGGGACTGCACGGGCCTAGAGGGATGTTGGATGGCTGTCCTCGGGACTGCACTGGCCAAGAGGGACACCTCGAACGCTGTCTTCTGGACTGCACGGGCCGAGAAGGACTCCTGGAACGAAGTCCTCGGGACTGCACGGGATGAGGGGGACCCTTGGAACGCTGTCCTCGGGACTGCATGGGCCAAGAGGGACGTTGGATGGCTGTCCTCGGGACTGCACGGGCCAAGAGGGACATTGGATGGCTGTCCTCGTGACTGCACGGGCAAAGAAGGAAGTTGGATGGCTGTCCTCGGGAGTGCAAGGGCCAAGAGAGACATTGGATGGCTGTCCTCGGGACAGCACGGGATGAGGGGGATGCCTGGAATGCTGTTCTCGGGACTGCACTGACCTAGAGATACATTGGATGGCTGTACTCAGGACTGCACGGGCCTAGAGGGACCCCTGGAATGCTGTCCTCGGGACTGCACGGGCCTAGAGGGACATTCGATGGCTGTCCTCAGGACTGCACAGGCCTAGAGGGAAGCCTGGAACGCTGTTCTCCGGACTGCAAGGACCTAGAGGGACTCTTGGAAAGCTGTCCTCGGGACTGCACGGGCCAAGAGGGACGCCTGGAATGCTGTCCTAGGGACTGCACGGGCTGAGGGGGATGCCTGGAACGCTGTCCTTGGGACTGTACTGGCCAAGAGGGACGTTTGATGGCTGTACTCGGAACTGCATGGGCCAAGAGGGACGCCTGGAATGCTGTCCTCGGGACTGCACGGGCTGAGGGGGACGCCTGGAACGCTTTCCTGGAGACTTCATTGGCCAAGCGGGATGTTGGATGGCTGTACTTGGAACTGCATGGGCCTAGAGGGATGCCTGGAACGCTGTTCTCTGGACTGCACGGGCCAAGAGGGACGCCTGGAATGCTGTCCTCGGGACTGGACGGGCTGAGGGGGACGCCTGGAACGCTTTCCTGGAGACTGCATGGGCCAAGTGGTATGTTGGATGGCTGTCCTCGGGACTGCACGGGCCAAGAGGGACGCCTGGAACGGTGTCCTCGGGACTGCACGGGCCAAGAGGGACATTGGATGGCTGTCCTCGGGACTGCACTGGCCAAGAGGGACGCCTGGAACGGTGTCCTCGGGCCTGCACGAACCAAGAGTGACTCCTGGAACGTTGTTCTCCTGACTGCACTGGCCTAGAGGGACTCCTGGAATGCTGTCCTCGGGACTGCACGGGCCCAGAGGGACGTTGGATGGCTGTCCTCGGGACTGCACGGGCCAAGAGGTACATTGGATGGCTGTCCTCGGGACTGCACAGTCTGAGGGGGACGCCTGGAATGCTGTTCTCGGGACTGCACCGGACAAGAGGGACCTTGGATGGCTGTCCTCGGGACAGCACGGGCCGAGAGGGACACCTGGAATGCTGTCCTCGGGACTGCATGGGCCTAGAGGGACATTGGATGGTTGTCCTCAGGACTGCACAGGCCTAGAGGGAAGCCTGGAACGCTGTTCTCCGGACTGCAAGGACCTAGAGGGACTCTTGGAAAACTGTCCTCGGGACTGCACGGGCCAAGAAGGACGCCTGGAATGCTGTCCTTGGGACTGCACGGGCCTAGAGGGACGCCTGGAACTCTGTTCTCGGGACTGCACGGGCCTAGAGGGACATTGGATGGCTGTCCTCAGGACTGCACAGGCCTAGAGGGAAGCCTGGAACGCTGTTCTCCGGACTGCAAGGACCTAGAGGGACTCTTGGAAAGCTGTCCTCGGGACTGCATGCGCCAAGAGGGACATTGGATGGCTGTCCTAGGGACTGCACAGTCTGAAGGGGACGCCTGGAACTCTGTTCTCGGGACTGCATGGGCCGAGAGGGACGTTGGATGGCTGTCCTCTGGACTGCACGGGCCAAGAGGGACATTGGATGGCTGTCGTCGGGACAGCAGGGGCCGAGAGGGACTCCAGGAACGCTGTCCTCGGGACTGCACGGGCTGAGGGGGATGCCTGGAACGCTGTCCTCGGGACTGCACTGGCCAAGAGGGACATTCGATGGCTGTACTCGGAACTGCATGGGCCTAGAGGGATGCCGGGAACGCTGTTCTCTGGACTGCACGGGCCAAGAGGGACACCTGGAACGCTGTCCTCTGGACTGCACGGGCCGAAAAGGACTCCTGGAACGAAGTCCTCGGGACTGCACGGGATGAGGGGGACCCTTGGAACGCTGTCCTCGGGACTGCATGGGCCAAGAGGGACGTTGGATGGCTGTCCTCGGGACTGCACGGGCCAAGAGGGACATTGGATGGCTGTCCTAAGGGACTGCAATGGCCAAGAGTGACATTGTGTGGCTGCCCTTGGGACTGCACGGGCTGAGAGGGACTCCTGGAATGCTGTCCTCGGGACTGCACGGATAAGAGGGACATTGGATGGCTGTCCTCAGGACTGCACTGGCCTAGAGAGACCCCTGGAATGCTGTCCTCGGGACTGCACGGGCCTAGAGGGACATTGGATGGCTGTCCTCAGGACTGCACAGGCCTAGAGGCAAGCCAGGAACGCTGTTCTCCGGACTGCAAGGGCCTAGAGGGACTCTTGGAAAGCTGTCCTCGGGATTGCACGGGCCAAGAGGGACGCCTGGAATGCTGTCCTCGGGACTGCACGGGCCTAGAGGGACGTCTGGAACTCTGTTTACGGGACTGCAAGGGACGAGAGGGACGTTGGATGGCTGTCCTCGGGACTGCACGGGCCAAGAGGGACGTTGGATGGCTGTCACGGGACTGCAGGGGCCTAGAGGGACTTTGGATGGCTCTCCTCGGGACTGCACAGGCCGAGAGGGATGCCTGGAATGCTGTCCTTGGGACTGCAGTGGCCGAGAGGGATATTGGATGGCTGTCCTCGGGCCAGCACGGGCCGAGAGGGACTTTGGATGGCTGTCCTCGGGACTGCACAGGCTAAGAGGGACGTTGGATGGCTGTCCTCGGGACTGCACGGGCCAAGAGGGACGTTGGATGGCTGTCCTCGGGACTGCACTGGCCAAGAGGGACACCTGGAACGCTGTCCCCTGGACTGCATGGGCCGAAAAGGACTCCTGGAACGAAGTCCTCGGGACTGCACGGGATGAGGGGGACCCCTGGAAAGCTGTCCTCGGGACTGCATAGGCCAAGAGGGACGTTGGATGGCTGTCCTCGGGACTGCACAGGCCGAGAGGGACATTGGATGGCTGTCCTCAGGACTGCACAGTCCAAGAGGGATGCCTGGAACGCTGTCTTCTGGACTGCACGGGCCGAGAAGGACTCCTGGAACGAAGTCCTCGGGACTGCACGGGATGAGGGGGACCCTTGGAACGCTGTCCTCGGGACTGCATGGGCCAAGAGGGACATTGGATGGCTGTCCTCGGGACTGCACGGGCAAAGAAGGAAGTTGGATGGCTGTCCTCGGGAGTGCAAGGGCCAAGAGAGACATTGGATGGCTGTCCTCGGGACAGCACGGGCTGAGGGGGATGCCTGGAACGCTGTTCTCGTGACTGCACTGACCTAGAGATACATTGGATGGCTGTCCTCAGGAGTGCACGGGCCTAGAGGGACCCCTGGAATGCTGTCCTCGGGACTGCACGGGCCTAGAGGGACATTGGATGGCTGTCCTCAGGAATGCACAGGCCTAGAGGGAAGCCTGGAACGCTGTTCTCCGGACTGCAAGGACCTAGAGGGACGTTGGATGGCTGTCCTCGGGACTGCATGCACCAAGAGGGTCCTTGGATGGCTGTCCTCGGGACTGCACAGTCTGAGGGGGACGCCTGGAACTCTGTTCTCGGGACTGCACTGGCCGAGAGGGACGTTGGATGGCTGTCCTCGGGACTGCACGGGCCAAGAGGGACGTTGGATGGCTGTCCTCGGGACAGCACGGGCCGAGAGGGACTCCAGGAACGCTGTCCTCGGGACTGCACGGGCTGAGGGGGATGCCTGGAACGCTGTCCTTGGGACTGCACTGGCCAAGAGGGACGTTTGATGGCTGTACTCGGAACTGCATGGGCCAAGAGGGACGCCTGGAATGCTGTCCTCGGGACTGCACGGGCTGAGGGGGACGCCTGGAACGCTTTCCTGGAGACTTCATTGGCCAAGCGGGATGTTGGATGGCTGTCCTCGGGACTGCATTGGCCAAGAGGGACATTGGATTGCTGTCCTCGGGACTGCAGAGTCTGAGGGGGACGTCTGGAACGCTGTTCTCGGAACTGCACGGGACGAGAGAGACGTTGGATGGCTGTCCTCGGGACTGCACGGGCCAAGAGGGACGTTGGATGGCTGTCCTTGGGACAGCACGGGCCGAGAGGGACTCCAGGAACGCTGTCCTCGGGACTGCACGGGCTGAGGGGGACGCCTGGAACGCTGTTCTCGGGACTGCACGGGACGAGAGGGACGTTGGATGGCTGTCCTCGGGACTGCACGGGCCAAGAGGGACGTTGGATGGATGTCCTCGGGACTGCACGGGCCTAGAGGGATGTTGGATGGCTGTCCTCGGGACTGCACTGTCCAAGAGGGACACCTCGAACGCTGTCTTCTGGACTGCACGGGCCGAGAAGGACTCCTGGAACGAAGTCCTCGGGACTGCACGGGATGAGGGGGACCCTTGGAACGCTGTCCTCGGGACTGCATGGGCCAAGAGGGACATTGGATGGCTGTCCTCGGGACTGCACGGGCAAAGAAGGAAGTTGGATGGCTGTCCTCGGGAGTGCAAGGGCCAAGAGAGACATTGGATGGCTGTCCTCGGGACAGCACGGGATGAGGGGGATGCCTGGAATGCTGTTCTCGGGACTGCACTGACCTAGAGATACATTGGATGGCTGTACTCAGGACTGCACGGGCCTAGAGGGACCCCTGGAATGCTGTCCTCGGGACTGCACGGGCCTAGAGGGACATTGGATGGCTGTCCTCAGGACTGCACAGGCCTAGAGGGAAGCCTGGAACGCTGTTCTCCGGACTGCAAGGACCTAGAGGGACTCTTGGAAAGCTGTCGTCGGGACTGCACGGGCCAAGAGGGACGCCTGGAATGCTGTCCTAGGGACTGCACGGGCTGAGGGGGATGCCTGGAACGCTGTCCTTGGGACTGTACTTGCCAAGAGGGACGTTTGATGGCTGTACTCGGAACTGCATGGGCCAAGAGGGACGCCTGGAATGCTGTCCTCGGGACTGCACGGGCTGAGGGGGACGCCTGGAACGCTTTCCTGGAGACTTCATTGGTCAATCGGGATGTTGGATGGCTGTACTTGGAACTGCATGGGCCTAGAGGGATGCCTGGAACGCTGTTCTCTGGACTGCACGGGCCAAGAGGGACGCCTGGAATGCTGTCCTCGGGACTGGACGGGCTGAGGGGGACGCCTGGAACGCTTTCCTGGAGACTGCATGGGCCAAGTGGTATGTTGGATGGCTGTCCTCGGGACTGCACGGGCCAAGAGGGACGCCTGGAACGGTGTCCTCGGGACTGCACGGGCCAAGAGGGACATTGGATGGCTGTCCTCGGGACTGCACTGGCCAAGAGGGACGCCTGGAACTGTGTCCTCGGGCCTGCACGAACCAAGAGTGACTCCTGGAACGTTGTTCTCCTGACTGCACTGGCCTAGAGGGACTCCTGGAATGCTGTCCTCGGGACTGCACGGGCCCAGAGGGACGTTGGATGGCTGTCCTCGGGACTGCACGGGCCAAGAGGTACGTTGGATGGCTGTCCTCGGGACTGCACAGTCTGAGGGGGACGCCTGGAATGCTGTTCTCGGGACTGCACCGGACAAGAGGGACCTTGGATGGCTGTCCTCGGGACAGCACGGGCCGAGAGGGACACCTGGAATGCTGTCCTCGGGACTGCATGGGCCTAGAGGGACATTGGATGGCTGTCCTCAGGACTGCACAGGCCTAGAGGGAAGCCTGGAACGCTGTTCTCCGGACTGCAAGGACCTAGAGGGACTCTTGGAAAGCTGTCCTCGGGACTGCATGCGCCAAGAGGGACATTGGATGGCTGTCCTAGGGACTGCACAGTCTGAGGGGGACGCCTGGAACTCTGTTCTCGGGACTGCATGGGCCGAGAGGGACGTTGGATGGCTGTCCTCTGGACTGCACGGGCCAAGAGGGACATTGGATGGCTGTCGTCGGGACAGCAGGGGCCGAGAGAGACTCCAGGAACGCTGTCCTCGGGACTGCACGGGCTGAGGGGGATGCCTGGAACGCTGTCCTCGGGACTGCACTGGCCAAGTGGGACGTTCGATGGCTGTACTCGGAACTGCATGGGCCTAGAGGGATGCCGGGAACGCTGTTCTCTGGACTGCACGGGCCAAGAGGGACACCTGGAACGCTGTCCTCTGGACTGCACGGGCCGAAAAGGACTCCTGGAACGAAGTCCTCGGGACTGCACGGGATGAGGGGGACCCTTGGAACGCTGTCCTCGGGACTGCATGGGCCAAGAGGGACGTTGGATGGCTGTCCTCGGGACTGCACGGGCCAAGAGGGACATTGGATGGCTGTCCTAAGGGACTGCAATGGCCAACAGTGACATTGTGTGGCTGCCCTTGGGACTGCACGGGCTGAGAGGGACTCCTGGAATGCTGTCCTCGGGACTGCACGGATAAGAGGGACATTGGATGGCTGTCCTCAGGACTGCACTGGCCTAGAGAGACCCCTGGAATGCTGTCCTCGGGACTGCACGGGCCTAGAGGGACATTGGATGGCTGTCCTCAGGACTGCACAGGCCTAGAGGCAAGCCAGGAACGCTGTCCTCTGGACTGCACGGGCCGAAAAGGACTCCTGGAACGAAGTCCTCGGGACTGCACGGGATGAGGGGGACCCTTGGAACGCTGTCCTCGGGACTGCATGGGCCAAGAGGGACGTTGGATGGCTGTCTTCGGGACTGCACGGGCCAAGAGGGACATTGGATGGCTGTCCTAAGGGACTGCAATGGCCAAGAGTGACATTGTGTGGCTGCCCTTGGGACTGCACGGGCTGAGAGGGACTCCTGGAATGCTGTCCTCGGGACTGCACGGGTAAGAGGGACATTGGATGGCTGTCCTCAGGACTGCACTGGCCTAGAGAGACCCCTGGAATGCTGTCCTCGGGACTGCACGGGCCTAGAGGGACATTGGATGGCTGTCCTCAGGACTGCACAGGCCTAGAGGCAAGCCAGGAACGCTGTTCTCCGGACTGCAAGGGCCTAGAGGGACTCTTGGAAAGCTGTCCTCGGGATTGCACGGGCCAAGAGGGACGCCTGGAATGCTGTCCTCGGGACTGCACGGGCCTAGAGGGACGTCTGGAACTCTGTTCTCGGGACTGCAAGGGACGAGAGGGACGTTGGATGGCTGTCCTCGGGACTGCACGGGCCAAGAGAAACGTTGGATGGCTGTCACGGGACTGCAGGGGCCTAGAGGGACTTTGGATGGCTCTCCTCGGGACTGCACGGGCCGAGAGGGATGCCTGGAATGCTGTCCTTGGGACTGCAGTGGCCGAGAGGGATATTGGATGGCTGTCCTCGGGCCAGCACGGGCCGAGAGGGACTTTGGATGGCTGTCCTCGGGACTGCACGGGCTAAGAGGGACGTTGGATGGCTGTCCTCGGGACTGCACGGGCCAAGAGGGACGTTGGATGGCTGTCCTCGGGACTGCACTGGCCAAGAGGGACACCTGGAACGCTGTCCCCTGGACTGCATGGGCCAAGTGGTATGTTGGATGGCTGTCCTCGGGACTGCACGGGCCAAGAGGGACGCCTGGAACGGTGTCCTCGGGACTGCACGGGCCAAGAGGGACATTGGATGGCTGTCCTCGGGACTGCACTGGCCAAGAGGGACGCCTGGAACGGTGTCCTCGGGCCTGCACGAACCAAGAGTGACTCCTGGAACGTTGTTCTCCTGACTGCACTGGCCTAGAGGGACTCCTGGAATGCTGTCCTCGGGACTGCACGGGCCCAGAGGGACGTTGGATGGCTGTCCTCGGGACTGCACGGGCCAAGAGGTACGTTGGATGGCTGTCCTCGGGACTGCACAGTCTGAGGGGGACGCCTGGAATGCTGTTCTCGGGACTGCACCGGACAAGAGGGACCTTGGATGGCTGTCCTCGGGACAGCACGGGCCGAGAGGGACACCTGGAATGCTGTCCTCGGGACTGCATGGGCCTAGAGGGACATTGGATGGCTGTCCTCAGGACTGCACAGGCCTAGAGGGAAGCCTGGAACGCTGTTCTCCGGACTGCAAGGACCTAGAGGGACTCTTGGAAAGCTGTCCTCGGGACTGCACGGGCCAAGAAGGACGCCTGGAATGCTGTCCTTGGGACTGCACGGGCCTAGAGGGACGCCTGGAACTCTGTTCTCGGGACAGCACGGGCCTAGAGGGACATTGGATGGCTGTCCTCAGGACTGCACAGGCCTAGAGGGAAGCCTGGAACGCTGTTCTCCGGACTGCAAGGACCTAGAGGGACTCTTGGAAAGCTGTCCTCGGGACTGCATGCGCCAAGAGGGACATTGGATGGCTGTCCTAGGGACTGCACAGTCTGAGGGGGACGCCTGGAACTCTGTTCTCGGGACTGCATGGGCCGAGAGGGACGTTGGATGGCTGTCCTCTGGACTGCACGGGCCAAGAGGGACATTGGATGGCTGTCGTCGGGACAGCAGGGGCCGAGAGGGACTCCAGGAACGCAGTCCTCGGGACTGCACGGGCTGAGGGGGATGCCTGGAACGCTGTCCTCGGGACTGCACTGGCCAAGAGGGACGTTCGATGGCTGTACTCGGAACTGCATGGGCCTAGAGGGATGCCGGGAACGCTGTTCTCTGGACTGCACGGGCCAAGAGGGACACCTGGAACGCTGTCCTCTGGACTGCACGGGCCGAAAAGGATTCCTGGAACGAAGTCCTCGGGACTGCACGGGATGAGGGGGACCCTTGGAACGCTGTCCTCGGGACTGCATGGGCCAAGAGGGACGTTGGATGGCTGTCCTCGGGACTGCACGGGCCAAGAGGGACATTGGATGGCTGTCCTAAGGGACTGCAATGGCCAAGAGTGACATTGTGTGGCTGCCCTTGGGACTGCACGGGCTGAGAGGGACTCCTGGAATGCTGTCCTCGGGACTGCACGGGTAAGAGGGACATTGGATGGCTGTCCTCAGGACTGCACTGGCCTAGAGAGACCCCTGGAATGCTGTCCTCGGGACTGCACGGGCCTAGAGGGACATTGGATGGCTGTCCTCAGGACTGCACAGGCCTAGAGGCAAGCCAGGAACGCTGTTCTCCGGACTGCAAGGGCCTAGAGGGACTCTTGGAAAGCTGTCCTCGGGATTTCACGGGCCAAGAGGGACGCCTGGAATGCTGTCCTCGGGACTGCACGGGCCTAGAGGGACGTCTGGAACTCTGTTCTCGGGACTGCAAGGGACGAGAGGGACGTTGGATGGCTGTCCTCGGGACTGCACGGGCCAAGAGGGACGTTGGATGGCTGTCACGGGACTGCAGGGGCCTAGAGGGACTTTGGATGGCTCTCCTCGGGACTGCACGGGCCGAGAGGGATGCCTGGAATGCTGTCCTTGGGACTGCAGTGGCCGAGAGGGATATTGGATGGCTGTCCTCGGGCCAGCACGGGCCGAGAGGGACTTTGGATGGCTGTCCTCGGGACTGCACGGGCTAAGAGGGACGTTGGATGGCTGTCCTCGGGACTGCACGGGCCAAGAGGGACGTTGGATGGCTGTCCTCGGGACTGCACTGGCCAAGAGGGACACCTGGAACGCTGTCCCCTGGACTGCATGGGCCGAAAAGGACTCCTGGAACGAAGTCCTCGGGACTGCACGGGATGAGGGGGACCCCTGGAAAGCTGTCCTCGGGACTGCACGTGCCAAGAGGGACATTGGATGGCTGTCCTCGGGACTGCACGGGCCAAGAGGGACGTTGGATGGCTGTCCTCGGGACTGCACGGGCTGAGGGGGATGCCTGGAACGCTGTTCTCGGGACTGCACTGACCTAGAGATACATTGGATGGCTGTCCTCAGGAGTGCACGGGCCTAGAGGGACCCCTGGAATGCTGTCCTCGGGACTACACGGGCCTAGAGGGACATTGGATGGCTGTCCTCAGGAATGCACAGGCCTAGAGGGAAGCCTGGAACGCTGTTCTCCGGACTGCAAGGACCTAGAGGGACGTTGGATGGCTGTCCTCGGGACTGCATGCACCAAGAGGGTCCTTGGATGGCTGTCCTCGGGACTGCACAGTCTGAGGGGGACGCCTGGAACTCTGTTCTCGGGACTGCACTGGCCGAGAGGGACGTTGGATGGCTGTCCTCGGGACTGCACGGGCCAAGAGGGACGTTGGATGGCTGTCCTCGGGACAGCACGGGCCGAGAGGGACTCCAGGAACGCTGTCCTCGGGACTGCACGGGCTGAGGGGGATGCCTGGAACGCTGTCCTTGGGACTGCACTGGCCAAGAGGGACGTTTGATGGCTGTACTCGGAACTGCATGGGCCAAGAGGGACGCCTGGAATGCTGTCCTCGGGACTGCACGGGCTGAGGGGGACGCCTGGAACGCTTTCCTGGAGACTTCATTGGCCAAGCGGGATGTTGGATGGCTGTCCTTGGGACTGCATTGGCCAAGAGGGACATTGGATTGCTGTCCTCGGGACTGCAGAGTCTGATGGGGACGTCTGGAATGCTGTTCTCGGAACTGCACGGGACGAGAGAGACGTTGGATGGCTGTCCTCGGGACTGCACGGGCCAAGAGGGACGTTGGATGGCTGTCCTTGGGACAGCACGGGCCGAGAGGGACTCCAGGAACGCTGTCCTCGGGACTGCACGGGCTGAGGGGGACGCCTGGAACGCTGTTCTCGGGACTGCACGGGACGAGAGGGACGTTGGATGGCTGTCCTCGGGACTGCACGGGCCAAGAGGGACGTTGGATGGATGTCCTCGGGACTGCACGGGCCTAGAGGGATGTTGGATGGCTGTCCTCGGGACTGCACTGGCCAAGAGGGACACCTCGAACGCTGTCTTCTGGACTGCACGGGCCGAGAAGGACTCCTGGAACGAAGTCCTCGGGACTGCACGGGATGAGGGGGACCCTTGGAACGCTGTCCTCGGGACTGCATGGGCCAAGAGGGACGTTGGATGGCTGTCCTCGGGACTGCACGGGCCAAGAGGGACATTGGATGGCTGTCCTCGTGACTGCACGGGCAAAGAAGGAAGTTGGATGGCTGTCCTCGGGAGTGCAAGGGCCAAGAGAGACATTGGATGGCTGTCCTCGGGACAGCACGGGATGAGGGGGATGCCTGGAATGCTGTTCTCGGGACTGCACTGACCTAGAGATACATTGGATGGCTGTACTCAGGACTGCACGGGCCTAGAGGGACCCCTGGAATGCTGTCCTCGGGACTGCACGGGCCTAGAGGGACATTGGATGGCTGTCCTCAGGACTGCACAGGCCTAGAGGGAAGCCTGGAACGCTGTTCTCCGGACTGCAAGGACCTAGAGGGACTCTTGGAAAGCTGTCCTCGGGACTGCACGGGCCAAGAGGGACGCCTGGAATGCTGTCCTAGGGACTGCACGGGCTGAGGGGGATGCCTGGAACGCTGTCCTTGGGACTGTACTGGCCAAGAGGGACGTTTGATGGCTGTACTCGGAACTGCATGGGCCAAGAGGGACGCCTGGAATGCTGTCCTCGGGACTGCACAGGCTGAGGGGGACGCCTGGAACGCTTTCCTGGAGACTTCATTGGCCAAGCGGGATGTTGGATGGCTGTACTTGGAACTGCATGGGCCTAGAGGGATGCCTGGAACGCTGTTCTCTGGACTGCACGGGCCAAGAGGGACGCCTGGAATGCTGTCCTCGGGACTGGACGGGCTGAGGGGGACGCCTGGAACGCTTTCCTGGAGACTGCATGGGCCAAGTGGTATGTTGGATGGCTGTCCTCGGGACTGCACGGGCCAAGAGGGACGCCTGGAACGGTGTCCTCGGGACTGCACGGGCCAAGAGGGACATTGGATGGCTGTCCTCGGGACTGCACTGGCCAAGAGGGACGCCTGGAACGGTGTCCTCGGGCCTGCACGAACCAAGAGTGACTCCTGGAACGTTGTTCTCCTGACTGCACTGGCCTAGAGGGACTCCTGGAATGCTGTCCTCGGGACTGCACGGGCCCAGAGGGACGTTGGATGGCTGTCCTCGGGACTGCACGGGCCAAGAGGTACATTGGATGGCTGTCCTCGGGACTGCACAGTCTGAGGGGGACGCCTGGAATGCTGTTCTCGGGACTGCACCGGACAAGAGGGACCTTGGATGGCTGTCCTCGGGACAGCACGGGCCGAGAGGGACACCTGGAATGCTGTCCTCGGGACTGCATGGGCCTAGAGGGACATTGGATGGCTGTCCTCAGGACTGCACAGGCCTAGAGGGAAGCCTGGAACGCTGTTCTCCGGACTGCAAGGACCTAGAGGGACTCTTGGAAAACTGTCCTCGGGACTGCACGGGCCAAGAAGGACGCCTGGAATGCTGTCCTTGGGACTGCACGGGCCTAGAGGGACGCCTGGAACTCTGTTCTCGGGACTGCACGGGCCTAGAGGGACATTGGATGGCTGTCCTCAGGACTGCACAGGCCTAGAGGGAAGCCTGGAACGCTGTTCTCCGGACTGCAAGGACCTAGAGGGACTCTTGGAAAGCTGTCCTCGGGACTGCATGCGCCAAGAGGGACATTGGATGGCTGTCCTAGGGACTGCACAGTCTGAAGGGGACGCCTGGAACTCTGTTCTCGGGACTGCATGGGCCGAGAGGGACGTTGGATGGCTGTCCTCTGGACTGCACGGGCCAAGAGGGACATTGGATGGCTGTCGTCGGGACAGCAGGGGCCGAGAGGGACTCCAGGAACGCTGTCCTCGGGACTGCACGGGCTGAGGGGGATGCCTGGAACGCTGTCCTCGGGACTGCACTGGCCAAGAGGGACATTCGATGGCTGTACTCGGAACTGCATGGGCCTAGAGGGATGCCGGGAACGCTGTTCTCTGGACTGCACGGGCCAAGAGGGACACCTGGAACGCTGTCCTCTGGACTGCACGGGCCGAAAAGGACTCCTGGAACGAAGTCCTCGGGACTGCACGGGATGAGGGGGACCCTTGGAATGCTGTCCTCGGGACTGCATGGGCCAAGAGGGACGTTGGATGGCTGTCCTCGGGACTGCACGGGCCAAGAGGGACATTGGATGGCTGTCCTAAGGGACTGCAATGGCCAAGAGTGACATTGTGTGGCTGCCCTTGGGACTGCACGGGCTGAGAGGGACTCCTGGAATGCTGTCCTCGGGACTGCACGGATAAGAGGGACATTGGATGGCTGTCCTCAGGACTGCACTGGCCTAGAGAGACCCCTGGAATGCTGTCCTCGGGACTGCACGGGCCTAGAGGGACATTGGATGGCTGTCCTCAGGACTGCACAGGCCTAGAGGCAAGCCAGGAACGCTGTTCTCCGGACTGCAAGGGCCTAGAGGGACTCTTGGAAAGCTGTCCTCGGGATTGCACGGGCCAAGAGGGACGCCTGGAATGCTGTCCTCGGGACTGCACGGGCCTAGAGGGACGTCTGGAACTCTGTTTACGGGACTGCAAGGGACGAGAGGGACGTTGGATGGCTGTCCTCGGGACTGCACGGGCCAAGAGGGACGTTGGATGGCTGTCACGGGACTGCAGGGGCCTAGAGGGACTTTTGATGGCTCTCCTCGGGACTGCACGGGCCGAGAGGGATGCCTGGAATGCTGTCCTTGGGACTGCAGTGGCCGAGAGGGATATTGGATGGCTGTCCTCGGGCCAGCACGGGCCGAGAGGGACTTTGGATGGCTGTCCTCGGGACTGCACAGGCTAAGAGGGACGTTGGATGGCTGTCCTCGGGACTGCACGGGCCAAGAGGGACGTTGGATGGCTGTCCTCGGGACTGCACTGGCCAAGAGGGACACCTGGAACGCTGTCCCCTGGACTGCATGGGCCGAAAAGGACTCCTGGAACGAAGTCCTCGGGACTGCACGGGATGAGGGGGACCCCTGGAAAGCTGTCCTCGGGACTGCATAGGCCAAGAGGGACGTTGGATGGCTGTCCTCGGGACTGCACGGGCCAAGAGGGACATTGGATGGCTGTCCTCGGGACTGCACGGGCCAAGAGGGACATTGGATGGCTGTCCTCGGGACTGCAGGGGCCAAGAGGGACGTTGGATGGCTGTCCTCGGGACTGCACGGGCTGAGGGGGATGCCTGGAACGCTGTTCTCGGGACTGCACTGACCTAGAGATACATTGGATGGCTGTCCTCAGGAGTGCACGGGCCTAGAGGGACCCCTGGAATGCTGTCCTCGGGACTGCACGGGCCTAGAGGGACATTGGATGGCTGTCCTCAGGAATGCACAGGCCTAGAGGGAAGCCTGGAACGCTGTTCTCCGGACTGCAAGGACCTAGAGGGACGTTGGATGGCTGTCCTCGGGACTGCATGCACCAAGAGGGTCCTTGGATGGCTGTCCTCGGGACTGCACAGTCTGAGGGGGACGCCTGGAACTCTGTTCTCGGGACTGCACTGGCCGAGAGGGACGTTGGATGGCTGTCCTCGGGACTGCACGGGCCAAGAGGGACGTTGGATGGCTGTCCTCGGGACAGCACGGGCCGAGAGGGACTCCAGGAACGCTGTCCTCGGGACTGCACGGGCTGAGGGGGATGCCTGGAACGCTGTCCTTGGGACTGCACTGGCCAAGAGGGACGTTTGATGGCTGTACTCGGAACTGCATGGGCCAAGAGGGACGCCTGGAATGCTGTCCTCGGGACTGCACGGGCTGAGGGGGACGCCTGGAACGCTTTCCTGGAGACTTCATTGGCCAAGCGGGATGTTGGATGGCTGTCCTTGGGACTGCATTGGCCAAGAGGGACATTGGATTGCTGTCCTCGGGACTGCAGAGTCTGAGGGGGACGTCTGGAACGCTGTTCTCGGAACTGCACGGGACGAGAGAGACGTTGGATGGCTGTCCTCGGGACTGCACGGGCCAAGAGGGACGTTGGATGGCTGTCCTTGGGACAGCACGGGCCGAGAGGGACTCCAGGAACGCTGTCCTCGGGACTGCACGGGCTGAGGGGGACGCCTGGAACGCTGTTCTCGGGACTGCACGGGACGAGAGGGACGTTGGATGGCTGTCCTCGGGACTGCACGGGCCAAGAGGGACGTTGGATGGATGTCCTCGGGACTGCACGGGCCTAGAGGGATGTTGGATGGCTGTCCTCGGGACTGCACTGGCCAAGAGGGACACCTCGAACGCTGTCTTCTGGACTGCACGGGCCGAGAAGGACTCCTGGAACGAAGTCCTCGGGACTGCACGGGATGAGGGGGACCCTTGGAACGCTGTCCTCGGGACTGCATGGGCCAAGAGGGACGTTGGATGGCTGTCCTCGGGACTGCACGGGCCAAGAGGGACATTGGATGGCTGTCCTCGTGACTGCACGGGCAAAGAAGGAAGTTGGATGGCTGTCCTCGGGAGTGCAAGGGCCAAGAGAGACATTGGATGGCTGTCCTCGGGACAGCACGGGATGAGGGGGATGCCTGGAATGCTGTTCTCGGGACTGCACTGACCTAGAGATACATTGGATGGCTGTACTCAGGACTGCACGGGCCTAGAGGGACCCCTGGAATGCTGTCCTCGGGACTGCACGGGCCTAGAGGGACATTCGATGGCTGTCCTCAGGACTGCACAGGCCTAGAGGGAAGCCTGGAACGCTGTTCTCCGGACTGCAAGGACCTAGAGGGACTCTTGGAAAGCTGTCCTCGGGACTGCACGGGCCAAGAGGGACGCCTGGAATGCTGTCCTAGGGACTGCACGGGCTGAGGGGGATGCCTGGAACGCTGTCCTTGGGACTGTACTGGCCAAGAGGGACGTTTGATGGCTGTACTCGGAACTGCATGGGCCAAGAGGGACGCCTGGAATGCTGTCCTCGGGACTGCACGGGCTGAGGGGGACGCCTGGAACGCTTTCCTGGAGACTTCATTGGCCAAGCGGGATGTTGGATGGCTGTACTTGGAACTGCATGGGCCTAGAGGGATGCCTGGAACGCTGTTCTCTGGACTGCACGGGCCAAGAGGGACGCCTGGAATGCTGTCCTCGGGACTGGACGGGCTGAGGGGGACGCCTGGAACGCTTTCCTGGAGACTGCATGGGCCAAGTGGTATGTTGGATGGCTGTCCTCGGGACTGCACGGGCCAAGAGGGACGCCTGGAACGGTGTCCTCGGGACTGCACGGGCCAAGAGGGACATTGGATGGCTGTCCTCGGGACTGCACTGGCCAAGAGGGACGCCTGGAACGGTGTCCTCGGGCCTGCACGAACCAAGAGTGACTCCTGGAACGTTGTTCTCCTGACTGCACTGGCCTAGAGGGACTCCTGGAATGCTGTCCTCGGGACTGCACGGGCCCAGAGGGACGTTGGATGGCTGTCCTCGGGACTGCACGGGCCAAGAGGTACATTGGATGGCTGTCCTCGGGACTGCACAGTCTGAGGGGGACGCCTGGAATGCTGTTCTCGGGACTGCACCGGACAAGAGGGACCTTGGATGGCTGTCCTCGGGACAGCACGGGCCGAGAGGGACACCTGGAATGCTGTCCTCGGGACTGCATGGGCCTAGAGGGACATTGGATGGTTGTCCTCAGGACTGCACAGGCCTAGAGGGAAGCCTGGAACGCTGTTCTCCGGACTGCAAGGACCTAGAGGGACTCTTGGAAAACTGTCCTCGGGACTGCACGGGCCAAGAAGGACGCCTGGAATGCTGTCCTTGGGACTGCACGGGCCTAGAGGGACGCCTGGAACTCTGTTCTCGGGACTGCACGGGCCTAGAGGGACATTGGATGGCTGTCCTCAGGACTGCACAGGCCTAGAGGGAAGCCTGGAACGCTGTTCTCCGGACTGCAAGGACCTAGAGGGACTCTTGGAAAGCTGTCCTCGGGACTGCATGCGCCAAGAGGGACATTGGATGGCTGTCCTAGGGACTGCACAGTCTGAAGGGGACGCCTGGAACTCTGTTCTCGGGACTGCATGGGCCGAGAGGGACGTTGGATGGCTGTCCTCTGGACTGCACGGGCCAAGAGGGACATTGGATGGCTGTCGTCGGGACAGCAGGGGCCGAGAGGGACTCCAGGAACGCTGTCCTCGGGACTGCACGGGCTGAGGGGGATGCCTGGAACGCTGTCCTCGGGACTGCACTGGCCAAGAGGGACATTCGATGGCTGTACTCGGAACTGCATGGGCCTAGAGGGATGCCGGGGAACGCTGTTCTCTGGACTGCACGGGCCAAGAGGGACACCTGGAATGCTGTCCTCTGGACTGCACGGGCCGAAAAGGACTCCTGGAACGAAGTCCTCGGGACTGCACGGGATGAGGGGGACCCTTGGAACGCTGTCCTCGGGACTGCATGGGCCAAGAGGGACGTTGGATGGCTGTCCTCGGGACTGCACGGGCCAAGAGGGACATTGGATGGCTGTCCTAAGGGACTGCAATGGCCAAGAGTGACATTGTGTGGCTGCCCTTGGGACTGCACGGGCTGAGAGGGACTCCTGGAATGCTGTCCTCGGGACTGCACGGATAAGAGGGACATTGGATGGCTGTCCTCAGGACTGCACTGGCCTAGAGAGACCCCTGGAATGCTGTCCTCGGGACTGCACGGGCCTAGAGGGACATTGGATGGCTGTCCTCAGGACTGCACAGGCCTAGAGGCAAGCCAGGAACGCTGTTCTCCGGACTGCAAGGGCCTAGAGGGACTCTTGGAAAGCTGTCCTCGGGATTGCACGGGCCAAGAGGGACGCCTGGAATGCTGTCCTCGGGACTGCACGGGCCTAGAGGGACGTCTGGAACTCTGTTTACGGGACTGCAAGGGACGAGAGGGACGTTGGATGGCTGTCCTCGGGACTGCACGGGCCAAGAGGGACGTTGGATGGCTGTCACGGGACTGCAGGGGCCTAGAGGGACTTTGGATGGCTCTCCTCGGGACTGCACAGGCCGAGAGGGATGCCTGGAATGCTGTCCTTGGGACTGCAGTGGCCGAGAGGGATATTGGATGGCTGTCCTCGGGCCAGCACGGGCCGAGAGGGACTTTGGATGGCTGTCCTCGGGACTGCACAGGCTAAGAGGGACGTTGGATGGCTGTCCTCGGGACTGCACGGGCCAAGAGGGACGTTGGATGGCTGTCCTCGGGACTGCACTGGCCAAGAGGGACACCTGGAACGCTGTCCCCTGGACTGCATGGGCCGAAAAGGACTCCTGGAACGAAGTCCTCGGGACTGCACGGGATGAGGGGGACCCCTGGAAAGCTGTCCTCGGGACTGCATAGGCCAAGAGGGACGTTGGATGGCTGTCCTCGGGACTGCACAGGCCGAGAGGGACATTGGATGGCTGTCCTCAGGACTGCACAGTCCAAGAGGGATGCCTGGAACGCTGTCTTCTGGACTGCACGGGCCGAGAAGGACTCCTGGAACGAAGTCCTCGGGACTGCACGGGATGAGGGGGACCCTTGGAACGCTGTCCTCGGGACTGCATGGGCCAAGAGGGACATTGGATGGCTGTCCTCGGGACTGCACGGGCAAAGAAGGAAGTTGGATGGCTGTCCTCGGGAGTGCAAGGGCCAAGAGAGACATTGGATGGCTGTCCTCGGGACAGCACGGGCTGAGGGGGATGCCTGGAACGCTGTTCTCGTGACTGCACTGACCTAGAGATACATTGGATGGCTGTCCTCAGGAGTGCACGGGCCTAGAGGGACCCCTGGAATGCTGTCCTCGGGACTGCACGGGCCTAGAGGGACATTGGATGGCTGTCCTCAGGAATGCACAGGCCTAGAGGGAAGCCTGGAACGCTGTTCTCCGGACTGCAAGGACCTAGAGGGACGTTGGATGGCTGTCCTCGGGACTGCATGCACCAAGAGGGTCCTTGGATGGCTGTCCTCGGGACTGCACAGTCTGAGGGGGACGCCTGGAACTCTGTTCTCGGGACTGCACTGGCCGAGAGGGACGTTGGATGGCTGTCCTCGGGACTGCACGGGCCAAGAGGGACGTTGGATGGCTGTCCTCGGGACAGCACGGGCCGAGAGGGACTCCAGGAACGCTGTCCTCGGGACTGCACGGGCTGAGGGGGATGCCTGGAACGCTGTCCTTGGGACTGCACTGGCCAAGAGGGACGTTTGATGGCTGTACTCGGAACTGCATGGGCCAAGAGGGACGCCTGGAATGCTGTCCTCGGGACTGCACGGGCTGAGGGGGACGCCTGGAACGCTTTCCTGGAGACTTCATTGGCCAAGCGGGATGTTGGATGGCTGTCCTCGGGACTGCATTGGCCAAGAGGGACATTGGATTGCTGTCCTCGGGACTGCAGAGTCTGAGGGGGACGTCTGGAACGCTGTTCTCGGAACTGCACGGGACGAGAGAGACGTTGGATGGCTGTCCTCGGGACTGCACGGGCCAAGAGGGACGTTGGATGGCTGTCCTTGGGACAGCACGGGCCGAGAGGGACTCCAGGAACGCTGTCCTCGGGACTGCACGGGCTGAGGGGGACGCCTGGAACGCTGTTCTCGGGACTGCACGGGACGAGAGGGACGTTGGATGGCTGTCCTCGGGACTGCACGGGCCAAGAGGGACGTTGGATGGATGTCCTCGGGACTGCACGGGCCTAGAGGGATGTTGGATGGCTGTCCTCGGGACTGCACTGTCCAAGAGGGACACCTCGAACGCTGTCTTCTGGACTGCACGGGCCGAGAAGGACTCCTGGAACGAAGTCCTCGGGACTGCACGGGATGAGGGGGACCCTTGGAACGCTGTCCTCGGGACTGCATGGGCCAAGAGGGACATTGGATGGCTGTCCTCGGGACTGCACGGGCAAAGAAGGAAGTTGGATGGCTGTCCTCGGGAGTGCAAGGGCCAAGAGAGACATTGGATGGCTGTCCTCGGGACAGCACGGGATGAGGGGGATGCCTGGAATGCTGTTCTCGGGACTGCACTGACCTAGAGATACATTGGATGGCTGTACTCAGGACTGCACGGGCCTAGAGGGACCCCTGGAATGCTGTCCTCGGGACTGCACGGGCCTAGAGGGACATTGGATGGCTGTCCTCAGGACTGCACAGGCCTAGAGGGAAGCCTGGAACGCTGTTCTCCGGACTGCAAGGACCTAGAGGGACTCTTGGAAAGCTGTCGTCGGGACTGCACGGGCCAAGAGGGACGCCTGGAATGCTGTCCTAGGGACTGCACGGGCTGAGGGGGATGCCTGGAACGCTGTCCTTGGGACTGTACTTGCCAAGAGGGACGTTTGATGGCTGTACTCGGAACTGCATGGGCCAAGAGGGACGCCTGGAATGCTGTCCTCGGGACTGCAGGGGCTGAGGGGGACGCCTGGAACGCTTTCCTGGAGACTTCATTGGTCAATCGGGATGTTGGATGGCTGTACTTGGAACTGCATGGGCCTAGAGGGATGCCTGGAACGCTGTTCTCTGGACTGCACGGGCCAAGAGGGACGCCTGGAATGCTGTCCTCGGGACTGGACGGGCTGAGGGGGACGCCTGGAACGCTTTCCTGGAGACTGCATGGGCCAAGTGGTATGTTGGATGGCTGTCCTCGGGACTGCACGGGCCAAGAGGGACGCCTGGAACGGTGTCCTCGGGACTGCACGGGCCAAGAGGGACATTGGATGGCTGTCCTCGGGACTGCACTGGCCAAGAGGGACGCCTGGAACTGTGTCCTCGGGCCTGCACGAACCAAGAGTGACTCCTGGAACGTTGTTCTCCTGACTGCACTGGCCTAGAGGGACTCCTGGAATGCTGTCCTCGGGACTGCACGGGCCCAGAGGGACGTTGGATGGCTGTCCTCGGGACTGCACGGGCCAAGAGGTACGTTGGATGGCTGTCCTCGGGACTGCACAGTCTGAGGGGGACGCCTGGAATGCTGTTCTCGGGACTGCACCGGACAAGAGGGACCTTGGATGGCTGTCCTCGGGACAGCACGGGCCGAGAGGGACACCTGGAATGCTGTCCTCGGGACTGCATGGGCCTAGAGGGACATTGGATGGCTGTCCTCAGGACTGCACAGGCCTAGAGGGAAGCCTGGAACGCTGTTCTCCGGACTGCAAGGACCTAGAGGGACTCTTGGAAAGCTGTCCTCGGGACTGCATGCGCCAAGAGGGACATTGGATGGCTGTCCTAGGGACTGCACAGTCTGAGGGGGACGCCTGGAACTCTGTTCTCGGGACTGCATGGGCCGAGAGGGACGTTGGATGGCTGTCCTCTGGACTGCACGGGCCAAGAGGGACATTGGATGGCTGTCGTCGGGACAGCAGGGGCCGAGAGAGACTCCAGGAACGCTGTCCTCGGGACTGCACGGGCTGAGGGGGATGCCTGGAACGCTGTCCTCGGGACTGCACTGGCCAAGAGGGACGTTCGATGGCTGTACTCGGAACTGCATGGGCCTAGAGGGATGCCGGGAACGCTGTTCTCTGGACTGCACGGGCCAAGAGGGACACCTGGAACGCTGTCCTCTGGACTGCACGGGCCGAAAAGGACTCCTGGAACGAAGTCCTCGGGACTGCACGGGATGAGGGGGACCCTTGGAACGCTGTCCTCGGGACTGCATGGGCCAAGAGGGACGTTGGATGGCTGTCCTCGGGACTGCACGGGCCAAGAGGGACATTGGATGGCTGTCCTAAGGGACTGCAATGGCCAACAGTGACATTGTGTGGCTGCCCTTGGGACTGCACGGGCTGAGAGGGACTCCTGGAATGCTGTCCTCGGGACTGCACGGATAAGAGGGACATTGGATGGCTGTCCTCAGGACTGCACTGGCCTAGAGAGACCCCTGGAATGCTGTCCTCGGGACTGCACGGGCCTAGAGGGACATTGGATGGCTGTCCTCAGGACTGCACAGGCCTAGAGGCAAGCCAGGAACGCTGTCCTCTGGACTGCACGGGCCGAAAAGGACTCCTGGAACGAAGTCCTCGGGACTGCACGGGATGAGGGGGACCCTTGGAACGCTGTCCTCGGGACTGCATGGGCCAAGAGGGACGTTGGATGGCTGTCTTCGGGACTGCACGGGCCAAGAGGGACATTGGATGGCTGTCCTAAGGGACTGCAATGGCCAAGAGTGACATTGTGTGGCTGCCCTTGGGACTGCACGGGCTGAGAGGGACTCCTGGAATGCTGTCCTCGGGACTGCACGGGTAAGAGGGACATTGGATGGCTGTCCTCAGGACTGCACTGGCCTAGAGAGACCCCTGGAATGCTGTCCTCGGGACTGCACGGGCCTAGAGGGACATTGGATGGCTGTCCTCAGGACTGCACAGGCCTAGAGGCAAGCCAGGAACGCTGTTCTCCGGACTGCAAGGGCCTAGAGGGACTCTTGGAAAGCTGTCCTCGGGATTGCACGGGCCAAGAGGGACGCCTGGAATGCTGTCCTCGGGACTGCACGGGCCTAGAGGGACGTCTGGAACTCTGTTCTCGGGACTGCAAGGGACGAGAGGGACGTTGGATGGCTGTCCTCGGGACTGCACGGGCCAAGAGGGACGTTGGATGGCTGTCACGGGACTGCAGGGGCCTAGAGGGACTTTGGATGGCTCTCCTCGGGACTGCACGGGCCGAGAGGGATGCCTGGAATGCTGTCCTTGGGACTGCAGTGGCCGAGAGGGATATTGGATGGCTGTCCTCGGGCCAGCACGGGCCGAGAGGGACTTTGGATGGCTGTCCTCGGGACTGCACGGGCTAAGAGGGACGTTGGATGGCTGTCCTCGGGACTGCACGGGCCAAGAGGGACGTTGGATGGCTGTCCTCGGGACTGCACTGGCCAAGAGGGACACCTGGAACGCTGTCCCCTGGACTGCATGGGCCGAAAAGGACTCCTGGAACGAAGTCCTCGGGACTGCACGGGATGAGGGGGACCCCTGGAAAGCTGTCCTCGGGACTGCATAGGCCAAGAGGGACGTTGGATGGCTGTCCTCGGGACTGCACGGGCCAAGAGGGACATTGGATGGCTGTCCTCGGGACTGCACGGGCCAAGAGGGACATTGGATGGCTGTCCTCGGGACTGCAGGGGCCAAGAGGGACGTTGGATGGCTGTCCTCGGGACTGCACGGGCTGAGGGGGATGCCTGGAACGCTGTTCTCGGGACTGCACTGACCTAGAGATACATTGGATGGCTGTCCTCAGGAGTGCACGGGCCTAGAGGGACCCCTGGAATGCTGTCCTCGGGACTGCACGGGCCTAGAGGGACATTGGATGGCTGTCCTCAGGAATGCACAGGCCTAGAGGGAAGCCTGGAACGCTGTTCTCCGGACTGCAAGGACCTAGAGGGACGTTGGATGGCTGTCCTCGGGACTGCATGCACCAAGAGGGTCCTTGGATGGCTGTCCTCGGGACTGCACAGTCTGAGGGGGACGCCTGGAACGCTGTCCTTGGGACTGCACTGGCCGAGAGGGACGTTGGATGGCTGTCCTCGGGACTGCACGGGCCAAGAGGGACGTTGGATGGCTGTCCTCGGGACAGCATGGGCCGAGAGGGACTCCAGGAACGCTGTCCTCGGGACTGCACTGGCTGAGGGGGATGCCTGGAACGCTGTCCTTGGGACTGCACTGGCCAAGAGGGACGTTTGATGGCTGTACTCGGAACTGCATGGGCCAAGAGGGACGCCTGGAATGCTGTCCTCGGGACTGCACGGGCTGAGGGGGACGCCTGGAACGCTTTCCTGGAGACTTCATTGGCCAAGCGGGATGTTGGATGGCTGTCCTCGGGACTGCATTGGCCAAGAGGGACATTGGATTGCTGTCCTCGGGACTGCAGAGTCTGAGGGGGACGTCTGGAACGCTGTTCTCGGAACTGCACGGGACGAGAGAGACGTTGGATGGCTGTCCTCGGGACTGCACGGGCCAAGAGGGACGTTGGATGGCTGTCCTTGGGACAGCACGGGCCGAGAGGGACTCCAGGAACGCTGTCCTCGGGACTGCACGGGCTGAGGGGGACGCCTGGAACGCTGTTCTAGGGACTGCACGGGACGAGAGGGACGTTGGATGGCTGTCCTCGGGACAGCACGGGCCAAGAGGGACGTTGGATGGATGTCCTCGGGACTGCACGGGCCTAGAGGGATGTTGGATGGCTGTCCTCGGGACTGCACTGGCCAAGAGGGACACCTCGAACGCTGTCTTCTGGACTGCACGGGCCGAGAAGGACTCCTGGAACGAAGTCCTCGGGACTGCACGGGATGAGGGGGACCCTTGCAACGCTGTCCTCGGGACTGCATGGGCCAAGAGGGACGTTGGATGGCTGTCCTCGGGACTGCACGGGCCAAGAGGGACATTGGATGGCTGTCCTCGGGACTGCACGGGCAAAGAAGGAAGTTGGATGGCTGTCCTCGGGAGTTCAAGGGCCAAGAGAGACATTGGATGGCTGTCCTCGGGACAGCACGGGATGAGGGGGATGCCTGGAATGCTGTTCTCGGGACTGCACTGACCTAGAGATACATTGGATGGCTGTACTCAGGACTGCACGGGCCTAGAGGGACCCCTGGAATGCTGTCCTCGGGACTGCAGGGGCCTAGAGGGACATTGGATGGCTGTCCTCAGGACTGCACAGGCCTAGAGGGAAGCCTGGAACGCTGTTCTCCGGACTGCAAGGACCTAGAGGGACTCTTGGAAAGCTGTCCTCGGGACTGCACGGGCCAAGAGGGACGCCTGGAATGCTGTCCTAGGGACTGCACGGGCTGAGGGGGATGCCTGGAACGCTGTCCTTGGGACTGTACTGGCCAAGTGGGACGTTTGATGGCTGTACTCGGAACTGCATGGGCCAAGAGGGACGCCTGGAATGCTGTCCTCGGGACTGCACGGGCTGAGGGGGACGCCTGGAACGCTTTCCTGGAGACTTCATTGGCCAAGCGGGATGTTGGATGGCTGTCCTCGGGACTGCATTGGCCAAGAGGGACATTGGATTGCTGTCCTCGGGACTGCACAGTCTGAGGGGGACGCCTGGAACGCTGTTCTCGGGACTGCACGGGACGAGAGAGACGTTGGATGGCTGTCCTCGGGACTGCACGGGCCAAGAGGGACGTTGGATGGCTGTCCTCGGGACAGCACGGGCCGAGAGGGACTCCAGGAACGCTGTCCTCGGGACTGCACGGGCTGAGGGGGACGCCTGGAACGCTGTTCTCGGGACTGCACGGGCCAAGAGGGACGTTGGATGGCTGTCCTCGGGACAGCACGGGCCGAGAGGGACTCCAGGAACGCTGTCCTCGGGACTGCACGGGCTGAGGGGGACGCCTGGAACGCTGTTCTCGGGACTGCACGGGACGAGAGGGACGTTGGATGGCTGTCCTCGGGACTGCACGGGCCAAGAGGGACATTGGATGGCTGTCCTCAGGAATGCACAGGCCTAGAGGGAAGCCTGGAACGCTGTTCTCCGGACTGCAAGGACCTAGAGGGACGTTGGATGGCTGTCCTCGGGACTGCATGCACCAAGAGGGTCCTTGGATGGCTGTCCTCGGGACTGCACAGTCTGAGGGGGACGCCTGGAACGCTGTCCTTGGGACTGCACTGGCCGAGAGGGACGTTGGATGGCTGTCCTCGGGACTGCACGGGCCAAGAGGGACGTTGGATGGCTGTCCTCGGGACAGCATGGGCCGAGAGGGACTCCAGGAACGCTGTCCTCGGGACTGCACTGGCTGAGGGGGATGCCTGGAACGCTGTCCTTGGGACTGCACTGGCCAAGAGGGACGTTTGATGGCTGTACTCGGAACTGCATGGGCCAAGAGGGACGCCTGGAATGCTGTCCTCGGGACTGCACGGGCTGAGGGGGACGCCTGGAACGCTTTCCTGGAGACTTCATTGGCCAAGCGGGATGTTGGATGGCTGTCCTCGGGACTGCATTGGCCAAGAGGGACATTGGATTGCTGTCCTCGGGACTGCAGAGTCTGAGGGGGACGTCTGGAACGCTGTTCTCGGAACTGCACGGGACGAGAGAGACGTTGGATGGCTGTCCTCGGGACTGCACGGGCCAAGAGGGACGTTGGATGGCTGTCCTTGGGACAGCACGGGCCGAGAGGGACTCCAGGAACGCTGTCCTCGGGACTGCACGGGCTGAGGGGGACGCCTGGAACGCTGTTCTAGGGACTGCACGGGACGAGAGGGACGTTGGATGGCTGTCCTCGGGACTGCACGGGCCAAGAGGGACGTTGGATGGATGTCCTCGGGACTGCACGGGCCTAGAGGGATGTTGGATGGCTGTCCTCGGGACTGCACTGGCCAAGAGGGACACCTCGAACGCTGTCTTCTGGACTGCACGGGCCGAGAAGGACTCCTGGAACGAAGTCCTCGGGACTGCACGGGATGAGGGGGACCCTTGGAACGCTGTCCTCGGGACTGCATGGGCCAAGAGGGACGTTGGATGGCTGTCCTCGGGACTGCACGGGCCAAGAGGGACATTGGATGGCTGTCCTCGGGACTGCACGGGCAAAGAAGGAAGTTGGATGGCTGTCCTCGGGAGTTCAAGGGCCAAGAGAGACATTGGATGGCTGTCCTCGGGACAGCACGGGATGAGGGGGATGCCTGGAATGCTGTTCTCGGGACTGCACTGACCTAGAGATACATTGGATGGCTGTACTCAGGACTGCACGGGCCTAGAGGGACCCCTGGAATGCTGTCCTCGGGACTGCAGGGGCCTAGAGGGACATTGGATGGCTGTCCTCAGGACTGCACAGGCCTAGAGGGAAGCCTGGAACGCTGTTCTCCGGACTGCAAGGACCTAGAGGGACTCTTGGAAAGCTGTCCTCGGGACTGCACGGGCCAAGAGGGACGCCTGGAATGCTGTCCTAGGGACTGCACGGGCTGAGGGGGATGCCTGGAACGCTGTCCTTGGGACTGTACTGGCCAAGTGGGACGTTTGATGGCTGTACTCGGAACTGCATGGGCCAAGAGGGACGCCTGGAATGCTGTCCTCGGGACTGCACGGGCTGAGGGGGACGCCTGGAACGCTTTCCTGGAGACTTCATTGGCCAAGCGGGATGTTGGATGGCTGTCCTCGGGACTGCATTGGCCAAGAGGGACATTGGATTGCTGTCCTCGGGACTGCACAGTCTGAGGGGGACGCCTGGAACGCTGTTCTCGGGACTGCACGGGACGAGAGAGACGTTGGATGGCTGTCCTCGGGACTGCACGGGCCAAGAGGGACGTTGGATGGCTGTCCTCGGGACAGCACGGGCCGAGAGGGACTCCAGGAACGCTGTCCTCGGGACTGCACGGGCTGAGGGGGACGCCTGGAACGCTGTTCTCGGGACTGCACGGGCCAAGAGGGACGTTGGATGGCTGTCCTCGGGACAGCACGGGCCGAGAGGGACTCCAGGAACGCTGTCCTCGGGACTGCACGGGCTGAGGGGGACGCCTGGAACGCTGTTCTCGGGACTGCACGGGACGAGAGGGACGTTGGATGGCTGTCCTCGGGACTGCACGGGCCAAGAGGGACATTGGATGGCTGTCCTCAGGAATGCACAGGCCTAGAGGGAAGCCTGGAACGCTGTTCTCCGGACTGCAAGGACCTAGAGGGACGTTGGATGGCTGTCCTCGGGACTGCATGCACCAAGAGGGTCCTTGGATGGCTGTCCTCGGGACTGCACAGTCTGAGGGGGACGCCTGGAACGCTGTCCTTGGGACTGCACTGGCCGAGAGGGACGTTGGATGGCTGTCCTCGGGACTGCACGGGCCAAGAGGGACGTTGGATGGCTGTCCTCGGGACAGCATGGGCCGAGAGGGACTCCAGGAACGCTGTCCTCGGGACTGCACTGGCTGAGGGGGATGCCTGGAACGCTGTCCTTGGGACTGCACTGGCCAAGAGGGACGTTTGATGGCTGTACTCGGAACTGCATGGGCCAAGAGGGACGCCTGGAATGCTGTCCTCGGGACTGCACGGGCTGAGGGGGACGCCTGGAACGCTTTCCTGGAGACTTCATTGGCCAAGCGGGATGTTGGATGGCTGTCCTCGGGACTGCATTGGCCAAGAGGGACATTGGATTGCTGTCCTCGGGACTGCAGAGTCTGAGGGGGACGTCTGGAACGCTGTTCTCGGAACTGCACGGGACGAGAGAGACGTTGGATGGCTGTCCTCGGGACTGCACGGGCCAAGAGGGACGTTGGATGGCTGTCCTTGGGACAGCACGGGCCGAGAGGGACTCCAGGAACGCTGTCCTCGGGACTGCACGGGCTGAGGGGGACGCCTGGAACGCTGTTCTAGGGACTGCACGGGACGAGAGGGACGTTGGATGGCTGTCCTCGGGACTGCACGGGCCAAGAGGGACGTTGGATGGATGTCCTCGGGACTGCACGGGCCTAGAGGGATGTTGGATGGCTGTCCTCGGGACTGCACTGGCCAAGAGGGACACCTCGAACGCTGTCTTCTGGACTGCACGGGCCGAGAAGGACTCCTGGAACGAAGTCCTCGGGACTGCACGGGATGAGGGGGACCCTTGGAACGCTGTCCTCGGGACTGCATGGGCCAAGAGGGACGTTGGATGGCTGTCCTCGGGACTGCACGGGCCAAGAGGGACATTGGATGGCTGTCCTCGGGACTGCACGGGCAAAGAAGGAAGTTGGATGGCTGTCCTCGGGAGTTCAAGGGCCAAGAGAGACATTGGATGGCTGTCCTCGGGACAGCACGGGATGAGGGGGATGCCTGGAATGCTGTTCTCGGGACTGCACTGACCTAGATATACATTGGATGGCTGTACTCAGGACTGCACGGGCCTAGAGGGACCCCTGGAATGCTGTCCTCGGGACTGCAGGGTCCTAGAGGGACATTGGATGGCTGTCCTCAGGACTGCACAGGCCTAGAGGGAAGCCTGGAACGCTGTTCTCCGGACTGCAAGGACCTAGAGGGACTCTTGGAAAGCTGTCCTCGGGACTGCACGGGCCAAGAGGGACGCCTGGAATGCTGTCCTAGGGACTGCACGGGCTGAGGGGGATGCCTGGAACGCTGTCCTTGGGACTGTACTGGCCAAGTGGGACGTTTGATGGCTGTACTCGGAACTGCATGGGCCAAGAGGGACGCCTGGAATGCTGTCCTCGGGACTGCACGGGCTGAGGGGGACGCCTGGAACGCTTTCCTGGAGACTTCATTGGCCAAGCGGGATGTTGGATGGCTGTCCTCGGGACTGCATTGGCCAAGAGGGACATTGGATTGCTGTCCTCGGGACTGCACAGTCTGAGGGGGACGCCTGGAACGCTGTTCTCGGGACTGCACGGGACGAGAGAGACGTTGGATGGCTGTCCTCGGGACTGCACGGGCCAAGAGGGACATTGGATGGCTGTCCTCGGGACAGCACGGGCCGAGAGGGACTCCAGGAACGCTGTCCTCGGGACTGCACGGGCTGAGGGGGACGCCTGGAACGCTGTTCTCGGGACTGCACGGGCCAAGAGGGACGTTGGATGGCTGTCCTCGGGACAGCACGGGCCGAGAGGGACTCCAGGAACGCTGTCCTCGGGACTGCACGGGCTGAGGGGGACGCCTGGAACGCTGTTCTCGGGACTGCACGGGACGAGAGGGACGTTGGATGGCTGTCCTCGGGACTGCACGGGCCAAGAGGGACATTGGATGGCTGTCCTCGGGACTGCACGGGCCTAGAGGGATGTTGGATGGCTGTCCTCAGGACTGCACTGGCCAAGAGGGACACCTCGAACGCTGTCTTCTGGACTGCACGGGCCGAGAAGGACTCCTGGAACGAAGTCCTCGGGACAGCACGGGATGAGGGGGACCCTTGGAACGCTGTCCTCGGGACTGCATGGGCCAAGAGGGACGTTGGATGGCTGTCCTCGGGACTGCACGGGCCAAGAGGGACATTGGATGGCTGTCCTCGGGACTGCACGGGCAAAGAAGGAAGTTGGATGGCTGTCCTCGGGAGTGCAAGGGCCAAGAGAGACGTTGGATGGCTGTCCTCGGGACTGCACGGGCTGAGGGGGATGCCTTGAATGCTGTTCTCGGGACTGCACTGACCTAGAGATACATTGGGTGGCTGTCCTCAGGACTGCACGGGCCTAGAGAGACCCCTGGAATGCTGTCCTCGGGACAGCACGGGCCTAGAGGAACATTGGATGGCTGTCCTCTGGACTGCACAGGCCTAGAGGCAAGCCAGGAACGCTGTTCTCCGGACTGCAAGGGCCTAGAGGGACTCTTGGAAAGCTGTCCTCGGGACTGCATGGGCCAAGAGGGACGCCTGGAATGCTGTCCTCGGGACTGCACGGGCCTAGAGGGACATCTGGAACTCTGTTCTCGGGACTGCACGGGCCTAGAGGGACATTGGATGGCTGTCCTCGGGACTGCACGCGCCAAGAGGGACGTTGGATGGCTGTCCTCGGGACTGCACAGTCTGAGGGGGACGCCTGGAACGCTGTTCTCGGGACTGCACGGGCCGAGAGGGACGTTGGATGGCTGTCCACGGGACTGCACGGGCCAAGAGGGACGTTGGATGGCTGTCACGGGACTGCAGGGGCCTAGAGGGACTTTGGATGGCTCTCCTCGGGACTGCACGGGCCGAGAGGGATGCCTGGAATGCTGTCCTTGGGACTGCAATGGCGGAGAGGGATATTGGATGGGTGTCCTCGGGTCACCACGGGCCGAGAGGGACTCTGGATGGCTGTCCTCGGGACTGCACGGGCTAAGAGTGACGTTGGATGGCTGTCCTCGGGATTGCACGGGCCAAGAGGGACGTTGGATGGCTGTCCTCGGGACTGCACGGGCCTAGAGGGATGTTGGATCGCTGTCCTCGGGACTGCACTGGCCAAGAGGGACACCTGGAACGCTGTCCCCTGGACTGCACGGGCCGAAAAGGACTCCTGGAACGAAGTCCTCGGGACTGCACGGGATGAGCGGGACCCCTGGAACGCTGTCCTCGGGACTGCATAGGCCAAGAGGGACGTTGGATGGCTGTCCTCGGGACTGCACAGGCCAAGAGGGACTTTGGATGGCTGTCCTCGGGACTGCACGGGCCAAGAGGGACATTGGATGGCTGTCCTCGGGACTGCACGCGCCAAGAGGGACGTTGGATGGCTGTCCTCGGGACTGCACGGGCCAAGAGGGACATTGGATGGCTGTCCTCAGGACTGCACGGGCTGAGGGGGATGCCTGGAACGCTGTTCTCGGGACTGCACTGACCTAGAGATACATTGGATGGCTGTACTCAGGACTGCACGGGCCTAGAGGGACCCCTGGAATGCTGTCCTCGGGACTGCAGGGGCCTAGAGGGACATTGGATGGCTGTCCTCAGGACTGCACAGGCCTAGAGGGAAGCCTGGAACGCTGTTCTCCGGACTGCAAGGACCTAGAGGGACTCTTGGAAAGCTGTCCTCGGGACTGCACGGGCCAAGAGGGACGCCTGGAATGCTGTCCTTGGGACTGCACGGGCCGAGAGGGACTCCAGGAACGCTGTTCTCGGGACTGCACGGGCTGAGGGGGATGCCTGGAATGCTGTCCTCGGGACTGCACTGGCCAAGAGGGACGTTCGATGGCTGTACTCGGAACTGCATGGGCCTAGAGGGATGCCTGGAACGCTGTTCTCTGGACTGCACGGGCCAAGAGGGACACATGGAATGCTGTCCTTGGGACTGCACGGGCTGAGGGGGAAGCCTGGAAAGCTGTCCTGGAGACTGCATGGGCCAAGCGGGATGTTGGATGGCTGTCCTCGGGACTGCATTGGCCAAGGGGGACATTGGATGGCTGTCCTAGGGACTGCACGGGCCAAGAGGGACTTTGGATGGCTGTCCTTGGGACAGCACGGGCCGAGAGGGACTCCAGGAACGCTGTCCTGGGGACGGCACGGGCTGAGGGGGACGCCTGGAACGCTGTCCTCGGGACTGCACTGGCCAAGAGGGACGTTGGATGGCTGTACTTGGAACTGCATGGGCCTAGAGGGATGCCTGGAACGCTGTTCTCTGGACTGCACAGGCCAAGAGGGAAGCCTGGAATGCTGTCCTCGGGACTGGACGGGCTGAGGGGGACGCCTGGAACGCTTTCCTGGAGACTGCATGGGCCAAGTGGTATGTTGGATGGCTGTCCTCGGGACTGCACGGGCCAAGAGGGACGCCTGGAACGGTGTCCTCGGGACTGCACGGGCCAAGAGGGACATTGGATGGCTGTCCTCAGGACTGCACGGGCTAAGAGGGACGTTGGATGGCTGTCCTCGGGACTGCACGGGCCAAGAGGGACATTGGATGGCTGTCCTCAGGACTGCACGGGCCTAGAGGGACATCTGGAACTCTGTTCTCGGGACTGCACGGGCCTAGAGGGACATTGGATGGCTGTCCTCGGGACTGCACGCGCCAAGAGGGACGTTGGATGGCTGTCCTCGGGACTGCACAGTCTGAGGGGGACGCCTGGAACGCTGTTCTCGGGACTGCACGGGCCGAGAGGGACGTTGGATGGCTGTCCACGGGACTGCACTGGCCAAGAGGGACGTTGGATGGCTGTCACGGGACTGCAGGGGCCTAGAGGGACTTTGGATGGCTCTCCTCGGGACTGCACGGGCCGAGAGGGATGCCTGGAATGCTGTCCTTGGGACTGCAATGGCCGAGAGGGATATTGGATGGGTGTCCTCGGGTCACCACGGGCCGAGAGGGACTCTGGATGGCTGTCCTCGGGACTGCACGGGCTAAGAGTGACGTTGGATGGCTGTCCTCGGGATTGCACGGGCCAAGAGGGACGTTGGATGGCTGTCCTCGGGACTGCACGGGCCTAGAGGGATGTTGGATCGCTGTCCTCCGGACTGCACTGGCCAAGAGGGACACCTGGAACGCTGTCCCCTGGACTGCACGGGCCGAAAAGGACTCCTGGAACGAAGTCCTCGGGACTGCACAGGATGAGCGGGACCCCTGGAATGCTGTCCTCGGGACTGCATAGGCCAAGAGGGACGTTGGATGGCTGTCCTCGGGACTGCACAGGCCAAGAGGGACTTTGGATGGCTGTCCTCGGGACTGCACGGGCCAAGAGGGACATTGGATGGCTGTCCTCGGGACTGCACGCGCCAAGACGGACGTTGGATGGCTGTCCTCGGGACTGCACGGGCCAAGAGGGACATTGGATGGCTGTCCTCAGGACTGCACGGGCTGAGGGGGATGCCTGGAACGCTGTTCTCGGGACTGCACTGACCTAGAGATACATTGGATGGCTGTACTCAGGACTGCACGGGCCTAGAGGGACCCCTGGAATGCTGTCCTCGGGACTGCAGGGGCCTAGAGGGACATTGGATGGCTGTCCTCAGGACTGCACAGGCCTAGAGGGAAGCCTGGAACGCTGTTCTCCGGACTGCAAGGACCTAGAGGGACTCTTGGAAAGCTGTCCTCGGGACTGCACGGGCCAAGAGGGACGCCTGGAATGCTGTCCTTGGGACTGCACGGGCCGAGAGGGACTCCAGGAACTCTGTTCTCGGGACTGCACGGGCTGAGGGGGATGCCTGGAATGCTGTCCTCGGGACTGCACTGGCCAAGAGGGACGTTCGATGGCTGTACTCGGAACTGCATGGGCCTAGAGGGATGCCTGGAACGCTGTTCTCTGGACTGCACGGGCCAAGAGGGACACATGGAATGCTGTCCTTGGGACTGCACGGGCTGAGGGGGAAGCCTGGAAAGCTGTCCTGGAGACTGCATGGGCCAAGCGGGATGTTGGATGGCTGTCCTCGGGACTGCATTGGCCAAGGGGGACATTGGATGGCTGTCCTAGGGACTGCACGGGCCAAGAGGGACTTTGGATGGCTGTCCTTGGGACAGCACGGGCCGAGAGGGACTCCAGGAACGCTGTCCTGGGGACGGCACGGGCTGAGGGGGACGCCTGGAACGCTGTCCTCGGGACTGCACTGGCCAAGAGGGACGTTGGATGGCTGTACTTGGAACTGCATGGGCCTAGAGGGATGCCTGGAACGCTGTTCTCTGGACTGCACGGGCCAAGAGGGAAGCCTGGAATGCTGTCCTCGGGACTGGACGGGCTGAGGGGGACGCCTGGAACGCTTTCCTGGAGACTGCATGGGCCAAGTGGTATGTTGGATGGCTGTCCTCGGGACTGCACGGGCCAAGAGGGACGCCTGGAACGGTGTCCTCGGGACTGCACGGGCCAAGAGGGACATTGGATGGCTGTCCTCGGGACTGCACTGGCCAAGAGGGACGCCTGGAATGGTGTCCTCGGGCCTGCAAGAACCAAGAGTGACTCCTGGAACGTTGTTCTCCTGACTGCACTGGCCTAGTGGGACTCCTGGAATGCTGTCCTCGGGACTGCACGGGCCCAGAGGGACGTTGGATGGCTGTCCTCGGGACTGCACGGGCCAAGAGGTACGTTGGATGGCTGTCCTCGGGACTGCACAGTCTGATGGGGACGCCTGGAATGCTGTTCTCGGGACTGCACCGGCCAAGAGGGACCTTGGATGGCTGTCCTCGGGACAGCACGGGCCGAGAGGGACACCTGGAATGCTGTCCTCGGGACTGCATGGGCCTAGAGGGACATTGGATGGCTGTCTTCAGGACTGCACAGGCCTAGAGGGAAGCCTGGAACGCTGTTCTCCGGACTGCAAGGACCTAGAGGGACTCTTGGAAAGCTGTCCTCGGGACTGCACGGGCCAAGAGGGACGCCTGGAATGCTGTCCTTGGGACTGCACGGGCCTAGAGGGACGCCTGGAACTCTGTTCTCGGGCCTGCACGGGCCTAGAGGGACATTGGACAGCTGTCCTCAGGACTGCACAGGCCTAGAGGGAAGCCTGGAACGCTGTTCTCCGGACTGCAAGGACCTAGAGGGACTCTTGGAAAGCTGTCCTCGGGACTGCATGCGCCAAGAGGGACGTTGGATGGCTGTCCTAGGGACTGCACAGTCTGAGGGGGACGCCTGGAACTCTGTTCTCGGGACTGCATGGGCCGAGAGGGACGTTGGATGGCTGTCCTCTGGACTGCACGGGCCAAGAGGGACATTGGATGGCTGTCGTCGGGACAGCAGGGGCCGAGAGGGACTCAAGGAACTCTGTCCTCGGGACTGCACGGGCTGAGGGGGATGCCTGGAACGCTGTCCTCGGGACTGCACTGGCCAAGAGGGACGTTCGATGGCTGTACTCGGAACTGCATGGGCCTAGAGGGATGCCTGGAACGCTGTTCTCTGGACTGCACGGGCCAAGAGGGACACCTGGAACGCTGTCCTCTGGACTGCACGGGCCGAAAAGGACTCCTGGAACGAAGTCCTCGGGACTGCACGGGATGAGGGGGACCCTTGGAACGCTGTCCTCGGGAATGCATGGGCCAAGAGGGACGTTGGATGGCTGTCCTCGGGATTGCACGGGCCAAGAGGGACATTGGATGGCTGTCCTAAGGGACTGCAATGGCCAAGAGTGACATTGTGTGGCTGCCCTTGGGACTGCACGGGCTGAGAGGGACTCCTGGAATGCTGTCCTCGGGACTGCACGGGCCTAGAGGGACATTGGATGGCTGTCCTCAGGACTGCACAGGCCTAGAGGCAAGCCAGGAACGCTGTTCTCTGGACTGCAAGGGCCTAGAGGGACTCTTGGAAAGCTGTCCTCGGGATTGCACGGGCCAAGAGGGACGCCTGGAATGCTGTCCTCGGGACGGCACGGGCCTAGAGGGACGTCTGGAACTCTGTTCTCGGGACTGCAAGGGACGAGAGGGACGTTGGATGGCTGTCCTCGGGACTGCACGGGCCAAGAGGGACGTTGGATGGCTGTCACGGGACTGCAGGGGCCTAGAGGGACTTTGGATGGCTCTCCTCGGGACTGCACGGGCCGAGAGGGATGCCTGGAATGCTGTCCTTGGGACTGCAGTGGCCGAGAGGGATATTGGATGGCTGTCCTCGGGCCAGCACGGGCCGAGAGGGACTTTGGATGGCTGTCCTCGGGACTGCACGGGCTAAGAGGGACATTGGATGGCTGTCCTCGGGACTGCACGGGCCAAGAGGGACGTTGGATGGCTGTCCTCGGGACTGCACTGGCCAAGAGGGACACCTGGAACGCTGTCCCCTGGACTGCATGGGCCGAAAAGGACTCCTGGAACGAAGTCCTCGGGACTGCACGGGATGAGGGGGACCCCTGGAAAGCTGTCCTCGGGACTGCATAGGCCAAGAGGGACGTTGGATGGCTGTCATCGGGACTGCACGGGCCAAGAGGGACATTGGATGGCTGTCCTCGGGACTGCACGGGCCAAGAGGGACATTGGATGGCTGTCCTCGGGACTGCAGGGGCCAAGAGGGACATTGGATGGCTGTCCTCGGGACTGCACGGGCTGAGGGGGATGCCTGGAACGCTGTTCTCGGGACTGCACTGACCTAGAGATACATTGGATGGCTGTCCTCAGGAGTGCACGGGCCTAGAGGGACCCCTGGAATGCTGTCCTCGGGACTGCACGGGCCTAGAGGGACATTGGATGGCTGTCCTCAGGAATGCACAGGCCTAGAGGGAAGCCTGGAACGCTGTTCTCCAGACTGCAAGGACCTAGAGGGACGTTGGATGGCTGTCCTCGGGACTGCATGCACCAAGAGGGTCCTTGGATGGCTGTCCTCGGGACTGCACAGTCTGAGGGGGACGCATGAACTCTGTTCTCGGGACTGCACTGGCCGAGAGGGACGTTGGATGGCTGTCCTCGGGACTGCACGGGCCAAGAGGGACGTTGGATGGCTGTCCTCGGGACAGCACGGGCCGAGAGGGACTCCAGGAACGCTGTCCTCGGGACTGCACGGGCTGAGGGGGATGCCTGGAACGCTGTCCTTGGGACTGCACTGGCCAAGAGGGACGTTTGATGGCTGTACTCGGAACAGCATGGGCCAAGAGGGACGCCTGGAATGCTGTCCTCGGGACTGCATGGGCTGAGGGGGACGCCTGGAACGCTTTCCTGGAGACTTCATTGGCCAAGCGGGATGTTGGATGGCTGTCCTCGGGACTGCATTGGCCAAGAGGGACATTGGATTGCTGTCCTCGGGACTGAACAGTCTGAGGGGGACGCCTGGAACGCTGTTCTCGGGACTGCACGGGACGAGAGAGACGTTGGATGGCTGTCCTCGGGACTGCACGGGCCAAGAGGGACGTTGGATGGCTGTCCTCGGGACTGCACGGGCTGAGGGGGACGCCTGGAACGCTGTCCTCGGGACTGCACGGGCCAAGAGGGACATTGGATGGCTGTCCTCGGGACTGCACGGGCCTAGAGGGATGTTGGATGGCTGTCCTCGGGACTGCACTGGCCAAGAGGGACACCTCGAACGCTGTCTTCTGGACTGCACGGGCCGAGAAGGACTCCTGGAACGAAGTCCTCGGGACTGCACGGGATGAGTGGGACCCGTGGAACGCTGTCCTCGGGACTGCATAGGCCAAGAGGGACGTTGGATGGCTGTCCTCGGGACTGCACAGGCCTAGAGGGACATTGGATGGCTGTCCTCGGGACTGCACGGGCCAAGAGGGACATTGGATGGCTGTCCTCGGGACTGCACGCGCCAAGAGGGACGTTGGATGGCTGTCCTCGGGACTGCACGGGCCAAGAGGGACATTGGATGGCTGTCCTCGGGACTGCACGGGCTGAGGGGGATGCCTGGAACGCTGTTCTCGGGACTGCACTGACCTAGAGATACATTGGATGGCTGTACTCAGGACTGCACGGGCCTAGAGGGACCCCTGGAATGCTGTCCTCGGGACTGCACGGGCCTAGAGGGACATTGGATGGCTGTCCTCAGGACTGCACAGGCCTAGAGGGAAGCCTGGAACGCTGTTCTCTGGACTGCAAGGACCTAGATGGACTCTTGGAAATCTGTCCTCGGGACTGCACGGGCCAAGAGGGACGCCTGGAATGCTGTCCTTGGGAATGCACGGGCCTAGAGGGACGCCTGGAACTCTGTTCTCGGGACTGCACGGGCGTAGAGGAACATTGGATGGCTGTCCTCAGGACTGCACAGGCCTAGAGGGAAGCCTGGAACGCTGTCCTCGGGACTGCACTGGCCAAGAGGGATGTTGGATGGCTGTACTCGGAACTGCATGGGCCTAGAGGGATGCCTGGAACGCTGTTCTCTGGACTGCACGGGCCAAGAGGGACACATGGAATGCTGTCCTTGGGACTGCACGGGCTGAGGGGGACGCCTGGAACGCTGTTCTCAGGACTGCACGGGCCGAGAGGGACGTTGGATGGCTGACCTCGGGACTGCACGGGCCAAGAGGGACTTTGGATGGCTGTCCTCGGGACTGCACTGGCCAAGAGGGACGCCTGGAATGGTGTCCTCGGGCCTGCACGAACCAAGAGTGACTCCTGGAAAGTTGTTCTCCTGACTGCACTGGCCTAGAGGGACTCCTGGAATGCTGTCCTCGGGACTGCACGGGCCCAGAGGGACGTTGGATGGCTGTCCTCGGGACTGCACAGTCTGATGGGGACGCCTGGAATGCTGTTCTCGGGACTGCACCGGACAAGAGGGACCTTGGATGGCTGTCCTCGGGACAGCACGGGCCGAGAGGGACACCTGGAATGCTGTCCTCGGGACTGCACGGGCCTAGAGGGACATTGGATGGCTGTCCTCAGGACTGCACAGGCCTAGAGGGAAGCCTGGAACGCTGTTCTCCGGACTGCAAGGACCTAGAGGGACTCTTGGAAAGCTGTCCTCGGGACTGCACGGGCCAAGAGGGACGCCTGGAATGCTGTCCTTGGGACTGCACGGGCCTAGAGGGACGCCTGGAACTCTGTTCTCGGGACTGCATGGGCCTAGAGGGACATTGGATGGCTGTCCTCAGGACGGCACAGGCCTAGAGGGAAGCCTGGAACGCTGTTCTCCGGACTGCAAGGACCTAGAGGGACTCTTGGAAAGCTGTCCTCGGGACTGCATGCGCCAAGAGGGACGTTGGATGGCTGTCCTAGGGACTGCACAGTCTGAGGGGGACGCCTGGAACTCTGTTCTCGGGACTGCATGGGCCGAGAGGGACGTTGGATGGCTGTCCTCTGGACTGCACGGGCCAAGAGGGACATTGGATGGCTGTCGTCGGGACAGCAGGGGCCGAGAGGGACTCCAGGAACGCTGTCCTCGGGACTGCACGGGCTGAGGGGGATGCCTGGAACGCTGTCCTCGGGACTGCACTGGCCAAGAGGGACGTTCGATGGCTGTACTCGGAACTGCATGGGCCTAGAGGGATGCCGGGAACGCTGTTCTCTGGACTGCACGGGCCAAGAGGGACACCTGGAACGCTGTCCTCTGGACTGCACGGGCCGAAAAGGACTCCTGGAACGAAGTCCTCGGGACTGCACGGGATGAGGGGGACCCTTGGAACGCTGTCCTCGGGACTGCATGGGCCAAGAGGGACGTTGGATGGCTGTCCTCGGGACTGCACGGGCCAAGAGGGACATTGGATGGCTGTCCTAAGGGACTGCAATGGCCAAGAGTGACATTGTGTGGCTGCCCTTGGGACTGCACGGGCTGAGAGGGACTCCTGGAATGCTGTCCTCGGGACTGCACGGGTAAGAGGGACATTGGATGGCTGTCCTCAGGACTGCACTGGCCTAGAGAGACCCCTGGAATGCTGTCCTCGGGACTGCACGGGCCTAGAGGGACATTGGATGGCTGTCCTCAGGACTGCACAGGCCTAGAGGCAAGCCAGGAACGCTGTTCTCCGGACTGCAAGGGCCTAGAGGGACTCTTGGAAAGCTGTCCTCGGGATTGCACGGGCCAAGAGGGACGCCTGGAATGCTGTCCTCGGGACTGCACGGGCCTAGAGGGACGTCTGGAACTCTGTTCTCGGGACTGCAAGGGACGAGAGGGACGTTGGATGGCTGTCCTCGGGACTGCACGGGCCAAGAGGGACGTTGGATGGCTGTCACGGGACTGCAGGGGCCTAGAGGGACTTTGGATGGCTCTCCTCGGGACTGCACGGGCCGAGAGGGATGCCTGGAATGCTGTCCTTGGGACTGCAGTGGCCGAGAGGGATATTGGATGGCTGTCCTCGGGCCAGCACGGGCCGAGAGGGACTTTGGATGGCTGTCCTCGGGACTGCACGGGCTAAGAGGGACGTTGGATGGCTGTCCTCGGGACTGCACGGGCCAAGAGGGACGTTGGATGGCTGTCCTCGGGACTGCACTGGCCAAGAGGGACACCTGGAACGCTATCCCCTGGACTGCATGGGCCGAAAAGGACTCCTGGAACGAAGTCCTCGGGACTGCACGGGATGAGGGGGACCCCTGGAAAGCTGTCCTCGGGACTGCATAGGCCAAGAGGGACGTTGGATGGCTGTCCTCGGGACTGCACGGGCCAAGAGGGACATTGGATGGCTGTCCTCGGGACTGCACGGGCCAAGAGGGACATTGGATGGCTGTCCTCGGGACTGCAGGGGCCAAGAGGGACCTTGGATGGCTGTCCTCGGGACTGCACGGGCTGAGGGGGATGCCTGGAACGCTGTTCTCGGGACTGCACTGACCTAGAGATACATTGGATGGCTGTCCTCAGGAGTGCACGGGCCTAGAGGGACCCCTGGAATGCTGTCCTCGGGACTGCACGGGCCTAGAGGGACATTGGATGGCTGTCCTCAGGAATGCACAGGCCTAGAGGGAAGCCTGGAACGCTGTTCTCCGGACTGCAAGGACCTAGAGGGACGTTGGATGGCTGTCCTCGGGACTGCATGCACCAAGAGGGTCCTTGGATGGCTGTCCTCGGGACTGCACAGTCTGAGGGGGACGCCTGGAACGCTGTCCTTGGGACTGCACTGGCCGAGAGGGACGTTGGATGGCTGTCCTCGGGACTGCACGGGCCAAGAGGGACGTTGGATGGCTGTCCTCGGGACAGCATGGGCCGAGAGGGACTCCAGGAACGCTGTCCTCGGGACTGCACTGGCTGAGGGGGATGCCTGGAACGCTGTCCTTGGGACTGCACTGGCCAAGAGGGACGTTTGATGGCTGTACTCGGAACTGCATGGGCCAAGAGGGACGCCTGGAATGCTGTCCTCGGGACTGCACGGGCTGAGGGGGACGCCTGGAACGCTTTCCTGGAGACTTCATTGGCCAAGCGGGATGTTGGATGGCTGTCCTCGGGACTGCATTGGCCAAGAGGGACATTGGATTGCTGTCCTCGGGACTGCAGAGTCTGAGGGGGACGTCTGGAACGCTGTTCTCGGAACTGCACGGGACGAGAGAGACGTTGGATGGCTGTCCTCGGGACTGCACGGGCCAAGAGGGACGTTGGATGGCTGTCCTTGGGACAGCACGGGCCGAGAGGGACTCCAGGAACGCTGTCCTCGGGACTGCACGGGCTGAGGGGGACGCCTGGAACGAAGTCCTCGGGACTGCACGGGATGAGCGGGACCCGTGGAACGCTGTCCTCGGGACTGCATAGGCCAAGAGGGACGTTGGATGGCTGTCCTCGGGACTGCACAGGCCAAGAGGGACATTGGATGGCTGTCCTCGGGACTGCACGGGCCAAGAGGGACATTGGATGGCTGTCCTCGGGACTGCACGCGCCAAGAGGGACGTTGGATGGCTGTCCTCGGGACTGCACGGGCCAAGAGGGACATTGGATGGCTGTCCTCGGGACTGCACGGGCTGAGGGGGATGCCTGGAACGCTGTTCTCGGGACTGCACTGACCTAGAGATACATTGGATGGCTGTACTCAGGACTGCACGGGCCTAGAGGGACCCCTGGAATGCTGTCCTCGGGACTGCACGGGCCTAGAGGGACATTGGATGGCTGTCCTCAGGACTGCACAGGCCTAGAGGGAAGCCTGGAACGCTGTTCTCTGGACTGCAAGGACCTAGATGGACTCTTGGAAATCTGTCCTCGGGACTGCACGGGCCAAGAGGGACGCCTGGAATGCTGTCCTTGGGAATGCACGGGCCTAGAGGGACGCCTGGAACTCTGTTCTCGGGACTGCACGGGCGTAGAGGGACATTGGATGGCTGTCCTCAGGACTGCACAGGCCTAGAGGGAAGCCTGGAACGCTGTTCTCCGGACTGCAAGGACCTAGAGGGACTCTTGGAAAGCTCTGTCCTCGGGACTGCATGCGCCAAGAGGGACGTTGGATGGCTGTCCTAGGGACTGCACAGTCTGAGGGGGACGCCTGGAACTCTGTTCTCGGGACTGCATGGGCCGAGAGGGATGTTGGATGGCTGTCCTCTGGACTGCACGGGCCAAGAGGGACGTTGGATGGCTGTCGTCGGGACAGCACGGGCCGAGAGGGACTCCAGGAACGCTGTCCTCGGGACTGCACGGGCTGAGGGGGATGCCTGGAACGCTGTCCTCGGGACTGCACTGGCCAAGAGGGACATTGGATGGCTGTACTCGGAACTGCATGGGCCTAGAGGGATGCCTGGAACGCTGTTCTCTGGACTGCACGGGCCAAGAGGGACACATGGAATGCTGTCCTTGGGACTGCACGGGCTGAGGGGGACGCCTGGAACGCTGTTCTCAGGACTGCACGGGCCGAGAGGGACGTTGGATGGCTGTCCTCGGGACTGCACGGGCCAAGAGGGACTTTGGATGGCTGTCCTCGGGACTGCACTGGCCAAGAGGGACGCCTGGAATGGTGTCCTCGGGACTGCACGGGCCTAGAGGGACATTGGATGGCTGTCCTCAGGAATGCACAGGCCTAGAGGGAAGCCTGGAACGCTGTTCTCCGGACTGCAAGGACCTAGAGGGACGTTGGATGGCTGTCCTCGGGACTGCATGCACCAAGAGGGTCCTTGGATGGCTGTCCTCGGGACTGCACAGTCTGAGGGGGACGCCTGGAACGCTGTCCTTGGGACTGCACTGGCCGAGAGGGACGTTGGATGGCTGTCCTCGGGACTGCACGGGCCAAGAGGGACGTTGGATGGCTGTCCTCGGGACAGCATGGGCCGAGAGGGACTCCAGGAACGCTGTCCTCGGGACTGCACTGGCTGAGGGGGATGCCTGGAACGCTGTCCTTGGGACTGCACTGGCCAAGAGGGACGTTTGATGGCTGTACTCGGAACTGCATGGGCCAAGAGGGACGCCTGGAATGCTGTCCTCGGGACTGCACGGGCTGAGGGGGACGCCTGGAACGCTTTCCTGGAGACTTCATTGGCCAAGCGGGATGTTGGATGGCTGTCCTCGGGACTGCATTGGCCAAGAGGGACATTGGATTGCTGTCCTCGGGACTGCAGAGTCTGAGGGGGACGTCTGGAACGCTGTTCTCGGAACTGCACGGGACGAGAGAGACGTTGGATGGCTGTCCTCGGGACTGCACGGGCCAAGAGGGACGTTGGATGGCTGTCCTTGGGACAGCACGGGCCGAGAGGGACTCCAGGAACGCTGTCCTCGGGACTGCACGGGCTGAGGGGGACGCCTGGAACGCTGTTCTAGGGACTGCACGGGACGAGAGGGACGTTGGATGGCTGTCCTCGGGACTGCACGGGCCAAGAGGGACGTTGGATGGATGTCCTCGGGACTGCACGGGCCTAGAGGGATGTTGGATGGCTGTCCTCGGGACTGCACTGGCCAAGAGGGACACCTCGAACGCTGTCTTCTGGACTGCACGGGCCGAGAAGGACTCCTGGAACGAAGTCCTCGGGACTGCACGGGATGAGGGGGACCCTTGGAACGCTGTCCTCGGGACTGCATGGGCCAAGAGGGACGTTGGATGGCTGTCCTCGGGACTGCACGGGCCAAGAGGGACATTGGATGGCTGTCCTCGGGACTGCACGGGCAAAGAAGGAAGTTGGATGGCTGTCCTCGGGAGTTCAAGGGCCAAGAGAGACATTGGATGGCTGTCCTCGGGACAGCACGGGATGAGGGGGATGCCTGGAATGCTGTTCTCGGGACTGCACTGACCTAGAGATACATTGGATGGCTGTACTCAGGACTGCACGGGCCTAGAGGGACCCCTGGAATGCTGTCCTCGGGACTGCACGGGCCTAGAGGGACATTGGATGGCTGTCCTCAGGACTGCACAGGCCTAGAGGGAAGCCTGGAACGCTGTTCTCTGGACTGCAAGGACCTAGATGGACTCTTGGAAATCTGTCCTCGGGACTGCACGGGCCAAGAGGGACGCCTGGAATGCTGTCCTTGGGAATGCACGGGCCTAGAGGGACGCCTGGAACTCTGTTCTCGGGACTGCACGGGCGTAGAGGGACATTGGATGGCTGTCCTCAGGACTGCACAGGCCTAGAGGGAAGCCTGGAACGCTGTTCTCCGGACTGCAAGGACCTAGAGGGACTCTTGGAAAGCTCTGTCCTCGGGACTGCATGCGCCAAGAGGGACGTTGGATGGCTGTCCTAGGGACTGCACAGTCTGAGGGGGACGCCTGGAACTCTGTTCTCGGGACTGCATGGGCCGAGAGGGATGTTGGATGGCTGTCCTCTGGACTGCACGGGCCAAGAGGGACGTTGGATGGCTGTCGTCGGGACAGCACGGGCCGAGAGGGACTCCAGGAACGCTGTCCTCGGGACTGCACGGGCTGAGGGGGATGCCTGGAACGCTGTCCTCGGGACTGCACTGGCCAAGAGGGACGTTGGATGGCTGTACTCGGAACTGCATGGGCCTAGAGGGATGCCTGGAACGCTGTTCTCTGGACTGCACGGGCCAAGAGGGACACATGGAATGCTGTCCTTGGGACTGCACGGGCTGAGGGGGACGCCTGGAACGCTGTTCTCAGGACTGCACGGGCCGAGAGGGACGTTGGATGGCTGTCCTCGGGACTGCACGGGCCAAGAGGGACTTTGGATGGCTGTCCTCGGGACTGCACTGGCCAAGAGGGACGCCTGGAATGGTGTCCTCGGGACTGCACGGGCCTAGAGGGACATTGGATGGCTGTCCTCAGGAATGCACAGGCCTAGAGGGAAGCCTGGAACGCTGTTCTCCGGACTGCAAGGACCTAGAGGGACGTTGGATGGCTGTCCTCGGGACTGCATGCACCAAGAGGGTCCTTGGATGGCTGTCCTCGGGACTGCACAGTCTGAGGGGGACGCCTGGAACGCTGTCCTTGGGACTGCACTGGCCGAGAGGGACGTTGGATGGCTGTCCTCGGGACTGCACGGGCCAAGAGGGACGTTGGATGGCTGTCCTCGGGACAGCATGGGCCGAGAGGGACTCCAGGAACGCTGTCCTCGGGACTGCACTGGCTGAGGGGGATGCCTGGAACGCTGTCCTTGGGACTGCACTGGCCAAGAGGGACGTTTGATGGCTGTACTCGGAACTGCATGGGCCAAGAGGGACGCCTGGAATGCTGTCCTCGGGACTGCACGGGCTGAGGGGGACGCCTGGAACGCTTTCCTGGAGACTTCATTGGCCAAGCGGGATGTTGGATGGCTGTCCTCGGGACTGCATTGGCCAAGAGGGACATTGGATTGCTGTCCTCGGGACTGCAGAGTCTGAGGGGGACGTCTGGAACGCTGTTCTCGGAACTGCACGGGACGAGAGAGACGTTGGATGGCTGTCCTCGGGACTGCACGGGCCAAGAGGGACGTTGGATGGCTGTCCTTGGGACAGCACGGGCCGAGAGGGACTCCAGGAACGCTGTCCTCGGGACTGCACGGGCTGAGGGGGACGCCTGGAACGCTGTTCTAGGGACTGCACGGGACGAGAGGGACGTTGGATGGCTGTCCTCGGGACTGCACGGGCCAAGAGGGACGTTGGATGGATGTCCTCGGGACTGCACGGGCCTAGAGGGATGTTGGATGGCTGTCCTCGGGACTGCACTGGCCAAGAGGGACACCTCGAACGCTGTCTTCTGGACTGCACGGGCCGAGAAGGACTCCTGGAACGAAGTCCTCGGGACTGCACGGGATGAGGGGGACCCTTGGAACGCTGTCCTCGGGACTGCATGGGCCAAGAGGGACGTTGGATGGCTGTCCTCGGGACTGCACGGGCCGAGAGGGACATTGGATGGCTGTCCTCGGGACTGCACGGGCAAAGAAGGAAGTTGGATGGCTGTCCTCGGGAGTTCAAGGGCCAAGAGAGACATTGGATGGCTGTCCTCGGGACAGCACGGGATGAGGGGGATGCCTGGAATGCTGTTCTCGGGACTGCACTGACCTAGAGATACATTGGATGGCTGTACTCAGGACTGAACGGGCCTAGAGGGACCCCTGGAATGCTGTCCTCGGGACTGCAGGGGCCTAGAGGGACATTGGATGGCTGTCCTCAGGACTGCACAGGCCTAGAAGGAAGCCTGGAACGCTGTTCTCCGGACTGCAAGGACCTAGAGGGACTCTTGGAAAGCTGTCCTCGGGACTGCACGGGCCAAGAGGGACGCCTGGAATGCTGTCCTAGGGACTGCACGGGCTGAGGGGGATGCCTGGAACGCTGTCCTTGGGACTGTACTGGCCAAGTGGGACGTTTGATGGCTGTACTCGGAACTGCATGGGCCAAGAGGGACGCCTGGAATGCTGTCCTCGGGACTGCACGGGCTGAGGGGGACGCCTGGAACGCTTTCCTGGAGACTTCATTGGCCAAGCGGGATGTTGGATGGCTGTCCTCGGGACTGCATTGGCCAAGAGGGACATTGGATTGCTGTCCTCGGGACTGCACAGTCTGAGGGGGACGCCTGGAACGCTGTTCTCGGGACTGCACGGGACGAGAGAGACGTTGGATGGCTGTCCTCGGGACTGCACGGGCCAAGAGGGACGTTGGATGGCTGTCCTCGGGACAGCACGGGCCGAGAGGGACTCCAGGAACGCTGTCCTCGGGACTGCACGGGCTGAGGGGGACGCCTGGAACGCTGTTCTCGGGACTGCACGGGCCAAGAGGGACGTTGGATGGCTGTCCTCAGGACAGCACGGGCCGAGAGGGACTCCAGGAACGCTGTCCTCGGGACTGCACGGGCTGAGGGGGACACCTGGAACGCTGTTCTCGGGACTGCACGGGACGAGAGGGACGTTGGATGGCTGTCCTCGGGACTGCACGGGCCAAGAGGGACATTGGATGGCTGTCCTCGGGACTGCACGGGCCTAGAGGGATGTTGGATGGCTGTCCTCGGGACTGCACTGGCCAAGAGGGACACCTCGAACGCTGTCTTCTGGACTGCACGGGCCGAGAAGGACTCCTGGAACGAAGTCCTCGGGACAGCACGGGATGAGTGGGACCCTTGGAACGCTGTCCTCGGGACTGCATGGGCCAAGAGGGACGTTGGATGGCTGTCCTCGGGACTGCACGGGCCAAGAGGGACATTGGATGGCTGTCCTCGGGACTGCACGGGCAAAGAAGGAAGTTGGATGGCTGTCCTCGGGAGTGCAAGGGCCAAGAGAGACGTTGGATGGCTGTCCTCGGGACTGCACGGGCCTAGAGGGATGTTGGATCGCTGTCTTCGGGACTGCACGGGCTGAGGGGGATGCCTTGAATGCTGTTCTCGGGACTGCACTGACCTAGAGATACATTGGGTGGCTGTCCTCAGGACTGCACGGGCCTAGAGAGACCCCTGGAATGCTGTCCTTGGGACAGCACGGGCCTAGAGGAACATTGGATGGCTGTCCTCTGGACTGCACAGGCCTAGAGGCAAGCCAGGAACGCTGTTCTCCGGACTGCAAGGGCCTAGAGGGACTCTTGGAAAGCTGTCCTCGGGACTGCATGGGCCAAGAGGGACGCCTGGAATGCTGTCCTCGGGACTGCACGGGCCTAGAGGGACATCTGGAACTCTGTTCTCGGGACTGCACGGGCCTAGAGGGACATTGGATGGCTGTCCTCGGGACTGCACGCGCCAAGAGGGACGTTGGATGGCTGTCCTCGGGACTGCACAGTCTGAGGGGGACGCCTGGAACGCTGTTCTCGGGACTGCACGGGCCGAGAGGGCCGTTGGATGGCTGTCCACGGGACTGCACGGGCCAAGAGGGACGTTGGATGGCTGTCACGGGACTGCAGGGGCCTAGAGGGACTTTGGATGGCTCTCCTCGGGACTGCACGGGCCGAGAGGGATGCCTGGAATGCTGTCCTTGGGACTGCAATGGCGGAGAGGGATATTGGATGGGTGTCCTCGGGTCACCACGGGCCGAGAGGGACTCTGGATGGCTGTCCTCGGTACTGCACGGGCTAAGAGTGACGTTGGATGGCTGTCCTCGGGATTGCACGGGCCAAGAGGAACGTTGGATGGCTGTCCTCGGGACTGCACGGGCCTAGAGGGATGTTGGATCGCTGTCCTCGGGACTGCACTGGCCAAGAGGGACACCTGGAACGCTGTCCCCTGGACTGCACGGGCCGAAAAGGACTCCTGGAACGAAGTCCTCGGGACTGCACGGGATGAGCGGGACCCCTGGAACGCTGTCCTCGGGACTGCATAGGCCAAGAGGGACGTTGGATGGCTGTCCTCGGGACTGCACAGGCCAAGAGGGACTTTGGATGGCTGTCCTCGGGACTGCACGGGCCAAGAGGGACATTGGATGGCTGTCCTCGGGACTGCACGCGCCAAGAGGGACGTTGGATGGCTGTCCTCGGGACTGCACGGGCCAAGAGGGACATTGGATGGCTGTCCTCAGGACTGCACGGGCTGAGGGGGATGCCTGGAACGCTGTTCTCGGGACTGCACTGACCTAGAGATACATTGGATGGCTGTACTCAGGACTGCACGGGCCTAGAGGGACCCCTGGAATGCTGTCCTCGGGACTGCACGGGCCTAGAGGGACATTGGATGGCTGTCCTCAGGACTGCACAGGCCTAGAGGGAAGCCTGGAACGCTGTTCTCCGGACTGCAAGGACCTAGAGGGACTCTTGGAAAGCTGTCCTCGGGACTGCACGGGCCAAGAGGGACGCCTGGAATGCTGTCCTTGGGACTGCACGGGCCGAGAGGGACTCCAGGAACGCTGTTCTCGGGACTGCACGGGCTGAGGGGGATGCCTGGAATGCTGTCCTCGGGACTGCACTGGCCAAGAGGGACGTTCGATGGCTGTACTCGGAACTGCATGGGCCTAGAGGGATGCCTGGAACGCTGTTCTCTGGACTGCACGGGCCAAGAGGGACACATGGAATGCTGTCCTTGGGACTGCACGGGCTGAGGGGGAAGCCTGGAAAGCTGTCCTGGAGACTGCATGGGCCAAGCGGGATGTTGGATGGCTGTCCTCGGGACTGCATTGGCCAAGGGGGACATTGGATGGCTGTCCTAGGGACTGCACGGGCCAAGAGGGACTTTGGATGGCTGTCCTTGGGACAGCACGGGCCGAGAGGGACTCCAGGAACGCTGTCCTGGGGACGGCACGGGCTGAGGGGGACGCCTGGAACGCTGTCCTCGGGACTGCACTGGCCAAGAGGGACGTTGGATGGCTGTACTTGGAACTGCATGGGCCTAGAGGGATGCCTGGAACGCTGTTCTCTGGACTGCACGGGCCAAGAGGGAAGCCTGGAATGCTGTCCTCGGGACTGGACGGGCTGAGGGGGACGCCTGGAACGCTTTCCTGGAGACTGCATGGGCCAAGTGGTATGTTGGATGGCTGTCCTCGGGACTGCACGGGCCAAGAGGGACGCCTGGAACGGTGTCCTCGGGACTGCACGGGCCAAGAGGGACATTGGATGGCTGTCCTCGGGACTGCACTGGCCAAGAGGGACGCCTGGAATGGTGTCCTCGGGCCTGCAAGAACCAAGAGTGACTCCTGGAACGTTGTTCTCCTGACTGCACTGGCCTAGTGGGACTCCTGGAATGCTGTCCTCGGGACTGCACGGGCCCAGAGGGACGTTGGATGGCTGTCCTCGGGACTGCACGGGCCAAGAGGTACGTTGGATGGCTGTCCTCGGGACTGCACAGTCTGATGGGGACGCCTGGAATGCTGTTCTCGGGACTGCACCGGCCAAGAGGGACCTTGGATGGCTGTCCTCGGGACAGCACGGGCCGAAAGGGACACCTGGAATGCTGTCCTCGGGACTGCATGGGCCTAGAGGGACATTGGATGGCTGTCCTCAGGACTGCACAGGCCTAGAGGGAAGCCTGGAACGCTGTTCTCCGGACTGCAAGGACCTAGAGGGACTCTTGGAAAGCTGTCCTCGGGACTGCACGGGCCAAGAGGGACGCCTGGAATGCTGTCCTTGGGACTGCACGGGCCTAGAGGGACGCCTGGAACTCTGTTCTCGGGACTGCACGGGCCTAGAGGGACATTGGACAGCTGTCCTCAGGACTGCACAGGCCTAGAGGGAAGCCTGGAACGCTGTTCTCCGGACTGCAAGGACCTAGAGGGACTCTTGGAAAGCTGTCCTCGGGACTGCATGCGCCAAGAGGGACGTTGGATGGCTGTCCTAGGGACTGCACAGTCTGAGGGGGACGCCTGGAACTCTGTTCTCGGGACTGCATGGGCCGAGAGGGACGTTGGATGGCTGTCCTCTGGACTGCACGGGCCAAGAGGGACATTGGATGGCTGTCGTCGGGACAGCAGGGGCCGAGAGGGACTCAAGGAACTCTGTCCTCGGGACTGCACGGGCTGAGGGGGATGCCTGGAACGCTGTCCTCGGGACTGCACTGGCCAAGAGGGACGTTCGATGGCTGTACTCGGAACTGCATGGGCCTAGAGGGATGCCTGGAACGCTGTTCTCTGGACTGCACGGGCCAAGAGGGACACCTGGAACGCTGTCCTCTGGACTGCACGGGCCGAAAAGGACTCCTGGAACGAAGTCCTCGGGACTGCACAGGATGAGGGGGACCCTTGGAACGCTGTCCTCGGGAATGCATGGGCCAAGGGGGACGTTGGATGGCTGTCCTCGGGATTGCACGGGCCAAGAGGGACATTGGATGGCTGTCCTAAGGGACTGCAATGGCCAAGAGTGACATTGTGTGGCTGCCCTTGGGACTGCACGGGCTGAGAGGGACTCCTGGAATGCTGTCCTCGGGACTGCACGGGCCTAGAGGGACATTGGATGGCTGTCCTCAGGACTGCACAGGCCTAGAGGCAAGCCAGGAACGCTGTTCTCTGGACTGCAAGGGCCTAGAGGGACTCTTGGAAAGCTGTCCTCGGGATTGCACGGGCCAAGAGGGACGCCTGGAATGCTGTCCTCGGGACGGCACGGGCCTAGAGGGACGTCTGGAACTCTGTTCTCGGGACTGCAAGGGACGAGAGGGACGTTGGATGGCTGTCCTCGGGACTGCACGGGCCAAGAGGGACGTTGGATGGCTGTCACGGGACTGCAGGGGCCTAGAGGGACTTTGGATGGCTTTCCTCGGGACTGCACGGGCCGAGAGGGATGCCTGGAATGCTGTCATTGGGACTGCAGTGGCCGAGAGGGATATTGGATGGCTGTCCTCGGGCCAGCACGGGCCGAGAGGGACTTTGGATGGCTGTCCTCGGGACTGCACGGGCTAAGAGGGACATTGGATGGCTGTCCTCGGGACTGCACGGGCCAAGAGGGACGTTGGATGGCTGTCCTCGGGACTGCACTGGCCAAGAGGGACACCTGGAACGCTGTCCCCTGGACTGCATGGGCCGAAAAGGACTCCTGGAACGAAGTCCTCGGGACTGCACGGGATGAGGGGGACCCCTGGAAAGCTGTCCTCGGGACTGCATAGGCCAAGAGGGACGTTGGATGGCTGTCATCGGGACTGCACGGGCCAAGAGGGACATTGGATGGCTGTCCTCGGGACTGCACGGGCCAAGAGGGACATTGGATGGCTGTCCTCGGGACTGCAGGGGCCAAGAGGGACATTGGATGGCTGTCCTCGGGACTGCACGGGCTGAGGGGGATGCCTGGAACGCTGTTCTCGGGACTGCACTGACCTAGAGATACATTGGATGGCTGTCCTCAGGAGTGCACGGGCCTAGAGGGACCCCTGGAATGCTGTCCTCGGGACTGCACGGGCCTAGAGGGACATTGGATGGCTGTCCTCAGGAATGCACAGGCCTAGAGGGAAGCCTGGAACGCTGTTCTCCGGACTGCAAGGACCTAGAGGGACGTTGGATGGCTGTCCTCGGGACTGCAGCACCAAGAGGGTCCTTGGATGGCTGTCCTCGGGACTGCACAGTCTGAGGGGGACGCATGAACTCTGTTCTCGGGACAGCACTGGCCGAGAGGGACGTTGGATGGCTGTCCTCGGGACTGCACGGGCCAAGAGGGACGTTGGATGGCTGTCCTCGGGACAGCACGGGCCGAGAGGGACTCCAGGAACGCTGTCCTCGGGACTGCACGGGCTGAGGGGGATGCCTGGAACGCTGTCCTTGGGACTGCACTGGCCAAGAGGGACGTTTGATGGCTGTACTCGGAACAGCATGGGCCAAGAGGGACGCCTGGAATGCTGTCCTCGGGACTGCATGGGCTGAGGGGGACGCCTGGAACGCTGTTCTCGGGACTGCACGGGACGAGAGGGACGTTGGAAGGCTGTCCTCGGGACTGCATGGGCCAAGAGGGACGTTGGATGCCTGCCCTCGGGACTGCACGGGCCTAGAGGGATGTTGGATGGCTGTCCTCGGGACTGCACTGGCCAAGAGGGACACCTCGAACGCTGTCTTCTGGACTGCACGGGCCGAGAAGGACTCCTGGAACGAAGTCCTCGGGACTGCACGGGATGAGGGGGACCCTTGGAACGCTGTCCTCGGGACTGCATGGGCCAAGAGGGACGTTGGATGGCTGTCCTCGGAACTCCACGGGCCAAGAGGGACATTGGATGGCTGTCCTCGGGACTGCACGGGCAAAGAAGGAAGTTGGATGGCTGTCCTCGGGAGTGCAAGGGCCAAGAGAGAAGTTGGATGGCTGTCCTCGGGACTGCACGGGCCTAGAGGGATGTTGGATAGCTGTCCTCGGGACTGCACGGGCTGAGGGGGATGCCTGGAATGCTGTTCTCGGGACTGCACTGACCTAGAGATACATTGGGTGGCTGTCCTCAGGACTGCACGGGCCTAGAGAGACCCCTGGAATGCTGTCCTCGGGACAGCACGGGCCTAGAGGAACATTGGATGGCTGTCCTCTGGACTGCACAGGCCTAGAGGCAAGCCAGGAACGCTGTTCTCCGGACTGCAAGGGCCTAGAGGGACTCTTGGAAAGCTGTCCTCGGGACTGCATGGGCCAAGAGGGACGCCTGGAATGCTGTCCTCGGGACTGCACGGGCCTAGAGGGACATCTGGAACTCTGTTCTCGGGACTGCACGGGCCTAGAGGGACATTGGATGGCTGTCCTCGGGACTGCACGCGCAAAGAGGGACGTTGGATGGCTGTCCTCGGGACTGCACAGTCTGAGGGGGACGCCTGGAACGCTGTTCTCGGGACTGCACGGGCCGAGAGGGACGTTGGATGGCTGTCCACGGGACTGCACGGGCCAAGAGGGACGTTGGATGGCTGTCACGGGACTGCAGGGGCCTAGAGGGACTTTGGATGGCTCTCCTCGTGACTGCACGGGCCGAGAGGGATGCCTGGAATGCTGTCCTTGGGACTGCAGTGGCCAGGAGGGATATTGGATGGGTGTCCTCGGGTCACCACGGGCCGAGAGGGACTCTGGATGGCTGTCCTCGGGACTGCACGGGCTAAGAGTGACGTTGGATGGCTGTCCTCGGGATTGCACGGGCCAAGAGGGACGTTGGATGGCTGTCCTCGGGACTGCACGGGCCAACAGGGAAGTTGGATGGCTGTCCTAGGGACTGCAAGGGCCAAGAGGGACGTTGGATGGCTGTCACGGGACTGCAGGAGTCTAGAGGGTCTTTGGATGCCTCTCCTCGGGACTGCAAGGGCCGAGAGGGATGCCTGGAATGCTGTCCTAGGGACTGCAGTGTCCAAGAGGGATATTGAATGGCAGTCCTCGGCACAGCACAGGCCGAGAGGGATGTTGGATGGCTGTCCTCGGGAATGCACTGGCCAAGAGGGACACCTGGAACGCTGTCCTCTGGACTGCACAGGCTGATAATGACTCCTGGAACGAAGTCCTTGGGACTGCACGGGATGAGGGGGACCCTTGGAACGCTGTCCTCGGGACTGCATGGGCCAAGAGGGAGGTTGGATGGCTGTCCTCGGGACTGCACGGGCCAAGAGGGACATTGGATGGCTGTCCTCGGGACTGCATGGGCCAAGAGGGAAGTTGGATGGCTGTCCTCGGGACTGCAAGGGCCAAGAGGGACGTTGGATGGCTGTCCTCGGGACTGCACGGGCAAAGAAGGAAGTTGGATGGCTGTCCTCGGGAGTGCAAGGGCCAAGAGAGACGTTGGATGGCTGTCCTCCGGACTGCACGGGCTGAGGGGAATGCCGGGAACGCTTTTCTCTGGACTGCACTGACCTAGAGATACATTGGGTGGCTGTCCTCAGGACTGCACGGACCTAGAGAGACCCCTGGAATGCTGTCCTCGGGACTGTCGGGCCTAGAGGGACATTGGATGGCTGTCCTCAGGACTGCACAGGCCTAGAGGCAAGCCAGGAACGCTGTTCTCCGGACTGCAAGGGCCTAGAGGGACTCTTGGAAAGCTGTCCTCGGGACTGCACGGGCCAAGAGGGACGCCTGGAATGCTGTCCTCGGGACTGCACGGGCCTAGAGGGACATTGGATGGCTGTCCTCGGGACTGCACAGTCTGAAGGGGATGCCTGGAACTCTGTTCTCGGGAGTGCACTGGCCGAGAGGGACGTTGGATGGCTGTCGTCGGGACTGCACAGGCCAAGAGGGACGTTGGATGGCTGTCGTCGGGACTGCACAGGCCAAGAGGGACGTTGGATGGCTGTCCTCGGGACAGCACGGGCCGAGAGGGACTTTGGATGACTCTCCTCGGGACTGCACGGGCCAAGAGGGATGCCTGGAATGCTGTCCTTGGGACTGCAGTGGCCGAGAGGGATATTGGATGGCTGTCCTCGGGCCAGCATGGGCCGAGAGGGACGTTGGATGGCTGTCCTCGGGACTGCACGGGCCAAGAGGGACGTTGGATGGCTGTCCTCGGGACTGCACGGGCCTAGAGGGATGTTGGATCGCTGTCCTCGGGACTGCACTGGCCAAGAGGGACACCTGGAACGCTGTCCCCTGGACTGCACCGGCCGAAAAGGACTCCTGGAACGAAGTACTCGGGACTGCACGGGATGAGGGGGACCCCTGGAAAGCTGTCCTCGGGACTGCATAGGCCAAGAGGGACGTTGGATGGCTGTCCTCTGGACTTCACGGGCCAAGAGGGACGTTGGATGGCTGTCCTCGGGACTGCACGGGCCAAGAGGGACGTTGGATGGTTGTCCTCCGGACTGCACGGGCTGAGGGGGATGCCTGGAACGCTGTTCTCGGGACTGCACTGACCTAGAGATACATTGGATGGCTATCCTCAGGACTGCACGGGCCTAGAGGGACCCCTGGAGTGCTGTCCTCGGGACTGCACGGGCCTAGAGGGACATTGGATGGCTGTCCTCAGGACTGCACAGGCCTAGAGGGAAGCCTGGAACGCTGTTCTCCGGACTGCAAGGACCTAGAGGGACTCTTGGAAAGCTGTCCTCGGGACTGCACGGGCCAAGAGGGACGCCTGGAATGCTGTCCTGGAGACTGCATTGGCCAAGCGGGATGTTGGATGGCTGTCCTCGGGACTGCATTGGCCAAGAGGGACATTGGATGACTGTCCTCGGGACTGCACAGTCTGAGGGAGACGCCTGGAACGCTGTTCTCGGGACTGCACGGGCGGAGAGGGACTTTGGATGGCTGTCCACGGGACTGCACGGGCCAAGAGGGATGTTGGATGGCTGTCACGGGACTGCAGGGGCCTAGAGGGACTTTGGATGGCTCTCCTCGAGACTGCACGGGCCGAGAGGGATGCCTGGAATGCTGTCCTTGGGACTGCAGTGACCGAGAGGGTTATTGGATGGGTGTCCTCGGGCCAGCACGGGCCGAGAGGGACGTTGGATGGCTGTCCTCGGGATTGCACGGGCCAAGAGGGACGTTGGAATGCTGTCCTCGGGACTGCACCGGCCTAGAGGGATGTTGGATCGCTGTCCTCGGGACTGCACTGGCCAAGAGGGACACCTGGAACGCTGTCCCCTGGACTGCACGAGCCGAAAAGGACTCCTGGAATGAGTCTTCGGGACTGCACGGGATGAGCGGGACCCCTGGAACGCTGTCCTCGGGACTGCATAGCCCAAGAGGGACGTTGGATGGCTGTCCTCGGGACTGCACAGGCCAAGAGGGACATTGGATGGCTGTCCTCGGGACTGCACGGGCCTAGAGGGACATTGGATGGCTGTCCTCGGGACTGCACGCGCCAAGGGAAGTTGGATGGCTGTCCTCGGGAATGCACGGGCCAAGAGGGACATTGGATGGCTGTCCTCGGGACTGCACGGGCCAAGAGGGACGCCTGGAATGCTGTCCTCGGGACTGCACGGGCCTAGAGGGACGCCTGGAACTCTGTTCTTGGGACTGCACGGGCCGAGAGGGACGTTGGATGGCTGTCCTCGGGACTGCATGCGCCAAGAGGTTCGTTGGATGGCTGTCCTCGGGACTGCACAGTATGAGGGGGATGCCTGGAACTATGTTCTCGGGACTGCACAGGCCAAGAGGGACGTTGGATGGCTGTCCTCGGGACAGCACGGGCCGAGAGGGACTCCAGGAACGCTGTCCTCGGGACTGCACGGGCTGAGGGGGATGCCTGGAACGCTGTCCTCAGGACTGCACTGGCCAAGAGGGACGTTGGATGGCTGTACTCGGAACTGCATGGGCCTAGAGGGATGCCTGGAACGCTGTTCTCTGGACTGCACGGGCCAAGAGGGAAGCCTGGAATGCTGTCCTCGGGACTGAAAAGGCTGAGGGGGACACCTGGAACGCTTTCCTGGAGACTGCATTGGCCAAGCGGGATGTTGGATGGCTGTCCTCGGGACTGCATTGGCCAAGAGGGACATTGGATGACTGTCCTCGGGACTGCACAGTCTGAGGGGGACGCCTGGAACGCTGTTCTCGGGACTGCACGGGCCGAGAGGGACTTTGGATGGCTGTCCACGGGACTGCACGGGCCAAGAGGGATGTTGGATGGCTGTCACGGGACTGCAGGGGCCTAGAGGGACTTTGGATGGCTCTCCTCGAGACTGCACGGGCCGAGAGGGATGCCTGGAATGCTGTCCTTGGGACTGCAGTGACCGAGAGGGATATTGGATGGGTGTCCTCGGGCCAGCACGGGCCGAGAGGGACGTTGGATGGCTGTCCTCGGGATTGCACGGGCCAAGAGGGACGTTGGATGGCTGTCCTCGGGACTGCACGGGCCTAGAGGGATGTTGGATCGCTGTCCTCGGGACTGCACTGGCCAAGAGGGACACCTGGAACGCTGTCCCCTGGACTGCACGGGCCGAAAAGGACTCCTGGAACGAGTCTTCGGGACTGCACGGGATGAGCGGGACCCCTGGAACGCTGTCCTCGGGACTGCATAGCCCAAGAGGGACGTTGGATGGCTGTCCTCGGGACTGCACAGGCCAAGAGGGACATTGGATGGCTGTCCTCGGGACTGCACGGGCCAAGAGGGACATTGGATGGCTGTCCTCGGGACTGCACGCGCCAAGGGAAGTTGGATGGCTGTCCTCGGGAATGCACGGGCCAAGAGGGACATTGGATGGCTGTCCTCGGGACTGCACGGGCAAAGAGGGACATTGGATGGCTGTCCTCGGGACTGCAGGGGCCAAGAGGGACGTTGGATGGCTGTCCTCGGGACTGCACGGGCCAAGAGGGACGTTGGATGGCTGTCCTCGGGACTGCACGGGCCAAGAGGGACATTGGATGGTTGTCCTCCGGACTGCACGGGCTGAGGGGGATGCCTGGAACGCTGTTCTCGGGACTGCACTGACCTAGAGATACATTGGATGGCTGTCCTCAGGACTGCACAGTCTGAGGGGGATGCCTGGAACTCTGTTCTCGGGACTGCACTGGCCGAGAGGGACGTTGGATGGCTGTCGTCGGGACTGCACAGGCCAAGAGGGACGTTGGATGGCTGTCCTCGGGACAGCACGGTCCGAGAGGGACTCCAGGAACGCTGTCCTCGGGACTGCACGGGCTGAGGGGGATGACTGGAACGCTGTTCTCGGGACTGCACTGACCTAGAGAGACAATGGATGGCTGTCCTCAGGACTGCACGGGCCTAGAGGGACCCCTGGAATGCTTTCCTCGGGACTGCACGGTCCTAGAGTGACATTGGATGGCTGTCCTCAGGACTGCACAGGCCTAGAGGGAAGCCTGGAACGCTGTTCTCCGGACTGCAAGGACCTAGAGGGACTCTTGGAAAGCTGTCCTCGGGACTGCACAGGCCAAGAGGGACGCCTGGAATGCTGTCCTTGGGACTGCACGGGCCTAGAGGGACGCCTGGAACTCTGTTCTCGGGACTGCACGGGCCTAGAGGGACATTGGATGGCTGTCCTCAGGACTGCACAGGCCTAGAGGGAAGCCTGGAACGCTGTTCTCCGGACTGCAAGGACCTAGAGGGACTCTAGGAAAGCTGTCCTCGGGACTGCATGCACCAAGAGGGACGTTGGATGGCTGTCCTAGGGACTGCACAGTATGAGGGGGACGCCTGGAACTCTGTTCTCGGGACTGCATGGGCCGAGAGGGACGTTGGATGGCTCTCCTATAGACTGCACGGGCCAAGAGGGACGTTGGATGGCTGTCGTCGGGACAGCAAGGGCCGAGAGGGACTCCAGGAACGCTGTCCTCGGGACTGCACGGGCTGAGGGGGATGCCTGGAACGCTGTCCTCGGGACTGCACTGGCCAAGAGGGACGTTGGATGGCTGTACTCGGAACTGCATGGGCCTAGAGGGATGCCTGGAACGCTGTTCTCTGGACTGCATGGGCCAAGAGGGACGCCTGGAATGCTGTCCTCGGGACTGCACGGGCTGAGGGGGAAGCCTGGAAAGCTGTCCTGGAGACTGCATGGGCCAAGCGGGATGTTGGATGGCTGTCCTCGGGACTGCATTGGCCCCGAGGGACATTGGATGGCTGTCCTAGGGACTGCACAGTCTGAGGGGGACGCCTGGAACGCTGTTCTCAGGACTGCACGGGCCGAGAGGGACATTGGATGGCTGTCCTCGGGACTGCACGGGCCAAGAGGGACATTGGATGGCTGTCCTTGGGACTGCACGGGCCAAGAGGGACATTGGATGGCTGTCCTCGGGACTGCACTGGCTGAGGGGGATGCCTGGAACGCTGTTCTCGGGACTGCACTGACCTAGAGATACATTTGATGGCTGTCCTCAGGACTGCACGGGCCTAGAGGGACCCCTGGAATGCTGTCCTCGGGACTGCACGGGCCTAGAGGGACATTGGATGGCTGTCCTCAGGACTGCACAGGCCTAGAGGGAAGCCTGGAACGCTGTTCTCCGGACTGCAAGGACCTAGAGGGACTCTTGGAAAGCTGTCCTCGGGATTGCACGGGCCAAGAGGGACGTTGGATGGCTGTCCTCGGGACTGCACAGTCTGAGGGGGACACCTGGAATACTGTTCTCGGGACTGCAGGGGCCGAGAGGGACATTGGATGGCTGTCCTCGGGACAGCACGGGCCGAGCGGGACACCTGGAATGCTGTCCTCGGGACTGCACGGGCTAGGGGGACGCCTGGAACGCTGTCCACGGGACTGCACGGGCCAAGAGGGACGTTGGATGGTTGTCCTCGGGACTGCACAGTCTGAGGGGGATGCCTGGAACTCTGTTCTCGGGACTGCACTGGCCGAGAGGGACATTGGATGGCTGTTGTCGGGACTGCACAGGCCAAGAGGGACTTTGGATGGCTGTCCTCGGCACAGCACGGGCCTAGAGAGACTCCAGGAACGCTGTCCTCGGGACTGCACGGGCTGAGGGGGATGCCTGGAACGCTGTCCTCGGGACTGCACTGGCCAAGAGGGACGTTGGATGGCTGTACTCGGAACTGCATGGGCCTAGAGGGATGCCTGGAACGCTGTTCTCTGGACTGCACGGGCCAAGAGGGACGCCTGGAATGCTGTCCTCGGGACTGCACGGGCTGAGGGGGACGCCTGGAACGCTTTCCTGGAGACTGCATTGGCCAAGCGGGATGTTGGATGGCTGTCCTCGGGACTGCATTGGTCAAGAGGGACATTGGATGGCTGTCCTCGGGACTGCACAGTCTGAGGGGGACGCCTGGAACGCTGTACTCGGGACTGCACGGGCCAAGAGTGACTCCTGGAACGTTGTTCTCCTGACTGCACTGGCCTAGAGGGACTCCTGGAATGCTGTCCTCGGGACTGTGCAGGCCTAGAGGGAGGCCTGGAACTCTGTCCTCGGGACTGCACGGGCCCAGAGGGACGTTGGATGGCTGTCCTCGGGACTGCATGCGCCAAGAGGGTCGTTGGATGGCAGTCCTCGGGCCAGCACGGGCCGAGAGGGACGTTGGATGGCTGTCCTCGGGACTGCACAGGCTAAGAGGGACATTGGATGGCTGTCCTCAGGACTGCACGGGCCAAGAGGGACAATGGATGGCTGTCCTCGGGACTGCATGGGCCTAGAGGGATGTTGGATGGCGGTCCTCGGGACTGCACTGGCCAAGAGGGACACCTGGAACGCTGTCCACTGGACTGCATGGTCCGAGAAGGACTCCTGGAAAGAAGTCCTCGGGACTGCACGGGATGAGGGGGACCCCTGGAACGTTGTCCTCGTGACTGCATAGGCCAAGAGGGACGTTGGATGGCTGTCCTCGGGACTGCACTGGCCAAGAGGGACACCTGGAACGCTGTCCTCTGGACTGTATGGGCCAAGAAGGACTCTTGGAAAGAAGTCCTCGGGACTGCACGGAATGAGGGGGACCCCTGGAACGCTGTCCTCGGGACTGCATAGGCCAAGAGGGACGTTGGATGGCTGTCCTCAGGACTGCACGGGCCAAGAGGGACATTGGATGGCTGTCATCGGGACTGCACGGGCCAAGAGGGACATTGGATGGCTGTCCTTGGGACTACACGGGCCAAGAGGGACATTGAATGGCTGTCCTCGGGACTGCACTGGCTGAGGGGGATGCCTGGAACGCTGTTCTCGGGACTGCACTGACCTAGAGATACATTGGATGGCTGTCCTCAGGACTGCACGGGCCTAGAGGGACCCCTGGAATGCTGTCCTCGGAACTGCACGGGCCTAGAGGGACATTGGATGGCTGTCCTCAGGACTGCACAAGCCTAGAGGGAAGCCTGGAACGCTGTTCTCCGGACTGCAAGGACCTAGAGGGACTCTTGGAAAGCTGTCCTCGGGATTGCACGGGCCAAGAGGGACGTTGGATGGCTGTCCTCGGGACTGCACAGTCTGAGGGGGACGCCTGGAATGCTGTTCTCGGGACTGCAGGGGCCGAGAGGGACGTTGGATGGCTGTCCTCGGGACAGCACGGGCCGAGAGGGACACCTGGAATGCAGTCCTCGGGACTGCACGGGCCAAGAGGGACGTTGGATGGCTGTCCTCGGGACTGCACAGTCTGAGGGGGATGCCTGGAACTCTGTTCTCGGGACTGCACTGGCCGAGGGGGACATTGGATGGCTGTCGTCGGGACTGCACAGGCCAAGAGGGACGTTGGATGTCTGTCCTCGGGACAGCACGGGCCTAGAGAGACTCCAGGAACGCTGTCCTCGGGACTGCACGTGCTGAGGGTGATGCCTGGAACGCTGTCCTCGGGACTGCATTGGCCAAGAGGGACATTGGATGGCTGTCCTCGGGACTGCACAGTCTGAGGGGGACGCCTGGAACGCTGTACTCGGGACTGCACGGGCCAAGAGGGACTCCAGGAACGCTGTCCTCGGGACTGCATGGGCTGAGGGGGACGCCTGGAACGCTGTCCTCGGGACTGCACTGGCCAAGAGGGACGTTGGATGGCTGTACTCGGAACTGCATGGGCCTAGAGGGATGCCTGGAACGCTGTTCTCTGCACTGCACGGGCCAAGAGGGACGCCTGGAATGCTGTCCTCGGGACCGGTCGGGCTGAGGGGGACGCCTGGAACGCTTTCCTGGAGACTGCATTGGCCAAGTGGGATGTTGGATGGCTGTCCTCGGGACTGCACGGGCCAAGATTGACGCCTGGAACGGTGTCCTCGGGACTGCACGGGCCAAGAGGGACATTGGATGGCTGTCCTCGGGACTGCTCGGGCAAAGTGGGACATTGGATGGCTGTCCTCAGGACTGCACTGGCCAAGAGGGACTCCTGGAACGCTCTCCTCGGGCCTGCACGAACCAAGAGGGACTCCTGGAACACTGTTCTCCTGACTGCACTGAGCTAGAGGGACTCCTGGAATACTGCCCTCGGGACTGCGCAGGCCTAGAGGGACGCATGGAACTCTGTCCTCGGGACTGCACGGGCCCAGAGGGACGTTGGATGGCTGTCCTCGGGAAGCACGGGCCAAGAGGGACTTTGGATGGCTGTCCTCGGGACTGCACAGTCTGAGGGGGACGCCTGGAATGCTGTTCTCGGGACTGCACGGGCCGAGAGGGACGTTGGATGGCTGTCCTCGGGACAGCACGGGCTGAGAGGGACACCTGGAATGCTGTCCTCGGGACTGCACTGGCTAGGGGGACGCCTGAAACGCTGTCTTCGGGACTGCACGGGCCAAGAGTGACGTTGGATGGCTGTCTTCGGAACTGCATGGGCCTAGAGGGATGCCTGGAACGCTGTTCTCTGGACTACAAGGGCCAAGAGGGACGCCTGGAATGCTGTCCTCGGGACTGCACGGGCTGAGGGGGACGCCTGGAACGCTGTCCTGGAGACTGCATGTGCCAAGCGGGATGTTGGATGGCTGTCCTCGGGACTGCACGGGCCAAGAGGGACGCCTGGAACGCTGTCCTTGGGACTTCACTGACCAAGAGGGACATTGGATGCATGTCCTCGGAACTGCATGGGCCTAGAGGGATGCCTGGAACAATGTTCTCTTTACTGCACGGGCCAAGAGGGACGCCTGGAATGCTGTCGTCGGGACTGCACTTGCTGAGTGGGACAACTGGAACACTGTCCTGGAGACTGCATGGGCCAAGCGGGATGTTGGATGGCTGTCCTCGGGACTACACGGTCTAGGGGGACGCCTGGAACACTGTCTTCGGGACTGCAAGGGCCAAGAGCAACGTTGGATGGCTGTCCTCGGAACTGCATGGGCCTAGAGGGATGCCTGGAACGCTGTTCTCTGGACTGCACGGGCCAAGAGGGACGCCTGGAACGCTTTCCACGGGACTGCACGGGCCAAGAGGGACGCCTGGAATGCTGTCCTCGGGACTGCACTGGCTGAGCGGAACACCTGGAACGCGGTCCTGGAGACAGCATGGGCCAAGCAGGATGTTGGATGCCTGTCCTCGGGACTGCACGGGCCAAGAGGGACGCCTGGAACGCTTTCCACGGGACTGCACGGGCCAAGAGGGACATTGGATGGCTGTCCTCGGGACTGCTCGTGCCAAGTGGGACGTTGGATGGCTGTCATCGGGACTGCACTGGCCAAGAGGGACATTGGATGGTTTTCCTCAGGACTGCATGGGCCAAGAGGGACGTTGGATGGCTGTCCTTGGGACTGCACGAACAAAGAGGGACGCTGGATGGCTGTCCTTGGGATTGCACGAACCAAGAGGGACATTGGATGGCTATCCTCGGGACTGCACGAACCAAAAGTGACGTTGGATGGCTGTCAAGGGACTGCAGGGGCCTAGAGGATCTTTGGATGGCTCTCCTCGGGACTGCACGGGCCGAGAGGGATGCCTGGAATGCTGTCCTAGGGACTGCAGTGGCCGAGAGGGATATTGGATGGCAGTCCTCGGGCCAGCACGGGCCGAGAGGGACGTTGGATGGCTGTCCTCGGGACTGCACAGGCTAAGAGGGACATTGGATGGCTGTCCTCGGGACTGCACGGGCCTAGAGGGATGTTGGATGGCTGTCCTCGGGACTGCACTGGCCAAGAGGGACACCTGGAACGCTGTCCTCTGGACTGCATGGTCCGAGAAGGACTCCTAGAAAGAAGTCCTCGGGACTGCACGGGATGAGGGGGACCCCTGGAACGTTGTCCTCGTGACTGCATAGGCCAAGAGGGACGTTGGATGGCTGTCCTCGGGACTGCACTGGCCAAGAGGGACACCTGGAACGCTGTCCTCTGGACTGCACGGGCCGAGAAGGACTCCTGGAAAGAAGTCCTCGGGACTGCACGGAATGAGGGGGACCCCTGGAACGCTGTCCTCGGGACTGCATAGGCCAAGAGGGACGTTGGATGGCTGTCCACAGGACTGCACGGGCCAAGAGGGACATTGGATGGCTGTCCTCGGGACTGCACGGGCCAAGAGGGACATTGGATGGCTGTCCTTGGGACTGCACGGGCCAAGAGGGACATTGGATGGCTGTCCTCGGGACTGCACTGGCTGAGGGGGATGCCTGGAACGCTGTTCTCGGGACTGCACTGACCTAGAGATACATTGGATGGCTGTCCTCAGGACTGCACGGGCCTAGAGGGACCCCTGGAATGCTGTCCTCGGAACTGCACGGGCCTAGAGGGACATTGGATGGCTGTCCTCAGGACTGCACAGGCCTAGAGGGAAGCCTGGAACGCTGTTCTCCGGACTGCAAGGACCTAGAGGGACTCTTGGAAAGCTGTCCTCGGGATTGCACGGGCCTAGAGGGACGTTGGATGGCTGTCCTCGGGACTGCACAGTCTGAGGGGGACGCCTGGAATGCTGTTCTCGGGACTGCAGGGGCCGAGAGGGACGTTGGATGGCTGTCCTCGGGACAGCACGGGCCGAGAGGGACACCTGGAATGCTGTCCTCGGGACTGCACGGGCGAGGGGGACGCCTGGAATGCTGTCCTCGGGACTGCACGGGCCAAGAGGGACGTTGGATGGCTGTCCTCGGGACTGCACAGTCTGAGGGGGATGCCTGGAACTCTGTTCTCGGGACTGCACTGGTCGAGAGGGACATTGGATGGCTGTCGTCGGGACTGCACAGGCCAAGAGGGACGTTGCATGGCTGTACTCGGAACTGCATGGGCCTAGAGGGATGCCTGGAACGCTGTTCTCTGGACTGCACGGGCCAAGAGGGACGCCTGGAATGCTGTCCTCGGGACTGCACGGGCTGAGGGGGACGCCTGGAACGCTTTCCTGGACACTGCATTGGCCAAGCGGGATGTTGGATGGCTGTCCTCGGGACTGCATTGGCCAAGAGGGACATTGGATGGCTGTCCTCGGGACTGCACAGTCTGAGGGGGACGCCTGGAACGCTGTACTCGGGACTGCACGGGCCAAGAGGGACTCCAGGAACGCTGTCCTCTGGACTGTACTGGCCAAGAGGGACTCCTGGAACGCTCTCCTCGGGCCTGCACGAACCAAGAGGGACTCCTGGAACGTTGTTCTCCTGACTGCACTGGCCTAGAGGGACTCCTGGAATGCTGTCCTCGGGACTGCACGGGCCTAGAGGGACATTGGATGGCTGTCCTCAGGACTGCACAGGCCTAGAGGGAAGCCTGGAACGCTGTTCTCCGGACTGCAAGGACCTAGAGGGACTCTTGGAAAGCTGTCCTCGGGATTGCACGGGCCAAGAGGGACGTTGGATGGCTGTCCTCGGGACTGCACAGTCTGAGGGGGACGCCTGGAATGCTGTTCTCGGGACTGCAGGGGCCGAGAGGGACGTTGGATGGCTGTCCTCGGGACAGCACGGGCCGAGAGGGACACCTGGAATGCTGTCCTCGGGACTGCACGGGCTAGGGGGACACCTGGAACGCTGTCCTCGGGACTGCACGGGCCAAGAGGGACTCCAGGATCGCTGTCCTCGGGACTGCACTGGCTGAGGGGGACACCTGGAACGCGGTCCTGGAGACAGCATGGGCCAAGCAGGATGTTGGATGCCTGTCCTCGGGACTGCACGGGCCAAGAGGGACGCCTGGAACGCTTTCCACGGGACTGCACGGGCCAAGAGGGACATTGGATGGTTTTCCTCAGGACTGCATGGGCCAAGAGGGACGTTGGATGGCTGTCCTTGGGACTGCACGAACCAAGAGGGACGCTGGATGGCTGTCCTCGGGATTGCACGAACCAAGAGGGACGTTGGATGGCTGTCCTCGGGACTGCACGAACCAAAAGGGACGTTGGATGGCTGTCACGGGACTGCAGGGGCCTAGAGGATCTTTGGATGGCTCTCCTCGGGACTGCACGGGCCAAGAGGGATGCCTGGAATGCTGTCCTTGGGACTGCAGTGGCCGAGAGGGATATTGGATGGCAGTCCTCGGGCCAGCACGGGCCGAGAGGGACGTTGGATGGCTGTCCTCGGGACTGCACAGGCTAAGAGGGACATTGGATGGCTGTCCTCGGGACTGCACGGGCCAAGAGGGACGATGGATGGCTGTCCTCGGGACTGCACGGGCCTAGAGGGATGTTGGATGGCTGTCCTCGGGACTGCACTGGCCAAGAGGGACACCTGGAACGCTGTCCTCTGGACTGCATGGTCCGAGAAGGACTCCTGGAAAGAAGTCCTCGGGACTGCACGGGATGAGGGGGACCCCTGGAACGCTGTCCTCGGGACTGCATAGGCCAAGAGGGACGTTGGATGGCTGTCCTCGGGACTCCACTGGCCAAGAGGGACACCTGGAACTCTGTCCTCTGGACTGCACGGGCCGAGAAGGACTCCTGGAAAGAAGTCCTCGGGACTGCACGGAATGAGGGGGACCCCTGGAACGCTGTCCTCGGGACTGCATAGGCCAAGAGGGACGTTGGATGGCTGTCCTCAGGACTGCACGGGCCAAGAGGGACATTGGATGGCTGTCCTCGGGACTGCACGGGCCAAGAGGGACATTGGATGGCTGTCCTTGGGACTGCACGGGCCAAGAGGGACATTGGATGGCTGTCCTCGGGACTGCACTGGCTGAGGGGGATGCCTGGAACGCTGTTCTCGGGACTGCACTGACCTAGAGATACATTGGATGGCTGTCCTCAGGACTGCACGGGCCTAGAGGGACCCCTGGAATGCTGTCCTCAGGACTGCACGGGCCTAGAGGGACATTGGATGGCTGTCCTCAGGACTGCACAGGCCTAGAGGGAAGCCTGGAACGCTGTTCTCCGGACTGCAAGGACCTAGAGGGACTCTTGGAAAGCTATCCTCGGGATTGCACGGGCCAAGAGGGACATTGGATGGCTGTCCTCGGGACTGCACAGTCTGAAGTTGATGCCTGGGATGCTGTTCTCAGGACTGCAGGGGCCGAGAGGGACGTTGGATGGCTGTCCTCGGGACAGCACGGGCCGAGAGGGACACCTGGAATGCTGTCCTCAGGACTGCACGGGCTAGGGGGACGCCTGGATCGCTGTCCTCGGGACTGCACGGGCCAAGAGGGACGTTGGATGGCTGTCCTCGGGACTGTACAGTCTGAGGGGGATGCCTGGAACTCTGTTCTCGGGACTGCACTGGCCGAGAGGGACATTGGATGGCTGTCGTCGGGACTTCAGGGGCCAAGAGGGACGTTGGATATCTGTCCTCGGGACAGCACGGGCCGAGAGGGACTCCAGGAACGCTGTCCTCGGGACTGCACGGGCTGAGGGGGATGCCTGGAACGCTGTCCTCGGGACTGCACTGGCCAAGAGGGACGTTGGATGGCTGTACTCGGAACTGCATGGGCCTAGAGGGATGCCTGGAACGCTGTTCTCTGGACTGCACGGGCCAAGAGGGACGCCTGGAATGCTGTCCTCGGGACTGCACGGGCTGAGGGGGACGCCTGGAACGCTTTCCTGGAGACTGCATTGGCCAAGCGGGATGTTGGATGGCTGTCCTCGGGACTGCATTGGCCAAGAGGGACATTGGATGGCTGTCCTCGGGACTGCACAGTCTGAGGGGGACGCCTGGAACGCTGTACTCGGGACTGCACGGGCCAAGAGGGACTCCAGGAACGCTGTCCTCGGGACTGCATGGGCTGAGGGGGACGCCTGGAACGCTGTCCTCGGGACTGCACTGGCCAAGAGGGACGTTGGATGGCTGTACTCGGAACTGCATGGGCCTAGAGGGATGCCTGGAACGCTGTTCTCTGGACTGCACGGGCCAAGAGGGACGCCTGGAATGCTGTCCTAGGGACTGCAGTGGCAGAGAGGGATATTGGATGGCAGTCCTCAGGCCAGCCCGGGCCGAGAGGGACGTTGGATGGCTGTCCTCGGGACTTCACGGGCTAAGAGGGACGTTGGATGGCTGTCCTCGGGACCGCACTGGCCAAGAGGGACTTTGGATGGCTGTCCTCGGGACTGCACTGGCCAAGAGGGACACCTGGAACGCTGTCCTCTGGACTGCACGGGCCGAGAAGGACTCCTGGAAAGAAGTCCTCGGGACTGCGCGGGATGAGGGGGACCCCTGGAACGCTGTCCTCGGGACTATATGTGCCAAGAGGGACGTTGGATGGCTGTCCTCGGGACTGCACGGGCCAAGTGGGACATTGGATGGCTGTCCTCGGGACTTCACGGGCCAAGAGGAACATTGGATGGCAGTCCTCGGGACTGCACGGGCCAAGAGGGACATTGGATGGCTGTCCTCGGAACTGCATGGGCCTAGAGGGATGCCTGGAACGCTGTTCTCTGGACTGCACGGGCCAAGAGGGACGCCTGGAATGCTGTCCTCGGGACCGGTCGGGCTGAGGGGACGCCTGGAACGCTGTCCTGGAGACTGCATGGGCCAAGCGGGATGTTGGATGGCTGTCCTCGGGACTGCACGGGCCAAGAGGGACATTTGATGGCTGTCCTTGGAACTGCATGGGCCTAGAGGGATGCCTGGAACGCTGTTCTCTGGACTGCACGGGCCAAGAGGGACGCCTGGAACGCTGTCCTCGGGACTGCACGGGCCAAGAGGGACGCCTGGAATGCTGTCCTCGGGACTGCACTGGCTGAGGGGGACACCTGGAACGCCGTCCTGGAGACTGCATGGGCCAAGCGGGATGTTGGATGGCTGTCCTCGGGACTGCACGGGCTAGGGGGACGCCTGGAACGCTGTCCTCGGGACTGCACGGGCCAAGAGGGACGTTGGATGGCTGTCCTCGGGACTGCACGGGCAAAGAGGGACGTTGGATGGCTGTCCTCGGAACTGCATGGGCCTAGAAGGATGCCTGGATCGCTGTTCTCTGGACTGCAAGGGCCAAGAGGGACACCTGGAATGCTGTCCTCGGGACTGCACGGGCTGAGGGGGACGCCTGGAACTCTGTCCTGGAGACTGCATGGGCCAAGCGGGATGTTGGATGGCTGTCCTCGGGACTGCATGGGCCTAGAAGGATGCCTGGAACGCTGTTCTCTGGACTGCACCGGCCAAGAGGGACGCCTGGAATGCTGTCCTCGGGACTGCACTCGCTGAGGGGGACACCTGGAACGCTGTCCTGGAGACTGCATGGGCCAAGCGGGATGTTGGATGCCTATCCTCGGGACTGCACGGGCCAAGAGGGACGCCTGGAACGCTGTCCACGGGACTGCACGGGCCAAGAGGGACGTTGGATGGCTGTCCTCAGGACTGCTCGGGCCAAGTGGGAGTTGGATGGCTGTCATCGGGACTGCACGGCCCAAGAGGGACATTGGATGGTTTTCCTCAGGACTGCACGGGCCAAGAGGGACGTTGGATGGTTTTCCTCAGGACTGCACGGGCCAAGAGGGACTTTGGATGGCTGTCCTCGGGACTGCACGAACCAAGAGGGACGCTGGATGGCTGTCCTCGGGATTGCATGAACCAAGAGGGACGTTGGATGGCTGTCCTCGGGACTGCACGAACCAAAAGGGACGTTGGATGGCTGTCACGGGACTGCAGGGGCCTAGAGGGTCTTTGGATGGCTCTCCTCAGGACTGCACGGTCCTAGAGGGTTGCCTGGAATGCTGTCCTAGGGACTGCAGTGGCAGAGAGGGATATTGGATGGCAGTCCTCGGGCCAGCCCGGGCCGAGAGGGACGTTGGATGGCTGTCCTCGGGACTTCACGGGCTAAGAGGGACGTTGGATGGCTGTCCTCGGGACCGCACTGGCCAAGAGGGACTTTGGATGGCTGTCTTCGGGACTGCACTGGCCAAGAGGGACACCTGGAACGCTGTCCTCTGGACTGCACGAGCCGAGAAGGACTCCTGGAAAGAAGTCCTCGGGACTGCACGGGATGAGGGGGACCCCTGGAATGCTGTCCTCGGGACTATATGTGCCAAGAGGGACGTTGGATGGCTGTCCTCGGGACTGCACGGGCCAAGTGGGACATTGGATGGCTGTCCTCGGGACTGCACGGGCCAAGAGGAACATTGGATGGCAGTCCTCGGGAATTCACGGGCCAAGCGGGATGTTGGATGGCTGTCCTCGGGACAGCACGGGCCAAGAGGGACTCCAGGAACGCGGTCCTCGGGACTGCACGGGCTGAGGGGGACGCCTGGAACGCTGTCCTCGGGACTGCTCTGGCCAAGAGGGACGTTGGATGGCTGTACTCGGAACTGCATGGACTTAGAGGGATGACTGGAACGCTGTTCTCTGGACTGCACGGGCCAAGAGGGACGTTGGATGGCTGTCCTCGGGACTGCACAGTCTGAGGGGGACGCCTGGAACGCTGTTTTCGGGACTGCACGGGCCGAGAGGGACTATGGATGGCTGTCCTCGGGACTGCACGGGCCAAGAGGGGCGTTGGATGGCTGTCCTCCGGACAGCACGGGCCGAGAGGGTCTCCAGGAACGCTGTGCTCGGGACTGCACAGGCTGAGGGGGACGCCTGAAACGCTGTCCTCGGGACTGCACTGGCCAAGAGGGACATTGGATGGCTGTCATCGGGACTGCACGTGCCAAGAGGGACATTGGATGGTTTTCCTCAGGACTGCACGGGCCAAGAGGGACGCCTGGAACGCTGTTCTCTGGAATGCAAGGGCCAAGAGGGACTTTGGATGGCTGTCCTCGGGACTGCACTGGCCAAGATGGACGTTGGATGGCTGTCCTCGGGACTGCACTGGCCAAGATGGACACCTGGAACGCTGTCCTCTGGACTGCACGGGCCGAGAGGGACTCCTGGATCGAAGTCCTCGGGACTGCACGGGATGAGTGGGACCCCTGGAACGCTGTCCTCGGGACTTCATGGGCCAAGAGGGACGTTGGATGGCTGTCCTCGGGACTGCACGGGCCAAGAGGGACATTGGATGGCTGTCCTCGGGACTGCACGGGCCAAGAGGGACGTTGGATAGCTGTCCGCAGGACTGCAAGGGCCAAGAGGGAAGCCTTGAACGCTGTCCTCGGGACTGCACGGGCCAAGAGGGACGTTGGATGGCTGTACTCAGGACTGCACAGGCCTAGAGGCAAGCCAGGAACGCTGTTCTCCGGACTGCAAGGGCCAAGAGGGACATTGGATGGCTGTCCTCAGGACTGCACAGGCTTAGAGGGAAGACTGGAACGCTGTTCTCCGGACTGCAAGGACCTAGAGGGACTCTTGGAAAGCTGTCCTCGGGACTGCACGGGCCAAGAGGGATGCCTGGAATGCTGTCCTCGGTACTGCACGGGCTGAGGGGGACGCCTGGAACGCTGTCCTGGAGACTGCATGGCCCATGCGGGATGTTGGATGGCTGTCCTCGGGACTGCACGGGCCAAGAGGGACGCCTGGAACACTGTACTCGGGACTGCACGGGCCAAGAGGGACGTTGGATGCCTGTCCTCGGAACTGCATGGGCCCAGAGGGATGCCTGGAACGCTGTTCTCTGGACTGCTCGGGCCAAGAGGGACGCCTGGAATGCTGTCCTCGGGACTGCACTGGCTGAGGGGGACACCTAGAACGCGGTCCTGGAGACAGCATGGGCCAAGCAGGATGTTGGATGCCTGTCCTCGGGACTGCACAGGCCAAGAGGGACGCCTGGAACGCTTTCCACGGGACTGCACGGGCCAAGAGGGACATTGGATGGTTTTCCTCAGGACTGCATGGGCCAAGAGGGACGTTGGATGGCTGTCCTTGGCACTGCACGAACCAAGAGGGACGCTGGATGGCTGTCCTCGGGATTGCACGAACCAAGAGGGACGTTGGATGGCTGTCCTCGGGACTGCACGAACCAAAAGGGACGTTGGATGGCTGTCACGGGACTGCAGGGGCCTAGAGGATCTTTGGATGGCTCTCCTCGGGACTGCACGGGCCGAGAGGGATGCCTGGAATGCTGTCCTAGGGACTGCAGTGGCCGAGAGGGATATTGGATGGCAGTCCTCGGGCCAGCACGGGCCGAGAGGGACGTTGGATGGCTGTCCTCGGGACTGCACAGGCTAAGAGGGACATTGGATGGCTGTCCTCGGGACTGCACGGGCCAAGAGGGACGATGGATGGCTGTCCTCGGGACTGCACGGGCCTAGTGGGATGTTGGATGGCTGTCCTCGGGACTGCACTGGCCAAGAGGGACACCTGGAACGCTGTCCTCTGGACTGCATGGTCCGAGAAGGACTCCTGGAAATAAGTCCTCGGGACTGCACGGGATGAGGGGGACCCCTGGAACGCTGTCCTCGGGACTGCATAGGCCAAGAGGGACGTTGGATGGCTGTCCTCGGGACTCCACTGGCCAAGAGGGACACCTGGAACTCTGTCCTCTGGACTGCACGGGCCGAGAAGGACTCCTGGAAAGAAGTCCTCGGGACTGCACGGAATGAGGGGGACCCCTGGAACGCTGTCCTCGGGACTGCATAGGCCAAGAGGGACGTTGGAAGGTTGTCCTCAGGACTGCACGGGCCAAGAGGGACATTGGATGGCTGTCCTCGGGACTGCACGGGCCAAGAGGGACATTGGATGGCTGTCCTTGGGACTGCACTGGCCAAGAGGGACATTGGATGGCTGTCCTCGGGACTGCACTGGCTGAGGGGGATGCCTGGAACGCTGTTCTCGGGACTGCACTGACCTAGAGATACATTGGATGGCTGTCCTCAGGACTGCACTGGCCTAGAGGGACCCCTGGAATGCTGTCCTCAGGACTGCACGGGCCTAGAGGGACATTGGATGGCTGTCCTCAGGACTGCACAGGCCTAGAGGGAAGCCTGGAACGCTGTTCTCCGGACTGCAAGGACCTAGAGGGACTCTTGGAAAGCTGTCCTCGGGATTGCACGGGCTAAGAGTGACATTGGATGGCTGTCCTCGGGACTGCACAGTCTGAAGTTGATGCCTGGGATGCTGTTCTCCGGACTACAGGGGCCGAGAGGGACGTTGGATGGCTGTCGTCGGGACTTCACGGGCCAAGAGGGACGTTGGATATCTGTCCTCGGGACAGCACCGGCCGAGAGGGACTCCAGGAACGCTGTCCTCGGGACTGCACGGGCTGAGGGGGATGCCTGGAACGCTGTCCTCGGGACTGCACTGGCCAAGAGGGACGTTGGATGGCTGTACTCGGAACTGCATGGGCCTAGAGGGATGCCTGGAACGCTGTTCTCTGGACTGCACGGGCCAAGAGGGACGCCTGGAATGCTGTCCTCGGGACTGCACGGGCTGAGGGGGACGCCTGGAATGCTTTCCTGGAGACTGCATTGGCCAAGCGGGATGTTGGATGGCTGTCCTCGGGACTGCATTGGCCAAGAGGGACATTGGATGGCTGTCCTCGGGACTGCACAGTCTGAGGGGGACGCCTGGAACGCTGTACTCGGGACTGCACGGGCCAAGAGGGACTCCAGGAACGCTGTCCTCGGGACTGCATGGGCTGAGGGGGACGCCTGGAAAGCTGTCCTCGGGACTGCACTGGCCAAGAGGGACGTTGGATGGCTGTACTCGGAACTGCATGGGCCTAGAGGGATGCCTGGAACGCTGTTCTCTGGACTGCACGGGCCAAGAGGGACGCCTGGAATGCTGTCCTCGGGACTGGTCGGGCTGAGGGGGACGCCTGGAACGCTTTCCTGGAGACTGCATTGGCCAAGTGGGATGTTGGATGGCTGTCCTCGGGATTGCACGGGCCAAGATTGACGCCTGGAACGGTGTCCTCGAGACGGCACGGGCCAAGAGGGACATTGGATGGCTGTCCTCGGGACTGCTCGGGCAAAGTGGGACATTGGATGGCTGTCCTCAGGACTGCACTGGCCAAGAGGGACTCCTGGAACGCTCTCCTCGGGCCTGCACGAACCAAGAGGGACTCCTGGAACACTGTTCTCCTGACTGCACTGAGCTAGAGGGACTCCTGGAATACTGTCCTCGGGACTGCGCAGGCCTAGAGGGACGCCTGGAACTCTGTCCTTGGGACTGCATGGGCCCAGAGGGACGTTGGATGGCTGTCCTCGGGAAGCACGGGCCAAGAGGGACGTTGGATGGCTGTCCTCGGGACTGCACAGTCTGAGGGGGACGCATGGAATGCTGTTCTCGGGACTGCACGGGCCGAGAGGGACGTTGGATGGCTGTCCTCGGGACAGCACTGGCAGAGGGACACCTGGAATGCTGTCCTCGGGACTGCACTGGCTAGGGGGACGCCTGGAACGCTGTCTTCGGGACTGCACGGGCCAAGAGGGACTTTGGATGGCTGTCTTCGGAACTGCATGGGCCTAGAGGGATGCCTGGAATGCTGTTTCCGGACTACAAGGGCCAAGAGGGACGCCTGGAATGCTGTCCTCCGGACTGCACGGGCTGAGGGGGACGCCTGGAATGCTGTCCTGGAGACTGCATGGGCCAAGCGGGATGTTGGATGGCTGTCCTTGGGACTGCACGGGCCAAGAGGGACGCCTGGAACACTGTCCTCGGGACTGCACGGGCCAAGAGGGACATTGGATGGCTGTCCTCGGAACTGCATGGGCCTAGAGGGATGCCTGGAAAGCTGTTCTCTGGACTGCACGGGCCAAGAGGGACGCCTGGCATGCTGTCCTCGGGACTGCACTGGCTGAGGGGGACACATGGAACGTGGTCCTGGAACTGCATGGGCCAAGCAGGATGTTGGATGCCTGTCCTCGGGACTGCACGGGCCAAGAGGGACATTGGATGGCTGTCCTCGGGACTGATCGTGCCAAGTGGGACATTGGATGGCTGTCATCGGGACTGCACTGGCCAAGAGGGACATTGGATGGTTTTCCTCAGGACTGCATGGGCCAAGAGGGACGTTGGATGGCTGTCCTCGGGACTGCACGAACCAAGAGGGACGCTGGATGGCTGTCCTCGGGATTGCACGAACCAAGAGGGACATTGGATGGCTGTCCTCGGGACTGCACGAACCAAGAGGGACGCTGGATGGGTGTCCTCGGGATTGCACGAACCAAAAGGGACGTTGGATGGCTGTCACGGGACTGCACGGGACAAGAGGGACATTGGATGGCTGTCCTCGGGACTGCAGGGGCTGAGGGGGATGCCTGGAATGCTGATCTCGGGACTGCACTCACCTAGAGATACATTGGATGGCTGTCCTCAAGACTGCAGGGGCCTAGAGGGACCCCAGGAATGATGTCCTCGGGACTACACGGGCCTAGAGGGACATTGGATGGGTGTCCTCAGGACTGCACAGGCCTAGAGGGAAACCTGGAATGCTGTTCTCTGGACTGCAAGGGCCTAGAGGGACTCTTGGAAAGCTGTCCTCGGGACTGCACGGGCCAAGAGGGACACCTGGAATGCTGTCCTCGGGACTGCACGGGCCTAGAGGGACGCCTGGAACGTTGTTCTCGGGACTGCACGGGCTGAGAGGGACGTTGGATGGCTGTCCTCGGGACTGCACGGGCCAAGATGGACGTTGAATGGCTGTCCTCGGGACTGCACAGTCTGAGGGGGACGCCTGGAATGCTGTTCTCGGGACTGCACGGGCTGAGAGGGACGTTGGATGGCTGTCCTCGGGACAGAACGGGCCGAGAGGGACACCTGGAAATCTGTTCTCGGGACTGCACGGGCTAGGGGGACGCCTGGAACGCTGTCCTCAGGACTGCACGGGCCAAGATGGACATTGGATGGCTGTCCTCGGAACTGCATGGGCCTAGAGGGATGCCTGGAATGCTGTTCTCTGGACTGCACGGGCCAAGAGGGACGCCTGGAATGCTGTCCTCGGGACTGCACGGGCTGAGGGGGACGCCTGGAACGCTGTCCTGGAGACTGCATGGGCCAAGCGGGATGTTGGATGGCTGTCCTCGGGACTGCACGGGCCAAGAGGGACATTTGATGGCTGTCCTCGGAACTGCATGGGCCTAGAGGGATGCCTGGAACGCTGTTCTCTGGACTGCACGGGCCAAGAGGGACACCTGGAATGCTGTCCTCGGGACTGCACGGGCTGAGGGGGACGCCTGGAACGCTGTCCTGGAGACTGCATGGGCCAAGCGGGATGTTGGATGGCTGTCCTCGGGACTGCACGGGCCAAGAGGGACGTTGGATGGCTGTCCTCGGAACTGCATGGGCCTAGAGGGATGCCTGGATCGCTGTTCTCTGGACTGCAAGGGCCAAGAGGGACACCTGGAATGCTGTTCTCGGGACTGAACGGGCTGAGGGGGACGCCTGGAACTCTGTCCTGGAGACTGCATGGGCCAAGCGGGATGTTGGATGGCTGTCCTCGGCACTGCATGGGCCTAGAAGGATGCCTGGAACGCTGTTCTCTGGACTGCACTGGCCAAGAGGGACGCCTGGAATGCTGTCCTCGGGACTGCACTCGCTGAGGGGGACACCTGGAACGCTGTCCTGGAGACTGCATGGGCCAAGCGGGATGTTGGATGCCTGTCCTCGGGACTGCACGGGCCAAGAGGGACGTTGGATGGCTGTCCTCAGGACTGCTCGGGCCAAGTGGGAGTTGGATGGCTGTCATCGGGACTGCACGGGCCAAGAGGGATATTGGATGGTTTTCCTCAGGACTGCACGGGCCAAGAGGGACGTTGGATGGTTTTCCTCAGGACTGCACGGGCCAAGAGGGACATTGGATGGCTGTCCTCGGGACTGCACTAACCAAGAGGGACGCTGGATGGCTGTCCTCGGGATTGCACGAACCAAGAGGGACGTTGGATGGCTGTCCTCGGGACTGCACGAACCAAGAGGGACGTTGGATGGCTGTCACGGGACTGCAGGGGCCTAGAGGGTCTTTGGATGGCTCTCCTCAGGACTGCACGGGCCTAGAGGGATGCCTGGAATGCTGTCCTAGAACTGCAGTGGCAGAGAGGGATATTGGATGGCAGTCCTCGGGCCAGCCCGGGCCGAGAGGGACGTTGGATGGCTGTCCTCGGGATTTCACGGGCTAAGAGGGACGTTGGATGGCTGTCCTCGGGACCGCACTGGCCAAGAGGGACTTTGGATGGCTGTCCTCAGGACTGCACAGGCCTAGAGTGAAGCCTGGAACGCTGTTCTCCGGACTGCAAGGACCTAGAGGGACTCTTGGAAAGCTGTCCTCGGGACTGCACGGGCCAAGAGGGACGCCTGGAATGCTGTCCTCGGGACTGCACGGGCCTAGAGGGACGCCTGGAACTCTGTTCTCTGGACTGCACGGGCCGAGAGGGACGTTGGATGGCTGTCCTCGGGACTGCTTGCACCAAGAGGGACGTTGGATGGCTGTCCTCGGGACTGCACAGTCTGAGGGGGATGCCTGGAACTCTGTTCTCGGGACTGCACTGGCCGAGAGGGACATTGGATGGCTGTCGTCGGGACTTCACGGGCCAAGAGGGACGTTGGATATCTGTACTCGGGACAGCACGGGCCGAGAGGGACTCCAGGAACGCTGTCCTCGGGACTGCACGGGCTGAGGGGGATGCCTGGAACGCTGTCCTCGGGACTGCACTGGCCAAGAGGGACGTTGGATGGCTGTACTCGGAACTGCATGGGCCTAGAGGGATGCCTGGAACGCTGTTCTCTGGACTGCACGGGCCAAGAGGGACGCCTGGAATGCTGTCCTCGGGACTGCACGGGCTGAGGGGGACGCCTGGAACGCTTTCCTGGAGACTGCATTGGCCAAGCGGGATGTTGGATGGCTGTCCTCGGGACTGCATTGGCCAAGAGGGACATTGGATGGCTGTCCTCGGGACTGCACAGTCTGAGGGGGACGCCTGGAACGCTGTACTCGGGACTGCACGGGCCAAGAGGGACTCCAGGAACGCTGTCCTCGGGACTGCATGGGCTGAGGGGGACGCCTGGAACGCTGTCCTCGGGACTGCACTGGCCAAGAGGGACGTTGGATGGCTGTACTCGGAACTGCATGGGCCTAGAGGGATGCCTGGAACGCTGTTCTCTGGACTGCACGGGCCAAGAGGGACGCCTGGAATGCTGTCCTAGGGACTGCAGTGGCAGAGAGGGATATTGGATGGCAGTCCTCAGGCCAGCCCGGGCCGAGAGGGACGTTGGATGGCTGTCCTCGGGACTTCACGGGCTAAGAGGGACGTTGGATGGCTGTCCTCGGGACCGCACTGGCCAAGAGGGACTTTGGATGGCTGTCCTCGGGACTGCACTGGCCAAGAGGGACACCTGGAACGCTGTCCTCTGGACTGCACGGGCCGAGAAGGACTCCTGGAAAGAAGTCCTCGGGACTGCGCGGGATGAGGGGGACCCCTGGAACGCTGTCCTCGGGACTATATGTGCCAAGAGGGACGTTGGATGGCTGTCCTCGGGACTGCACGGGCCAAGTGGGACATTGGATGGCTGTCCTCGGGACTTCACGGGCCAAGAGGAACATTGGATGGCAGTCCTCGGGACTGCACGGGCCAAGAGGGACATTGGATGGCTGTCCTCGGAACTGCATGGGCCTAGAGGGATGCCTGGAACGCTGTTCTCTGGACTGCACGGGCCAAGAGGGACGCCTGGAATGCTGTCCTCGGGACCGGTCGGGCTGAGGGGACGCCTGGAACGCTGTCCTGGAGACTGCATGGGCCAAGCGGGATGTTGGATGGCTGTCCTCGGGACTGCACGGGCCAAGAGGGACATTTGATGGCTGTCCTTGGAACTGCATGGGCCTAGAGGGATGCCTGGAATGCTGTCCTCGGGACTGCACGGGCTAGGGGGACGCCTGGAACGCTGTCCTCGGGACTGCACGGGCCAAGAGGGACGTTGGATGGCTGTCCTCGGGACTGTACAGTCTGAGGGGGATGCCTGGAACTCTGTTCTCGGGACTGCACTGGCCGAGAGGGACATTGGATGGCTGTCGTCGGGACTTCAGGGGCCAAGAGGGACGTTGGATATCTGTCCTCGGGACAGCACGGGCCGAGAGGGACTCCAGGAACGCTGTCCTCGGGACTGCACGGGCTGAGGGGGATGCCTGGAACGCTGTCCTCGGGACTGCACTGGCCAAGAGGGACGTTGGATGGCTGTACTCGGAACTGCATGGGCCTAGAGGGATGCCTGGAACGCTGTTCTCTGGACTGCACGGGCCAAGAGGGACGCCTGGAATGCTGTCCTCGGGACTGCACGGGCTGAGGGGGACGCCTGGAACGCTTTCCTGGAGACTGCATTGGCCAAGCGGGATGTTGGATGGCTGTCCTCGGGACTGCATTGGCCAAGAGGGACATTGGATGGCTGTCCTCGGGACTGCACAGTCTGAGGGGGACGCCTGGAACGCTGTACTCGGGACTGCACGGGCCAAGAGGGACTCCAGGAACGCTGTCCTCGGGACTGCATGGGCTGAGGGGGACGCCTGGAACGCTGTCCTCGGGACTGCACTGGCCAAGAGGGACGTTGGATGGCTGTACTCGGAACTGCATGGGCCTAGAGGGATGCCTGGAACGCTGTTCTCTGGACTGCACGGGCCAAGAGGGACGCCTGGAATGCTGTCCTCGGGACTGCACGGGCTGAGGGGGACGCCTGGAACGCTTTCCTGGAGACTGCATTGGCCAAGCGGGATGTTGGATGGCTGTCCTCGGGACTGCATTGGCCAAGAGGGACATTGGATGGCTGTCCTCGGGACTGCACAGTCTGAGGGGGACGCCTGGAACGCTGTACTCGGGACTGCACGGGCCAAGAGGGACTCCAGGAACGCTGTCCTCGGGACTGCATGGGCTGAGGGGGACGCCTGGAACGCTGTCCTCGGGACTGCACTGGCCAAGAGGGACTTTGGATGGCTGTACTCGTAACTGCATAGGCCTAGAGGGATGCCTGGAACGCTGTTCTCTGGACTGCACGGGCCAAGAGGGACGCCTGGAATGCTGTCCTCGGGACTGGTCGGGCTGAGGGGGACGCCTGGAACGCTTTCCTGGAGACTGCATTGGCCAAGTGGGATGTTGGATGGCTGTCCTCGGGACTGCACGGGCCAAGATTGACGCCTGGAACGGTGTCCTCGGGACTGCACGGGCCAAGAGGGACATTGGATGGCTGTCCTCGGGACTGCTCGGGCAAAGTGGGACATTGGATGGCTGTCCTCAGGACTGCACTGGCCAAGAGGGACTCCTGGAACGCTCTCCTCGGGCCTGCACGAACCAAGAGGGACTCCTGGAACACTGTTCTCCTGACTGCACTGAGCTAGAGGGACTCCTGGAATACTGTCCTCGGGACTGCGCAGGCCTAGAGGGACGCCTGGAACTCTGTCCTTGGGACTGCATGGGCCCAGAGGGACGTTGGATGGCTGTCCTCGGGAAGCACGGGCCAAGAGGGATGTTGGATGGCTGTCCTCGGGACTGCACAGTCTGAGGGGGACGCATGGAATGCAGTTCTCGGGACTGCACGGGCCGAGAGGGACGTTGGATGGCTGTCCTCGGGACAGCACTGGCTGAGAGGGACACCTGGAATGCTGTCCTCGGGACTGCACTGGCTAGGGGGACGCCTGGAACGCTGTCTTCGGGACTGCACGGGCCAAGAGGGACTTTGGATGGCTGTCTTCGGAACTGCATGGGCCTAGAGGGATGCCTGGAACGCTGTTTCCGGACTACAAGGGCCAAGAGGGACGCCTGGAATGCTGTCCTCCGGACTGCACGGGCTGAGGGGGATGCCTGGAACGCTGTCCTGGAGACTGCATGGGCCAAGCGGGATGTTGGATGGCTGTCCTTGGGACTGCACGGGCCAAGAGGGATGCCTGGAACACTGTCCTCGGGACTGCACGGGCCAAGAGGGACATTGGATGGCTGTCCTCGGAACTGCATGGGCCTAGAGGGATGCCTGGAAAGCTGTTCTCTGGACTGCACGGGCCAAGAGGGACGCCTGGCATGCTGTCCTCGGGACTGCACTGGCTGAGGGGGACACATGGAACGTGGTCCTGGAACTGCATGGGCCAAGCAGGATGTTGGATGCCTGTCCTCGGGACTGCACGGGCCAAGAGGGACATTGGATGGCTGTCCTCGGGACTGATCGTGCCAAGTGGGACATTGGATGGCTGTCATCGGGACTGCACTGGCCAAGAGGGACATTGGATGGTTTTCCTCAGGACTGCATGGGCCAAGAGGGACGTTGGATGGCTGTCCTCGGGACTGCACGAACCAAGAGGGATGCTGGATGGCTGTCCTCGGGATTGCACGAACCAAGAGGGACATTGGATGGCTGTCCTCGGGACTGCACGAACCAAGAGGGACACTGGATGGCTATCCTCGGGATTGCACGAACCAAAAGGGACGTTGGATGGCTGTCACGGGACTGCACGGGACAAGAGGGACATTGGATGGCTGTCCTCGGGACTGCACGGGCTGAGGGGGATGCCTGGAATGCTGTTCTCGGGACTGCACTCACCTAGAGATACATTGGATGGCTGTCCTCAAGACTGCAGGGGCCTAGAAGGACCCCTGGAATGCTGTCCTCGGGACTACACGGGCCTAGAGGGACATTGGATGGGTGTCCTCAGGACTGCACAGGCCTAGAGGGAAGCCTGGAATGCTGTTCTCTGGACTGCAAGGGCCTAGAGGGACTCTTGGAAAGCTGTCCTCGGGACTGCACGGGCCAAGAGGGACACCTGGAATGCTGTCCTCAGGACTGCACGGGCCTAGAGGGACGCCTGGAACGTTGTTCTCGGGACTGCAGGGGCTGAGAGGGACATTGGATGGCTGTCCTCGGGACTGCACGGGCCAAGAGGGACGTTGAATGGCTGTCCTCGGGACTGCACAGTCTGAGGGGGACGCCTGGAATGCTGTTCTCGGGACTGCACGGGCTGAGAGGGACGTTGGATGGCTGTCCTCGGGACAGAACGGGCCGAGAGGGACACCTGGAAATCTGTTCTCGGGACTGCACGGGCTAGGGGGACGCCTGAAACGCTGTCCTCAGGACTGCACGGGCCAAGAGGGACATTGGATGGCTGTCCTCGGAACTGCATGGGCCTAGAGGGATGCCTGGAACGCTGTTCTCTGGACTGCACGGGCCAAGAGGGACGCCTGGAATGCTGTCCTCGGGACTGCACGGGCTGAGGGGGACGCCTGGAACGCTGTCCTGGAGACTGCATGGGCCAAGCGGGATGTTGGATGGCTGTCCTCGGGACTGCACGGGCCAAGAGGGACGTTGGATGGCTGTCCTCGGAACTGCATGGGCCTAGAGGGATGCCTGGATCGCTGTTCTCTGGACTGCAAGGGCCAAGAGGGACACCTGGGATGCTGTCCTCGGGACTGCACGGGCTGAGGGGGACGCCTGGAACTCTGTCCTGGAGACTGCATGGGCCAAGCGGGATGTTGGATGGCTGTCCTTGGCACTGCATGGGCCTAGAAGGATGCCTGGAACGCTGTTCTCTGGACTGCACTGGCCAAGAGGGACGCCTGGAATGCTGTCCTCGGGACTGCACTCGCTGAGGGGGACACCTGGAACGCTGTCCTGGAGACTGCATGGGCCAAGCGGGATGTTGGATGCCTGTCCTCGGGACTGCACGGGCCAAGAGGGACGTTGGATGGCTGTCCTCAGGACTGCTCGGGCCAAGTGGGAGTTGGATGGCTGTCATCGGGACTGCACGGGCCAAGAGGGATATTGGATGGTTTTCCTCAGGACTGCACGGGCCAAGAGGGACGTTGGATGGTTTTCCTCAGGACTGCACGGGCCAAGAGGGACGTTGGATGGCTGTCCTCGGGACTGCACTAACCAAGAGGGACGCTGGATGGCTGTCCTCGGGATTGCACGAACCAAGAGGGACGTTGGATGGCTGTCCTCGGGACTGCACGAACCAAAAGGGACGTTGGATGGCTGTCACGGGACTGCAGGGGCCTAGAGGGTCTTTGGATGGCTCTCCTCAGGACTGCACGGGCCTAGAGGGATGCCTGGAATGCTGTCCTAGAACTGCAGTGGCAGAGAGGGATATTGGATGGCAGTCCTCGGGCCAGCCCGGGCCGAGAGGGACGTTGGATGGCTGTCCTCGGGATTTCACGGGCTAAGAGGGACGTTGGATGGCTGTCCTCGGGACCGCACTGGCCAAGAGGGACTTTGGATGGCTGTCCTCAGGACTGCACTGGCCAACAGGGACACCTGGAACGCTGTCCTCTGGACTGCACGGGCCGAGAAGGACTCCTGGAAAGAAGTCCTCGGGACTGCACGGGATGAGGGGGACCCCTGGAACGCTGTCCTCGGGACTATATGTGCCAAGAGGGACTTTGGATGGCTGTCCTCGGGACTGCACGGGCCAAGTGGGACATTGGATGGCTGTCCTCGGGACTGCACGGGCCAAGAGGAACATTGGATGGCAGTCCTCGGGACTGCACGGGCCAAGAGGGACATTGGATGGCTGTCCTCGGAACTGCATGGGCCTAGAGGGATGCCTGGAACGCTGTTCTCTGGACTGCACGGGCCAAGAGGGACGCCTGGAATGCTGTCCTCGGGACTGCACGGGCTGAGGGGGACGCCTGGAACGCTGTCCTGGAGACTGCATGGGCCAAGCGGGATGTTGGATGGCTGTCCTCGGGACTGCACAGTCTGAGGGGGACGCCTGGAACGCTGTTCTCGGGACTGCACGGGCCAAGAGGGACTATGGATGGCTGTCCTCGGGACTGCATGGGCCAAGAGGGGCGTTGGATGGCTGTCCTCCGGACAGCACGGGCCGAGAGGGTCTCCAGGAACGCTGTGCTCGGGACTGCACAGGCTGAGGGGGACGCCTGAAACGCTGTCCTCGGGACTGCACTGGCCAAGAGGGACATTGGATGGCTGTCATCTGGACTGCACGTGCCAAGAGGGACATTGGATGGTTTTCCTCAGGACTGCACGGGCCAAGAGGGACGCCTGGAACGCTGTTCTCTGGAATGCAAGGGCCAAGAGGGACTTTGGATGGCTGTCCTCGGGACTGCACTGGCCAAGATGGACGTTGGATGGCTGTCCTCGGGACTGCACTGGCCAAGATGGACACCTGGAACGCTGTCCTCTGGACTGCACGGGCCGAGAGGGACTCCTGGATCGAAGTCCTCGGGACTGCACGGGATGAGTGGGACCCCTGGAATGCTGTCCTCGGGACTGCATGGGCCAAGAGGGACGTTGGATGGCTGTCCTCGGGACTGCACGGGCCAAGAGGGACATTGGATGGCTGTCCTCGGGACTGCACGGGCCAAGAGGGACGTTGGATAGCTGTCCGCAGGACTGCAAGGGCCAAGAGGGAAGCCTGGAACGCTGTCCTCGGGACTGCAAGGGCCAAGAGGGACGTTGGATGGCTGTCCTCAGGACTGCACAGGCCTAGAGGCAAGCCAGGAACGCTGTTCTCCGGACTGCAAGGGCCAAGAGGGACATTGGATGGCTGTCCTCAGGACTGCACAGGCCTAGAGGGAAGCCTGGAACGCTGTTCTCCGGACTGCAAGGACCTAGAGGGACTCTTGGAAAGCTGTCCTCGGGACTGCACGGGCCAAGAGGGATGCCTGGAATGCTGTCCTCGGTACTGCACGGGCTGAGGGGGACGCCTGGAACGCTGTCCTGGAGACTGCATGGGCCATGCGGGATGTTGGATGGCTGTCCTCGGGACTGCACGAGCCAAGAGGGACGCCTGGAACACTGTACTCGGGACTGCACGGGCCAAGAGGGACGTTGGATGGCTGTCCTCGGAACTGCATGGGCCTAGAGGGATGCCTGGAAAGCTGTTCTCTGGACTGCACGGGCCAAGAGGGACGCCTGGCATGCTGTCCTCGGGACTGCACTGGCTGAGGGGGACACATGGAACGTGGTCCTGGAACTGCATGGGCCAAGCAGGATGTTGGATGCCTGTCCTCGGGACTGCACGGGCCAAGAGGGACATTGGATGGCTGTCCTCGGGACTGATCGTGCCAAGTGGGACATTGGATGGCTGTCATCGGGACTGCACTGGCCAAGAGGGACATTGGATGGTTTTCCTCAGGACTGCATGGGCCAAGAGGGACGTTGGATGGCTGTCCTCGGGACTGCACGAACCAAGAGGGACGCTGGATGGCTGTCCTCGGGATTGCACGAACCAAGAGGGACATTGGATGGCTGTCCTCGGGACTGCACGAACCAAGAGGGACGCTGGATGGCTATCCTCGGGATTGCACGAACCAAAAGGGACGTTGGATGGCTGTCACGGGACTGCACGGGACAAGAGGGACATTGGATGGCTGTCCTCGGGACTGCACGGGCTGAGGGGGATGCCTGGAATGCTGTTCTCGGGACTGCACTCACCTAGAGATACATTGGATGGCTGTCCTCAAGACTGCAGGGGCCTAGAGGGACCCCTGGAATGCTGTCCTCGGGACTACACGGGCCTAGAGGGACATTGAATGGGTGTCCTCAGGACTGCACAGGCCTAGAGGGAAGCCTGGAATGCTGTTCTCTGGACTGCAAGGGCCTAGAGGGACTCTTGGAAAGCTGTCCTCGGGACTGCACGGGCCAAGAGGGACACCTGGAATGCTGTCCTCGGGACTGCACGGGCCTAGAGGGACGCTTGGAACGTTGTTCTCGGGACTGCACGGGCTGAGAGGGACATTGGATGGCTGTCCTCGGGACTGCATGGGCCAAGAGGGACGTTGAATGGCTGTCCTCGGGACTGCACAGTCTGAGGGGGACGCCTGGAATGCTGTTCTCGGGACTGCACGGGCTGAGAGGGACGTTGGATGGCTGTCCTCGGGACAGAACGGGCCGAGAGGGACACCTGGAAATCTGTTCTTGGGACTGCACGGGCTAGGGGGACGCCTGGAACGCTGTCCTCAGGACTGCACGGGCCAAGAGGGACATTGGATGGCTGTCCTCGGAACTGCATGGGCCTAGAGGGATGCCTGGAACGCTGTTCTCTGGACTGCACGGGCCAAGAGGGACGCCTGGAATGCTGTCCTCGGGACTGCACGGGCTGAGGGGGACGCCTGGAACGCTGTCCTGGAGACTGCATGGGCCAAGCGGGATGTTGGATGGCTGTCCTCGGGACTGCAGGGGCCAAGAGGGACGTTGGATGGCTGTCCTCGGAACTGCATGGGCCTAGAGGGATGCCTGGATCGCTGTTCTCTGGACTGCAAGGGCCAAGAGGGACACCTGGAATGCTGTCCTCGGGACTGCACGGGCTGAGGGGGACGCCTGGAACTCTGTCCTGGAGACTGCATGGGCCAAGCGGGATGTTGGATGGCTGTCCTCGGCACTGCATGGGCCTAGATGGATGCCTGGAACGCTGTTCTCTGGACTGCACTGGCCAAGAGGGACGCCTGGAATGCTGTCCTCGGGACTGCACTCGCTGAGGGGGACACCTGGAACGCTGTCCTGGAGACTGCATGGGCCAAGCGGGATGTTGGATGCCTGTCCTCGGGACTGCACGGGCCAAGAGGGACGTTGGATGGCTGTCCTCAGGACTGCTCGGGCCAAGTGGGAGTTGGATGGCTGTCATCGGGACTGCACGGGCCAAGAGGGATATTGGATGGTTTTCCTCAGGACTGCACGGGCCAAGAGGGACGTTGGATGGTTTTCCTCAGGACTGCACGGGCCAAGAGGGACGTTGGATGGCTGTCCTCGGGACTGCACTAACCAAGAGGGACGCTGGATGGCTGTCCTCGGGATTGCACGAACCAAGAGGGAAGTTGGATGGCTGTCCTCGGGACTGCACGAACCAAAAGGGACGTTGGATGGCTGTCACGGGACTGCAGGGGCCTAGAGGGTCTTTGGATGGCTCTCCTCAGGACTGCACGGGCCTAGAGGGATGCCTGGAATGCTGTCCTAGAACTGCAGTGGCAGAGAGGGATATTGGATGGCAGTCCTCGGGCCAGCCCGGGCCGAGAGGGACGTTGGATGGCTGTCCTCGGGATTTCACGGGCTAAGAGGGACGTTGGATGGCTGTCCTCGGGACCGCACTGGCCAAGAGGGACTTTGGATGGCTGTCCTCAGGACTGCACTGGCCAACAGGGACACCTGGAACGCTGTCCTCTGGACTGCACGGGCCGAGAAGGACTCCTGGAAAGAAGTCCTCGGGACTGCACGGGATGAGGGGGACCCCTGGAATGCTGTCCTCGGGACTATATGTGCCAAGAGGGACTTTGGATGGCTGTCCTCGGGACTGCACGGGCCAAGTGGGACATTGGATGGCTGTCCTCGGGACTGCACGGGCCAAGAGGAACATTGGATGGCAGTCCTCGGGACTGCACGGGCCAAGAGGGACATTGGATGGCTGTCCTCGGAACTGCATGGGCCTAGAGGGATGCCTGGAACGCTGTTCTCTGGACTGCACGGGCCAAGAGGGACGCCTGGAATGCTGTCCTCGGGACTGCACGGGCTGAGGGGGACGCCTGGAACTCTGTCCTGGAGACTGCATGGGCCAAGCGGGATGTTGGATGGCTGTCCTCGGGACTGCACAGTCTGAGGGGGACGCCTGGAACGCTGTTCTCGGGACTGCACGGGCCAAGAGGGACTATGGATGGCTGTCCTCGGGACTGCATGGGCCAAGAGGGGCGTTGGATGGCTGTCCTCCGGACAGCACGGGCCGAGAGGGTCTCCAGGAACGCTGTGCTCGGGACTGCACAGGCTGAGGGGGACGCCTGAAACGCTGTCCTCGGGACTGCACTGGCCAAGAGGGACATTGGATGGCTGTCATCTGGACTGCACGTGCCAAGAGGGACATTGGATGGTTTTCCTCAGGACTGCACGGGCCAAGAGGGACGCCTGGAACGCTGTTCTCTGGAATGCAAGGGCCAAGAGGGACTTTGGATGGCTGTCCTCGGGACTGCACTGGCCAAGATGGACGTTGGATGGCTGTCCTCGGGACTGCACTGGCCAAGATGGACACCTGGAACGCTGTCCTCTGGACTGCACGGGCCGAGAGGGACTCCTGGATCGAAGTCCTCGGGACTGCACGGGATGAGTGGGACCCCTGGAATGCTGTCCTCGGGACTGCATGGGCCAAGAGGGACGTTGGATGGCTGTCCTCGGGACTGCACGGGCCAAGAGGGACATTGGATGGCTGTCCTCGGGACTGCACGGGCCAAGAGGGACGTTGGATAGCTGTCCGCAGGACTGCAAGGGCCAAGAGGGAAGCCTGGAACGCTGTCCTCGGGACTGCAAGGGCCAAGAGGGACGTTGGATGGCTGTCCTCAGGACTGCACAGGCCTAGAGGCAAGCCAGGAACGCTGTTCTCCGGACTGCAAGGGCCAAGAGGGACATTGGATGGCTGTCCTCAGGACTGCACAGGCCTAGAGGGAAGCCTGGAACGCTGTTCTCCGGACTGCAAGGACCTAGAGGGACTCTTGGAAAGCTGTCCTCGGGACTGCACGGGCCAAGAGGGATGCCTGGAATGCTGTCCTCGGTACTGCACGGGCTGAGGGGGACGCCTGGAACGCTGTCCTGGAGACTGCATGGGCCATGCGGGATGTTGGATGGCTGTCCTCGGGACTGCACGAGCCAAGAGGGACGCCTGGAACACTGTACTCGGGACTGCACGGGCCAAGAGGGACGTTGGATGGCTGTCCTCGGAACTGCACGGGCCAAGAGGGACGCCTGGAACGCTGTTCTCTGGACTGCTCAGGCCAAGAGGGACGCCTGGAATGCTGTCCTCGGGACTGCACTGGCTGAGGGGGACACCTGGAACGCGGTCCTGGAGACAGCATGGGTCAAGCAGGATGTTGGATGCCTGTCCTCGGGACTGCACGGGCCAAGAGGGACGCCTGGAATGCTTTCCACGGGACTGCACGGGCCAAGAGGGACATTGGATGGTTTTCCTCAGGACTGCATGGGCCAAGAGGGACGTTGGATGGCTGTCCTTGGGACTGCACGAACCAAGAGGGACGCTGGATGGCTGTCCTCGGGATTGCACGAACCAAGAGGGACGTTGGATGGCTGTCCTCGGGACTGCACGAACCAAAAGGGACATTGGATGGCTGTCACGGGACTGCAGGGGCCTAGAGGATCTTTGGATGGCTCTCCTCGGGACTGCACGGGCCGAGAGGGATGCCTGGAATGCTGTCCTAGGGACTGCAGTGGCCGAGAGGGATATTGGATGGCAGTCCTCGGGCCAGCACGGGCCGAGAGGGACGGTGGATGGCTGTCCTCGGGACTGCACAGGCTAAGAGGGACATTGGATGGCTGTCCTCGGGACTGCACGGGCCAAGAGGGACGATGGATGGCTGTCCTCGGGACTGCACGGGCCTAGAGGGATGTTGGATGGCTGTCCTCGGGACTGCACTGGCCAAGAGGGACACCTGGAACGCTGTCCTCTGGACTGCATGGTCCGAGAAGGACTCCTGGAAAGAAGTCCTCGGGACTGCACGGGATGAGGGGGACCCCTGGAACGCTGTCCTCGGGACTGCATAGGCCAAGAGGGACGTTGGATGGCTGTCCTCGGGACTCCACTGGCCAAGAGGGACACCTGGAACTCTGTCCTCTGGACTGCACGGGCCGAGAAGGACTCCTGGAAAGAAGTCCTCGGGACTGCACGGAATGAGGGGGACCCCTGGAACGCTGTCCTCGGGACTGCATAGGCCAAGAGGGACGTTGGAAGGCTGTCCTCAGGACTGCACGGGCCAAGAGGGACATTGGATGGCTGTCCTCGGGACTGCACGGGCCAAGAGGGACATTGGATGTCTGTCCTTGGGACTGCACTGGCCAAGAGGGACATTGGATGGCTGTCCTCGGGACTGCACTGGCTGAGGGGGATGCCTGGAACGCTGTTCTCGGGACTGCACTGACCTAGAGATACATTGGATGGCTGTCCTCAGGACTGCACGGGCCTAGAGGGACCCCTGGAATGCTGTCCTCAGGACTGCACGGGCCTAGAGGGACATTGGATGGCTGTCCTCAGGACTGCACAGGCCTAGAGGGAAGCCTGGAACGCTGTTCTCCGGACTGCAAGGACCTAGAGGGACTCTTGGAAAGCTGTCCTCGGGATTGCACAGGCCAAGAGGGACATTGGATGGCTGTCCTCGGGACTGCACAGTCTGAAGTTGATGCCTGGGATGCTGTTCTCCGGACTACAGGGGCCGAGAGGGACGTTGGATGGCTGTCCTCGGGACAGCACGGGCCGAGAGGGAAACCTGGAATGCTGTCCTTGGGACTGCACGGGCTAGGGGGACGCCTGGAACGCTGTCCTCGGGACTGCACGGGCCAAGAGGCACGTTGGATGGCTGTCCTCGGGACTGCACAGTCTGAGGGGGATGCCTGGAACTCTGTTCTCGGGACTGCACTGGCCGAGAGGGACATTGGATGGCTGTCGTCGGGACTTCACGGGCCATGAGGGACGTTGGATATCTGTCCTCGGGACAGCACGGGCCGAGAGGGACTCCAGGAACGCTGTCCTCAGGACTGCACGGGCTGAGGGGGATGCCTGGAACGCTGTCCTCGGGACTGCACTGGCCAAGAGGGACGTTGGATGGCTGTACTCGGAACTGCATGGGCCTAGAGGGATGCCTGGAACGCTGTTCTCTGGACTGCACGGGCCAAGAGGGACGCCTGGAATGCTGTCCTCGGGACTGCACGGGCTGAGGGGGACGCCTGGAACGCTTTCCTGGAGACTGCATTGGCCAAGCGGGATGTTGGATGGCTGTCCTCGGGACTGCATTGGCCAAGAGGGACATTGGATGGCTGTCCTCGGGACTGCACAGTCTGAGGGGGACGCCTGGAACGCTGTACTCGGGACTGCACGGGCCAAGAGGGACTCCAGGAACGCTGTCCTCGGGACTGCATGGGCTGAGGGGGACGCCTGGAACGCTGTCCTCGGGACTGCACTGGCCAAGAGGGATGTTGGATGGCTGTACTCGGAACTGCATGGGCCTAGAGGGATGCCTGGAACGCTGTTCTCTGGACTGCACGGGCCAAGAGGGACGCCTGGAATGCTGTCCTCGGGACTGGTCGGGCTGAGGGGGACGCCTGGAACGCTTTCCTGGAGACTGCATTGGCCAAGTTGTATGTTGGATGGCTGTCCTCGTGACTGCACGGGCCAAGATTGACGCCTGGAACGGTGTCCTCGGGACTGCACGGGCCAAGAGGGACATTGGATGGCTGTCCTCGGGACTGCTCGGGCAAAGTGGGACATTGGATGGCTGTCCTCAGGACTGCACTGGCCAAGAGGGACTCCTGGAACGCTCTCCTCGGGCCTGCACGAACCAAGAGGGACTCCTGGATCACTGTTCTCCTGACTGCACTGAGCTAGAGGGACTCCTGGAATACTGTCCTCGGGACTGCGCAGGCCTAGAGGGACGCCTGGAACTCAGTCCTTGGGACTGCATGGGCCCAGAGGGACGTTGGATGGCTGTCCTCGGGAAGCACGGGCCAAGAGGGACGTTGGATGGCTGTCCTCGGGACTGCACAGTCTGAGGGGGACGCCTGGAATGCTGTTCTCGGGACTGCACGGGCCGAGAGGGACGTTGGATGACTATCCTCGGGACAGCACTGGCTGAGAGGGACACCTGGAATGCTGTCCTCGGGACTGCACTGGCTAGGGGGACGCCTGGAACGCTGTCTTCGGGACTGCACGGGCCAAGAGGGACTTTGGATGGCTGTCTTCGGAACTGCATGGGCCTAGAGGGATGCCTGGAACGCTGTTTCCGGACTACAAGGGCCAAGAGGGACGCCTGGAATGCTGTCCTCCGGACTGCACGGGCTGAGGGGGACGCCTGGAACGCTGTCCTGGAGACTGCATGGGCCAAGCGGGATGTTGGATGGCTGTCCTTGGGACTGCACGGGCCAAGAGGGACGCCTGGAACACTGTCCTCGGGACTGCACGGGCCAAGAGGGACATTGGATGGCTGTCCTCGGAACTGCATGGGCCTAGAGGGATGCCTGGAAAGCTGTTCTCTGGACTGCACGGGCCAAGAGGGACGCCTGGCATGCTGTCCTCGGGACTGCACTGGCTGAGGGGGACACATGGAACGTGGTCCTGGAACTGCATGGGCCAAGCAGGATGTTGGATGCCTGTCCTCGGGACTGCACGGGCCAAGAGGGACATTGGATGGCTGTCCTCGGGACTGATCGTGCCAAGTGGGACATTGGATGGCTGTCATCGGGACTGCACTGGCCAAGAGGGACATTGGATGGTTTTCCTCAGGACTGCATGGGCCAAGAGGGACGTTGGATGGCTGTCCTCGGGACTGCACGAACCAAGAGGGACGCTGGATGGCTGTCCTCGGGATTGCACGAACCAAGAGGGACATTGGATGGCTGTCCTCGGGACTGCACGAACCAAGAGGGACGCTGGATGGCTGTCCTCGGGATTGCACGAACCAAAAGGGACATTGGATGGCTGTCACGGGACTGCACGGGACAAGAGGGACATTGGATGGCTGTCCTCGGGACTGCACAGGCTGAGGGGGATGCCTGGAATGCTGTTCTCGGGACTGCACTCACCTAGAGATACATTGGATGGCTGTCCTCAAGACAGCAGGGGCCTAGAGGGACCCCTGGAATGCTGTCCTCGGGACTACACGGGCCTAGAGAGACATTGGATGGGTGTCCTCAGGACTGCACAGGCCTAGAGGGAAGCCTGGAATGCTGTTCTCTGGACTGCAAGGGCCTAGAGGGACTCTTGGAAAGCTGTCCTCGGGACTGCACGGGCCAAGAGGGACACCTGGAATGCTGTCCTCGGGACTGCACGGGCCTAGAGGGACGCCTGGAACGTTGTTCTCGGGACTGCACGGGCTTAGAGGGACGTTGGATGGCTGTCCTCGGGACTGCACAGGCCAAGAGGGACGTTGAATGGCTGTCCTCGGGACTGCACAGTCTGAGGGGGACGCCTGGAATGCTGTTCTCGGGACTGCACGGGCTGAGAGGGACGTTGGATGCCTGTCCTCGGGACAGAACGGGCCGAGAGGGACACCTGGAAATCTGTTCTCGGGACTGCACGGGCTAGGGGGACGCCTGGAACGCTGTCCTCAGGACTGCACGGGCCAAGAGGGACATTGGATGGCTGTCCTCGGAACTGCATGGGCCTAGAGGGATGCCTGGAACGCTGTTCTCTGGACTGCACGGGCCAAGAGGGACGCCTGGAATGCTGTCCTCGGGACTGCACGGGCTGAGGGGGACGCCTGGAACGCTGTCCTGGAGACTGCATGGGCCAAGCGGGATGTTGGATGGCTGTCCTCGGGACTGCACGGGCCAAGAGGGACATTTGTTGGCTGTCCTCGGAACTGCATGGGCCTAGAGGGATGCCTGGAACGCTGTTCTCTGGACTGCACGGGCCAAGAGGGACGCCTGGAATGCTGTCCTCGGGACTGCACGGGCTGAGGGGGACGCCTGGAACGCTTTCCTGGAGACTGCATTGGCCAAGCGGGATGTTGGATGGCATTCCTCGGGACTGCATTGGCCAAGAGGGACACTGGATGGCTGTCCTCGGGACTGCACAGTCTGAAGGGGACGCCTGGAACGCTGTACTCGGGACTGCACGGGCCAAGAGGGACTCCAGGAACGCTGTCCTCGGGACTGCATGGGCTGAGGGGGACGCCTGGAACGCTGTCCTCGGGACTGCACTGGCCAAGAGGGACGTTGGATGGCTGTACTCGGAACTGCATGGGCCTAGAGGGATGCCTGGAACGCTGTTCTCTGGACTGCACGGGCCAAGAGGGACGCCTGGAATGCTGTCATCGGGACTAGACGGGCTGAGGGGGACGCCTGGAACGCTTTCCTGGAGACTGCATTGGCCAAGTGGGATGTTGGATGGCTGTCCTCGGGACTGCACGGGCCAAGAGGGACATTGGATGGCTGTCCTCGGGACTGCTCGGGCAAAGTGGGACATTGGATGGCTGTCCTCAGGACTGCACTGGCCAAGAGGGACTCCTGGAACGCTCTCCTCGGGCCTTCACGAACCAAGAGGGACTCCTGGTACCCTGTTCTCCTGACTGCACTGGCCTAGAGGGACTCCTGGAATGCTGTCCTCGGGACTGCGCAGGCCTATAGGGACGCCTGGAACTCTGTCCTCGGGACTGCACGGGCCCAGAGGGACGTTGGATGGCTGTCCTCGGGAAGCACGGGCCAAGAGGGACGTTGGATGGCTGTCCTCGGGACTGCACAGTCTGAGGGGGATGCCTGGAATGCTGTTCTCGGGACTGCACGGGCCGAGAGGGACGTTGGATGGCTGTCCTCGGGACAGCACGGGCAGAGAGGGACACCTGGAATGCTGTCCTCGGGACTGCACTGGCTAGGGGGATGCCTGGAACGCTCTCTTCGGAACTGCATGGGCCTAGAGGGATGCCTGGAACGCTGTTCTCCGGACTAAAAGGGGCAAGAGGGACGCCTGGAATGCTGTCCTCCGGACTGCACGGGCTGAGGGGGACGCCTGGAACGCTGTCCTGGAGACTGCATGGGCCAAGCGGGATGTTGGATGGCTGTCCTTGGGACTGCACGGGCCAAGAGGGACATTGGATGGCTGTCCTCGGAACTGCATGGGCCTAGAGGGATGCCTGGAAAGCTGTTCTCTGGACTGCACGGGCCAAGAGGGACGCCTGGCATGCTGTCCTCGGGACTGCACTGGCTGAGGGGGACACATGGAACGTGGTTCTGGAACTGCATGGGCCAAGCAGGATGTTGGATGCCTGTCCTCGGGACTGCACGGGCCAAGAGGGACATTGGATGGCTGTCCTCGGGACTGATCGTGCCAAGTGGGACGTTGGATGGCTGTCCTCGGGACTGCACAGTCTGAGGGGGACGACTGGAATGCTGTTCTCGGGACTGCACGGGCCGAGAGGGACGTTGGATGACTATCCTCGGGACAGCACTGGCTGAGAGGGACACCTGGAATGCTGTCCTCGGGACTGCACTGGCTAGGGGGACGCCTGGAACGCTGTCCTCCGGACTGCACGGGCTGAGGGGGACGCCTGGAACGCTGTCCTCCGGACTGCACGGGCTGAGGGGGACGCCTGGAACACTGTCCTCGGGACTGCACGGGCCAAGAGGGACATTGGATGGCTGTCCTCGGAACTGCATGGGCCTAGAGGGATGCCTGGAAAGCTGTTCTCTGGACTGCACGGGCCAAGAGGGACGCCTGGCATGCTGTCCTCGGGACTGCACTGGCTGAGGGGGACACATGGAACGTGGTCCTGGAACTGCATGGGCCAAGCAGGATGTTGGATGCCTGTCCTCGGGACTGCACGGGCCAAGAGGGACATTGGATGGCTGTCCTCGGGACTGATCGTGCCAAGTGGGACATTGGATGGCTGTCATCGGGACTGCACTGGCCAAGAGGGACATTGGATGGTTTTCCTCAGGACTGCATGGGCCAAGAGGGACGTTGGATGGCTGTCCTCGGGACTGCACGAACCAAGAGGGACGCTGGATGGCTGTCCTCGGGATTGCACGAACCAAGAGGGACATTGGATGGCTGTCCTCGGGACTGCACGAACCAAGAGGGACGCTGGATGGCTGTCCTCGGGATTGCACGAACCAAAAGGGACATTGGATGGCTGTCACGGGACTGCACGGGACAAGAGGGACATTGGATGGCTGTCCTCGGGACTGCACAGGCTGAGGGGGATGCCTGGAATGCTGTTCTCGGGACTGCACTCACCTAGAGATACATTGGATGGCTGTCCTCAAGACAGCAGGGGCCTAGAGGGACCCCTGGAATGCTGTCCTCGGGACTACACGGGCCTAGAGAGACATTGGATGGGTGTCCTCAGGACTGCACAGGCCTAGAGGGAAGCCTGGAATGCTGTTCTCTGGACTGCAAGGGCCTAGAGGGACTCTTGGAAAGCTGTCCTCGGGACTGCACGGGCCAAGAGGGACACCTGGAATGCTGTCCTCGGGACTGCACGGGCCTAGAGGGACGCCTGGAACGTTGTTCTCGGGACTGCACGGGCTTAGAGGGACGTTGGATGGCTGTCCTCGGGACTGCACAGGCCAAGAGGGACGTTGAATGGCTGTCCTCGGGACTGCACAGTCTGAGGGGGACGCCTGGAATGCTGTTCTCGGGACTGCACGGGCTGAGAGGGACGTTGGATGCCTGTCCTCGGGACAGAACGGGCCGAGAGGGACACCTGGAAATCTGTTCTCGGGACTGCACGGGCTAGGGGGACGCCTGGAACGCTGTCCTCAGGACTGCACGGGCCAAGAGGGACATTGGATGGCTGTCCTCGGAACTGCATGGGCCTAGAGGGATGCCTGGAACGCTGTTCTCTGGACTGCACGGGCCAAGAGGGACGCCTGGAATGCTGTCCTCGGGACTGCACGGGCTGAGGGGGACGCCTGGAACGCTGTCCTGGAGACTGCATGGGCCAAGCGGGATGTTGGATGGCTGTCCTCGGGACTGCACGGGCCAAGAGGGACATTTGATGGCTGTCCTAGGAACTGCATGGGCCTAGAGGGATGCCTGGAACGCTGTTCTCTAGACTGCACGGGCCAAGAGGGACACCTGGAATGCTGTCCTCGGGACTGCACGGGCTGAGGGGGACGCCTGGAACGCTGTCCTGGAGACTGCATGGGCCAAGCGGGATGTTGGATGGCTGTCCTCGGGACTGCACGGGCCAAGAGGGACATTGGATGGCTGTCCTCGGAACTGCATGGGCCTAGAGGGATGCCTGGATCGCTGTTCTCTGGACTGCAAGGGCCAAGAGGGACACCTCGAATGCTGTCCTCGGGACTGCACGGGCTGAGGGGGACGCCTGGAACTCTGTCCTGGAGACTGCATGGGCCAAGCGGGATGTTGGATGGCTGTCCTCGGCACTGCATGGGCCTAGAAGGATGCCTGGAACGCTGTTCTCTGGACTGCACTGGCCAAGAGGGACGCCTGGAATGCTGTCCTCGGGACTGCACTCGTTGAGGGGGACACCTGGAACGCTGTCCTGGAGACTGCATGGGCCAAGCGGGATGTTGGATGCCTGTCCTCGGGACTGCACAGGCCAAGAGGGACGTTGGATGGCTGTCCTCAGGACTGCTCGGGCCAAGTGGGAGTTGGATGGCTGTCATCGGGACTGCAGGGGCCAAGAGGGATATTGGATGGTTTTCCTCAGGACTGCACGGGCCAAGAGGGACGTTGGATGGTTTTCCTCAGGACTGCACGGGCCAAGAGGGACGTTGGATGGCTGTCCTCGGGACTGCACTAACCAAGAGGGACGCTGGATGGCTGTCCTCGGGATTGCACGAACCAAGAGGGACGTTGGATGGCTGTCCTCGGGACTGCACGAACCAAAAGGGACGTTGGATGGCTGTCACGGGACTGCAGGGGCCTAGAGGGTCTTTGGATGGCTCTCCTCAGGACTGCACGGGCCTAGAGGGATGCCTGGAATGCTGTCCTAGAACTGCAGTGGCAGAGAGGGATATTGGATGGCAGTCCTCGGGCCAGCCCGGGCCGAGAGGGACGTTGGATGGCTGTCCTCGGGATTTCACGGGCTAAGAGGGACGTTGGATGGCTGTCCTCGGGACCGCACTGGCCAAGAGGGACTTTGGATGGCTGTCCTCAGGACTGCACTGGCCAACAGGGACACCTGGAACGCTGTCCTCTGGACTGCACGGGCCGAGAAGGACTCCTGGAAAGAAGTCCTCGGGACTGCATGGGATGAGGGGGACCCCTGGAACGCTGTCCACGGGACTATATGTGCCAAGAGGGACTTTGGATGGCTGTCCTCGGGACTGCACGGGCCAAGTGGGACATTGGATGGCTGTCCTCGGGACTGCACGGGCCAAGAAGAACATTGGATGGCAGTCCTCGGGACTGCACGGGCCAAGAGGGACATTGGATGGCTGTCCTCGGAACTGCATGGGCCTAGAGGGATACCTGGAACGCTGTTCTCTGGACTGCACGGGCCAAGAGGGACGCCTGGAATGCTGTCCTCGGGACTGCACGGGCTGAGGGGGACGCCTGGAACGCTGTCCTGGAGACTGCATGGGCCAAGCGGGATGTTGGATGGCTGTCCTCGGGACTGCACGGGCCAAGAGGGACATTTGATGGCTGTCCTCGGAACTGCATGGGCCTAGAGGGATGCCTGGAACGCTGTTCTCTGGACTGCACGGGCCAAGAGGGACGCCTGGAACGCTGTCCTCGGGACTGCACGGGCTGTGGGGGACGCCTGGAACGCTGTCCTCGGGACTGCACTGGCCAAGAGGGACGTTGGATGGCTGTACTTGGAACTGCATGGGCCTAGAGGGATGCCTGGAACGCTGTTCTCTGGAATGCACGGGCCAAGAGGGACGCCTGGAATGCTGTCCTCGGGACTGCACGGGCTGAGTGGGACGCCTGGAACACTGTCCTGGAGACTGCATGGGCCAAGGGGGATGTTGGATGGCTGTCCTCGGGACTGCACGGGCCAAGAGGGACATTTGTTGGCTGTCCTCGGAACTGCATGGGCCTAGAGGGATGCCTGGAACGCTGTTCTCTGGACTGCACGGGCCAAGAGGGACGCCTGGAATGCTGTCCTCGGGACTGCACTGGCTGAGGGGGACACCTGGAACGCTGTCCTGGAGACTGCATGGGCCAAGCGGGATGTTGGATGGCTGTCCTCGGGACTGCACGGCCTAGGGGGACGCCTGGAACGCTGTCCTCGGGACTGCACGGGCCAAGAGGGACGTTGGATGGCTGTCCTCGGGACTGCACAGTCTGAGGGGGATGCCTGGAACTCTGTTCTCGGGACTGCACTGGCCGAGAGGGACATTGGATGGCTGTCGTCCGGACTGCACGGGCCAAGAGGGACGTTGGATGGCTGTCCTCGGGACAGCACGGGCCGAGAGGGACTCCAGGAACGCTGTCCTCGGGACTGCACGGGCTGAGGAGGATGCCTGGAAAGCTGTCCTCGGGACTGCACTGGCCAAGAGGGACGTTGGATGGCTGTACTCGGAACTGCATGGGCCTAGAGGGATGCCTGGAACGCTGTTCTCTGGACTGCACGGGCCAAGAGGGACGCCTGGAATGCTGTCCTCGGGACTGCACGGGCTGAGGGGGACGCCTGGAACGCTTTCCTGGAGACTGCATTGGCCAAGCGGGATGTTGGATGGCATTCCTCGGGACTGCATTGGCCAAGAGGGACACTGGATGGCTGTCCTCGGGACTGCACAGTCTGAAGGGGACGCCTGGAACGCTGTACTCGGGACTGCACGGGCCAAGAGGGACTCCAGGAACGCTGTCCTTGGGACTGCATGGGCTGAGGGGGACGCCTGGAACGCTGTCCTCGGGACTGCACTGGCCAAGAGGGACGTTGGATGGCTGTACTCGGAACTGCATGGGCCTAGAGGGATGCCTGGAACGCTGTTCTCTGGACTGCACGGGCCAAGAGGGACGCCTGGAATGCTGTCATCGGGACTAGACGGGCTGAGGGGGACGCCTGGAACGCTTTCCTGGAGACTGCATTGGCCAAGTGGGATGTTGGATGGCTGTCCTCGGGACTGCACGGGCCAAGAGGGACATTGGATGGCTGTCCTCGGGACTGCTCGGGCAAAGTGGGACATTGGATGGCTGTCCTCAGGACTGCACTGGCCAAGAGGGACTCCTGGAACGCTCTCCTCGGGCCTTCACGAACCAAGAGGGACTCCTGGTACCCTGTTCTCCTGACTGCACTGGCCTAGAGGGACTCCTGGAATGCTGTCCTCGGGACTGCGCAGGCCTATAGGGACGCCTGGAACTCTGTCCTCGGGACTGCACGGGCCCAGAGGGACGTTGGATGGCTGTCCTCGGGAAGCACGGGCCAAGAGGGACGTTGGATGGCTGTCCTCGGGACTGCACAGTCTGAGGGGGATGCCTGGAATGCTGTTCTCGGGACTGCACGGGCCGAGAGGGACGTTGGATGGCTGTCCTCGGGACAGCACGGGCAGAGAGGGACACCTGGAATGCTGTCCTCGGGACTGCACTGGCTAGGGGGATGCCTGGAACGCTCTCTTCGGGACTGCACGGGCCAAGAGGGACTTTGGATGGCTGTCTTCGGAACTGCATGGGCCTAGAGGGATGCCTGGAACGCTGTTCTCCGGACTAAAAGGGGCAAGAGGGACGCCTGGAATGCTGTCCTCCGGACTGCACGGGCTGAGGGGGACGCCTGGAACGCTGTCCTGGAGACTGCATGGGCCAAGCGGGATGTTGGATGGCTGTCCTTGGGACTGCACGGGCCAAGAGGGACATTGGATGGCTGTCCTCGGAACTGCATGGGCCTAGAGGGATGCCTGGAAAGCTGTTCTCTGGACTGCACGGGCCAAGAGGGACGCCTGGCATGCTGTCCTCGGGACTGCACTGGCTGAGGGGGACACATGGAACGTGGTTCTGGAACTGCATGGGCCAAGCAGGATGTTGGATGCCTGTCCTCGGGACTGCACGGGCCAAGAGGGACATTGGATGGCTGTCCTCGGGACTGATCGTGCCAAGTGGGACGTTGGATGGCTGTCATCGGGACTGCACTGGCCAAGAGGGACATTGGATGGTTTTCCTCAGGACTGCATAGGCCAAGAGGGACATTGGATGGCTGTCCTCGGGATTGCACGAACCAAGAGGGACATTGGATGGCTGTCCTCGGGACTGCACGAACCAAGAGGGACGCTGGATGGCTGTCCTCGGGATTGCACGAACCAAAAGGGACGTTGGATGGCTGTCACGGGACTGCACGGGCCAAGAGGGACATTGGATGGCTGTCCTCGGGACTGCACGGGCTGAGGGGGATGCCTGGAATGCTGTTCTCGGGACTGCACTCACCTAGAGATACATTGGATGGCTGTCCTCAAGACTGCAGGGGCCTAGAGGGACCCCTGGAATGCTGTCCTCGGGACTACACGGGCCTAGAGGGACATTGGATGGGTGTCCTCAGGACTGCACAGGCCTAGAGGGAAGCCTGGAATGCGGTTCTCCGGACTGTAAGGGCCTAGAGGGACTCTTGGAAAGCTGTCCTCGGGACTGCACGGGCCAAGAGGGACACCTGGAATGCTGTCCTCGGGACTGCACGGGCCTAGAGGGACGCCTGGAACGTTGTTCTCGGGACTGCACGGGCTGAGAGGGACGTTGGATGGCTGTCCTCGGGACTGCACGGGCCAAGAGGGACGTTGAATGGCTGTCCTCGGGACTGCACAGTCTGAGGGGGACGCCTGGAATGCTGTACTCGGGACTGCACGGGCCAAGAGGGACATTGGATGGCTGTCCTCGGAACTGCATGGGCCTAGAGGGATGCCTGGAACGCTGTTCTCTGGACTGCACGGGCCAAGAGGGACGCCTGGAATGCTGTCCTCGGGACTGCACGGGCTGAGGGGGACGCCTGGAACGCTGTCCTGGAGACTGCATGGGCCAAGCGGGATGTTGGATGGCTGTCCTCGGGACTGCACGGGCCAAGAGGGACATTTGATGGCTGTCCTCGGAACTGCATGGGCCTAGAGGGATGCCTGGAACGCTGTTCTCTGGACTGCACTGGCCAAGAGGGACGCCTGGAATGCTGTCCTCGGGACTGCACTGGCTGAGGGGGACACCTGGAACGCTGTCCTGGAGACTGCATGGGCCAAGCGGGATGTTGGATGCCTGTCCTCGGGACTGCACGGGCCAAGAGGGACGTTGGATGGCTGTCCTCAGGACTGCTCGGGCCAAGTGGGAGTTGGATGGCTGTCATCAGGACTGCACGGGCCAAGAGGGATATTGGATGGTTTTCCTCAGGACTGCACGGGCCAAGAGGGACGTTGGATGGTTTTCCTCAGGACTGCACGGGCCAAGAGGGACGTTGGATGGCTGTCCTCGGGACTGCACTAACCAAGAGGGACGCTGGATGGCTGTCCTCGGGATTGCACGAACCAAGAGGGACGTTGGATGGCTGTCCTCGGGACTGCACGAACCAAAAGGGACGTTGGATGGCTGTCACGGGACTGCAGGGGCCTAGAGGGTCTTTGGATGGCTCTCCTCAGGACTGCACAGGCCTAGAGGGATGCCTGGAATGCTGTCCTAGGGACTGCAGTGGCAGAGAGGGATATTGGATGGCAGTCCTCAGGCCAGCCCGGGCCGAGAGGGACGTTGGATGGCTGTCCTCGGGACTTCACGGGCTAAGAGGGACGTTGGATGGCTGTCCTCGGGACCGCACTGGCCAAGAGGGACTTTGGATGGCTGTCCTCGGGACTGCACTGGCCAAGAGGGACACCTGGAACGCTGTCCTCTGGACTGCACGGGCCGAGAAGGACTCCTGGAAAAAAGTACTCGGGACTACGCGGGATGAGGGGGACCCCTGGAACGCTGTCCTCGGGACTATATGTGCCAAGAGGGACTTTGGATGGCTGTCCTCGGGACTGCACGGGCCAAGTGGGACATTGGATGGCTGTCCTCGGGACTGCACGGGCCAAGAGGGACGCCTGGAATGCTGTCCTCGGGACTGCATGGGCCAAGCGGGATGTTGGATGGCTGTCCTCGGGACTGAACGGGCTAGGGGGACGCCTGGAACGCAGTCCTCGGGACTGCACGGGCCAAGAGGGACGTTGGATGGCTGTCCTCGGAACTGCATGGGCCTAGAGGGATGCCTGGATCGCTGTTCTCTGGACTGCAAGGGCCAAGAGGGACACCTGGAATGCTGTCCTCGGGACTGCACGGGCTAGGGGGACGCCTGGAACGCTGTCCTCGGGACTGCACGGGCCAAGAGGGACGTTGGATGGCTGTCCTCGGGACTGCACGGGCCAAGAGGGACGTTGGATGGCTGTCCTCGGAACTGCATGGGCCTAGAGGGATGCCTGGATCGCTGTTCTCTGGACTGCAAGGGCCAAGAGGGACACCTGGAATGCTGTCCTCGGGACTGCACGGGCTGAGGGGGACGCCTGGAACTCTGTCCTGGAGACTGCATGGGCCAAGCGGGATGTTGGATGGCTGTCCTCGGGACTGCATGGGCCTAGAAGGATGCCTGGAACGCTGTTCTCTGGACTGCACCGGCCAAGAGGGACGCCTGGAATGCTGTCCTCGGGACTGCACTCGCTGAGGGGGACACCTGGAACGCTGTCCTGGAGACTGCATGGGCCAAGCGGGATGTTGGATGCCTATCCTCGGGACTGCACGGGCCAAGAGGGACGCCTGGAACGCTGTCCACGGGACTGCACGGGGCAAGAGGGACGTTGGATGGCTGTCCTCAGGACTGCTCGGGCCAAGTGGGAGTTGGATGGCTGTCCTCGGGACTGCACGGCACAAGAGGGACATTGGATGGTTTTCCTCAGGACTGCACGGGCCAAGAGGGACGTTGGATGGTTTTCCTCAGGACTGCATGGGAGAAGAGGGACTTTGGATGGCTGTCCTCGGGACTGCAGGGGCCTAGAGGGTCTTTGGATGGCTCTCCTCAGGACTGCACGGTCCTAGAGGGATGCCTGGAATGCTGTCCTAGGGACTGCAGTGGCAGAGAGGGATATTGGATGGCAGTCCTCGGGCCAGCCCGGGCCGAGAGGGACGTTGGATGGCTGTCCTCGGGACTTCACGGGCTAAGAGGGACGTTGGATGGCTGTCCTCGGGACCGCACTGGCCAAGAGGGACTTTGGATGGCTGTCTTCAGGACTGCACTGGCCAAGAGGGACACCTGGAACGCTGTCCTCTGGACTGCACGAGCCGAGAAGGACTCCTGGAAAGAAGTCCTCGGGACTGCACGGGATGAGGGGGACCCCTGGAACGCTGTCCTCGGGACTATATGTGCCAAGAGGGACGTTGGATGGCTGTCCTCGGGACTGCACGGGCCAAGTGGGACATTGGATGGCTGTCCTCGGGACTGCACGGGCCAAGAGGAACATTGGATGGCAGTCCTCGGGACTGCACGGGCCAAGCGGGATGTTGGATGGCTGTCCTCGGGACTGCACGGGCCAAGAGGGACGTTGGATGGCTGTCCTCGGGAAGGCACAGGCTGAGAGGGATGCCTGGAACGCTGTTCTCGGGACTGCACTGACCAAGAGATACATTGGATGGCTGTCCTCAGGACTGCACGGGCCTAGATGGACCACTGGAATGCTGTCCTCGGGACTGCACGGGCCTAGAGGGACATTGGATGGCTGTCCTCAGGACTGCACAGGCCTAGAGGGAAGCCTGGAATGCTGTCCTCGGGACTGCAAGGGCCTAGAGGGACTCTTGGAAACCTGTCCTCGGGACAGCACGGGCCTAGAGGGACTTTGGATGGCTGTCCTCGGGACTGCATGCGCCAAGAGGGACGTTGGATGGCTGTCCTCGGGACTGCATGGGCCAAGAGGGACGTTGGATGGCTGTCCTCGGGACAGCACGGGCCAAGAGGGACTCCAGGAACGCGGTCCTCGGGACTGCACGGGCTGAGGGGGACGCCTGGAACGCTGTCCTCGGGACTGCTCTGGCCAAGAGGGACGTTGGATGGCTGTACTCGGAACTGCATGGGCTTAGAGGGATGACTGGAACGCTGTTCTCTGGACTGCACGGGCCAAGAGGGACGTTGGATGGCTGTCCTCGGGACTGCACAGTCTGAGGGGGACGCCTGGAAAGCTGTCCTCGGGACTATATGTGCCAAGAGGGACTTTGGATGGCTGTCCTCGGGACTGCACGGGCCAAGTGGGACATTGGATGGCTGTCCTCGGGACTGCACGGGCCAAGAGGAACATTGGATGGCAGTCCTCGGGACTGCACGGGCCAAGAGGGACATTGGATGGCTGTCCTCGGAACTGCATGGGCCTAGAGGGATGCCTGGAACGCTGTTCTCTGGACTGCACGGGCCAAGAGGGACGCCTGGAATGCTGTCCTCGGGACTGCACGGGCTGAGGGGGACGCCTGGAATGCTGTCCTGGAGACTGCATGGGCCAAGCGGGATGTTGGATGGCTGTCCTCGGGACTGCACGGGCCAAGAGGGACATTTGATGGCTGTCCTCGGAACTGCATGGGCCTAGAGGGATGCCTGGAACGCTGTTCTCTGGACTGCACGGGCCAAGAGGGACGCCTGGAACGCTGTCCTCGGGAAAGCACGGGCTGAGGGGGACGCCTGGAACGCTGTCCTCGGGACTGCACTGGCCAAGAGGGACGTTGGATGGCTGTACTTGGAACTGCATGGGCCTAGAGGGATGCCTGGAACGCTGTTCTCTGGAATGCACGGGCCAAGAGGGACGCCTGGAATGCTGTCCTCGGGACTGCACGGGCTGAGTGGGACGCCTGGAACGCTGTCCTGGTGACTGCATGGGCCAAGGGGGATGTTGGATGGCTGTCCTCGGGACTGCACGGGCCATGAGGGACATTTGATGGCTGTCCTCGGAACTGCATGGGCCTAGAGGGATGCCTGGAACGCTGTTCTCTGGACTGCACGGGCCAAGAGGGATGCCTGGAATGCTGTCCTCGGGACTGCACTGGCTGAGGGGGACACCTGGAACGCTGTCCTGGAGACTGCATGGGCCAAGCGGGATGTTGGATGGCTGTCCTCGGGACTGCACGGCCTAGGGGGACGCCTGGAACGCTGTCCTCGGGACTGCACGGGCCAAGAGGGACGTTGGATGGCTGTCCTCGGGACTGCACAGTCTGAGGGGGATGCCTGGAACTCTGTTCTCGGGACTGCACTGGCCGAGAGGGACATTGGATGGCTGTCGTCCGGACTGCACGGGCCAAGAGGGACGTTGGATGGCTGTCCTCGGGACAGCACGGGCCGAGAGGGACTCCAGGAACGCTGTCCTCGGGACTGCACGGGCTGAGGAGGATGCCTGGAAAGCTGTCCTCGGGACTGCACTGGCCAAGAGGGACGTTGGATGGCTGTACTCGGAACTGCATAGGCCTAGAGGGATGCCTGGAACGCTGTTCTCTGGACTGCACGGGCCAAGAGGGACGCCTGGAATGCTGTCCTCGGGACTGCACGGGCTGAGGGGGACGCCTGGAACGCTTTCCTGGAGACTGCATTGGCCAAGCGGGATGTTGGATGGCATTCCTCGGGACTGCATTGGCCAAGAGGGACACTGGATGGCTGTCCTCGGGACTGCACAGTCTGAAGGGGACGCCTGGAACGCTGTACTCGGGACTGCACGGGCCAAGAGGGACTCCAGGAACGCTGTTCTCGGGACTGCATGGGCTGAGGTGGACGCCTGGAACGTTGTTCTCGGGACTGCACGGGCTGAGAGGGACGTTGGATGGCTGTCCTCGGGACTGCACGGGCCAAGAGGGACGTTGAATGGCTGTCCTCGGGACTGCACAGTCTGAGGGGGACGCCTGGAATGCTGTACTCGGGACTGCACGGGCCAAGAGGGACATTGGATGGCTGTCCTCGGAACTGCATGGGCCTAGAGGGATGCCTGGAACGCTGTTCTCTGGACTGCACGGGCCAAGAGGGACGCCTGGAATGCTGTCCTCGGGACTGCACGGGCTGAGGGGGACGCCTGGAACGCTGTCCTGGAGACTGCATGGGCCAAGCGGGATGTTGGATGGCTGTCCTCGGGACTGCACGGGCCAAGAGGGACATTTGATGGCTGTCCTCGGAACTGCATGGGCCTAGAGGGATGCCTGGAACGCTGTTCTCTGGACTGCACTGGCCAAGAGGGACGCCTGGAATGCTGTCCTCGGGACTGCACTGGCTGAGGGGGACACCTGGAACGCTGTCCTGGAGACTGCATGGGCCAAGCGGGATGTTGGATGCCTGTCCTCGGGACTGCACGGGCCAAGAGGGACGTTGGATGGCTGTCCTCAGGACTGCTCGGGCCAAGTGGGAGTTGGATGGCTGTCATCAGGACTGCACGGGCCAAGAGGGATATTGGATGGTTTTCCTCAGGACTGCACGGGCCAAGAGGGACGTTGGATGGTTTTCCTCAGGACTGCACGGGCCAAGAGGGACGTTGGATGGCTGTCCTCGGGACTGCACTAACCAAGAGGGACGCTGGATGGCTGTCCTCGGGATTGCACGAACCAAGAGGGACGTTGGATGGCTGTCCTCGGGACTGCACGAACCAAAAGGGACGTTGGATGGCTGTCACGGGACTGCAGGGGCCTAGAGGGTCTTTGGATGGCTCTCCTCAGGACTGCACAGGCCTAGAGGGATGCCTGGAATGCTGTCCTAGGGACTGCAGTGGCAGAGAGGGATATTGGATGGCAGTCCTCAGGCCAGCCCGGGCCGAGAGGGACGTTGGATGGCTGTCCTCGGGACTTCACGGGCTAAGAGGGACGTTGGATGGCTGTCCTCGGGACCGCACTGGCCAAGAGGGACTTTGGATGGCTGTCCTCGGGACTGCACTGGCCAAGAGGGACACCTGGAACGCTGTCCTCTGGACTGCACGGGCCGAGAAGGACTCCTGGAAAAAAGTACTCGGGACTACGCGGGATGAGGGGGACCCCTGGAACGCTGTCCTCGGGACTATATGTGCCAAGAGGGACTTTGGATGGCTGTCCTCGGGACTGCACGGGCCAAGTGGGACATTGGATGGCTGTCCTCGGGACTGCACGGGCCAAGAGGGACGCCTGGAATGCTGTCCTCGGGACTGCATGGGCCAAGCGGGATGTTGGATGGCTGTCCTCGGGACTGAACGGGCTAGGGGGACGCCTGGAACGCAGTCCTCGGGACTGCACGGGCCAAGAGGGACGTTGGATGGCTGTCCTCGGAACTGCATGGGCCTAGAGGGATGCCTGGATCGCTGTTCTCTGGACTGCAAGGGCCAAGAGGGACACCTGGAATGCTGTCCTCGGGACTGCACGGGCTAGGGGGACGCCTGGAACGCTGTCCTCGGGACTGCACGGGCCAAGAGGGACGTTGGATGGCTGTCCTCGGGACTGCACGGGCCAAGAGGGACGTTGGATGGCTGTCCTCGGAACTGCATGGGCCTAGAGGGATGCCTGGATCGCTGTTCTCTGGACTGCAAGGGCCAAGAGGGACACCTGGAACGCTGTCCTCGGGACTGCACGGGCTGAGGGGGACGCCTGGAACTCTGTCCTGGAGACTGCATGGGCCAAGCGGGATGTTGGATGGCTGTCCTCGGGACTGCATGGGCCTAGAAGGATGCCTGGAACGCTGTTCTCTGGACTGCACCGGCCAAGAGGGACGCCTGGAATGCTGTCCTCGGGACTGCACTCGCTGAGGGGGACACCTGGAACGCTGTCCTGGAGACTGCATGGGCCAAGCGGGATGTTGGATGCCTATCCTCGGGACTGCACGGGCCAAGAGGGACGCCTGGAACGCTGTCCACGGGACTGCACGGGGCAAGAGGGACGTTGGATGGCTGTCCTCAGGACTGCTCGGGCCAAGTGGGAGTTGGATGGCTGTCCTCGGGACTGCACAGCACAAGAGGGACATTGGATGGTTTTCCTCAGGACTGCACGGGCCAAGAGGGACGTTGGATGGTTTTCCTCAGGACTGCATGGGAGAAGAGGGACTTTGGATGGCTGTCCTCGGGACTGCAGGGGCCTAGAGGGTCTTTGGATGGCTCTCCTCAGGACTGCACGGTCCTAGAGGGATGCCTGGAACGCTGTCCTTGGGACTGCACGGGCCAAGTGGGACATTGGATGGCTGTCCTCGGGACTGCACGGGCCAAGAGGAACATTGGATGGCAGTCCTCGGGACTGCACGGGCCAAGCGGGATGTTGGATGGCTGTCCTCGGGACTGCACGGGCCAAGAGGGACGTTGGATGGCTGTCCTCGGGAAGGCACAGGCTGAGAGGGATGCCTGGAACGCTGTTCTCGGGACTGCACTGACCAAGAGATACATTGGATGGCTGTCCTCAGGACTGCACGGGCCTAGATGGACCACTGGAATGCTGTCCTCGGGACTGCACGGGCCTAGAGGGACATTGGATGGCTGTCCTCAGGACTGCACAGGCCTAGAGGGAAGCCTGGAATGCTGTCCTCGGGACTGCAAGGGCCTAGAGGGACTCTTGGAAACCTGTCCTCGGGACAGCACGGGCCTAGAGGGACTTTGGATGGCTGTCCTCGGGACTGCATGCGCCAAGAGGGACGTTGGATGGCTGTCCTCGGGACTGCACGGGCCAAGAGGGACGTTGGATGGCTGTCCTCGGGACAGCACGGGCCAAGAGGGACTCCAGGAACGCGGTCCTCGGGACTGCACGGGCTGAGGGGGACGCCTGGAACGCTGTCCTCGGGACTGCTCTGGCCAAGAGGGACGTTGGATGGCTGTACTCGGAACTGCATGGGCTTAGAGGGATGACTGGAATGCTGTTCTCTGGACTGCACGGGCCAAGAGGGACGTTGGATGGCTGTCCTCGGGACTGCACAGTCTGAGGGGGACGCCTGGAAAGCTGTCCTCGGGACTATATGTGCCAAGAGGGACTTTGGATGGCTGTCCTCGGGACTGCACGGGCCAAGTGGGACATTGGATGGCTGTCCTCGGGACTGCACGGGCCAAGAGGAACATTGGATGGCAGTCCTCGGGACTGCACGGGCCAAGAGGGACGTTGGATGGCTGTCCTCGGAACTGCATGGGCCTAGAGGGATGCCTGGAACGCTGTTCTCTGGACTGCACGGGCCAAGAGGGACGCCTGGAATGCTGTCCTCGGGACTGCACGAGCTGAGGGGGACGCCTGGAATGCTGTCCTGGAGACTGCATGGGCCAAGCGGGATGTTGGATGGCTGTCCTCGGGACTGCACGGGCCAAGAGGGACGTTTGATGGCTGTCCTCGGAACTGCATGGGCCTAGAGGGATGCCTGGAACGCTGTTCTCTGGACTGCACGGGCCAAGAGGGACGCCTGGAACGCTGTCCTCGGGAAAGCACGGGCTGAGGGGGACGCCTGGAACGCTGTCCTCGGGACTGCACTGGCCAAGAGGGACGTTGGATGGCTGTACTTGGAACTGCATGGGCCTAGAGGGATGCCTGGAACGCTGTTCTCTGGAATGCACGGGCCAAGAGGGACGCCTGGAATGCTGTCCTCGGGACTGCACGGGCTGAGTGGGACGCCTGGAACGCTGTCCTGGAGACTGCATGGGCCAAGGGGGATGTTGGATGGCTGTCCTCGGGACTGCACGGGCCATGAGGGACATTTGATGGCTGTCCTCGGAACTGCATGGGCCTAGAGGGATGCCTGGAACGCTGTTCTCTGGACTGCACGGGCCAAGAGGGATGCCTGGAATGCTGTCCTCGGGACTGCACTGGCTGAGGGGGACACCTGGAACGCTGTCCTGGAGACTGCATGGGCCAAGCGGGATGTTGGATGGCTGTCCTCGGGACTGCACGGCCTAGGGGGACGCCTGGAACGCTGTCCTCGGGACTGCACGGGCCAAGAGGGACGTTGGATGGCTGTCCTCGGGACTGCACAGTCTGAGGGGGATGCCTGGAACTCTGTTCTCGGGACTGCACTGGCCGAGAGGGACATTGGATGGCTGTCGTCCGGACTGCACGGGCCAAGAGGGACGTTGGATGGCTGTCCTCGGGACAGCACGGGCCGAGAGGGACTCCAGGAACGCTGTCCTCGGGACTGCACGGGCTGAGGAGGATGCCTGGAAAGCTGTCCTCGGGACTGCACTGGCCAAGAGGGACGTTGGATGGCTGTACTCGGAACTGCATAGGCCTAGAGGGATGCCTGGAACGCTGTTCTCTGGACTGCACGGGCCAAGAGGGACGCCTGGAATGCTGTCCTCGGGACTGCACGGGCTGAGGGGGACGCCTGGAACGCTTTCCTGGAGACTGCATTGGCCAAGCGGGATGTTGGATGGCATTCCTCGGGACTGCATTGGCCAAGAGGGACACTGGATGGCTGTCCTCGGGACTGCACAGTCTGAAGGGGACGCCTGGAACGCTGTACTCGGGACTGCACGGGCCAAGAGGGACTCCAGGAACGCTGTCCTCGGGACTGCATGGGCTGAGGGGGATGCCTGGAACGCTGTCCTCGGGACTGCACTGGCCAAGAGGGACGTTGGATGGCTGTACTCGGAACTGCATGGGCCTAGAGGGATGCCTGGAACGCTGTTCTCTGGACTGCACGGGCCAAGAGGGACGCCTGGAATGCTGTCATCGGGACTGGACGGGCTGAGGGGGACGCCTGGAACGCTTTCCTGGAGACTGCATTGGCCAAGTGGGATGTTGGATGGCTGTCCTCGGGACTGCTCGGGCAAAGTGGGACATTGGATGGCTGTCCTCAGGACTGCACTGGCCAAGAGGGACTCCTGGAACGCTCTCCTCGGGCCTTCACGAACCAAGAGGGACTCCTGGAACGCTGTTCTCCTGACTGCAATGGCCTAGAGGGACTCCTGGAATGCTGTCCTCGGGACTGCGCAGGCCTATAGGGACGCCTGGAACTCTGTCCTCGGGACTGCACGGGCCCAGAGGGACGTTGGATGGCTGTCCTCGGGAAGCACGGGCCAAGAGGGACGTTGGATGGCTGTCCTCGGGACTGCACAGTCTGAGGGGGATGCCTGGAATGCTGTTCTCGGGACTGCACGGGCCGAGAGGGACGTTGGATGGCTGTCCTCGGGACAGCACGGGCAGAGAGGGACACCTGGAATGCTGTCCTCGGGACTGCACTGGCTAGGGGGATGCCTGGAACGCTCTCTTCGGGACTGCACGGGCCAAGAGGGACTTTGGATGGCTGTCTTCGGAACTGCATGGGCCTAGAGGGATGCCTGGAACGCTGTTCTCCGGACTAAAAGGGGCAAGAGGGACGCCTGGAATGCTGTCCTCCGGACTGCACGGGATGAGGGGGACGCCTGGAACGCTGTCCTGGAGACTGCATGGGCCAAGCGGGATGTTGGATGGCTGTCCTTGGGACTGCACGGGCCAAGAGGGACGCCTGGAACACTGTCCTAGGGACTGCACGGGCCAAGAGGGACATTGGATGGCTGTCCTCGGAACTGCATGGGCCTAGAGGGATGCCTGGAAAGCTGTTCTCTGGACTGCACGGGCCAAGAGGGACGCCTGGCATGCTGTCCTCGGGACTGCACTGGCTGAGGGGGACACATGGAACGTGGTTCTGGAACTGCATGGGCCAAGCAGGATGTTGGATGCCTGTCCTCGGGACTGCACGGGCCAAGAGGGACATTGGATGGCTGTCCTCGGGACTGATCGTGCCAAGTGGGACGTTGGATGGCTGTCATCGGGACTGCACTGGCCAAGAGGGACATTGGATGGTTTTCCTCAGGACTGCATGGGCCAAGAGGGACATTGGATGGCTGTCCTCGGGATTGCACGAACCAAGAGGGACATTGGATGGCTGTCCTCGGGACTGCACGAACCAAGAGGGACGCTGGATGGCTGTCCTCGGGATTGCACGAACCAAAAGGGACGTTGGATGGCTGTCACGGGACTGCACGGGCCAAGAGGGACATTGGATGGCTGTCCTCGGGACTGCACGGGCTGAGGGGGATGCCTGGAATGCTGTTCTCGGGACTGCACTCACCTAGAGATACATTGGATGGCTGTCCTCAAGACTGCAGGGGCCTAGAGGGACCCCTGGAATGCTGTCCTCGGGACTACACGGGCCTAGAGGGACATTGGATGGGTGTCCTCAGGACTGCACAGGCCTAGAGGGAAGCCTGGAATGCGGTTCTCCGGACTGTAAGGGCCTAGAGGGACTCTTGGAAAGCTGTCCTCGGGACTGCACGGGCCAAGAGGGACACCTGGAATGCTGTCCTCGGGACTGCACGGGCCTAGAGGGACGCCTGGAACGTTGTTCTCGGGACTGCACGGGCTGAGAGGGACGTTGGATGGCTGTCCTCGGGACTGCACGGGCCAAGAGGGACGTTGAATGGCTGTCCTCGGGACTGCACAGTCTGAGGGGGACGCCTGGAATGCTGTACTCGGGACTGCACGGGCCAAGAGGGACATTGGATGGCTGTCCTCGGAACTGCATGGGCCTAGAGGGATGCCTGGAACGCTGTTCTCTGGACTGCACGGGCCAAGAGGGACGCCTGGAATGCTGTCCTCGGGACTGCACGGGCTGAGGGGGACGCCTGGAACGCTGTCCTGGAGACTGCATGGGCCAAGCGGGATGTTGGATGGCTGTCCTCGGGACTGCACGGGCCAAGAGGGACATTTGATGGCTGTCCTCGGAACTGCATGGGCCTAGAGGGATGCCTGGAACGCTGTTCTCTGGACTGCACTGGCCAAGAGGGACGCCTGGAATGCTGTCCTCGGGACTGCACTGGCTGAGGGGGACACCTGGAACGCTGTCCTGGAGACTGCATGGGCCAAGCGGGATGTTGGATGCCTGTCCTCGGGACTGCACGGGCCAAGAGGGACGTTGGATGGCTGTCCTCAGGACTGCTCGGGCCAAGTGGGAGTTGGATGGCTGTCATCAGGACTGCACGGGCCAAGAGGGATATTGGATGGTTTTCCTCAGGACTGCACGGGCCAAGAGGGACGTTGGATGGTTTTCCTCAGGACTGCACGGGCCAAGAGGGACGTTGGATGGCTGTCCTCGGGACTGCACTAACCAAGAGGGACGCTGGATGGCTGTCCTCGGGATTGCACGAACCAAGAGGGACGTTGGATGGCTGTCCTCGGGACTGCACGAACCAAAAGGGACGTTGGATGGCTGTCACGGGACTGCAGGGGCCTAGAGGGTCTTTGGATGGCTCTCCTCAGGACTGCACAGGCCTAGAGGGATGCCTGGAATGCTGTCCTAGGGACTGCAGTGGCAGAGAGGGATATTGGATGGCAGTCCTCAGGCCAGCCCGGGCCGAGAGGGACGTTGGATGGCTGTCCTCGGGACTTCACGGGCTAAGAGGGACGTTGGATGGCTGTCCTCGGGACCGCACTGGCCAAGAGGGACTTTGGATGGCTGTCCTCGGGACTGCACTGGCCAAGAGGGACACCTGGTACGCTGTCCTCTGGACTGCACGGGCCGAGAAGGACTCCTGGAAAGAAGTCCTCGGGACTGCGCGGGATGAGGGGGACCCCTGGAACGCTGTCCTCGGGACTATATGTGCCAAGAGGGACTTTGGATGGCTGTCCTCGGGACTGCACGGGCCAAGTGGGACATTGGATGGCTGTCCTCGGGACTGCACGGGCCAAGAGGGACGCCTGGAATGCTGTCCTCGGGACTGCATGGGCCAAGCGGGATGTTGGATGGCTGTCCTCGGGACTGAACGGGCTAGGGGGACGCCTGGAACGCAGTCCTCGTGACTGCACGGGCCAAGAGGGACGTTGGATGGCTGTCCTCGGAACTGCATGGGCCTAGAGGGATGCCTGGATCGCTGTTCTCTGGACTGCAAGGGCCAAGAGGGACACCTGGAATGCTGTCCTCGGGACTGCACGGGCTAGGGGGACGCCTGGAACGCTGTCCTCGGGACTGCACGGGCCAAGAGGGACGTTGGATGGCTGTCCTCGGAACTGCATGGGCCTAAAGGGATGCCTGGATCGCTGTTCTCTGGACTGCAAGGGCCAAGAGGGACACCTGGAATGCTGTCCTCGGGACTGCACGGGCTGAGGGGGACGCCTGGAACTCTGTCCTGGAGACTGCATGGGCCAAGCGGGATGTTGGATGGCTGTCCTCGGGACTGCATGGGCCTAGAAGGATGCCTGGAACGCTGTTCTCTGGACTGCACCGGCCAAGAGGGACGCCTGGAATGCTGTCCTCGGGACTGCACTCGCTGAGGGGGACACCTGGAACGCTGTCCTGGAGACTGCATGGGCCAAGCGGGATGTTGGATGCCTATCCTCGGGACTGCACGGGCCAAGAGGGACGCCTGGAACGCTGTCCACGGGACTGCACGGGCCAAGAGGGACGTTGGATGGCTGTCCTCAGGACTGCTCGGGCCAAGTGGGAGTTGGATGGCTGTCCTCGGGACTGCACGGCACAAGAGGGACATTGGATGGTTTTCCTCAGGACTGCACGGGCCAAGAGGGACGTTGGATGGTTTTCCTCAGGACTGCACGGGCCAAGAGGGACTTTGGATGGCTGTCCTCGGGACTGCAGGGGCCTAGAGGGTCTTTGGATGGCTCTCCTCAGGTCTGCACGGTCCTAGAGGGATGCCTGGAATGCTGTCCTAGGGACTGCAGTGGCAGAGAGGGATATTGGATGGCAGTCCTCGGGCCAGCCCGGGCCGAGAGGGACGTTGGATGGCTGTCCTCGGGACTTCACGGGCTAAGAGGGACGTTGGATGGCTGTCCTCGGGACCGCACTGGCCAAGAGGGACTTTGGATGGCTGTCTTCGGGACTGCACTGGCCAAGAGGGACACCTGGAACGCTGTCCTCTGGACTGCACGAGCCGAGAAGGACTCCTGGAAAGAAGTCCTCGGGACTGCACGGGATGAGGGGGACCCCTGGAACGCTGTCCTCGGGACTATATGTGCCAAGAGGGACGTTGGATGGCTGTCCTCGTGACTGCACGGGCCAAGTGGGACATTGGATGGCTGTCCTCGGGACTGCACGGGCCAAGAGGAACATTGGATGGCAGTCCTCGGGACTGCACGGGCCAAGCGGGATGTTGGATGGCTGTCCTCGGGACTGCACGGGCCAAGAGGGACGTTGGATGGCTGTCCTCGGGAAGGCACAGGCTGAGAGGGATGCCTGGAACGCTGTTCTCGGGACTGCACTGACCAAGAGATACATTGGATGGCTGTCCTCAGGACTGCACGGGCCTAGATGGACCACTGGAATGCTGTCCTCGGGACTGCACGGGCCTAGAGGGACATTGGATGGCTGTCCTCAGGACTGCACAGGCCTAGAGGGAAGCCTGGAATGCTGTCCTCGGGACTGCAAGGGCCTAGAGGGACTCTTGGAAACCTGTCCTCGGGACAGCACGGGCCTAGAAGGACTTTGGATGGCTGTCCTCGGGACTGCATGCGCCAAGAGGGACGTTGGATGGCTGTCCTCGGGACTGCACGGGCCAAGAGGGACGTTGGATGGCTGTCCTCGGGACAGCACGGGCCAAGAGGGACTCCAGGAACGCGGTCCTCGGGACTGCACGGGCTGAGGGGGACGCCTGGAACGCTGTCCTCGGGACTGCTCTGGCCAAGAGGGACGTTGGATGGCTGTACTCGGAACTGCATGGGCTTAGAGGGATGACTGGAACGCTGTTCTCTGGACTGCACGGGCCAAGAGGGACGTTGGATGGCTGTCCTCGGGACTGCACAGTCTGAGGGGGACGCCTGGAAAGCTGTCCTCGGGACTATATGTGCCAAGAGGGACTTTGGATGGCTGTCCTCGGGACTGCACGGGCCAAGTGGGACATTGGATGGCTGTCCTCGGGACTGCACGGGCCAAGAGGAACATTGGATGGCAGTCCTCGGGACTGCACGGGCCAAGAGGGACATTGGATGGCTGTCCTCGGAACTGCATGGGCCTAGAGGGATGCCTGGAACGCTGTTCTCTGGACTGCACGGGCCAAGAGGGACGCCTGGAATGCTGTCCTCGGGACTGCACGGGCTGAGGGGGACGCCTGGAATGCTGTCCTGGAGACTGCATGGGCCAAGCGGGATGTTGGATGGCTGTCCTCGGGACTGCACAGTCTGAGGGGGACGCCTGGAACGCTGTTCTCGGGACTGCACGGGCCAAGAGGGACTATGGATGGCTGTCCTCTGGACTGCATGGGCCAAGAGGGGCGTTGGATGGCTGTCCTCCGGACAGCACGGGCCGAGAGGGTCTCCAGGAACGCTGTGCTCGGGACTGCACAGGCTGAGGGGGACGCCTGAAACGCTGTCCTCGGGACTGCACTGGCCAAGAGGGACATTGGATGGCTGTCATCTGGACTGCACGTGCCAAGAGGGACATTGGATGGTTTTCCTCAGGACTGCACGGGCCAAGAGGGACGCCTGGAACGCTGTTCTCTGGAATGCAAGGGCCAAGAGGGACTTTGGATGGCTGTCCTCGGGACTGCACTGGCCAAGATGGACGTTGGATGGCTGTCCTCGGGACTGCACTGGCCAAGATGGACACCTGGAACGCTGTCCTCTGGACTGCACGGGCCGAGAGGGACTCCTGGATCGAAGTCCTCGGGACTGCACGGGATGAGTGGGACCCCTGGAACGCTGTCCTCGGGACTGCATGGGCCAAGAGGGACGTTGGATGACTGTCCGCAGGACTGCACGGGCCAAGAGGGACGTTGGATAGCTGTCCGCAGGACTGCAAGGGCCAAGAGGGAAGCCTGGAACGCTGTCCTCGGGACTGCACGGGCCAAGAGGGACGTTGGATGGCTGTCCTCGGGACTGCACGGTCCAAGTGGGACATTGGATGGCTGTCCTCGGGACAGCACGGGCAGAGAGGGACACCTGGAATGCTGTCCTCGGGACTGCACTGGCTAGGGGGATGCCTGGAACGCTCTCTTCGGGACTGCACGGGCCAAGAGGGACTTTGGATGGCTGTCTTCGGAACTGCATGGGCCTAGAGGGATGCCTGGAACGCTGTTCTCCGGACTAAAAGGGGCAAGAGGGACGCCTGGAATGCTGTCCTCCGGACTGCACGGGATGAGGGGGACGCCTGGAACGCTGTCCTGGAGACTGCATGGGCCAAGCGGGATGTTGGATGGCTGTCCTTGGGACTGCACGGGCCAAGAGGGACGCCTGGAACACTGTCCTAGGGACTGCACGGGCCAAGAGGGACATTGGATGGCTGTCCTCGGAACTGCATGGGCCTAGAGGGATGCCTGGAAAGCTGTTCTCTGGACTGCACGGGCCAAGAGGGACGCCTGGCATGCTGTCCTCGGGACTGCACTGGCTGAGGGGGACACATGGAACGTGGTTCTGGAACTGCATGGGCCAAGCAGGATGTTGGATGCCTGTCCTCGGGACTGCACGGGCCAAGAGGGACATTGGATGGCTGTCCTCGGGACTGATCGTGCCAAGTGGGACGTTGGATGGCTGTCATCGGGACTGCACTGGCCAAGAGGGACATTGGATGGTTTTCCTCAGGACTGCATGGGCCAAGAGGGACATTGGATGGCTGTCCTCGGGATTGCACGAACCAAGAGGGACATTGGATGGCTGTCCTCGGGACTGCACGAACCAAGAGGGACGCTGGATGGCTGTCCTCGGGATTGCACGAACCAAAAGGGACGTTGGATGGCTGTCACGGGACTGCACGGGCCAAGAGGGACATTGGATGGCTGTCCTCGGGACTGCACGGGCTGAGGGGGATGCCTGGAATGCTGTTCTCGGGACTGCACTCACCTAGAGATACATTGGATGGCTGTCCTCAAGACTGCAGGGGCCTAGAGGGACCCCTGGAATGCTGTCCTCGGGACTACACGGGCCTAGAGGGACATTGGATGGGTGTCCTCAGGACTGCACAGGCCTAGAGGGAAGCCTGGAATGCGGTTCTCCGGACTGTAAGGGCCTAGAGGGACTCTTGGAAAGCTGTCCTCGGGACTGCACGGGCCAAGAGGGACACCTGGAATGCTGTCCTCGGGACTGCACGGGCCTAGAGGGACGCCTGGAACGTTGTTCTCGGGACTGCACGGGCTGAGAGGGACGTTGGATGGCTGTCCTCGGGACTGCACGGGCCAAGAGGGACGTTGAATGGCTGTCCTCGGGACTGCACAGTCTGAGGGGGACGCCTGGAATGCTGTACTCGGGACTGCACGGGCCAAGAGGGACATTGGATGGCTGTCCTCGGAACTGCATGGGCCTAGAGGGATGCCTGGAACGCTGTTCTCTGGACTGCACGGGCCAAGAGGGACGCCTGGAATGCTGTCCTCGGGACTGCACGGGCTGAGGGGGACGCCTGGAACGCTGTCCTGGAGACTGCATGGGCCAAGCGGGATGTTGGATGGCTGTCCTCGGGACTGCACGGGCCAAGAGGGACATTTGATGGCTGTCCTCGGAACTGCATGGGCCTAGAGGGATGCCTGGAACGCTGTTCTCTGGACTGCACTGGCCAAGAGGGACGCCTGGAATGCTGTCCTCGGGACTGCACTGGCTGAGGGGGACACCTGGAACGCTGTCCTGGAGACTGCATGGGCCAAGCGGGATGTTGGATGCCTGTCCTCGGGACTGCACGGGCCAAGAGGGACGTTGGATGGCTGTCCTCAGGACTGCTCGGGCCAAGTGGGAGTTGGATGGCTGTCATCAGGACTGCACGGGCCAAGAGGGATATTGGATGGTTTTCCTCAGGACTGCACGGGCCAAGAGGGACGTTGGATGGTTTTCCTCAGGACTGCACGGGCCAAGAGGGACGTTGGATGGCTGTCCTCGGGACTGCACTAACCAAGAGGGACGCTGGATGGCTGTCCTCGGGATTGCACGAACCAAGAGGGACGTTGGATGGCTGTCCTCGGGACTGCACGAACCAAAAGGGACGTTGGATGGCTGTCACGGGACTGCAGGGGCCTAGAGGGTCTTTGGATGGCTCTCCTCAGGACTGCACAGGCCTAGAGGGATGCCTGGAATGCTGTCCTAGGGACTGCAGTGGCAGAGAGGGATATTGGATGGCAGTCCTCAGGCCAGCCCGGGCCGAGAGGGACGTTGGATGGCTGTCCTCGGGACTTCACGGGCTAAGAGGGACGTTGGATGGCTGTCCTCGGGACCGCACTGGCCAAGAGGGACTTTGGATGGCTGTCCTCGGGACTGCACTGGCCAAGAGGGACACCTGGTACGCTGTCCTCTGGACTGCACGGGCCGAGAAGGACTCCTGGAAAGAAGTCCTCGGGACTGCGCGGGATGAGGGGGACCCCTGGAACGCTGTCCTCGGGACTATATGTGCCAAGAGGGACTTTGGATGGCTGTCCTCGGGACTGCACGGGCCAAGTGGGACATTGGATGGCTGTCCTCGGGACTGCACGGGCCAAGAGGGACGCCTGGAATGCTGTCCTCGGGACTGCATGGGCCAAGCGGGATGTTGGATGGCTGTCCTCGGGACTGAACGGGCTAGGGGGACGCCTGGAACGCAGTCCTCGTGACTGCACGGGCCAAGAGGGACGTTGGATGGCTGTCCTCGGAACTGCATGGGCCTAGAGGGATGCCTGGATCGCTGTTCTCTGGACTGCAAGGGCCAAGAGGGACACCTGGAATGCTGTCCTCGGGACTGCACGGGCTAGGGGGACGCCTGGAACGCTGTCCTCGGGACTGCACGGGCCAAGAGGGACGTTGGATGGCTGTCCTCGGGACTGCACGGGCCAAGAGGGACGTTGGATGGCTGTCCTCGGAACTGCATGGGCCTAAAGGGATGCCTGGATCGCTGTTCTCTGGACTGCAAGGGCCAAGAGGGACACCTGGAATGCTGTCCTCGGGACTGCACGGGCTGAGGGGGACGCCTGGAACTCTGTCCTGGAGACTGCATGGGCCAAGCGGGATGTTGGATGGCTGTCCTCGGGACTGCATGGGCCTAGAAGGATGCCTGGAACGCTGTTCTCTGGACTGCACCGGCCAAGAGGGACGCCTGGAATGCTGTCCTCGGGACTGCACTCGCTGAGGGGGACACCTGGAACGCTGTCCTGGAGACTGCATGGGCCAAGCGGGATGTTGGATGCCTATCCTCGGGACTGCACGGGCCAAGAGGGACGCCTGGAACGCTGTCCACGGGACTGCACGGGCCAAGAGGGACGTTGGATGGCTGTCCTCAGGACTGCTCGGGCCAAGTGGGAGTTGGATGGCTGTCCTCGGGACTGCACGGCACAAGAGGGACATTGGATGGTTTTCCTCAGGACTGCACGGGCCAAGAGGGACGTTGGATGGTTTTCCTCAGGACTGCACGGGCCAAGAGGGACTTTGGATGGCTGTCCTCGGGACTGCAGGGGCCTAGAGGGTCTTTGGATGGCTCTCCTCAGGTCTGCACGGTCCTAGAGGGATGCCTGGAATGCTGTCCTAGGGACTGCAGTGGCAGAGAGGGATATTGGATGGCAGTCCTCGGGCCAGCCCGGGCCGAGAGGGACGTTGGATGGCTGTCCTCGGGACTTCACGGGCTAAGAGGGACGTTGGATGGCTGTCCTCGGGACCGCACTGGCCAAGAGGGACTTTGGATGGCTGTCTTCGGGACTGCACTGGCCAAGAGGGACACCTGGAACGCTGTCCTCTGGACTGCACGAGCCGAGAAGGACTCCTGGAAAGAAGTCCTCGGGACTGCACGGGATGAGGGGGACCCCTGGAACGCTGTCCTCGGGACTATATGTGCCAAGAGGGACGTTGGATGGCTGTCCTCGTGACTGCACGGGCCAAGTGGGACATTGGATGGCTGTCCTCGGGACTGCACGGGCCAAGAGGAACATTGGATGGCAGTCCTCGGGACTGCACGGGCCAAGCGGGATGTTGGATGGCTGTCCTCGGGACTGCACGGGCCAAGAGGGACGTTGGATGGCTGTCCTCGGGAAGGCACAGGCTGAGAGGGATGCCTGGAACGCTGTTCTCGGGACTGCACTGACCAAGAGATACATTGGATGGCTGTCCTCAGGACTGCACGGGCCTAGATGGACCACTGGAATGCTGTCCTCGGGACTGCACGGGCCTAGAGGGACATTGGATGGCTGTCCTCAGGACTGCACAGGCCTAGAGGGAAGCCTGGAATGCTGTCCTCGGGACTGCAAGGGCCTAGAGGGACTCTTGGAAACCTGTCCTCGGGACAGCACGGGCCTAGAAGGACTTTGGATGGCTGTCCTCGGGACTGCATGCGCCAAGAGGGACGTTGGATGGCTGTCCTCGGGACTGCACGGGCCAAGAGGGACGTTGGATGGCTGTCCTCGGGACAGCACGGGCCAAGAGGGACTCCAGGAACGCGGTCCTCGGGACTGCACGGGCTGAGGGGGACGCCTGGAACGCTGTCCTCGGGACTGCTCTGGCCAAGAGGGACGTTGGATGGCTGTACTCGGAACTGCATGGGCTTAGAGGGATGACTGGAACGCTGTTCTCTGGACTGCACGGGCCAAGAGGGACGTTGGATGGCTGTCCTCGGGACTGCACAGTCTGAGGGGGACGCCTGGAAAGCTGTCCTCGGGACTATATGTGCCAAGAGGGACTTTGGATGGCTGTCCTCGGGACTGCACGGGCCAAGTGGGACATTGGATGGCTGTCCTCGGGACTGCACGGGCCAAGAGGAACATTGGATGGCAGTCCTCGGGACTGCACGGGCCAAGAGGGACATTGGATGGCTGTCCTCGGAACTGCATGGGCCTAGAGGGATGCCTGGAACGCTGTTCTCTGGACTGCACGGGCCAAGAGGGACGCCTGGAATGCTGTCCTCGGGACTGCACGGGCTGAGGGGGACGCCTGGAATGCTGTCCTGGAGACTGCATGGGCCAAGCGGGATGTTGGATGGCTGTCCTCGGGACTGCACAGTCTGAGGGGGACGCCTGGAACGCTGTTCTCGGGACTGCACGGGCCAAGAGGGACTATGGATGGCTGTCCTCGGGACTGCATGGGCCAAGAGGGGCGTTGGATGGCTGTCCTCCGGACAGCACGGGCCGAGAGGGTCTCCAGGAACGCTGTGCTCGGGACTGCACAGGCTGAGGGGGACGCCTGAAACGCTGTCCTCGGGACTGCACTGGCCAAGAGGGACATTGGATGGCTGTCATCTGGACTGCACGTGCCAAGAGGGACATTGGATGGTTTTCCTCAGGACTGCACGGGCCAAGAGGGACGCCTGGAACGCTGTTCTCTGGAATGCAAGGGCCAAGAGGGACTTTGGATGGCTGTCCTCGGGACTGCACTGGCCAAGATGGACGTTGGATGGCTGTCCTCGGGACTGCACTGGCCAAGATGGACACCTGGAACGCTGTCCTCTGGACTGCACGGGCCGAGAGGGACTCCTGGATCGAAGTCCTCGGGACTGCACGGGATGAGTGGGACCCCTGGAACGCTGTCCTCGGGACTGCATGGGCCAAGAGGGACGTTGGATGACTGTCCGCAGGACTGCACGGGCCAAGAGGGACGTTGGATAGCTGTCCGCAGGACTGCAAGGGCCAAGAGGGAAGCCTGGAACGCTGTCCTCGGGACTGCACGGGCCAAGAGGGACGTTGGATGGCTGTCCTCGGGACTGCACGGGCCAAGTGGGACATTGGATGGCTGTCCTCGGGACTGCACGGGCCAAGAGGAACATTAGATGGCTGTCATCGGGACTGCACGGGCCAAGCGGGATGTTGGATGGCTGTCCTCGGGACTGCACGGGCCAAGAGGGACGTTGGATGGCTGTCCTCGGGAAGGCACAGGCTGAGAGGGATGCCTGGAACGCTGTTCTCGGGACTGCACTGACCAAGAGATACATTGGATGGCTGTCCTCAGGACTGCACGGGCCTAGATGGACCCCTGGAATGCTGTCCTCGGGACTGCACGGGCCTAGAGGGACATTGGATGGCTGTCCTCAGGACTGCACAGGCCTAGAGGGAAGCCTGGAATGCTGTCCTCGGGACTGCAAGGGCCTAGAGGGACTCTTGGAAACCTGTCCTCGGGACAGCACGGGCCTAGAGGGACTTTGGATGGCTGTCCTCGGGACTGCATGCGCCAAGAGGGACGTTGGATGGCTGTCCTCGGGACTGCACGGGCCAAGAGGGACGTTGGATGGCTGTCCTCGGGACAGCACGGGCCAAGAGGGACTCCAGGAACGCGGTCCTCGGGACTGCACTGGCTGAGGGGGACGCCTGGAACGCTGTCCTCGGGACTGCTCTGGCCAAGAGGGACGTTGGATGGCTGTACTCGGAACTGCATGGGCTTAGAGGGATGACTGGAACGCTGTTCTCTGGACTGCAACGGCCAAGAGGGACGTTGGATGGCTGTCCTCGGGACTGCACAGTCTGAGGGGGACGCCTGGAACGCTGTTCTCGGGACTGCACGGGCCAAGAGGGACTATGGATGGCTGTCCTCGGGACTGCATGGGCCAAGTGGGGCGTTGGATGGCTGTCCTCCGGACAGCACGGGCCGAGAGGGTCTCCAGGAACGCTGTGCTCGGGACTGCACAGGCTGAGGGGGACGCCTGAAACGCTGTCCTCGGGACTGCACTGGCCAAGAGGGACATTGGATGGCTGTCATCTGGACTGCACGTGCCAAGAGGGACATTGGATGGTTTTCCTCAGGACTGCACGGGCCAAGAGGGACGCCTGGAACGCTGTTCTCTGGAATGCAAGGGCCAAGAGGGACTTTGGATGGCTGTCCTCGGGACTGCACTGGCCAAGATGGACGTTGGATGGCTGTCCTCGGGACTGCACTGGCCAAGATGGACACCTGGAACGCTGTCCTCTGGACTGCACGGGCCGAGAGGGACTCCTGGATCGAAGTCCTCGGGACTGCACGGGATGAGTGGGACCCCTGGAACGCTGTCCTCGGGACTGCACTGGCCAAGAGGGACATTGGATGGCTGTCATCTGGACTGCACGTGCCAAGAGGGACATTGGATGGTTTTCCTCAGGACTGCACGGGCCAAGAGGGACGCCTGGAACGCTGTTCTCTGGAATGCAAGTGCCAAGAGGGACTTTAGATAGCTGTCCTCGGGACTGCACTGGCCAAGATGGACGTTGGATGGCTGTCCTCGGGACTGCACTGGCCAAGATGGACACCTGGAACACTGTCCTCTGGACTGCACGGGCCGAGAGGGACTCCTGGATCGAAGTCCTCGGGACTGCACGGGATGAGTGGGACCCCTGGAACGCTGTCCTCGGGACTGCACGGGCCAAGAGGGACATTGGATGGCTGTCCTCGGGACTGCACGGGCCAAGAGGGACGTTGGATAGCTGTCCGCAGGACTGCAAGGGCCAAGAGGGAAGCCTGGAACGCTGTCCTCGGGACTGCACGGGCCAAGAGGGACGTTGGATGGCTGTCCTCGGGACTGCACGGGCCAAGTGGGACATTGGATGGCTGTCCTCTGGACTGCACGGGCCAAGAGGAACATTGGATGGCAGTCCTCGGGACTGCACGGGCCAAGCGGGATGTTGGATGGCTGTCCTCGGGACTGCACAGGCCAAGAGGGACGTTGGATGGCTGTCCTCGGGAAGGCACAGGCTGAGAAGGATGCCTGGAACGCTGTTCTCGGAACTGCACTGACCAAGAGATACATTGAATGGCTGTCCTCAGGACTGCACGGGCCTAGATGGACCCCTGGAATGCTGTCCTCGGGACTGCACGGGCCTAGAGGGACATTAGATGGCTGTCCTCAGGACTCCACAGGCCTAGAGGGAAGCCTGGAATGCTGTCCTCGGGACTGCAAGGGCCTAGAGGGACTCTTGGAAACCTGTCCTCGGGACAGCACGGGCCTAGAGGGACTTTGGATGTCTGTCCTCGGGACTGCACGGGCCAAGAGGGACGTTGGATGGCTGTCCTCGGGACAGCACGGGCCAAGAGGGACTCCAGGAACGCGGTCCTCGGGACTGCACGGGCTGAGGGGGACGCCTGGAACGCTGTCCTCGGGACTGCTCTGGCCAAGAGGGACGTTGGATGGCTGTACTCGGAACTGCATGGGCTTAGAGGGATGACTGGAACGCTGTTCTCTGGACTGCACGGGCCAAGAGGGATGTTGGATGGCTGTCCTCGGGACTGCACAGTCTGAGGGGGACGCCTGGAACGCTGTTCTCGGGACTGCACGGGCCAAGAGGGACTATGGATGGCTGTCCTCGGGACTGCAGGGGCCAAGAGGGGCGTTGGATGGCTGTCCTCCGGACAGCACGGGCCGAGAGGGTCTCCAGGAACGCTGTCCTCTGGACTGCACTGGCCAAGAGGGACATTGGATGGCTGTCATCTGGACTGCACGTGCCAAGAGGGACATTGGATGGTTTTCCTAAGGACTGCACGGGCCAAGAGGGACGCCTGGAACGCTGTCCTCGGGACTGCACGGGCCAAGAGGGACCTTGGATGGCTGTACTCGGGAGTGAACGAGCCGAGAGGGAAGCCTGGAATGCTGTTCTCTGGAATGCAAGGGCCTAGAGGGACTCCTGGAAAGCTGTCCTCGTTACTGCACGGTCCTAGAGGGACGTCTGGAACTCTGTCCTCGGGACTGCACGGGCCAGGAGGGACGTTGTATGGCTGTCCTCGGAACTGCATGGGCCTAGAGGGATGCCTGGAACGCTGTTCTCTGGACTGCAAGGGCCAAGAGGGACTTTGGATGGCTGTCCTCGGGACTGCACTGGCCAAGATGGACGTTGGATGGCTGTCCTCGGGACTGCACTGGCCAAGATGGACACCTGGAACGCTGTCCTCTGGACTGCACGGGCCGAGAGGGACTCCTGGATCGAAGTCCTCGGGACTGCACGGGATGAGTGGGACCCCTGGAACGCTGTCCTCGGGACTGCACTGGCCAAGAGGGACATTGGATGGCTGTCATCTGGACTGCACGTGCCAAGAGGGACATTGGATGGTTTTCCTCAGGACTGCACGGGCCAAGAGGGACGCCTGGAACGCTGTTCTCTGGAATGCAAGTGCCAAGAGGGACTTTGGATAGCTGTCCTCGGGACTGCACTGGCCAAGATGGACGTTGGATGGCTGTCCTCGGGACTGCACTGGCCAAGATGGACACCTGGAACACTGTCCTCTGGACTGCACGGGCCGAGAGGGACTCCTGGATCGAAGTCCTCGGGACTGCACGGGATGAGTGGGACCCCTGGAACGCTGTCCTCGGGACTGCACGGGCCAAGAGGGACATTGGATGGCTGTCCTCGGGACTGCACGGGCCAAGAGGGACGTTGGATAGCTGTCCGCAGGACTGCAAGGGCCAAGAGGGAAGCCTGGAACGCTGTCCTCGGGACTGCACGGGCCAAGAGGGACGTTGGATGGCTGTCCTCGGGACTGCACGGGCCAAGTGGGACATTGGATGGCTGTCCTCTGGACTGCACGGGCCAAGCGGGATGTTGGATGGCTGTCCGCAGGACTGCAAGGGCCAAGAGGGAAGCCTGGAACGCTGTCCTCGGGACTGCACGGGCCAAGAGGGACGTTGGATGGCTGTCCTCGGGACTGCACGGGCCAAGAGGAACATTGGATGGCAGTCCTCGGGACTGCACGGGCCAAGCGGGATGTTGGATGGCTGTCCTCGGGACTGCACAGGCCAAGAGGGACGTTGGATGGCTGTCCTCGGGAAGGCACAGGCTGAGAAGGATGCCTGGAACGCTGTTCTCGGAACTGCACTGACCAAGAGATACATTGAATGGCTGTCCTCAGGACTGCACGGGCCTAGATGGACCCCTGGAATGCTGTCCTCGGGACTGCACGGGCCTAGAGGGACATTAGATGGCTGTCCTCAGGACTCCACAGGCCTAGAGGGAAGCCTGGAATGCTGTCCTCGGGACTGCAAGGGCCTAGAGGGACTCTTGGAAACCTGTCCTCGGGACAGCACGGGCCTAGAGGGACTTTGGATGTCTGTCCTCGGGACTGCACGGGCCAAGAGGGACGTTGGATGGCTGTCCTCGGGACAGCACGGGCCAAGAGGGACTCCAGGAACGCGGTCCTCGGGACTGCACGGGCTGAGGGGGACGCCTGGAACGCTGTCCTCGGGACTGCTCTGGCCAAGAGGGACGTTGGATGGCTGTACTCGGAACTGCATGGGCTTAGAGGGATGACTGGAACGCTGTTCTCTGGACTGCACGGGCCAAGAGGGATGTTGGATGGCTGTCCTCGGGACTGCACAGTCTGAGGGGGACGCCTGGAACGCTGTTCTCGGGACTGCACGGGCCAAGAGGGACTATGGATGGCTGTCCTCGGGACTGCAGGGGCCAAGAGGGGCGTTGGATGGCTGTCCTCCGGACAGCACGGGCCGAGAGGGTCTCCAGGAACGCTGTCCTCTGGACTGCACTGGCCAAGAGGGACATTGGATGGCTGTCATCTGGACTGCACGTGCCAAGAGGGACATTGGATGGTTTTCCTAAGGACTGCACGGGCCAAGAGGGACGCCTGGAACGCTGTCCTCGGGACTGCACGGGCCAAGAGGGACCTTGGATGGCTGTACTCGGGAGTGAACGAGCCGAGAGGGAAGCCTGGAATGCTGTTCTCTGGAATGCAAGGGCCTAGAGGGACTCCTGGAAAGCTGTCCTCGTTACTGCACGGTCCTAGAGGGACGTCTGGAACTCTGTCCTCGGGACTGCACGGGCCAGGAGGGACGTTGTATGGCTGTCCTCGGAACTGCATGGGCCTAGAGGGATGCCTGGAACGCTGTTCTCTGGACTGCAAGGGCCAAGAGGGACGCTGGATGGCTGTCCTCGGGACTGCACTGGCCAAGATGGACGTTGGATGGCTGTCCTCTGGACTGCACAGGCCGAGACGGACTCCTGGATCGAAGTCCTCGGGACTGCACGGGATGAGTGGGACCCCTGGAACGCTGTCCTCGGGACTGCATGGGCCAAGAGGGACGTTGGATGGCTGTCCTCGGGACTGCACGGGCCAAGAGGGACATTGGATGGCTGTCCTCGGGACTGCACGGGCCAAGAGGGACGTTGGATAGCTGTCCGCGGGACTGCACGGGCCAAGACGGAAGCCTGGAACGCTGTCCTCGGGACTGCACGGGCCAAGAGGGACGTTGGATGGCTGTCCTCGGGACTGCATGGGCCAAGTGGGACATTGGATGGCTGTCCTCGGGACTGCACGGGCCAAGAGGAACATTGGATGGCAGTCCTCGGGACTGCACAGGCCAAGCGGGACATTGGATGGCTGTCCTCTGGACTGCACGGGCCAAGAGGGACATTGGATGGCTGTCCTCGGGACTGCACTGACCAAGAGATACATTGGATGGCTGTCCTCAGGACTGCACGGGCGTAGAGGGACCCCTGGAATGCTGTCCTCGGGACTGCACGGGCCTAGAGGGACATTGGATGGCTGTCCTCAGGACTGCACAGGCCTAGAGGGAAGCCTGGAATGCTGTTCTCCGGACTGCAAGGGCCTAGAGGGACTCTTGGAAAACTGTCCTCGGGACTGCACGGGCCAAGAGGGAGGCCTGGAATGCTGTCCTCGGGACTGCACGGGCCTAGAGAGATGCCTGGAACTCTGTTCTCGGGACAGCTCGGGCCGAGAGGGACTTTGGATGGCTGTCCTCGGGACTGCATGGGCCAAGAGGGACGTTGGATGGCTGTCCTCGGGACTCCACGGGCCAAGAGGGACGTTGGATGGCTGTCCTCGGGACAGCACGGGCCAAGAGGGACTCCAGGAACGCTGTCCTCGGGACTGCACGGGCTGAGGGGGACGCCTGGAACGCTGTCCTCGGGACTGCTCTGGCCAAGAGGGACATTGGATGGCTGTACTCGGAACTGCATGGGCCTAGAGGGATGCCTGGAACGCTGTTCTCTGGACTGCACGGGCCAAGAGGGACGTTGGATGGCTGTCCTCGGGACTGCACAGTATGAGGGGGACGCCTGGAACGCTGTTCTCGGGACTGCACGGGCCGAGAGGGACTATGGATGGCTGTCCTCGGGACTGCACGGGCCAAGAGGGACGTTGGATGGCTGTCCTCTGGACAGCACGGGCCGAGAGGGACTCCAGGAACGCTGTCCTCGGGACTGCACGGGCTGAGGGGGACGCCTGGAACGCTGTCCTCGGGACTGCATTGGCCAAGAGGGACATTGGATGGCTGTCATCTGGACTGGACGTGCCAAGAGGGACATTGGATGGTTTTCCTCAGGACTGCACGGGCCAAGAGGGACGCCTGGAACGCTGTCCTCGGGACTGCACGGGCCAAGAGGGACTTTGGATGGCTGTACTCCGGAGTGCATGAGCCGAGAGGGAAGCCTGGAATGCTGTCCTCTGGACTGCACGGACCGAGAGGGACTCCTGGATCGAAGTCCTCGGGACTGCATGGGCCAAGAGGGACGTTGGATGGCTGTCCTCGGGACTGCACGGGCCAAGAAGGACATTGGATGTCTGTCCTCGGGACTGCACGGGCCAAGAGGGACGTTGGATGGCTGTCCTCGGGACTGCAGGGGCCTAGAGGGACTTTGGATGGCTCTCCTCGGGACTGCACGGGCCAAGAGGGATGCCTGGAACGCTGTCCTTGGGACTGCACGGGCCAAGAGGGACGTTGAATGGCTGTCCTAGGGACTGCTCGGGCAAAGTGGGATGTTGGATGGCTGTCCTCGGGACTGCACGGGCTAAGAGGGACGTTGGATGGCTGTCCTCGGGAAGGCACAGGCTGAGAGGGATGCCTGGAACGCTGTTCTCGGGACTGCACTGACCAAGAGATACATTGGATGGCTGTCCTCAGGACTGCACGGGCCTAGATGGACCCCTGGAATGCTGTCCTCGGGACTGCACGGGCCTAGAGGGACATTGGATGGCTGTCCTCAGGACTGCACAGGCCTAGAGGGAAGCCTGGAATGCTGTCCTCGGGACTGCAAGGGCCTAGAGGGACTCTTGGAAACCTGTCCTCGGGACAGCACGGGCCTAGAGGGACTTTGGATGGCTGTCCTCGGGACTGCACGGGCCAAGAGGGACGTTGGATGGCTGTCCTCGGGACAGCACGGGCCAAGAGGGACTCCAGGAACACGGTCCTCGGGACTGCACGGGCTGAGGGGGACGCCTGGAACGCTGTCCTCGGGACTGCTCTGGCGAAGAGGGACGTTGGATGGGTGTACTCGGAACTGCATGGACTTAGAGGGATGACTGGAACGCTGTTCTCTGGACTGCACGGGCCAAGAGGGACGTTGGATGGCTGTCCTCGGGACTGCACAGTCTGAGGGGGACGCCTGGAACGCTGTTTTCGGGACTGCACGGGCCGAGAGGGACTATGGATGGCTGTCCTCGGGACTGCACGGGCCAAGAGGGACGTTGGATGGCTGTCCTCGGGAAGGCACAGGCTGAGAGGGATGCCTGGAACGCTGTTCTCGGGACTGCACTGACCAAGAGATACATTGGATGGCTGTCCTCAGGACTGCACGGGCCTAGATGGACCCCTGGAATGCTGTCCTCGGGACTGCACGGGCCTAGAGGGACATTAGATGGCTGTCCTCAGGACTGCACAGGCCTAGAGGGAAGCCTGGAATGCTGTCCTCGGGACTGCAAGGGCCTAGAGGGACTCTTGGAAACCTGTCCTCGGGACAGCACGGGCCTAGAGGGACTTTGGATGGCTGTCCTCGGGACTGCACGGGCCAAGAGGGACGTTGGATGGCTGTCCTCGGGACAGCACTGGCCAAGAGGGACTCCAGGAACGCGGTCCTCGGGACTGCACGGGCTGAGGGGGACGCCTGGAACGCTGTCCTCGGGACTGCTCTGGCCAAGAGGGACGTTGGATGGCTGTACTCGGAACTGCATGGGCTTAGAGGGATGACTGGAACGCTGTTCTCTGGACTGCACGGGCCAAGAGGGACGTTGGATGGCTGTCCTCGGGACTGCACAGTCTGAGGGGGACGCCTGGAACGCTGTTCTCGGGACTGCACGGGCCAAGAGGGACTATGATTGGCTGTCCTCGGGACTGCACGGGCCAAGAGGGGCGTTGGATGGCTGTCCTCCGGACAGCACGGGCCGAGAGGGTCTCCAGGAACGCTGTCCTCGGGACTACACGGGCTGAGGGGGACGCCTGAAACGCTGTCCTCTGGACTGCACTGGCCAAGAGGGACATTGGATGGCTGTCATCTGGACTGCACGTGCCAAGAGGGACATTGGATGGTTTTCCTCAGGACTGCACGGGCCAAGAGGGGCGTTGGATGGCTGTCCTCCGGACAGCACGGGCCGAGAGGGTCTCCAGGAACGCTGTCCTCGGGACTACACGGGCTGAGGGGGACGCCTGAAACGCTGTCCTCGGGACTGCACGGGCCAAGAGGGACCTTGGATGGCTGTACTCGGGAGTGCATGAGCCGAGAGGGAAGCCTGGAATGCTGTTCTCTGGAATGCAAGGGCCTAGAGGGACTCCTGGAAAGCTGTCCTCGTTACTGCACGGTCCTAGAGGGACATCTGGAACTCTGTCCTCGGGACTGCACGGGCCAGGAGGGACGTTGGATGGCTGTCCTCGGAACTGCATGGGCCTAGAGGGATGCCTGGAACGCTGTTCTCTGGACTGCAAGGGCCAAGAGGGACTTTGGATGGCTGTCCTCGGGACTGCACGGGCCGAGAGGGATGCCTGGAATGCTGTCCTCTGGCCTACACGAACCAAGAGGGACGCTGGATGGCTGTCCTCGGGACTGCACTGGCCAAGATGGACGTTGGATGGCTGTCCTCTGGACTGCACGGGCCGAGAGGGACTCCTGGATCGAAGTCCTCGGGACTGCACGGGATGAGTGGGACCCCTGGAACGCTGTCCTCGGGACTGCATGGGCCAAGAGGGACGTTGGATGGCTGTCCTCGGGACTGCACGGGCCAAGAGGGACATTGGATGGCTGTCCTCGGGACTGCACGGGCCAAGAGGGACGTTGGATAGCTGTCCGCGGGACTGCACGGGCCAAGACGGAAGCCTGGAACGCTGTCCTCGGGACTGCACGGGCCAAGAGGGACGTTGGATGGCTGTCCTCGGGACTGCATGGGCCAAGTGGGACATTGGATGGCTGTCCTCGGGACTGCACGGGCCAAGAGGAACATTGGATGGCAGTCCTCGGGACTGCACGGGCCAAGCGGGACATTGGATGGCTGTCCTCTGGACTGCACGGGCCAAGAGGGACATTGGATGGCTGTCCTCGGGACTGCACTGACCAAGAGATACATTGGATGGCTGTCCTCAGGACTGCACGGGCGTAGAGGGACCCCTGGAATGCTGTCCTCGGGACTGCACGGGCCTAGAGGGACATTGGATGGCTGTCCTCAGGACTGCACAGGCCTAGAGGGAAGCCTGGAATGCTGTTCTCCGGACTGCAAGGGCCTAGAGGGACTCTTGGAAAACTGTCCTCGGTACTGCACGGGCCAAGAGGGAGGCCTGGAATGCTGTCCTCGGGACTGCACGGGCCTAGAGAGATGCCTGGAACTCTGTTCTCGGGACAGCTCGGGCCGAGAGGGACTTTGGATGGCTGTCCTCGGGACTGCATGGGCCAAGAGGGACGTTGGATGGCTGTCCTCGGGACTCCACGGGCCAAGATGGACGTTGGATGGCTGTCCTCGGGACAGCACGGGCCAAGAGGGACTCCAGGAACGCTGTCCTCGGGACTGCACGGGCTGAGGGGGACGCCTGGAACGCTGTCCTCGGGACTGCTCTGGCCAAGAGGGACATTGGATGGCTGTACTCGGAACTGCATGGGCCTAGAGGGATGCCTGGAACGCTGTTCTCTGGACTGCACGGGCCAAGAGGGACGTTGGATGGCTGTCCTCGGGACTGCACAGTATGAGGGGGACGCCTGGAACGCTGTTCTCGAAACTGCACGGGCCGAGAGGGACTATGGATGGCTGTCCTCGGGACTGCACGGGCCAAGAGGGACGTTGGATGGCTGTCCTCTGGACAGCACGGGCCGAGAGGGACTCCAGGAACGCTGTCCTCGGGACTGCACGGGCTGATGGGACGCCTGGAACGCTGTCCTCGGGACTGCATTGGCCAAGAGGGACATTGGATGGCTGTCATCTGGACTGCACGTGCCAAGAGGGACATTGGATGGTTTTCCTCAGGACTGCACGGGCCAAGAGGGATGCCTGGAACGCTGTCCTCGGGACTGCACGGGCCAAGAGGGACTTTGGATGGCTGTACTCCGGAGTGCATGAGCCGAGAGGGAAGCCTGGAATGCTGTCCTCTGGACTGCACGGACCGAGAGGGACTCCTGGATCGAAGTCCTCGGGACTGCACGGGACGAGTGGAACCCCTGGAACGCTGTCCTCGGGACTGCATGGGCCAAGAGGGACGTTGGATGGCTGTCCTCGGGACTGCACGGGCCAAGAAGGACATTGGATGGCTGTCCTCGGGACTGCACGGGCCAAGAGGGACGTTGGATGGCTGTCCTCGGGACTGCAGGGGCCTAGAGGGACTTTGGATGGCTCTCCTCGGGACTGCACGGGCCAAGAGGGATGCCTGGAACGCTGTCCTTGGGACTGCACGGGCCAAGAGGGACGTTGAATGGCTGTCCTAGGGACTGCTCGGGCAAAGTGGGATGTTGGATGGCTGTCCTCGGGACTGCACGGGCTAAGAGGGACGTTGGATGGCTGTCCTCGGGAAGGCACAGGCTGAGAGGGATGCCTGGAATGCTTTTCTCGGGACTGCACTCACCTAGAGATACATTGGATGGCTGTCCTCAGGACTGCACGGGCCTAGATGGACCCCTGGAATGTTGTCCTCGGGACTGCACGGGCCTAGAGGGACATTGGATGGCTGTCCTCAGGACTGCACAGGCCTAGAGGGAAGCCTGGAATGCTGTCCTCGGGACTGCAAGGGCCTAGAGGGACTCTTGGAAACCTGTCCTCGGGACAGCACGGGCCTAGAGGGACTTTGGATGGCTGTCCTCGGGACTGCACGGGCCAAGAGGGACGTTGGATGGCTGTCCTCGGGACTGCACAGTCTGAGGGGGACGCCTGGAACGCTGTTCTCGGGACTGCACGGGCCAAGAGGGACTATGGATGGCTGTCCTCGGGACTGCACGGGCCAAGAGGGGCGTTGGATGGCTGTCCTCCGGACAGCACGGGCCGAGAGGGTCTCCAGGAACGCTGTCCTCGGGACTACACGGGCTGAGGGGGACGCCTGAAACGCTGTCCTCTGGACTGCACTGGCCAAGAGGGACATTGGATGGCTGTCATCTGGACTGCACGGGCCAAGAGGGACGTTGGATGGCTGTCCTCGGGACAGCACGGGCCAAGAGGGACTCCAGGAACGCGGTCCTCGGGACTGCACGGGCTGAGGGGGACGCCTGGAACGCTGTCCTCGGGACTGCTCTGGCCAAGAGGGACGTTGGATGGCTGTACTCGGAACTGCATGGACTTAGAGGGATGACTGGAACGCTGTTCTCTGGACTGCACGGGCCAAGAGGGACGTTGGATGGCTGTCCTCGGGACTGCACAGTCTGAGGGGGACGCCTGGAACGCTGTTTTCGGGACTGCACGGGCCGAGAGGGACTATGGATGGCTGTCCTCGGGACTGCACGGGCCAAGAGGGACGTTGGATGGCTGTCCTCGGGAAGGCACAGGCTGAGAGGGATGCCTGGAACGCTGTTCTCGGGACTGCACTGACCAAGAGATACATTGGATGGCTGTCCTCAGGACTGCACGGGCCTAGATGGACCCCTGGAATGCTGTCCTCGGGACTGCACGGGCCTAGAGGGACATTAGATGGCTGTCCTCAGGACTGCACAGGCCTAGAGGGAAGCCTGGAATGCTGTCCTCGGGACTGCAAGGGCCTAGAGGGACTCTTGGAAACCTGTCCTCGGGACAGCACGGGCCTAGAGAGACTTTGGATGGCAGTCCTCGGGACTGCACGGGCCAAGAGGGACGTTGGATGGCTGTCCTCGGGACAGCACTGGCCAAGAGGGACTCCAGGAACGCGGTCCTCGGGACTGCACGGGCTGAGGGGGACGCCTGGAACGCTGTCCTCGGGACTGCTCTGGCCAAGAGGGATGTTGGATGGCTGTACTCGGAACTGCATGGGCTTAGAGGGATGACTGGAACGCTGTTCTCTGGACTGCACGGGCCAAGAGGGACGTTGGATGGCTGTCCTCGGGACTGCACAGTCTAAGGGGGACGCCTGGAACGCTGTTCTCGGGACTGCACGGGCCAAGAGGGACTATGGATGGCTGTCCTCGGGACTGCACGGGCCAAGAGATGCGTTGGATGGCTGTCCTCCGGACAGCACGGGCCGAGAGGGTCTCCAGGAACGCTGTCCTCGGGACTACACGGGCTGAGGGGGACGCATAAAACGCTGTCCTCTGGACTGCACTGGCCAAGAGGGACATTGGATGGCTGTCATCTGGACTGCACGTGCCAAGAGGGACATTGGATGGTTTTCCTCAGGACTGCACGGGCCAAGAGGGACGCCTGGAACGCTGTCCTCGGGACTGCACGGGCCAAGAGGGACCTTGGATGGCTGTACTCGGGAGTGCACGAGCCGAGAGGGAAGCCTGGAATGCTGTTCTCTGGAATGCAAGGGCCTAGAGGGACTCCTGGAAAGCTGTCCTCGTTACTGCACGGTCCTAGAGGGACATCTGGAACTCTGTCCTCGGGACTGCACGGGCCAGGAGGGACGTTGGATGGCTGTCCTCGGAACTGCATGGGCCTAGAGGGATGCCTGGAACGCTGTTCTCTGGACTGCAAGGGCCAAGAGGGACTTTGGATGGCTGTCCTCGGTACTGCACGGGCCGAGAGGGATGCCTGGAATGCTGTCCTCTGGCCTACACGAACCAAGAGGGACGCTGGATGGCTGTCCTCGGGACTGCACTGGCCAAGATGGACGTTGGATGGCTGTCCTCTGGACTGCACGGGCCGAGAGGGACTCCTGGATCGAAGTCCTCGGGACTGCACGGGATGAGTGGGACCCCTGGAACGCTGTCCTCGGGACTGCATGGGCCATGAGGGACGTTGGATGGCTGTCCTCGGGACTGCACGGGCCAAGAGGGACATTGGATGGCTGTCCTCGGGACTGCACGGGCCAAGAGGGACGTTGGATAGCTGTCCGCGGGACTGCACGGGCCAAGACGGAAGCCTGGAACGCTGTCCTCGGGACTGCACGGGCCAAGAGGAACATTGGATGGCAGTCCTCGGGACTGCACGGGCCAAGCGGGACATTGGATGGCTGTCCTCTGGACTGCACGGGCCAAGAGGGACATTGGATGGCTGTCCTCGGGACTGCACTGACCAAGAGATACATTGGATGGCTGTCCTCAGGACTGCACTGGCGTAGAGGGACCCCTGGAATGCTGTCCTCGGGACTGCACGGGCCTAGAGGGACATTGGATGGCTGTCCTCAGGACTGCACAGGCCTAGAGGGAAGCCTGGAATGCTGTTCTCCGGACTGCAGGGGCCAAGAGGGACTCTTGGAAAACTGTCCTCGGGACTGCACGGGCCAAGAGGGAGGCCTGGAATGCTGTCCTCGGGACTGCACGGGCCTAGAGAGATGCCTGGAACTCTGTTCTCGGGACAGCTCGGGCCGAGAGGGACTTTGGATGGCTGTCCTCGGGACTGCATGGGCCAAGAGGGACGTTGGATGGCTGTCCTCGGGACTCCACGGGCCAAGAGGGACGTTGGATGGCTGTCCTCGGGACAGCACGGGCCAAGAGGGACTCCAGGAACGCTGTCCTCGGGACTGCACGGGCTGAGGGGGACGCCTGGAACGCTGTCCTCGGGACTGCTCTGGCCAAGAGGGACATTGGATGGCTGTACTCGGAACTGCATGGGCCTAGAGGGATGCCTGGAACGCTGTTCTCTGGACTGCACGGGCCAAGAGGGACTTTGGATGGCTGTCCTCGGGCCTGCACAGTATGAGGGGGACGCCTGGAACGCTGTTCTCGGGACTGCACGGGCCGAGAGGGACTATGGATGGCTGTCCTCGGGACTGCACGGGCCAAGAGGGACGTTGGATGGCTGTCCTCTGGACAGCACGGGCCGAGAGGGACTCCAGGAACGCTGTCCTCGGGACTGCACGGGCTGAGGGGGACGCCTGGAACGCTGTCCTCGGGACTGCATTGGCCAAGAGGGACATTGGATGGCTGTCATCTGGACTGCACGTGCCAAGAGGGACATTGGATGGTTTTCCTCAGGACTGCACGGGCCAAGAGGGATGCCTGGAACGCTGTCCTCGGGACTGCACGGGCCAAGAGGGACTTTGGATGGCTGTACTCCGGAGTGCATGAGCCGAGAGGGAAGCCTGGAATGCTGTCCTCTGGACTGCACGGACCGAGAGGGACTCCTGGATCGAAGTCCTCGGGACTGCACGGGACGAGTGGAACCCCTGGAACGCTGTCCTCGGGACTGCATGGGCCAAGAGGGACGTTGGATGGCTGTCCTCGGGACTGCACGGGCCAAGAAGGACATTGGATGTCTGTCCTCGGGACTGCACGGGCCAAGAGGGACGTTGGATGGCTGTCCTCGGGACTGCAGGGGCCTAGAGGGACTTTGGATGGCTCTCCTCGGGACTGCACGGGCCAAGAGGGATGCCTGGAACGCTGTCCTTGGGACTGCACGGGCCAAGAGGGACGTTGAATGGCTGTCCTAGGGACTGCTCGGGCAAAGTGGGATGTTGGATGGCTGTCCTCGGGACTGCACGGGCTAAGAGGGACGTTGGATGGCTGTCCTCGGGAAGGCACAGGCTGAGAGGGATGCCTGGAACGCTGTTCTCGGGACTGCACTGACCAAGAGATACATTGGATGGCTGTCCTCAGGACTGCACGGGCCTAGATGGACCCCTGGAATGCTGTCCTCGGGACTGCACGGGCCTAGAGGGACATTGGATGGCTGTCCTCAGGACTGCACAGGCCTAGAGGGAAGCCTGGAATGCTGTCCTCGGGACTGCAAGGGCCTAGAGGGACTCTTGGAAACCTGTCCTCGGGACAGCACGGGCCTAGAGGGACTTTGGATGGCTGTCCTCGGGACTGCACGGGCCAAGAGGGACGTTGGATGGCTGTCCTCGGGACAGCACGGGCCAAGAGGGACTCCAGGAACGCGGTCCTCGGGACTGCACGGGCTGAGGGGGACGCCTGGAACGCTGTCCTCGGGACTGCTCTGGCCAAGAGGGACGTTGGATGGGTGTACTCGGAACTGCATGGACTTAGAGGGATGACTGGAACGCTGTTCTCTGGACTGCACGGGCCAAGAGGGACGTTGGATGGCTGTCCTCGGGACTGCACAGGCCTAGAGGGAAGCCTGGAATTCTGTTCTCCGGACTGCAAGGGCCTAGAGGGACTCTTGGAAAACTGTCCTCGGTACTGCACGGGCCAAGAGGGAGGCCTGGAATGCTGTCCTCGGGACTGCACGGGCCTAGAGAGATGCCTGGAACTCTGTTCTCGGGACAGCTCGGGCCGAGAGGGACTTTGGATGGCTGTCCTCGGGACTGCATGGGCCAAGAGGGACGTTGGATGGCTGTCCTCGGGACTCCACGGGCCAAGAGGGACGTTGGATGGCTGTCCTCGGGACAGCACGGGCCAAGAGGGACTCCAGGAACGCTGTCCTCGGGACTGCACGGGCTGAGGGGGACGCCTGGAACGCTGTCCTCGGGACTGCTCTGGCCAAGAGGGACATTGGATGGCTGTACTCGGAACTGCATGGGCCTAGAGGGATGCCTGGAACGCTGTTCTCTGGACTGCACGGGCCAAGAGGGACGTTGGATGGCTGTCCTCGGGACTGCACAGTATGAGGGGGACGCCTGGAACGCTGTTCTCGGGACTGCACGGGCCGAGAGGGACTATGGATGGCTGTCCTCGGGACTGCACGGGCCAAGAGGGACGTTGGATGGCTGTCCTCTGGACAGCACGGGCCGAGAGGGACTCCAGGAACGCTGTCCTCGGGACTGCACGGGCTGAGGGGGACGCCTGGAACCCTGTCCTCGGGACTGCATTGGCCAAGAGGGACATTGGATGGCTGTCATCTGGACTGCACGTGCCAAGAGGGACATTGGATGGTTTTCCTCAGGACTGCACGGGCCAAGAGGGACGCCTGGAACGCTGTCCTCGGGACTGCACGGGCCAAGAGGGACTTTGGATGGCTGTACTCCGGAGTGCATGAGCCGAGAGGGAAGCCTGGAATGCTGTCCTCTGGACTGCACGGACCGAGAGGGACTCCTGGATCGAAGTCCTCGGGACTGCACGGGACGAGTGGAACCCCTGGAACGCTGTCCTCGGGACTGCATGGGCCAAGAGGGACGTTGGATGGCTGTCCTCGGGACTGCACGGGCCAAGAAGGACATTGGATGTCTGTCCTCGGGACTGCACGGGCCAAGAGGGATGTTGGATGGCTGTCCTCGGGACTGCAGGGGCCTAGAGGGACTTTGGATGGCTCTCCTCGGGACTGCACGGGCCAAGAGGGATGCCTGGAACGCTGTCCTTGGGACTGCACGAGCCAAGAGGGACGTTGAATGGCTGTCCTAGGGACTGCTCGGGCAAAGTGGGATGTTGGATGGCTGTCCTCGGGACTGCACGGGCTAAGAGGGACGTTGGATGGCTGTCCTCGGGAAGGCACAGGCTGAGAGGGATGCCTGGAACGCTGTTCTCGGGACTGCACTGACCAAGAGATACATTGGATGGCTGTCCTCAGGACTGCACGGGCCTAGATGGACCCCTGGAATGCTGTCCTCGGGACTGCACGGGCCTAGAGGGACATTGGATGGCTGTCCTCAGGACTGCACAGGCCTAGAGGGAAGCCTGGAATGCTGTCCTCGGGACTGCAAGGGCCTAGAGGGACTCTTGGAAACCTGTCCTCGGGACAGCACGGGCCTAGAGGGACTTTGGATGGCTGTCCTCGGGACTGCACGGGCCAAGAGGGACGTTGGATGGCTGTCCTCGGGACAGCACGGGCCAAGAGGGACTCCAGGAACGCGGTCCTCGGGACTGCACGGGCTGAGGGGGACGCCTGGAACGCTGTCCTCGGGACTGCTCTGGCCAAGAGGGACGTTGGATGGCTGTACTCGGAACTGCATGGGCTTAGAGGGATGCCTGGAACGCTGTTCTCTGGACTGCAAGGGCCAAGAGGGACTTTGGATGGCTGTCCTCGGGACTGCACGGGCCGAGAGGGATGCCTGGAATGCTGTCCTCTGGCCTACACGAACCAAGAGGGACGCTGGATGGCTGTCCTCGGGACTGCACTGGCCAAGATGGACGTTGGATGGCTGTCCTCTGGACTGCACGGGCCGAGAGGGACTCCTGGATCGAAGTCCTCGGGACTGCACGGGATGAGTGGGACCCCTGGAACGCTGTCCTCGGGACTGCATGGGCCAAGAGGGACGTTGGATGGCTGTCCTCGGGACTGCACGGGCCAAGAGGGACATTGGATGGCTGTCCTCGGGACTGCACGGGCCAAGAGGGACGTTGGATAGCTGTCCGCGGGACTGCACGGGCCAAGACGGAAGCCTGGAACGCTGTCCTCGGGACTGCACGGGCCAAGAGGGACGTTGGATGGCTGTCCTCGGGACTGCATGGGCCAAGTGGGACATTGGATGGCTGTCCTCGGGACTGCACGGGCCAAGAGGAACATTGGATGGCAGTCCTCGGGACTGCACGGGCCAAGCGGGACATTGGATGGCTGTCCTCTGGACTGCACGGGCCAAGAGGGACATTGGATGGCTGTCCTCGGGACTGCACTGACCAAGAGATACATTGGATGGCTGTCCTCAGGACTGCACGGGCGTAGAGGGACCCCTGGAATGCTGTCCTCGGGACTGCACGGGCCTAGAGGGACATTGGATGGCTGTCCTCAGGACTGCACAGGCCTAGAGGGAAGCCTGGAATGCTGTTCTCCGGACTGCAAGGGCCTAGAGGGACTCTTGGAAAACTGTCCTCGGTACTGCACGGGCCAAGAGGGAGGCCTGGAATGCTGTCCTCGGGACTGCACGGGCCTAGAGAGATGCCTGGAACTCTGTTCTCGGGACAGCTCGGGCCGAGAGGGACTTTGGATGGCTGTCCTCGGGACTGCATGGGCCAAGAGGGACGTTGGATGGCTGTCCTCGGGACTCCACGGGCCAAGAGGGACGTTGGATGGCTGTCCTCGGGACAGCACGGGCCAAGAGGGACTCCAGGAACGCTGTCCTCGGGACTGCACGGGCTGAGGGGGACGCCTGGAACGCTGTCCTCGGGACTGCTCTGGCCAAGAGGGACATTGGATGGATGTACTCGGAACTGCATGGGCCTAGAGGGATGCCTGGAACGCTGTTCTCTGGACTGCACGGGCCAAGAGGGACGTTGGATGGCTGTCCTCGGGACTGCACAGTATGAGGGGGACGCCTGGAACGCTGTTCTCGGGACTGCACGGGCCGAGAGGGACTATGGATGGCTGTCCTCGGGACTGCACGGGCCAAGAGGGACGTTGGATGGCTGTCCTCTGGACAGCACGGGCCGAGAGGGACTCCAGGAACGCTGTCCTCGGGACTGCACGGGCTGAGGGGGACGCCTGGAACGCTGTCCTCGGAACTGCATTGGCCAAGAGGGACATTGGATGGCTGTCATCTGGACTGCACGTGCCAAGAGGGACATTGGATGGTTTTCCTCAGGACTGCACGGGCCAAGAGGGACGCCTGGAACGCTGTCCTCGGGACTGCACGGGCCAAGAGGGACTTTGGATGGCTGTACTCCGGAGTGCATGAGCCGAGAGGGAAGCCTGGAATGCTGTCCTCTGGACTGTATGGACCGAGAGGGACTCCTGGATCGAAGTCCTCGGGACTGCACGGGACGAGTGGAACCCCTGGAACGCTGTCCTCGGGACTGCATGGGCCAAGAGGGACGTTGGATGGCTGTCCTCGGGACTGCACGGGCCAAGAAGGACATTGGATGTCTGTCCTCGGGACTGCACGGGCCAAGAGGGACGTTGGATGGCTGTCCTCGGGACTGCAGGGGCCTAGAGGGACTTTGGATGGCTCTCCTCGGGACTGCACGGGCCAAGAGGGATGCCTGGAACGCTGTCCTTGGGACTGCACGGGCAAAGAGGGACGTTGAATGGCTGTCCTAGGGACTGCTCGGGCAAAGTGGGATGTTGGATGGCTGTCCTCGGGACTGCACGGGCTAAGAGGGACGTTGGATGGCTGTCCTCGGGAAGGCACAGGCTGAGAGGGATGCCTGGAACGCTGTTCTCGGGACTGCACTGACCAAGAGATACATTGGATGGCTGTCCTCAGGACTGCACGGGCCTAGATGGACCCCTGGAATGCTGTCCTCGGGACTTCACGGGCCTAGAGGGACATTGGATGGCTGTCCTCAGGACTGCACAGGCCTAGAGGGAAGCCTGGAATGCTGTCCTCGGGACTGCAAGGGCCTAGAGGGACTCTTGGAAACCTGTCCTCGGGACAGCACGGGCCTAGAGGGACTTTGGATGGCTGTCCTCGGGACTGCACGGGCCAAGAGGGACGTTGGATGGCTGTCCTCGGGACAACACGGGCCAAGAGGGACTCCAGGAACGCGGTCCTCGGGACTGCACGGGCTGAGGGGGACGCCTGGAACGCTGTCCTCGGGACTGCTCTGGCCAAGAGGGACGTTGGATGGGTGTACTCGGAATTGCATGGACTTAGAGGGATGACTGGAACGCTGTTCTCTGGACTGCACGGGCCAAGAGGGACGTTGGATGGCTGTCCTCGGGACTGCACAGTCTGAGGGGGACGCCTGGAACGCTGTTTTCGGGACTGCACGGGCCGAGAGGGACTATGGATGGCTGTCCTCAGGACTGCACGGGCCAAGAGGGACGTTGGATGGCTGTCCTCGGAAGGCACAGGCTGAGAGTGATGCCTGGAACGCTGTTCTCGGGACTGCACTGACCAAGAGATACATTGGATGGCTGTCCTCAGGACTGCACGGGCCTCGATGGACCCCTGGAATGCTGTCCTCGGGACTGCACGGGCCTAGAGGGACATTAGATGGCTGTCCTCAGGACTGCACAGGCCTAGAGGGAAGCCTGGAATGCTGTCCTCGGGACGGCAAGGGCCTAGAGGCACTCTTGGAAACCTGTCCTCGGGACAGCACGGGCCTAGAGGGACTTTGGATGGCAGTCCTCGGGACTGCACGGGCCAAGAGGGACGTTGGATGGCTGTCCTCGGGACAGCACTGGCCAAGAGGGACTCCAGGAACGCGGTCCTCGGGACTGCACGGGCTGAGGGGGACGCCTGGAACGCTGTCCTCGGGACTGCTCTGGCCAAGAGGGACGTTGGATGGCTGTACTCGGAACTGCATGGGCTTAGAGGGATGACTGGAACGCTGTTCTCTGGACTGCACGGGCCAAGAGGGACGTTGGATGGCTGTCCTCGGGACTGCACATTCTGAGGGGGACGCCTGGAACGCTGTTCTCGGGACTGCACGGGCCAAGAGGGACTATGGATGGCTGTCCTCGGGACTGCACGGGCCAAGAGGGGCGTTGGATGGCTGTCCTCCGGACAGCACGGGCCGAGAGGGTCTCCAGGAACGCTGTCCTCGGGACTACACGGGCTGAGGGGGACGCCTGAAACGCTGTCCTCTGGACTGCACTGGCCAAGAGGGACATTGGATGGCTGTCATCTGGACTGCACGTGCCAAGAGGGACATTGGATGGTTTTCCTCAGGACTGCACGGGCCAAGAGGGACGCCTGGAACGCTGTCCTCGGGACTGCACGGGCCAAGAGGGACCTTGGATGGCTGTACTCGGGAGTGCACGAGCCAAGAGGGAAGCCTGGAATGCTGTTCTCTGGAATGCAAGGGCCTAGAGGGACTCCTGGAAAGCTGTCCTCGTTACTGCACGGTCCTAGAGGGACATCTGGAACTCTGTCCTCGGGACTGCACGGGCCAGGAGGGACGTTGGATGGCTGTCCTCGGAACTGTATGGGCCTAGAGGGATGCCTGGAACGCTGTTCTCTGGACTGCAAGGGCCAAGAGGGACTTTGGATGGCTGTCCTCGGGACTGCATGGGCCGAGAGGGATGCCTGGAATGCTGTCCTCTGGCCTACACGAACCAAGAGGGACGCTGGATGGCTGTCCTCGGGACTGCACTGGCCAAGATGGACGTTGGATGGCTGTCCTCTGGACTGCACGGGCCGAGAGGGACTCCTGGATCGAAGTCCTCGGGACTGCACGGGATGAGTGGGACCCCTGGAACGCTGTCCTCGGGACTGCATGGGCCAAGAGGGACGTTGGATGGCTGTCCTCGGGACTGCACGGGCCAAGAGGGACATTGGATGGCTGTCCTCGGGACTGCACGGGCCAAGAGGGACATTGGATAGCTGTCCGCGGGACTGCACGGGCCAAGACGGAAGCCTGGAACGCTGTCCTCGGGACTGCACGGGCCAAGAGGGACGTTGGATGGCTGTCCTCGGGACTGCATGGGCCAAGTGGGACATTGGATGGCTGTCCTCGGGACTGCACGGGCCAAGAGGAACATTGGATGGCAGTCCTCGGGACTGCACGGGCCAAGCGGGACATTGGATGGCTGTCCTCTGGACTGCACGGGCCAAGAGGGACATTGGATGGCTGTCCTCGGGACTGCACTGACCAAGAGATACATTGGATGGCTGTCCTCAGGACTGCACGGGCGTAGAGGGACCCCTGGAATGCTGTCCTCGGGACTGCACGGGCCTAGAGGGACATTGGATGGCTGTCCTCAGGACTGCACAGGCCTAGAGGGAAGCCTGGAATGCTGTTCTCCGGACTGCAAGGGCCTAGAGGGACTCTTGGAAAACTGTCCTCGGTACTGCACGGGCCAAGAGGGAGGCCTGGAATGCTGTCCTCGGGACTGCACGGGCCTAGAGAGATGTCTGGAACTCTGTTCTCGGGACAGCTCGGGCCGAGAGGGACTTTGGATGGCTGTCCTCGGGACTGCATGGGCCAAGAGGGACGTTGGATGGCTGTCCTCGAAACTCCACGGGCCAAGAGGGACGTTGGATGGCTGTCCTCGGGACAGCACGGGCCAAGAGGGACTCCAGGAACGCTGTCCTCGGGACTGCACGGGCTGAGGGGGACGCCTGGAACGCTGTCCTCGGGACTGCTCTGGCCAAGAGGGACATTGGATGGCTGTACTCGGAACTGCATGGGCCTAGAGGGATGCCTGGAACGCTGTTCTCTGGACTGCACGGGCCAAGAGGGACGTTGGATGGCTGTCCTCGGGACTGCACAGTATGAGGGGGACGCCTGGAACGCTGTTCTCGGGACTGCACGGGCCGAGAGGGACTATGGATGGCTGTCCTTGGGACTGCACGGGCCAAGAGGGACGTTGGATGGCTGTCCTCTGGACAGCACGGGCCGAGAGGGACTCCAGGAACGCTGTCCTCGGGACTGCACGGGCTGAGGGGGACGCCTGGAACGCTGTCCTCGGAACTGCATTGGCCAAGAGGGACATTGGATGGCTGTCATCTGGACTGCACGTGCCAAGAGGGACATTGGATGGTTTTCCTCAGGACTGCACGGGCCAAGAGGGACGCCTGGAACGCTGTCCTCGGGACTGCACGGGCCAAGAGGGACTTTGGATGGCTGTACTCCGGAGTGCATGAGCCGAGAGGGAAGCCTGGAATGCTGTCCTCTGGACTGCACGGACCGAGAGGGACTCCTGGATCAAAGTCCTCGGGACTGCACGGGACGAGTGGAACCCCTGGAACGCTGTCTTCGGGACTGCATGGGCCAAGAGGGACGTTGGATGGCTGTCCTCGGGACTGCACGGGCCAAGAAGGACATTGGATGTCTGTCCTCGGGACTGCACGGGCCAAGAGGGACGTTGGATGGCTGTCCTCGGGACTGCAGGGGCCTAGAGGGACTTTGGATGGCTCTCCTCGGGACTGCACGGGCCAAGAGGGATGCCTGGAACGCTGTCCTTGGGACTGCACGGGCCAAGAGGGACGTTGAATGGCTGTCCTAGGGACTGCTCGGGCAAAGTGGGATGTTGGATGGCTGTCCTCGGGACTGCACGGGCTAAGAGGGACGTTGGATGGCTGTCCTCGGGAAGGCACAGGCTGAGAGGGATGCCTGGAACGCTGTTCTCGGGACTGCACTGACCAAGAGATACATTGGATGGCTGTCCTCAGGACTGCACGGGCCTAGATGGACCCCTGGAATGCTGTCCTCGGGACTGCACGGGCCTAGAGGGACATTGGATGGCTGTCCTCAGGACTGCACAGGCCTAGAGGGAAGCCTGGAATGCTGTCCTCGGGACTGCAAGGGCCTAGAGGGACTCTTGGAAACCTGTCCTCGGGACAGCACGGGCCTAGAGGGACTTTGGATGGCTGTCCTCGGGACTGCACGGGCCAAGAGGGACGTTGGATGGCTGTCCTCGGGACAGCACGGGCCAAGAGGGACTCCAGGAACGCGGTCCTCGGGACTGCACGGGCTGAGGGGGACGCCTGGAACGCTGTCCTCGGGACTGCTCTGGCCAAGAGGGACGTTGGATGGCTGTACTCGGAACTGCATGGACTTAGAGGGATGACTGGAACGCTGTTCTCTGGACTGCACAGGCCGAGAGGGACTATGGATGGCTGTCCTCGGGACTGCACGGGCCAAGAGGGGCGTTGGATGGCTGTCCTCCGGACAGCACGGGCCGAGAGGGTCTCCAGGAACGCTGTCCTCGGGACTACACGGGCTGAGGGGGACGCCTGAAACGCTGTCCTCTGGACTGCACTGGCCAAGAGGGACATTGGATGGCTGTCATCTGGACTGCACGTGCCAAGAGGGACATTGGATGGTTTTCCTCAGGACTGCACGGGCCAAGAGGGACGCCTGGAACGCTGTCCTCGGGACTGCACGGGCCAAGAGGGACCTTGGATGGCTGTACTCGGGAGTGCACGAGCCGAGAGGGAAGCCTGGAATGCTGTTCTCTGGAATGCAAGGGCCTAGAGGGACTCCTGGAAAGCTGTCCTCGTTACTGCACGGTCCTAGAGGGACGTCTGGAACTCTGTCCTCGGGACTGCACGGGCCAGGAGGGACGTTGGATGGCTGTCCTCGGAACTGCATGGGCCTAGAGGGATGCCTGGAACGCTGTTCTCTGGACTGCAAGGGCCAAGAGGGACTTTGGATGGCTGTCCTCGGGACTGCACGGGCCGAGAGGGATGCCTGGAATGCTGTCCTCTGGCCTACACGAACCAAGAGGGACGCTGGATGGCTGTCCTCGGGACTGCACTGGCCAAGATGGACGTTGGATGGCTGTCCTCTGGACTGCACGGGCCGAGAGGGACTCCTGGATCGAAGTCCTCGGGACTGCACGGGATGAGTGGGACCCCTGGAACGCTGTCCTCAGGACTGCATGGGCCAAGAGGGACGTTGGATGGCTGTCCTCGGGACTGCACGGGCCAAGAGGGACATTGGATGTCTGTCCTCGGGACTGCACGGGCCAAGAGGGACGTTGGATGGCTGTCCTCGGGACTGCAGGGGCCTAGAGGGACTTTGGATGGCTCTCCTCGGGACTGCACGGGCCAAGAGGGATGCCTGGAACGCTGTCCTTGGGACTGCACGGGCCAAGAGGGACGTTGAATGGCTGTCCTAGGGACTGCTCGGGCAAAGTGGGATGTTGGATGGCTGTCCTCGGGACTGCACGGGCTAAGAGGGACGTTGGATGGCTGTCCTCGGGAAGGCACAGGCTGAGAGGGATGCCTGGAACGCTGTTCTCGGGACTGCACTGACCAAGAGATACATTGGATGGCTGTCCTCAGGACTGCACGGGCCTAGATGGACCCCTGGAATGCTGTACTCGGGACTGCACGGGCCTAGAGGGACATTGGATGGCTGTCCTCAGGACTGCACAGGCCTAGAGGGAAGCCTGGAATGCTGTCCTCGGGACTGCAAGGGCCTAGAGGGACTCTTGGAAACCTGTCCTCGGGACAGCACGGGCCTAGAGGGACTTTGGATGGCTGTCCTCGGGACTGCACGGGCCAAGAGGGACGTTGGATGGCTGTCCTCGGGACAGCACGGGCCAAGAGGGACTCCAGGAACGCGGTCCTCGGGACTGCACGGGCTGAGGGGGACGCCTGGAACGCTGTCCTCGGGACTGCTCTGGCCAAGAGGGACGTTGGATGGCTGTACTCGGAACTGCATGGACTTAGAGGGATGACTGGAACGCTGTTCTCTGGACTGCACAGGCCGAGAGGGACTATGGATGGCTGTCCTCGGGACTGCACGGGCCAAGAGGGGCGTTGGATGGCTGTCCTCCGGACAGCACGGGCCGAGAGGGTCTCCAGGAACGCTGTCCTCGGGACTACACGGGCTGAGGGGGACGCCTGAAACGCTGTCCTCTGGACTGCACTGGCCAAGAGGGACATTGGATGGCTGTCATCTGGACTGCACGTGCCAAGAGGGACATTGGATGGTTTTCCTCAGGACTGCACGGGCCAAGAGGGACGCCTGGAACGCTGTCCTCGGGACTGCACGGGCCAAGAGGGACCTTGGATGGCTGTACTCGGGAGTGCACGAGCCGAGAGGGAAGCCTGGAATGCTGTTCTCTGGAATGCAAGGGCCTAGAGGGACTCCTGGAAAGCTGTCCTCGTTACTGCACGGTCCTAGAGGGACGTCTGGAACTCTGTCCTCGGGACTGCACGGGCCAGGAGGGACGTTGGATGGCTGTCCTCGGAACTGCATGGGCCTAGAGGGATGCCTGGAACGCTGTTCTCTGGACTGCAAGGGCCAAGAGGGACTTTGGATGGCTGTCCTCGGGACTGCACGGGCCGAGAGGGATGCCTGGAATGCTGTCCTCTGGCCTACACGAACCAAGAGGGACGCTGGATGGCTGTCCTCGGGACTGCACTGGCCAAGATGGACGTTGGATGGCTGTCCTCTGGACTGCACGGGCCGAGAGGGACTCCTGGATCGAAGTCCTCGGGACTGCACGGGATGAGTGGGACCCCTGGAACGCTGTCCTCAGGACTGCATGGGCCAAGAGGGACGTTGGATGGCTGTCCTCGGGACTGCACGGGCCAAGAGGGACATTGGATGTCTGTCCTCGGGACTGCACGGGCCAAGAGGGACGTTGGATGGCTGTCCTCGGGACTGCAGGGGCCTAGAGGGACTTTGGATGGCTCTCCTCGGGACTGCACGGGCCAAGAGGGATGCCTGGAACGCTGTCCTTGGGACTGCACGGGCCAAGAGGGACGTTGAATGGCTGTCCTAGGGACTGCTCGGGCAAAGTGGGATGTTGGATGGCTGTCCTCGGGACTGCACGGGCTAAGAGGGACGTTGGATGGCTGTCCTCGGGAAGGCACAGGCTGAGAGGGATGCCTGGAACGCTGTTCTCGGGACTGCACTGACCAAGAGATACATTGGATGGCTGTCCTCAGGACTGCACGGGCCTAGATGGACCCCTGGAATGCTGTACTCGGGACTGCACGGGCCTAGAGGGACATTGGATGGCTGTCCTCAGGACTGCACAGGCCTAGAGGGAAGCCTGGAATGCTGTCCTCGGGACTGCAAGGGCCTAGAGGGACTCTTGGAAACCTGTCCTCGGGACAGCACGGGCCTAGAGGGACTTTGGATGGCAGTCCTCGGGACTGCACGGGCCAAGAGGGACGTTGGATGGCTGTCCTCGGGACAGCACTGGCCAAGAGGGACTCCAGGAACGCGGTCCTCGGGACTGCACGGGCTGAGGGGGACGCCTGGAACGCTGTCCTCGGGACTGCTCTGGCCAAGAGGGACGTTGGATGGCTGTACTCGGAACTGCATGGGCTTAGAGGGATGACTGGAACGCTGTTCTCTGGACTGCACGGGCCAAGAAGGACGTTGGATGGCTGTCCTCGGGACTGCACAGTCTGAGGGGGACGCCTGGAACGCTGTTCTCGGGACTGCACGGGCCAAGAGGGACTATGGATGGCTGTCCTCGGGACTGCACGGGCCAAGAGGGGCGTTGGATGGCTGTCCTCCGGACAGCACGGGCCGAGAGGGTCTCCAGGAACGCTGTTCTCGGGACTACACGGGCTGAGGGGGACGCCTGAAACGCTGTCCTCTGGACTGCACTGGCCAAGAGGGACATTGGATGGCTGTCATCTGGACTGCACGTGCCAAGAGGGACATTGGATGGTTTTCCTCAGGACTGCACGGGCCAAGAGGGACGCCTGGAACGCTGTCCTCGGGACTGCACGGGCCAAGAGGGACCTTGGATGGCTGTACTCGGGAGTGCACGAGCCAAGAGGGAAGCCTGGAATGCTGTTCTCTGGAATGCAAGGGCCTAGAGGGACTCCTGGAAAGCTGTCCTCGTTACTGCACGGTCCTAGAGGGACATCTGGAACTCTGTCCTCGGGACTGCACGGGCCAGGAGGGACGTTGGATGGCTGTCCTCGGAACTGCATGGGCCTAGAGGGATGCCTGGAACGCTGTTCTCTGGACTGCAAGGGCCAAGAGGGACTTTGGATGGCTGTCCTCGGGACTGCACGGGCCGAGAGGGATGCCTGGAATGCTGTCCTCTGGCCTACACGAACCAAGAGGGACGCTGGATGGCTGTCCTCGGGACTGCACTGGCCAAGATGGACGTTGGATGGCTGTCCTCTGGACTGCACGGGCCGAGAGGGACTCCTGGATCGAAGTCCTCGGGACTGCACGGGATGAGTGGGACCCCTGGAACGCTGTCCTCGGGACTGCATGGGCCAAGAGGGACGTTGGATGGCTGTCCTCGGGACTGCACGGGCCAAGAGGGACATTGGATGGCTGTCCTCGGGACTGCACGGGCCAAGAGGGACGTTGGATAGCTGTCCGCGGGACTGCACGGGCCAAGACGGAAGCCTGGAACGCTGTCCTCGGGACTGCACGGGCCAAGAGGGACGTTGGATGGCTGTCCTCGGGACTGCATGGGCCAAGTGGGACATTGGATGGCTGTCCTCGGGACTGCACGGGCCAAGAGGAACATTGGATGGCAGTCCTCGGGACTGCACGGGCCAAGCGGGACATTGGATGGCTGTCCTCTGGACTGCACGGGCCAAGAGGGACATTGGATGGCTGTCCTCGGGACTGCACTGACCAAGAGATACATTGGATGGCTGTCCTCAGGACTGCACGGGCGTAGAGGGACCCCTGGAATGCTGTCCTCGGGACTGCACGGGCCTAGAGGGACATTGGATGGCTGTCCTCAGGACTGCACAGGCCTAGAGGGAAGCCTGGAATGCTGTTCTCCGGACTGCAAGGGCCTAGAGGGACTCTTGGAAAACTGTCCTGGGTACTGCACGGGCCAAGAGGGAGGCCTGGAATGCTGTCCTCGGGACTCCACGGGCCTAGAGAGATGCCTGGAACTCTGTTCTCGGGACAGCTCGGGCCGAGAGGGACTTTGGATGGCTGTCCTCGGGACTGCATGGGCCAAGAGGGACGTTGGATGGCTGTCCTCGGGACTCCACGGGCCAAGAGGGACGTTGGATGGCTGTCCTCGGGACAGCACGGGCCAAGAGGGACTCCAGGAACGCTGTCCTCGGGACTGCACGGGCTGAGGGGGACGCCTGGAACGCTGTCCTCGGGACTGCTCTGGCCAAGAGGGACATTGGATGGCTGTACTCGGAACTGCATGGGCCTAGAGGGATGCCTGGAACGCTGTTCTCTGGACTGCACGGGCCAAGAGGGACGTTGGATGGCTGTCCTCGGGACTGCACAGTATGAGGGGGACGCCTGGAACGCTGTTCTCGGGACTGCACGGGCCGAGAGGGACTATGGATGGCTGTCCTCGGGACTGCACGGGCCAAGAGGGACGTTGGATGGCTGTCCTCTGGACAGCACGGGCCGAGAGGGACTCCAGGAACGCTGTCCTCGGGACTGCACGGGCTGAGGGGGACGCCTGGAACGCTGTCCTCGGGACTGCATTGGCCAAGAGGGACATTGGATGGCTGTCATCTGGACTGCACGTGCCAAGAGGGACATTGGATGGTTTTCCTCAGGACTGCACGGGCCAAGAGGGACGCCTGGAACGCTGTCCTCGGGACTGCACGGGCCAAGAGGGACTTTGGATGGCTGTACTCCGGAGTGCATGAGCCGAGAGGGAAGCCTGGAATGCTGTCCTCTGGACTGCACGGACCGAGAGGGACTCCTGGATCGAAGTCCTCGGGACTGCACGGGACGAGTGGAACCCCTGGAACGCTGTCCTCGGGACTGCATGGGCCAAGAGGGACGTTGGATGGCTGTCCTCGGGACTGCACGGGCCAAGAAGGACATTGGATGTCTGTCCTCGGGACTGCACGGGCCAAGAGGGACGTTGGATGGCTGTCCTCGGGACTGCAGGGGCCTAGAGGGACTTTGGATGGCTCTCCTCGGGACTGCACGGGCCAAGAGGGATGCCTGGAACGCTGTCCTTGGGACTGCACGGGCCAAGAGGGACGTTGAATGGCTGTCCTAGGGACTGCTCAGGCAAAGTGGGATGTTGGATGGCTGTCCTCGGGACTGCACGGGCTAAGAGGGACGTTGGATGGCTGTCCTCGGGAAGGCACAGGCTGAGAGGGATGCCTGGAACGCTGTTCTCGGGACTGCACTGACCAAGAGATACATTGGATGGCTGTCCTCAGGACTGCACGGGCCTAGATGGACCCCTGGAATGCTGTCCTCGGGACTGCACGGGCCTAGAGGGACATTGGATGGCTGTCCTCAGGACTGCACAGGCCTAGAGGGAAGCCTGGAATGCTGTCCTCGGGACTGCAAGGGCCTAGAGGGACTCTTGGAAACCTGTCCTCGGGACAGCACGGGCCTAGAGGGACTTTGGATGGCTGTCCTCGGGACTGCACGGGCCAAGAGGGACGTTGGATGGCTGTCCTCGGGACAGCACGGGCCAAGAGGGACTCCAGGAACGCGGTCCTCGGGACTGCACGGGCTGAGGGGGACGCCTGGAACGCTGTCCTCGGGACTGCTCTGGCCAAGAGGGACGTTGGATGGCTGTACTCGGAACTGCATGGACTTAGAGGGATGACTGGAACGCTGTTCTCTGGACTGCACGGGCCAAGAGGGACGTTGGATGGCTGTCCTCGGGACTGCACAGTCTGAGGGGGACGCCTGGAACGCTGTTTTCGGGACTGCACAGGCCGAGAGGGACTATGGATGGCTGTCCTCGGGACTGCACGGGCCAAGAGGGACGTTGGATGGCTGTCCTCGGGAAGGCACAGGCTGAGAGGGATGCCTGGAACGCTGTTCTCGGGACTGCACTGACCAAGAGATACATTGGATGGCTGTCCTCAGGACTGCACGGGCCTAGATGGACCCCTGGAATGCTGTCCTCGGGACTGCACGGGCCTAGAGGGACATTAGATGGCTGTCCTCAGGACTGCACAGGCCTAGAGGGAAGCCTGGAATGCTGTCCTCGGGACTGCAAGGGCCTAGAGGGACTCTTGGAAACCTGTCCTCGGGACAGCACGGGCCTAGAGGGACTTTGGATGGCAGTCCTCGGGACTGCACGGGCCAAGAGGGACGTTGGATGGCTGTCCTCGGGACTGCACGGGCCAAGAGGGACATTGGATGTCTGTCCTCGGGACTGCACGGGCCAAGAGGGACGTTGGATGGCTGTCCTCGGGACTGCAGGGGCCTAGAGGGACTTTGGATGGCTCTCCTCGGGACTGCACGGGCCAAGAGGGATGCCTGGAACGCTGTCCTTGGGACTGCACGGGCCAAGAGGGACGTTGAATGGCTGTCCTAGGGACTGCTCGGGCAAAGTGGGATGTTGGATGGCTGTCCTCGGGACTGCACGGGCTAAGAGGGACGTTGGATGGCTGTCCTCGGGAAGGCACAGGCTGAGAGGGATGCCTGGAACGCTGTTCTCGGGACTGCACTGACCAAGAGATACATTGGATGGCTGTCCTCAGGACTGCACGGGCCTAGATGGACCCCTGGAATGCTGTCCTCGGGACTGCACGGGCCTAGAGGGACATTGGATGGCTGTCCTCAGGACTGCACAGGCCTAGAGGGAAGCCTGGAATGCTGTCCTCGGGACTGCAAGGGCCTAGAGGGACTCTTGGAAACCTGTCCTCGGGACAGCACGGGCCTAGAGGGACTTTGGATGGCAGTCCTCGGGACTGCACGGGCCAAGAGGGACGTTGGATGGCTGTCCTCGGGACAGCACTGGCCAAGAGGGACTCCAGGAACGCGGTCCTCGGGACTGCACGGGCTGAGGGGGACGCCTGGAACGCTGTCCTCGGGACTGCTCTGGCCAAGAGGGACGTTGGATGGCTGTACTCGGAACTGCATGGGCTTAGAGGGATGACTGGAACGCTGTTCTCTGGACTGCACGGGCCAAGAAGGACGTTGGATGGCTGTCCTCGGGACTGCACAGTCTGAGGGGGACGCCTGGAACGCTGTTCTCGGGACTGCACGGGCCAAGAGGGACTATGGATGGCTGTCCTCGGGACTGCACGGGCCAAGAGGGGCGTTGGATGGCTGTCCTCCGGACAGCACGGGCCAAGAGGGTCTCCAGGAACGCTGTCCTCGGGACTACACGGGCTGAGGGGGACGCCTGAAACGCTGTCCTCTGGACTGCACTGGCCAAGAGGGACATTGGATGGCTGTCATCTGGACTGCACGTGCCAAGAGGGACATTGGATGGTTTTCCTCAGGACTGCACGGGCCAAGAGGGACGCCTGGAACGCTGTCCTCGGGACTGCACGGGCCAAGAGGGACCTTGGATGGCTGTACTCGGGAGTGCACGAGCCAAGAGGGAAGCCTGGAATGCTGTTCTCTGGAATGCAAGGGCCTAGAGGGACTCCTGGAAAGCTGTCCTCGTTACTGCACGGTCCTAGAGGGACATCTGGAACTCTGTCCTCGGGACTGCACGGGCCAGGAGGGACGTTGGATGGCTGTCCTCGGAACTGCATGGGCCTAGAGGGATGCCTGGAACGCTGTTCTCTGGACTGCAAGGGCCAAGAGGGACTTTGGATGGCTGTCCTCGGGACTACACGGGCCGAGAGGGATGCCTGGAATGCTGTCCTCTGGCCTACACGAACCAAGAGGGACGCTGGATGGCTGTCCTCGGGACTGCACTGGCCAAGATGGACGTTGGATGGCTGTCCTCTGGACTGCACGGGCCGAGAGGGACTCCTGGATCGAAGTCCTCGGGACTGCACGGGATGAGTGGGACCCCTGGAACGCTGTCCTCGGGACTGCATGGGCCAAGAGGGACGTTGGATGGCTGTCCTCGGGACTGCACGGGCCAAGAGGGACATTGGATGGCTGTCCTCGGGACTGCACGGGCCAAGAGGGACGTTGGATAGCTGTCCGCGGGACTGCACGGGCCAAGACGGAAGCCTGGAACGCTGTCCTCGGGACTGCACGGGCCAAGAGGGACGTTGGATGGCTGTCCTCGGGACTGCATGGGCCAAGTGGGACATTGGATGGCTGTCCTCGGGACTGCACGGGCCAAGAGGAACATTGGATGGCAGTCCTCGGGACTGCACGGGCCAAGCGGGACATTGGATGGCTGTCCTCTGGACTGCACGGGCCAAGAGGGACATTGGATGGCTGTCCTCGGGACTGCACTGACCAAGAGATACATTGGATGGCTGTCCTCAGGACTGCACGGGCGTAGAGGGACCCCTGGAATGCTGTCCTCGGGACTGCACGGGCCTAGAGGGACATTGGATGGCTGTCCTCAGGACTGCACAGGCCTAGAGGGAAGCCTGGAATGCTGTTCTCCGGACTGCAAGGGCCTAGAGGGACTCTTGGAAAACTGTCCTCGGTACTGCACGGGCCAAGAGGGAGGCCTGGAATGCTGTCCTCGGGACTCCACGGGCCTAGAGAGATGCCTGGAACTCTGTTCTCGGGACAGCTCGGGCCGAGAGGGACTTTGGATGGCTGTCCTCGGGACTGCATGGGCCAAGAGGGACGTTGGATGGCTGTCCTCGGGACTCCACGGGCCAAGAGGGACGTTGGATGGCTGTCCTCGGGACAGCACGGGCCAAGAGGGACTCCAGGAACGCTGTCCTCGGGACTGCACGGGCTGAGGGGGACGCCTGGAACGCTGTCCTCGGGACTGCTCTGGCCAAGAGGGACATTGGATGGCTGTACTCGGAACTGCATGGGCCTAGAGGGATGCCTGGAACGCTGTTCTCTGGACTGCACGGGCCAAGAGGGACGTTGGATGGCTGTCCTCGGGACTGCACAGTATGAGGGGGACGCCTGGAACGCTGTTCTCGGGACTGCACGGGCCGAGAGGGACTATGGATGGCTGTCCTCGGGACTGCACGGGCCAAGAGGGACTTTGGATGGCTGTCCTCTGGACAGCACGGGCCGAGAGGGACTCCAGGAACGCTGTCCTCGGGACTGCACGGGCTGAGGGGGACGCCTGGAACGCTGTCCTCGGGACTGCATTGGCCAAGAGGGACATTGGATGGCTGTCATCTGGACTGCACGTGCCAAGAGGGACATTGGATGGTTTTCCTCAGGACTGCACGGGCCAAGAGGGACGCCTGGAACGCTGTCCTCTGGACTGCACGGGCCAAGAGGGACTTTGGATGGCTGTACTCCGGAGTGCATGAGCCGAGAGGGAAGCCTGGAATGCTGTCCTCTGGACTGCACGGACCGAGAGGGACTCCTGGATCGAAGTCCTCGGGACTGCACGGGACGAGTGGAACCCCTGGAACGCTGTCCTCGGGACTGCATGGGCCAAGAGGGACGTTGGATGGCTGTCCTCGGGACTGCACGGGCCAAGAAGGACATTGGATGTCTGTCCTCGGGACTGCACGGGCCAAGAGGGACGTTGGATGGCTGTCCTCGGGACTGCAGGGGCCTAGAGGGACTTTGGATGGCTCTCCTCGGGACTGCACGGGCCAAGAGGGATGCCTGGAACGCTGTCCTTGGGACTGCACGGGCCAAGAGGGACGTTGAATGGCTGTCCTAGGGACTGCTCGGGCAAAGTGGGATGTTGGATGGCTGTCCTCGGGACTGCACGGGCTAAGAGGGACATTGGATGGCTGTCCTCGGGAAGGCACAGGCTGAGAGGGATGCCTGGAACGCTGTTCTCGGGACTGCACTGACCAAGAGATACATTGGATGGCTGTCCTCAGGACTGCACGGGCCTAGATGGACCCCTGGAATGCTGTCCTCGGGACTGCACGGGCCTAGAGGGACATTGGATGGCTGTCCTCAGGACTGCACAGGCCTAGAGGGAAGCCTGGAATGCTGTCCTCGGGACTGCAAGGGCCTAGAGGGACTCTTGGAAACCTGTCCTCGGGACAGCACGGGCCTAGAGGGACTTTGGATGGCTGTCCTCGGGACTGCACGGGCCAAGAGGGACGTTGGATGGCTGTCCTCGGGACAGCACGGGCCAAGAGGGACTCCAGGAACGCGGTCCTCGGGACTGCACGGGCTGAGGGGGACGCCTGGAACGCTGTCCTCGGGACTGCTCTGGCCAAGAGGGACGTTGGATGGCTGTACTCGGAACTGCATGGACTTAGAGGGATGACTGGAACGCTGTTCTCTGGACTGCACGGGCCAAGAGGGACGTTGGATGGCTGTCCTCGGGACTGCACAGTCTGAGGGGGACGCCTGGAACGCTGTTTTCGGGACTGCACAGGCCGAGAGGGACTATGGATGGCTGTCCTCGGGACTGCACGGGCCAAGAGGGACGTTGGATGGCTGTCCTCGGGAAGGCACAGGCTGAGAGGGATGCCTGGAACGCTGTTCTCGGGACTGCACTGACCAAGAGATACATTGGATGGCTGTCCTCAGGACTGCACGGGCCTAGATGGACCCCTGGAATGCTGTCCTCGGGACTGCACGGGCCTAGAGGGACATTAGATGGCTGTCCTCAGGACTGCACAGGCCTAGAGGGAAGCCTGGAATGCTGTCCTCGGGACTGCAAGGGCCTAGAGGGACTCTTGGAAACCTGTCCTCGGGACAGCACGGGCCTAGAGGGACTTTGGATGGCAGTCCTCGGGACTGCACGGGCCAAGAGGGACGTTGGATGGCTGTCCTCGGGACAGCACTGGCCAAGAGGGACTCCAGGAACGCGGTCCTCGGGACTGCACGGGCTGAGGGGGACGCCTGGAACGCTGTCCTCGGGACTGCTCTGGCCAAGAGGGACGTTGGATGGCTGTACTCGGAACTGCATGGGCTTAGAGGGATGACTGGAACGCTGTTCTCTGGACTGCACGGGCCAAGAGGGACGTTGGATGGCTGTTCTCGGGACTGCACAGTCTGAGGGGGACGCCTGGAACGCTGTTCTCGGGACTGCACGGGCCAAGAGGGACTATGGATGGCTGTCCTCGGGACTGCACGGGCCAAGAGGGGCGTTGGATGGCTGTCCTCCGGACAGCACGGGCCGAGAGGGTCTCCAGGAACGCTGTCCTCGGGACTACACGGGCTGAGGGGGACGCCTGAAACGCTGTCCTCTGGACTGCACTGGCCAAGAGGGACATTGGATGGCTGTCATCTGGACTGCACGTGCCAAGAGGGACATTGGATGGTTTTCCTCAGGACTGCACGGGCCAAGAGGGACGCCTGGAACGCTGTCCTCGGGACTGCACGGGCCAAGAGGGACCTTGGATGGCTGTACTCGGGAGTGCACGAGCCGAGAGGGAAGCCTGGAATGCTGTTCTCTGGAATGCAAGGGCCTAGAGGGACTCCTGGAAAGCTGTCCTCGTTACTGCACGGTCCTAGAGGGACGTCTGGAACTCTGTCCTCGGGACTGCATGGGCCAGGAGGGACGTTGGATGGCTGTCCTCGGAACTGCATGAGCCTAGAGGGATGCATGGAACGCTGTTCTCTGGACTGCAAGGGCCAAGAGGGACTTTGGATGGCTGTCCTCGGGACTGCACGGGCCGAGAGGGATGCCTGGAATGCTGTCCTCTGGCCTACACGAACCAAGAGGGACGCTGGATGGCTGTCCTCGGGACTGCACTGGCCAAGATGGACGTTGGATGGCTGTCCTCTGGACTGCACGGGCCGAGAGGGACTCCTGGATCGAAGTCCTCGGGACTGCACGGGATGAGTGGGACCCATGGAACGCTGTCCTCGGGACTGCATGGGCCAAGAGGGACGTTGGATGGCTGTCCTCGGGACTGCACGGGCCAAGAGGGACATTGGATGGCTGTCCTCGGGACTGCACGGGCCAAGAGGGACATTGGATAGCTGTCCGCGGGACTGCACGGGCCAAGACGGAAGCCTGGAACGCTGTCCTCGGGACTGCACGGGCCAAGAGGGACGTTGGATGGCTGTCCTCGGGACTGCATGGGCCAAGTGGGACATTGGATGGCTGTCCTCGGGACTGCACGGGCCAAGAGGAACATTGGATGGCAGTCCTCGGGACTGCACGGGCCAAGCGGGACATTGGATGGCTGTCCTCTGGACTGCACGGGCCAAGAGGGACATTGGATGGCTGTCCTCGGGACTGCACTGACCAAGAGATACATTGGATGGCTGTCCTCAGGACTGCACGGGCGTAGAGGGGCCCCTGGAATGCTGTCCTCGGGACTGCACGGGCCTAGAGGGACATTGGATGGCTGTCCTCAGGACTGCACAGGCCTAGAGGGAAGCCTGGAATGCTGTTCTCCGGACTGCAAGGGCCTAGAGGGACTCTTGGAAAACTGTCCTCGGGACTGCACGGGCCAAGAGGGAGGCCTGGAATGCTGTCCTCGGGACTGCACGGGCCTAGAGAGATGCCTGGAACTCTGTTCTCGGGACAGCTCGGGCCGAGAGGGACTTTGGATGGCTGTCCTCGGGACTGCATGGGCCAAGAGGGACGTTGGATGGCTGTCCTCGGGACTCCACGGGCCAAGAGGGACGTTGGATGGCTGTCCTCGGGACAGCACGGGCCAAGAGGGACTCCAGGAACGCTGTCCTCGGGACTGCACGGGCTGAGGGGGACGCCTGGAACGCTGTATTCGGGACTGCTCTGGCCAAGAGGGACATTGGATGGCTGTACTCGGAACTGCATGGGCCTAGAGGGATGCCTGGAACGCTGTTCTCTGGACTGCACGGGCCAAGAGGGACGTTGGATTCCTGTCCTCGGGACTGCACAGTATGATTGGGACGCCTGGAACGCTGTTCTCGGGACTGCACGGGCCGAGAGGGACTATGGATGGCTGTCCTCGGGACTGCACGGGCCAAGAGGGACGTTGGATGGCTGTCCTCTGGACAGCACGGGCCGAGAGGGACTCCAGGAACGCTGTCCTCGGGACTGCACGGGCTGAGGGGGACGCCTGGAACGCTGTCCTCGGGACTGCATTGGCCAAGAGGGACATTGGATGGCTGTCATCTGGACTGCACGTGCCAAGAGGGACATTGGATGGTTTTCCTCAGGACTGCACGGGCCAAGAGGGACGCCTGGAACGCTGTCCTCGGGACTGCACGGGCCAAGAGGGACTTTGGATGGCTGTACTCCGGAGTGCATGAGCCGAGAGGGAAGCCTGGAATGCTGTCCTCTGGACTGCACGGACCGAGAGGGACTCCTGGATCGAAGTCCTCGGGACTGCACGTGACGAGTGGAACCCCTGGAACGCTGTCCTCGGGACTGCATGGGCCAAGAGGGACGTTGGATGGCTGTCCTCGGGACTGCACGGGCCAAGAAGGACATTGGATGTCTGTCCTCGGGACTGCACGGGCCAAGAGGGACGTTGGATGGCTGTCCTCGGGACTGCAGGGGCCTAGAGGGACTTTGGATTGCTCTCCTCGGGACTGCACGGGCCAAGAGGGATGCCTGGAACGCTGTCCTTGGGACTGCACGGGCCAAGAGGGACATTGAATGGCTGTCCTAGGGACTGCTCGGGCAAAGTGGGATGTTGGATGGCTGTCCTTGGGACTGCACGGGCCAAGAGGAACATTGGATGGCAGTCCTCGGGACTGCACGGGCCAAACGGGACATTGGATGGCTGTCCTCTGGACTGCACGGGCCAAGAGGGACATTGGATGGCTGTCCTCGGGACTGCACTGACCAAGAGATACATTGGATGGCTGTCCTCAGGACTGCACGGGCGTAGAGGGACCCCTGGAATGCTGTCCTCGCGACTGCACGGGCCTAGAGGGACATTGGATGGCTGTCCTCAGGACTGCACAGGCCTAGAGGGAAGCCTGGAATGCTGTTCTCCGGACTGCAAGGGCCTAGAGGGACTCTTGGAAAACTGTCCTCGGGACTGCACGGGCCAAGAGGGAGGCCTGGAATGCTGTCCTCGGGACTGCACGGGCCTAGAGAGATGCCTGGAACTCTGTTCTCGGGACAGCTCGGGCCGAGAGGGACTTTGGATGGCTGTCCTCGGGACTGCATGGGCCAAGAGGGACGTTGGATGGCTGTCCTCGGGACTCCACGGGCCAAGAGGGACGTTGGATGGCTGTCCTCGGGACTCCACGGGCCAAGAGGGACGTTGGATGGCTGTCCTCTGGACAGCACGGGCCGAGAGGGACTCCAGGAACGCTGTCCTCGGGACTGCACGGGCTGAGGGGGACGCCTGGAACGCTGTCCTCGGGACTGCATTGGCCAAGAGGGACATTGGATGGCTGTCATCTGGACTGCACGTGCCAAGAGGGACATTGGATGGTTTTCCTCAGGACTGCACGGGCCAAGAGGGACGCCTGGAACGCTGTCCTCGGGACTGCACGGGCCAAGAGGGACTTTGGATGGCTGTACTCCGGAGTGCATGAGCCGAGAGGGAAGCCTGGAATGCTGTCCTCTGGACTGCACGGACCGAGAGGGACTCCTGGATCGAAGTCCTCGGGACTGCACGTGACGAGTGGAACCCCTGGAACGCTGTCCTCGGGACTGCATGGGCCAAGAGGGACGTTGGATGGCTGTCCTCGGGACTGCACGGGCCAAGAAGGACATTGGATGTCTGTCCTCGGGACTGCACGGGCCAAGAGGGACGTTGGATGGCTGTCCTCGGGACTGCAGGGGCCTAGAGGGACTTTGGATTGCTCTCCTCGGGACTGCACGGGCCAAGAGGGATGCCTGGAACGCTGTCCTTGGGACTGCACGGGCCAAGAGGGACATTGAATGGCTGTCCTAGGGACTGCTAGGGCAAAGTGGGATGTTGGATGGCTGTCCTTGGGACTGCACGGGCCAAGAGGAACATTGGATGGCAGTCCTCGGGACTGCACGGGCCAAACGGGACATTGGATGGCTGTCCTCGGGACTGCACTGACCAAGAGATACATTGGATGGCTGTCCTCAGGACTGCACGGGCGTAGAGGGACCCCTGGAATGCTGTCCTCGGGACTGCACGGGCCTAGAGGGACATTGGATGGCTGTCCTCAGGACTGCACAGGCCTAGAGGGAAGCCTGGAATGCTGTTCTCCGGACTGCAAGGGCCTAGAGGGACTCTTGGAAAACTGTCCTCGGGACTGCACGGGCCAAGAGGGAGGCCTGGAATGCTGTCCTCGGGACTGCACGGGCCTAGAGAGATGCCTGGAACTCTGTTCTCGGGACAGCTCGGGCCGAGAGGGACTTTGGATGGCTGTCCTCGGGACTGCATGGGCCAAGAGGGACGTTGGATGGCTGTCCTCGGGACTCCACGGGCCAAGAGGGACGTTGGATGGCTGTCCTCGGGACAGCACGGGCCAAGAGGGACTCCAGGAACGCTGTCCTCGGGACTGCACGGGCTGAGGGGGACGCCTGGAACGCTGTCCTCGGGACTGCTCTGGCCAAGAGGGACATTGGATGGCTGTACTCGGAACTGCATGGGCCTAGAGGGATGCCTGGAACGCTGTTCTCTGGACTGCACGGGCCAAGAGGGACGTTGGATGGCTGTCCTCGGGACTGCACAGTATGAGGGGGACGCCTGGAATGCTGTTTTCGGGACTGCACGGGCCGAGAGGGACTATGGATGGCTGTCCTCGGGACTGCACGGGCCAAGAGGGACGTTGGATGGCTGTCCTCTGGACAGCACGGGCCGAGAGGGACTCCAGGAACGCTGTCCTCGGGACTGCACGGGCTGAGGGGGACGCCTGGAACGCTGTCCTCGGGACTGCATTGGCCAAGAGGGACATTGGATGGCTGTCATCTGGACTGCACGTGCCAAGAGGGACATTGGATGGTTTTCCTCAGGACTGCACGGGCCAAGAGGGACGCCTGGAACGCTGTCCTCGGGACTGCACGTGCCAAGAGGGACTTTGGATGGCTGTTCTCCGGAGTGCATGAGCCGAGAGGGAAGCCTGGAATGCTGTCCTCTGGACTGCACGGACCGAGAGGGACTCCTGGATCGAAGTCCTCGGGACTGCACGGGACGATTGGAACCCCTGGAACGCTGTCCTCGGGACTGCATGGGCCAAGAGGGACGTTGGATGGCTGTCCTCGGGACTGCACGGGCCAAGAAGGACATTGGATGTCTGTCCTCGGGACTGCACGGGCCAAGAGGGACGTTGGATGGCTGTCCTCGGGACTGCAGGGGCCTAGAGGGACTTTGGATGGCTCTCCTCGGGACTGCACGGGCCAAGAGGGATGCCTGGAACGCTGTCCTTGGGACTGCACGGGCCAAGAGGGACGTTGAATGGCTGTCCTAGGGACTGCTTGGGCAAAGTGGGATGTTGGATGGCTGTCCTCGGGACTGCACGGGCTAAGAGGGACGTTGGATGGCTGTCCTCGGGAAGGCACAGGCTGAGAGGGATGCCTGGAACGCTGTTCTCGGGACTGCACTGACCAAGAGATACATTGGATGGCTGTCCTCAGGACTGCACGGGCCTAGATGGACCCCTGGAATGCTGTCCTCGGGACTGCACGGGCCTAGAGGGACATTGGATGGCTGTCCTCAGGACTGCACAGGCCTAGAGGGAAGCCTGGAATGCTGTCCTCGGGACTGCAAGGGCCTAGAGGGACTCTTGGAAACCTGTCCTCGGGACAGCAGGGGCCTAGAGGGACTTTGGATGGCTGTCTTCGGGACTGCACGGGCCAAGAGGGACGTTGGATGGCTGTCCTCGGGACAGCACGGGCCAAGAGGGACTCCAGGAACGCGGTCCTCGGGACTGCACGGGCTGAGGGGGACGCCTGGAACGCTGTCCTCGGGACTGCTCTGGCCAAGAGGGACCTTGGATGGCTGTACTCGGAACTGCATGGACTTAGAGGGATGACTGGAACGCTGTTCTCTGGACTGCACGGGCCAAGAGGGACGTTGGATGGCTGTCCTCGGGACTGCACAGTCTGAGGGGGACGCCTGGAACGCTGTCCTCGGGACTGCACTGGCCAAGAGGGACATTGGATGGCTGTCCTCGGGACTGCAAGGGCCTAGAGGGACTCTTGGAAACCTGTCCTCGGGACAGCACGGGCCTAGAGGGACTTTGGATGGCTGTCCTCGGGACTGCACGGGCCGAGAGGGACTATGGATATCTGTCCTCGGGACTGCACGGGCCAAGAGGGGCGTTGGATGGCTGTCCTCCGGACAGCACGGGCCGAGAGGGTCTCCAGGAACGCTGTCCTCGGGACTGCACGGGCTGAGGGGGACGCCTGAAACGCTGTCCTCGGGACTGCACTGGCCAAGAGGGACATTGGATGGCTGTCATCTGGACTGCACGTGCCAAGAGGGACATTGGATGGTTTTCCTCAGGACTGCACGGGCCAAGAGGGACGCCTGGAACGCTGTCCTCGGGACTGCACGGGCCAAGAGGGACCTTGGATGGCTGTACTCGGGAGTGCACGAGCCGAGAGGGAAGCCTGGAATGCTGTTCTCTGGAATGCAAGGGCCTAGAGGGACTCCTGGAAAGCTGTCCTCGTTACTGCACGGTCCTAGAGGGACGTCTGGAACTCTGTCCTCGGGACTGCACGGGCCAGGAGGGACGTTGGATGGCTGTCCTCGGAACTGCATGGGCCTAGAGGGATGCCTGGTACGCTGTTCTCTGGACTGCAAGGGCCAAGAGGGACTTTGGATGGCTGTCCTCGGGACTGCACGGGCCGAGAGGGATGCCTGGAACGCTGTCCTCTGGCCTACATGAACCAAGAGGGACGCTGGATGGCTGTCCTCGGGACTGCACTGGCCAAGATGGACGTTGGATGGCTGTCCTCTGGACTGCACGGGCCGAGAGGGACTCCTGGATCGAAGTCCTCGGGACTGCACGGGATGAGTGGGACCCCTGGAACGCTTTCCTCGGGACTGCATGTGCCAAGAGGGACGTTGGATGGCTGTCCTCGGGACTGCACGGGCCAAGAGGGACATTGGATGGCTGTCCTCGGGACTGCATGGGCCAAGAGGGACATTGGATAGCTGTCCGCGGGACTGCACGGGCCAAGAGGGAAGCCTGGAATGCTGTCCTCGGGACTGCACGGGCCAAGAGGGACGTTGGATGGCTGTCCTCGGGACTGCACGGGCCAAGTGGGACATTGGATGGCTGTCCTCGGGACTGCACGGGCCAAGAGGAACATTGGATGGCAGTCCTCCAGACTGCACGGGCCAAGCGGGACATTGGATGGCTGTCCTCGGGACTGCACGGGCCAAGAGGGACATTGGATGGCTGTCCTCGGGACTGCACTGACCAAGAGATACATTGGATGGCTGTCCTCAGGAATGCATGGGCGTAGAGGGACCCCTGGAATGCTGTCCTCGGGACTGCACGGGCCTAGAGGGACATTGGATGGCTGTCCTCGGGACTGCACAGTCTGAGGGGGACGCCTGGAACGCTGTTCTCTGGACTGCACAGGCCGAGAGGGACTATGTGTGGCTGTCCTCGGGACTGCACGGGCCAAGAGGGACGTTGGATGGCTGTCCTCTGGACAGCACGGGCCGAGAGGGACTCCAGGAACGCTGTCCTCGGGACTGCACGGGCTGAGGGGGAGGCCTGGAACGCTGTTCTCTGGACTGCACAGGCCGAGAGGGACTATGTGTGGCTGTCCTCGGGACTGCACGGGCCAAGAGGGACATTGGATGGCTGTCATCTGGACGGCACGTGCCAAGAGGGACATTGGATGGTTTTCCTCAGGACTGCACGGGCCAAGAGGGACGCCTGGAACGCTGTCCTCGGGACTGCACGGGCCAAGAGGGACTTTGGATGGCTGTACTCCGGAGTGCATGAGCCGAGAGGGAAGCCTGGAATGCTGTCCTCTGGACTGCACGGACCGAGAGGGACTCCTGGATCGAAGTCCTTGGGACTGCACGGGACGAGTGGAACCCCTGGACCGCTGTCCTCGGGACTGCATGGGCCAAGAGGGACATTGGATGGCTGTCCTCGGGACTGCACGGGCCAAGAAGGACATTGGATGTCTGTCCTCGGGACTGCACGGGCCAAGAGGGACGTTGGATGGCTGTCCTGGGGACTGCTCGGGCAAAGTGGGACATTGGATGTCTGTCCTCGGGACTGCACGGGCTAGAGGGACTTTGGATGGCTGTCCTAGGGACTGCACGGGCCGAGAGGGATGCCTGGAACGCTGTCCTCTGGCCTACACGAACCAAGAGGGACGCTGGATGGCTGTCCTCGGGACTGCACGGGCCAAGAGGGACGTTGGATGGCTGTCCTCGGGACTGCACTGGCCAAGATGGACACCTGGAACGCTGTCCTCTGGACTGCACGGGCCGAGAGGGACTCCAGGATCGAAGTCCTCGGGACTGCACGGGACGAGTGGAACCCCTGGAACGCTGTCCTCGGGACTGCATGGGCCAAGAGGGACGTTGGATGGCTGTCCTCGGGACTGCACGGGCCAAGAGGGACATTGGATGGCTGTCCTCGGGACTGCACGGGCCAAGAGGGACGTTGGATGGCTGTCCTCGGGACTGCAGGGGACTAGAGGGACTTTGGATGGCTCTCCTCGGGACTGCACGGGCCAAGAGGGATGCCTGGAATGCTGTCCTCGGGACTGCATGGGCCAAGAGGGACGTTGAATGGCTGTTCTAGGGACTGCTCGGGCAAAGTGGGACATTGGATGGCAGTCATCGGGACTGCACGGACCAAGAGGGACATTGGATGGTTTTCCTCAGTACTAAACGGGCCAAGAGGGACATTGGATGGCTGTCCTCGGGACTGCACGAACCAAGAGGGACTTTGGATGGCTGTCCTCGGGACTGCATGAACCAAGAGGGACTTTGGATGGCTGTCCTCGGGACTGCAGGGGCCTAGAGGGACTTTGGATGGCTCTCCTCGGGACTGCACGGGCCGAGAGGGATGCCTGGAATGCTGTCCTAGGGACTGCAGTGGCCGAGAGGGATATTGGATGGCTGTCCTCGGGCCAACACGGGCCTAGAGGGACGGTGGATGGCTGTCCTCGGGACTGCATGGGCTAAGACGGACCTTGGATGCCTGTCCTTGGAACTGCACTGGCCAAGAGGGACTCCTGGAACGAAGTCCTCAGGACTGTACGGGATGAGGGGGACCACTGGAAAGCTGTCATCGGGACTGCACGGGCCAAGAGGGACGCCTGGAATGTTGTCTTCGGGACTGCACGGGCTGAGGGGGACACCTGGAACGCTGTCCTGGAGACTGCATGGGCCAAGGGGGATGTTGGATAGCTGTCATTGGGACTGCACGGGCCAAGAGGGATGCCTGGAACGCTGTCCTCGGGACTGCATGGGCCAAGAGGGACATTGGATGGCTGTCCTCGGGACTGCACGGGCCAAGAGGGACCTTGGATGGCTGGCCTAGGGACTGCACGGGCCTAGAGGGATGTTGGATGGCTGTCCTCGGGACTGCACTGGCCAAGAGGGACACCTGGAACGCTGTCCTCGGGACTGCTCTGGCCAAGAGGGACGTTGGATGGCTGTACTCGGAACTGCATGGGCCTAGAGGGATGCCTGGAACGCTGTTCTCTGGACTGCACGGGCCAAGAGGGACGTTGGATGGCTGTCCTCAGGACTGCACAGTCTGAGGGGAACGCCTGGAACGCTGTTCTAGGGACTGCACGGGCCGAGAGGGACTATGGATGGCTGTCCTCGGGACTGCACGGGCCAAGAGGGACGTTGGATGGCTGTCCTCCGGACAGCATGGGCTGAGAGGGACTCCAGGAACGCTGTCCTCGGGACTGCAAGGGCTGAGGGGGACGCTTGGAACGCTGTCTTCGGGACTGCACTGGCGAAGAGGGACATTGGATGGCTGTCATCTGGACTGCACGTGCCAAGAGGGACATTGGATGGTTTTCCTCAGGACTGCACGGGCCAAGAGGGACGCCTGGAAAGCTGTCCTCTGGACTGCACGGGCCGAGAGGGACTCCTGGATTGAAGTCCTCGGGACTGCACGGGACGAGTGGAACCCCTGGAACGCTGTCCTCTGGACTGCATGGTCCAAGAGGGACGTTGGATGGCTGTCCTCGGGACTGCACGGGCCAAGAGGGACATTGGATGGCTGTCCTCGGGACTGCACGGGCCAAGAGGGACGTTGGATGGCTGTCCTCGGGACTGCAGTGGATTAGAGGGACTTTGGATGGCTCTCCTCGGGACTGCACGGGCCAAGAGGGATGCCTGGAATGCTGTCCTCGGGACTGCACGGGCCAAGAGGGACGTTGAATGGCTGTCCTAGGGACTGCTCGGGCAAAGTGGGACATTGGATGGCAGTCATCGGGACTGCACGGGCCAAGAGGGACATTGGATGGTTTTCCTCAGTACTAAACGGGCCAAGAGGGACATTGGATGGCTGTCCTCGGGACTGCACGAACCAAGAGGGACTTTGGATGGCTGTCCTCGGGACTTCATGAACCAAGAGGGACTTTGGATGGCTGTCCTCGGGACTGCAGGGGCCTAGAGGGACTTTGGATGGCTCTCCTCGGGACTGCATGGGCAGAGAGGGATGCCTGGAATGCTGTCCTAGGGACTGCAGTGGCCGAGAGGGATATTGGATGGCTGTCCTCGGGCCAGCACCGGCCTAGAGGGACGGTGGATGGCTGTCCTTGGGACTGCATGGGCTAAGACGGATCTTGGATGCCTGTCCTCGGAACTGCGTGGGCCTAGAGGGATGCCTGGAAAGCTGTCCTCTGGCCTACACGAACCAAGAGGGACACTGGATGGCTGTCCTCGGGACTGCAAGGGCCTAGAGGGACTTTGGATGGCTCTCCTCGGGACCTCACGGGCCGAGAGGGATGCCTGGAATGCTGTCCTAGGGACTGCCGTGGCCGAGAGGGATATTGGATGGCTGTCCTCGGGCCAGCACGGGCCTAGAGGGACGGTGGATGGCTGTCCTCGGGACTGCATGGGCTAAGACGGACCTTGGATGCCTGTCCTCGGAACTGCGTGGGCCTAGAGGGATGCCTGGAAAGCTGTCCTCTGGCCTACACGAACCAAGAGGGACGCTGGATGGCTGTCCTCGGGACTGCAGGAGCCTAGAGGGACGTTGGATGGCTGTCCTCGGGACTGCACGGGCCAAGAGTGACGCCTGGAATGTTGTCTTCGGGACTGCACGGGCTGAGGGGCACACCTGGAACGCTGTCCTGGAGACTGCATGGGCCAAGGGGGATGTTGGATAGCTGTCATTGGGACTGCACGGGCCAAGAGGGATGCCTGGAACGCTGTCCTCGGGACTGCACGGGCCAAGAGGGACATTGGATGGCTGTCCTCGGGACTGCACGGGCCTAGAGGGATGTTGGATGGCTGTCCTCGGGACTGCACTGGCCAAGAGGGACTCCTGGAACGAAGTCCTCGGGACTGTACGGGATGAGGGGGACCACTGGAAAGCTGTCATCGGGACTGCACGGGCCAAGAGGGACGCCTGGAATGCTGTCCTCGGGACTGCACTGGCCTAGAGGGACGTCTGGAACTCTGTCCTCGGGACTGCACGGGCCAGGAGGGACGTTGGATGGCTGTCCTCGGAACTGCATGGGCCTAGAGGGATGCCTGGAACGCTGTTCTCTGGACTGCAAGGGCCAAGAGGGACTTTGGATGGCTGTCCTAGGGACTGCACGGGCCGAGAGGGATGCCTGGAACGCTGTCCTCTGGCCTACACGAACCAAGAGGGACGCTGGATGGCTGTCCTCGGGACTGCACTGGCCAAGAGGGACGTTGGATTGCTGTCCTCGGGACTGCACGGGCTAAGAGGGACTTTGGATGGCTGTCCTCGGGACTGCACGGGCCAAGAGGGACCTTGGATGGCTGGCCTAGGGACTGCACGGGCCTAGAGGGATGTTGGATGGCTGTCCTCGGGACTGCACTGGCCAAGAGGGACAACTGGAACGCTGTCCTCGGGACTGCACGGGCTGAGGGGGAGGCCTGGAACGCTGTCCTCGGGACTGCACTGGCCAAGAGGGACATTGGATGGCTGTCATCTGGACTGCACGTGCCAAGAGGGACATTGGATGGTTTTCCTCAGGACTGCACGGGCCAAGAGGGACGCCTGGAAAGCTGTCCTCGGGACTGCACGGGCCAAGAGGGACTTTGGATGGCTGTACTCGGGAGTGCACGAGCCGAGAGGGAAGCCTGGAATGCTGTTCTCTGGAATGCAAGGGCCTAGAGGGACTCCTGGAAAGCTGTCCTCGTTACTGCACGGTCCTAGAGGGACGTCTGGAACTCTGTCCTCGGGACTGCACGGGCCAGGAGGGACGTTGGATGGCTGTCCTCGGAACTGCATGGGCCTAGAGGGATGCCTGGAACGCTGTTCTCTGGACTGCAAGGGCCAAGAGGGACTTTGGATGGCTGTCCTAGGGACTGCACGGGCCGAGAGGGATGCCTAGAACGCTGTCCTCTGGCCTACACGAACCAAGAGGGACGCTGGATGGCTGTCCTCGGGACTGCACTGGCCAAGAGGGACGTTGGATGGCTGTCCTCGGGACTGCACTGGCCAAGATGGACACCTGGAACGCTGTCCTCTGGACTGCACGGGCCGAGAGGGACTCCTGCATTGAAGTCCTCGGGACTGCACGGGACGAGTGGAACCCCTGGAACGCTGTCCTCTGGACTGCATGGGCCAAGAGGGACGTTGGATGGCTGTCCTCGGGACTGCACGGGCCGAGAGGGACATTGGATGGCTGTCCTCGGGACTGCACGGGCCAAGAGGGACGTTGGATGGCTGTCCTCGGGACTGCAGTGGACTAGAGGGACTTTGGATGGCTCTCCTCGGGACTGCACGGGCCAAGAGGGATGCCTGGAATGCTGTCCTCGGGACTGCACGGGCCAAGAGGGACGTTGAATGGCTGTCCTAGGGACTGCTCGGGCAAAGTGGGACATTGGATGGCAGTCATCGGGACTGCACGGGCCAAGAGGGACATTGGATGGTTTTCCTCAGTACTAAACGGGCCAAGAGGGACATTGGATGGCTGTCCTCGGGACTGCACGAACCAAGAGGGACTTTGGATGGCTGTCCTCGGGACTTCATGAACCAAGAGGGACTTTGGATGGCTGTCCTCGGGACTGCAGGGGCCTAGAGGGACTTTGGATGGCTCTCCTCGGGACTGCATGGGCCAAGAGGGATGCCTGGAATGCTGTCCTAGGGACTGCAGTGGCCGAGAGGGATATTGGATGGCTGTCCTCGGGCCAGCACGGGCCTAGAGGGACGGTGGATGGCTGTCCTCGGGACTGCATGGGCTAAGACGGACCTTGGATGCCTGTCCTCGGAACTGCGTGGGCCTAGAGGGATGCCTGGAAAGCTGTCCTCTGGCCTACACGAACCAAGAGGGACACTGGATGGCTGTCCTCGGGACTGCAGGAGACTAGAGGGACGTTGGATGGCTGTCCTCGGGACTGCACGTGCTGAGAGGGACGCCTGGAATGCTGTACTTGGGACTGCACGTGCCGAGAGGGACGTTGGATGGCTGTCCTCCGAACTGCACTGGCCAAGAGAGACATTGGATGGCTGTCCTCGGGACTGCACGGGCCAAGAGTGACGCCTGGAATGTTTTCTTCGGAACTGCACGGGCTGAGGGGGACACCTGGAACGCTGTCCTGGAGACTCCATGGGCCAAGCGGGATGTTGGATAGCTGTCCTCGGGACTGCACTGGCCAAAGGGACGCCTGGAACGCTACCTCGGGACTGCACAGGCCAAGAGGGACATTGAATGGCTGTCCTCGGGACTGCTCGGGCAAAGTGGGACATTGGATGGCAGTCATCGGGACTGCACGGGCCAAAAGGGACATTGGATGGTTTTCTTCAGGACTGCACGGGCCAAGAGGGACGTTGGATGGCTGTCTTTGGGACTGCAAGAACCAAGAGGGACGCTGGATGGCTGTCCTAGGGATTGCACGACCAAGAGGGACTTTGGATGCCTGTCCTCGGGACTGTACGTACCAAGAGGGACTTTGGATGGCTGTCCTCGGGACTGCAGTGGCCTAGAGGGACTTTAGATGGCTCTCCTCGGGACTGCACGGGCCGAGAGGGATGCCTGGAATGCTGTACTAGGGACTGCAGTGGCCGAGAGGGATATTGGATGGCTGTCCTCGGGCCAGCACAGGCCGAGAGGGACATTGGATGGCTGTCCTCGGGACTACACGGGCCAAGAGGGACGTTGGATGGCTGTCCTCGGGACTGCAGGGGCCTAGAGGGACTTTGGATGGCTCTCCTCTGGACTGCACGGGCCAAGAGGGACTTTGGATGGCTGTCCTCGGGACTGCTCGGGCCAAGTGGAACGTTGGATGGCTGTCATCGGGACTGCACGGGCCAAGAGGGACATTGGATGGTTTTCCTCAGGACTGCACTGGCCAAGATGGAGGTTGGATGGCTCTCCTCGGGACTGCACGAACCAAGAGGGACGCTGGATATCTGTCCTCGGGATTGCAGGAACCAAGAGGGACGTTGGATGGCTGTCCTTGGGACTGCAGGGGCCTAGAGGGACTTTGGATGGCTCTCCTAGGGACTGCACGGGCCGAGAGGGATGCCTGGAATGCTGTCCTAGGGACTGCAGTGGCCGAGAGGGATATAGGATGGCTGTCCTCGGGACTGCACGGGCCAAGAGGGACCTTGGATTGCTGTCCTCGGGACTGCACGGGCTAAGAGGGACGTTGGATGGCTGTCCTCGGGACTGCACGGGCCAAGAGGGACCTTGGATGGCTGGCCTAGGGACTGCACGGGCCTAGAGGGATGTTGGATGGCTGTCCTCGGGACTGCACTGGCCAAGAGGGACACCTGGAACGCTATCTTCGGGACTGCTCTGGCCAAGAGGGACGTTGGATGGCTGTCATCTGGACTGCACGTGCCAAGAGGGACATTGGATGGTTTTCCTCAGGACTGCACGGGCCAAGAGGGACTCCAGGAACGCTGTCCTCGGGACTGCACGGGCTGAGGGGGAGGCCTGGAATGCTGTCCTCGGGACTGCACTGGCCAAGAGGGACATTGGATGGCTGTCATCTGGACTGCACGTGCCAAGAGGGACATTGGATGGTTTTCCTCAGGACTGCATGGGCCAAGAGGGATGCCTGGAACGCTGTCCTCGGGACTGCACGGGCCAAGAGGGACTTTGGATGGCTGTACTCGGGAGTGCACGAGCCGAGAGGGAAGCCTGGAATGCTGTTCTCTGGAATGCAAGGGCCTAGAGGGACTCCTGGAAAGCTGTCCTCGTTACTGCACGGTCCTAGAGGGACGTCTGGAACTCTGTCCTCGGGACTGCACGGGCCAGGAGGGACGTTGGATGGCTGTCCTCGGAACTGCATGGGCCTAGAGGGATGCCTGGAACGCTGTTCTCTGGACTGCAAGGGCCAAGAGGGACTTTGGATGGCTGTCCTAGGGACTGCACGGGCCGAGAGGGATGCCTGGAACGCTGTCCTCTGGCCTACACGAACCAAGAGGGACGCTGGATGGCTGTCCTCGGGACTGCACTGGCCAAGAGGGACGTTGGATGGCTGTCCTCGGGACTGCACGGGCTAAGAGGGACTTTGGATGGCTGTCCTCGGGACTGCACGGGCCAAGAGGGACCTTGGATGGCTGGCCTAGGGACTGCACGGGCCTAGAGGGATGTTGGATGGCTGCCCTCGGGACTGCACTGGCCAAGAGGGACGTTGGATTGCTGTCCTCGGGACTGCAAGGGCCAAGAGGGACTTTGGATGGCTCTCCTAGGGACTGCACGGGCCGAGAGGGATGCCTGGAATGCTGTCCTAGGGACTGCAGTGGCCGAGAGGGATATAGGATGGCTGTCCTCGGGCCAGCACGGGCCGAGAGGGATGTTGGATTGCTGTCCTCGGGACTGCACTGGCTAAGAGGGACGTTGGATGGCTGTCCTCGGGACTGCACGGGCCAAGAGGGACCTTGGATGGCTGGCCTAGGGACTGCACGGGCCTAGAGGGATGTTTGATGGCTGCCCTCGGGACTGCACTGGCCAAGAGGGACACCTGGAACGCTGTCCTCGGGACTGCTCTGGCCAAGAGGGACGTTGGATGGCTGTACTCGGAACTGCATGGGCCTAGAGGGATGCCTGGAACGCTGTTCTCTGGACTGCACGGGCCAAGAGGGACGTTGGATGGCTGTCCTAGGGACTGCACAGTCTGAGGGGGACGCCTGGAACGGTGTTCTCGGGACTGCACGGGCCGAGAGGGACTATGGATGGCTGTCCTCGGGACTGCACGGGCCACGAGGGACGTTGGATGGCTGTCCTCTGGACAGCACGGGCCAAGAGGGACTCCAGGAACGCTGTCCTCGGGACTGCACGGGCTGAGGGGGACGCCTGGACCGCTGTCCTCGGGACTGCACTGGCCAAGAGGGACATTGGATGGCTGTCATCTGGACTGCACGTGCCAAGAGGGACATTGGATGGTTTTCCTCAGGACTGCACTGGCCGAGAGGGATGCCTGGAACGCTGTCCTCTGGCCTACACGAACCAAGAGGGACGCTGGATGGCTGTCCTCGGGACTGCACTGGCCAAGAGGGACGTTGGATGGCTGTCCTCGGGACTGCACGGGCTAAGAGGGACTTTGGATGGCTGTCCTCGGGACTGCACGGGCCAAGAGGGACCTTGGATGGCTGGCCTAGGGACTGCACGGGCCAAGAGGGATGTTGGATGGCTGCCCTCGGGACTGCACTGGCCAAGAGGGACGTTGGATTGCTGTCCTCGGGACTGCACTGGCCTAGATGGACACCTGGAACGCTGTCCTCTGGACTGCACGGGCCGAGAGGGACTCCTGGATCGAAGTCCTCGGGACTGCACGGGACGAGTGGAACCCCTGGAACGCTGTCCTCGGGACTGCATGGGCCAAGAGGGACGTTGGATGGCTGTCCTCGGGACTGCATGGGCCAAGAGGGACATTGGATGGCTGTCCTCGGGACTGCACGGGCCAAGAGGGACGTTGGATGGCTGTCCTCGGGACTGCTGGGGCCTAGAGGGACTTTGGATGGCTCTCCTCGGGACTGCACGGGCCAAGAGGGATGCCTGGAAAGCTGTACTCGGGACTGCACGGGCCAAGAGGTACATTGAATGGCTGTCCTAGGGACTGCTCGGGCAAAGTGGGACATTGGATGGCAGTCATCGGGACTGCACGGGGCAAGAGGGACATTGGATGGTTTTCCTCAGGACTAAACGGGCCAAGAGGGACATTGGATGGCTGTCCTCGGGACTGCATGAACCAAGAGGGACTTTGGATGGCTGTCCTCGGGACTGCACGAACCAAGCGGGACTTTGGATGGCTGTCCTCGGGACTGCAGGGGCCTAGAGATACTTTGGATGGCTCTCCTCGGGACTGCACGGGCCGAGAGGGATGCCTGGAATGCTGTCCTAGGTACTGCAGTGGCCGAGAGGGATATTGGATGGCTGTCCTCGGGCCAGCATGGACCTAGAGGGACGGTGGATGGCTGTCCTCGGGACTGCATGGGCTAAGACGGACCTTGGATGCCTGTCCTCGGAACTGCGTGGGCCTAGAGGGATGCCTGGAAAGCTGTCCTCTGGCCTACACGAACCAAGAGGGACGCTGGATGGCTGTCCTCGGGACTGCAGGAGCCTAGAGGGACGTTGGATGGCTGTCCTCGGGACTGCACGTGCCGAGAGGGACGCCTGGAATACTGTCCTTGAGACTGCACGTGCCGAGAGGGACGTTGGATGGCTGTCCTCGGGACTGCACTGGCCAAGAGGGACGTTGGATGGCTGACCTAAGGACTGCACAGGCCAAGAGGGACGCCTGGAATGCTGTCCTTGTGACTGGACAGGATGAGGGGGACACCTGGAACGCTGTCCTGGAGACTCCATGGGCCAAGCGGGATGTTGGATAGCTGTCCTCGGGACTGCACTGGCCAAGAGGGACGCCTGGAACGCTGACCTCGGGACTGCACGGGCCAAGAGGGACATTGAATGGCTGTCCTCGGGACTGCTCGGGTAAAGTGGGACATTGGATGGCAGTCATCGGGACTGCACGGGCCAAGAGGGACATTGGATGGTTTTCCTCAGGACTGCACGGGCCAAGAGGGACGTTGGATGGCTGTCTTCGGGACTGCACGAACCAAGAGGGACGCTGGATGGCTGTCCTAGGGATTGCACGACCAAGAGGGACTTTGGATGCCTGTCCTCGGGACTGCACGTACCAAGAGGGACTTTGGATGGCTGTCCTCGGGACTGCAGTGGCCTAGAGGGACTTTGGATGGCTCTCCTCGGGACTGCACTGGCCGAGAGGGATGCCTGGAATGCTGTACTAGGGACTGCAGTGGCCGAGAGGGATATTGGATGGCTGTCCTCGGGCCAGCACAGGCCGAGAGGGACATTGGATGGCTGTCCTCGGGACTGCACGGGCCAAGAGGGACGTTGGATGGCTGTCCTCGGGACTGCAGGGGCCTAGAGGGACTTTGGATGGCTCTCCTCTGGACTGCACGGGCCAAGAGGGACGTTGGATGGCTGTCCTCGGGACTGCTCGGGCCAAGTGGGACGTTGGATGGCTGTCATTGGGACTGCACGGGCCAAGAGGGACATTGGATGGTTTTCCTCAGGACTGCACTGGCCAAGATGGAGGTTGGATGGCTGTCCTCGGGACTGCACGAACCAAGAGGGACACTGGATATCTGTCCTCCGGATTGCACGAACCAAGAGGGACATTGGATGGCTGTCCTCGGGACTGCAGGGGCCTAGAGGGACTTTGGATGGCTCTCCTAGGGACTGCACGGGCCGAGAAGGATGCCTGGAATGCTGTCCTAGGGACTGCAGTGGCCGAGAGGGATATAGGATGGCTGTCCTCGGGCCAGCACGGGCCGAGAGGGACGTTGGATTGCTGTCCTCAGGACTGCACGGGCTAAGAGGGACTTTGGATGGCTGTCCTCGGGACTGCACGGGCCAAGAGGGACCTTGGATGGCTGGCCTAGGGACTGCACGGGCCTAGAGGGATGTTGGATGGCTGTCCTCGGGACTGCACTGGCCAAGAGGGACACCTGGAACGCTGTCCTCGGGACTGCTCTGGCCAAGAGGGACGTTGGATGGCTGTACTCGGAACTGCATGGGCCTAGAGGAATGCCTGGAATGCTGTTCTCTGGACTGCACGGGCCAAGAGGGACGTTGGATGGCTGTCCTCGGGACTGCACAGTCTGAGGGGGACGCCTGGAACGCTGTTCTCGGGACTGCACGGGCCGAGAGGGACTATGGATGGCTGTCCTCGGGACTGCACGGGCCAAGAGGGACATTGGATGGCTGTCCTCCGGACAGTACGGGCCGAGAGGGACTCCAGGAACGCTGTCCTCGGGACTGCACGGGCTGAGGGGGAGGCCTGGAACGCTGTCCTCGGGACTGCACTGGCCAAGAGGGACATTGGATGGCTGTCATCTGGACTGCACGTGCCAAGAGGGACATTGGATGGTTTTCCTCAGGACTGCAGGAGCCAAGAGGGACGCCTGGAACGCTGTCCTCGGGACTGCACGGGCCAAGAGGGACTTTGGATGGCTGTACTCGGGAGTGCACGAGCCGAGAGGGAAGCCTGGAATGCTGTTCTCTGGAATGCAAGGGCCTAGAGGGACTCCTGGAAAGCTGTCCTCCTTACTGCAGGGTCCTAGAGGGACGTCTGGAACTCAGTCCTCAGGACTGCACGGGCCAGGAGGGACGTTGGATGGCTGTCCTCGGAACTGCATGGGCCTAGAGGGATGCCTGGAACGCTGTTCTCTGGACTGCAAGGGCCAAGAGGGACTTTGGATGGCTGTCCTAGGGACTGCACGGGCCGAGAGGGATGCCTGGAACGCTGTCCTCTGGCCTACACGAACCAAGAGGGACGCTGGATGGCTGTCCTCGGGACGGCACTGGCCAAGAGGGACGTTGGATTGCTGTCCTCGGGACTGCACGGGCTAAGAGGGACTTTGGATGGCTGTCCTCGGGACTGCACGGGCCAAGAGGGACCTTGGATGCCTGGCCTAGGGACTGCACGGGCCTAGAGGGATGTTGGATGGCTGTCCTCGGGACTGCACTGGCCAAGAGAGACACCTGGAACGCTGTCCTCGGGACTGCTCTGGCCAAGAGGGACGTTGGATGGCTGTACTCAGAACTGCATGGGCCTAGAGGGATGCCTGGAACGCTGTTCTCTGGACTGCAGGGGCCAAGAGGGACGTTGGATGGCTGTCCGCGGGACTGCACAGTCTGAGGGGGACGCCTGGAACGCTGTTCTCGGGACTGCACGGGCCGAGAGGGACTATGGATGGCTGTCCTCGGGACTGCACGGGCCAAGAGGGACGTTGGATGGCTGTCCTCCAGACAGCACGGGCTGAGAGGAACTCCAGGAACGCTGTCCTCGGGACTGCACGGGTTGAGGGGAACGCCTGGAACGCTGTCCTCGGGACTGCACTGGCCAAGAGGGACATTGGATGGCTGTCATCTGGACTGCACGTGCCAAGAGGGACATTGGATGGTTTTCCTCAGGACTGCACGGACCAAGAGGGACGCCTGGAACGCTGTCCTCGGGACTGCACGGGCCAAGAGGGACTTTGGATGGCTGTACTTGGGAGTGCACGAGCCGAGAGGGAAGCCTGGAATGCTGTTCTCTGGAATGCAAGGGCCTAGAGGGACTCCTGGAAAGCTGTCCTCGTTACTGCACGGTCCTAGAGGGACATCTGGAACTCTGTCCTCGGGACTGCACGGGCCAGGAGGGACGTTGGATGGCTGTCCTCGGAACTGCATGGGCCTAGAGGGATGCCTGGAACGCTGTTCTCTGGACTGCAAGGGCCAAGAGGGACTTTGGATGGCTGTCCTAGGGACTGCACGGGCCGAGAGGGATGCCTGGAACGCTGTCCTCTGGCCTACACGAACCAAGAGGGACGCTGGATGGCTGTCCTCGGGACTGCACTGGCCAAGAGGGACGTTGGATGGCTGTCCTCGGGACTGCACTGGCCAAGATGGACACCTGGAACGCTGTCCTCTGGACTGCACGGGCCGAGACGGACTCCAGGATCGAAGTCCTCGGGACTGCACGGGACGAGTGGAACCCCTGGAACGCTGTCCTCGGGACTGCATGGGCCAAGAGGGACGTTGGATGGCTGTCCTCGGGACTGCACGGGCCAAGAGGGACATTGGATGGCTGTCCTCGGGACTGCACGGGCCAAGAGGGATGTTGGATGGCTGTCCTCGGGACTGCAGGGGCCTAGAGGGACTTTGGATGGCTCTCCTCGGGACTGCACGGGCCAAGAGGGATGCCTGGAACGCTGTCCTCGGGACTGCACGGGCCAAGAGGGACGTTGAATGGCTGTCCTAGGGACTGCTCGGGCAAAGTGGGACATTGGATGGCAGTCATCGGGACTGCACGGGCCAAGAGGGACATTGGATGGTTTTCCTCAGGACTAAACGGGCCAAGAGGGACATTGGATGGCTGTCCTCGGGACTGCAAGAACCAAGAGGGACTTTGGATGGCTGTCCTCGGGACTGCATGAACCAAGAGGGACTTTGGATGGCTGTCCTCGGGACTGCAGGGGCCTAGAGGGACTTTGGATGGCTCTCCTCGGGACTGCACGGGCCGAGAGGGATGCCTGGAATGCTGTCCTAGGTACTGCAGTGGCCGAGAGGGATATTGGATGGCTGTCCTCGGGCCAGCACGGGCCTAGAGGGACGGTGGATGGCTGTCCTCGGGACTGCATGGGCTAAGACGGACCTTGGATGCCTGTCCTCGGAACTGCGTGGGCCTAGAGGGATGCCTGGAAAGCTGTCCTCTGGCCTACACGAACCAAGAGGGACGCTGGATGGCTGTCCTCGGGACTGCAGGAGACTAGAGGGACCTTGGATGGCTGTCCTCGGGACTGCACGTGCCGAGAGGGACGCCTGGAATGCTGTCCTTGAGACTGCACATGCCGAGAGGGACGTTGGATGGCTGTCCTCGGGACTGCACGGGCCAAGAGGGACCTTGGATGGCTGGCCTAGGGACTGCACGGGCCTAGAGGGATGTTGGATGGCTGTCCTCTGGACTGCACGGGCCGAGAGGGACTCCTGGAACGAAGTCCTCGGGACTGCACGGGATGAGGGGGACCCCTGGAACGCTGTCCTCGGGACTGCATGGGCCAAGAGGGACATTGGATGGCTGTCCTCGGGACTGCACGGGCCAAGAGGGACATTGGATGCCTGTCCTCGGGACTGCACGGGCCAAGAGGGACGTTGGATGGCTGTCCTCGGGACTGCACGGGCCAAGAGGGACATTGGATGGCTGTCCTCGGGACTGCACGGGCTGAGGGGGATGCCTGGAACGCTGTTCTGTGGAATGCACTGACCTAGAGATACATTGGATGGCTGTCCTCAGGACTGCACAGGCCTAGAGGGAAGCCTGGAACGCTGTTCTCCAGACTGCAAGGGCCTAGAGGGACTCTTGGAAAGCTGTCCTCGGGACTGCTCGGGCCAAGAGCGATGCCTGGAATGCTGTCCTCAGGACTGCACGGGCCTAGAGGGACGCCTGGAACTCTGTCCTCGGGACTGCACAGGCCTAGAGGGACACCTGGAACGCTGTCCTCGGGACTGCACGGTCGGAGAGTTAAGTTGGATTGCTGTCCTCGGGATTGCATGGGCTGAGGGGGACGCCTGGAACGCTGTTCTCGGGACTGCACTGGCCTAGAGATACATTGGATGGCTGTCCTCTGGACTGCACGAGCTAAGAGGGACGTTGGATGGCTGTCCTCGGGACTGCACGGGCCAAGAGGGACCTTGGATGGCTGCCCTCGGGACTGCACTGGCCAAGAGGGACACCTGGAACGCTGTCCTCGGGACTGCTCTGGCCAAGAGGGACATTGGATGGCTGTACTCGGAACTGCATGGGCCTAGAGGGATGCCTGGAACGCTGTTCTCTGGACTGCACGGGCCAAGAGGGACGTTGGATGGCTGTCCTCGGGACTGCACAGTCTAAGGGGGACGCCTCTAACGGTGTTCTCGGGACTGCACGGGCCGAGAGGGACTATGGATGGCTGTCCTCGGGACTGCACGGGCCACGAGGGACGTTGGATGGCTGTCCTCTGGACAGCACGGGCCAAGAGGGACTCCCGGAACGCTGTCCTCGGGACTGCACGGGCTGAGGGGGACGCCTGGAACGCTGTCCTCGGGACTGCACTGGCCAAGAGGGACATTGGATGGCTGTCATCTGGACTGCACGTGCCAAGAGGGACATTGGATGGTTTTCCTCAGGACTGCACGGGCCAAGAGGGACGCCTGGAACGCTGTCCTCGGGACTGCCCGGGCCAAGAGGGACTTTGGATGGCTGTACTCGGGAGTGCACGAGCCGAGAGGGAAGCCTGGAATGCTGTTCTCTGGAATGCAAGGGCCTAGAGGGACTCCTGGAAAGCTGTCCTCCTTACTGCACGGTCCTAGAGGGACGTCTGGAACTCTGTCCTCGGGACTGCACGGGCCAGGAGGGACGTTGGATGGCTGTCCTCGGAACTGCATGGGCCTAGAGGGATGCCTGGAACGCTGTTCTCTGGACTGCAAGGGCCAAGAGGGACTTTGGATGGCTGTCCTAGGGACTGCACGGGCCGAGAGGGATGCCTGGAACGCTGTCCTCTGGCCTACACGAACCAAGAGGGACGCTGGATGGCTGTCCTCGGGACTGCACTGGCCAAGAGGGACGTTGGATTGCTGTCCTCGGGACTGCACGGGCTAAGAGGGACTTTGGATGGCTGTCCTCGGGACTGCACGGGCCAAGAGGGACCTTGGATGGCTGGCCTAGGGACTGCACGGGCCTAGAGGGATGTTGGATGGCTGTCCTCGGGACTGCACTGGCCAAGAGGGACACCTGGAACGCTGTCCTCGGGACTGCTCTGGCCAAGAGGGACGTTGGATGGCTGTACTCGGAACTGCATGGGCCTAGAGGGATGCCTGGAACGCTGTTCTCTGGACTGCACGGGCCAAGAGGTACATTGGATGGCTGTCCTCGGGACTGCACAGTCTGAGGGGGACGCCTGGAACGCTGTTCTCGGGACTGCACGGGCCGAGAGGGACTATGGATGGCTGTCCTCGGGACTGCACGGGCCAAGAGGGACGTTGGATGGCTGTCCTCCGGACAGCACGGGCCGAGAGGGACTCCAGGAACGCTGTCCTTCGGGACTGCACGGGCTGAGGGGGACACCTGGAACGCTGTATTCGGGACTGCACTGGCCAAGAGGGACATTGGATGGCTGTCATCTGGACTGCACGTGCCAAGAGGGACATTGGATGGTTTTCCTCAGGACTGCACGGGCCAAGAGGGACGCCTGGAATGCTGTCCTCGGGACTGCACGGGCCAAGAGGGACTTTGGATGGCTGTACTCGGGAGTGCACGAGCCGAGAGGGAAGCCTGGAATTCTGTTCTCTGGAATGCAAGGGCCTAGAGGGACTCCTGGAAAGCTGTCCTCGTTACTGCATGGTCCTAGAGGGACGTCTGGAACTCTGTCCTCGGGACTTTACGGGCCAGGAGGGACGTTGGATGGCTGTCCTCGGAACTGCATGGGCCTAGAGGGATGCCTCGAATGCTGTTCTCTGGACTGCAAGGGCCAAGAGGGACTTTGGATGGCTGTCCTAGGGACTGCACGGGCCGAGAGGGATGCCTGGAACGCTGTCCTCTGGCCTACACGAACCAAGAGGGACGCTGGATGGCTGTCCTCGGGACTGCACTGGCCAAGAGGGACGTTGGATGGCTGTCCTCAGGACTGCACTGGCCAAGATGGACACCTGGAACGCTGTCCTCTGGACTGCACGGGCCGAGAGGGACTCCTGGATCGAAGTCCTCGGGACTGCACGGGACGAGTGGAACCCCTGGAACGCTGTCCTCTGGACTGCATGGGCCAAGAGGGACGTTGGATGGCTGTCCTCGGGACTGCACGGGCCAAGAGGGACATTGGATGTCTGTCCTCGGGACTGCACGGGCCAAGAAGGACGTTGGATGGCTGTCCTCGGGACTGCAGGGGCCTAGAGGGACTTTGGATGGCAATCCTCGGGACTGCACGGGCCAAGAGGGATGCCTGGAAAGCTGTCCTCGGGACTGCATGGGCCAAGAGGGACGTTGAATGGCTGTCCTAGGGACTGCTCGGGCACAGTGGGACATTGGATGGCAGTCATCGGGACTGCACGGGCCAAGAGGGACATTGGATGGTTTTCCTCAGGACTAAACGGGCCAAGAGGGACATTGGATGGCTGTCCTCGGGACTGCACGAACCAAGCGGGACTTTGGATGGCTGTCCTCGGGACTGCAGGGGCCTAGAGGGACTTTGGATGGCTCTCCTCGGGACTGCACGGGCCGAGAGGGATGCCTGGAATGCTGTCCTAGGTACTGCAGTGGCCGAGAGGGATATTGGATGGCTGTCCTCGGGCCAGCACGGGCCTAGAGGGACGGTGGATGGCTGTCCTCGGGACTGCATGGGCTAAGACGGACCTTGGATGCCTGTCCTCGGAACTGCGTGGGCCTAGAGGGATGCCTGGAAAGCTGTCCTCTGGCCTACACGAACCAAGAGGGACGCTGGATGGCTGTCCTCGGGACTGCAGGAGACTAGAGGGACCTTGGATGGCTGTCCTCGGGACTGCACGTGCCGAGAGGGACGCCTGGAATGCTGTCCTTGAGACTGCACATGCCGAGAGGGACATTGGATGGCTGTCCTCGGGACTGCACGGGCCAAGAGGGACCTTGGATGGCTGGCCTAGGGACTGCACGGGCCTAGAGGGATGTTGGATGGCTGTCCTCTGGACTGCACGGGCCGAGAGGGACTCCTGGAACGAAGTCCTCGGGACTGCACGGGATGAGGGGGACCCCTGGAACGCTGTCCTCGGGACTGCATGGGCCAAGAGGGACATTGGATGGCTGTCCTCGGGACTGCACGGGCCAAGAGGGACATTGGATGCCTGTCCTCGGGACTGCACGGGCCAAGAGGGACGTTGGATGGCTGTCCTCGGGACTGCACGGGCCAAGAGGGACATTGGATGGCTGTCCTCGGGACTGCACGGGCTGAGGGGGATGCCTGGAACGCTGTTCTGTGGACTGCACTGACCTAGAGATACATTGGATGGCTGTCCTCAGGACTGCACAGGCCTAGAGGGAAGCCTGGAACGCTGTTCTCCAGACTGCAAGGGCCTAGAGGGACTCTTGGAAAGCTGTCCTCGGGACTGCTCGGGCCAAGAGCGATGCCTGGAATGCTGTCCTCAGGACTGCACGGGCCTAGAGGGACGCCTGGAACTCTGTCCTCGGGACTGCACAGGCCTAGAGGGACACCTGGAACGATGTCCTCGGGACTGCACGGTCGGAGAGTTAAGTTGGATTGCTGTCCTCGGGATTGCATGGGCTGAGGGGGACGCCTGGAACGCTGTTCTCGGGACTGCACTGGCCTAGAGATACATTGGATGGCTGTCCTCTGGACTGCACGAGCTAAGAGGGACGTTGGATGGCTGTCCTCGGGACTACACGGGCCAAGAGGGACCTTGGATGGCTGCCCTCGGGACTGCACTGGCCAAGAGGGACACCTGGAACGCTGTCCTCGGGACTACTCTGGCCAAGAGGGACATTGGATGGCTGTACTCGGAACTGCATGGGCCTAGAGGGATGCCTGGAACGCTGTTCTCTGGACTGCACAGGCCAAGAGGGACGTTGGATGGCTGTCCTCGGGACTGCACAGTCTAAGGGGGACGCCTCTAACGGTGTTCTCGGGACTGCACGGGCCGAGAGGGACTATGGATGGCTGTCCTCGGGACTGCACGGGCCACGAGGGACGTTGGATGGCTGTCCTCTGGACAGCACGGGCCAAGAGGGACTCCCGGAACGCTGTCCTCGGGACTGCACGGGCTGAGGGGGAGGCCTGGAACGCTGTCCTCGGGACTGCACTGGCCAAGAGGGACATTGGATGGCTGTCATCTGGACTGCACGTGCCAAGAGGGACATTGGATGGTTTTCCTCAGGACTGCACGGGCCAAGAGGGACGCCTGGAACGCTGTCCTCGGGACTGCACGGGCCAAGAGGGACTTTGGATGGCTGTACTCGGGAGTGCACGAGCCGAGAGGGAAGCCTGGAATGCTGTTCTCTGGAATGCAAGGGCCTAGAGGGACTCCTGGAAAGCTGTCCTCGTTACTGCACGGTCCTAGAGGGACGTCTGGAACTCTGTCCTCGGGACTGCACGGGCCAGGAGGGACGTTGGATGGCTGTCCTCGGAACTGCATGGGCCTAGAGGGATGCCTGGAACGCTGTTCTCTGGACTGCAAGGGCCAAGAGGGACTTTGGATGGCTGTCCTAGGGACTGCACGGGCCGAGAGGGATGCCTGGAACGCTGTCCTCTGGCCTACACGAACCAAGAGGGACGCTGGATGGCTGTCCTCGGGACTGCACTGGCCAAGAGGGACGTTGGATTGCTGTCCTCGTGACTGCACGGGCTAAGAGGGACTTTGGATGGCTGTCCTCGGGACTGCACGGGCCAAGAGGGACCTTGGATGTCTGGCCTAGGGACTGCACGGGCCTATAGGGATGTTGGATGGCTGTCCTCGGGACTGCACTGGCCAAGAGGGACACCTGGAACGCTGTCCTCGGGACTGCTCTGGCCAAGAGGGACGTTGGATGGCTGTACTCGGAACTGCATGGGCCTAGAGGGATGCCTGGAACGCTGTTCTCTGGACTGCACAGGCCAAGAGGTACATTGGATGGCTGTCCTCGGGACTGCACAGTCTGAGGGGGATGCCTGGAACGCTGTTCTCGGGACTGCACGGGCCGAGAGGGACTATGGATGGCTGTCCTCGGGACTGCACGGGCCAAGAGGGACGTTGGATGGCTGTCCTCCGGACAGCACGGGCCGAGAGGGACTCCAGGAACGCTGTCCTCGGGACTGCACGGGCTGAGGGGGACACCTGGAACGCTGTATTCGGGACTGCACTGGCCAAGAGGGACATTGGATGGCTGTCATCTGGACTGCACGTGCCAAGAGAGACATTGGATGGTTTTCCTCAGGACTGCACGGGCCAAGAGGGACGCCTGGAACGCTGTCCTCGGGACTGCATGGGCCAAGAGGGACGTTGAATGGCTGGCCTAGGGACTGCACGGGCCTAGAGGGATGTTGGATGGCTGTCCTCGGGACTGCACTGGCCAAGAGGGACACCTGGAACGCTGTCCTCGGGACTGCTCTGGCCAAGAGGGACGTTGGATGGCTGTACTCGGAACTGCATGGGCCTAGAGGGATGCCTGGAACGCTGTTCTCTGGACTGCACGGGCCAAGAGGGACGTTGGATGGCTGTCCTCGGGACTGCACAGTCTGAGGGGGACGCCTGGAACGCTGTTCTCGGGACTGCACGGGCCGAGAGGGACTATGGATGGCTGTCCTCGGGACTGCACGGGCCAAGAGGGACATTGGATGGCTGTCCTCCGGACAGTACGGGCCGAGAGGGACTCCAGGAACGCTGTCCTCGGGGCTGCACGGGCTGAGGGGGAGGCCTGGAACGCTGTCCTCGGGACTGCACTGGCCAAGAGGGACATTGGATGGCTGTCATCTGGACTGCACGTGCCAAGAGGGACATTGGATGGTTTTCCTCAGGACTGCAGGAGCCAAGAGGGACGCCTGGAACGCTGTCCTCGGGACTGCACGGGCCAAGAGGGACTTTGGATGGCTGTACTCGGGAGTGCACGAGCCGAGAGGGAAGCCTGGAATGCTGTTCTCTGGAATGCAAGGGCCTAGAGGGACTCCTGGAAAGCTGTCCTCCTTACTGCAGGGTCCTAGAGGGACATCTGGAACTCAGTCCTCGGGACTGCACGGGCCAGGAGGGACGTTGGATGGCTGTCCTCGGAACTGCATGTGCCTAGAGGGATGCCTGGAACGCTGTTCTCTGGACTGCAAGGGCCAAGAGGGACTTTGGATGGCTGTCCTAGGGACTGCACGGGCCGAGAGGGATGCCTGGAACGCTGTCTTCTGGCCTACACGAACCAAGAGGGACGCTGGATGGCTGTCCTCGGGACGGCACTGGCCAAGAGGGACGTTGGATTGCTGTCCTCGGGACTGCACGGGCTAAGAGGGACTTTGGATGGCTGTCCTCGGGACTGCACGGGCCAAGAGGGACCTTGGATGTCTGGCCTAGGGACTGCACGGGCCTAGAGGGATGTTGGATGGCTGTCCTCGGGACTGCACTGGCCAAGAGAGAAACCTGGAACGCTGTCCTCGGGACTGCTCTGGCCAAGAGGGACGTTGGATGGCTGTACTCAGAACTGCATGGGCCTAGAGGGATGCCTGGAACGCTGTTCTCTGGACTGCAGGGGCCAAGAGGGACTTTGGATGGCTGTCCGCGGGACTGCACAGTCTGAGGGGGACGCCTGGAACGCTGTTCTCGGGACTGCACGGGCCGAGAGGGACTATGGATGGCTGTCCTCGGGACTGCACGGGCCAAGAGGGACGTTGGATGGCTGTCCTCCGGACAGCACGGGCTGAGAGGAACTCCAGGAACGCTGTCCTCGGGACTGCACGGGTTGAGGGGAACGCCTGGAACGCTGTCCTCGGGACTGCACTGGCCAAGAGGGACATTGGATGGCTGTCATCTGGACTGCACGTGCCAAGAGGGACATTGGATGGTTTTCCTCAGGACTGCACGGACCAAGAGGGACGCCTGGAACGCTGTCCTCGGGACAGCACGGGCCAAGAGGGACTTTGGATGGCTGTACTTGGGAGTGCACGAGCCGAGAGGGAAGCCTGGAATGCTGTTCTCTGGAATGCAAGGGCCTAGAGGGACTCCTGGAAAGCTGTCCTCGTTACTGCACGGTCCTAGAGGGACATCTGGAACTCTGTCCTCGGGACTGCACGGGCCAGGAGGGACGTTGGATGGCTGTCCTCGGAACTGCATGGGCCTAGAGGGATGCCTGGAACGCTGTTCTCTGGACTGCAAGGGCCAAGAGGGACTTTGGATGGCTGTCCTAGGGACTGCACGGGCCGAGAGGGATGCCTGGAACGCTGTCCTCTGGCCTACACGAACCAAGAGGGACGCTGGATGGCTGTCCTCGGGACTGCACTGGCCAAGAGGGACGTTGGATGGCTGTCCTCGGGACTGCACTGGCCAAGATGGACACCTGGAATGCTGTCCTCTGGACTGCACGGGCCGAGACGGACTCCAGAATCGTAGTCCTCGGGACTGCACGGGACGAGTGGAACCCCTGGAACGCTGTCCTCGGGACTGCATGGGCCAAGTGGGACGTTGGATGGCTGTCCTCGGGACTGCACGGGCCAAGAGGGACATTGGATGGCTGTCCTCGGGACTGCACGGGCCAAGAGGGATGTTGGATGGCTGTCCTCGGGACTGCAGGGGCCTAGAGGGACTTTGGATGGCTCTCCTCGGGACTGCACGGGCCAAGAGGGATGCCTGGAACGCTGTCCTCGGGACTGCACGGGCCAAGAGGGACGTTGAATGGCTGTCCTAGGGACTGCTCGGGCAAAGTGGGACATTGGATGGCAGTCATCGGGACTGCACGGGCCAAGAGGGACATTGGATGGTTTTCCTCAGGACTAAACGGGCCAAGAGGGACATTGGATGGCTGTCCTCGGGACTGCACGAACCAAGAGGGACTTTGGATGGCTGTCCTCGGGACTGCATGAACCAAGAGGGACTTTGGATGGCTGTCCTCGGGACTGCAGGGGCCTAGAGGGACTTTGGATGGCTCTCCTCGGGACTGCACAGGCCGAGAGGGATGCCTGGAATGCTGTCCTAGGTACTGCAGTGGCCGAGAGGGATATTGGATGGCTGTCCTCGGGCCAGCACGGGCCTAGAGGGACGGTGGATGGCTGTCCTCGGGACTGCATGGGCTAAGACGGACCTTGGATGCCTGTCCTCGGAACTGCGTGGGCCTAGAGGGATGCCTGGAAAGCTGTCCTCTGGCCTACACGAACCAAGAGGAACGCTGGATGGCTGTCCTCGGGACTGCAGGAGACTAGAGGGACCTTGGATGGCTGTCCTCGGGACTGCACGTGCCGAGAGGGACGCCTGGAATGCTGTCCTTGAGACTGCACATGCCGAGAGGGACGTTGGATGGCTGTCCTCGGGACTGCACGGGCCAAGAGGGACCTTGGATGGCTGGCCTAGGGACTGCACGGGCCTAGAGGGATGTTGGATGGCTGTCCTCTGGACTGCACGGGCCGAGAGGGACTCCTGGAACGAAGTCCTCGGGACTGCACGGGATGAGGGGGACCCCTGGAACGCTGTCCTCGGGACTGCATGGGCCAAGAGGGACATTGGATGGCTGTCCTCGGGACTGCACGGGCCAAGAGGGACATTGGATGCCTGTCCTCGGGACTGCACGGGCCAAGAGGGACGTTGGATGGCTGTCCTCGGGACTGCACGGGCCAAGAGGGACATTGGATGGCTGTCCTCGGGACTGCACGGGCTGAGGGGGATGCCTGGAACGCTGTTCTGTGGAATGCACTGACCTAGAGATACATTGGATGGCTGTCCTCAGGACTGCACAGGCCTAGAGGGAAGCCTGGAACGCTGTTCTCCAGACTGCAAGGGCCTAGAGGGACTCTTGGAAAGCTGTCCTCGGGACTGCTCGGGCCAAGAGCGATGCCTGGAATGCTGTCCTCAGGACTGCACGGGCCTAGAGGGACGCCTGGAACTCTGTCCTCGGGACTGCACAGGCCTAGAGGGACACCTGGAACGCTGTCCTCGGGACTGCACGGTCGGAGAGTTAAGTTGGATTGCTGTCCTCGGGATTGCATGGGCTGAGGGGGACGCCTGGAACGCTGTTCTCGGGACTGCACTGGCCTAGAGATACATTGGATGGCTGTCCTCTGGACTGCACGAGCTAAGAGGGACGTTGGATGGCTGTCCTCGGGACTGCACGGGCCAAGAGGGACCTTGGATGGCTGCCCTCGGGACTGCACTGGCCAAGAGGGACACCTGGAACGCTGTCCTCGGGACTGCTCTGGCCAAGAGGGACATTGGATGGCTGTACTCGGAACTGCATGGGCCTAGAGGGATGCCTGGAACGCTGTTCTCTGGACTGCACGGGCCAAGAGGGACGTTGGATGGCTGTCCTCGGGACTGCACAGTCTAAGGGGGACGCCTCTAACGGTGTTCTCGGGACTGCACGGGCCGAGAGGGACTATGGATGGCTGTCCTCGGGACTGCACGGGCCACGAGGGACGTTGGATGGCTGTCCTCTGGACAGCACGGGCCAAGAGGGACTCCCGGAACGCTGTCCTCGTGACTGCACGGGCTGAGGGGGACGCCTGGAACGCTGTCCTCGGGACTGCACTGGCCAAGAGGGACATTGGATGGCTGTCATCTGGACTGCACGTGCCAAGAGGGACATTGGATGGTTTTCCTCAGGACTGCACGGGCCAAGAGGGACGCCTGGAACGCTGTCCTCGGGACTGCACGGGCCAAGAGGGACTTTGGATGGCTGTACTCGGGAGTGCACGAGCCGAGAGGGAAGCCTGGAATGCTGTTCTCTGGAATGCAAGGGCCTAGAGGGACTCCTGGAAAGCTGTCCTCCTTACTGCACGGTCCTAGAGGGACGTCTGGAACTCTGTCCTCGGGACTGCACGGGCCAGGAGGGACGTTGGATGGCTGTCCTCGGAACTGCATGGGCCTAGAGGGATGCCTGGAACGCTGTTCTCTGGACTGCAAGGGCCAAGAGGGACTTTGGATGGCTGTCCTAGGGACTGCACGGGCCGAGAGGGATGCCTGGAACGCTGTCCTCTGGCCTACACGAACCAAGAGGGACGCTGGATGGCTGTCCTCGGGACTGCACTGGCCAAGAGGGACGTTGGATTGCTGTCCTCGGGACTGCACGGGCTAAGAGGGACTTTGGATGGCTGTCCTCGGGACTGCACGGGCCAAGAGGGACCTTGGATGGCTGGCCTAGGGACTGCACGGGCCTAGAGGGATGTTGGATGGCTGTCCTCGGGACTGCACTGGCCAAGAGGGACACCTGGAACGCTGTCCTCGGGACTGCTCTGGCCAAGAGGGACGTTGGATGGCTGTACTCGGAACTGCATGGGCCTAGAGGGATGCCTGGAACGCTGTTCTCTGGACTGCACGGGCCAAGAGGTACATTGGATGGCTGTCCTCGGGACTGCACAGTCTGAGGGGGACGCCTGGAACGCTGTTCTCGGGACTGCACGGGCCGAGAGGGACTATGGATGGCTGTCCTCGGGACTGCACGGGCCAAGAGGGACGTTGGATGGCTGTCCTCCGGACAGCACGGGCCGAGAGGGACTCCAGGAACGCTGTCCTTCGGGACTGCACGGGCTGAGGGGGACACCTGGAACGCTGTATTCGGGACTGCACTGGCCAAGAGGGACATTGGATGGCTGTCATCTGGACTGCACGTGCCAAGAGGGACATTGGATGGTTTTCCTCAGGACTGCACGGGCCAAGAGGGACGCCTGGAATGCTGTCCTCGGGACTGCACGGGCCAAGAGGGACATTGGATGGCTGTCCTCGGGACTGCACGGGCTGAGGGGGATGCCTGGAACGCTGTTCTGTGGAATGCACTGACCTAGAGATACATTGGATGGCTGTCCTCAGGACTGCACAGGCCTAGAGGGAAGCCTGGAACGCTGTTCTCCAGACTGCAAGGGCCTAGAGGGACTCTTGGAAAGCTGTCCTCGGGACTGCTCGGGCCAAGAGCGATGCCTGGAATGCTGTCCTCAGGACTGCACGGGCCTAGAGGGACGCCTGGAACTCTGTCCTCGGGACTGCACAGGCCTAGAGGGACACCTGGAACGCTGTCCTCGGGACTGCACGGTCGGAGAGTTAAGTTGGATTGCTGTCCTCGGGATTGCATGGGCTGAGGGGGACGCCTGGAACGCTGTTCTCGGGACTGCACTGGCCTAGAGATACATTGGATGGCTGTCCTCTGGACTGCACGAGCTAAGAGGGACGTTGGATGGCTGTCCTCGGGACTGCACGGGCCAAGAGGGACCTTGGATGGCTGCCCTCGGGACTGCACTGGCCAAGAGGGACACCTGGAACGCTGTCCTCGGGACTGCTCTGGCCAAGAGGGACATTGGATGGCTGTACTCGGAACTGCATGGGCCTAGAGGGATGCCTGGAACGCTGTTCTCTGGACTGCACGGGCCAAGAGGGACGTTGGATGGCTGTCCTCGGGACTGCACAGTCTAAGGGGGACGCCTCTAACGGTGTTCTCGGGACTGCACGGGCCGAGAGGGACTATGGATGGCTGTCCTCGGGACTGCACGGGCCACGAGGGACGTTGGATGGCTGTCCTCCGGACAGCACGGGCCGAGAGGGACTCCAGGAACGCTGTCCTTCGGGACTGCACGGGCTGAGGGGGACACCTGGAACGCTGTATTCGGGACTGCACTGGCCAAGAGGGACATTGGATGGCTGTCATCTGGACTGCACGTGCCAAGAGGGACATTGGATGGTTTTCCTCAGGACTGCACGGGCCAAGAGGGACGCCTGGAATGCTGTCCTCGGGACTGCACGGGCCAAGAGGGACTTTGGATGGCTGTACTCGGGAGTGCACGAGCCGAGAGGGAAGCCTGGAATTCTGTTCTCTGGAATGCAAGGGCCTAGAGGGACTCCTGGAAAGCTGTCCTCGTTACTGCATGGTCCTAGAGGGACGTCTGGAACTCTGTCCTCGGGACTTTACGGGCCAGGAGGGACGTTGGATGGCTGTCCTCGGAACTGCATGGGCCTAGAGGGATGCCTCGAATGCTGTTCTCTGGACTGCAAGGGCCAAGAGGGACTTTGGATGGCTGTCCTAGGGACTGCACGGGCCGAGAGGGATGCCTGGAACGCTGTCCTCTGGCCTACACGAACCAAGAGGGACGCTGGATGGCTGTCCTCGGGACTGCACTGGCCAAGAGGGACGTTGGATGGCTGTCCTCAGGACTGCACTGGCCAAGATGGACACCTGGAACGCTGTCCTCTAGACTGCACGGGCCGAGAGGGACTCCTGGATCGAAGTCTTCGGGACTGCACGGGACGAGTGGAACCCCTGGAACGCTGTCCTCTGGACTGCATGGGCCAAGAGGGACGTTGGATGGCTGTCCTCGGGACTGCACGGGCCAAGAGGGACATTGGATGTCTGTCCTCGGGACTGCACGGGCCAAGAAGGACGTTGGATGGCTGTCCTCGGGACTGCAGGGGCCTAGAGGGACTTTGGATGGCAATCCTCGGGACTGCACGGGCCAAGAGGGATGCCTGGAAAGCTGTCCTCGGGACTGCATGGGCCAAGAGGGACGTTGAATGGCTGTCCTAGGGACTGCTCGGGCACAGTGGGACATTGGATGGCAGTCATCGGGACTGCACGGGCCAAGAGGGACATTGGATGGTTTTCCTCAGGACTAAACGGGCCAAGAGGGACATTGGATGGCTGTCCTCGGGACTGCACGAACCAAGCGGGACTTTGGATGGCTGTCCTCGGTACTGCAGGGGCCTAGATGGACTTTGGATGGCTCTCCTCGGGACTGCACGGGCCGAGAGGGATGCCTGGAATGCTGTCCTAGGTACTGCAGTGGCCGAGAGGGATATTGGATGGCTGTCCTCGGGCCAGCACGGGCCTAGAGGGACGGTGGATGGCTGTCCTCGGGACTGCATGGGCTAAGACGGACCTTGGATGCCTGTCCTCGGAACTGCGTGGGCCTAGAGGGATGCCTGGAAAGCTGTCCTCTGGCCTACACGAACCAAGAGGGACGCTGGATGGCTGTCCTCGGGACTGCAGGAGACTAGAGGGACCTTGGATGGCTGTCCTCGGGACTGCACGTGCCGAGAGGGACGCCTGGAATGCTGTCCTTGAGACTGCACATGCCGAGAGGGACATTGGATGGCTGTCCTCGGGACTGCACGGGCCAAGAGGGACCTTGGATGGCTGGCCTAGGGACTGCACGGGCCTAGAGGGATGTTGGATGGCTGTCCTCTGGACTGCACGGGCCGAGAGGGACTCCTGGAACGAAGTCCTCGGGACTGCACGGGATGAGGGGGACCCCTGGAACGCTGTCCTCGGGACTGCATGGGCCAAGAGGGACATTGGATGGCTGTCCTCGGGACTGCACGGGCCAAGAGGGACATTGGATGCCTGTCCTCGGGACTGCACGGGCTGAGGGGGATGCCTGGAACGCTGTTCTGTGGACTGCACTGACCTAGAGATACATTGGATGGCTGTCCTCAGGACTGCACAGGCCTAGAGGGAAGCCTGGAACGCTGTTCTCCAGACTGCAAGGGCCTAGAGGGACTCTTGGAAAGCTGTCCTCGGGACTGCTCGGGCCAAGAGCGATGCCTGGAATGCTGTCCTCAGGACTGCACGGGCCTAGAGGGACGCCTGGAACTCTGTCCTCGGGACTGCACAGGCCTAGAGGGACACCTGGAACGCTGTCCTCGGGACTGCACGGTCGGAGAGTTAAGTTGGATTGCTGTCCTCGGGATTGCATGGGCTGAGGGGGACGCCTGGAACGCTGTTCTCGGGACTGCACTGGCCTAGAGATACATTGGATGGCTGTCCTCTGGACTGCACGAGCTAAGAGGGACGTTGGATGGCTGTCCTCGGGACTACACGGGCCAAGAGGGACCTTGGATGGCTGCCCTCGGGACTGCACTGGCCAAGAGGGACACCTGGAACGCTGTCCTCGGGACTGCTCTGGCCAAGAGGGACATTGGATGGCTGTACTCGGAACTGCATGGGCCTAGAGGGATGCCTGGAACGCTGTTCTCTGGACTGCACGGGCCAAGAGGGACGTTGGATGGCTGTCCTCGGGACTGCACAGTCTAAGGGGGACGCCTCTAACGGTGTTCTCGGGACTGCACGGGCCGAGAGGGACTATGGATGGCTGTCCTCGGGACTGCACGGGCCACGAGGGACGTTGGATGGCTGTCCTCTGGACAGCATGGGCCAAGAGGGACCCCCGGAACGCTGTCCTCGGGACTGCACGGGCTGAGGGGGAGGCCTGGAACGCTGTCCTCGGGACTGCACTGGCCAAGAGGGACATTGGATGGCTGTCATCTGGACTGCACGTGCCAAGAGGGACATTGGATGGTTTTCCTCAGGACTGCACGGGCCAAGAGGGACGCCTGGAACGCTGTCCTCGGGACTGCACGGGCCAAGAGGGACTTTGGATGGCTGTACTCGGGAGTGCACGAGCCGAGAGGGAAGCCTGGAATGCTGTTCTCTGGAATGCAAGGGCCTAGAGGGACTCCTGGAAAGCTGTCCTCGTTACTGCACGGTCCTAGAGGGACGTCTGGAACTCTGTCCTCGGGACTGCACGGGCCAGGAGGGACGTTGGATGGCTGTCCTCGGAACTGCATGGGCCTAGAGGGATGCCTGGAACGCTGTTCTCTGGACTGCAAGGGCCAAGAGGGACTTTGGATGGCTGTCCTAGGGACTGCACGGGCCGAGAGGGATGCCTGGAACGCTGTCCTCTGGCCTACACGAACCAAGAGGGACGCTGGATGGCTGTCCTCGGGACTGCACTGGCCAAGAGGGACGTTGGATTGCTGTCCTCGTGACTGCACGGGCTAAGAGGGACTTTGGATGGCTGTCCTCGGGACTGCACGGGCCAAGAGGGACCTTGGATGTCTGGCCTAGGGACTGCACGGGCCTAGAGGGATGTTGGATGGCTGTCCTCGGGACTGCACTGGCCAAGAGGGACACCTGGAACGCTGTCCTCGGGACTGCTCTGGCCAAGAGGGACGTTGGATGGCTGTACTCGGAACTGCATGGGCCTAGAGGGATGCCTGGAACGCTGTTCTCTGGACTGCACAGGCCAAGAGGTACATTGGATGGCTGTCCTCGGGACTGCACAGTCTGAGGGGGATGCCTGGAACGCTGTTCTCGGGACTGCACGGGCCGAGAGGGACTATGGATGGCTGTCCTCGGGACTGCACGGGCCAAGAGGGACGTTGGATGGCTGTCCTCCGGACAGCACGGGCCGAGAGGGACTCCAGGAACGCTGTCCTCGGGACTGCACGGGCTGAGGGGGACACCTGGAACGCTGTATTCGGGACTGCACTGGCCAAGAGGGACATTGGATGGCTGTCATCTGGACTGCACGTGCCAAGAGGGACATTGGATGGTTTTCCTCAGGACTGCACGGGCCAAGAGGGACGCCTGGAATGCTGTCCTCGGGACTGCACGGGCCAAGAGGGACTTTGGATGGCTGTACTCGGGAGTGCACGAGCCGAGAGGGAAGCCTGGAATTCTGTTCTCTGGAATGCAAGGGCCTAGAGGGACTCCTGGAAAGCTGTCCTCGTTAATGCATGGTCCTAGAGGGACGTCTGGAACTCTGTCCTCGGGACTTTACGGGCCAGGAGGGACGTTGGATGGCTGTCCTCGGAACTGCATGGGCCTAGAGGGATGCCTGGAACGCTGTTCTCTGGACTGCAAGGGCCAAGAGGGACTTTGGATGGCTGTCCTAGGGACTGCACGGGCCGAGAGGGATGCCTGGAACGCTGTCCTCTGGCCTACACGAACCAAGAGGGACGCTGGATGGCTGTCCTCGGGACTGCACTGGCCAAGAGGGACGTTGGATGGCTGTCCTCAGGACTGCACTGGCCAAGATGGACACCTGGAACGCTGTCCTCGGGACTGCATGGGCCAAGAGGGACGTTGGATGGCTGTCCTCGGGACTGCACGGGCCAAGAGGGACATTGGATGTCTGTCCTCGGGACTGCACGGGCCAAGAAGGACGTTGGATGGCTGTCCTCGGGACTGCAGGGGCCTAGAGGGACTTTGGATGGCAATCCTCGGGACTGCACGGGCCAAGAGGGATGCCTGGAACGCTGTCCTCGGGACTGCATGGGCCAAGAGGGACGTTGAATGGCTGTCCTAGGGACTGCTCGGGCACAGTGGGACATTGGATGGCAGTCATCGGGACTGCACGGGCCAAGAGGGACATTGGATGGTTTTCCTCAGGACTAAACGGGCCAAGAGGGACATTGGATGGCTGTCCTCGGGACTGCACGAACCAAGCGGGACTTTGGATGGCTGTCCTCGGGACTGCAGGGGCCTAGAGGGACTTTGGATGGCTCTCCTCGGGACTGCACGGGCCGAGAGGGATGCCTGGAATGCTGTCCTAGGGACTGCAGTGGCCGAGAGAGATATTGGATGGCTGTCCTCGGGCCAGCACGGGCCTAGAGGGACGGTGGATGGCTGTCCTCGGGACTGCATGGGCTAAGACGGACCTTGGATGCCTGTCCTCGGAACTGCGTGGGCCTAGAGGGATGCCTGGAAAGCTGTCCTCTGACCTACACGAACCAAGAGGGACGCTGGATGGCTGTCCTCGGGACTGCAGGAGCCTAGAGGGACGTTGGATGGCTGTCCTCGGGACTGCACGTGCCGAGAGGGACGCCTGGAATGCTGTCCTTGAGACTGCACGTGCCGAGAGGGATGTTGGATGGCTGTCCTCGGGACTGCACTGGCCAAGAGGGACGTTGGATGGCTGACCTAGGGACTGCACAGGCCAAGAGGGACGCCTGGAATGCTGTCCTCGGGACTGCACAGGATGAGGGGGACACCTGGAACTCTGTCCTGGAGACTCCATGGGCCAAGCGGGATGTTGGATAGCTGTCCTCGGGACTGCACTGGCCAAGAGGGACACCTGGAACGCTACCTCGGGACTGCACGGGCCAAGAGGGACATTGAATGGCTGTCCTCGGGTCTGCTCGGGCAAAGTGGGACATTGGATGGCAGTCATCGGGACTGCACGGGCGAAGAGGGACATTGGATGGTTTTCCTCAGGACTGCACGGGCCAAGAGGGACGTTGGATGGCTGTTTTCGGGACTGCACGAACCAAGAGGGACGCTGGATGGCTGTCCTAGGGATTGCACGACCAAGAGGGACTTTGGATGCCTGTCCTCGGGACTGCACGTACCAAGATGGACTTTGGATGGCTGTCCTCGGGACTGCAGTGGCCTAGAGGGACTTTGGATGGCTCTCCTCGGGACTGCACTGGCCGAGAGGGATGCCTGGAATGCTGTACTAGGGACTGCAGTGGCCGAGAGGGATATTGGATGGCTGTCCTCGGGCCAGCACAGGCCGAGAGGGACATTGGATGGCTGTCCTCGGGACTGCACGGGCCAAGAGGGACGTTGGATGGCTGTCCTCGGGACTGCTCGGGCCAAGTGGGACGTTGGATTGCTGTCCTCGGGACTGCACGGGCTAAGAGGGACGTTGGATGTCTGTCCTCGGGACTGCACGGGCCAAGAGGGACCTTGGATGGCTGGCCTAGGGACTGCACGGGCCTAGAGGGATGTTGGAAGGCTGTCCTCGGGACTGCACTGGCCAAGAGGGACACCTGGAACGCTGTCTTCGGGACTGCTCTGGCCAAGAGGGACCTTGGATGGCTGTCATCTGGACTGCACGTGCCAAGAGGGACATTGGATGGTTTTCCTCAGGACTGCACGGGCCAAGAGGGACTCCAGGAACGCTGTCCTCGGGACTGCACGGGCTGAGGGGGAGGCCTGGAACGCTGTCCTCGGGACTGCACTGGCCAAGAGGGACATTGGATGGCTGTCATCTGGACTGCACGTGCCAAGAGGGACATTGGATGGTTTTCCTCAGGACTGCATGGGCCAAGAGGGACGCCTGGAACGCTGTCCTCAGGACTGCACGGGCCAAGAGGGACTTTGGATGGCTGTACTCGGGAGTGCACGAGCCGAGAGGGAAGCCTGGAATGCTGTTCTCTGGAATGCAAGGGCCTAGAGGGACTCCTGGAAAGCTGTCCTCGTTACTGCACGGTCCTAGAGGGACGTCTGGAACTCTGTCCTCGGGACTGCACGGGCCAGGAGGGACGTTGGATGGCTGTCCTCGGAACTGCATGGGCCTAGAGGGATGCCTGGAACGCTGTTCTCTGGACTGCAAGGGCCAAGAGGGACTTTGGATGGCTGTCCTAGGGACTGCACAGGCCGAGAGGGATGCCTGGAACGCTGTCCTCTGGCCTACACGAACCAAGAGGGACGCTGGATGGCTGTCCTCGGGACTGCACTGGCCAAGAGGGACGTTGGATGGCTGTCCTCGGGACTGCACGGGCTAAGAGGGACTTTGGATGGCTGTCCTCGGGACTGCACGGGCCAAGAGGGACCTTGGATGGCTGGCCTAGGGACTGCACGGGCCTAGAGGGATGTTGGATGGCTGCCCTCGGGACTGCACTGGCCAAGAGGGACGTTGGATTGCTGTCCTCGGGACTGCAAGGGCCAAGAGGGACTTTGGATGGCTCTCCTAGGGACTGCACGGGCCGAGAGGGATGCCTGGAATGCTGTCCTAGGGACTGCAGTGGCCGAGAGGGATATAGGATGGCTGTCCTCGGGCCAGCACGGGCCGAGAGGGACGTTGGATTGCTGTCCTCGGGACTGCACGGGCTAAGAGGGACGTTGGATGGCTGTCCTCGGGACTGCACGGGCCAAGAGGGACCTTGGATGGCTGGCCTAGGGACTGCACGGGCCTAGAGGGATGTTGGATGGCTGCCCTCGGGACTGCACTGGCCAAGAGGGACACCTGGAACGCTGTCCTCGGGACTGCTCTGGCCAAGAGGGACGTTGGATGGCTGTACTCGGAACTGCATGGGCCTAGAGGGATGCCTGGAACGCTGTTCTCTGGACTGCAGGGGCCAAGAGGGACGTTGGATGGCTGTCCGCGGGACTGCACAGTCTGAGGGGGACGCCTGGAAAGGTGTTCTCGGGACTGCACGGGCCGAGAGGGACTATGGATGGCTGTCCTCGGGACTGCACGGGCCAAGAGGGACGTTGGATGGCTGTCCTCTGGACAGCACGGGCCGAGAGGGACTCCAGGAACGCTGTCCTCGGGACTGCACGGGCTGAGGGGGACGCCTGGAACGCTGTCCTCGGGACTGCACTGGCCAAGAGGGACGTTGGATGGCTGTCCGCGGGACTGCACAGTCTGAGGGGGACGCCTGGAACGGTGTTCTCGGGACTGCACGGGCCAAGAGGGACATTGGATGGCTGTCCTCGGGACTGCAAGGGCCAAGAGGGACGTTGGATGGCTGTCCTCGGGACTGCAGGGTCCTAGAGGGACTTTGGATGGCTCTCCTCGGGACTGCACAGGCCAAGAGGGATGCCTGGAACGCTGTCCTCGGGACTGCACGGGCCAAGAGGGACATTGAATGGCTGTCCTAGGGACTGCTCGGGCAAAGTGGGACATTGGATGGCAGTCATCGGGACTGCACGGGCCCTGAGGGACATTGGATGGTTTTCCTCAGGACTAAACGGGCCAAGAGGGACATTGGATGGCTGTCCTCGGGACTGCACGAACCAAGAGGGACTTTGGATGGCTGTCCTCGGGACTGCATGAACCAAGAGGGACTTTGGATGGCTGTCCTCGGGACTGCAGGGGCCTAGAGGGACTTTGGATGGCTCTCCTCGGGACTGCACGGGCCGAGAAGGATGCCTGGAATGCTGTCCTAGGTACTGCAGTGGCCGAGAGGGATATTGGATGGCTGTCCTCGGGCCAGCACGGACCTAGAGGGACGGTGGATGGCTGTCCTTGGGACTGCATGGGCTAAGACGGACCTTGGATGCCTGTCCTCGGAACTGCGTGGGCCTAGAGGGATGCCTGGAAAGCTGTCCTCTGGCCTACACGAACCAAGAGGGACGCTGGATGGCTGTCCTCGGGACTGCAGGAGCCTAGAGGGACGTTGGATGGCTGTCCTCGGGACTGCACGTGCCTAGAGGGACGCCTGGAATACTGTCCTTGAGACTGCACGTGCCGAGAGGGACGTTGGATGGCTGTCCTCGGGACTGCACTGGCCAAGAGGGACGTTGGATGGCTGACCTAGGGACTGCACAGGCCAAGAGGGACGCCTGGAATGCTGTCCTCGGGACTGGACAGGATGAGGGGGACACCTGGAACACTGTCCTGGAGACTCCATGGGCCAAGCGGGATGTTGGATAGCTGTCCTCGGGACTGCACTGGCCAAGAGGGACGCCTGGAACGCTGACCTCGGGACTGCACGGGCCAAGAGGGACATTGGATGGCTGTCCTCGGGACTGCAGGTGCCTAGAGGGACTTTGGATGGCTCTCCTCTGGACTGCACGGGCCAAGAGGGACTTTGGATGGCTGTCCTCGGGACTGCTCGGGCCAAGTGGGACGTTGGATGGCTGTCATTGGGACTGCACGGGCCAAGAGGGACATTGGATGGTTTTCCTCAGGACTGCACTGGCCAAGATGGAGGTTGGATGGCTGTCCTCGGGCCTGCACGAACCAAGAAGGACACTGGATATCTGTCCTCCGGATTGCACGAACCAAGAGGGACATTGGATGGCTGTCCTCGGGACTGCAGGGGCCTAGAGGGACTTTGGATGGCTCTCCTAGGGACTGCACGGGCCGAGAGGGATGCCTGGAATGCTGTCCTAGGGACTGCAGTGGCCGAGAGGGATATAGGATGGCTGTCCTCGGGCCAGCACGGGCCGAGAGGGACGTTGGATTGCTGTCCTCAGGACTGCACGGGCTAAGAGGGACTTTGGATGGCTGTCCTCGGGACTGCACGGGCCAAGAGGGACCTTGGATGGCTGGTCTAGGGACTGCACGGGCCTAGAGGGATGTTGGATGGCTGTCCTCGGGACTGCACTGGCCAAGAGGGACACCTGGAACGCTGTCCTCGGGACTGCTCTGGCCAAGAGGGACGTTGGATGGCTGTACTCGGAACTGCATGGGCCTAGAGGGATGCCTGGAACGCTGTTCTCTGGACTGCACGGGCCAAGAGGGACGTTGGATGGCTGTCCTCGGGACTGCACAGTCTGAGGGGGACGCCTGGAACGCTGTTCTCGGGACTGCACGGGCCGAGAGGGACTATGGATGGCTGTCCTCGGGACTGCACGGGCCAAGAGGGACATTGGATGGCTGTCCTCCGGACAGCACGGGCCGAGCGGGACTCCAGGAACGCTGTCCTCGGGACTGCACGGGCTGAGGGGGAGGCCTGGAACGCTGTCCTCGGGACTGCACTGGCCAAGAGGGACATTGGATGGCTGTCATCTGGACTGCACGTGCCAAGAGGGACATTGGATGGTTTTCCTCAGGACTGCAGGGGCCAAGAGGGATGCCTGGAACGCTGTCCTCGGGACTGCACGGGCCAAGAGGGACTTTGGATGGCTGTACTCGGGAGTGCACGAGCCGAGAGGGAAGCCTGGAATGCTGTTCTCTAGAATGCAAGGGCCTAGAGGGACTTCTGGAAAGCTGTCCTCCTTACTGCATGGTCCTAGAGGGACGTCTGGAACTCTGTCCTCGGGACTGCATGGGCCAGGAGGGACGTTGGATGGCTGTCCTCGGAACTGCATGGGCCTAGAGGGATGCCTGGAACGCTGTTCTCTGGACTGCAAGGGCCAAGAGGGACTTTGGATGGCTGTCCTAGGGACTGCACGGGCCGAGAGGGATGCCTGGAACGCTGTCCTCTGGCCTACACGAACCAAGAGGGACGCTGGATGGCTGTCCTCGGGACGGCACTGGCCAAGAGGGACGTTGGATTGCTGTCCTCGGGACTGCACGGGCTAAGAGGGACTTTGGATGGCTGTCCTCGGGACTGCACGGGCCAAGAGGGACCTTGGATGGCTGCCCTAGGGACTGCACGGGCCTAGAGGGATGTTGGATGGCTGTCCTCGGGACTGAACTGGCCAAGAGGGACACCTGGAACGCTGTCCTCGGGACTGCTCTGGCCAAGAGGGACGTTGGATGGCTGTACTCAGAACTGCATGGGCCTAGAGGGATGCCTGGAATGCTGTTCTCTGGACTGCAGGGGCCAAGAGGGACGTTGGATGGCTGTCCGCGGGACTGCACAGTCTGAGGGGGACGCCTGGAACGCTGTTCTCGGGACTGCACGGGCCGAGAGGGACTATGGATGGCTGTCCTCGGGACTGCACGGGCCAAGAGGGACGTTGGATGGCTGTCCTCCGGACAGCACGGGCTGAGAAGGACTCCAGGAACGCTGTCCTCGGGACTGCACGGGCTGAGGGGGACGCCTGGAACGCTGTCCTCGGGACTGCACTGGCCAAGAGGGACATTGGATGGCTGTCATCTGGACTGCACGTGCCAAGAGGGACATTGGATGGTTTTCCTCAGGAGTGCACGGACCAAGAGGGACGCCTGGAACGCTGTCCTCGGGACTGCACGGGCCAAGAGGGACTTTGGATGGCTGTACTTGGGAGTGCACGAGCCGAGAGGGAAGCCTGGAATGCTGTTCTCTGGAATGCAAGGGCCTAGAGGGACTCCTGGAAAGCTGTCCTCGTTACTGCACGGTCCTAGAGGGACATCTGGAACTCTGTCCTCGGGACTGCATGGGCCAGGAGGGACGTTGGATGGCTGTCCTCGGAACTGCATGGGCCTAGAGGGATGCCTGGAACGCTGTTCTCTGGACTGCAAGGGCCAAGAGGGACTTTGGATGGCTGTCCTAGGGACTGCACGGGCCGAGAGGGATGCCTGGAACACTGTCCTCTGGCCTACACGAACCAAGAGGGACGCTGGATGGCTGTCCTCGGGACTGCACTGGCCAAGAGGGACGTTGGATGGCTGTCCTCGGGACTGCACTGGCCAAGATGGACACCTGGAACGCTGTCCTCTGGACTGCACGGGCCGAGAGGGACTCCAGGATCGAAGTCCTCGGGACTGCACGGGACGAGTGGAACCCCTGGAACGCTGTCCTCGGGACTGCATGGGCCAAGAGGGACGTTGGATGGCTGTCCTCGGGACTGCACGGGCCAAGAGGGACATTGGATGGCTGTCCTCGGGACTGCACGGGCCAAGAGGGATGTTGGATGGCTGTCCTCGGGACTGCAGGGGCCTAGAGGGACTTTGGATGGCTCTCCTCGGGACTGCACAGGCCAAGAGGGATGCCTGGAACGCTGTCCTCGGGACTGCACGGGCCAAGAGGGACGTTGAATGGCTGCCCTAGGGACTGCTCGGGCAAAGTGGGACATTGGATGGCAGTCATCGGGACTGCACGGGCCAAGAGGGACCTTGGATGGTTTTCCTCAGGACTAAACGGGCCAAGAGGGACATTGGATGGCTGTCCTCGGGACTGCACGAACCAAGAGGGACTTTGGATGGCTGTCCTCGGGACTGCATGAACCAAGAGGGACTTTGGATGGCTGTCCTCGGGACTGCAGGGGCCTAGAGGGACTTTGGATGGCTCTCCTCGGGACTGCACAGGCCGAGAGGGATGCCTGGAATGCTGTCCTAGGTACTGCAGTGGCCGAGAGGGATGCCTGGAATGCTGTCCAACGTACTGCAGTGGCCGAGAGGGATATTGGATGGCTGTCCTCAGGCCAGCACGGGTCTAGAGGGACGGTGGATGGCTGTCCTCGGGACTGCATGGGCTAAGACGGACCTTGGATGCCTGTCCTCGGAACTGCTTGGGCCTAGAGGGATGCCTGGAAAGCTGTCCTCTGGCCTACACGAACCAAGAGGGACGCTGGATGGCTGTCCTCGGGACTGCAGGAGACTAGAGGGACCTTGGATGGCTGTCCTCGGGACTGCACGTGCCGAGAGGGACGCCTGGAATGCTGTCCTTGAGACTGCACATGCCGAGAGGGACGTTGGATGGCTGTCCTCGGGACTGCACGGGCCAAGAGGGACCTTGGATGGCTGGCCTAGGGACTGCACGGGCCTAGAGGGATGTTGGATGGCTGTCCTCTGGACTGCACGGGCCGAGAGGGACTCCTGGAACGAAGTCCTCGGGACTGCACGGGATGAGGGGGACCCCTGGAACGCTGTCCTCGGGACTGCATGGGCCAAGAGGGACATTGGATGGCTGTCCTCGGGACTGCACGGGCCAAGAGGGACATTGGATGCCTGTCCTCGGGACTGCACGGGCCAAGAGGGACGTTGGATGGCTGTCCTCGGGACTGCACGGGCCAAGAGGGACATTGGATGGCTGTCCTCGGGACTGCACGGGCTGAGGGGGATGCCTGGAATGCTGTTCTGTGGACTGGACTGACCTAGAGATACATTGGATGGCTGTCCTCAGGACTGCACAGGCCTAGAGGGAAGCCTGGAACGCTGTTCTCCGGACTGCAAGGGCCTAGAGGGACTCTTGGAAAGCTGTCTTCGGGACTGCACGGGCCAAGAGCGATGCCTGGAATGCTGTCCTCAGGACTGCACGGGCCTAGAGGGACACCTGGAACTCTGTCCTCGGGACTGCACAGGCCTAGAGGGACACCTGGAACGCTGTCCTCGGGACTGCACGGGCCGAGAGGGACATTGGATGGCTGTCCTCAGGACTGCACTGGCCAAGAGGGACTCCTGGAACGCTCTCCTCGGGCCTGCATGAACCAAGTGGGACTCCTGGAACGCTGTTCTCCAGACTGCACGGGCCTAGTGGGACTCCTGGAATGCTGTCCTCGGGACTGCACGGGCCGAGAGGGACATTGGATGGCTGTCCTCGGGACTGCACGGGCCGAGAGGGATGCCTGGAATGCTGTCCTCGAGACTGCACGGGCCGAGAGGGACGCCTGGCAAGCTGTCCTCGGTACTGCACGGGCCAAGAGGGACATGGGATGGCTGTCCTCGGGACTGCACGGGCCGAGAGGGACATTGGATGGCTGTCCTCAGGACTGCACTGGCCAAGAGGGACTCCTGGAACGCTCTCCTTGGGCCTGCACGAACCAAGAGGGACTCCTGGAAAGCTGTCCTTGGGACTGCACGGGCCTAGAGGGATGCCTGGAACTCTGTCCTCGGGACTGCTCGGGCCTAGAGGGACACCTAGAACTCTGTCCTCGGGACTGCAAGAGCCGAGAGGGACTTTGGATTGCTGTCCTCGGGACTGCACGGGCTGAGGGGGACGCCTGGAACGCTGTTCTCGGGACTGCACTGGCCTAGATATACATTGGATGGCTGTCCTCGGGACTGCACGGGCCGAGAGGGACACCTGGAAAGCTGTCCTCGGGCCTGCACGAACCAAGAGGGACTCCTGGAACACTGTCCTCGGACTGCAAGGGCATAGAGGGACATTGGATGGCTGTCCTAAGGAGTGCACGGGCTTAGAGGGACGCCTGGAACGCTGTTCTCAGGACTGCAAGGGCCTAGAGGGACTCCTGGAAAGCTGTCCTCGGGACTGCACGGGCCTAGAGGGAAGCCTGGAACTCTATCCTCGGGACTGCACGGGCCTAGAGGGACACCTGGAACTCTGTTCTCGGGACTGCACGGGCCAAGAGGGACTTTGGATGGCTGTCCTCGGGACTACAGTGGCCTAGAGGGACTTTGGATGGCTCTCCTCGGGACTGCACGGGCCGAGAGGGATGCCTGGAATGCTGTACTAGGGACTGCAGTGGCCGAGAGGGATATTGGATGGCTGTCCTCGGGCCAGCAAGGCCGAGAGGGACATTGGATGGCTGTCCTCGGGACTGCACGGGCCAAGAGGGACGTTGGATGGCTGTCCTCGGGACTGCAGGGGCCTAGAGGGACTTTGGATGGCTCTCCTCTGGACTGCACGGGCCAAGAGGGACTTTGGATGGCTGTCCTCGGGACTGCTCGGGCCAAGTGGGACGTTGGATGGCTGTCATCGGGACTGCACGGGCCAAGAGGGACATTGGATGGTTTTCCTCAGGACTGCACTGGCCAAGATGGAGGTTGGATGGCTGTCCTCGGGACTGCACGAACCAAGAGGGACTCTGGATATCTGTCCTCGGGATTGCACGAACCAAGAGGGACACTGGATGGCTGTCCTCGGGACTGCAGGGGCCTAGAGGGACTTTGGATGGCTCTCCTAGGGACTGCACGGGCCGAGAGGGATGCCTGGAATGCTGTCCTAGGGACTGCAGTTTCCGAGAGGGATATAGGATGGCTGTCCTCGGGCCAGCACGGGCCGAGAGGGACGTTGGATTGCTGTCCTCGGGACTGCACGGGCTAAGAGGGACTTTGGATGGCTGTCCTCGGGACTGCACGGGCCAAGAGGGACCTTGGATGGCTGGCCTAGGGACTGCACGGGACTAGAGGGATGTTGGATGGCTGTCCTCGGGACTGCACTGGCCAAGAGGGACACCTGGAACGCTGTCCTCGGGACTGCTCTGGCCAAGAGGGACGTTGGATGGCTGTACTCGGAACTGCATGGGCCTAGAGGGATGCCTGGAACGCTGTTCTCTGGACTGCAGGGGCCAAGAGGGACGTTGGATGGCTGTCCTCGGGACTGCACAGTCTGAGGGGGATGCCTGGAACGCTGTTCTCGGGACTGCACGGGCCGAGAGGGACTATGGATGGCTGTCCTCGGGACTGCATGGGCCAAGAGGGACGTTGGATGGCTGTCCTCCGGACAGCACAGGCCGAGAGGGACTCCAGGAACGCTGTCCTCGGGACTGCACGGGCTGAGGGGGAGGCCTGGAACGCTGTCCTCGGGACTGCACTGGCCAAGAGGGACATTTGATGGCTGTCATCTGGACTGCACGTGCCAAGAGGGACATTGGATGGTTTTCCTCAGGACTGCACGGGCCAAGAGGGACGCCTGGAACGCTGTCCTCGGGACTGCACGGGCCAAGAGGGACATTGGATGGCTGTCCTCGGGACTGCACGGGCCAAGAGGGATGTTGGATGGCTGTCCTCGGGACTGCAGGGGCCTAGAGGGACTTTGGATGGCTCTCCTCGGGACTGCACAGGCCAAGAGGGATGCCTGGAACGCTGTCCTCGGGACTGCACGGGCCAAGAGGGACGTTGAATGGCTGCCCTAGGGACTGCTCGGGCAAAGTGGGACATTGGATGGCAGTCATCGGGACTGCACGGACCAAGAGGGACATTGGATGGTTTTCCTCAGGACTAAACGGGCCAAGAGGGACATTGGATGGCTGTCCTCGGGACTGCACGAACCAAGAGGGACTTTGGATGGCTGTCCTCGGGACTGCATGAACCAAGAGGGACTTTGGATGGCTGTCCTCGGGACTGCAGGGGCCTAGAGGGACTTTGGATGGCTCTCCTCGGGACTGCACCGGCCGAGAGGGATGCCTGGAATGCTGTCCTACGTACTGCAGTGGCCGAGAGGGATATTGGATGGCTGTCCTCAGGCCAGCACGGGTCTAGAGGGACGGTGGATGGCTGTCCTCGGGACTGCATGGGCTAAGACGGACCTTGGATGCCTGTCCTCGGAACTGCTTGGGCCTAGAGGGATGCCTGGAAAGCTGTCCTCTGGCCTACACGAACCAAGAGGGACGCTGGATGGCTGTCCTCGGGACTGCAGGAGACTAGAGGGACCTTGGATGGCTGTCCTCGGGACTGCACGTGCCGAGAGGGACGCCTGGAATGCTGTCCTTGAGACTGCACATGCCGAGAGGGACGTTGGATGGCTGTCCTCGGGACTGCACGGGCCAAGAGGGACCTTGGATGGCTGGCCTAGGGACTGCACGGGCCTAGAGGGATGTTGGATGGCTGTCCTCTGGACTGCACGGGCCGAGAGGGACTCCTGGAACGAAGTCCTCGGGACTGCACGGGATGAGGGGGACCCCTGGAACGCTGTCCTCGGGACTGCATGGGCCAAGAGGGACATTGGATGGCTGTCCTCGGGACTGCACGGGCCAAGAGGGACATTGGATGCCTGTCCTCGGGACTGCACGGGCCAAGAGGGACGTTGGATGGCTGTCCTCGGGACTGCACGGGCCAAGAGGGACATTGGATGGCTGTCCTCGGGACTGCACGGGCTGAGGGGGATGCCTGGAATGCTGTTCTGTGGACTGCACTGACCTAGAGATACATTGGATGGCTGTCCTCAGGACTGCACAGGCCTAGAGGGAAGCCTGGAACGCTGTTCTCCGGACTGCAAGGGCCTAGAGGGACTCTTGGAAAGCTGTCCTCGGGACTGCACGGGCCAAGAGCGATGCCTGGAATGCTGTCCTCAGGACTGCACGGGCCTAGAGGGACACCTGGAACTCTGTCCTCGGGACTGCACAGGCCTAGAGGGACACCTGGAACGCTGTCCTCGGGACTGCACGGGCCGAGAGGGACATTGGATGGCTGTCCTCAGGACTGCACTGGCCAAGAGGGACTCCTGGAACGCTCTCCTCGGGCCTGCATGAACCAAGTGGGACTCCTGGAACGCTGTTCTCCAGACTGCACGGGCCTAGTGGGACTCCTGGAATGCTGTCCTCGGGACTGCACGGGCCGAGAGGGACATTGGATGGCTGTCCTCGGGACTGCACGGGCCGAGAGGGATGCCTGGAATGCTGTCCTCGAGACTGCACGGGCCGAGAGGGACGCCTGGCAAGCTGTCCTCGGTACTGCACGGGCCAAGAGGGACATGGGATGGCTGTCCTCGGGACTGCACGGGCCGAGAGGGACATTGGATGGCTGTCCTCAGGACTGCACTGGCCAAGAGGGACTCCTGGAACGCTCTCCTTGGGCCTGCACGAACCAAGAGGGACTCCTGGAAAGCTGTCCTTGGGACTGCACGGGCCTAGAGGGATGCCTGGAACTCTGTCCTCGGGACTGCTCGGGCCTAGAGGGACACCTAGAACTCTGTCCTCGGGACTGCAAGAGCCGAGAGGGACTTTGGATTGCTGTCCTCGGGACTGCACGGGCTGAGGGGGACGCCTGGAACGCTGTTCTCGGGACTGCACTGGCCTAGATATACATTGGATGGCTGTCCTCGGGACTGCACGGGCCGAGAGGGACACCTGGAAAGCTGTCCTCGGGCCTGCACGAATCAAGAGGGACTCCTGGAACACTGTCCTCGGACTGCAAGGGCATAGAGGGACATTGGATGGCTGTCCTAAGGAGTGCACGGGCTTAGAGGGACGCCTGGAACGCTGTTCTCAGGACTGCAAGGGCCTAGAGGGACTCCTGGAAAGCTGTCCTCGGGACTGCACGGGCCTAGAGGGAAGCCTGGAACTCTATCCTCGGGACTGCACGGGCCTAGAGGGACACCTGGAACTCTGTTCTCGGGACTGCACGGGCCAAGAGGGACTTTGGATGGCTGTCCTCGGGACTACAGTGGCCTAGAGGGACTTTGGATGGCTCTCCTCGGGACTGCACGGGCCGAGAGGGATGCCTGGAATGCTGTACTAGGGACTGCAGTGGCCGAGAGGGATATTGGATGGCTGTCCTCGGGCCAGCAAGGCCGAGAGGGACATTGGATGGCTGTCCTCGGGACTGCACGGGCCAAGAGGGACGTTGGATGGCTGTCCTCGGGACTGCAGGGGCCTAGAGGGACTTTGGATGGCTCTCCTCTGGACTGCACGGGCCAAGAGGGACTTTGGATGGCTGTCCTCGGGACTGCTCGGGCCAAGTGGGACGTTGGATGGCTGTCATCGGGACTGCACGGGCCAAGAGGGACATTGGATGGTTTTCCTCAGGACTGCACTGGCCAAGATGGAGGTTGGATGGCTGTCCTCGGGACTGCACGAACCAAGAGGGACTCTGGATATCTGTCCTCGGGATTGCACGAACCAAGAGGGACATTGGATGGCTGTCCTCGGGACTGCAGGGGCCTAGAGGGACTTTGGATGGCTCTCCTAGGGACTGCACGGGCCGAGAGGGATGCCTGGAATGCTGTCCTAGGGACTGCAGTTTCCGAGAGGGATATAGGATGGCTGTCCTCGGGCCAGCACGGGCCGAGAGGGACGTTGGATTGCTGTCCTCGGGACTGCACGGGCTAAGAGGGACTTTGGATGGCTGTCCTCGGAACTGCACGGGCCAAGAGGGACCTTGGATGGCTGGCCTAGGGACTGCACGGGACTAGAGGGATGTTGGATGGCTGTCCTCGGGACTGCACTGGCCAAGAGGGACACCTGGAACGCTGTCCTCGGGACTGCTCTGGCCAAGAGGGACGTTGGATGGCTGTACTCGGAACTGCATGGGCCTAGAGGGATGCCTGGAACGCTGTTCTCTGGACTGCAGGGGCCAAGAGGGACGTTGGATGGCTGTCCTCGGGACTGCACAGTCTGAGGGGGATGCCTGGAACGCTGTTCTCGGGACTGCACGGGCCGAGAGGGACTATGGATGGCTGTCCTCGGGACTGCATGGGCCAAGAGGGACGTTGGATGGCTGTCCTCCGGACAGCACAGGCCGAGAGGGACTCCAGGAACGCTGTCCTCGGGACTGCACGGGCTGAGGGGGAGGCCTGGAACGCTGTCCTCGGGACTGCACTGGCCAAGAGGGACATTTGATGGCTGTCATCTGGACTGCACGTGCCAAGAGGGACATTGGATGGTTTTCCTCAGGACTGCACGGGCCAAGAGGGACGCCTGGAACGCTGTCCTCGGGACTGCACGGGCCAAGAGGGACATTGGATGGCTGTACTCGGGAGTGCACGAGCCGAGAGGGAAGCCTGGAATGCTGTTCTCTGGAATGCAAGGGCCTAGAGGGACTCCTGGAAAGCTGTCCTCCTTACTGCACGGTCCTAGAGGGACGTCTGGAACTCTGTCCTCGGGACTGCACGGGCCAGGAGGGACGTTGGATGGCTGTCCTCGGAACTGCATGGGCCTAGAGGGATGCCTGGAACGCTGTTCTCTGGACTGCAAGGGCCAAGAGGGATGCCTGGAACGCTGTTCTCTGGACTGCAAGGGCCAAGAGGGACTTTGGATGGCTGTCCTAGGGACTGCACGGGCCGAGAGGGATGCCTGGAACGCTGTCCTCTGGCCTACACGAACCAAGAGGGACGCTGGATGGCTGTCCTCGGGACTGCACTGGCCAAGAGGGACGTTGGATTGCTGTCCTCGGGACTGCACGGGCTAAGAGGGACTTTGGATGGCTGTCCTCGGGACTGCACGGGCCAAGAGGGACCTTGGATGGCTGGCCTAGGGACTGCACGGGCCTAGAGGGATGTTGGATGGCTGTCCTCGGGACTGCACTGGCCAAGAGGGACACCTGGAACGCTGTCCTCGGGACTGCTCTGGCCAAGAGGGACGTTGGATGGCTGTACTCGGAACTGCATGGGCCTAGAGGGATGCCTGGAACGCTGTTCTCTGGACTGCACAGGCCAAGAGGGACGTTGGATGGCTGTCCTCGGGACTGCACAGTCTGAGGGGGACGCCTGGAACGAGTTCTCGGGACTGCACGGGCCGAGAGGGACTATGGATGGCTGTCCTCGGGACTGCACGGGCCAAGAGGGACGTTGGATGGCTGTCCTCCGGACAGCAAGGGCTGAGAGGGACTCCAGGAACGCTGTCCTCGGGACTGCACGGGCTGAGGGGGACGCCTGGAACGCTGTCCCCGGGACTGCACTGGCCAAGAGGGACATTGGATGGCTGTCATCTGGACTGCACTGGCCAAGAGGGACATTGGATGGCTGTCCTCGGGACGGCACGGGCCAAGAGGGACTTTGGATGGCTGTACTTGGGAGTGCACGAGCCGAGAGGGAAGCCTGGAATGCTGTTCTCTGGAATGGAAGGGCCTAGAGGGACTCCTGGAAAGCTGTCCTCGTTTCTGCACGGTCCTAGAGGGACGTCTGGAACTCTGTCCTCGGGACTGCACAGGCCAGGAGGGACGTTGGATGGCTGTCCTCGGAACTGCATGGGCCTAGAGGGATGACTGGAATGCTGTTCTCTGGACTGCAAGGGCCAAGAGGGACTTTGGATGGCTGTCCTAGGGACTGCACGGGCCGAGAGGGATGCCTGGAACGCTGTCCTCTGGCCTACACGAACCAAGAGGGAAGCTGGAACGCTGTCCTCGGGACTGCACTGGCCAAGAGGGACGTTGGATGGCTGTCCTCGGGACTGCACTGGCCAAGATGGACACCTGGAACGCTGTACTCTGGACTGCACGGGCCGAGAGGGACTCCTGGATCGAAGTCCTCGGGACTGCACGGGACGAGTGGAACCCCTGGAACGCTGTCCTCGGGACTGCATGGGCCAAGAGGGACGTTGGATGGCTGTCCTCGGGACTGCACGGGCCAAGAGGGACATTAGATGGCTGTCCTCGGGACTGCACGGGCCAAGAGGGACGCCTGGAACGCTGACCTCGGGACTGCACGAACCAAGAGGGACGCTGGATGGCTGTCCTAGGGATTGCACGACCAAGAGGGACTTTGGATGCCTGTCCTCGGGACTGCACGTATCAAGAGGGACTTTGGATGGCTGTCCTCGGGACTGCACGGGCCAAGAGGGACATTGGATGGTTTTCCTCAGGACTGCACGGGCCAAGAGGGACGTTGGATGGCTGTCTTCGGGACTGCACGAACCAAGAGGGATGCTGGATGGCTGTCCTATGGATTGCACGACCAAGAGGGACTTTGGATGCCTGTCCTCGGGACTGCACGTACCAAGAGGGACTTTGGATGGCTGTCCTCGGGACTGCAGTGGCCTAGAGGGACTTTGGATGTCTCTCCTCGGGACTGCACGGGCCGAGAGGGATGCCTGGAATGCTGTACTAGGGACTGCAGTGGCCGAGAGGAATATTGGATGGCTGTCCTCGGGCCAGCACAGGCCGAGAGGGACATTGGATGGCTGTCCTCGGGACTGCACGGGCCAAGAGGGACGTTGGATGGCTGTCCTCGGGACTGCAGGGGCCTAGAGGGACTTTGGATGGCTCTCCTCGGGACTGCACGGGCCAAGAGGGATGCCTGGAACGCTGTCCTCAGGACTGCACGGGCCAAGAGGGACGTTGAATGGCTGTCCTAGGGACTGCTCGGGCAAAGTGGGACATTGGATGGCAGTCATCGGGACTGCACGGGCCAAGAGGGACATTGGATGGTTTTCCTCAGGACTAAACGGGCCAAGAGGGACATTGGATGGCTGTCCTCGGGACTGCACGAACCAAGAGGGACTTTGGAAGGCTGTCCTCGGGACTGCATGAACCAAGAGGGACTTTGGATGGCTGTCCTCGGGACTGCAGGGGCCTAGAGGGACTTTGGATGGCTCTCCTCGGGACTGCACGGGCCGAGAGGGATGCCTGGAATGCTGTCCTAGGGACTGCAGTGGCCGAGAGGGATATTGGATGGCTGTCCTCGGGCCAGCACGGGCCTAGAGGGACGGTGGATGGCTGTCCTCGGGACTGCATGGGCTAAGACGGACCTTGGATGCCTGTCCTCGGAACTGCGTGGGCCTAGATGGATGCCTGGAAAGCTGTCCTCTGGCCTACACGAACCAAGAGGGACGCTGGATCGCTGTCCTCGGGACTGCAGGAGCCTAGAGGGACGTTGGATGGCTGTCCTCGGGACTGCACGTGCCGAGAGGGACGCCTGGAATGCTGTCCTTGAGACTGCACGTGCCGAGAGGGACGTTGGATGGCTGTCCTCGGGACTGCACTGGCCAAGAGGGACATTGGATGGCTGACCTAGGGACTGCACAGGCCAAGAGGGACGCCTGGAATGCTGTCCTTGGGACTGCACGGGATGAGGGGGACACCTGGAACGCTGTCCTGGAGACTCCATGTGCCAAGCGGGATGTTGGATAGCTGTCCTCGGGACTGCACTGGCCAAGAGGGACGCCTGGAACGCTGACCTCGGGACTGCACGGGCCAAGAGGGACATTGAATGGCTGTCCTCGGGACTGCTCGGGCAAAGTGGGACATTGGATGGCAGTCATCGGGACTGCACGGGCCAAGAGGGACATTGGATGGTTTTCCTCAGGACTGCACGGGCCAAGAGGGATGTTGGATGGCTGTCTTCGGGACTGCACGAACCAAGAGGGACGCTGGATGGCTGTCCTAGGGATTGCACGACCAAGAGGGACTTTGGATGCCTGTCCTCGGGACTGCACATACCAAGAGGGACTTTGGATGGCTGTCCTCGGGACTGCAGTGGCCTAGAGGGACTTTGGATGGCTCTCCTCGGGACTGCACGGGCCGAGAGGGATGCCTGGAATGCTGTAGTAGGGACTGCAGTGGCCGAGAGGGATATTGGATGGCTGTCCTCGGGCCAGCACAGGCCGAGAGGGACGTTGGATGGCTGTCCTCGGGACTGCACGGGCTAGAGGGACATTGGATGGCTGTCCTCGGGACTGCACGGGCCAAGAGGGACATTGGATGGCTGTCCTCGGGACTGCACAGGCCTAGAGGGATGTTGGATGGCTGTCCTCGGGACTGCACTGGCCAAGAGGGACTCCTGGAACGAAGTCCTCGGGACTGTACTGGATGAGGGGGACCACTGGAATGCTGTCGTCGGGACTGCATGGGCCAAGAGGGACGATGGATGGCTGTCCTCGGGACTGCACGGGCCAAGAGGGACATTGGATGGCTGTTCTCGGGACTGCACGGGCCAAGAGGGACATTGGTTGGCTGTCCTCTGGACTGCACGGGCTGAGGGGGATGCCTGGAATGCTGTTCTCGGGACTGCACTCACCTAGAGATACATTGGATGGCTGTCCTCAGGACTGCAGGGGCCTAGAGGGACACCTGGAATGCTGTCCTCGGGACTGCACGGGCCTAGAGGGACATGGATGGCTGTCCTCAGGACTGCACAGGCCTAGAGGGAAGCCTGGAACGCTGTTCTCCTGACTGCAAGTGCCTAGAGGGACTCTTGGAAAGCTGTCCTCGGGACTGCACGGGCCAAGAGGGATGCCTGGAATGCTGTCCTCGGGACTGCACTGGCCTAGAGGGACGCCTGGAACTCTGTTCTCGGGACTGCACGGGCCGAGAGGGACGTTGGATGGCTGTCCACGGGACAGCACGGGCCGAGAGGGACTCCTGGAACACTGTCCTCCGGACTGCAAGGGCTGAGGGGGACGCCTGGAACGCTGTCCTCGGGACTGCACGGGCCAAGAGGGACGTTGGATGGCTGTCCTCGGAACTGCATGGGCCTAGAGGGAAGCCTGGAACGCTGTTCTCTGGACTGCACTGGCCAAGAGGGACATTGGATGGCTGTCCTCGGGACTGCACATGCCTAGAGGGACGCCTGGAATGCTGTCCTAGGGACTGCACGTACCGAGAGGGACGTTGGATGGCTGTCCTCCGAACTGCACTGGCCAAGAGGGACATTGGATGGCTGTCCTCGGACTGCACGGGCCAAGAGTGACGCCTGGAATGTTGTCTTCGGGACTGCACGGGCTGAGGGGGACACCTGGAACGCTGTCCTGGAGAACGCATGGGCCAAGCGGGATGTTGGATAGCTGTCATCGGGACTGCACGGGCCAAGAGGGACGCCTGGAAGGCTGTCCTCGGGACTGCACGTGCCAAGAGGGACATTGGATGGCTGTCCTCGGTACTGCTCGGGCCAAGTGGGACATTGGATGGCTGTCATCGGGACTGCACGGGCCAAGAGGGACATTGGATGGTTTTCCTCAGGACTGCACGGGCTAAGAGGGACTTTGGATGGCTGTCCTCAGGACTGCACGCACCAAGTGGGACGTTGGATGGCTGTCCTCGGGACTGCAAGGGGCAAGAGGGATGCCTGGAACGCTGTCCTCGGGAGTGCACGGGCCAAGAGGGACGTTGGATGGCTGTCATCGGGACTGCACGGGCCAATAGGGACATTGGATGGTTTCCCTCAGGACTGCACTGGCCAAGATGGAGGTTGGATGGCTGTCCTCGGGACTGCATGAACCAAGAGGGACGCTGGATATCTGTCCTCGGGATTGCACGAACCAAGAGGGAAGTTGGATGACTGTCCTCGGGACTGCACGAACCAAGAGGGATGTTGGATGGCTGTCCTCAGGACTGCAGGGGCCTAGAGGGACTTTGGATGGCTCTCCTAGGGACTGCACGGGCCAAGAGGGATGCCTGGAATGCTGTCCTAGGGACTGCAGTGGCCGAGAGGGATATTGGATGGCTGTCCTCGGGCCAGCACGGGCCGAGAGGGACATTGGATTGCTGTCCTCGGGACTGCACGGGCTAAGAGGGATGTTGGATGGCTGTCCTCGGGAATGCACGGGCCAAGAGGGACCTTGGATGGTAGGCCTAGGGACTGCACGGGCCTAGAGGGGTGTTGGATGGCTGTCCTCGGGACTGCACTGGACAAGAGGGACACCTGGAACGCTGTCCTCGGGACTGCATGGGCCAAGAGGGACATTGGATGGCTGTCCTCGGCACTGCACGGGCCAAGAGGGACATTGGATGGCTGTCCTCGGGACTGCACGGGCCAAGAGGGACGTTGGATGGCTGTCCTCGGGACTGCACGGGCCAAGAGGGACATTGGATGGCTGTCCTCGGGACTGCACGGGCTGAGGGGGATGCCTGGAACGCTGTTCTGTGGACTGCAGTGACCTAGAGATACATTGGATGGCTGTCCTCAGGACTGCACAGGCCTAGAGGGAAGCCTGGAACGCTGTTCTCCGGACTGCAAGTGCCTAGAGGGACTCTTGGAAAGCTGTCCTCGGGACTGCACGGGCCAAGAGGGATGCCTGGAAAGCTGTCCTCGGGACTGCACTGGCCTAGAGGGACGCCTGGAACTCTGTTCTCGGGACTGCACGGGCCGAGAGGGACGTTGGATGGCTGTCCACGGGACAGCACGGGCCGAGAGGGACTCCTGGAACGCTGTCCTCCGGACTGCAAGGGCTGAGGGGGACGCCTGGAACGCTGTCCTCGGGACTGCACGGGCCAAGAGAGACGTTGGATGGCTGTCCTCGGAACTGCATGGGCCTAGAGGGAAGCCTGGAACGCTGTTCTCTGGACTGCACTGGCCAAGAGGGACATTGGATGGCTGTCCTCGGGACTTCACGTGCCTAGAGGGACGCCTGGAATGCTGTCCTTGGGACTGCACGTGCCGAGAGGGACGTTGGATGGCTGTCCTCCGAACTGCACTGGCCAAGAGGGACATTGGATGGCTGTCCTCGGGACTGCATGGGCCAAGATTGACGCCTGGAATGTTGTCTTCGGGACTGCACGGGCTGAGGGGGACACCTGGAACGCTGTCCTGGAGACTGCATGGGCCAAGCGGGATGTTGGATAGCTGTCATCGGGACTGCACGGGCCAAGAGGGATGCCTGGAACGCTGTCCTCGGGACTGCACGGGCCAAGAGGGACATTGGATGGCTGTCCTCAGTACTGCTCGGGCCAAGTGGGACATTGGATGGCTGTCATCGGGACTGCACGGGCCAAGAGGGACATTGGATGGTTTTCCTCAGGACTGCACGGGCCAAGAGGGACGTTGGATGGCTGTCCTCGGGACTGCACGGGCCAAGTGGGACGTTGGATGGCTGTCCTCGGGACTGCACGGGCCAAGAGGGATGCCTGGAACGCTGTCCTCGGGACTGCACAGGCCAAGAGGGACGTTGGATGGCTGTCCTCGGGACTGCACGGGCCAAGAGGGACATTGGATGGTTTTCCTCAGGACTGCACTGGCCAAGATGGAGGTTGGATGTCTGTCCTCGGGACTGCACGAACCAAGAGGGACGCTGGATATCTGTCCTTGGGATTGCACGAACCAAGAGGGAAGTTGAATGTCTGTCCTTGGGACTGCATGAACCAAGAGGGACGTTGGATGGCTGTCCTCGGGACTGCAGGGGCCTAGAGGGACTTTGGATGGCTCTCCTAGGGACTGCACGGGCCGAGAGGGATGCCTGGAATGCTGTCCTAGGGACTGCAGTGGCCGAGAGAGATATTGGATGGCTGTCCTCGGGCCAGCACGGGCCAAGAGGGACGTTGGATTGCTGTCCTCGGGACTGCACGGGCCGAGAGGGACTCCTGGAACGAAGTCCTCGGGACTGCACGGGATGAGGGGGACCCCTGGAACGCTGTCCTCGGGACTGCATGGGCCAAGAGGGACATTGGATGGCTGTCCTCGGGACTGCACGGGCCAAAGGGACATTGGATGGCTGTCCTCGGGACTGCACGGGCCAAGAGGGACGTTGGATGGCTGTCCTCGGGACTGCACGGGCCAAGAGGGACATTGGATGGCTGTCCTCGGGACTGCACGGGCTGAGGTGGATGCCTGGAACGCTGTTCTGTGGACTGCACTGACCTAGAGATACATTGGATGGCTGTCCTCAGGACTGCACAGGCCTAGAGGGAAGCCTGGAATGCTGTTCTCCGGACTGCAAGGGCCTAGAGGGACTCTTGGAAAGCTGTCCTCGGGACTGCACGGGCCAAGAGCGATGCCTGGAATGCTGTCCTCAGGACTGCACGGGCCTAGAGGGACGCCTGGAACTCTGTCCTCGGGACTGCACAGGCCTAGAGGGACACCTGGAACGCTGTCCTCAGGACTGCACGGGCCGAGAGTTACGTTGGATTGCTGTCCTCGGGATTGCAGGGGCTGAGGGGGACGCCTGGAACGCTGTTCTCGGGACTGCACTGGCCTAGAGATACATTGGATGGCTGTCCTCTGGACTGCACGGGCCGAGAGGGACATTGGATGGCTGTCCTCAGGACTGCACTGGCCAAGAGGGACTCCTGGAACGCTCTCCTCGGGCCTGCATGAACCAAGTGGGACTCCTGGAACGCTGTTCTCCAGACTGCGCGGGCCTAGTTGGAATCCTGGAACGCTTTCCTCGGGCATGCACGAACCAAGAGGGACACTGGATGGCTGTCCTCGGGACTGCAGGGGCCTAGAGGGACATAGGATGGCTGTCCTCGGGACTGCACGGGCCGAGAGGGATGCCTGGAATGCTGTCCTCGAGACTGCACGGGCCGAGAGGGACGCCTGGCAGCTGTCCTCGGTACTGCACGGGCCAAGAGGGACATGGGATGGCTGTCCTCGGGACTGCACGGGCCGAGAGGGACATTGGATGGCTGTCCTCAGGACTGCACTGGCCAAGAGGGACTCCTGGAACGCTCTCCTTGGGCCTGCACGAACCAAGAGGGACTCCTGGAAAGCTGTCCTTGGGACTGCACGGGCCTAGAGGGATGCCTGGAACTCTGTCCTTGGGACTGCTCGGGCCTAGAGGGACACCTAGAACGCTGTCCTCGGGACTGCAAGAGCCGAGAGGGACTTTGGATTGCTGTCCTCGGGACTGCACGGGCTGAGGGGGACGCCTGGAACGCTGTTCTCGGGACTGCACTGGCCTAGATATACATTGGATGGCTGTCCTCGGGACTGCACGGGCCGAGAGGGACACCTGGAAAGCTGTCCTCGGGCCTGCACGAACCAAGAGGGACTCCTGGAACACTGTCCTCGGACTGCAAGGGCATAGAGGGACATTGGATGGCTGTCCTCAGGAGTGCACGGGCCTAGAGGGACGCCTGGAACGCTGTTCTCAGGACTGCAAGGGCCTAGAGGGACTCCTGGAAAGCTGTCCTCGGGACTGCACGGGCCTAGAGGGAAGCCTGGAACTCTATCCTCCGGACTGCACGGGCCTCGAGGGACACCTGGAACTCTGTTCTCGGGACTGCACGGGCCAGAGGGACTTTGGATGGGTGTGCTCGGGACTGCACGGGCCAAGAGGTATGTTGGATTGCTGTCCTAGGGATTGCACGGGCCGAGGGTGACACCTGGAATGCTGTTCTCGGGACTGCACTGGCCTAGAGATAAATTGGATGGCTGTCCTCGGACTGCACGGGCCGAGAGGGACATTGGATGGCTGTCCTCGGGACTGCACGTGCCTAGAGGGACGCCTGGAATGCTGTCCTAGGGACTGCACGTACCGAGAGGGACGTTGGATGGCTGTCCTCCGAACTGCACTGGCCAAGAGGGACATTGAATGGCTGTCCTCGGGACTGCACGGGCCAAGAGTGACGCCTGGAATGTTGTCTTCAGGACTGCACGGGCTGAGGGGGACACCTGGAACGCTGTCCTGGAGACCGCATGGGCCAAGCGGGATGTTGGATAGCTGTCATCGGGACTGCACGGGCCAAGAGGGACGCCTGGAACGCTGTCCTCGGGACTGCACGTGCCAAGAGGGACATTGGATGGCTGTCCTCTGGACTGCACGGGCTGAGGGGGATGCCTGGAATGCTGTTCTCGGGACTGCACTCACCTAGAGATACATTGGATGGCTGTCCTCAGGACTGCAGGGGCCTAGAGGGACCCCTGGAATGCTGTCCTCGGGACTGCACGGGCCTAGAGGGACATGGATGGCTGTCCTCAGGACTGCACAGGCCTAGAGGGAAGTCTGGAACGCTGTTCTCCTGACTGCAAGTGCCTAGAGGGACTCTTGGAAAGCTGTCCTCGGGACTGCACGGGCCGAGAGGGACACCTGGAAAGCTGTCCTCGGGCCTGCACGAACCAAGAGGGACTCCTGGAACACTGTCCTCGGACTGCAAGGGCATAGAGGGACATTGGATGGCTGTCCTCAGGAGTGCACGGGCCTAGAGGGACGCCTGGAACGCTGTTCTCAGGACTGCAAGGGCCTAGAGGGACTCCTGGAAAGCTGTCCTCGGGACTGCACGGGCCTAGAGGGAAGCCTGGAACTCTATCCTCCGGACTGCACGGGCCTCGAGGGACACCTGGAACTCTGTTCTCGGGACTGCACGGGCCAGAGGGACTTTGGATGGGTGTGCTCGGGACTGCACTGGCCAAGAGGGATGTTGGATTGCTGTCCTAGGGATTGCACGGGCCGAGGGTGACACCTGGAATGCTGTTCTCGGGACTGCACTGGCCTAGAGATAAATTGGATGGCTGTCCTTGGACTGCACGGGCCGAGAGGGACATTGGATGGCTGTCCTCGGGACTGCACGTGCCTAGAGGGACGCCTGGAATGCTGTCCTAGGGACTGCACGTACCGAGAGGGACGTTGGATGGCTGTCCTCCGAACAGCACTGGCCAAGAGGGACATTGAATGGCTGTCCTCGGGACTGCACGGGCCAAGAGTGACGCCTGGAATGTTGTCTTCGGGACTGCACGGGCTGAGGGGGACACCTGGAACGCTGTCCTGGAGACCGCATGGGCCAAGCGGGATGTTGGATAGCTGTCATCGGGACTGCACGGGCCAAGAGGGACGCCTGGAACGCTGTCCTCGGGACTGCACGTGCCAAGAGGGACATTGGATGGCTGTCCTCTGGACTGCACGGGCTGAGGGGGATGCCTGGAATGCTGTTCTCGGGACTGCACTCACCTAGAGATACATTGGATGGCTGTCCTCAGGACTGCAGGGGCCTAGAGGGACCCCTGGAATGCTGTCCTCGGGACTGCACGGGCCTAGAGGGACATGGATGGCTGTCCTCAGGACTGCACAGGCCTAGAGGGAAGCCTGGAACGCTGTTCTCCTGACTGCAAGTGCCTAGAGGGACTCTTGGAAAGCTGTCCTCGGGACTGCACGGGCCAAGAGGGATGCCTGGAATGCTGTCCTCGGGACTGCACTGGCCTAGAGGGACGCCTGGAACTCTGTTCTCGGGACTGCACGGGCCGAGAGGGACGTTGGATGGCTGTCCACGGGACAGCACGGGCCGAGAGGGACTCCTGGAACACTGTCCTCCGGACTGCAAGGGCTGAGGGGGACGCCTGGAACGCTGTCCTCGGGACTGCACGGGCCAAGAGGGACGTTGGATGGCTGTCCTCGGAACTGCATGGGCCTAGAGGGAAGCCTGGAACGCTGTTCTCTGGACTGCACTGGCCAAGAGGGACATTGGATGGCTGTCCTCGGGACTGCACGTGCCTAGAGGGACGCCTGGAATGCTGTCCTAGTGACTGCACGTACCGAGAGGGACGTTGGATGGCTGTCCTCCGAACTGCACTGGCCAAGAGGGACATTGGATGGCTGTCCTCGGACTGCACGGGCCAAGAGTGACGCCTGGAATGTTGTCTTCGGGACTGCACGGGCTGAGGGGGACACCTGGAACGCTGTCCTGGAGAACGCATGGGCCAAGCGGGATGTTGGATAGCTGTCATCGGGACTGCACGGGCCAAGAGGGACGCCTGGAAGGCTGTCCTCGGGACTGCACGTGCCAAGAGGGACATTGGATGGCTGTCCTCGGTACTGCTCGGGCCAAGTGGGACATTGGATGGCTGTCATCGGGACTGCACGGGCCAAGAGGGACATTGGATGGTTTTCCTCAGGACTGCACGGGCCAAGAGGGACTTTGGATGGCTGTCCTCGGGACTGCACGCACCAAGTGGGACGTTGGATGGCTGTCCTCGGGACTGCAAGGGGCAAGAGGGATGCCTGGAACGCTGTCCTCGGGAGTGCACGGGCCAAGAGGGACGTTGGATGGCTGTCATCGGGACTGCACGGGCCAATAGGGACATTGGATGGTTTTCCTCAGGACTGCACTGGCCAAGATGGAGGTTGGATGGCTGTCCTCGGGACTGCATGAACCAAGAGGGACGCTGGATATCTGTCCTCGGGATTGCACGAACCAAGAGGGAAGTTGGATGTCTGTCCTCGGGACTGCACGAACCAAGAGGGATGTTGGATGGCTGTCCTCAGGACTGCAGGGGCCTAGAGGGACTTTGGATGGCTCTCCTAGGGACTGCACGGGCCAAGAGGGATGCCTGGAATGCTGTCCTAGGGACTGCAGTGGCCGAGAGGGATATTGGATGGCTGTCCTCGGGCCAGCACGGGCCGAGAGGGACATTGGATTGCTGTCCTCGGGACTGCACGGGCTAAGAGGGATGTTGGATGGCTGTCCTCGGGAATGCACGGGCCAAGAGGGACCTTGGATGGTAGGCCTAGGGACTGCACGGGCCTAGAGGGGTGTTGGATGGCTGTCCTCGGGACTGCACTGGCCAAGAGGGACACCTGGAACGCTGTCCTCGGGACTGCACGGGCCAAGAGGGACGTTGGATGGCTGTCCTCGGAACTGCATGGGCCTAGAGGGAAGCCTGGAACGCTGTTCTCTGGACTGCACTGGCCAAGAGGGACATTGGATGGCTGTCCTCGGGACTGCACGTGCCTAGAGGGACGCCTGGAATGCTGTCCTAGTGACTGCACGTACAGAGAGGGACGTTGGATGGCTGTCCTCCGAACTGCACTGGCCAAGAGGGACATTGGATGGCTGTCCTCGGACTGCACGGGCCAAGAGTGACGCCTGGAATGTTGTCTTCAGGACTGCACGGGCTGAGGGGGACACCTGGAACGCTGTCCTGGAGAACGCATGGGCCAAGCGGGATGTTGGATAGCTGTCATCGGGACTGCACGGGCCAAGAGGGACGCCTGGAAGGCTGTCCTCGGGACTGCACGTGCCAAGAGGGACATTGGATGGCTGTCCTCGGTACTGCTCGGGCCAAGTGGGACATTGGATGGCTGTCATCGGGACTGCACGGGCCAAGAGGGACATTGGATGGTTTTCCTCAGGACTGCACGGGCCAAGAGGGACTTTGGATGGCTGTCCTCGGGACTGCACGCACCAAGTGGGACGTTGGATGGCTGTCCTCGGGACTGCAAGGGGCAAGAGGGATGCCTGGAACGCTGTCCTCGGGAGTGCACGGGCCAAGAGGGACGTTGGATGGCTGTCATCGGGACTGCACGGGCCAATAGGGACATTGGATGGTTTTCCTCAGGACTGCACTGGCCAAGATGGAGGTTGGATGGCTGTCCTCGGGACTGCATGAACCAAGAGGGACGCTGGATATCTGTCCTCGGGATTGCACGAACCAAGAGGGAAGTTGGATGTCTGTCCTCGGGACTGCACGAACCAAGAGGGATGTTGGATGGCTGTCCTCAGGACTGCAGGGGCCTAGAGGGACTTTGGATGGCTCTCCTAGGGACTGCACGGGCCAAGAGGGATGCCTGGAATGCTGTCCTAGGGACTGCAGTGGCCGAGAGGGATATTGGATGGCTGTCCTCGGGCCAGCACGGGCCGAGAGGGACATTGGATTGCTGTCCTCGGGACTGCACGGGCTAAGAGGGATGTTGGATGGCTGTCCTCGGGAATGCACGGGCCAAGAGGGACCTTGGATGGTAGGCCTAGGGACTGCACGGGCCTAGAGGGGTGTTGGATGGCTGTCCTCGGGACTGCACTGGCCAAGAGGGACACCTGGAACGCTGTCCTCGGGACTGCATGGGCCAAGAGGGACATTGGATGGCTGTCCTCGGGACTGCACGGGCCAAGAGGGACATTGGATGGCTGTCCTCGGGACTGCACGGGCCAAGAGGGACGTTGGATGGCTGTCCTCGGGACTGCACGGGCCAAGAGGGACATTGGATAGCTGTCCTCGGGACTGCACGGGCTGAGGGGGATGCCTGGAACGCTGTTCTGTGGACTGCAGTGACCTAGAGATACATTGGATGGCTGTCCTCAGGACTGCACAGGCCTAGAGGGAAGCCTGGAACGCTGTTCTCCGGACTGCAAGTGCCTAGAGGGACTCTTGGAAAGCTGTCCTCGGGACTGCACGGGCCAAGAGGGATGCCTGGAATGCTGTCCTCGGGACTGCACTGGCCTAGAGGGACGCCTGGAACTCTGTTCTCGGGACTGCACGGGCCGAGAGGGACGTTGGATGGCTGTCCACGGGACAGCACGGGCCGAGAGGGACTCCTGGAACGCTGTCCTCCGGACTGCAAGGGCTGAGGGGGACGCCTGGAACGCTGTCCTCGGGACTGCACAGGCCAAGAGAGACGTTGGATGGCTGTCCTCGGAACTGCATGGGCCTAGAGGGAAGCCTGGAACGCTGTTCTCTGGACTGCACTGGCCAAGAGGGACATTGGATGGCTGTCCTCGGGACTTCACGTGCCTAGAGGGACGCCTGGAATGCTGTCCTTGGGACTGCACGTGCCGAGAGGGACGTTGGATGGCTGTCCTCCGAACTGCACTGGCCAAGAGGGACATTGGATGGCTGTCCTCGGGACTGCATGGGCCAAGATTGACGCCTGGAATGTTGTCTTCGGGACTGCACGGGCTGAGGGGGACACCTGGAACGCTGTCCTGGAGACTGCATGGGCCAAGCGGGATGTTGGATAGCTGTCATCGGGACTGCACGGGCCAAGAGGGATGCCTGGAACGCTTTCCTCGGGACTGCACGGGCCAAGAGGGACATTGGATGGCTGTCCTCAGTACTGCTCGGGCCAAGTGGGACATTGGATGGCTGTCATCGGGACTGCACGGGCCAAGAGGGACATTGGATGGTTTTCCTCAGGACTGCACGGGCCAAGAGGGACTTTGGATGGCTGTCCTCGGGACTGCACGGGCCAAGTGGGACGTTGGATGGCTGTCCTCGGGACTGCACGGGCCAAGAGGGATGCCTGGAACGCTGTCCTCGGGACTGCACAGGCCAAGAGGGACGTTGGATGGCTGTCCTCGGGACTGCACGGGCCAAGAGGGACATTGGATGGTTTTCCTCAGGACTGCACTGGCCAAGATGGAGGTTGGATGTCTGTCCTCGGGACTGCACGAACCAAGAGGGACGCTGGATATCTGTCCTTGGGATTGCACGAACCAAGAGGGAAGTTGAATGTCTGTCCTTGGGACTGCATGAACCAAGAGGGACGTTGGATGGCTGTCCTCGGGACTGCAGGGGCCTAGAGGGACTTTGGATGGCTCTCCTAGGGACTGCACGGGCCGAGAGGGATGCCTGGAATGCTGTCCTAGGGACTGCAGTGGCCGAGAGGGATATTGGATGGCTGTCCTCGGGCCAGCACGGGCCAATAGGGACGTTGGATTGCTGTCCTCGGGACTGCACGGGCTAAGAGGGACATTGGATGGCTGTCCTCGGGACTGCACGGGCCAAGAGGGACCTTGGATGGCTGGCCTAGGGACTGCACGGGCCTAGAGGGATGTTGGATGGCTGTCCTCTGGACTGCACGGGCCGAGAGGGACTCCTGGAACGAAGTCCTCGGGACTGCACAGGATGAGGGGGACCCCTGGAACGCTGTCCTCGGGACTGCATGGGCCAAGAGGGACATTGGATGGCTGTCCTCGGGACTGCACGGGCCAAGAGGGACATTGGATGGCTGTCCTCGGGACTGCACGGGCCAAGAGGGACGTTGGATGGCTGTCCTCGGGACTGCACGGGCCAAGAGGGACATTGGATGGCTGTCCTCGGGACTGCACGGGCTGAGGTGGATGCCTGGAACGCTGTTCTGTGGACTGCACTGACCTAGAGATACATTGGATGGCTGTCCTCAGGACTGCAGAGGCCTAGAGGGAAGCCTGGAATGCTGTTCTCCGGACTGCAAGGGCCTAGAGGGACTCTTGGAAAGCTGTCCTCGGGACTGCACGGGCCAAGAGCGATGCCTGGAATGCTGTCCTCAGGACTGCACGGGCCTAGAGGGACGCCTGGAACTCTGTCCTCGGGACTGCACAGGCCTAGAGGGACACCTGGAACGCTGTCCTCAGGACTGCACGGGCCGAGAGTTACGTTGGATTGCTGTCCTCGGGATTGCAGGGGCTGAGGGGGACGCCTGGAACTCTGTTCTCGGGACTGCACTGGCCTAGAGATACATTGGATGGCTGTCCTCTGGACTGCACGGGCCGAGAGGGACATTGGATGGCTGTCCTCAGGACTGCACTGGCCAAGAGGGACTCCTGGAACGCTCTCCTCGGGCCTGCATGAACCAAGTGGGACTCCTGGAACGCTGTTCTCCAGACTGCACGGGCCTAGTTGGAATCCTGGAACGCTGTCCTCGGGCATGCACGAACCAAGAGGGACACTGGATGGCTGTCCTCGGGACTGCAGGGGCCTAGAGGGACATAGGATGGCTGTCCTCGGGACTGCACGGGCCGAGAGGGATGCCTGGAATGCTGTCCTCGAGACTGCACGGGCCAAGAGGGACGCCTGGCAGCTGTCCTCGGTACTGCACGGGCCAAGAGGGACATGGGATGGCTGTCCTCGGGACTGCACGGGCCGAGAGGGACATTGGATGGCTGTCCTCAGGACTGCACTGGCCAAGAGGGACTCCTGGAACGCTCTCCTTGGGCCTGCACGAACCAAGAGGGACTCCTGGAAAGCTGTCCTTGGGACTGCACGGGCCTAGAGGGATGCCTGGAACTCTGTCCTTGGGACTGCTCGGGCCTAGAGGGACACCTAGAACGCTGTCCTCGGGACTGCAAGAGCCGAGAGGGACTTTGGATTGCTGTCCTCGGGACTGCACGGGCTGAGGGGGACGCCTGGAACGCTGTTCTCGGGACTGCACTGGCCTAGATATACATTGGATGGCTGTCCTCGGGACTGCACGGGCCGAGAGGGACACCTGGAAAGCTGTCCTCGGGCCTGCACGAACCAAGAGGGACTCCTGGAACACTGTCCTCGGACTGCAAGGGCATAGAGGGACATTGGATGGCTGTCCTCAGGAGTGCACGGGCCTAGAGGGACGCCTGGAACGCTGTTCTCAGGACTGCAAGGGCCTAGAGGGACTCCTGGAAAGCTGTCCTCGGGACTGCACGGGCCTAGAGGGAAGCCTGGAACTCTATCCTCCGGACTGCACGGGCCTCGAGGGACACCTGGAACTCTGTTCTCGGGACTGCACGGGCCAGAGGGACTTTGGATGGGTGTGCTCGGGACTGCACGGGCCAAGAGGGATGTTGGATTGCTGTCCTAGGGATTGCACGGGCCGAGGGTGACACCTGGAATGCTGTTCTCGGGACTGCACTGGCCTAGAGATAAATTGGATGGCTGTCCTCGGACTGCACGGGCCGAGAGGGACATTGGATGGCTGTCCTCAGGACTGCACTGGCCAAGAGTGACTCCTGGAACGCTGTCCTTGGGACTGCACGGGCCTAGAGGGACGCCTGGAACTCTGTCCTCGGGACTGCACGGGCCTAGTGGGACTCCTGGAACGCTGTCCTTGGGCCTGCACGAACCAAGAGGGACACTGGATGGCTGTCCTCGGGACTGCAAGTGCCGAGAGGGACGCCAAAAATGCTGTATTCGTGACTGCACGGGCTGAGAGTGACCTTGGATGGCTGTCCTCGGGACTGCACGGGCCGAGAGGGACTCCTGGAACGCTGTCCTCGGGCATGCACAAACCAAGAGGGACACTGGATGGCTGTCCTCGGGACTGCAGGGGCCTAGAGGGACGTAGGATGGCTGTCCTCGGGACTGCATGGGTCAAGAGGGATGTTGGATGGCTGTCCTCGGGACTGCACGGTCCTAGAGGGACGCCTGGAAAGCTGTCCTCGGGACTGCACGGGCCAAGAGGGACTTGGGTGGCTTTCCTTGGGACTGCTCGAGCTAAGAGGGACATTGGATGGCTGTCCTCGGGACTGCACAGGCTGAGGGGGACGCTTGGAACGCTGTCCTCGGGACTGCACGGGCCAAGAGGGACGTTGGATGGCTGTCCTCGGGACTGCACTGGCCAAGAGGGACGTTGGATGGCTGTCCTAGGGACCTCACGGGCGAAGATGGACGCCTGGAACGCTGTCCTCGGGACTGCACGGGCTGAGGGGGACGCCTGGAATGCTGTCCTGGGGACTGCATGGCCCAAGAGGGACGTTGGATGGCTGTCCTCGGGACTGCATGGGTCAAGAGGGATGTTGGATGGCTGTCCTCGGGACTGCACGGGCCTAGAGGGACGCCTGGAATGCTGTCCTGGGGACTGCATGGCCCAAGAGGGACGTTGGATGGCTGTCCTCGGGACTGCACGGGCCGAGAGGGACGCCTGGAACGCTGTCCATGGACTGCAGTGGCCGGAAGGGATATTGGATGGCTGTCCTCGGGCCTGCACGGGCCGAGAGGGACGTTGGATGGCTGTCCTCGGGACTACACGGGCTGAGGGGGACACCTGGAACGCTGTCCTAGGGACTGCAGTGGCCGAGAGGGATGTTGGATGGCTGTCCTCGGGCCTGCACGGGCCGAGAGGGACTTTGGATGGCTGTCCTCGGGACTGCACAGGCCGAGAGGGACGCTGGATGGCTGTCCTCGGGACTGCAGAGGCCTTGAGGGACGTTGGATGGCTGTCCTCTGGACTGCACGTGCCGAGAGGGACGCCTGGAATGCTGTCCTCGGGCCTGCACGAACCAAGAGGGACGCTGGATGGCTGTCCTCGGGACTGCAGGGGCCTAGAGGGACATTGTGTGGCTGTCCTCGGGACTTCACAGGCTGAGGGGGACGCCTGGAATGCTGTTCTTGGGACTGCACGGGCCAAGAGGAACGTTGGATGGCTGTCTTCGGGACTGCACGAACCAAGAGGGACGCTGGATGGCTGTCCTAGGGATTGCACGACCAAGAGGGACTTTGGATGCCTGTCCTCGGGACTACACGTACCAAGAGGGACTTTGGATGGCTGTCCTCGGGACTGCAGTGGCCTAGAGGGACTTTGGATGGCTCTCCTCGGGACTGCACGGGCCGAGAGGGATGCCTGGAATGCTGTACTAGGGACTGCAGTCGCCGAGAGGGATATTGGATGGCTGTCCTCGGGCCAGCACAGGCCGAGAGGGACGTTGGATGGCTGTCCTCGGGACTGCACGGGCTAGAGGGACGTTGGATGGCTGTCCTCGGGACTGCACGGGCCAAGAGGGACATTGGATGGCTGTCCTCGGGACTGCACGGGCCTAGAGGGATGTTGGATGGCTGTCCTCGGGACTGCACTGGCCAAGAGGGACTCCTGGAACGAAGTCCTCGGGACTGTACGGGATGAGGGGGACCACTGGAATGCTGTCCTCGGGACTGCATGGGCCAAGAGGGACGATGGATGGCTGTCCTCGGGACTGCACGGGCCAAGAGGGACATTGGATGGCTGTCCTCGGGACTGCACGGGCCAAGAGGGACATTGGATGGCTGTCCTCGGGACTGCACGGGCCAAGAGGGACATTGGATGGCTGTCCTCGGGACTGCACGGGCCAAGAGGGACATTGGTTGGCTGTCCTCTGGACTGCACGGGCTGAGGGGGATGCCTGGAATGCTGTTCTCGGGACTGCACTCACCTAGAGATACATTGGATGGCTGTCCTCAGGACTGCAGGGGCCTAGACGGACCCCTGGAATGCTGTCCTCGGGACTGCACGGGCCTAGAGGGACATGGAGGGCTGTCCTCAGGACTGCACAGGACTAGAGGGAAGCCTGGAACGCTGTTCTCCGGACTGCAAGTGCCTAGAGGGACTCTTGGAAAGCTGTCCTCGGGACTGCACGGGCCAAGAGGGATGCCTGGAATGCTGTCCCTGGGACTGCACTGGCCTAGAGGGACGCCTGGAACTCTGTTCTCGGGACTGCACGGGCCGAGAGGGACGTTGGATGGCTGTCCACGGGACAGCACGGGCCGAGAGGGACTCCTGGAACACTGTCCTCCAGACTGCAAGGGCTGAGGGGGACGCCTGGAACGCTGTCCTCGGGACTGCACGGGCCAAGAGGGACATTGGATGGCTGTTCTCGGAACTGCATGGGCCTAGAGGGAAGCCTGGAACGCTGTTCTCTGGACTGCACTGGCCAAGAGGGACATTGGATGGCTGTCCTCGGGACTGCACGTGCCTAGAGGGACGCCTGGAATGCTGTCCTAGGGACTGCACGTACCGAGAGGGACATTGGATGGCTGTCCTCCGAACTGCACTGGCCAAGAGGGACATTGGATGGCTGTCCTCGGGACTGCACGGGCCAAGAGTGACGCCTGGAATGTTGTCTTCGGGACTGCACGGGCTGAGGGGGACACCTGGAACGCTGTCCTGGAGACCGCATGGGCCAAGCGGGATGTTGGATAGCTGTCATCGGAACTGCACGGGCCAAGAGGGACGCCTGCAACGCTGTCCTCGGGACTGCACGTGCCAAGAGGGACATTGGATGGCTGTCCTCGGTACTGCTCGGGCCAAGTGGGACATTGGATGGCTGTCATAGGGACTGCACGGGCCAAGAGGGACATTGGATGGTTTTCCTCAGGACTGCACGGGCCAAGAGGGACGTTTGATGGCTGTCCTCGGGACTGCACGCGCCAAGTGGGACGTTGGATGGCTGTCCTCGGGACTGCAAGGGGCAAGAGGGATGCCTGGAACGCTGTCCTCGGGACTGCATGGGCCAAGAGGGACGTTGGATGGCTGTCATCGGGACTGCACGGGCCAATAGGGACATTGGATGGTTTTCCTCAGGACTGCACTGGCCAAGATGGAGGTTGGATGGCTGTCCTCGGGACTGCACGAACCAAGAGGGACGCTGGATATCTGTCCTCAGGATTGCACGAACCAAGAGGGAAGTTGGATGTCTGTCCTCGGGACTGCACGAACCAAGAGGGACGTTGGATGGCTGTCCTCAGGACTGCAGGGGCCTAGAGGGACTTTGGATGGCTCTCCTAGGGACTGCACGGGCCGAGAGGGATGCCTGGAATGCTGTCCTAGGGAGTGCAGTGGCCGAGAGGGATATTGGATGGCTGTCCACGGGCCAGCACGGGCCGAGAGGGACATTGGATTGCTGTCCTCGGGACTGCACGAGCTAAGAGGGACGTTGGATGGCTGTCCTCGGGAATGCACGGGCCAAGAGGGACCTTGGATGGTAGGCCTAGGGACTGCACGGGCCTAGAGGGATGTTGGATGGCTGTCCTCGGGACTGCACTGGCCAAGAGGGACACCTGGAACGCTGTACTCTGGACTGCACGGGCCGAGAGGGACTCCTAGAACGAAGTCCTCGGGACTGCACGGGATGAGGGGGACCCCTGGAACTCTGTCCTCGGGACTGCATGGGCCAAGAGGGACATTGGATGGCTGTCCTCGGGACTGCACGGGCCAAGAGGGACATTGGATGGCTGTCCTCGGGACTGCACGGGCCAAGAGGGACGTTGGATGGCTGTCCTCGGGACTGCACGGGCAAAGAGGGACATTGGATGGCTGTCCTCGGGACTGCACGGGCTGAGGGGGATGCCTAGAACGCTGTTCTGTGGACTGCACTGACCTAGAGATACATTGGATGGCTGTCCTCAGGACTGCACAGGCCTAGAGGGAAGCCTGGAACACTGTTCTCCGGACTGCAAGTGCCTAGAGGGACTCTTGGAAAGCTGTCCTCGGGACTGCACGGGCCAAGAGGGATGCCTGGAATGCTGTCCTCGGGACTGCACTGGCCTAGAGGGACGCCTGGAACTCTGTTCTCGGGACTGCACGGGCCGAGAGGGACGTTGGATGGCTGTCCACGGGACAGCATGGGCCGAGAGGGACTCCTGGAACGCTGTCCTCCGGACTGCAAGGGCTGAGGGGGACTCCTGGAACGCTGTCCTCGGGACTGCACGGGCCAAGAGGGACGTTGGATGGCTGTCCTCGGAACTGCATGGGCCTAGAGGGAAGCCTGGAACGCTGTTCTCTGGACTGCACTGGCCAAGAGGGACATTGGATGGCTGTCTTCGGGACTGCACGTGCCTAGAGGGACGCCTGGAATGCTGTCCTTGGGACTGCACGTGCCGAGAGGGACGTTGGATGGCTGTCCTCCGAACTGCACTGTCCAAGAGGGACATTGGATGGCTGTCCTCGGGACTGCATGGGCCAAGATTGACGTCTGGAATGTTGTCTTCGGGACTGCACGGGCTGAGGGGGACACCTGGAACGCTGTCCTGGAGACTGCATGGGCCAAGCGGGATGTTGGATAGCTGTCATCGGGACTGCACGGGCCAAGAGGGATGCCTGGAACGCTGTCCTCGGGACTGCACGGGCCAAGAGGGACATTGGATGGCTGTCCTCGGTACTGCTCGGGCCAAGTGGGACATTGGATGGCTGTCATCGGGACTGCACGGGCCAAGAGGGACATTGGATGGTTTTCCTCAGGACTGCACGGGCCAAGAGGGACGTTGGATGGCTGTCCTCGGGACTGCACTGGCCAAGTGGGACGTTGGATGGCTGTCCTCGGGACTGCACGGGCCAAGAGGGATGCCTGGAACGCTGTCCTCGGGACTGCACAGGCCAAGAGGGACGTTGGATGGCTGTCCTCGGGACTGCACGGGCCAAGAGGGACATTGGATGGTTTTCCTCAGGACTGCACTGGCCAAGATGGAGGTTGGATGTCTGTCCTCGGGACTGCACGAACCAAGAGGGACGCTGGATATCTGTCCTTGGGATTGCACGAACCAAGAGGGAAGTGGAATGTCTGTCCTTGGGACTGCATGAACCAAGAGGGACGTTGGATGGCTGTCCTAGGGACTGCAGGGGCCTAGAGGGACTCTGGATGGCTCTCCTAGGGACTGCACGGGCCGAGAGGGATGCCTGGAATGCTGTCCTAGGGACTGCAGTGGCCGAGAGGGATATTGGATGGCTGTCCTCGGGCCAGCACGGGCCAAGAGGGACGTTGGATTGCTGTCCTCGGGACTGCACGGGCTAAGAGGGACATTGGATGGCTGTCCTCGGGACTGCACGGGCCAAGAGGGACCTTGGATGGCTGGCCTAGGGACTGCACGGGCCTAGAGGGATGTTGGATGGCTGTCCTCTGGACTGCACGGGCCGAGAGGGACTCCTGGAACGAAGTCCTCGGGACTGCACGGGATGAGGGGGACCCCTGGAACGCTGTCCTCGGGACTGCATGGGCCAAGAGGGACATTGGATGGCTGTCCTCGGGACTGCACGGGCCAAGAGGGACATTGGATGGCTGTCCTCGGGACTGCACGGGCCAAGAGTGACGTTGGATGGCTGTCCTCGGGACTGCGCGGGCCAAGAGGGTCATTGGATGGCTGTCCTCGGGACTGCACGGGCTGAGGGGGATGCCTGGAACGCTGTTCTGTGGACTGCACTGACCTAGAGATACATTGGATGGCTGTACTCAGGACTGCACAGGCCTAGAGGGAAGCCTGGAATGCTGTTCTCCGGACTGCACGGGCCTAGAGGGACGCCTGGAACTCTGTCCTCGGGACTGCACGGGCCAAGAGCGATGCCTGGAATGCTGTCCTCAGGACTGCACGGGCCTAGAGGGACGCCTGGAACTCTGTCCTCGGGACTTCACAGGCCTAGAGGGACACCTGGAACGCTGTCCTCAGGACTGCACGGGCCGAGAGTTACGTTGGATTGCTGTTCTCGGGATTGCAGGGGCTGAGGGGGACGCCTGGAACGCTGTTCTCGGGACTGCACTGGCCTAGAGATACATTGGATGGCTGTCCTCTGGACTGCACGGGCCGAGAGGGACATTGGATGGCTGTCCTCAGGACTGCACTGGCCAAGAGGGACTCCTGGAACGCTCTCCTCGGGCCTGCATGAACCAAGTGGGACTCCTGGAACGCTGTTCTCCAGACTGCACTGGCCTAGTGGGACTCCTGGAACGCTGTCCTCGGGACTGCACGGGCCGAGAGGGACATTGGATGGCTGTCCTCAGGACTGCAGGGGCGAAGAGGGATGCCTGGAACGCTGTCCTCGGGCATGCACGAACCAAGAGGGACACTGGATGGCTGTCCTCGGGACTGCAGGGGCCTAGAGGGACATAGGATGGCTGTCCTCGGGACTGCACGGGCCGAGAGGGATGCCTGGAATGCTGTCCTCGAGACTGCACGGGCCGAGAGGGACGCCTGGCAAGCTGTCCTCGGTACTGCACGGGCCAAGAGGGACATGGGATGGCTGTCCTCGGGACTGCACGGGCCGAGAGGGACATTGGATGGCTGTCCTCGGGACTGCACGGGCCGAGAGGGACATTGGATGGCTGTCCTCCGGACTGCACTGGCCAAGAGGGACTCCTGGAACGCTCTCCTTGGGCCTGCACGAACCAAGAGGGACTCCTGGAAAGCTGTCCTTGGGACTGCACGGGCCTAGAGGGACGCCTGGAACTCTGTCCTTGGGACTGCTCGGGCCTAGAGGGACACCTAGAACTCTGTCCTCGGGACTGCAAGAGCCGAGAGGGACTTTGGATTGCTGTCCTCGGGACTGCACGGGCTGAGGGGGACGCCTGGAACGCTGTTCTCGGGAATGCACTGGCCTAGATATACATTGGATGGCTGTCCTCAGGACTGCACGGGCCGAGAGGGACACCTGGAAAGCTGTCCTCGGGCCTGCACGAACCAAGAGGGACTCCTGGAACACTGTCCTCGGACTGCAAGGGCATAGAGGGACATTGGATGGCTGTCCTCAGGAGTGCACGGGCCTAGAGGGACGCCTGGAACGCTGTTCTCAGGACTGCAAGGGCCTAGAGGGACTCCTGGAAAGCTGTCCTCGGGACTGCACGGGCCTAGACTGAAGCCTGGAACTCTATCCTCGGGACTGCACGGGCCTAGAGGGAAACCTGGAACTCTGTTCTCGGGACTGCACGGGCCAGAGGGACTTTGGATGGGTGTGCTCGGGACTGCACGGGCCAAGAGTGATGTTGGATTGCTGTCCTAGGGATTGCACGGGCCGAGGGTGACACCTGGAATGCTGTTCTCGGGACTGCACTGGCCTAGAGATAAATTGGATGGCTGTCCTCGGACTGCACGGGCCGAGAGGGACATTGGATGGCTGTCCTCAGGACTGCACTGGCCAAGAGTGACTCCTGGAACGCTGTCCTTGGGACTGCACGGGCCTAGAGGGACGCCTGGAACTCTGTCCTCGGGACTGCACGGGCCTAGTGGGACTCCTGGAACGCTGTCCTTGGGCCTGCACGAACCAAGAGGGACACTGGATGGCTGTCCTCGGGACTGCAAGTGCCGAGAGGGACGCCAAAAATGCTGTATTCGTGACTGCACGGGCTGAGAGTGCCGTTGGATGGCTGTCCTCGGGACTGCACGGGCCGAGAGGGACTCCTGGAACGCTGTCCTCGGGCATGCACAAACCAAGAGGGACACTGGATGGCTGTCCTCGGGACTGCAGGGGCCTAGAGGGACGTAGGATGGCTGTCCTCGGGACTGCATGGGTCAAGAGGGATGTTGGATGGCTGTCCTCGGGACTGCACGGTCCTAGAGGGACGCCTGGAATGCTGTCCTCGAGACTGCACGGGCCGAGAGGGACGCCTGGAAAGCTGTCCTCGGGACTGCACGGGCCAAGAGGGACTTGGGTGGCTTTCCTTGGGACTGCTCGGGCTAAGAGGGACATTGGATGGCTGTCCTCGGGACTGCACTGGCCAAGAGGGACGTTGGATGGCTGTCCTCGGGACTGCACTGGCCAAGAGGGACGTTGGATGGCTGTCTTAGGGACCTCACAGGCGAAGATGGACGCCTGGATCGCTGTCCTCGGGACTGCACGGGCTGAGGGGGACGCCTGGAATGCTGTCCTGGGGACTGCATGGCCCAAGAGGGACGTTGGATGGCTGTCCTCGGGACTGCATGGGTCAAGAGGGATGTTGGATGGCTGTCCTCGGGACTGCACGGGCCTAGAGGGACGCCTGGAATGCTGTCCTGGGGACTGCATGGCCCAAGAGGGACGTTGGATGGCTGTCCTCGGGACTGCACGGGCCGAGAGGGACGCCTGGAACGCTGTCCATGGACTGCAGTGGCCGGAAGGGATATTGGATGGCTGTCCTCGGGACTGCACGGGCCAAGAGGGACCTTGGATGGCTGGCCTAGGGACTGCACGGGCCTAGAGGGATGTTGGATGGCTGTCCTCTGGACTGCACAGGCCGAGAGGGACTCCTGGAACGAAGTCCTCGGGACTGCACGGGATGAGGGGGACCCCTGGAACGCTGTCCTCGGGACTGCATGGGCCAAGAGGGACATTGGATGGCTGTCCTCGGGACTGCACGGGCCAAGAGGGACATTGGATGGCTGTCCTCGGGACTGCACAGGCCAAGAGTGACGTTGGATGGCTGTCCTCGGGACTGCGCGGGCCAAGAGGGACATTGGATGGCTGTCCTCGGGACTGCACGGGCTGAGGGGGATGCCTGGAACGCTGTTCTGTGGACTGCACTGACCTAGAGATACATTGGATGGCTGTACTCAGGACTGCACAGGCCTAGAGGGAAGCCTGGAATGCTGTTCTCCGGACTGCACGGGCCTAGAGGGACGCCTGGAACTCTGTCCTCGGGACTGCACGGGCCAAGAGCGATGCCTGGAATGCTGTCCTCAGGACTGCACGGGCCTAGAGGGACGCCTGGAACTCTGTCCTCGGGACTGCACAGGCCTAGAGGGACACCTGGAACGCTGTCCTCAGGACTGCACGGGCCGAGAGTTACGTTGGATTGCTGTTCTCGGGATTGCAGGGGCTGAGGGGGACGCCTGGAACGCTGTTCTCGGGACTGCACTGGCCTAGAGATACATTGGATGGCTGTCCTCTGGACTGCACGGGCCGAGAGGGACATTGGATGGCTGTCCTCAGGACTGCACTGGCCAAGAGGGACTCCTGGAACGCTCTCCTCGGGCCTGCATGAACCAAGTGGGACTCCTGGAACGCTGTTCTCCAGACTGCACTGGCCTAGTGGGACTCCTGGAACGCTGTCCTCGGGACTGCACGGGCCGAGAGGGACATTGGATGGCTGTCCTCAGGACTGCAGGGGCGAAGAGGGATGCCTGGAACGCTGTCCTCGGGCATGCACGAACCAAGAGGGACACTGGATGGCTGTCCTCGGGACTGCAGGGGCCTAGAGGGACATAGGATGGCTGTCCTCGGGACTGCACGGGCCGAGAGGGATGCCTGGAATGCTGTCCTCGAGACTGCACGGGCCGAGAGGGACGCCTGGCAAGCTGTCCTCGGTACTGCACGGGCCAAGAGGGACATGGGATGGCTGTCCTCGGGACTGCACGGGCCGAGAGGGACATTGGATGGCTGTCCTCGGGACTGCACGGGCCGAGAGGGACATTGGATGGCTGTCCTCCGGACTGCACTGGCCAAGAGGGACTCCTGGAACGCTCTCCTTGGGCCTGCACGAACCAAGAGGGACTCCTGGAAAGCTGTCCTTGGGACTGCACGGGCCTAGAGGGACGCCTGGAACTCTGTCCTTGGGACTGCTCGGGCCTAGAGGGACACCTAGAACTCTGTCCTCGGGACTGCAAGAGCCGAGAGGGACTTTGGATTGCTGTCCTCGGGACTGCACGGGCTGAGGGGGACGCCTGGAACGCTGTTCTCGGGAATGCACTGGCCTAGATATACATTGGATGGCTGTCCTCGGGACTGCACGGGCCGAGAGGGACACCTGGAAAGCTGTCCTCGGGCCTGCACGAACCAAGAGGGACTCCTGGAACACTGTCCTCGGACTGCAAGGGCATAGAGGGACATTGGATGGCTGTCCTCAGGAGTGCACGGGCCTAGAGGGACGCCTGGAACGCTGTTCTCAGGACTGCAAGGGCCTAGAGGGACTCCTGGAAAGCTGTCCTCGGGACTGCACGGGCCTAGACTGAAGCCTGGAACTCTATCCTCGGGACTGCACGGGCCTAGAGGGAAACCTGGAACTCTGTTCTCGGGACTGCACGGGCCAGAGGGACTTTGGATGGGTGTGCTCGGGACTGCACGGGCCAAGAGTGATGTTGGATTGCTGTCCTAGGGATTGCACGGGCCGAGGGTGACACCTGGAATGCTGTTCTCGGGACTGCACTGGCCTAGAGATAAATTGGATGGCTGTCCTCGGACTGCACGGGCCGAGAGGGACATTGGATGGCTGTCCTCAGGACTGCACTGGCCAAGAGTGACTCCTGGAACGCTGTCCTTGGGACTGCACGGGCCTAGAGGGACGCCTGGAACTCTGTCCTCGGGACTGCACGGGCCTAGTGGGACTCCTGGAACGCTGTCCTTGGGCCTGCACGAACCAAGAGGGACACTGGATGGCTGTCCTCGGGACTGCAAGTGCCGAGAGGGACGCCAAAAATGCTGTATTCGTGACTGCACGGGCTGAGAGTGCCGTTGGATGGCTGTCCTCGGGACTGCACGGGCCGAGAGGGACTCCTGGAACGCTGTCCTCGGGCATGCACAAACCAAGAGGGACACTGGATGGCTGTCCTCGGGACTGCAGGGGCCTAGAGGGACGTAGGATGGCTGTCCTCGGGACTGCATGGGTCAAGAGGGATGTTGGATGGCTGTCCTCGGGACTGCACGGTCCTAGAGGGACGCCTGGAATGCTGTCCTCGAGACTGCACGGGCCGAGAGGGACGCCTGGAAAGCTGTCCTCGGGACTGCACGGGCCAAGAGGGACTTGGGTGGCTTTCCTTGGGACTGCTCGGGCTAAGAGGGACATTGGATGGCTGTCCTCGGGACTGCACTGGCCAAGAGGGACGTTGGATGGCTGTCCTCGGGACTGCACTGGCCAAGAGGGACGTTGGATGGCTGTCTTAGGGACCTCACAGGCGAAGATGGACGCCTGGATCGCTGTCCTCGGGACTGCACGGGCTGAGGGGGACGCCTGGAATGCTGTCCTGGGGACTGCATGGCCCAAGAGGGACGTTGGATGGCTGTCCTCGGGACTGCATGGGTCAAGAGGGATGTTGGATGGCTGTCCTCGGGACTGCACGGGCCTAGAGGGACGCCTGGAATGCTGTCCTGGGGACTGCATGGCCCAAGAGGGACGTTGGATGGCTGTCCTCGGGACTGCACGGGCCGAGAGGGACGCCTGGAACGCTGTCCATGGACTGCAGTGGCCGGAAGGGATATTGGATGGCTGTCCTCGGGACTGCACGGGCCAAGAGGGACCTTGGATGGCTGGCCTAGGGACTGCACGGGCCTAGAGGGATGTTGGATGGCTGTCCTCTGGACTGCACAGGCCGAGAGGGACTCCTGGAACGAAGTCCTCGGGACTGCACGGGATGAGGGGGACCCCTGGAACGCTGTCCTCGGGACTGCATGGGCCAAGAGGGACATTGGATGGCTGTCCTCGGGACTGCACGGGCCAAGAGGGACATTGGATGGCTGTCCTCGGGACTGCACAGGCCAAGAGTGACGTTGGATGGCTGTCCTCGGGACTGCGCGGGCCAAGAGGGACATTGGATGGCTGTCCTCGGGACTGCACGGGCTGAGGGGGATGCCTGGAACGCTGTTCTGTGGACTGCACTGACCTAGAGATACATTGGATGGCTGTACTCAGGACTGCACAGGCCTAGAGGGAAGCCTGGAATGCTGTTCTCCGGACTGCAAGGGCCTAGAGGGACTCTTGGAAAGCTGTCCTCGGGACTGCACGGGCCTAGAGGGATGCCTGGAACTCTGTCCTCGGGACTGCACAGGCCTAGAGGGACACCTGGAACGCTGTCCTCAGGACTGCACGGGCCGAGAGTTACATTGGATTGCTGTTCTCGGGATTGCAGGGGCTGAGGGGGACGCCTGGAACGCTGTTCTCGGGACTGCACTGGCCTAGAGATACATTGGATGGCTGTCCTCTGGACTGCACGGGCCGAGAGGGACATTGGATGGCTGTCCTCAGGACTGCACTGGCCAAGAGGGACTCCTGGAACGCTCTCCTCGGGCCTGCATGAACCAAGTGGGACTCCTGGAACGCTGTTCTCCAGACTGCACGGGCCTAGTGGGACTCCTGGAACGCTGTCCTCGGGACTGCACGGGCCGAGAGGGACATTGGATGGCTGTCCTCGGGACTGCAGGGGCGAAGAGGGATGCCTGGAACGCTGTCCTCGGGCATGCACGAACCAAGAGGGACACTGGATGGCTGTCCTCGGGACTGCACGGGCCGAGAGGGACATTGGATGGCTGTCCTCCGGACTGCACTGGCCAAGAGGGACTCCTGGAACGCTCTCCTTGGGCCTGCACGAACCAAGAGGGACTCCTGGAAAGCTGTCCTTGGGACTGCACGGGCCTAGAGGGACGCCTGGAACTCTGTCCTTGGGACTGCTCGGGCCTAGAGGGACACCTAGAACGCTGTCCTCGGGACTGCAAGAGCCGAGAGGGACTTTGGATTGCTGTCCTCGGGACTGCACGGGCTGAGGGGGACGCCTGGAACGCTGTTCTCGGGACTGCACTGGCCTAGATATACATTGGATGGCTGTCCTCGGGACTGCACGGGCCGAGAGGGACACCTGGAAAGCTGTCCTCGGGCCTGCACGAACCAAGAGGGACTCCTGGAACACTGTCCTCGGACTGCAAGGGCATAGAGGGACATTGGATGGCTGTCCTCAGGAGTACACGGGCCTAGAGGGACGCCTGGAACGCTGTTCTCAGGACTGCAAGGGCCTAGAGGGACTCCTGGAAAGCTGTCCTCGGGACTGCATGGGCCTAGAGGGAAGCCTGGAACTCTATCCTCGGGACTGCACGGGCCTAGAGGGACACCTGGAACTCTGTTTTCGGGACTGCACTGGCCAGAGGGACTTTGGATGGGTGTGCTCGGGACTGCACAGGCCAAGAGGGATGTTGGATTGCTGTCCTAGGGATTGCACGGGCCGAGGGTGACACCTGGAATGCTGTTCTCGGGACTGCACTGGCCTAGAGATAAATTGGATGGCTGTCCTCGGACTGCACGGGCCGAGAGGGACATTGGATGGCTGTCCTCAGGACTGCACTGGCCAAGAGTGACTCCTGGAACGCTGTCCTTGGGACTGCACGGGCCTAGAGGGACGCCTGGAACTCTGTCCTCGGGACTGCACGGGCCTAGAGGGACTCCTGGAACGCTGTCCTTGGGACTGCACGAACCAAGAGGGACACTGGATGGCTGTCCTCGGGACTGCAAGTGCCGAGAGGGACGCCAAAAATGCTGTATTCGTGACTGCACGGGCTGAGAGTGACGTTGGATGGCTGTCCTCGGGACTGCACGGGCCGAGAGGGACTCCTGGAACGCTGTCCTCGGGCATGCACAAACCAAGAGGGACACTGGATGGCTGTCCTCGGGACTGCAGGGGCCTAGAGGGACGTAGGATGGCTGTCCTCGGGACTGCATGGGTCAAGAGGGATGTTGGATGGCTGTCCTCGGGACTGCACGGTCCTAGAGGGACGCCTGGAATGCTGTCCTCGAGACTGCACGGGCCGAGAGGGACGCCTGGAAAGCTGTCCTCGGGACTGCACGGGCCAAGAGGGACTTGGGTGGCTTTCCTTGGGACTGCTCGGGCTAAGAGGGACATTGGATGGCTGTCCTCGGGACTGCACAGGCTGAGGGGGACGCTTGGAACGCTGTCCTCGGGACTGCACGGGCCAAGAGGGACGTTGGATGGCTGTCCTCGGGACTGCACTGGCCAAGAGGGACGTTGGATGGCTGTCCTAGGGACCTCACGGGCGAAGATGGACTCCTGGAACGCTGTCCTCGGGACTGCACGGGCTGAGGGGGACGCCTGGAATGCTGTCCTGGGGACTGCATGGCCCAAGAGGGACGTTGGATGGCTGTCCTCGGGACTGCATGGGTCAAGAGGGATGTTGGATGGCTGTCCTCGGGACTGCACGGGCCTAGAGGGACGCCTGGAATGCTGTCCTGGGGACTGCATGGCCCAAGAGGGACGTTGGATGGCTGTCCTCGGGACTGCACGGGCCGAGAGGGACGCCTGGAACGCTGTCCATGGACTGCAGTGGCCGGAAGGGATATTGGATGGCTGTCCTCGGGCCTGCACGGGCCGAGAGGGACGTTGGATGGCTGTCCTCGGGACTACACGGGCTGAGGGGGACACCTGGAACGCTGTCCTAGGGACTGCAGTGGCCGAGAGGGATGTTGGATGGCTGTCCTCGGGCCTGCACGGGCCGAGAGGGACTTTGGATGGCTGTCCTCGGGACTGCACAGGCCGAGAGGGACGCTGGATGGCTGTCCTCGGGACTGCAGAGGCCTTGAGGGACGTTGGATGGCTGTCCTCTGGACTGCACGTGCCGAGAGGGACGCCTGGAATGCTGTCCTCGGGCCTGCACGAACCAAGAGGGACGCTGGATGGCTGTCCTCGGGACTGCAGGGGCCTAGAGGGACATTGTGTGGCTGTCCTCGGGACTTCACGGGCTGAGGGGGACGCCTGGAATGCTGTTCTTCGGACTGCACGGGCCAAGAGGAACGTTGGATGGCTGTCTTCGGGACTGCACGAACCAAGAGGGACGCTGGATGGCTGTCCTAGGGATTGCACGACCAAGAGGGACTTTGGATGCCTGTCCTCGGGACTACACATACCAAGAGGGACTTTGGATGGCTGTCCTCGGGACTGCAGTGGCCTAGAGGGACTTTGGATGGCTCTCCTCGGGACTGCACGGGCCGAGAGGGATGCCTGGAATGCTGCACTAGGGACTGCACGGGCTGAGGGGGATGCCTGGAACGCTGTTCTCGGGACTGCACTGGCCTAGATATACATTGGATGGCTGTCCTCAGGACTGCACGGGCCGAGAGGGACACCTGGAAAGCTGTCCTCGGGCCTGCACGAACCAAGAGGGACTCCTGGAACACTGTCCTCGGACTGCAAGGGCATAGAGGGACATTGGATGGCTGTCCTCAGGAGTGCACGGGCCTAGAGGGACGCCTGGAACGCTGTTCTCAGGACTGCAAGGGCCTAGAGGGACTCCTGGAAAGCTGTCCTCGGGACTGCACGGGCCTAGAGGGAAGCCTGGAACTCTATCCTCGGGACTGCACGGGCCTAGAGGGACACCTGGAACTCTGTTCTCGGGACTGCACGGGCCAGAGGGACTTTGGATGGGTGTGCTCGGGACTGCACGGGCCAAGAGTGATGTTGGATTGCTGTCCTAGGGATTGCACGGGCCGAGGGTGACACCTGGAATGCTGTTCTCGGGACTGCACTGGCCTAGAGATAAATTGGATGGCTGTCCTCGGACTGCACGGGCCGAGAGGGACATTGGATGGCTGTCCTCAGGACTGCACTGGCCAAGAGTGACTCCTGGAACGCTGTCCTTGGGACTGCACGGGCCTAGAGGGACGCCTGGAACTCTGTCCTCGGGACTGCACGGGCCTAGTGGGACTCCTGGAACGCTGTCCTTGGGCCTGCACGAACCAAGAGGGACACTGGATGGCTGTCCTCGGGACTGCAAGTGCCGAGAGGGACGCCAAAAATGCTGTATTCGTGACTGCACGGGCTGAGAGTGACGATGGATGGCTGTCCTCGGGACTGCATGGGCCGAGAGGGACTCCTGGAACGCTGTCCTCGGGCATGCACAAACCAAGAGGGACGCTGGATGGCTGTCCTCGGGACTGCAGGGGCCTAGAGGGACGTAGGATGGCTGTCCTCGGGACTGCATGGGTCAAGAGGGATGTTGGATGGCTGTCCTCGGGACTGCACGGTCCTAGAGGGACGCCTGGAATGCTGTCCTCGAGACTGCACGGGCCGAGAGGGACGCCTGGAAAGCTGTCCTCGGGACTGCACGGGCCAAGAGGGACTTGGGTGGCTTTCCTTGGGACTGCTCGGGCTAAGAGGGACATTGGATGGCTGTCCTCGGGACTGCACAGGCTGAGGGGGACGCTTGGAACGCTGTCCTCGGGACTGCACGGGCCAAGAGAGACGTTGGATGGCTGTCCTCGGGACTGCACTGGCCAAGAGGGACGTTGGATGGCTGTCTTAGGGACCTCACAGGCGAAGATGGACGCCTGGAACGCTGTCCTCGGGACTGCACGGGCTGAGGGGGACGCCTGGAATGCTGTCCTGGGGACTGCATGGCCCAAGAGGGACGTTGGATGGCTGTCCTCGGGACTGCATGGGTCAAGAGGGATGTTGGATGGCTGTCCTCGGGACTGCACGGGCCTAGAGGGACGCCTGGAATGCTGTCCTGGGGACTGCATGGCCCAAGAGGGACGTTGGATGGCTGTCCTCGGGACTGCACGGGCCGAGAGGGACGCCTGGAACGCTGTCCATGGACTGCAGTGGCCGGAAGGGATATTGGATGGCTGTCCTCGGGACTGCACGGGCCAAGAGGGACCTTGGATGGCTGGCCTAGGGACTGCACGGGCCTAGAGGGATGTTGGATGGCTGTCCTCTGGACTGCACGGGCCGAGAGGGACTCCTGGAACGAAGTCCTCGGGACTGCACGGGATGAGGGGGACCCCTGGAACGCTGTCCTCGGGACTGCATGGGCCAAGAGGGACATTGGATGGCTGTCCTCGGGACTGCACGGGCCAAGAGGGACATTGGATGGCTGTCCTCGGGACTGCACAGGCCAAGAGTGACGTTGGATGGCTGTCCTCGGGACTGCGCGGGCCAAGAGGGACATTGGATGGCTGTCCTCGGGACTGCACGGGCTGAGGGGGATGCCTGGAACGCTGTTCTGTGGACTGCACTGACCTAGAGATACATTGGATGGCTGTACTCAGGACTGCACAGGCCTAGAGGGAAGCCTGGAATGCTGTTCTCCGGACTGCAAGGGCCTAGAGGGACTCTTGGAAAGCTGTCCTCGGGACTGCACGGGTCAAGAGCGATGCCTGGAATGCTGTCCTCAGGACTGCACGGGCCTAGAGGGATGCCTGGAACTCTGTCCTCGGGACTGCACAGGCCTAGAGGGACACCTGGAACGCTGTCCTCAGGACTGCACGGGCCGAGAGTTATGTTGGATTGCTGTTCTCGGGATTGCAGGGGCTGAGGGGGACGCCTGGAACGCTGTTCTCGGGACTGCACTGGCCTAGAGATACATTGGATGGCTGTCCTCTGGACTGCACGGGCCGAGAGGGACATTGGATGGCTGTCCTCAGGACTGCACTGGCCAAGAGGGACTCCTGGAACGCTCTCCTCGGGCCTGCATGAACCAAGTGGGACTCCTGGAACGCTGTTCTCCAGACTGCACGGGCCTAGTGGGACTCCTGGAACGCTGTCCTCGGGACTGCACGGGCCGAGAGGGACATTGGATGGCTGTCCTCGGGACTGCAGGGGCGAAGAGGGATGCCTGGAACGCTGTCCTCGGGCATGCACGAACCAAGAGGGACACTGGATGGCTGTCCTCGGGACTGCACGAACCAAGAGGGACACTGAATGGCTGTCCTCGGGACTGCACGGGCCGAGAGGGACATTGGATGGCTGTCCTCCGGACTGCACTGGCCAAGAGGGACTCCTGGAACGCTCTCCTTGGGCCTGCACGAACCAAGAGGGACTCCTGGAAAGCTGTCCTTGGGACTGCACGGGCCTAGAGGGACGCCTGGAACTCTGTCCTTGGGACTGCTCGGGCCTAGAGGGACACCTAGAACGCTGTTCTCGGGACTGCAAGAGCCGAGAGGGACTTTGGATTGCTGTCCTCGGGACTGCACGGGCTGAGGGGGACGCCTGGAACGCTGTTCTCGGGACTGCACTGGCCTAGATATACATTGGATGGCTGTCCTCGGGACTGCACGGGCCGAGAGAGACACCTGGAAAGCTGTCCTCGGGCCTGCACGAACCAAGAGGGACTCCTGGAACACTGTCCTCGGACTGCAAGGGCATAGAGGGACATTGGATGGCTGTCCTCAGGAGTACACGGGCCTAGAGGGACGCCTGGAACGCTGTTCTCAGGACTGCAAGGGCCTAGAGGGACTCCTGGAAAGCTGTCCTCGGGACTGCACGGGCCTAGAGGGAAGCCTGGAACTCTATCCTCGGGACTGCACGGGCCTAGAGGGACACCTGGAACTCTGTTCTCGGGACTGCACTGGCCAGAGGGACTTTGGATGGGTGTGCTCGGGACTGCACAGGCCAAGAGGGATGTTGGATTGCTGTCCTAGGGATTGCACGGGCCGAGGGTGACACCTGGAATGCTGTTCTCGGGACTGCACTGGCCTAGAGATAAATTGGATGGCTGTCCTCGGACTGCACGGGCCGAGAGGGACATTGGATGGCTGTCCTCAGGACTGCACTGGCCAAGAGTGACTCCTGGAACGCTGTCCTTGGGACTGCACGGGCCTAGTGGGACTCCTGGAACGCTGTCCTTGGGACTGCACGAACCAAGAGGGACACTGGATGGCTGTCCTCGGGACTGCAAGTGCCGAGAGGGACGCCAAAAATGCTGTATTCGTGACTGCACGGGCTGAGAGTGACGTTGGATGGCTGTCCTCGGGACTGCACGGGCCGAGAGGGACTCCTGGAACGCTGTCCTCGGGCATGCACAAACCAAGAGGGACACTGGATGGCTGTCCTCGGGACTGCAGGGGCCTAGAGGGACGTAGGATGGCTGTCCTCGGGACTGCATGGGTCAAGAGGGATGTTGGATGGCTGTCCTCGGGACTGCACGGTCCTAGAGGGACGCCTGGAATGCTGTCCTCGAGACTGCACGGGCCGAGAGGGACGCCTGGAAAGCTGTCCTCGGGACTGCACGGGCCAAGAGGGACTTGGGTGGCTTTCCTTGGGACTGCTCGGGCTAAGAGGGACATTGGATGGCTGTCCTCGGGACTGCACAGGCTGAGGGGGACGCTTGGAACGCTGTCCTCGGGACTGCACGGGCCAAGAGGGACGTTGAATGGCTGTCCTCGGGACTGCACTGGCCAAGAGGGACGTTGGATGGCTGTCCTAGGGACCTCACGGGCGAAGATGGACTCCTGGAACGCTGTCCTCGGGACTGCACGGGCTGAGGGGGACGCCTGGAATGCTGTCCTGGGGACTGCATGGCCCAAGAGGGACGTTGGATGGCTGTCCTCGGGACTGCATGGGTCAAGAGGGATGTTGGATGGCTGTCCTCGGGACTGCACGGGCCTAGAGGGACGCCTGGAATGCTGTCCTGGGGACTGCATGGCCCAAGAGGGACGTTGGATGGCTGTCCTCGGGACTGCACGGGCCGAGAGGGACGCCTGGAACGCTGTCCATGGACTGCAGTGGCCGGAAGGGATATTGGATGGCTGTCCTCGGGCCTGCACGGGCCGAGAGGGACGTTGGATGGCTGTCCTCGGGACTACACGGGCTGAGGGGGACACCTGGAACGCTGTCCTAGGGACTGCAGTGGCCGAGAGGGATGTTGGATGGCTGTCCTCGGGCCTGCACGGGCCGAGAGGGACTTTGGATGGCTGTCCTCGGGACTGCACAGGCCGAGAGGGACGCTGGATGGCTGTCCTCGGGACTGCAGAGGCCTTGAGGGACGTTGGATGGCTGTCCTCTGGACTGCACGTGCCGAGAGGGACGCCTGGAATGCTGTCCTCGGGCCTGCACGAACCAAGAGGGACGCTGGATGGCTGTCCTCGGGACTGCAGGGGCCTAGAGGGACATTGTGTGGCTGTCCTCGGGACTTCACGGGCTGAGGGGGACGCCTGGAATGCTGTTTTTGGGACTGCACGGGCCAAGAGGAACGTTGGATGGCTGTCTTCGGGACTGCACGAACCAAGAGGGACGCTGGATGGCTGTCCTAGGGATTGCACGACCAAGAGGGACTTTGGATGCCTGTCCTCGGGACTACACATACCAAGAGGGACTTTGGATGGCTGTCCTCGGGACTGCAGTGGCCTAGAGGGACTTTGGATGGCTCTCCTCGGGACTGCACGGGCCGAGAGGGATGCCTGGAATGCTGTACTAGGGACTGCAGTGGCCGAGAGGGATATTGGATGGCTGTCCTCGGGCCAGCACAGGTCGAGAGGGACGTTGGATGGCTGTCCTCGGGACTGCACGGGCTAGAGGGACGTTGGATGGCTGTCCTCGGGACTGCACGGGCCAAGAGGGACATTGGATGGCTGTCCTCGGGACTGCACGGGCCTAGAGGGATGTTGGATGGCTGTCCTCGGGACTGCACTGGCCAAGAGGGACTCCTGGAACGAAGTCCTCGGGACTGTACGGGATGAGGGGGACCACTGGAATGCTGTCCTCGGGACTGCATGGGCCAAGAGGGACGATGGATGGCTGTCCTCGGGACTGCACGGGCCAAGAGGGACATTGGATGGCTGTCCTCGGGACTGCACGGGCCAAGAGGGACATTGGATGGCTGTCCTCGGGACTGCACGGGCCAAGAGGGACATTGGATGGCTGTCCTCGGGACTGCACGGGCCAAGAGGGACATTGGTTGGCTGTCCTCTGGACTGCACGGGCTGAGGGGGATGCCTGGAATGCTGTTCTCCGGACTGCACTCACCTAGAGATACATTGGATGGCTGTCCTCAGGACTTCAGGGGCCTAGACGGACCCCTGGAATGCTGTCCTCGGGACTGCACGGGCCTAGAGGGACATGGAGGGCTGTCCTCAGGACTGCACAGGCCTAGAGGGAAGCCTGGAACGCTGTTCTCCGGACTGCAAGTGCCTAGAGGGACTCTTGGAAAGCTGTCCTCGGGACTGCACAGGCCAAGAGGGATGCCTGGAATGCTGTCCTCGGGACTGCACTGGCCTAGAGGGACGCCTGGAACTCTGTTCTCGGGACTGCACGGGCCGAGAGGGACGTTGGATGGCTGTCCACGGGACAGCACGGGACGAGAGGGACTCCTGGAACACTGTCCTCCAGACTGCAAGGGCTGAGGGGGACGCCTGGAACGCTGTCCTCGGGACTGCACGGGCCAAGAGGGACGTTGGATGGCTGTCCTCGGAACTGCATGGGCCTAGAGGGAAGCCTGGAACGCTGTTCTCTGGACTGCACTGGCCAAGAGGGACATTGGATGGCTGTCCTCGGGACTGCACGTGCCTAGAGGGACGCCTGGAATGCTGTCCTAGGGACTGCACGTACCTAGAGGGACGTTGGATGGCTGTCCTCCGAACTGCACTGGCCAAGAGGGACATTGGATGGCTGTCCTCGGGACTGCACGGGCCAAGAATGACGCCTGGAATGTTGTCTTCGGGACTGCACGGGCTGAGGGGGACACCTGGAACGCTGTCCTGGAGACCGCATGGGCCAAGCGGGATGTTGGATAGCTGTCATCGGGACTGCACGGGCCAAGAGGGACGCCTGCAACGCTGTCCTCGGGACTGCACGTGCCAAGAGGGACATTGGATGGCTGTCCTCGGTACTGCTCGGGCCAAGTGGGACATTGGATGGCTGTCATCGGGACTGCACGGGCCAAGAGGGACATTGGATGGTTTTCCTCAGGACTGCACGGGCCAAGAGGGACTTTGGATGGCTGTCCTCGGGACTGCACGCGCCAAGTGGGACGTTGGATGGCTGTCCTCGGGACTGCAAGGGGCAAGAGGGATGCCTGGAACGCTGTCCTCGGGACTGCATGGGCCAAGAGGGACGTTGGATGGCTGTCATCGGGACTGCACGGGCCAATAGGGACATTGGATGGTTTTCCTCAGGACTGCACTGGCCAAGATGGAGGTTGGATGGCTGTCCTCGGGACTGCACGAACCAAGAGGGACGCTGGATATCTGTCCTCGGGATTGCACGAACCAAGAGGGAAGTTGGATGTCTGTCCTCGGGACTGCACGAACCAAGAGGGACGTTGGATGGCTGTCCTCAGGACTGCAGGGGCCTAGAGGGACTTTGGATGGCTCTCCTAGGGACTGCACGGGCCGAGAGGGATGCCTGGAATGCTGTCCTAGGGACTGCAGTGGCCGAGAGGGATATTGGATGGCTGTCCTCGGGCCAGCACGGGCCGAGAGGGACATTGGATTGCTGTCCTCGGGACTGCACGGGCTAAGAGGGACGTTGGATGGCTGTCCTCGGGAATGCACGGGCCAAGAGGGACCTTGGATGGTAGGCCTAGGGACTGCACGGGCCTAGAGGGATGTTGGATGGCTGTCCTCGGGACTGCACTGGCCAAGAGGGACACCTGGAACGCTGTCCTCTGGACTGCACGGGCCGAGAGGGACTCCTAGAACGAAGTCCTCGGGACTGCACGGGATGAGGGGGACCCCTGGAACGAGGTCCTCGGGACTGCATGGGCCAAGAGGGACATTGGATGGCTGTCCTCGGGACTGCACGGGCCAAGAGGGACATTGGATGGCTGTCCTCGGGACTGCACGGGCCAAGAGGGACGTTGGATGGCTGTCCTCGGGACTGCACGGGCCAAGAGGGACATTGGATGGCTGTCCTCGGGACTGCACGGGCTGAGGGGGATGCCTAGAACGCTGTTCTGTGGACTGCACTGACCTAGAGATACATTGGATGGCTGTCCTCAGGACTGCACAGGCCTAGAGGGAAGCCTGGAACGCTGTTCTCCGGACTGCAAGTGCCTAGAGGGACTCTTGGAAAGCTGTCCTCGGGACTGCACGGGACAAGAGGGATGCCTGGAATGCTGTCCTCGGGACTGCACTGGCCTAGAGGGACGCCTGGAACTCTGTTCTCGGGAATGCACGGGCCGAGAGGGACGTTGGATGGCTGTCCACGGGACAGCACGGGCCGAGAGGGACTCCTGGAACGCTGTCCTCCGGACTGCAAGGGCTGAGGGGGACTCCTGGAACGCTGTCCTCGGGACTGCACGGGCCAAGAGGGACGTTGGATGGCTGTCCTCGGAACTGCATGGGCCTAGAGGGAAGCCTGGAACGCTGTTCTCTGGACTGCACTGGCCAAGAGGGACATTGGATGGCTGTCCTCGGGACTGCGAGTGCCTAGAGGGACACCTGGAATGCTGTCCTTGGGACTGCACGTGCCGAGAGGGACGTTGGATGGCTGTCCTCCGAACTGCACTGGCCAAGAGGGACATTGGATGGCTGTCCTCGCGACTGCATGGGCCAAGAGTGACGTCTGGAATGTTGTCTTCGGGACTGCACGGGCTGAGGGGGACACCTGGAACGCTGTCCTGGAGACTGCATGGGCCAAGCGGGATGTTGGATAGCTGTCATCGGGACTGCACGGGCCAAGAGGGATGCCTGGAACGCTGTCCTCGGGACTGCACGGGCCAAGAGGGACATTGGATGGCTGTCCTCGGTACTGCTCGGGCCAAGTGGGACATTGGATGGCTGTCATCGGGACTGCACGGGCCAAGAGGGACATTGGATGGTTTTCCTCAGGACTGCACGGGCCAAGAGGGACGTTGGATGGCTGTCCTCGGGACTGCACGGGCCAAGTGGGACGTTGGATGGCTGTCCTCGGGACTGCACGGGCCAAGAGGGATGCCTGGAACGCTGTCCTCGGGACTGCACGGGCCAAGAGGGACGTTGGATGGCTGTCCTTGTGACTGCTCGGGCCAAGTGGGAAGTTGGATGGCTGTCATCGGGACTGCACGGGCCAAGAGGGACATTGGATGGTTTTCCTCAGGACTGCAGTGGCCAAGATGGAGGTTGGATGTCTGTCCTCGGGACTGCACGAACCAAGAGGGACGCTGGATATCTGTCCTCGGGATTGCACGAACCAAGAGGGAAGTTGAATGTCTGTCCTCGGGACTGCACGAACCAAGAGGGACGTTGGATGGCTGTCCTCCGAACTGCACTGGCCAAGAGAGACATTGGATGGCTGTCCTCGGGACTGCATGGGCCAAGAGTGACGCCTGGAATGTTGTCTTCGGGACTGCACGGGCTGAGGGGGACACCTGGAACGCTGTCCTGGAGACTGCATGGGCCAAGCGGGATGTTGGATAGCTGTCATCGGGACTGCACGGGCCAAGAGGGATGCCTGGAACGCTGTCCTCGGGACTGCACGGGCCAAGAGGGACATTGGATGGCTGTCCTCGGTACTGCTCGGGCCAAGTGGGACATTGGATGGCTGTCATCGGGACTGCACGGGCCAAGAGGGACATTGGATGGTTTTCCTCAGGACTGCACGGGCCAAGAGGGACGTTGGATGGCTGTCCTCGGGACTGCACGGGCCAAGTGGGACGTTGGATGGCTGTCCTCGGGACTGCACGGGCCAAGAGGGATGCCTGGAATGCTGTCCTCGGGACTGCACAGGCCAAGAGGGACGTTGGATGGCTGTCCTCGGGACTGCACGGGCCAAGAGGGACATTGGATGGTTTTCCTCAGGACTGCACTGGCCAAGATGGAGGTTGGATGTCTGTCCTCGGGACTGCACGAACCAAGAGGGACGCTGGATATCTGTCCTTGGGATTTCACGAACCAAGAGGGAAGTTGAATGTCTGTCCTTGGGACTGCATGAACCAAGAGGGACGTTGGATGGCTGTCCTCGGGACTGCAGGGGCCTAGAGGGACTTTGGATGGCTCTCCTAGGGACTGCACGGGCCGAGAGGGATGCCTGGAATGCTGTCCTAGGGACTGCAGTGGCCGAGAGGGATATTGGATGGCTGTCCTCGGGCCAGCACGGTCCAAGAGGGACGTTGGATTGCTGTCCTCGGGACTGCACGGGCTAAGAGGGACATTGGATGGCTGTCCTCGGGACTGCACGGGCCAAGAGGGACCTTGGATGGCTGGCCTAGGGACTGCACGGGCCTAGAGGGATGTTGGATGGCTGTCCTCTGGACTGCACGGGCCGAGAGGGACTCCTGGAAGGAAGTCCTCGGGACTGCACGGGATGAGGGGGACCCCTGGAACGCTGTCCTCGGGACTGCATGGGCCAAGAGGGACATTGGATGGCTGTCCTCGGGACTGCACGGGCCAAGAGGGACATTGGATGGCTGTCCTCGGGACTGCACGGGCCAAGAGGGACGTTGGATGGCTGTCCTCGGTACTGCGCGGGCCAAGAGGGACATTGGATGGCTGTCCTCGGGACTGCACGGGCTGAGGGGGATGCCTGGAACGCTGTTCTGTGGACTGCACTGACCTAGAGATACATTGGATGGCTGTCCTCAGGACTGCACAGGCCTAGAGGGAAGCCTGGAATGCTGTTCTCCGGACTGCAAGGGCCTAGAGGGACTCTTGGAAAGCTGTCCTCGGGACTGCACGGGCCAAGAGCGATGCCTGGAATGCTGTCCTCAGGATTGCACGGGCCTAGAGGGACGCCTGGAACTCTGTCCTCGGGACTGCACAGGCCTAGAGGGACACCTGGAACGCTGTCCTCAGGACTGCACGGGCCGAGAGTTACGTTGGATTGCTGTCCTCGGGATTGCAGGGGCTGAGGGGGACGCCTGGAACGCTGTTCTCGGGACTGCACTGGCCTAGAGATACATTGGATGGCTGTCCTCTGGACTGCACGGGCCGAGAGGGACATTGGATGGCTGTCCTCAGGACTGCACGGGCTAAGAGGGACGTTGGATGGCTGTCCTCGGGAATGCACGGGCCAAGAGGGACCTTGGATGGTAGGCCTAGGGACTGCACGGGCCTAGAGGGATGTTGGATGGCTGTCCTCGGGACTGCACTGGCCAAGAGGGACACCTGGAACGCTGTCCTCTGGACTGCACGGGCCGAGAGGGACTCCTAGAACGAAGTCCTCGGGACTGCACGGGATGAGGGGGACCCCTGGAACGCTGTCCTCGGGACTGCATGGGCCAAGAGGGACATTGGATGGCTGTCCTCGGGACTGCACGGGCCAAGAGGGACGTTGGATGGCTGTCCTCGGGACTGCACGGGCCAAGAGGGACATTGGATGGCTGTCCTCGGGACTGCACGGGCTGAGGGGGATGCCTAGAACGCTGTTCTGTGGACTGCACTGACCTAGAGATACATTGGATGGCTGTCCTCAGGACTGCACAGGCCTAGAGGGAAGCCTGGAACGCTGTTCTCCGGACTGCAAGTGCCTAGAGGGACTCTTGGAAAGCTGTCCTCGGGACTGCACGGGACAAGAGGGATGCCTGGAATGCTGTCCTCGGGACTGCACTGGCCTAGAGGGACGCCTGGAACTCTGTTCTCGGGAATGCACGGGCCGAGAGGGACGTTGGATGGCTGTCCACGGGACAGCACGGGCCGAGAGGGACTCCTGGAACGCTGTCCTCCGGACTGCAAGGGCTGAGGGGGACTCCTGGAACGCTGTCCTCGGGACTGCACGGGCCAAGAGGGACGTTGGATGGCTGTCCTCGGAACTGCATGGGCCTAGAGGGAAGCCTGGAACGCTGTTCTCTGGACTGCACTGGCCAAGAGGGACATTGGATGGCTGTCCTCGGGACTGCGAGTGCCTAGAGGGACACCTGGAATGCTGTCCTTGGGACTGCACGTGCCGAGAGGGACGTTGGATGGCTGTCCTCCGAACTGCACTGGCCAAGAGGGACATTGGATGGCTGTCCTCGCGACTGCATGGGCCAAGAGTGACGTCTGGAATGTTGTCTTCGGGACTGCACGGGCTGAGGGGGACACCTGGAACGCTGTCCTGGAGACTGCATGGGCCAAGCGGGATGTTGGATAGCTGTCATCGGGACTGCACGGGCCAAGAGGGATGCCTGGAACGCTGTCCTCGGGACTGCACGGGCCAAGAGGGACATTGGATGGCTGTCCTCGGTACTGCTCGGGCCAAGTGGGACATTGGATGGCTGTCATCGGGACTGCACGGGCCAAGAGGGACATTGGATGGTTTTCCTCAGGACTGCACGGGCCAAGAGGGACGTTGGATGGCTGTCCTCGGGACTGCACGGGCCAAGTGGGACGTTGGATGGCTGTCCTCGGGACTGCACGGGCCAAGAGGGATGCCTGGAACGCTGTCCTCGGGACTGCACGGGCCAAGAGGGACGTTGGATGGCTGTCCTTGTGACTGCTCGGGCCAAGTGGGACGTTGGATGGCTGTCATCGGGACTGCACGGGCCAAGAGGGACATTGGATGGTTTTCCTCAGGACTGCAGTGGCCAAGATGGAGGTTGGATGTCTGTCCTCGGGACTGCACGAACCAAGAGGGACGCTGGATATCTGTCCTCGGGATTGCACGAACCAAGAGGGAAGTTGAATGTCTGTCCTCGGGACTGCACGAACCAAGAGGGACGTTGGATGGCTGTCCTCCGAACTGCACTGGCCAAGAGAGACATTGGATGGCTGTCCTCGGGACTGCATGGGCCAAGAGTGACGCCTGGAATGTTGTCTTCGGGACTGCACGGGCTGAGGGGGACACCTGGAACGCTGTCCTGGAGACTGCATGGGCCAAGCGGGATGTTGGATAGCTGTCATCGGGACTGCACGGGCCAAGAGGGATGCCTGGAACGCTGTCCTCGGGACTGCACGGGCCAAGAGGGACATTGGATGGCTGTCCTCGGTACTGCTCGGGCCAAGTGGGACATTGGATGGCTGTCATCGGGACTGCACGGGCCAAGAGGGACATTGGATGGTTTTCCTCAGGACTGCACGGGCCAAGAGGGACGTTGGATGGCTGTCCTCGGGACTGCACGGGCCAAGTGGGACGTTGGATGGCTGTCCTCGGGACTGCACGGGCCAAGAGGGATGCCTGGAATGCTGTCCTCGGGACTGCACAGGCCAAGAGGGACGTTGGATGGCTGTCCTCGGGACTGCACGGGCCAAGAGGGACATTGGATGGTTTTCCTCAGGACTGCACTGGCCAAGATGGAGGTTGGATGTCTGTCCTCGGGACTGCACGAACCAAGAGGGACGCTGGATATCTGTCCTTGGGATTTCACGAACCAAGAGGGAAGTTGAATGTCTGTCCTTGGGACTGCATGAACCAAGAGGGACGTTGGATGGCTGTCCTCGGGACTGCAGGGGCCTAGAGGGACTTTGGATGGCTCTCCTAGGGACTGCACGGGCCGAGAGGGATGCCTGGAATGCTGTCCTAGGGACTGCAGTGGCCGAGAGGGATATTGGATGGCTGTCCTCGGGCCAGCACGGGCCAAGAGGGACGTTGGATTGCTGTCCTCGGGACTGCACGGGCTAAGAGGGACATTGGATGGCTGTCCTCGGGACTGCACGGGCCAAGAGGGACCTTGGATGGCTGGCCTAGGGACTGCACGGGCCTAGAGGGATGTTGGATGGCTGTCCTCTGGACTGCACGGGCCGAGAGGGACTCCTGGAAGGAAGTCCTCGGGACTGCACGGGATGAGGGGGACCCCTGGAACGCTGTCCTCGGGACTGCATGGGCCAAGAGGGACATTGGATGGCTGTCCTCGGGACTGCACGGGCCAAGAGGGACATTGGATGGCTGTCCTCGGGACTGCACGGGCCAAGAGGGACGTTGGATGGCTGTCCTCGGGACTGCGCGGGCCAAGAGGGACATTGGATGGCTGTCCTCGGGACTGCACGGGCTGAGGGGGATGCCTGGAACGCTGTTCTGTGGACTGCACTGACCTAGAGATACATTGGATGGCTGTCCTCAGGACTGCACAGGCCTAGAGGGAAGCCTGGAATGCTGTTCTCCGGACTGCAAGGGCCTAGAGGGACTCTTGGAAAGCTGTCCTCGGGACTGCACGGGCCAAGAGCGATGCCTGGAATGCTGTCCTCAGGATTGCACGGGCCTAGAGGGACGCCTGGAACTCTGTCCTCGGGACTGCACAGGCCTAGAGGGACACCTGGAACGCTGTCCTCAGGACTGCACGGGCCGAGAGTTACGTTGGATTGCTGTCCTCGGGATTGCAGGGGCTGAGGGGGACGCCTGGAACGCTGTTCTCGGGACTGCACTGGCCTAGAGATACATTGGATGGCTGTCCTCTGGACTGCACGGGCCGAGAGGGACATTGGATGGCTGTCCTCAGGACTGCACTGGCCAAGAGGGACTCCTGGAACGCTCTCCTCGGGCCTGCATGAACCAAGTGGGACTCCTGGAACGCTGTTCTCCAGACTGCACGGGCCTAGTGGGACTCCTGGAACGCTGTACTCGGGACTGCACGGGCCGAGAGGGACATTGGATGGCTGTCCTCGGGACTGCAGGGGCGAAGAGGGATGCCTGGAACGCTGTCCTCGGGCATGCACGAACCAAGAGGGACACTGGATGGCTGTCCTCGGGACTGCACGGGCCTAGAGGGACATAGGATGGCTGTCCTCGGGACTGCACGGGCCGAGAGGGATGCCTGGAATGCTGTCCTCGAGACTGCACGGGCCGAGAGGGACGCCTGGCAAGCTGTCCTCGGTACTGCACGGGCCAAGAGGGACATGGGATGGCTGTCCTCAGGACTGCACGGGCCGAGAGGGACATTGGATGGCTGTCCTCCGGACTGCACTGGCCAAGAGGGACTCCTGGAACGCTCTCCTTGGGCCTGCACGAACCAAGAGGGACTCCTGGAAAGCTGTCCTTGGGACTGCACGGGCCTAGAGGGACGCCTGGAACTCTGTCCTTGGGACTGCTCGGGCCTAGAGGGACACCTAGAACGCTGTCCTCGGGACTGCAAGAGCCGAGAGGGACTTTGGATTGCTGTCCTCGGGACTGCACGGGCTGAGGGGGACGCCTGGAACGCTGTTCTCGGGACTGCACTGGCCTAGATATACATTGGATGGCTGTCCTCGGGACTGCACGGGCCGAGAGGGACACCTGGAAAGCTGTCCTCGGGCCTGCACGAACCAAGAGGGACTCCTGGAACACTGTCCTCGGACTGCAAGGGCATAGAGGGACATTGGATGGCTGTCCTCAGGAGTGCACGGGCCTAGAGGGACGCCTGGAACGCTGTTCTCAGGACTGCAAGGGCCTAGAGGGACTCCTGGAAAGCTGTCCTCGGGACTGCACGGGCCTAGAGGGAAGCCTGGAACTCTATCCTCGGGACTGCACGGGCCTAGAGGGACACCTGGAACTCTGTTCTCGGGACTGCACGGGCCAGAGGGACTTTGGATGGGTGTGCTCGGGACTGCACGGGCCAAGAGGGATGTTGGATTGCTGTCCTAGGGATTGCACGGGCCGAGGGTGACACCTTGAATGCTGTTCTCGGGACTGCACTGGCCTAGAGATAAATTGGATGGCTGTCCTTGGACTGCACGGGCCGAGAGGGACATTGGATGGCTGTCCTCAGGACTGCACTGGCCAAGAGTGACTCCTGGAATGCTGTCCTTGGGACTGCACGGGCCTAGAGGGACGCCTGGAACTCTGTCCTCGGGACTGCACGGGCCTAGTGGGACTCCTGGAACGTTGTCCTTGGGCCTGCACGAACCAAGAGGGACACTGGATGGCTGTCCTCGGGACTGCAAGTGCCGAGAGGGACGCCAAAAATGCTGTATTCGTGACTGCACGGGCTGAGAGTGACGTTGGATGGCTGTCCTCGGGCATGCACAAACCAAGAGGGACACTGGATGGCTGTCCTCGGGACTGCAGGGGCCTAGAGGGACGTAGGATGGCTGTCCTCGGGACTGCATGGGTCAAGAGGGATGTTGGATGGCTGTCCTCGGGACTGCACGGTCCTAGAGGGACGCCTGGAATGCTGTCCTCGAGACTGCACGGGCCGAGAGGGACGCCTGGAAAGCTGTCCTCGGGACTGCACGGGCCAAGAGGGACTTGGGTGGCTTTCCTTGGGACTGCTCGGGCTAAGAGGGACATTGGATGGCTGTCCTCGGGACTGCACAGGCTGAGGGGGACGCTTGGAACGCTGTCCTCGGGACTGCACGGGCCAAGAGGGACGTTGGATGGCTGTCCTCGGGACTGCACTGGCCAAGAGGGACATTGGATGGCTGTCCTAGGGACCTCACGGGCGAAGATGGACGCCTGGAACGCTGTCCTCGGGACTGCACGGGCTGAGGGGGACGCCTGGAATGCTGTCCTGGGGACTGCATGGCCCAAGAGGGACATTGGATGGCTGTCCTCGGGACTGCATTGGTCAAGAGGGATGTTGGATGGCTGTCCTCGGGACTGCACGGGCCTAGAGGGACGCCTGGAATGCTGTCCTGGGGACTGCATGGCCCAAGAGGGACGTTGGATGGCTGTCCTCGGGACTGCACGGGCCGAGAGGGACGCCTGGAACGCTGTCCATGGACTGCAGTGGCCGGAAGGGATATTGGATGGCTGTCCTCGGGCCTGCACGGGCCGAGAGGGACGTTGGATGGCTGTCCTCGGGACTACACGGGCTGAGGGGGACACCTGGAACGCTGTCCTAGGGACTGCAGTGGCCGAGAGGGATGTTGGATGGCTGTCCTCGGGCCTGCACGGGCCGAGAGGGACTTTGGATGGCTGTCCTCGGGACTGCACAGGCCGAGAGGGACTCCTGGAACGAAGTCCTCGGGACTGTACGGGATGAGGGGGACCACTGGAATGCTGTCCTCGGGACTGCATGGGCCAAGAGGGACGATGGATGGCTGTCCTCGGGACTGCACGGGCCAAGAGGGACATTGGATGGCTGTCCTCGGGACTGCACGGGCCAAGAGGGACATTGGATGGCTGTCCTCGGGACTGCACGGGCCAAGAGGGACATTGGATGGCTGTCCTCGGGACTGCACGGGCCAAGAGGGACATTGGTTGGCTGTCCTCTGGACTGCACGGGCTGAGGGGGATGCCTGGAATGCTGTTCTCGGGACTGCACTCACCTAGAGATACATTGGATGGCTGTCCTCAGGACTGCAGGGGCCTAGACGGACCCCTGGAATGCTGTCCTCGGGACTGCACGGGCCTAGAGGGACATGGAGGGCTGTCCTCAGGACTGCACAGGCCTAGAGGGAAGCCTGGAACGCTGTTCTCCGGACTGCAAGTGCCTAGAGGGACTCTTGGAAAGCTGTCCTCGGGACTGCACGGGCCAAGAGGGATGCCTGGAATGCTGTCCTCGGGACTGCACTGGCCTAGAGGGACGCCTGGAACTCTGTTCTCGGGACTGCACGGGCCGAGAGGGACGTTGGATGGCTGTCCACGGGACAGCACGGGCCGAGAGGGACTCCTGGAACACTGTCCTCCAGACTGCAAGGGCTGAGGGGGACGCCTGGAACGCTGTCCTCGGAACTGCATGGGCCTAGAGGGAAGCCTGGAACGCTGTTCTCTGGACTGCACTGGCCAAGAGGGACGTTGGATGGCTGTCCTCCGAACTGCACTGGCCAAGAGGGACATTGGATGGCTGTCCTCGGGACTGCACGGGCCAAGAGTGACGCCTGGAATGTTGTCTTCGGGACTGCACGGGCTGAGGGGGACACCTGGAACGCTGTCCTGGAGACCGCATGGGCCAAGCGGGATGTTGGATAGCTGTCATCGGGACTGCACAGGCCAAGAGGGATGCCTGCAACGCTGTCCTCGGGACTGCACGTGCCAAGAGGGACATTGGATGGCTGTCATCGGGACTGCACGGGCCAATAGGGACATTGGATGGTTTTCCTCAGGACTGCACTGGCCAAGATGGAGGTTGGATGGCTGTCCTCGGGACTGCACGAACCAAGAGGGATGCTGGATATCTGTCCTCGGGATTGCACGAACCAAGAGGGAAGTTGGATGTCTGTCCTCGGGACTGCACGAACCAAGAGGGACGTTGGATGGCTGTCCTCAGGACTGCAGGGGCCTAGAGGGACTTTGGATGGCTCTCCTAGGGACTGCACGGGCCGAGAGGGATGCCTGGAATGCTGTCCTAGGGACTGCAGTGGCCGAGAGGGATATTGGATGGCTGTCCTCGGGCCAGCACGGGCCGAGAGGGACATTGGATTGCTGTCCTCGGGACTGCACGGGCTAAGAGGGACGTTGGATGGCTGTCCTCGGGAATGCACGGGCCAAGAGGGACCTTGGATGGTAGGCCTAGGGACTGCACGGGCCTAGAGGGATGTTGGATGGCTGTCCTCGGGACTGCACTGGCCAAGAGGGACACCTGGAACGCTGTCCTCTGGACTGCACGGGCCGAGAGGGACTCCTAGAACGAAGTCCTCGGGACTGCACGGGATGAGGGGGACCCCTGGAACGCTGTCCTCGGGACTGCATGGGCCAAGAGGGACATTGGATGGCTGTCCTCGGGACTGCACGGGCCAAGAGGGACATTGGATGGCTGTCCTCGGGACTGCACGGGCCAAGAGGGACGTTGGATGGCTGTCCTCGGGACTGCACGGGCCAAGAGGGACATTGGATGGCTGTCCTCGGGACTGCACGGGCTGAGGGGGATGCCTAGAACGCTGTTCTGTGGACTGCACTGACCTAGAGATACATTGGATGGCTGTCCTCAGGACTGCACAGGCCTAGAGGGAAGCCTGGAATGCTGTTCTCCGGACTGCAAGTGCCTAGAGGGACTCTTGGAAAGCTGTCCTCGGGACTGCACGGGCCAAGAGGGATGCCTGGAATGCTGTCCTCGGGACTGCACTGGCCTAGAGGGACGCCTGGAACTCTGTTCTCGGGACTGCACGGGCCGAGAGGGACGTTGGATGGCTGTCCACGGGACAGCACGGGCCGAGAGGGACTCCTGGAACGCTGTCCTCCGGACTGCAAGGGCTGAGGGGGACTCCTGGAACGCTGTCCTCGGGACTGCACGGGCCAAGAGGGACGTTGGATGGCTGTCCTCGGAACTGCATGGGCCTAGAGGGAAGCCTGGAACGCTGTTCTCTGGACTGCACTGGCCAAGAGGGACATTGGATGGCTGTCCTCGGGACTGCACTGGCCAAGAGGGACATTGGATGGCTGTCCTCGGGACTGCACGTGCCTAGAGGGACGCCTGGAATGCTGTCCTTGGGACTGCACGTGCCGAGAGGGACGTTGGATGGCTGTCCTCCGAACTGCACTGGCCAAGAGGGACATTGGATGGCTGTCCTCGCGACTGCATGGGCCAAGAGTGACGTCTGGAATGTTGTCTTCGGGACTGCACGGGCTGAGGGGGACACCTGGAACGCTGTCCTGGAGACTGCATGGGCCAAGCGGGATGTTGGATAGCTGTCATCGGGACTGCACGGGCCAAGAGGGATGCCTGGAACGCTGTCCTCGGGACTGCACGGGCCAAGAGGGACATTGGATGGCTGTCCTCGGTACTGCTCGGGCCAAGTGGGACATTGGATGGCTGTCATCGGGACTGCACGGGCCAAGAGGGACATTGGATGGTTTTCCTCAGGACTGCACGGGCCAAGAGGGACGTTGGATGGCTGTCCTCGGGACTGCACGGGCCAAGTGGGACGTTGGATGGCTGTCCTCGGGACTGCACGGGCCAAGAGGGATGCCTGGAACGCTGTCCTCGGGACTGCACGGGCCAAGAGGGACGTTGGATGGCTGTCCTTGTGACTGCTCGGGCCAAGTGGGACGTTGGATGGCTGTCATCGGGACTGCACGGGCCAAGAGGGACATTGGATGGTTTTCCTCAGGACTGCAGTGGCCAAGATGGAGGTTGGATGTCTGTCCTCGGGACTGCACGAACCAAGAGGGACGCTGGATATCTGTCCTCGGGATTGCACGAACCAAGAGGGAAGTTGAATGTCTGTCCTCGGGACTGCACGAACCAAGAGGGACGTTGGATGGCTGTCCTCGGGACTGCAGGGGCCTAGAGGGACTTTGGATGGCTCTCCTAGGGACTGCACGGGCCGAGAGGGATGCCTGGAATGCTGTCCTAGGGACTGCAGTGGCCGAGAGGGATATTGGATGGCTGTCCTCGGGCCAGCACGGGCCGAGAGGGACATTGGATTGCTGTCCTCGGGACTGCACGGGCTAAGAGGGACGTTGGATGGCTGTCCTCGGGACTGCACGGGCCAAGAGGGACCTTGGATGGCTGGCCTAGGGACTGCACGGGCCAAGAGGGATGTTGGATGTCTGTCCTCTGGACTGCACGGGCCGAGAGGGACTCCTGGAACGAAGTCCTCGGGACTGCACGGGATGAGGGGGACCCCTGGAACGCTGTCCTCGGGACTGCATGGGCCAAGAGGGACATTGGATGGCTGTCCTCGGGACTGCACGGGCCAAGAGGGACATTGGATGGCTGTCCTCGGGACTGCACGGGCCAAGAGGGACATTGGATGGCTGTCCTCGGGACTGCGCGGGCCAAGAGGGACATTGGATGGCTGTCTTCGGGACTGCACGGGCTGAGGGGGATGCCTGGAATGCTGTCCTCGAGACTGCACAGGCCGAGAGGGACGCCTGGAACTCTGTCCTCGGGACTGCACAGGCCTAGAGGGACACCTGGAACGCTGTCCTCGGGACTGCACTGGCCTAGAGATACATTGGATGGCTGTCCTCTGGACTGCACGGGCCGAGAGGGACATTGGATGGCTGTCCTCAGGACTGCACTGGCCAAGAGGGACTCCTGGAACGCTCTCCTCGGGCCTGCATGAACCAAGTGGGACTCCTGGAACGCTGTTCTCCAGACTGCACGGGCCTAGTGGGACTCCTGGAACGCTGTCCTCGGGACTGCACGGGCCGAGAGGGACATTGGATGGCTGTCCTCGGGACTGCAGGGGCGAAGAGGGACTCCTGGAACGCTGTCCTCGGGACTGCAGGGGCCTAGAGGGACATAGGATGGCTGTCCATGGGACTGCACTGGCCAAGAGGGACTCCTGGAACGCTCTCCTTGGGCCTGCACGAACCAAGAGGGACTCCTGGAAAGCTGTCCTTGGGACTGCACGGGCCTAGAGGGACGCCTGGAACTCTGTCCTCGGGACTGCTCGGGCCTAGAGGGACACCTAGAACGCTGTCCTCTGGACTGCAAGAGCCGAGAGGGACTTTGGATTGCTGTCCTCGGAACTGCACGGGCTGAGGGGGTCGCCTGGAACGCTGTTCTCAGGACTGCACTGGCCTAGATATACATTGGATGGCTGTCCTCGGGACTGCACGGGCCGAGAGGGACACCTGGAACGCTGTCCTCGGGCCTGCACGAACCAAGAGGGACTCCTGGAACACTGTCCTCGGACTGCAAGGGCATAGAGGGACATTGGATGGCTGTCCTCAGGAGTGCACGGGCCTAGAGGGACGCCTGGAATGCTGTTCTCAGGACTGCAAGGGCCTAGAGGGACTCCTGGAAAGCTGTCCTCGGGACTGCACGGGCCTAGAGGGAAGCCTGGAACTCTATCCTCGGGACTGCACGGGCCTAGAGGGACACCTGGAACTCTGTTCTCGGGACTGCACGGGCCAGAGGGACTTTGGATGGGTGTGCTCGGGACTGCACGGGCCAAGAGGGATGTTGGATGGCTGTCCTAGGGATTGCACGGGCCGAGGGTGACACCTGGAATGCTGTTCTCGGGACTGCACTGGCCTAGAGATAAATTGGATGGCTGTCCTCGGACTGCACGGGCCGAGAGGGACATTGGATGGCTGTCCTCAGGACTGCACTGGCCAAGAGTGACTCCTGGAACGCTGTCCTTGGGACTGCACGGGCCTAGAGGGACGCCTGGAACTCTGTCCTCGGGACTGCACGGGCCTAGAGGGACACCTGGAAAGCGGTCCTCGGGACTGCACGGGCCGAGAGGGACGTTGGATTGCTGTCCTCGGGATTGCACGGGCCGAGGGTGACACCTGGAATGCTGTTCTCGGGACTGCACTGGCCTAGAGATAAATTGGATGGCTGTCCTCGGACTGCACGGGCCGAGAGGGACATTGGATGGCTGTCCTCAGGACTGCACTGGCCAAGAGGGACTCCTGGAATGCTCTCCTCGGGCATGCATGAACCAAGAGGGACTCCTGGAACGCTGTTCTCTGGACTGCACGGGCCTAGTGGGACTCCTGGAACGCTGTCCTTGGGCCTGCACGAACCAAGAGGGACACTGGATGGCTGTCCTCGGGACTGCAAGTGCCGAGAGGGACGCCAAAAATGCTGTATTCGTGACTGCACGGGCTGAGAGTGACGTTGGATGGCTGTCCTCGGGACTGCACGGGCCGAGAGGGACTCCTGGAACGCTGTCCTCGGGCATGCACAAACCAAGAGGGACACTGGATGGCTGTCCGCGGGACTGCAGGGGCCTAGAGGGACGTAGGATGGCTGTCCTCGGGACTGCATGGGTCAAGAGGGATGTTGGATGGCTGTCCTCGGGACTGCACGGTCCTAGAGGGACGCCTGGAATGCTGTCCTCGAGACTGCACAGGCCAAGAGGGACGCCTGGAAAGCTGTCCTCGGGACTGCACGGGCCAAGAGGGACTTGGGTGGCTTTCCTTGGGACTGCTCGGGCTAAGAGGGACATTGGATGGCTGTCCTCGGGACTGCACAGGCTGAGGGGGACGCTTGGAACGCTGTCCTCGGGACTGCACGGGCCAAGAGGGACGTTGGATGGCTGTCCTCGGGATTGCACTGGCCAAGAGGGACGTTGGATGGCTGTCCTAGGGACCTCACGGGCGAAGATGGACGCCTGGAACGCTGTCCTCGGGACTGCACGGGCTGAGGGGGACGCCTGGAATGCTTTCCTGGGGACTGCATGGCCCAAGAGGGACGTTGGATGGCTGTCCTCGGGACTGCATGGGTCAAGAGGGATGTTGGATGGCTGTCCTCGGGACTGCACGGGCCTAGAGGGACGCCTGGAATGCTGTCCTGGGGACTGCATGGCCCAAGAGGGACGTTGGATGGCTGTCCTCGGGACTGCACGGGCCGAGAGGGACGTTGGATGGCTGTCCTCGGGACTACACGGGCTGAGGGGGACTCCTGGAACGCTGTCCTAGGGACTGCAGTGGCCGAGAGGGATGTTGGATGGCTGTCCTCGGGCCTGCACGGGCCGAGAGGGACTTTGGATGGCTGTCCTCGGGACTGCACAGGCCGAGAGGGACCCTGGATGGCTGTCCTCGGGACTGCAGAGGCCTTGAGGGACGTTGGATGGCTGTCCTCTGGACTGCACGTGCCGAGAGGGACGCCTGGAATGCTGTCCTCGGGCCTGCACGAACCAAGAGGGACGCTGGATGGCTGTCCTCGGGACTGCAGGGGCCTTGAGGGACATTGTGTGGCTGTCCTCGGGACTTCACGGGCTGAGGGGGACGCCTGGAATGCTGTTCTTGGGACTGCACGGGCCTAGAGGGACGCCTGGAACGCTGTCTTGGGGACTGCATGGGCCAAGAGGGACGTTGGATGGCTGTCCTCGGGCCTGCACGAACCAAGAGGGATGCCTGGAATGCTGTCCTCGGGACTGCACGGGCTGAGAGGGATGCTGGATGGCTGTACTCGGGACTGCACGGGCTGAGGGGGAGGCCTTGACAGCTGTCCTCGGGACTCCTGGGGCCAGTCCTGAGCTCCTCACCTAGTTCTGCATGCAGTAAGTAGGAGGACATACATCCAAGTTTTCTGGATGAGGTGGGGCACTGAGAACCCTCTCCTCTTCCTTAAGGTCAAGGGTTTTAGTTTGGTGCTCACAATCAGCAGTCATAACAAGGACTGTTGTAGGGGTAACATGATTGGGAGAGGCAAGAACTGCTTGGGAGATTGTGCTCTCTGATCTCTCATGATATCAGGAGGACATCAGTGTTGCAGTGAGGTCTGTTTGAGCCTCATAACTGGATGAGGAAGTGTGACCCCAGACCACTGCTGTTTAGAGACTGTGGGGACCAAGAAATCACTGCTTACTGTGATGGGGAAATGACAAGGTATATTGTTGGAATAGAGCAGAAGATGCCCGAAATTGATATTATGATATCCTGCATTTTAAGGATGGCATATCCTTGGGTTTTCCAGTTAATTTGTGACAACTTCTGTGAATGTCTTCCTGTATACTGAAATAAGCTCTAGGTTGCTTAATAATACTTACAGCAATGTTTTATATACATAATTTCAGCGAATGAAGACAAGAAACCTAATATTGTTTTATAGTAGAGATGAAAGCTATTTTTCAATACTGTCACCTGCTTTGGTTAAGTTCACAAATTCAGAACACAGGCACAGTTGGACTCCTGGATATAGACCCTCTGACCTTAAACAATTATTTTGACTAAGTTTATTTGTTAGGTATTTACACATTTGGATTGCTTTTGGAAGGCCATTTAATTCCCCTGAAGGCACAATATGGCTAATGGCTTTTATTAGTAGCTCTGCATGGGCCATTAACTTTCATTCTAATGATGCAGCTGGAGCATAGTTGTACAGAATGATTTTTGAATCCTTTAGCCAAGTTTTGTCTTGGATAGGTCATGTTTACATGGCAGCTGATATACTGAGAAAGTGTAAATTTGAGGATAAGGATGAAGACGTTATCTTACTGATAGAGAAACCTGCATTACTTGCTTCTTGCACACTTAGCCAACGTTCCTTTGAGCAATTTTGTTCTTGCTCAATTGAAGGCTTTGTTTATTTGAGTAGTATGTTTGACTTTTGTAAAGAATTTCCTTTTCCCTTTGTCTACATATACAATAAGTCTTGCATCATTCAGAAGCATCAGTGCACTTTTATATTACCTAATTATCTTCCTGCACCATTGTCTTGGTGATCCAGCACAAGCTTCCTCCTTGGAATTTTTGAAAGCCTCATCACTCCCTGACTTTGTTTAGACCCAATTTATCTCATTAATTTCAGTTTTAAAGGTATCTAAATCCAGGAAACCCACTTTTTACCATCTGGGGTAAATTAACCTCTTGTATCATTTTATAACTCACCATAATTATCGGCATACTAACACCTATCATAACCTTCATAGACATTTGACTTATCTAAATTTCCTGTTGGTCTTTTGAAGTCCTTGAAAACATTGGATTTGCATACCAGCATAATGCTGCTAGGCATTAAGAAGTCAGTGTAAGTTTGTGTAAGATAAAATGGATAGGAAATATGAATATCAATTCAGATGACCTAGCTTTTTGAGAATTAGCTTGGCAATTCTAATGTCACCAGAAAATAACTTTCTCAATTTAAGTTACAGTGACTGTTTAGTTCAAATAATCTACCAAAGGAAAATAGAGTAGTTTAAAAATACCTTAATGAGTGCTCTGAGGATGGTAATGTTTACTCTCTCATGATCTCTTCCCATTTCCTTACTCCCTCAAATAATCCCAATTTGCTCAGGAGATCTTGCTTATATCCCATTCCCAGGGGGATCCACGGATGTCTCTCTAGCTGCTTGGGGTTGTGGATTATAGCCTGCTTATCCTTTGCTTTATGTCTAAAATCCACTTATGAGTGAGTACATACCATATTTATCTTTCTGGGTCTGTGTTACCTAAATCAGGATGATACTCTCCAGATCCATACATTTGCCTGCAAATTTAAGAATGTCATTTTACTATTCCATTGTGTATATGTACAATTTTTAAATCAATTCTTCAGTTGAGGGGTATCTAGATTGGCTCTAGGTTCTGGCTATTATGAATAATGTTGCTATGAATATAGTTGATCTGATGCCTTCGGGGTAAGAATGAACCCTCTCAATATTGCTGGATTATTGGGTAAATTGATTCCCAGTTTTCTGAGGACTGCCATAATGATTTCCAAAGTGGGTGTACAAGTTTACATTCCCAACAGGAATTGAGAAATGTTCCCCTTGCTCCACATCCCCTCCAGCAAAGGCTGTCACCTGTGTTTTGGATCAGTATATCCATTTGCATTTCTCTGATGGCCAAGAATGTTGAGCAATTCTTTAAGTATCTTTCTGCCATCTGAGATTCTCTTGTTGAGAATTCTCTATTTAGCTCTAACCCCCACTTTTTAATTGGATTATTTGAGTTTTTGACCTCTAGTTTCTTGAATATTCTATATATTTTAGAGGTCAATTTTCTTTCAGATGTAGGATTGGTGAAGATTATTTTCCCATTCTTTATACAGTCATTTTGTCTTATTGACTTTGTCCTTTGCCTTACAGAAGCTTCTCAGTTCCCAGAGGTCCTTTTACTTGTTGTTCTTAGTGTGAGATGGTTGAGTGGGAGGAGCAACAGAGATGGAGAACAAAGAAATGGATCTTGATAGAGGGAGCCATTGTGGAGCTAGAGAGAAACCTGGTGCTAAGGGAATTTCCAAGAGCCCACAAGATGTCCCCGGCTAGGACCCCAAGCAATACTGGAGAGGGCGCCTAAAGGGGACCTCCCCTGTAATCAAGTGAATGACTACCTATCTGTTATTATAGAACCAGAAAATGATGAAGACAGAATCTGAGACACATAGCTATGCACCATGTCAAGCTCCTGGTCTAGCTGAAGAGAGGGAAGAGAGAGTATATGAGCAAAGGGATCAGGATCATGAAGTGGAGACCCACAGAGACAGTTGACTCAAGCTATTGGGAGTTCACCGACTCTAAAATAACCACTGAGGAACCTTCTTGGAAAGGACCTAAACCCAAATTCGGGTGACCATTGAAAGGTGTGGGCAGTGTGTGGATCCTCTTGCAGTAGGACTAGAGTTTATTCTGGGTACATGAGCTGACATCTTAGAGCCCATCCCTACAGAGGAACACCTTACTCAGTCTTGATACTGAAGGGACTCGGACCTACCTCTGCTGGATATGCCAGACCGAACTGACTCACCTTGGGATTCCTTGCCCTCCCTGGGGAATGGATGGGGGGACAGGGTTAGTGGATGCTGAGGGACCACTGGGAGAAGGAGACAGAGGGAGAGCAGTGGAGGGTATGAGAAAAATATTTGTAGCATTTAACTCAGTAATTAATATTTCCCTAAAGCTTTTATATTTTATTCATTTTGTCATCATACAAAGAAATGAGATTCACCACAGCACTTTCACACATATGCTTATATTAATTTATTTTGTGTGTACGTGTATAATGCAAATGGCAAATGTTGCCTAGGTGATTGCAAAGTTTATTTTCTGGCATGAACAATGAGCAGGGAAGACCAAACCTTGTAGAAAATTAAGTTAATAACTTTTACATCCAGTCTGGGAGAAGCTTGAAACAGGACGTTTCTAAGGAAAGCTGGGAATGGGACAGATGTTCTGAGAAGAAAACACATTCAAGCTCAATTCTAATTAGTTTTAATAATAAAAACCCAGAGTCTGATATCATGAGTGAGAGCAGAAAGATCAGAGAAGCAAAGGAGCATCCACGAGCAGCTGTGTTTAAAGGTGAGCCACCACTGCCTGGCCTCTTTGGTTATCTAGTGTCTCGCTCTGCCCTCTGATCTCCAGGCAAGTTTTATTTGTCAGAATACAAACACAATATCATACATTTTCCCCTTTTGTCTAAATAAAAATCAAAGGTTTTAACCATCATAGAAAAATTGTATGCAATAAATACAATAACTATATACACAAGTAATAGTTACATTAACAATGTCTGGTCCATTACCCTTTGGCAAATTCAGAGAAAATACTCCATTATCTATCTTCTGTTGGTGACTCCAACATGTTGTAGCTAATTCACTTCCTATCCTAACTTGCATTACCAACGCAAAATTATCTTTTCATACCTATCAACCTTATGTACTTACATCTCTTGTGCCTTTTCTGAATTTGTTAAAAAGGAAAACTATAGCTATAAAGTCTACAAGTCCATCATAGACATAATAAAGATATATTATCTGAGTAAACAGGAAGTATATATATATATATATAAAAACTAAGATAGGACAGAAACAGCTCTAAGTCTGGGCAGTCACCCAAGGTTCCTCTGCATCACTGAGGAAAACATCTTTGGGGATAGGACTAAAACATCTGACAGTCTGTTAAGTGGAGCAGGATATTTGAATGACTGTCCCACCATGCCTTGGCCAAGTTTTGCAGTCAATTTCTGGTTATGTCCTTAGGATGTTCAATTTGAACAGCATATTTTCAGTAGTTGAGGCAAGGGCATTTTCTTGCCCAGTGGCTAACTTATGCCACAAAGAAAATAAACTCCATATCAAGTTTCTTTGATGCCCATCATCTTCTCTGAAATAGATGGTGTTGCCAGGAGCAGACATGCCTAACTTCTTTAAAATGAAATAAAATAAAATGTTATTTTATTGAAACATCTTAAGTCATATTCTATAGCTCTCTGAAGTGTTTGAAGACAACTTGCATACTTAAATATATCTGTTTGCAATGAAAATTAAGGTGACTACAAGTTTTATGGTAATAGGATGCTAAGTAGTAACATGTATTTCTTCATTATTCTACATAGTTTATAAAAATAGTTTTCAAAAACTAGAAATTGAAAGTACATTGTTAGATGAGTTGTCTCTGAACAAGATTAGAAACATATGTACAGTATGTTCTAATCAAAATAACCATAAATTTGTAAAAATATACAAAACCCATACCCATGTAAAATATTTAAAACTAGTAGTTTCTACTTTGGTTAAAAGTAAATTCAATAATCTACTTTTTATTCTATTGCCTCTATGACATATACAACATAACAAAAATAAACCCAAATCTGTATCAACATACAAAAATGCAAGCCAATGTAAAATATTCAAAACTAACTCTTGTTGGCTTTTCTTTGATCTTTTTTTTTAAAGGCTAAAAGTAGATTCAATAACCTACCTTTTTATCCTGTCTGTATCCCCCTCTTTTCTACTTAGAACAAGATCCATGAAACTAATTGACTTTGTTCAGTTTTGTTCCTGACATTAGGGATAAAAACTTGTACCCACCAACCCACAAAAGATGACAAATATCCATATTCCACAAAATAACCCAAAATGACATGCTACCTTTAGGAAATGTGGGTGTTGTCTTTTTAAAATTACTCCCTGCTGTGTTGAGGTAATGGTAGCTTTAGGGGACCATGAAAAAATGGGATAATTGTTAAGACCTAAGAGAGATAGCTATATCATTGTTGTGAGACTGAGAAGTGCAGGGCCTGACTCAAGTAGTCTGTGGGGCTGGACCATCTCATCCTGCCAGCTTTAAATTGTCCTGAGCAGTTTGTAGTCCAAGCCAAAGTTGTCCATGTTCTCCATACCTATCAAATATAGCACTCAAAATTCTAGCTACCCTAATAAGACAAATGAAGATCAAGGGAATACATATTGGAAAAGAGGAAGTCAAACTTTTGCTTTTTACAGGTGATATGACTGTACACATGTGACCCCAAACTTCCTACCAGGGGCCTCTCACACTTGGAACAGGGTTTCTGGACTGGCTTTTTGGAACCCATTTACAATAGAGTGACATGTTATACAAACTACTACAGAAGTGAGAGACTTGGTCTTTCCTCAACTTGATATGCCAGACTTAGTTGACTCCACGTGGAAGGCCTTTTCTTCTATGGGGAGTAGGTGGGGATGAGGGGGAAGCTAGAGAGGTGAGTGGGAGAAGGGGCCCTAGGACACTTGAGGCTCTCTCAAGAGATTCATGGACACCAAGGACTGGATGCCTAGACACCAGGGAAGAAGACACCATTCTCACACCTGTCATGCAGGGTGGTCTGCAGCACATCCCCACCCCTGTTCTACCCAGTAGTAACCTCACACCTCACCAGAAAACCTCAAGGTGCTTTCTCATCTTTATCCTCCTAGGGCCAGACCCATGGGACAGAACCAGGGGTCTCAAGACTGGAGGGGGTCTGCCCAAATCCTGCATGGAATCACCAAACCTCCACACACAGTGATTCAGTCTATTTCTCTCTCTGCTCTACCTCCACCTCCACCTCCCTTCTCCTCTATCCCTGGCTCCTATCTTCAGTCCCATCCACATTAGGCCTGCCTCCCTGGATACTAGGAGATTATCCCTGTTCCCCTGAAAGAGGCTTGTCACTACTCCCTCCAACAGGAAGCCTTCAGCCTATGAGCACTGAGAGTCCTCAGAAGCCCACCTCCACACTACAGACACCTTCCAAGATGGCCACAAAAAGAAGACCCCTCTCACTATCTCCAGCAGAAAACAAAGGCTCCGCTCTCCCAATTCTCCCTCTCAACAAAGTCTCCAGGTGGCATCCGTTCTGAGGCTAAAATGGGTGGTGGTCAGATCAAATGGGGGTAGGGGCTGATTTCCAAGAGCTTCCAGGAGAATAAAAATATACAAGCACACAAACCAACCAGCCAACCAACCAACTAACCAACCAATCATCCAACCAACCAACCAGAAAACCAATCCTTCCACCTTCCCTATGGTTACCACAAAATGCTCTGCTTCAATGAGCCAGGAGAAAAGAAAATCCACATAGCTCCA